>OX384542.1:32373226-33772571 GCA_947538895.1 Neoitamus cyanurus | reverse complement strand
GCCTCGGAAATTCTGTAAGAATGTATCACTTGCAATCGATTCGCTTTAAAATTCAAATTTTATAAGTGGATTTCAGCGCTTCTATGAGTGCTCCAATTAGAACGTCGCGGTTTAGAAAGATTCCATCAATCGTCAAATTCTACGAGTTTCTGTTGTGTTTCCAGCGGATTCTCAGCGTGACCTATTTAGAACTACTAGCCTTCTGTCGCTCTTCATACAATAGGAAATCGGATTGTTCTGATGTTCAGAATCAGGAGATATGTAGAACGTGTGCCACACAATATTCACATTTTATAATCACAGGGTCGCTTAGGGTGGATGTTTTCTTTGGCCACCTGTGGGATCATATTTCATTCATCCATTGGGTCGTCTGTAGAAAACGACAATGTGAGCGGTCACTGTAAAATAAATCGTAATGGTAAAGAGTGCTGAAATTTAAATAAAATAGGAAAGTAAGGTATGAGGACACAAGTAGTGATGTATTTGTTAACTTTCACTAATAATTGTAATAACAAACTAAATTTTTTCTATTCTGACCAAATGTTAGATGCACATTTCCTTTAATACTTAAAATATGACATAGTAAAGAAAATGTAGTTAATAAATCTAATTTCAAAACTTTACGACAATAGATAGATACGTGCATTAGACAATCGCTGTGGTTTGACATGATCATAGTATCGCTGATTCTTCCATTCTGGGTGCCCCTAAATTTGAAAACGGGCTTTGAGGCACTTTCTTATCCCAATCAACGTAGAATTATTTAAAAAATTCTAATTCGCCTCGTTTTCGAGATATTTAATAAAATAGTTAGAACCTACTTTTGCAGTATTAAAAATCCTCACTGACTGATTATTTGCCTTTTACAAATTGATGCCTACAGAATGATCATTTACCTTTTACGAACTGTTTCGAAACTAGCTCTGAAATTTAGGGGCACCTCGTATGGAAGTATGTCCATAGTATGTATGTAAGCTAATTGCCGGAAAAACACATTCAAAAGAGTTGGCGTGAATGCAGAAATAGGCAATTTCAATCATTTGTCGTACGTAAAATAAATCGACAGTATCTAGGATTAAAGAAATTACTTTGCTTTCATATTTTTTTTGCTAAACCCGTGCAACTAAGAGTTGAAATCATATTGTATAGAATTTATAAATCGAATTGAAACACAGCCAACAATCTTTGGAAAAGCGTTTAGTGGAAATTTTATCCCGAATTCTAATGACTTATTTCTTGTGCAAGCTCAACATTGCTCAAAATGTAGGAAGTGATTAACTACACCGAACGGTTCGCCCGTGTGAAGCCGTTTCACCCGGGTTCGGGCGTCTTTGGTTTTCCGGGTGAGAAGGAACATACCGTGTGAGAACCGAGTAAAGACATATTTCTATAGTGAAGACGTGTGAACGAAATCACACGGAATAAAACGGAGTCGCACATTATCACACGGCTTCAAACGGCACGATTAATTTTAGGCAGTGCTTATTTGCCACCTCCGTAAGTCCGTATAAACGCAAATACGGAAGTCGAGATTAGTAAAAGATATACATATGATGCCCCATTTTCTCTCTTCATAAGTTACGCCAGCACTGAGCACACAACTACGAAAACAAAGGTTAACAACACATTGCGAAATTACCTAAACTAAATTTGCTTATGTTTATGTCCTATTCTGCCTCCCTATTATCTAAGAATTCACATGTCTTCTCCCGGTTCTCACAGAATTCACGTCTTCATCATGGAAATATAAACTAAACACGGAACAGCTGTAAGTCAGATTTAGCGTACCACAGTCCCTTTTGTGTTCGTATTGGTCGCGCAGCACAGGCATAAATATGAAGCCATAATCAGAAAGGGGGTAACAATTCAAAATTTTCCGAAGTTCCTGCATAATTTTCCGAAGTTCCTATAATGCTTATTTAGCTTCCCTCATACACGCTGTACTCGCCTGCGTAGAAACTTTAGGTGATCGCTCCTGTACAGGGTTTATACACGATACAACCGTTCCGTGCTTAGTTTATATTCCTACCGTCTTCATCCGGTCGATTCGTTCTCACCGGGGCCGGAAAACCGACGACGCCCGAACGGAATCACACCACACACGGGCGAACTTCCCAAAAAGTATTTAAAGATCAGATTAAAAATACATCACTACTTCAAAGACGAAAAAAAAATTAAGTTTTGCAAATAACAAGCCGGAATTTGTTCAGTTTAACAAAATGTGTATATATTTTTAAAATATTCTCTCTGAAAATTTACATAATGATTCAATGTGAATCAAGCTTTACTACGAGGTAATCCCGTGAAATTATCACGAAATCGTCATCACAAATCAAAAATTTTCTCAGTTTTTTGCAAGAATTCAATATAAAACGAAACCAATGTTCAAACTACTAACTTATTGATTCAAGAGATAAAACACGAACACAGCTGCAGAAAATAGCACGTACATTACAAGCGCTGAAGCATGTCACCGAAATGGCGTGGCGGCCATTTTGCCAAAAGGAAAATTTTATTGAATTGAGTCACGTTGCGGCCGACTGAGAATACTTTTGAGAAAAATATCACATTTACGAGCATTTCTTTTTCAAATTAACTAAATATAATGAAGGTACAAACCAAACTCGTTTTTGCTTTATACTTATTGTCTAGATGATAATTGAAACAAAAATGAGGAAAACGAACTTTCTGACTGACGACACTGCCAAGCTCTAGCCCGGTCCGGTCGAGAAAGATGCATCATTCTTCACATTTGGTACTGCAAATGAAAAACTTTCATAATGACAAAGATCACAGAATTTGAAAAATAAGAAAACAACAAAGTTCTATCCTGACCAATTGCCTAAACATATTGTCTTATTGTAGATCAATGAGCCCTAAAACCTAACAGTCCTGTTTTGTATTTTATCAGGATATAAAAACTGCAAAATTCTATCGTTATGATTTCCCTCTGCTAATACTGCGCATGAACTCGTCCAGCCCCTTCAACTCAGCGTTCCACAGATCATTAATATCTTGGCGACGCTTTAAGTCCGCCTCGGTATCACTGCCGTTGTTGAAATAGTAATTACTGCATTTTGTACTGGGTTTTCCTAATTTTGCTTGAAACTCGAGCCATTTACTGAATCGCTCTTGCTGCTTTTGTCGCAGCTCTTGTTCGGCGGTATTAAGTGCGGTGGTAAGAATAGCACAAACTCTCAAATCGGCTCGGGTTTTACGTTTCATCTGAAGCTTTTTCACACGAAAGTTTTTTACCCATTCAAGGAGGGTTCTCTGACTTGTGACTATTTTATCAACGGGAGCCATTTTTCTGATTAACTTTCTCTTTTTAGAAATATCTCCAATAAAAACTTCAATTTTACAGCCTCGTTCACAAAAACTACTCAAACCTCGATGCTGATACCAACACACACCTGTTTAATTGCAGTTCAAGGCCTTTCTCAACATAGTAAACTGTTAATACGTAGTTGAATAACTTTTTCTTTGTTAACTTTGCAACTCAAGAAATATTTAAACTGCACTTTTCCTAGACTGCAACAACGGCACCACAACGAACTCAGGCATAACCCTTGCACGACTGAATTCTTCGTCGTTGCTGATTCGACATTTATACTTGTTCCCCCACCAGTGCAATGTATCTCTACGCCGTTTTCCAGAAAGTTGTCCCAACCTAATGAAGGGTGTGGGAAATTTTAAGGGTGGAAAATTTGACCTCACGAACACAAATGCAGATGCGATCAATAAGTCTTGCTTTAAAGTTGGAAATACAATAAACCAAAGGGGATAGCGTCGCCTAATTGAAGTGCATCGATCAATAGTGATTTGTAGGAGATTCGGGATGGCTGCGCTCCACCTCTTTAATCACATGTTTAACATAGCGCAATCTTTTTGGTTTAAAATAGTTAATACCATATACAATACAATGTTAAAGCTGATTTAAGTAACTATTCAATATTTTTCAATAAAATTACCCTAAAAAGAGGAATCTACGTCAATCTACTAGACCAACAACCTTATCAGAGCCTAGCCCAATTAGCAACAAGCAAAGGATTCATCTCCCAACATAATAAAAAAATTATTAATTCAACCTGCAGAAGGCAAGAAGACCTAGATAACAAAATATTGTAGTTAGTTTATTTAGCCGAGAAAATAGAAAGAAAGATATTTCTGTAGAAACATACATATGTACCTACTTAATGGTCCAAAACTATACTCGCATGCGACCCTATTACCCAACGTGTGCAGGCAAATCTCGACAGTAAAAAAACATTTTCGATACGGATAACATTTTATAGAATTGGTTATTTTGGGATGTGTAATCATATTTACCCGGACCCCGGAGATTTTTACGGCTAGGGTGAATTTGGTAAAAAAACCAGAAAACTCCATAGTAAAAAAACGCTGCATTTTGTATCTGACAGTGTACATGGTGTACGTGAGAAATTTTTGCAGGCTATGGCTCTCTCTCTTAATTGCTTACGGGAATAGGATGGTACTCGTTCGTTTCTGTTTTATCTAATGGGCAATTTTTCTTGATGTGTTTTCCAGACATTGCGTACTAGTTAGGCATTTTCAGGCGTATTATTCTTGTTGATAGATATTCTTTGGTTTAGTTCACCTTCTAAAATTCCAGGAAACCTAACCGAATGTAGCTTGGGTACGTGCGTATCTTCAAATGCCTGAACTGTCCAAGGGCATTTAATCTCTTTGCAAATTTGTAACTAAAAATCAATATAACCACGTTCTCATTCATATGCATAAGGCGGCAATCAGCAATTAACAGACCCATGTGAAAAATATCCGTTAACAATAAACGAAGGATAAACTAAATATAATCCGTCTCGCCAAATACGTTTCCCTGCCCAGGTACCTAATACACTTCCCCCTCGATTATTATTCTTGAGACTTGAAAAACAACTTGAGGTGAAGATTGTATCGCGCAGCTGCAGTTAAAAATCTTGCATCTTTATCCTTCTTTCCCACGTCAATATTCTATTGTTGCATGAACTGAACACCTTTTATCCGATGCCGAAGCAGGTCAGGCGGGCTGGGGTGAACCAGTCCCGCTGGTCTCTGAGTCAGCTGTATTTTTGACGTCACCGGGCCAGGCCAATAACGTCTGAAATTTAAAAGATGTTCTCGATGTTGCCAATTTTCTCAATTAATAGAAAAAAACTTAATTTAAGCTGCTGTTTTCTAAATAACGGTATAAATGTAAAAAATTAAAAATTATTGATAAATAACAGAATCGTACGTCCGAAGTGGAACCTCTATTCTTCGATGCAATGATAAAGAGGACTCCTATTCAATAATTTGTTATTTTGTTTCCGCCATAACAAAAAAAAAATATATACATATGCATAATACAGATTTCGATTTTGACTCAGTTCTGGGGAATATTGCTATATACATTTAAGTTTTAATTGTTTTAGAGATAAAAGAGTTTTGATACTCATTTCCTTCCACAAGAAAGAATGAGAGTTTTTTTGGAAATAATTAGAGCTTTAAAGTAATCAATATTTTGGAAATTAATTCCCGTCTAGTTCCCATTGCTTGGAATTGAGGTTTTCTAATTCCATTCCTTTCAATTAGTAATGGGAATTAGAAAGGGTAAATAATAAGATTCCAAGAAATTATGAAATGAATGCATATAATCCACCAGGACTAGGTAAGGAATTATTCCTGCATAGTTTCCCATTCCTGGTGGAATACAAGGGGAATTTTTTTCTATGGAATTATAACTATGTATATCTAGGGTATAAAACAACACAATAAAGCTAAACTTAACTAAACATATTTTTAATACCCTACATGTAAGGATTTTAGAATTTGAAAGAAACACTTAACATTTTATTAAAAACGTTAATTTTGATAAAATATAGAAATTCAGCATAAAGATGCTGAGCACTTTTTATGGCGACTTTATGAAATAGTTACTTCTTTTATTATTCTGGAGTCTAACCGCAACATTTCACCGAAATGCCAAGTTTCAAATTTCTACATAGCTTAAAGCGTTATGGAGTAAGAAAGGAATTAAGGAATTATTTTTTCAGCTCTGGAAGTAATTACCCAACCAACTTTTGTTGCCACAGTACAGCAGGTAAATGAGTTATGTTCACTTACATATTATTTGCTAGAGAATATGAAAAATAATTATTTTATGAAGGTACTGTAGTAAATTTAGTTACCAACTTCCCCGGAAAGTATTCCGGCTACCATCTGGAAGTAAAAGATATACTCTTCAATGACCTACAAACAATAACTTTGATTTTCGAAGAATTTTGCGGTAAAGCCAATTCCAACAAAATTATTTTCTTTGGTAGAAGTACTTCCTACTAAAATACAATAAAATATAAATTAAATCCAAAGGTGCTCAAAACTACTCTGGGATTGTTCGTGGTTAAGTTAAAGTGAAGTTCTGTTGTGTACGTTTTACATAAAGTGTGTAAACTAAACGCTAATCAGTTTGCAACCAAAGTATTTTTTTAAAGTTAATAATGAGACATGAAAGAGAGCCATAAAAATTATTTTATGTAAAAAATGTAACCAAATGTCGCGACTCTTTAACTTTAACAGTTTACTTGTGTAAAGCCAAGTCTGTTGCTCCTACGAACTCTAAAACAGTCATTCTCAGATCATTGCAAGTCTCTACATATTAGTTTCAAAAAAAGGCTGAGTGGCGCAATACTCACGAGAATTGATGTGTAATTTAGTTCAGTTTCAAAACTATGTTGCTTGATCAAACTTCCAAATTTATTGTTTTTAAATTTCTTGAAATTATAAGTTTAAGCTGGGATTGCAGTGTTTCTTAATACAGTGAGAATACAGCGCCGATGGTAGTTTCGAATTTATTGTTAAAATGCTTCGAGTCGTATCCATTCGTAGATTTATGTTTGTTGTATAAATACGAGTATTAAATAAGCTGTGCGGCCGCATCTGAAGCGAAGTTTATATTGATATAGTCGCCCCTAGTATCATAGGTATTGGGCTGTATACTAAACCAAGCTATTTAGTTCCGCCCAGAGTGTATGGTAGAATAATGAAGACAAATAATAAGAGATCAGCGACTCCCAAAACGTGAAAGTACCCGACTTCATAACAATCCTCCGAATTTGGGGATTTTCGGTCGCCATATTGCACCACCTATCTTTAATATCTATTTCGATAGTAGTCGAGATCAGCGACCCCAAACACAAATACTGCCCGAATGTTGGATCAACCCTTTGAAGTATAGAATTTTCGGCGGCCATATTGGATCCAGCATCTTTAATTTTCATTGCGATGGAAGAATCGAGATCTGCAACCCATGGCATATGTTATATGGCTCGAATCTTGTAGAAATCTTTCGAAATTAGGAATTTTCGGCCAACAAATTGGATCCGCCATTTTTAATTTCCGTTTCGATAGTACATTCGAGATCAGCGAACCCGAAAACATGGTATGACTGAATTTTAGAGCTATTCTTCCAAGTTAAGAATTTTCGGGCGCCATATGGGATTCGCCATTTTTAATTTATATTTCGATAGTAGATTCGAAATCAACGACCCCGAAAACATGACATGGCCGAAATTTAGTGCAATTCTTTGAGGTTAAGAATTTTCAGGCGCCAGATTGGATCCGCTATCCTTAATTCCCATTTCGATATCAGATTCGAAATTAGCGACCCCGAAAACATAAAAATACCGAATTTTAGAGCAATACTTCGAAGAAAGAAATTTTCGGTCGCCATTTTGAATCCGCCATCTTCAATATCCACACATTCCCTGATGTGTTAGAATTGGCTGTGTTCGTATTGGTCGCGCAGTGCAGGCGTAAATATGAAGACATAATCAGAGGGGGGGTTTACAATTCAAATTTTACCGAAGTTCCTGCCACAATGTCTATGACCTCCTTATATTCTATTGTGTGTGTGATCGCTCCTGTAGTAGGTTTATACACGACCTAGCCGTTCCGTGCTTAGTTCATATTTCTATGGCTCAACCTAATGTTAATCTATGAAAGAAAGTGATCAAGTGAACAGCTGCTGTGTTTACTTTTGCCCCTTGTTCTCCCCCCCCCCCCCCCCGCGGGTGTATCGCCAAGAACTAAGAACCTAAAAGGAACGGCAGCAAGAGTAAATTGATGAGTCAAAAACAAATACTACTACAAGGCAAATTAATTAAAAAACAAGTCACTTGAGGTCACGATTTTTGAATAAATAAATTCGAAATCCCGAATTTATTCTTACCAATTGGTCTTAATACAGCATATTGTCACTTCAAATGCACTTATAATTGCGTTTTTCATTCTGCATATCGCAGTAACAAATTGCAGTTTTCCCCCCAAGTGAACAACAATTTTGACAGCAAAGATGCAAATCTTCTTTCATAAGGTGGAATTGACATTCGGATGGGCAGTATAATTTTCCTCACTCAGGTACATTAGCTTTACACGGTATTGCCGTTCCTTATACATATATAAGTGAGTTTACACCAGTGCATCAAATATTCAAACTAATTTTGATGCAACGGTGTCCCCAAAAATTAGTTTGATCCGTTGCACCAATTTGGTTCTCCAGTTGATGAAGTGTTGTGTAGACACTGTGTGGGTCAAATTTGACGTTTAGGATGGTGCTTTCGGATATTATAAGTCCCGCATCAATATAACAGCCTTAAAAGCAAAATGGCTTAAAACGTAACCTTTATTAAATACAAACAAAATCGGAAGAGAGACACATACGGAGGGAAGCGCGTATGAGTCTTTTTAATACTTATTGGTCTAAATTCCAGGCGCTATATACTTATTTATCATCATCAAGAGGTAGAATTGACCATCTGACACTAAATTGAAAAATTTAAACAAAAATTTATAGGGAAAAATAATATAAAAATAAATAACAAAAAACAAATTAACAAAGTTAATAATAATATTAAGATACGATACAATCATAAATTAGTTAAACAATAATAAGTTTTTTAAAGTTGCTCTATTAATATAAAACACAATGAGACAAAAAACAGCGTTATAACAGGTGGGCCAAAAGAAGTCATCCGATGTTGTTTGGCTCTCATTTTTTTTCTAAATGAAAAACTTCGATTCTGTTTTTTCATTATATTTATTTGAACCTATAGAATTTTATTGGTCAAGTCGAGAAGATGATATCGGCCAAATGGGCGCCGTCACAATTGATTGCCATACGGGCTCGATTTATGGCATTTTTCATCACTTCGGCGAGAACTTAGGGCGACAGATTCTCGCACTCGTATGTTGTCCTTGAGGGCTTCCAGGGTCTCGCGCTTGTTCACGTAAACACGGGACTTCAAAAAACCCCACCAAAAATAGTCTGGAACGGATTTAACCGGCGATCTTGCGGGCCAGTGCAAATCGCCAAAACGAGAGATGAGGCGACCCGGGAACGCCGCCTTCAGAATATCGGTTGTGGCTTGCGCAGTGTGTGCCGTTGCTCCGTCCTGTTGGAACCACATGTCCTCCAGTCCTAATTCGTCCAATTGCGGCAGAAAAAACTCGGTTAACATGGCTCTATAGCGCGCACCGTCCACTGTTGTCGTTTGACCAGCGGCAATTATTCCGCGTTCTTGGGGAGTGTACCGCTCCATGGCTTGTTCACTTGTATTCTACACCTGTCTAGTCCACAAATGTCAAAACAGATTTGACATTGGCGGCCATTGGCAAAAATAAGAGCATCTTCCAATAGGGTGATCTCTTTTGGCCCACCTTGTATTTATATTTAGACATAGCCGACAATGATTGTTAAAAAAAGCCGTAATTCGTTCTATGACAAGTAGAATAAAGAAAACTTCGTCCTCTGGTCTTTCTTGGAAATGAATTAATATTATTTAATTTAAGAAGGCAGGGAGAGTCTATAACACCAGTTAAAAGATCATGCATGAAAAACACACTCGCAACTTTTCTGCGTTTGGAAAGGGACTGCATATCCAAGAGTTTTGAACTCTCTTCGCAAGGTGGAAGGTTAACGGGATCCGTCCATGGTAGATGACGAAGATCGAAACGGAGAAAGCGTTTCTGGACAGACTCAATTCGCTGTTTATGAACTTCGTAGAAGGGCATCCACACCACAGAGCCATATTCCAAAATGGGACGAACAAATGAACAAAACAAAACCTTCAAAACAAATGGATCACCAAGATCTTGGGACCATCGTTTAATAAAACCGAGGGAGGAATTAGCACGGTTAATAATTTGGTCAACGTGAAGGCCAAAAGTGAACTTGACATCAAAAGTAACACCAAGATCAACGACACTTTCTTGACGAGCCAAAGCACTATTACTGATTTTATATGAAAAGTTTAGGAGGGAACATTTCCTATTAAAAGAAATTAGGCTACATTTTGCAACATTTAAAATCATGTGATTCTTGGAGCACCACTTAGAAAAAATAGTGAGATCGTCTTGGAATCTTGAGTGTCGTTGGAATCTTGAGTGTCGTTTACAGATTCAACGGCCATGAAGATCTTTAGATCATCAGCATAAGCCAAAACGTGTGCCTTTTGAAGTAGGGGAAACAAATCATTCAAAAACAGAGTGAATACAACGGCCCAAGATGGCTTCCTTGTGGGACACCAGAAAAAACATGAACAGGGTCAGAAAAAGACGAAGCAAATTTGACTTTAATGGAACGATTTGTAAGGTATGACGCAATCCAATGAACAAGATTAGTTGGAAAGCCAAGCCGTAACAATTTAAAAATTAGCATTTTGTGAGAAATCTTGTCAAATGCTTTACTGAAGTCAGTATATAAACAATCAACTTGCTTGAGCATTTCAAGATTGTTTAGGCAAAAATTAGAGAATTCGACAAGGTTTGTTACAGTCGATCTACCTTTTATAAAGCTGTGCTACTTATTAGATAAGAGGGATCTACAATGAAAAATTAAATCTTCATTTACAATGGCCTCAAATGGCCCTCAAAGGAATGGGTGAAAGTTTTGCAATAGGCCTATAGTTTTCAATTAAATTCCGTTTACCCTTCTTAAAAATAGGTATGACATAAAACAATTGCCACGCACTAGTGTGGTACATGAATATTTTGCCGGCGATGTGTTAGTCCGGTCAAAATAGACGGAAAAATTGAGGTAGGTTTGCATTAATTCGCATAGAGCTGAAAATTGGTACATACCTTGGGGACAATAGTACAAATAAAATACTATCAAGTCCTAGTATGGCTAGCCAATCAACTGGAACCAGAAGACTGGGGTTGGAAATTAGTAGATAATACTTTGGAGCCAATTCAAACTTTACTCCCACCTGCTCCGGAAAGACTTCTCAACACCATCTTTTGCAATTGCAAAAAGGGTTGTAGTGCAAAATGTAGCTGTAAAAAAGTCGGGTTATTTTGTTCACCAGTATGTACTAATTGCCAAGGGCGGTCTTGCTCCAATGTTGAATCAACTTCAACAGATGAAGATTTTAATGATATCAATGAGGAGACAACTGATGTATCTTTTCCACATATCCAGCTAGAAGAACAAGAAGAAAAAGAAAGCGAAGAAGATATAACTATTGAAGTGGCATTTGAAGATGATCAGTCAGAATAACATCTTCCCGAAACCAACAGTATTTCGTGCGATTTAAATCATTCTCAATAGTACCATTTTCCAGTTCATACAATATTTTTTAATAAACTTAGTCACAATAGATCGTGGACTATGCCTACCGTGGACTCCACGTTAAAAAATATGCGCCTAGTACACTACCTCACAGGTGGTGTGGAAATGTGTGCATATTATGTAAACTACGACTTCTTCAACTTTTAGAATCGCAATATCTCAGGAATGGTGATTCTTAGAAACAAATATATAAGGAACATTTTTATAGATAATTTCATGATCTACAACTTTTGTATAGTCTATTTTTATGATAAAATTTACCGTTTACCGGAAAAATTGAAAAAACCATTTTTTTGACCTTTTGACCTTGAATAACTTTTTTTGCAGATATCGGATCGACGGGGACTTTCAGTATTTTATTTTTAATAATGTCCCCAAGCTATGCACCAATTTTCAGCTCTATGCGAATTAATGCAAATTGAAATGTCTAATTTGACCGGACTATGTATAGCCAGGTGGAAATGGCGAATTGTGAGAGCCCATAGAAATATAAACTAAGCACGGAACGTGTATAAACCGTGTACATGAGCGACCACCTAACGATAGTAACAAGTAACTGATCCATCCCCTCTTGCTTCTGCCAAGGGATAACAAGTATCTGCCCTTCAAGCATATTATTCTGCCCAGCCTACTAGGAGCATCCTCCTAGCTACGGCAAAGGTTATCGTTCGAGCTGCTCATGGGCAAGGTGTCGTAGTTCGAGCGCTTCTAAATCAAGGTTCACAAGCTACCTTTGTGTCATCAGCAATGGCAAAGTAAAGTTAACATTCTTATTAGTGGCATAGGACTCCTATGGTGGAACTGTTAGATCATCTGTGACATTCTTGAGCATTGCCTCACCACTTCCTCGACTTTCTTGGTCGGTTTCGGAAAATAGCATTTCTCTAAAAGTTGCCTTTTATTTTCCTGTACTCCAAGATTATTTGTTCCTCCTGTTCCACTTCTGATGTAAGGTCGATATTTTTTGTCCTCGTAAATTTAGCTTTGTAATTTCTGAAATGTGTAGGGTAAATATGTGATGTGTGTGATGATTGTTTCCGACGTAAAGATTCCATTGACTATCGAAGGGTTGAGATGTTTTTTGAATAGCTCAATTAGGCCTTCTTCGGAATAGTCCCTCCGGGTGATAAAATGCCTGTGTAGTGCATGCGTAGTAATTTTCATCTCCTATTTCTAACTATAACTGATTCTGGAAGGCATTTATTGGAGATCTTACTGTGGGACTGAGGTCGTGATCCGAGGAATCTGCACTGTGTACTGTATTTGTCATGGATCTGCGATGGGATGTCGTTTATCGGCGGGCGTGATAGTGCATCAGCCACCACATTGGTTCTTCCTGGTTTGTGCGCGAGCTCATAATAATATGCTTCTAAAATCGCCTTCTACCTCTTTATTTTTGCGTTATTTTTCTTGTTGTTCATCGCGTAGGTAAGTGGCTGATGATCCGTGTAGATTTTGACCTTTGAGGTGCCATACAGAAAGTTTCGCAGAGAATTCAATGCCCAGATGATGGCGAGGATCTTCTTCTCGTTAGCTGCGTATTTTTCTTCAGCTCTGTTAAGTGTTCTGGAAATGAAGGTGATGGGTTTACCTTCTTGTTCAAGTACTGCACCTATTGCGTATCCGGATGCTTCTGTTGTTAATTGAAATTCTTTGTTTAAATTCGGGTAGGCCAGGATGACTTCCTTTGAGACTAAGATGTTTTGATTTTTGCGAACGCTTCCTTGGATTCTTCGTTAAGGTGTATGGCTTTATTTTTTGATGCGTTCTTGGGCAATCGCCCATCTTCTCCTCTTAGGAGGTTTGTCTAGGGTTTGCCTAGTTTCTCGTAATCTTTGACAAAGTGGCGGTAATACCCCGATAATTCCAAGAAGAGACGGTGATCCTTTCATGTTTTTGGCTCCGGAAATTTGACGATCGCCTTCGGGGGAAACAATAAATCCAAGAAATTCCACGCTTTGTTTGAAAAATTCACCCTTGTCCGTCTGAATTTTCGTATTGGCTGCTATGAGAGTGTTAAATATTGTTTCCAGGTCTTTCACGTTTTTCTCCTCGCTTTCACTGAATATGATGACATCATCGATATAGACGAAACATATTTTGCTTATGCGTTCCCGAAGGATATGATCTAGTGCGCGCTGAAAGATCGGCGGAGCATTTTTCAGCCCAAAAGGCAATCTGGTAAACTCATATTTACCATTGTTTACAGAAAAAGCAGTCTTATCGATGTGCGATTCCTTTAGAGGGATTTGGTGAAATCCAATCTTCAGGTCAATTACCGAAAAGAACTTCTTCTTGCCTAACTGTATTAGGACTTCGTCTATCTCTGGTATGTGATATCTTTCTGCCATGGTTATGCTGTTTAACCTCCTATAATCAATTACCATTCTGTACTTTATTTTGCCCGAAGCATCCAGCTTCTTGGGTATGACCCAAACAGGCGAGTTGTACGGTGAACGGAATGGTCTAATTATGCCATCAGCTAGTAATTTGTCTATTTGCCGTTCGATTTCGTCTTTTAAAGACATCGGATATGGGTAAAATTTGGTATAGACGGGATTGTCAGAAGTTGTGCGTATAGTGCCTATGACCTCTGTGGTGAATGTTAGTTTCTCGTCTGGGTCAGAGAACAGTTCTTCGTTCTTTTCTACTAGGAATCCGACATGTGGCTAATGGCAGATAACTCCTTGAGGCTGTCATTGCCTAGTATCGCGTGAAAAGACACTAGCGACGGCAATAGGTAAAATTTAATTTTGGGTTCTTCTAGATTGAAGAGGTTACCGAAAATGTGGTTCGTGATTCGCATTTGGCCTCCTACAGAGTTGGCATTCATTGTAAGGGTTAGTTTTTTTTACAAATCGCGTCTGGATGTAATTGCTCATCACTTGTTCCCGTGTTTATGTGAAAATTCCTTTGCTTCTTCTGAGGTGGGTCGTTTTCCTGTATATTGCACAGGTCTTGGTCTATTAGCGTAATTCACGACATTCGTTTGGATGCTACGGTCCAAATCCATGGGTTCTGGTTTGGATTGTGGCTTTAGTGCCACTGGTCTTTTAGGGGCATGTTGTAGTCGCGGATCTTGACCGAAAGGTCAATTCTGAGCAGGCTGGGGTCTGGGATATTCCACCTTCCTGGCGTGGGAAAATACGCTAATACTGGATGAAATTCCGGGCTTTGCTCGAACTTTATTGTTTGCGATTTCTTTGGCAGAATCGGCGGTGGGTTATGTGGGAATTTCCTGCTGTTCCCGCGGTAGTTATTAGCGTAGTTTTCCCTGATAATCTGGGTTTCTAATTTTAGGCTAATTTAATGTAAAGCCTGAGGGAGGTCGATTGGTTCTTTTATTCCAAGGAGCCTCGGCAGGTCTCAATTAAGTCCCCGTACAAAAGTATCTAGGGCCTTATCCCTATATGTTTCCGTCAATAATTTCATAGATTCGGCGCTTATTTCAATGCAAGAAATTTTGTACAGTATCAACGAAAGGTGAGAATAGATCTGCTGACAGAACTCCTGAACAGAGGATCTACCTTGTATTAGGGAAGTTAACTGATAATCTAAGGTACCTAAGTATCGTTTATCCGCGTAGTGGATAGTAAGGCAGCGAGAGATAGCTCTCCAATCTAACGGAGGACTCTAGAGCTATGTCTGCATTGCCCACGACTTTGCTTCTCATCACGCAGAGAATGCCATAGTACTTCGGGGTTCCCTTCATGGGCTCGTAGATTTGTAGTACTCGTTCGACGCTCTTTTTCCATAAGGAAAATTCACCAGGGTTTCCCGAGAACTCCTTGAGACAGCGGACTATAACTGGGACCTTATCTAGGTCGGCCAAATTATTGCGATGTTGATGAATCAGTTGTTGACTTGGGTGTAACGACACGAAATAACGGCATGTACATCACTGGGTCCGGTTCGTCTATGGTCTGATCGATAGCCGTAATGAGCTCGGAATTCGGATTCAAGTAAAATTACACTTAGCTTTCGTCTGGGACGATAGAACGTGCGAAACGATATGTTATTAAAGCCATTAAAACGGCCGCGTTAGAGGCATTAAAGGCTTGCGCCGAAGTAGCAGGTTGTGCAGGCTAGGGCTAGGTGGTGGAGTATCTAAAACCGATGGTCTAATCAAACCGTTTGGATTTGCCATCTTTTCCTCATTAAGCACCCTTCTGTGTTATTTAAATTAGAACTAATTTTCGTAATTACCATTTCTGTATTTACCCCTTTTTTTGCTAATTAAACTTCTTTTTGCTCTATCCACTACCGATACCGATGACCGATTTTTTTCTTTCTCACGAATATACTTCACTCTGAGATTACACTTTTATCTTCAATGTTTAAATATATTAATTTTCAATTATCTTTTCAGTATTTTAATATATTTATTCTTAGTGCCTCTGTATTTTCTGATTTGTATTAATCTGTTTGGCGATAAACACCTTGTAATATTTGCAAAAATTTAAGATTTATAAAGATTTGACACTACTTTAGGGAACTTAACCTCCACTAATTCCTAGGATTTTCTTTGAATAAAATTGTTCCCTCGCACTGCTTTAGGGCTCCTTAGGATTTATCACTTTTTTTCCTTCGAGGTTTCCACAAAAACTCGCAGCCTGTGCCCCATCGTTGAGCGTGAGTTAACTCTTTATGTTAAAATTTTATTAAGAAAAACAAATTTCATTTCATTTTCTTATTTATTCGACTTTATCGACCTGTTTGTTACAGAGAGCTGATTAAATTAATCTTTCCCTAATTAAACCTAAATCTACCGTGTGACCGGGAGGTGAGGTGTTAATATCCAAATAACACCAGGGGACAACATGACTATGCTTTCATGGTCCCAAGACCGTGACAGGTGATGTAGATCACATCCTGCTCGAGGTACCTCTGCTACGGCGAAAGTCTCATTATTATGGATGAAATGGACGCTAAACTAAATGATACGGATCTAGATGGGATATACTTGATAAAACCCGCAATTCGTGCCCATAGGATGAATGGCACTGCGTTAATGTGTCTTTTAACGATGGACTCTGAATACCTGGCGACCTTCAGTTTCAATTTAGCCTTCCTGTAGTAAGCGGGGCTCTGCTGCAGGTGACCACCCTTTCCCTAGCTACTCGTGGGATCAAAATTGAAGACCATACATTATACGATGAGAAAGGCGCACCTCTAAATGCTCCAACTGTGCAAAGGGATAACAGCCCTGCACCAGAGAAAGTGGTGGACCTAAGTCCCACAAGTACCGGCGACTCAATGGAGATCTCCTCCCAGGAGGAGAAGAAGCTCCTAAGATCGCCAGAAGCGAACGAGGCCGCATCTGCTGATGTGACACTCGTTCCTAATGTTCGCATGCTCAGATTATCTGGCGCAGCGAAGAAGCGCTACAAGTGGCTCCTACAACAGGGCCACAACGCGCAAGAGGCTAAGGAGTTGGCTCGGAAGCCAATGGAGAGGAAGGAGGCGAAGAGCCTGAAAAGGATCCGCTCCAACGACTCCTCACCAGGTGGAGCGCAACCCTGCCTCAAAAGAGCCAAGGCGGGGAAAGAGAAAACCGAAAGGCAAGGTCCCCAACCTGCGATCAAGGAAGTTACCGAGAGCGTTAGATTGGGGATCATCGCCGCTAAATATCCGAATGACAGTCTGACAACGGACCAGATTAGGGAGGTTCAGACAACCATTATTTTGAGGATCGCCGCGGAGAAACAAGGCCCAGTGAAGCCAAAGTTTCTGGGCATTGAAGGTCGACCGGGCTGGTTGGTTCTCACTTGCGCCAATCAAGCCACAGTATTGTGGCTGAGGGGGGCAATTGGGAGCCTAAAGCTGTAGGAAGGAGGCGATCTGAGGATTGTAGAGGGAAATAAAATTCCTCGCCCTCAAATTATGGTCGGATACTTCCCGCAAAGCTCAGAAGACCCTGTGGTGTTGATCCTCGATCTTATCGAAGGGGGCTGAGTGCAAGGTGCTTCGCAAGATGCAAAAGCCCTCCTCAGTCGCTGAAGTAACCCTCTAGGGTAAATCTTCGATTGGCCGAAAAACTTAAAAGGTCTGGGTACGTGATCAGCTACAAGTTTGGCAAGGTCCAACTCAGACCGAAGGGAGGCAAGGACAGATGTCAACCCGCCCAATCGGACGGTGCAAAGACTGCCACCGAGCCCCCAACAAACAACCCTCAGAAATCACCAATGGATGAGAGCAGCAAGCCTCACCTGGTGAATTCCGCGGGAAATGCCCGCCTAACCGCTAAATCTTCGACCAATACCGGTCAACAGCGGAAGAAGAAGGGCCGCCCCCACGCCAACTCTGCAAAGAGCCCCCAACCCTCGACGTCTGCCCAGGCCTTCTGGCGGTTCTGCGAACGCTTCTCCTGTAGTGGCCGCGATGAGGGTCACAACCCTCAGCAGGAACCAAAGCCGAAAGCTACAGGGTGTGCCTGGTCCTAGGACCAAGGCAAGGGCAAAGGCTGCCCCACACACAAAGAAACCCTAACTCGTGTAAGTTAATTTATTATTCTGGACACGAGAGCCCAAGAGCAGCCATAATGCTCAAAGCTAATATAAACTTTCCTCCACTTTCAGAATTTATCACCAGGGATCTGGCGGCGGCTGCAGTAGTGGAGATCCCCTTCGCGGGAGGTAGTTTGGAGGCTGTAATAGCCTCATCCTACTTTCCCGGGGATTCCGAGGAAATACCTCCGAGCGAGCTGCAACACCTGGCGAGATACTGCAAAAGAAGGAGGAAGCAACTACTGGTGGAATGTGACGCGAACCACTCAATATGGGGGAGTACCGACACCAACACAAGGGGTGAGTATCTTTTAGACTTTATGCTAACAAATTATTTAGGAATAATCAACAAATGCGACAAACCCACCTTTATGAATGTAATTAGGCAAGAGGTTTTAGATCTAACTCTCTCAACCGCATTCATAGCCACCAAGATACACAGATGGCATGTATCCAAAGAAGTCTCCATGTCGGACCATATGCATACATACATATATGATTCGACATTGAGACTGTTCAAGTTCAGAATGAGGCGGACAGGGTCCATGAGATGACTGACTGGGAACTCTATCGAGAACTCCTAAAGTTACAGGACGTCAGCCTCAGCAATCACATCAGTACTGCTGAGGAACTGGACCTGCTCTCCGATCAACTTCAAACGGCGATTATGACGGCCTTCAAAACCAGTTGCCCTGTGAAAATCAAAATGGACACGCGAACAGTGCTCTGGTGGAACATGGAACTGGACAAGAAAAGAGCCGAAGCCAGAAAGCTGTTTAATTTTAGCTAAACGGTCGGGGGATTGGTCCGAATATAAACGGGCCCTCACAGACTATAATAGTGAATTGAAAAGGTCAAAGAGAAAGACTTGGAGAACTTTTTGCGAAGGAATCGACCTGATTCCCGCGGCAACCAGGCTCCATCAGGTCTTATCTAGGGATCACTCAAATGGTATGGCCTCCCTCGAAAAACAAGATGGAACCTATACCGAGAGCGGAGAGGAAGTAATCAAACTCCTTCTGAAAACCCACTTGAAGCTCCTGATTTGAGCGGTATACCCGACTACCTACATATCATTAAACAGAAACAAAAGTCTTGCAGGGAAAATCATTACTCCCAATAAGGGGAAGTGGGCCATTAACACTTTCAAACCTTACAAATCTCCAGGGCGAGACGACATCTTCCCGGCTCTTCTACAGCACGGTATGGAAGAGCCACTCCGCGCAATACTCAAAGTATTTGCATCCCTAAGACAGGTAAGATACCCAGCACGCTAGCGAAGTCCTTTCGGCCTATATGTCCCACTTCCTTTTTGCTTAAAACCAAAGAGAAGATCTTGCACTTACACAATTATACAACGAAAGTGCTCTAAGAAGATGACCTCTCCATTCTAAGCAATTTGCTCACCAAGCTGGAAAGTCTACCGAAACTTCCATTCACACACTAGTCAAAGACCTTGAGAAAATATTCCAAGCCAAGGAAATTGTTCTATGTGCGTTTGCCGATATAGAAGGAGCTTTCAATAATACTTCCTTCGAGGCAATCAAAGAAGCTGCTGTGGAAAAAGGAGGATAGCGGCGAAATTAGGAGAGAAGTCGGTCACAGTGGTCGCCGCTAAAGGCTGTCCGCCGGGAGGGGTGCTGTCACCACTACTGTGGTCAATTGTCATCGACAATCTCCTAACAGAGCTGACTCGCTCGGGCTTCAACATACAGGGCTACGCAGACGACATAGTTGTCACCGTTAGGGGCAGGCACGATCTGACTGTGTCTAATCTAATGCAAGAAGCTCTGTCTATGCTCTAATACCATTTACCAAAATGAGGAAGCTTAACCTCATATCTCCAACACGTGATGGTACGGAAATGAGCTTTTCAAGTGAAGTGAAGTACCTAGTGATAAATATAGATAGTAAACTCACCTGGAATCCACACCTGTCTAAAGTGACTAAAAGAGCCATTACTTCGCTTTACATTTGTCACAGCTTTGCAGGCAAAACCTGGGGACTGAAGCTGAAGATGATGTACTGGCTGTACACAACGGTAATAAGACCCATGGTCACGTATGCAGCTCTTGAATGGTGGCCAAAGATCAAACAGAAAAAGCAGAGGTCGAGCTACAAAAGATACAAAGACTCGCCTGCCTGGGAATTGCAGGCGCAATGAGTACCTGTCCCACAGCAGCTGTACAATTCCTCCTTTACTTTACACCTTCAGGTTAAGAAGGAGGCTCTCCTTGGATTACTAAAGCTGCAAAAAATTAAAGCCTTTAAACCAGGAGACCTGACGGGACATATCGCTATCCTCGAAGAAATTCGATTAGGAGATATGACTAAAATATCCGACGTATCCACAACCAAGCTGGACTTTGTAAAGCCATACAGCGTGGTGTTTAAAACCCGCCAACAATGGCATACCAGTGAAGTTTTCCCACCGAAGGGACCGATGGTGTGGTATACCGACGTATCAAAAACCAAGGGGTAGGTATTGGCGTATGTGGCCCAAAGTGCCGCATTTCAAAGGCACTAAGTAAAATCCCTACCATATTTCAAGCTGAAATACTGGCCATATTAGAATGCGTCAATACCTGCACTAAAAGAGCCATAAATGGTTCTACTATCTTTATATTATCAGATAGTCAAGCGTCAAGAAGTAAAAGCGATCAAATCCTACAGCGTAGATTCAAAGCTGGGAATGCCTGGAATCCCTCAAGCTTTTGTCAAATAATAATAAAGTTACGCTCATGTGGATCCCAAGCCTTGAAGGCTACACAGGCAACGAAGTAGCCGATGGCCTGGCAAAACAAGGGGCGGAATCTCCCCTTATAGGTCCGGAACCCTTCTGTGGCATCCGACTCCGATGGAAGGACACGCAAGATTGTCGGCAATCCAAAGCCTTCATGATCGCACCGCATGATAATGCCGGGTAACTCCTCCGTCTAAACAAACAAGAACTCAGAACACTCACTGGATTCTTCACTGGACATTGCTACTTAAGGTATCATCTTAAAAAAATAAGGAAAGCTGAAACTGACACCTGTCGCTATTACGCGGAAGCCTCAGAGACAGCGGTGCATATCTTTGTCAGTGTACAGCCCTGGCCAGGCTCAGACTAACACAGTTAGTAGAGGCCTTTCTAACACCTGAACAGGTTTAGAATATGACTCCCAGGATAATTCTGGACTTCTCTAAGAACCTAGACATGGGAAAATCAATATAGGGATTCGCAATAGATCCTAGTGGTCGCGGTGATCGAAACGCCCCCTTTCCAACTAAACTAAACTAACCGTGTGACCGATCGTTAGCTGCTGATTCTCCTGTTGACCATATTCATTTTACTAGGCGTTAGCAACTCACCTGAGCATTACCTGCGCGTGTAGGGCGGTTACGTTGCGTTGCCCTCTTTTAAGTTTTTGCAAGGTGTCGTGTTAACTTATAGAAGGATTCGTCACAAAGCTGCGAACAATTTGACAACAAAGAACTAACATCTAACGGCATAGGAAGTTGCTTCGGCCTTATGGTTCTGGATTCGCGAATGTCAGCAATGTGATTTTCCTCAGGAATATTGGAATTTATCTAAAGGAAAACCAATGAACCCTAACAGGCGGATCCTTTTACTCGGCCAATTTTTTGATGAAATCAGTTCCAGTATTCGTTTCGGTGGAAGACCTCAGATTTCAATTCCAAATGATCCTCAACAAGTCATACGACATGAAGAGTCCCTACTGCGAAGGATCACTTCACCAAAATACAATGGTAACTACGATATGTGGAGATCATTTCACGAACTATGTCACGATGTCAACTCTAATCCTGGCCCCAATCCCTCCTACCCTAAGCTCGACGTCAACAACAGCATTTCTACTAAATCTCACTCCACAAGCCGGACTAAACCAAAGCCCCGTAGTAAACGGCAACGCGTAGATCCTCTTCCTTCTCCTTCAACCTCTATCTCCTCCAACTGGCAGCTCAAAGCGAGCTTATTCCCCAATTTCAATCTGGCCACTCCCATAAAATACCACAACTTCATTCGCTCTCACACATTGAACCCCGCTGTCCCATCCATCCCTCCTACAACTGTCACCTCCTCTGAACCCACTCCCTTCACCACAGAGTACCCTACCAAGCGAAGCTCCACTACACCTGCTTCCTCGTCCCTCAATCCTAAATCCACTCCGCCTGCTCTTTGCCCTCCTGCCGAACACCCCTCTCCAGCTATTCCGTCGACCACTCCCCCCCCGTCTTCCTCTCCTCCAATTTCTAATAAACCCTCCTTCATCGACCCTCTTCTACCTCCTGTTGTCAAGCTTACCATGCAGTCGGCTGAATCGCCGGACAGCCGATATCTGCTATCTCGTCTACGTGAGCACAGAATCTACGAAAATGTTCGTCTATATCTGGCTTACCTTCACGACAAGGCCGACTATATCTGCATTGACGGCAAAACAAAAACCAATGTTATGATATCCATTCATCAGGAAGGGCTTCCAACTGACCCCGCTGTCCTGCGCCATCTATTCTTCAAATTCCACACAGCCTTCAATATTCCCCCACAGAAAGTCTCCGAAGACCTTTCTACTTACGCATCTTACGTTAGTTCTAAGCGTATTTCCCATCTGCAAAAATCCCGTACTGATTCGAAAAATTACTTTTGTTCCTAACCCTTCTGGCGGGTCCTTCCCTCGTACTTGCTCTTCCCTGCCCAATAACAGACACCTGTTGAATTGCATCACCCTTTATTACCAAAATGTCAGAGGGCTGCGCTCTAAAACCCGTAATATCTTCCTGAAGTCCCAGTCCCTCCCTTACGATGTGTTTGCTCTCACAGAAACTAATTTAACTCCAGGCTTCAATAACAATGAACTATTCTCGTCTGATTTCTGCGTCTTTCGCGCCGATGGTAGTTTAAGCGAATCCGAAACTTCCGGTCGTGGTGTCCACAACTACCAACTTAACGAGCTTTGTGTCTAGCACCTTACAAGCAATGGAAAACGGGGTAGAAGTTGATGTCGTTGCCACCGATTTTAGCAAAGCTTTCGATAAAATCTCCCACCAAAACATTTTCCTTAAATTAAATTATCTTGGCTTCCCACCCCGCCTCATCTCGTGGATTAAATCTTATCTTAGTAACCGCCGTTACAGGGTTCGTTTTGATTCCACGATTTCAAACCCATTCATATCCCATTCCGGCGTCCCTCAGGGCAGTCACCTTGGTCCTCTCATTTTCATACTAACCATAAACGATGTTGTGAAGGTTATCACTCACTCCGAAATTTTGATTTATGCTGATGACATGAAAATCTTCAAACAACTCACCAACACATCTGACTCTACCCTACTTCAAAACGACTTGAACAGTTTCTCCATTTGGTGCTTAAAAAACTTCCTCGATCTCAATGTATCCAAATGCCAATCGATCACTTTCTCCCGTAAACGCGCCCCCACCTCTCCTAGAACCTACGTTCTCTCTGGCGAACTGATTCCATCTGTTAATTCCCTCCGTGACCTGGGTGTTTTCTGCGACAGTGAGCTCAACTTTCGTTCCCATATTGATCACATCGTAAATAGAGCCAACTCAACCCTAGGCTTTGTAAAACGTTGGTCTAAGGAATTTTCTGACCCTTATGTCACCAAATCACTTTACATCTTCTTCGTTAGGCCACTTCTAGAGTATGCCTGCCAGGTCTGGTGCCCCTCCCAATCCACCCTCATTAACAGAATCGAAGCAGTTCAGCGTAGATTTCTCCGCTTTGCGTTGCGTGACCTTCCCTGGACTGATACCTTCAACCTTCCTCCGTATGAAAGTCGGCTAAACTAATTAACCTCCAGCCGCTTGCCCTTCGTCGTGATGTCGCTGATGTTATTTTTATCCACCAAGTCTTAACCGGCTCCATTGACTGTCCCGACTTCCTACACAGTATCTCCCTTAACACTAACCCCCGAAACGTTAGATCCTTTCCCACCTTTCGACTCGATAACCATCGAACTAATTACGGCCACTTCGAGCCCTTCACTAGAATGCTACGGAAAGTCAACAACACAGCAGCCTTCGACTTCCATGTTGACAAAGCCTCCCTTATGCATTCCCTTTACTCCCCCAACCGACCCCTATAATAACCATCTATTTCTGGTCATTTGTTTTAGTTCTTAGTTTAATTTATAGTTTATTGTAAGTCTGTAGCTTGTATTAAGCGAATAAATAAATAAATAAAGAAAGCTAGGTCACCTGGTCGCTTCTGTCGCAACTGTCTGTCCGGTGCTCATATGGACAACAAATGTACAAGCAAGTACAGATGTCTAAACTGTAACTTACGTGAAGTCGTTCTTCGCTTCACGAGCAGGTGAAATCAGAGTAGACAGTGTCTGGAACAACAATACACACGGTCCGAAACACTTGGCCTCGTCTAGACAAAACAATTATCCGGAGCACGCTACCTCCTCCAATCAGCATTCAAATCCGACAAGAAATGCAAACCATTCTCAACCGTTAGAAGCAACGTAACCTACCAACGAGGTAGGCAATACCAGGCAATACAAAGCTTTGTAACCAGGGAAATTCACGAAGTGCTATTCGCAAGAGATTTAGTTATGGCACAAAGTCCACGGGGACAACCGCAGATTCTACAATGTTTGGTGGATACGGGTACACAATCACCATTTATAACCCAAGCTGCCTGTCAGAGATTAAGTGCCTCACGTACTACTGTCACAGGCTTAAAGACAATCCCAGCAGGTGTGTCATACAAAAAGCAATTTTATTCTACGATCGTGCGAATTACATGAATCAATTGACATTTAAAATTTCTTATCATGAAGAAAATAACGGAAAACCTACCAACAAAAACGGTTTCCACAAATGACTATCTACAATGCTAAACAACATTGTACGCTCAAATAATTCAGGAGTGAATCATAAAAGCCCTAAAATAGCTTCTACAGCCATAAAAACAAAATTCGACTGGATTCTATTGGGACCAACTGACCGAGGGGAGCAGTATACTTTGACCGACTGACGAAGCTAGAAGCTTCATAAGCACTACTGAGGATACTCTTAGTCAACAATTAACAACATTTTGGGAATGCGAATAAATCCCAGATACTCGAATACTGTCCAAGGAGGATCAGGACTGTTAACAGACCTACACGAATACTCGTTGCCGTTTAAAATTTGGACGGTTTTAAGTGAAGCTACCTTTCAAGGTTAATGAAATCCCAGAACTTGGAGAATCAAGACCACAAGCGCTAAGAAGATTCTACAGCCTAGATAGTTAGTTAGTTAGTTTGAAAGGGGGGCGTTCAGGCTTGTTAGGCCTTCCGTTCACCGCGACCGCTAGGATCTCTTGTGATTCCCCATCAATATTTTATCCCAAATTTAGCCTCTTATAGAGGCCTAGGATTTTATTGGGAGTCGTTTTCCAAACTTGTTCAGGTGTTGGAAAGGCATCCTCTAATTGTGTTAGTTGGAGCCTTGCTAGGGCTGTACAGTGACAAAGGATGTGCACCGCTGTCTCTGGGGCTTCCGCACAGTAGCGACAGGTGTCAGAGTCAGCTTTCCTAATCTTTTTAAGGTGGTACCTTAAGGAACAATGTCCAGTGAAGAGCCCAGTAATTATTCTGAGCTCCTGTTTGCTTAAGTGGAGGAGTTTCTCGACCTTTTCATACGGTGCACCCATGAAGGTCTTCGATTGCCGGCATCCTGGGGTATTATTCCAGTACCGGAGTCGGCTCCTCTTCTCCCAGCTTTCTATGGCCCCCTTTAAGTGGCATTTAGACACGCCACAGAAGGGTTCCGGACCAATAAGAGCAGATTCCGCCCCTTGTTTTGCCAGACCATCGGCTATTTCATTGCCTGTATAGCCTTCATGGCCTGGGACCCACATGAGAGTAACCCTGTTGTGGGTTGCTAAGAGCTTCAGGGATTTCAGGCATTCCCAAACCAGCTTTGAGTCTACACTGAAGGACTTGAGTGCTTTTAGTGCAGCTTGACTATCTGATAATATAAAGATAGTAGAACCGTTGATGGTTCTGTTGATGCAGGTATTGACGCATTCTAGTATGGCCAATATTTCAGCTTGAAATATGGTAGGGGTTTTACCTAGTGCCTTTGAGATGCGGCACCTTGGGCCATACACGCCAATTCCCACCCCTTTATCTGTTTTTGATCCGTCCGTATACCACACCATCGATCCCTTCGGTGGGGACGCCTCACTGGCTTGCCATTGTTGACGGGTTTCGATTACCACGCTAAATGGCCTTGTGAAGTCCAGCTTGGTTGTGGTCACGTCAGATATTTTGGTCATCTCCTCTAATCGAATTTCTTCGATTATCGCGAGATGTCCCACCAGGTCCCCTGGTTTGAAGACCATGGTTATTTGCAGCCTAAGTGCTCCCAGGAGAGCCTCCTTCTTAACCTGAAGATGTAATGGTGTAAGATTAAAAAGGAATTGGATGGCTGCAGTGGGGCAGGTACTCATTGCGCCTGTGATCCCCAAACAGGCTAGTCTTTGCAACTTTTGTAGCTCGACTTCCGCCTTTTTTTGTTTTGTTTTTGGCCACCATACAAGGGATGCATAAGTGACCATGGGTCTAATTATTGTTGTGTAAAGCCAAAACACCATCTTCGGCTTCAGACCCCAAGTTTTACCCACGAAACTGCGGCAAATGTAGAGTGAGGTAATCGCTCTTTTAGTCACCTTCGACAGGTGTGGGTTCCAAGTGAGTTTATTGTCCAGGGTTACCCCTAGATACTTAACCTCACTTGAAAAACTGAGTTCCGTATCGTCGAGTGTTGGAGCCGTAAGGTTTACCTTCCTCCTCTTGGTGAACGGAACCAGAGCAGTTTTGTTCGCATTGATGCTGAGACGATGTCTCAGACACCAACTGCGAATCATGGACAGGGCTTCTTGCATTAGTGTCGAGACAGTATGATCATACTTGCCTCTGACGGTGATAACTATAGCCCTGAACATTAAAGCCAGAGCGAGTCAGCTCCACTAGGAGATCGTCGACAACAATCGACCACAGTAGTGGTGACAGCACCCCTCCCTGCGGGCAGCCCGTAGCGGCTATTACCGTTATCGATTTTTCTCCCAGGTTCGCCATTATCCTTCTGCTCTTGAGCATGGAATCAATCCATTTTACCGTGGCAGGTTCGAAACCCCTTTCCACAGCAGCTTCTTTGATTGCCTCGAAGGAGGTATTGTCAAAGGCTCCTTCTATGTCGGCAAACGCACAAAGGGCAATTTCCTTGGCTTGAAAAGTTTTCTCAAGGTCCTTGACCAGTGTGTGAATGGCAGTTTCCGTAGACTTGCCAGCTTGATAAGCAAATTGCTTTGCATGGAGAGGTGATCTTTTCAGCACACCTTCATTAAGGTGTAGGTGTAAGATCTTCTCCATGCTTTTAAGCATAAATAACGTGAGACTTATGGGCCGAAAGGACTTCGCAAGCGTGCTAGGTCTCTTTCCTGCCTTGGGTATAAAAGTTACCCTAACGTCTCTCCAGTTTCTTGGAATATATCCCAAAGAGTAACTAGCTCTAAATACTTTGAGTATGGAGGGGAGTAGCTCTTCTATGCCGTACTGAAGTAGGGCTGGGAAGATGTCATCCCCCCCAGGAGATTTATAAGGTTTGAAGGTGTTGATGGCCCACCTGACTTTATTGGGAGTGAAGATCCTCCCTGCAAGGCTTTTATTCCTATTCTGTGATCGGTAATCAGGTGTGTCGATCCCGGTAGGAATTTCGTTGCCTTGATTTATTATCCGAGAGCCTGGAAAGTGAGTTTCCAGGAGGAGTTTAATTATCTCCTCTCCGCTCTCGGTGTAGGTTCCGTCTTGTTTTTCAAGGTAGCCTATACCATTTGAGTGATCCCTAGATAAGACCTTATGGAGCCTAGTTGCCGCAGGAATCTGGTCAATTCCCTCGCAAAAAGTCCTCCAAGTCTTCCTCTTGGACTTTCTCAGTTCAATGTTGTAATTTGTGAGGGCCCGCTTATATTCAGCCCATTCTCCGGAGCGTTTGGCTCTATTGAACAGCTTTCTGGCTTCCGCTCTTTTCTTATCCAGCTCCCTGTTCCACCAGGGCACAGCTCGTGTGACCATTTTTTGTTTCACAGGGCAGCTGGTTTCGAAGGCTGTCATGATAGCTGTGTGGAGTTGCTCAGAGGCGAGGTCCAGTTCCTCTGCAGTACTGATATGACTGCTGAGGTTGACGTCCTGTGCCTTTAGGAGTTCTCGGTAGAGCTCCCAGTCAGTCATCTTTGGAACCCTGTGAGCCTCTTTTTGAGCTAGGATAGACTCGATGTCGAATCTAATATGCATATGGTCCGACATGGAGACCTGATTTGATACATGCCATCTTTGTATCTTTGTATAAATGCGCTTGAGAGAGTTAAGTCTAAAACCTCTTGCCTAGCCGCATTCATAAAGGTTGGTTTGTCGCCTTTATTATTGATTTCTAACTCCTTACGTATTATGAAATCTAAAAGGTACTCACCCCTTGTGTTGGTGTTGGTGCTCCCCCATATTAAGTGATGGGCATTTGCGTCGCATTCCACCAGCAGTTGCTTGTTCCTCCTTTTGCAATGATCCACCAGGCGTTGCAGCTCACTTGGAGGTATCTCATCGGAGTCCCCTGGGAAGTAGGCTGAGGCTATAACAGCCTCTACACTGCCTCCTGCAAAGGGGATCTCTACGGCCGCTGCAGCTAGGTCTCTGGTGATGAATCTTGAAAGTGGAGTGAAGTTTAAATTAGCTTTGAGCAATAAGGCTGCTCTTGGGCTCTCGTGTAATGTATCATAAATCAACTTACACGAGTTAGTGGGCAGTCCTCGGATCCTTCCTTGGTGCGCCCACGGCTCTTGAATAAGCGCCATGCTAAGGTTCTCCACGATGAACCTGCTGCTAAGCACGTCAGACGCCGCTTTTGCATGATGGAGGTTCACCTGGACACATCTTAGACTGGCGCTGGTCATCCTAGGCCTTTTTGTGGGTGGGGCCAGTCTGTGCCCCTGCCTTGGCTTTAGGGCCAGGCTTGACTTTAGGCTTTCGCCTATTTTCCTTGCGGAGGGTAGAGGCCCTCTTCTCAGCCGCTTTGGAAGGCCGGATGTTCGGTCCGGGCCTAAGGACCTTGGTGGATGTTGATGGCTGTTGGGGGTCCCTTGTAGACGCAGCAGGGAGGAGGCCCCCCTTCCGCTGTTGGCCAGTATTGGCCAAGGCTTTAGCAGTTGGGGAGACCTGCCTCTCAGATACCACCCCGGGCGGCCCAGTGGCCACTGGTGGTTTCTGGGGGTTGCTGCTTGGGGGCTCGGTGGCAGTCTTGTCACCGTCCGGCTGGGCGGGCTGACGTCTGTCCTTGCCCCCCTTCAGTCTAAGCTGAACTTTGCCGAACTTCTAACTGATTACAAGTCCGGACTTCTTCAGCTGTTCGGCTGATTGAAGATCAACCGAAAGAGTCACTTCAGCAACTTATGAGGGCTTTTGCACTTTGCGTAGCACCTTCCATTCAGTTACATTCAGATCCTCATTCTGACCTTCTATCAGATCGAGGATCAAATCGACAGGGTCCTCCGAGCTTTGCGGGAAGTATCCGACCATGATTTGAGGGCGAGGAATTTTGTCTTCCTCTACAACCCTCAGATCGGCTCCTTCCCACAGCTTTAAGCTCCCAATTGCCCCCCTCAGCCACATTGCTGTAGCCTGATTGGCGCAAGTGAGAACCATCCAGCCCGGTCTACCTGCGATGCCGAGAAACTTCGGCTTTATAGAGCCCTGTTTCTCGGCAGCGATCCTCAAGATGATGGCAGTCTGAACGTTCCTTATTTGGTCCGTTGTCAGACTGTCATCTGGAAATTTGGCGGGGATGATCCCCAACCTAACGCTCTCGGTAACTTCCTTGAACGAAGGTTGAGGGCCACGTGTGGAGACATGCCTTTCGGTTTTCTCCTTATCCGCCTTTGGCCTTTTGAGGCCGGGTTGAGCTCCACCCGGTGAAGAGTCGTCGGAGCGATTCCTTTTCAGGCCTCTTTCCGTCTTCCTCTCCATCGGCTTCCGAGCCAACTCCTTAGCCTCTTCCACTTTGTGGCCCTGCTGGAGGAACCACTTGTACCGCTTTTTAGCTGCCCCTGATAGTCGGGGCATGCGGACAGTGGGAACGAGAGTCGCATCAGCTGATACGGTCTCGCTCGGTTCAGGCGATCTCAGGAGCTTCTCCTCTTCCTGTGAGGATATCTCCATAGATTCGCCGGTACTTGCAGGACTAAGGTCTACTGCTTTCCCTAATGCAGGGATATTTTCCCCTTGCAAGGTTTTTGGAGCATTTTGAGGCGCGCCTCCCTCATGGTTTTTCAGAACTTCAATTTTGTTCCCACGAGAAGCTAGGGAAAGGGTGGTCACCTGTAACAGAGCCCCGCATGTCACAGGAAGGCTAAATTAAAACTGAAGGTCGCCAGGTATTCAGAGTCCATCGTTCGAAGACACACTAACGCAGTGCCATTCATCCTATGGGCACGATAGGTTACACCCAGGATTGCGGGTTTTATCGAGTATGTCCCCTCTAGATCCGTGACGTTTTGTTCAGCGGCCATCTCATCCCGAAGGATGAGATTTTCGCTTTAGCAGAGGTACCTCGAGCAGGATGTGATAATAATCACTGCCACGATCTTGGGACCATGAAATCAGATTCATGATGATGTCCCCTGGTGCTATTCAATTTATTCACTCCTCACCTCCACAGCCTAGATATAAAATTTTCAAGGCATCAAGATTTAGCAAAAAACTACAAGGCATGTCTAAATGAATATATAGAGCTCGGTCATATGACTGAAGCAGATCTCCCAAAAGAGAAAGAGCATTACTACATTCCTCACCATGATGTCTTGGAAGAAAGTAGTACTACCAAATTCCGGGTAGTGTTCGACGTTTCAGCGAAAACAAGAAATGTTATCTCACTAAATAACCATTTATTGATTGGACCAACAATACAGCCAAAGCTCGCTGCAACTTCACTCAACTGGCGGAAACATCGAATCAAAATACAACTTGAGAAAATGAGCAAGCAATCCCCACCAACTTCTAGAACATTTGCCGTAAAAGCATCGAAGGCTCATAAGCAATTGCGGAAGATAAAACTGTAAACACTCTGAGTATTTTCTGGCATGCTCTATCCGATTGCTTCACAAAAACGTTTCGATTCGAACGGATATGTACATTTACAACCAAGCTAACCATACCATCCCAGGTGGCATCTCCATATGACCCTGCAAAATGGTTGGCCCCAGTCAATATCACACACAATTTAGGTGTTGATTGGAATAACAAATTTCGAAATGCTTCGAGGATCACTGGGAAACTATCAAATCAAATTTGCCTAACACAAAATTTACATTTTTTTGGAAGAATTACGAGGTTGATGAAAATATACTCAATCTATCTAGGGAGATATAGAAGGCCCTCCCTCCCCTGCTGTTGGACTTGCTCATGGAGCCTGGTGGTGAGCCGCAGACAGAATTCTCCATTCGGCCATCTGCAATGGGGGGATGTACGACGATGAACTGCAAAATTGAATTTTAATTAAAAATAAACAACTTAAATCTAAGCTGGCTGACATGGGCACATTAGCCTAGTCTTGCATATAATAATATATGCAATAATATTATAAAATAAAATAAATTGGTCGGATTGTTAATATGTAAAAACAAACAGTCATATTGTCAGACAACACAAAAAAAACTAAGGAGCCATTAGGTTAGGAGGAGGTTCCCAGAAATCGACTGTATATTAATGTTTCTACACTAGAGCAGAGCCGGGCAAACTTTGACTTCATGGGAGCCGTATACCTGAGTGCATTTTGGGTCGCTCCATTAACGCAATGAGAAGGAGTGAGTAAGAAGTGAGAAGGAGTTAATCTGTGTCCTGTGTGTCGCACAAGTAATTTTTCATGACAGGAGTATGCATTTCTCTTGCACTTGCACTTGCAGTAGCAATGAGGAGCTCAGAAATCTACCTGAGGAGCACTCGGGAGTCAAAAGAGCCGAGTTTGCCCGGCACTGCACTAGCACAAATGGGCAAACCCGGCTCTTTTGACTCCCGAGTGCTCCGAGCGCAAGCGAGAAATATTTCTTTAGCGCCTCATTGCCTCCTGCAAGTGCAAGCGAGAAAAGCATATTCTTGTCCTGAATCAGTGATGGTGGACATGTACTCACTCCTCATTGCGTTAATACAGCGACCCGAAATGCACTCAAACATACGGAGGTATACGGCTCCCATGAAGTCAAACTTTGTCCGGCTGTGCACTAGAGCAGGGGTAAACCTGAGTTATACCTGAGTGCATTTCGGGTCGCTCCATTAACGTAATGAGGAGTGAGTACATGTCCACCATCACTGATTCAGGACAGTAGTATGCATTTCTCGCTTGCACTTGCAGGAGGCACCAAACAAATATTTCTGGCCACCAAAAAAATATTTCTCGCTTGCACTCGGAGCACTCGTCTATGGCCTGTGTGCCGCACAAGTAATTTTTCACGACAGGAGTATGCATTTCTCACTTGCACTTGCAGTAGCAATGAGGTGGGCACCGGGAGTAAAAAAAAATGCATACTCCTGTCCTGAAAAATTACTTGTGCGGCACACAGGACATAGACGAGTGCTCCGAGTGCAAGGGAGAAGCTCCGAGTGCAAGCGAGAAATATTTTTTTGGTGCCTCCTGCAAGTGCAAGCGAGAAATGCATACTCCTGTCCTGAATCAGTGATGGTGGACATGTACTCACTCCTCATTGCGTTAATAGAGCGACCCGAAATGACCCGAAATGCACTCAGGTTTATGGAGGTATACTGCTCCCATGAAGTCAAACTTTGCCCGGGTCTGCACTGACTAGAGGACTGAAAACCGTTATATGACTACCAGGAATTGTCGGTTATACCTACGAGAAATGCAGATGTACCCATGATACCCGAAAAGAAGACACATTCGTCCCTGTTTTGAGGAGGAATTCTCGCTATAAAAGCAGATTCTTGACGACGTTCAACACAGTTGATCTGACGCCACAACAAGTCTCATAGCTTCCTAAAGTCAGTGAGGCTTACAAGTCGCAGTCTTGAACAGCTGTCTTAAGTAAGCTTATCTGTCGACGATTTTAGGTTAAGATAACGAGGGATAGTTTTAGGTGCATTTTTTGGTTTGTGTAGGACACCAATTGTGTTGGTTTTGTGATTGGAGTTTAGGTTTCTTTAGGTTTTTTCTTGTGTGTTTAATTTTTTTTTGTATTAGAATAAGTTGGCTCTTAGAGCAAGTGTGCAACTGATTGTTTAAATATACTGAATTGAGTGAGGCCTAATGGTTAATCTTTAATTCACCGCTACACTTTTTCTCTTCATAATATGCTGGTGAACAATTAACAAACTCTTCTGAGATTTCCAACTTGCTGAAATTGCTTAGAACGTTTCGGTGGTTCAATCTGGAATCAGGTTTTCTTTAGTCAGCATTTTGGTGTATTCATTTTGGGAATGAATAATCCACTTCGGCATTTGGTGATTTCACCGGGGAATCGATTTTTCTACTCTAACAGCACATATTAATTAATTAAATTTATCCCACAACAACAAAACTAGCACCAAGCCAATATTTTTGGATAATCTCTTTAGCTCTGCTTTTTGTGAGTGAAGCACTTGCACGACAGAAAGAAAACAACTCATATCGTCGATATAATGATAATGGTTACTTCTCTCTGCCAAAGCAACTCCGAAAACTCAGTAAGCACAAGCGCAACTTAGCCTTTATAACGCATTTAAGTAAACAAAAAATTTGAAATCGAGAATTGGAACCAAAATATCTTTATTTTTTGGATTCGTTACAAAACCAAAACTGAAATTTTGAATTGAGATTTATCATTTACGAATTCTTCATTATATTTTGATGCTGAACAAAAGGTTCTTCGTCAGAACCAAAACAGTAATTTTAAATAAAAGGTTCCAAACCCGATCTCAAATAATGAAAAACGATATGAAGATTCGTTTCGGTTCCTATCATTGCTTTTGTTACCTATACATAGGACACCCCGTATATATCATAGATAGATTAATTTAAATGTGTAGCCATGTCCCAATATCCGGGGACATTCGACATGTTCCACTGTAGGTAATGGCTTATACATATACATATGTAGATGGTCTTATTTCACGGCTTTTTATTTTAAAAGGTTTGGACAGAAGAAATCTGTTTTTTTTTAAAAATTGTTAAATTTACAAATAAATATATGTATATTATAAAAGGACATCACTAACTTCCGTTCACTGTCTTCTCAACTTCTCTCAAGCAGTTAATTCAAGCAATTACTGTATGACCTCCATATGCACGAACTTGTAGTTAAATTGACTGCCTCAATAATCTATACATATAAAAATGAATTGCTGTGCGTTAGTCTCCCTAAAACTCAAAAACGACTTGACCCATTTCAATAATTTTTCTTTGTTTTGTTCGCTATAATACAGGGGAGGTTTAAAAAAAAAGGAAATTCGGGAAACCCCACAGAAAAAGCCGGAAAATCGAAAAAATCGAAATTTCCGTTTTGTATAGGAAGCGAATCTTCCAACTTCAAGGAATCTTTATGAAAAAGGCAATTGGAGGTTTTCGATGTCGCAGATCTCGAGCTTGCTGGAGCTGGAAATTTTGAAATTCAAGATGTCGGATCCAATATGGCGACCGAAAAAGTTAAACTTCAAGGGATTTCACTGAAAATCCGAACTTTTGTTTTTGGTTTGGGTTTTTGGGGTCACTGATTTTGAATCAGCCATCAAGATGGTGGATCAATATGGCGACCGAAAAGTTAAACTTCAAGGGATTTCCCTCAAAATCCGCACTAGGGAATTTTCGGGATCACTGATTTCGAATCTGTTATTCAAATTTCCAAATATGAGACCACCCCCACCCCTCTGGGAGATATAAGAGAGGGGGTGCAAGAAGGAGGTGGTGTAAAATGAAGAAAATTAAATTTAATAATACTGTTGGAAAATATCTAAAACATGTGCAAAACGCAAATAGGAAAACGCTGGGTCACATAGCAGAGGCGGTGGTGGAGTAGGGAGACGTTGTAAAATTCAGGAATATAAATTTAATAGTATCCCGGGAAACGCAGGGTCCGGGCAAGCTAGTAAGAGATATAATTTTGATCTAAAAAACTTTTAAAAAAGGAAGCAAGGCCACTCAGGTAATTATGATTTTCTCTCTCTGAAATTTTTACGAAGAAGCAAATTTTTTTTTCTTCTCTACCTTAGTTTTCGCAGATGTATTGCTGATTTTATATCGAAATCATGTATTTCTGACAACACCAGCTTAGAACTTCAAGGAGAATAGACAAGAAAAGTACTTTAATGTGTGGAGACATAAAAAGTGTGCAAAAGTAAGTGTGAATTGATTTAGAAAATTAAGGAATTCAAGAATTTACTTCTTCTCGGTAAATTTCCTTCATTTATTTGTCTACTATGAATAGATAAACTGAAATGAAGCAAAGTAAGCAAGGGTTCTGTTTCTATTATTTATTTATCCATATCTACGAAGGTACCAAAAGTGTGGTAACACACTTTAAATTTAAATAACAAACTTTTTAAACATACATCCAAGCAATTCAGGTAGATATTAAAAAATAGTAATATAATATTTTCAAGATAGTCGATTAAGATTATAGAGAAATGTTCTGGGAATTGCTTACAGGTAAACATAATCTGATCCAATCAAGTTAGTCTGCTTTTTTTGATGGAATTCTCTTCTTTTGCACAAATCCAGTTCACATACACCATTTTGGCAGCCAGAGCACTTTCCACACTCGCACGACAAATTTTGATTGCACTGAGCATCAATTCCATCACATTCCTCTCCCAATCCTTTGTAGCATACTCTATGACCACAAACGTTCACGAAGCTTCCATAAGCGCAATTTTCTGCAAGATGATGGGATGACCTGTACTTACAGAAAAGTTCTCTATAGCTGGGCGACATGCTGCCGTTAAATAATAAAGAATTAATATTATTTTTCATTTAATAAATGAAGTACTTACATAAAACTAGATTCGGACGTTATAATCACACACGTTAGGGCAACCAAATATACTAGCAGCGACATTTTATAGACTTATTTTATTGGTGCCCAACTTACAAAAAACAATTGAAACGAACGATGCGTAAGGATCTTCTGACTAAATGAAGAATTATTATCGCTTTTATATGAATAAGACAAGGATATTTTGAAAGCCCTGTAATGATATGCAAATTAAAGGCAAAGAAAATAATCGGTAGTCTTCCCACAAGGGTTTTCTTGACTTTTCCTATTGGAGGATTTTTGTGGAAAAATCCGTCTTTTCTAGCAAGGACAATTAATTTACATTTTAAATTGAAAGTAATTAATTCACAAAATAAAATTCATTGAATTCATAATTCGATAATTGTTTATTCATTCGAATGGTCATTCGCAAGGTCAGACATTTCGAAATATACAAAACACTTCAAGTGGTACTTAACGTTAATTTGCAAAATGTTGGCAAATTTCGGTAATTTAAAAAAAAGGAAACCCTTTCTCATTAAAAAGGAGTCGATTTAATTTGAAATGACATTTAAAAATTATGTTTTTAAATTTTTGAAATAAAAGGTACAGTTTTAATATAAAAGCTGTGGTGCTTTGGAAGAAGTAGTGAACCTGGTCAATTATCCAAAAACTAATTTCTCCCTAACATGGCAAAAGGGGAAAGCCATTGCCAGATGGAAGTTCTCCTCATCCCACATCACAGAATAGTACAACATTATTGCTAATTAATTAAGTATATTTTCAAATTGTGGTTAATTATATGCATTATTATCGCTTTAATAACTGTACCAATATTTCATTTTAGTTGTAGCAAATCGTGTTTTAAAAAGACGTGTTTACAACTTTGTTTTGCCGCCATTTTGTATTAATTGCAGCTATCACTTCAAATTCGATCTGCATCGTCAGTACACGTAGGAGATTCATAATGGGAAAATACACGATCGAACAACTTTCCATACAGCACGTACATAGGTGAACGTGCTGAAAACCATATTTCCTGATAGATATGTACTGTACATACATACATCTCAAGATACGATGACATCGATTTGGCGCTCACAGGATTTCAGGGCCCTGATTTTCTGAGTAAAGTGTTCTCTAATTAGCCCATCACGTTGGACCAACTCAAACACGAAATTTCCACAATTCTGACGACCAATTTGGAAAATGTGATGTAACGCGAAAGGTGGTGTTTGTCTTGCCTCCAGTGGCGATCATTTGGTCGATGCTATTTGTCACATCTAGCTCCCAAGCCTGAATAAACATTGTGGCTAGATTTATTAACGTTGGAAACTTTAAGAACGTGAACTAATAATTTAAAAATGCAAGTGTTTTGAAATACAACAAAACACGTATTATATTGCGCAACCGTATAGTAGCTATTGAGTATCCACCGTAAACTTAGTCAATTTATGCTCCACCTAGCGATCCTTTCGTGAACTTATTTCTTTGAATTTACCCAGATTACCTGTAATCGCGATAACTACCACAGCTCCCTTAATAGCGGATCTCATCCCATAAGACCCTTAACGGAGATGACGTGTATGACGCTCCGGAGTATAATACGTATTTTGCTCTAGTGAAAAACACTTGCATTGTAGTACTCTGGCCGATATATGGCATCCCTATGAGAGAATTGTTTGCTTTCTACTGGTGATCCATTCTCAACGCTGAAATGAATGAATGAAATGTGAAGCTAACGGTTAATCAATAAACCAGATGAGTAAACAACAATACAAATACATTTATTTTTATAATACTCTGAAGCTTACTAAACTCTTAGCTTTTTCTTTCTTTCTTTTTTAAACTTTAATTCAATACAAATTTAAAACTTTAAAACTTCAAAATAATAATGAAAAACTTAGAGTTGAACAGAACAATATTAAATTTAGATTTGAACAGAACAATATTAAACTAGTTTAAAACTACAAATTATTGACTTTGAAGCAGTCTTTTACTATCCTCCACTTGTCAATACAAAACATAATTTCCGGAAGGTGTCAACACACAAGGAATTGTCTAACATTTTTTGCACAGGCACGTCTTCCTGCCAGCTTCTAGAGGCCACTGCCTCTCGCTGAAGCGTCAATACCTCCGTTTTCAATACAGACTTGATTCAATCTGCAATGATCACCTTGAAAGCAGTTTTACCTGCCCTGTCACAGACATAAACAGCTCTCCCAGTCTAACAATTACTTTTCTTTCCTCTGATCCATTTTACAGAACAAATCCAGATATTGGGATGTTTAGCCGCTTCCAGTCTGACTGTCCAAAGTGAGTTCTATCCGTTACTGATCCAAAAGCTGAACATAGAATAATTTCATCTCCTGGATTGACCCGGAAATTCTTGGATATAGATATAATCTATGGATATTTTCAACAAAGTAAGGTCATGAACCCAATGCCCCGTAGCATTAAGGCAGCCGTTCTCCTCGATACTTCATTGAAAAAATAATAATCTATTACTTTTTAACCAGTCGACCAGAATTCCGGCATCCCAAATACGCGGTTTTGTTATCCTCGGATTAGCAATCGGATTGACCTCAAAGCCTGACGCACTAAGAACATCGCAGATATGGAATTTGATGACCTTCTTGAACAAAGGGTTATCACTGCCGGTTTATGGACCAAAATGGTATACTGTAAGCCAAACCTCGTAATGAAAAAGTTTGCAAGAAACCTGACCAAATTTGGATTGCTGGGTGAACCTGGATCGACGCCATCTTTCTGCACCACTGAATCCACCTCCGAATTGCAGCTCTGTATGTCGCAAAGGTAGAACGACGCCATTTTCTCTCTTTCAACCATTTATTATCCGCAGATCAGTCAGTTACCAACTTCCCCTACACCAAAATCATATTTGTAGAGTAAGCTGATCCACTTAGGAAGGTGTTTGATTCGTTTTAGATCCACCCGTCTTTCTATGGACCACGATATCTTACATCTGGCGTTACTGATTCCATCTGGGCACCACCAGTAGAAACAGCCCTTTGCACCTGTTGAGATGGTTCAAAACTCTGGAAATACGATTGGGTGGAGAGAAACCTCATCCCAGATTGTATATCCAGCGTCGACTGAATGCGTCGATAAAATAGGCATAAAGATCGTTGCAGTCTCTTGAAACATTTTTCCTGACGACGGCTGACCTTGCTGAGGCGAAGAAGTATACCTCTGGAGTGCTCCACTACTCGAAAATTTCTTCTGTTGCACCTGACCTCAGGTGCCACTCCAGCAGATCTTTTCTTCTATTTAATCGATTCGCGATGCTATAGTATCTTCCCTGTAAATACACCGCTGATAATGTTGGGACTCTGTGGGGTCGACCAAGTTCCTGAAAACATCATGCCATCCAACACCCACTGTCGGCAGCATCCGTGGCTAAGACATTTGTGGCTGGCCCCTTGTGCAGGCAGGTGGGTCCGCACCACCATTCTAACTCCGAAAATACTTGAAGCTTTTCTCTGCTTGAACTGCGGTAAGAATCTTTGACGATGGCGGCACTAAAGACGACCTCTCTTCAGAACGAGGCGTGGAAAGTTTAAGTAACCGAACAAGCATTGGTTCTGATTTAAAGTGGCACTGCCCTTCCTCAAAATTTCTCTGATTAGACTTGTAATTCTGATTGCCTTGATGGCCGCAAGCACCAAAGGGCAAACAACTTCCTGCCGTATACAAGGCAAAGGAGGCAACGATGGGACTATGCAATCGGCATGGGATAGGCTTGACACAGATGTATTTTCACCATCCAGTCTCTTTTCTACAGGAAACTTCGATATTTCGACACTTCCACGGATATGTTCAAACCTTTAAGATCGAACATTTGTCTTGCATCTCTACAACTTTTCTTGATGAGGAACATTCTCGGGATAAAGAGTTTTAATCCCGACAAATCGAGATGAGAAAAAAATCTATTACGACTACTCGATTCAATAATTACACTCTGCTAGAGCTTGCGGGTTACTTTATTCGTTACAGTTCACAGCGTAATTCACAGTGTCGACTTATAATATTGATTGATAACACACAATTTATAACATAGAATAACACAAGCAAAACACTGGCTAATTTCACAAGTTGATTTTACAATGCTCAAATTTCACAAGATGATTTTATAATACAATGCCTAAATTTCACAAGTTGAGTGTACAATATCTATGTTTATCTAAGTGCTGCTTTTTAATCGAAGAACTGTTCCTTTGAACCTCATGAACTTGACTGCTTTCCGTTTTCTTCGCTGATTCCTCAGTGAAGCGCGCAGCGTGAGAAACCGCTAAATAGGATTTTAGGGAAAATATGCTAGAAGACGTGCATTCTGCATTTATGGAAATTGGCGCACCTGTGCGTGTAGACAATTGGCGGGTATGGGAGTTGCGTTTGCAAAAACAGGGCGGTCACGTGTAACCGCCGTATGTGCGATGCAATTCCAGAAAGATAGTATGAATTTGGGACTTTTGAGAATTTGTATTACGTTAAGGTAATCAAGAGTTTATATTATATTGGGCGATGTTTGTATTGATGTATGTACTTAAGGGATTTTAGGGACTGTGGCGTTAAGGATTATAACAATAAAGCTCGGGGAAGATTTCTTTATTCTAGGACTCCTTAGGCCTTCAATTTTTATATTTCCTCTGACACATTCTGTAAGACTTTTCAGGAAAATCTGGAAAGCTTCCAGTTGCTTATTAATTGGGGCTTTGCTTTTAGAGTAATTCTGAAGCCTGATATTATCTTTAATAACCTTGGCACGGCGGCAATCTGTATTCTGAATTCCTGAACGAACCGATAGCCGACTTCCAGGTCAAATTGGATGACCTGGAGGACACGGTCTGGGGCATGAATGGGAAGCTGATGGTAGCTGGAAACCTGAACGCGAAGGCCCTCGAGTGGGGAGAGACAAGACCTGACTCCCGGGGAGGACGAGTCCTGAACTTTGCGTCCAGAGTCGGGCTGATTGTCTAGAACACCGGTTCGACGTCCACCTTCCGGCGTCTTAGAAATGGGCGACGATCATCGACGTCTCCCTGTCGTTTGAAAGTTTGGCAGCATGGGTGCAGGACTGGTGGGTAATCGAGGACTACACAACCAGCGATCACCAATATATCACGTTTCGCGTTCATGGTATAGCATCGTGTGCAAGATCGAAGGCAGGAGGAGTTTCCTTCTCTCGAGCAAGCTGACCGGGTGGTGGACTCGACGATGAATCTCTTTGTCATGAATGAGTAACAAAATGTGAATAGTAGCGACACCTATGATCTCTCTGCTGTATCATTGTTCTTTTCTTCAATAAACAGTCAGTTGTTATCCAACCATACTGCGTTTCTTTATAGGTTATGGGCAAATTACGCGAGTTATAGTTTTTTGGCAGAAATATAGTGCATAAATGTCGACAAATCTTATTACAAGTATTGCAAAGCTAAGAGGAAGAGAAAATATGAAGATTGGGCGTTTGCCGTGGAAAACTACCTCGTTTTAGAAGGAATGCAACAGTGCGTCATGGCCGGCGGCGATCTCAACGACGCAAAAGCAAAAGCCAAGATAGTTTTAACTATAGATCCCAGTTTATTCGTGCATATCAAGAGTGAATCAACTGCAATGGGACTGGGGCAGAAGCTGAAAAAACTGTTTGATGATAATGGCTACGCGCGGCGCACAGGATTGCTTCGGAACCTCATATCAATTCGTCGAGAAAATTCTGATTCAATGTCTCAATATGTGATTTCGTTGTTAGAAACAAGTCAACGATTAAACAATACAGGATTCAAGATCAGTGACGAATGGGTCGGCTCCTTGTTATTAGCAGGATTACCTGAGAAATTTGAGCCACTGATCATGGCGGTAGAACATTTAGGCATTGAGTTGACAGCCGACGCCATTAAATCAAAATTACTAGATATGGAAGACGGAAGTGAGGTTGGTACTAGTTCCACTCAGAATGTGTTCGCGACGAAAAGTTGGCAACATGTTAAAAAAAAACAAACGCACGCGCATATACAAACGTCATCGCAAAATGGCAAAACAAATGTCGGATGCTTCAAATAAGCAATTAGGCCATTTCATGAATAAATGTGAAAATACCCCAAAAAGCAAGGAATTTAATGCATTCAGTGCAGTATTTTGTTACGATTAATCGGACCGGTCATTGATCTGGAGAGGAAATAGTTAAAACTAATCATTCAACTATTGGATGTCGATACTTACCTTGTATTGTCCCCTTATGTGTTCCTATAAGCGTTGAAACTGCAAGGAAATTTATTTATAATTTCAGGGCCTCTTGGGGAAAAAAAAAAATATTAACGTGGACATCAAGAGAGCCAACCGTAACCCGGGTTACTATATACTATTCTCTACTCGATACTGGAATCTACTACGTAAGCTCTAAATTCGGTTTGATCAAACCATGAGAACCGAGGGTATCGATCGATATTGAAAAATGTCGAAGGAGACAATTCCAATATATATATTCCATAATATTTATTTATATGGAGTTCCCAATTACAAATTGGAAACGAGACTGAATGCAGTAAGTGTCATACTGAACACTCGATACGCCGAACGACTCCACCGGAAATTGGAATACGGGTAAGGGCAGTAGTATAAAACCCGGTAGGTGAAGCGGGCGGTCTCTCTCTCTTCAGTAACTCGTCAGTAGCTGGTAGTCGTTCAACTATAGTAGTCGGAGTTTGAAGCTAGCAAGGAAAAAAAAAGGTGAACTGGAAAGGAGAAGAACAAAGGAAGAAGAAAGTCAACATCAAAGGAAAATTTGAAGCCTGCTGGAGGATAGGAATATAAAGTTAGGAATTCCAAGGAAGTGGCGGAAGAAACTAGAAGGATGGCTGGGAACATCCCCGATTTTGGTGCGGAGTACACCCGAGGAAGGAGGCCGGACCTCGCGTAAGCTGTGCGGTGGGATCCTTCGTTGGGGATAATTAGTATAAGTTAAGTACTTCTTTGCGTTTCTTTTTATATACTATATATCATATAGGATAGTGCATGCTAGTTTTATTTTGTTCCTCTCCGCGATTTTTCATGTAACCTACAACGGAGAACACATTTATTCGGCGTTCGAGATACCTTGCTCGGCATTCCATGTTACTTGTTCAGTAGTAGGCCAAGTATAATTTTATTGAACATTGCGGAATTATAGACCTTTTTTTATTCCGATATCCGAGCGTTTCGTTTATATGTACTAAGGTACCTTCCAAATCACGGTTCTCGGTTAACCTCAAACCGAGTGGCGCCCGACATTTATGTGCTGCTTATCTGCAATCACCAAGATCGACGTACGATCGATTGGCGATCAGCCCTTGCTTGCTGTAAGTACCCGGCCCACTCTCCAACGCTAGCGGAGTAGCCTCACGCAGTAAATTTGCGTGTAACAATTTCTTAGCGGTAACTTCAATCAAACGGATTGGTACGTCGATAGCGGTGCCAGCTGTCATTTAACGTCTAAAAAAGACTGGTTGGTGAACACCACAAATCAACACCAAGTGCAAGAGATAATCATCGCTGATAAAACAAAAATTCCTGTTGAAGACTGTGGAGATGTGCAAATAACTACAGTTGTTGGAGATATCGGATAGCTTATTATCTGTCAGCCAGTTAATTAGCAAGGGAAACATAGTGACATTTGATGCGAAGCACTGTTATATTTATAACAATAAGAATGCACTTGTAGCAACTGAAGATTTGGTCGGAGGTGTTTATAAGTTGAGAATCAAGCAAGTAGATTGTTTGTTGACTTCAGTGTCCGGAAGTGTGGCATGAAAGCTTTGGTCACCTGAACAGCAACAACATGTGATGAGAGATGGAGCTGTAAAAGGAATGTCATACTCGAACAAGGGTCAGGTCAGTAAAACAAACTGCATTGTGTGCTGCGAGGGAAAGCAGGCCACGTTGCCTTTCAGTCTTGTTGGCAACAGATGCAAGGAACTTTTCGATGTCGTACATGCAGATGTTTGTTGGCCTATGGAAACCAGATCAATTGGTGGAAAGAAATACTTCTTCTTATTCGTCGATGTCTATAGTCGGATGGCATTTGTATATTTCTTGAAGACAAAAGATGAAGTATTCTCACAGTTCAAGGCATTCAAGACGTTACTAGAAAATCAGACGGGTAGGAAGCTGAAAGTGTTCAGGACAGACAATGGTACGGAATTCTGTAGTAAGGAATTTGAAAAATTCTTGGAATTTGCTGGAATTGTCCATCAAAAAACTTGTCCATACACACCGGAACAGAACGGTCTCTGCGAGCGGTTTAACCGTACAGTGATAGAGAAAGCGAGATGTTTGCTGTTCGATGCAGAATTGCCTAAGCGTTTTTGGGCAGAAGCAGTTAATACTGCTGTTTATTTACGAAACAGGTCAATTGCATCAGGATTAGACAACAAAACGCCTATGGAGATCTGGACCGGAGCTATACCACTTGTCAGTAATCCACGTATCTTTGGAAGTAAGGCCATGGTACGCACACCAAAAGAAAAAAGGTTCAAAAGGGTAAAAAAGCGACTCAGTGTATTCTTGTTGGGTACTCAGACAATGTAAAAAGTTACCGAGTTTACAATCCCAACAATAATAGTATAACTATAGCAAGAGATATTGTTGTGATTGAGGAGGGGATTAAACGGAAGTAAGATGTGATACACTTTGACATTAGTGATGGCACTGATGACATCTTTCCGATGAAGGAAGAAAGAGAAGAATGTACCCAAGAAGTGGGGGACATGAAGCACATAAAAACATTGGAAGATCAGGAGAAGAAAGAAGTACTGAGCCCGAAGGAGAAAGTTCTGGTAGGTACTGATGAAGAGAACTTCGTAGACTCCACAGATATGCGGGGCGCTGAACCTGTGGAGCCTGTGCGAGGTCATATGTCTCAGTTGGACCTTCCTGCCGAGTTTCCAGTGGAGAAGCTTACTAAGCGTATCCGCAAGCAGTCTGATCGGTACGTTTTTGATAATGTGTGTGTAGGTGAAACCAGCGAGGCAAATGCAGGTGAAATATCTCTGGATGAAGCGTTGAATGGATCATAAATTGAACAGCGGAAATTAGCTATGCAAAGTGAATTTAAATCATTTGAAGGCAATGACGCTTGGGAATTAGTTGATGTTCCACCCAGTGGCACCATTGTACAATGTAGATGGGTTTTTAAGCGAAAACTTGATAATAATAATAAAGCCAGGTAAAGGGCCAGGTTAGTTGCTAAGGGCTTCACCCAAAGGCCGGGCATTGATTTTGATGAATGTTTTTCACCTGTTGTCAGGCATTCCACTTTGAGATTGTTTTCGCTTTAGCAGTTCAGCTTCATATGGATATTTGCCATATAGATGTAGACACTGCTTTTTTGAATGGTTTACTAAATGAAAAGGTGTAAATGTTGAAGCCGCCAGGTTTTGGGGGTAGCAATGATAATGTAAACAAGATTTTGCGATTGAAACGTGCTATTTATGGCTTAAAACAGTCATCAAGGGCATGGTATCAACGAGTTGAGGAATTGTTACAGTCCTTGGGTTATAAAGAATCTATACTAGAACCATGCCTGTTTACAAAAATCTATAAATGTGTAAAGATCATTATTGCATTGTATGTTGATGACTTCTTTGTGTTTTCAAATAATGAAAAAGAAGCTATTTTGTTGAAAGAAAGTTTGGCATCAAAGTTTAAAATAAAAGATTTGGGATGTATTAAAAATTGTTTAGGTATGAGAGTGACTGTAAATAAAGAGAATGGTACTATAACTTTAGACGAAGAGAGCCATATTGAAGAATTGCTGTTAAAATGTGCTGATTGTAAGTCTACAGAGACACCAATTGAACCTAGACTGAATTTAACTAAAAGTGAGAAATGTGACAATAAGTTACCTTATTAGAAACTGATTGGTTCGCTTATGTATGTAGCTGTGCTCACGCGTCTTGATATTGTAAATTACTTGAGCCAGTTTAATAACTGTTACGATCAGGAACATTGGGCCTATGCAAAGAGAGTTCTAAAGTACTTAAAGAAAACTAAATCTTTCTGTTTACTATTTTCAGCTACTGGTAATAGTCAGTTAGAAGCTTCTGTTGATGCAGACTGGGCAAGTAATGTAATTGATCGGTGATCCTATACTGGATATTTTTTCGGGTTGTCAAATTGGGCAATATTTTGGGACACTGAGAAACAGATTACTGTGGCATTGTCCAGTACGGAGGCCGAATACATGGGCAATTCGGAGAGTTGCAAAGAAGCTGTGTATTTGCGAAATTTATTGTTTGAATTAACTAACGAATATTATATGATAATCAGTCAGCCCAGAAGTTGTCGGCCAATCCTATTTACCATAAGAGATCCAAACATATAGATGTGCGGTATTTTTGTAGAGAAAAAGTTGCTAATGAAATTGTAAAGATTAAATACATGTCTACTTTAGAGATGCCCGCAGATCAACTAACTAAGGGTTTATGTAAATGGAAACATTATAGCTTTTTAAGAATGCTTGGTTTATTTGATACAAAATAATACCTATTCTTTTTGAGTTTATTTGTATGCACCTATTATTTTGTTAAGTGGGAGTGTGATGAATGAGTAACAAAATGTGAATAGTAGCGACACCTATGATCTGTCTGCTGTATCATTGTTTGTTGAATCTAGAGTCAATGCCTTGGCCGACCCCGTGCCGACTCTGAGGCAATACACCCTGGCAGCCGTGTCAGCACCCCAAGTAGGCCACTCCAACGATCAAAAACATGACGAAAGTCACCGGGACAACCGTGTCAGCACTCCGGGCAATCACCGCAGCGGACTATTGCGACAGCGGCTAAACTGGGGCACTCTGACGGCACAGCGATGTCAGCACGGGAACGAGCACTCGGACAGCACAGCGACGTCAGCACTGGAACCTGGGTTTGGGGCATCGACTGGCAGAGGTCTTCAGAGGTCGGCACTTCAACTCAACACCTCATCGCAGCGGCACACATTTTATTTTTGTTAAAACTAAATTGTTAAAACCGGTCATTAAAATAAATTAGATATCGTGAACACCGTTCTTTCATTTTTATTTCTACGTGTTTACGCCCCGCGTAAACATTTTGGTCCTTCGAGCCGGATCTCGGTAATCGTGAATAGTTTCAGTGAGTGCAGAAGGGCAGTGGAATAAAGCAGAGCGTAACAGTGAAGTGAAGAGACGTGAAAGTGGATTCCTAACCCTTCTAGAGTGAAAGTGAAAGTGATAGTGCAGCATCAACATCAGCGGCACATCTAGCACCAGAAAGGCGAACGGTGACAACGGTAAGTGAAACTTAAATAAACTTAATCATTGGGTATCCGTAAGTTAATCCGTTCTCGCGAGTTTGAAGTCGCTACCCCTCCTTTGAGTCGATAGAATTTCAATTCCTGACCACCATAGTGGTCCACCCTCCTTTGAGTCGATAGAATTTCAATTCCTGTACCACCCTTGGTGTTTTGTGTTCTCGATACATACAACAATGGATAGTTTGGTACACAAGCAAACTTTGCTCAGTTATGAATTGGAGAAATTCATAAAAAATGTAAAGAAAACGCCTAAAGAAAGGCGGACAGAAGGCAATCTCATTAAGAGACTGGAGCTCTTGGAAGGCTTGTGGAGTGATTGTAGAACGACAAATAAGAGCATTCTAGAACTCCACAAGAAAGAAGACGATGCAAGACCATACTTCGCGGACGATCTCTTCTCCGACATGGAAGAAAATTACTGTACAGCCTATGGTCTGCTCAAGGAGCAATTAAAATCCCACTATCCGGTGTCACAAGCTCCACTAGCGCGAGAAAACGCTACGGGCCAAACACCAGGCAAGGAAAGCTGCGATTTGCGGCTACCTCGCATAAATATCCCCCGTTTTTCGGGAGATTATCAAACATGGTCCGCGTTTCATGATCTGTTTGAGGCCATCGTTCATAAGAACGCATCTATTTCCGAGGTTCAAAAGCTACATTATTTAAAAACGAGCCTATCCGGTGAAGCTGAACAACTTATCCGTCACCTGCAAATAACGGAAAGAAATTACCGACCGGCTTGGGAGATTTTAATCAAAAGATACCAAATCACAAGAGCCCTGGTAAATGCGCAGTTGCAAGCTTTAATGTTTATACCGAACCGACCGAATGAAACGGCTAAAAGTCTCAAGGAACTTATTGATAAAAGCAATGAGATTTTAGAAGCCCTTAAGGCATTAGAAATCAACGTCGACTCATGGGATCCCTTGTTAATCTATATATTAACCCAAAAATTGAGTACAGAAACCGTTACTCAGTGGGAAACAGCTCTAAGCCTAAGAGCTGAACCAAGTGAACTTCCAACGATGCAGGAGTTCACAAGTTTCATCGAGACACGTTTCCGGACGTTGGAAGCAATTTCAAGCACCAAGAATGGCTCAAAATCGAATAACGAGAAGAGTCAGAATCCTCATCCACGTGCTCACGTGCATCTTGCTGAGCACAGTAACTGTCCCGCGTGTAATAAAAACCATAGAGTGAAAGATTGTCACGAATTCCGTACCATGCAAGTTAAGGATCGATTTAATCTTATTAAAAATCAATCCCGATGCCTCAATTGCTTTGCTTCATCACACAGTACAAGCAATTGTCATAGTAAAAGGGGGTGCCAGCGTTGTGGAAAACGGCACAATACGATGCTCCACTTCGAGAACGCAAAGTCGAAAGCACCTAATCCTGCACCATCCGGTCCCAAGAACAGAAATAGACCACAATATCTTCAACCGACAGCGACAACTTTCACCCCAAACAACAATGCGCAAAATGGAGATCCTCAAGCTAATTTGGTAACGCTTGAATCTCCCAAGAGCCATGAAAATTATTACCACTCTGATGAACCACCTCATCAGTATCAAAATTACCAGAGCCATGTAGCTCATGAAGTTCAAGCGAAATCCATCTTGTTAGCAACAGCTCTGGTGCGAGTTAAATCCCCCGCATCAGGAACACACACATTACGAGTGCTATTGGACCAGGGCTCTCAAGCGTCCTTCATCACCGAAGACGCCGTGCAACGCTTACAATTAGTGAAAAAACCGAGTTACACCAGCATCACTGGTCTGGGAAGAGCAGAGGCCGGACTCGCTCGAAGTCTAGTCTCTATACTGATTCAACCTCATACCCTCTCCGATCAGACCATTCAAGTTGATGCATATGTAATGAAACATATCACCGGAGTATTGCCCTCCCAAAAATTCAAAGCGACCACATGGCCCCATATTAAACCGCTACAATTAGCTGACCCACACTACTGTGAGCCTGGGCAAATTGATATGCTCTTGGGAGCCGAGATATATGCAGAAATTTTATTGGGAGGCGTGATAAAGGGTCCCGAAGGCACTCCTATTGCTCAAGAAACCGCCTTAGGGTGGATTCTGTCCGGGAAGATTATTGAAGACAGATGCAACCAAAAAAATAGTACCTGTTTGCATATACAAGCTAACTTTCAGTCAAAACAAGAAGAGACCGTAGACACCCTGCTACGGAAATTTTGGGAGATTGAAAGTGTACCCAATCAGTCCCTGTTAACCCCTGAAGATGAAGAATGTGAGAAATTATTCAGCAATTCATTTGTCAGGACGCCTGTAGGGCGCTATGTAGTGAAACTCCCATTTAGGGGACTAGAAAATAAACCAAATCTGGGCTACTCAAGATCCAACGCAATCAGGAGGTTGATGCAAATGGAAAAAAAATTTCTCAGGCACCCTGACTTACACAAGGAGTACTGCAAATTTGTAGCCGAATACCTTTCCCTCGGTCACATGAGAAGAATCTTGCCTGGAGAGAAGCTATCCGCAAGTATACCATATTACCTTCCCCACCATGCTGTCATCAAAGAAGACAGCACGACAACTAAATTGAGAGTTGTTTTTGATGCTTCATGTAAAAGTTCAAACGCAAAGTCCCTTAATGATTTCTTGCTAACCGGACCAACCTTACAGCAAGATCTTGTAGCAATCTTGCTTCGCTGGAGAAAACATAAAATCGTTTTCACAGCAGATATTGAGAAAATGTACCGCCAAATCTTAGTGGCCCTTGAAGATACCGAGTATCAACGAATTGTGTGGCGAAATACGCCAGAAGAACCGATAGAAGAATTCCGATTACTTACGGTAACCTATGGTACTGCTTGTGCACCATATTTGGCAATAAAAACCATGAGACAATTGGCACTAGATGAAAGAACCAAGTACCCGTTGGCATCAGAAATAGTTATGAAAGACTTTTATGTTGATGACGTGATGTCAGGAGCCAGCAGCACCAAGGAGGCATTAATAATACAAAACCAATTGCGCTTCCTGTTAAGATTAGGAGGATTTAATCTAAGAAAATGGTCTAGTAACCGCCAAGAGCTCATCGAAAATGTGCCTCAAGAAGATCGCGCAATAACGCAGCCACTCACTATCAAATTAACCGAAACCATTAAAGCATTAGGCATTCATTGGAATCCCAGGACCGATAGTTTTGAATTTAAAGTTCACATGAACACAGAACCTAAAATAACCACCAAACGAAAATTCCTGGCTGACATCGCTCGCATCTTTGACCCGCTTGGATGGCTAGCTCCTGTAGTAATCGTGGCAAAAATAATGTTTCAAAAACTATGGTTAGCTGGGATAAATTGGGATGATGAATTACCTGTACCATTAGCAAATGAATGGGACAAGTACAGAACTAACCTTCATAAGCTTGAAGAAATCGTTATCCCCAGATGGATTCACTTCACCCCGGGAACAATTTCCCTACAGTTACATGGATTTTGTGATGCTTCCAATCAAGCTTACGCTGCAGTCATTTATTCAAGATATCAGGATGAAGATGGTCGCATCCACATTTCATTACTCGCTGCAAAAACCAAGGTGGCACCCATAAAACAAATAACTCTGCCACGGTTAGAGTTATGTGGGGCGGTGCTGCTTACAAAGCTTCTAAACCAGGTGCAAGAAGCATTGGAAATACCACATTCATCCATTCATGCGTGGACGGATTCAACAATAGTCCTTGCATGGTTGAAAGCAACCCCATCTAAATGGAAAACATTTGTGGCCAATAGAGTAGGTGAGATTCAACAGCATTTAAATGTAAACCAGTGGGCTCATGTTAACTCAGAAGACAACCCAGCAGACTGTGCTTCGAGAGGGATTCCTCCAACGGAATTAAAATGTCACCCACTATGGTGGTCAGGGCCGACATGGTTGAAACAGTCATCAGATTCCTGGCCACAAAATAGCAATATTTTGCCAAACTCAACCGACCTAGAGTGTAAAAAGGCAATCGTGCTAATAACAGAAACCAAACCCTCTGTATGTGAAGTGTTGTCACGATTCTCATCCCTTAATAGAGCAAAAAGAGTGATAGCATATTGCCTGCGTTTTTACCTAAGCTTGCGCAAGTCAAAAACTCACAAAAACACCGGACACCTAACGAGCCAGGAATTAAAAAATGCTATGCAATGCTTAATAAAAATAGCACAGGAAAAGGATTTCTCCAAAGAAATTGATAGTCTAAAGAGAAGTCAGAACTTGCCAAAGGACTGTCGGATCTTGAATTTGAACCCGTTCCTTGACCATGAAGGCATATTAAGGGTCGGTGGCCGTCTGCGCAATTCTGACTTGAACTATGAGGAAAAATTCCCAGTTATTCTAGCCGACAAAAGTGAATTAACTAGGTTGATAATAGATGATGCTCATAAAAGGTGCCTGCATGGAGGAACGCAATTAACACTCAACATGATAAGGAAACAGTTTTGGATCTTACGAGCGCGCAGTACCGTGCGTCTTCAAATTCATAAATGTGTTCCATGTTACCGGTATATTGCTCAAACACGAAGTCAACTCATGGCAGATTTACCTCGAACTCGAGTAAGAGCCAGTCGCCCCTTCCTACACTCTGGGGTCGATTTCGCTGGCCCAATTATAATTAAGGAATCAAAATGTCGTGGACGTACCAAGACTTCGAAAGCTTACATCTCAGTGTTTATCTGCTTCACAACTAAAGCGATTCATTTAGAAGCTGTAAGCGATTTATCCGCCAATGGATTCATTGCAGCATTCCGTCGGTTCACTAGCAGGCGGGGAATGTGCACAGATTTATACAGCGACTGTGGCACGAATTTTGTCGGAGCCAATACTCAGCTCATTAAATCAAGATACCGATATGAACTGGGCCTCCCAGAAGACTTAAAGGAAATATTGGCGAACAAGGGCACTGAATGGCATTTCATTCCGCCAGCTTCACCCCATTTTGGTGGATTGTGGGAAGCGGGAGTGAAATCTACAAAACATCATTTGAAACGTGTCATAGAAAATGCAGTATTAACATTTGAGGAACTCAGCACGGTATTAGCCCAAATTGAGGCATGCTTAAACTCTCGACCTTTATGCCCTATTTCAACGGATCCTGGGGATTGTACTGCCCTGACACCGGGACATTTCCTCGTGGGAGATGCATTACTATCTGTTCCGGAACCAAGCATACTTGAACAAAGTCTTCATGCTCTGACCAGATGGGAAAGACTGCAACGAATGCAACAACTCTTCTGGAAACGATGGTCAAGTGAATTTCTCGGAAGGCTGCAACAACGCCCTAAATGGTTACAACAGCAGCCGGATATCAAGGTTGGAGACTTAGTTCTCATAAAGGATGAAAGATTGCCTCCATGTAAATGGCTACTAGGTCGCATAAGTGAGCTACATCCAGGTAACGATGCGCTAGTACGAGTGGTAACCGTTAAATGTAAAGACACCTCGCTCATACGGCCCATTACAAAAATATGCCCTCTGCCTATCAAAGATAGTTTTGAGGAAGATAGTAAGACGATAAGTACCCTGTAAAAAGTATAACTTTTATTTAACCTACTAGTATTAAGTTCTTACTATTAAATTAATTTAGCAACTATAACAGAACGTTTGATAATTTTAAACAGAGTCATGGCCACTCATCTCAACGCTACAATTTTTAACGTCATCATTTGGATAATACTCCTAGGACTGCGGAATACACGTTGCGTGAATGGACTAATTGCCTACGACTGTGGACATGATCGCGTTAATCTCACTGCGGTATCATTAGTTTCTATTGGTACGTGTCAGTTCAAAGCCGACAACATCGAAAAGGATGAGGATGACATTCAACTCTTGCAAATAAGCGAGGTATCTCCGATTCACATTTATCAATGCAAGATAAATGTGATTCAGTCTGTTTACAAATGCGGGATGTTTAGTCATGTCAGTATAGTATCCGGTGGCTTAAGCTCCTTTATAGTAGAAGTAGGACGAGATGCATGCATGAATATCCATATATATGGAACGTACAAGTTGCAGAATGGTCGTATCATTGCGAACATTAAAAGCAATAGCTCCACCACCCACACAGAAACGGTTGCAGGATCCATAGATCAAAATGGCGCCTGTCAAGGAGCTCCCTATACATCAGGAATAAACTCCTGGAATGATGTCGTAGTCATACAAGCAATCGAATTCACGATTGCAGATTACACAAATGTTGTCCGACTGGAAGATAACCAAGTAATTCTACGCAATGACATTACCTGTGCGTATCTCAATGGCAGGTGCATGGATATAGACAATGGACTCAGTTTTTGGGACATGTTCTCAGACACATCATGTGAAGCTTTAAAATATGATGTCATTTGGCAAGGAAAGGCAACCAAGGTCAGACACGTAGGGAATTCCAGCATTCCTATCCATAGTATCGTTTACACTGTCAATGCGGAAGATACGGTGTTTGCACTAGAAGTAAAAAAACCTATATCGGTTTGTAGATTCAGCGGGTATCAGACTGAACATCCACGGCTGGTTATAGTGCCAAAAGCAGCCAGTGAATATTGGTTTACTAAAAAGGCAGTAAGCACAAAAAACCTCGACTTGTTCGCTTACGTTAATTCCAAGTTTGTATACACTGAAAGACACATCCGAATGCAAGTAGAAAAACTATACCTTAATGTTCTTCTGAAAAAGTGTGAACTCGAACGAGACGTGTTACAAACTCAAATAAGTATAGCTTCCCACCATCCAGCGGAATTTGCCTATATGCGCATGAAGGAGCCAGGATACACAGCTGTTCCACGCGGAGAATTAATTTACATGATAAAATGCCAACCAGTTGAAGTCACAATCCGAAAGGTTGAGCGTTGTTTTTTGGAACTTCCCATCATGTACAACAATAATTCCCACTTTATGACACCTACCACGCATTTAATACAACAACACGGAACAGAGATTCCTTGTTCTTCCTTAATGAGTCCAGGTTATCTCATCAACGGTGAATGGTATGGGTTGAACCCATTTATTCATCGACTTAAACACCCAAATGAGCTAAAACCATCAAATGAGGCCGGTTGGTCTTACGAAGATCCAGGAAATCTCATTAAGGCTGGAATATACTCAATGGAATCAATGGAGAAGTTACGACGACAAATCATGTACCCTTCCGAACGACAGGCCATAAGTAACATTCTAACACAACGAATGCTGGGAGCGAACGTGGACAGTCAGAATGTTAACGTTCTCCACTTGCTTACAACGGATTCCATGAATCACCTAGCAGAATCGTTAAAACTAAAGATATGGGGAGCCTTCAGTTGGCTAGGCAACATATCAGCTGGTGTTTTGGGAATCTACGTCGCAGCTACAGCAATTAAGTACATCGTTGACACCATTATTAATGCAAGGATACTTAAATCAGCGTACGGTTGGAGCTGGAGTCTCATTGCAGCCACATGTTCATCTATAACAAATTGGCTAATGCACCGACACAACAAATCCCAGACCCGTGGACCTGACATAGAACTAACATCCGTCACAACGCAAGGGACTACTACATCACCTACGGCGAGTGACCCAAACAAAGAAGAGATCTACGCTACTGTGTCAAGCTTGACGAAAGCAAAAGCAAAGCTATATCCTCAAATCTAACGAGAGTAACCCATAAAAAGTACCTCCTATTAGTTTTTCGCACCCATCCACCTACCCAATGTATTAACCTTAAGTTTCACCACGTTTCACCTGTTTGTTAGAAGGCGGTGGCGAGTCGAGGCGCCATAAAACCTCCAGTTCCTAGACTAGCAAGATGTTCCACGCATGGCGGAAATGCCGCTGGACTAACTAGTCACTCTGCAAAATAACCTTGTTTTGTTCTCTTCAGCTTTAGGTTGAACCCAGCATGGGTTCAACGGGGGGCAGAAATGTTGAATCTAGAGTCAATGCCTTGGCCGACCCCGTGCCGACTCTGAGGCAATACACCCTGGCAGCCGTGTCAGCACCCCAAGTAGGCCACTCCAACGATCAAAAACATGACGAAAGTCACCGGGACAACCGTGTCAGCACTCCGGGCAATCACCGCAGCGGACTATTGCGACAGCGGCTAAACTGGGGCACTCTGACGGCACAGCGATGTCAGCACGGGAACGAGCACTCGGACAGCACAGCGACGTCAGCACTGGAACCTGGGTTTGGGGCATCGACTGGCAGAGGTCTTCAGAGGTCGGCACTTCAACTCAACACCTCATCGCAGCGGCACACATTTTATTTTTGTTAAAACTAAATTGTTAAAACCGGTCATTAAAATAAATTAGATATCGTGAACACCGTTCTTTCATTTTTATTTCTACGTGTTTACGCCCCGCGTAAACATTGTTCTTTTCTTTAGTAAACAGTGAATTGTTATCCAACCATACTGCGTTTCTTTATACTCTTCCACCGGGCTTGCCGAGAGGCCGCGCCGAGGAAGATGGTAGGACAGAGAGGGGCGACGTCCTTCTTACTGGGGGACGGTTCTTACTGGGGACGGTCAGGCGTATGTCTCAGTGGGGATGATCCGCACCATTGTGGATACCCTCTTTACCACTCACCCGCCAGGGTCAAACCGCGTGACTGGCGAGTACTTGACAGTCACTCGTTCACAATGGAGGAACTCGCGAGCACCTCGAGAAGCCTCCAAAATCGGAAGGCACCGGGGCCCGATGGGCTCCCAGAAGAAGTGCTAAATGCGTTGATGGCGAGCCATTCAGAGCCTTTGCTGAATATGTGTGGAATGCAGCAAGGCTTGTGCTTATATGCAAGGGCAAGGGGCCAGTAGGGGCCCCCGGGTCGTATGCCCGACACTAGCGGCAAAACTTCTCCAGAATCTCCTGAAGCCTCGTCTCCACGCTGGCAGCTGGGGACCTTTCCGAGAGACAGTATGGCTTTCGAAAAGAAAGGTCGACAGTTCACGCTATCCAGGAGGTTGTCAAAGCGGCCCGGTCTACCGAATGTGGAAATCATTCCTCTCGCCCGGTGTGCGCGCTGATCACTTTGGATGTGAGCAACGCCTTTAACTTTGATGAGGTGGGGGGATGCGCCGGAAATGAAGATTCTCTCGACAGGGATGGCCCAGAGCTCCGCTGACCCTTGGATACGCAACCACGGGCTGGAGTTGCCTTGTCCAGGACCGAGATCGTCCTTCTTCCATTAAAGCGCATTCCCGAACTGATGAAAATGCGGGTTGGAGACATGGTGGTCAAGTACCTGGGAGTGAGTCTTGATTGTAGGCTCACTTTCTGTGACGAAATTGAAATCCTCGCCGACAAGGCGGCACTGAGAAGGGTTATGGCCAACATTGGTGGGCGTCATGCTATACGGAGCAGAAGTTTGTGCCGATGGGATGCGGTGGAAGAAGTACCACAAGCGCATCGCGAGCTCACACCGTACGGTCTCAGGTCCCAGCTGTGTTAGTTAGGGGGTTATCCCTATCGATCTCTTAGACTGGGAGCGATAGTCCGTCCACCGAGAGAAGCCTGGGTTGGGGAAGGAGATTGCCTTGCAAAAAAGATGGGATCAAGTCATGGGGCCGGTGGACAGGCCGAGTAATCCCCCAGCTGGACACCTGGCTGAAATATCAGTATGGCAAGGTAGATCACTACCTCACACAAATGCTGGCTCGGGCATTTTCGTGCCTTCCTTTACCATATAGGGAAGGTGCTGAGCCCGTACCGCGCATACTGCGACTCCCAATCGGACTCTGCTTTCCACACATTCTTTGAATGTGAAAGATGGAGAGCGGAGGGGGTCGAGGTGGATGAGGTAGTTGGCAGCAGCATAATTCCGGACAACATAGGCGGGGTCATACTGCAGGAGGAGAACTTCTAGCGAAGATTGCCCTCTTCGTCTTCTCCACCAGAGGAAGAAGGACATCTAAAGGGAGCGTTTGCTGCAGGAGTAAGGGGATGACATTTGGCGAGCGGAGTGGCTCGGTGGATCCCCTGGAGGGGACAAACAAATAGGACTCTACGCTGAAGTAACGTTTTCCGAGGCGGTTCCAGGGTGGATTTCCTGGCGGGCAGGGAGCGGGGTTGTGGGTCGACAGGCCCGTACAGACGGTGGCACACAGGTATCAGTGAAATATAGCATACATTAGTATGTACTTATATAAATTTCTTTGATCGGAACAAAACAATATTTTCCAATGAATAAGTAAGAGTACACAGATCACAAAGCTTCTGTACAAATTATGGATCACAAGAAATTTTATCAATCATGCATTGGCATATTCTAAATTGATCATGAAACAATAAAATGAAACTGTAACACTTTCCGCACAAATTAGTAAGAAACCTGAATCCAGAACTGCGCAATTCAAATATATCATGAGTACCTTGCATCTGCACATAAAATAATTTAAAATTGCACCTTTGCATTCCAAAAAAAACAATGGTTCAATGTAATTATGAAATTAAATGCACTTTAAAAGTTCATGATTTCACTATGTGTTTATTTCTAAAATTCGAATTCACAGCTTTTATGTTTAATCCAAAAATGACTTCCAACAATGGTTAATAACGTAATTAATGTTTTCGTGCTTCTGTGACGGATTCTGAGATCGAAGTGAAGAATCGTTAACTCTTTGAGGCCGATCGCTTTTCCCAATAAGAACTTTCGCGAAGCATTACCAAAAATGGTCATAATTGAGGAAACATAACTGCTTTTCCACATCATGAAAAGGGTTTTTCCCCATGAGCATAATTATTCGTCTCTTTTTGGTGACTGATTATTTTATTTAGAATAACTCTAGTACGTTTTCGCGTAAGTCGATTCTCGGTTTTGCAATGACAAAGTTAAAATGACAATTAGAAGTAAACAGTGCAATATAGTGAAAGTGGTTGAGTAGGTAAGTAATATATTTCTAATTTGTTTGATTTATATTCAACGTACTATGTTTTGTACTGTCTATTTTGTGACGTGGTTTATGTTATGTTTTAAACAGTAGGTACCGAGTAAGTAAATGTTGGATTTTATTTACGTTGGTTTATTATGTCAGTACTTATATTTCTCATGTTGGAAGTGTACATGCCTCTCATTATATATAGTCGTACATATTTTTTCTTTTAGCAGGAATTGATGTCGGATGTCGACCCGTACCCGTCTGTACGTACGAGTTTCCGTCCCACCGCCAGAGGGTCCTCAAGAATGTCAGATAAGTGACCAATAACTTTCATGTCTGGTTGCGATTCTTTGTGTTGCTTCTTTTTGAAACATAAAGCTGACGACGGAACAACTACCTTCTGATCTTCTCAGAAATGAATCCCCGCACGCAAGGTAAGGATTCAGATATATTTTAAACATTGGTCCTTCCAGCCCTGAACAAGCGGGTTAAGTTGCAGTAGCACATAGGCTGCACCTATATTATCTACGGCATGCCGTCAGAGTCCGTCATTCGTAGGTCTGAGCTGTTACAAGACCGCCTTCTACCTGCGCTGCAACTCCTAAAGGTTGCGACACAAACGAGCCACAATCTCTGGAGCTTAGCCATTGGATTGCCATCTAAAGTTGCCACACAGGCCGCCTTCCCTGCTTGATCCGCTGCAACACCTAACGGTGCCAGCCAATCAAATCATCATTCCTGGAGCTGAGCCGTTGGATTTGCATCTAAGGTTGCCACACAAGCTGCTGCAACGACTAGGGTTGCCACATATGCCGCCTTCCTACAGGAACTGAGCTACTGCATCATCTAAGGTTCCATATAGGCCGGCCACGTTCCCTATAGTAACTGAATATCTTAACACCCTCCAAGATCATCAGGAACCGCTGCTACATAAATAGGAATTAATTGAAGTAAGAATTCTAGTATAAAAAGGGACCTCATTAAAAATAATTGTGAAATCTAGCAAGAAAAAGCACATGTATCTACGAATATTGCGAGAAAATAAAATTTCTCTGATAAATGAGATGGAGCGGGAGGATGCATTATACGTCAACACTGAAGAGACTGGAAAAGAAAATGATTCCCTTCAAGACTATCAATTTCTTGGGATTGTTCCCGGGCCAAATAGTCGAATTGGTAAGACAGTTCAGTCCTTGTGTGAAAAAACTCGAGTTTGAACCTGGTAAAAGGCGAAAAAATCTACGAGTTGCCTTAGACCGGGTATGCTGCATTTTTAAAATTTTCAGCTAAATTCAAGGCTTGCATTTGATTTCTTATGACTCTGCGCGTGTAATTTGCAAATGCAATGGAAGGAAACTCGATATTTGCAACAAATAGTCTAATAAAATGGACAAAAAGACAAAATTAAGACAGTCATTAAAAAGAACCAGTTATATTATTATATTTTTATTTCACATTGGACAGTATTCTTGATTCCGACGGAATTCAATTCCGTTTGAAATGTGGGAAATTTTATGGCAGGCTGAAAGTGTACGAAAGCTCGCCGCTTGTTGAACCCTGACACTTTCCAACATGCTTTTAAATTTCCTACATTTCGAACGGAATTCAATACCGTAGGAATTAAGAATACGGCCCATTATTACATAACTGAATATTTATCTTTTTGGGTTTTTTCAAAAGACATGACCTTAATTAAAGACATTTTTAAGGCAGTCTTAAATGTTGTGTCTTTATATAATCGCCATTTAAACCGCCGCAAATTGGCGCACAACAACTTTGTAGACATTTCGGAGGTAGGGAGGGAGGAAGGGGGAGGTTCAAACCTCAAAACCGCTCCCGTGTACGCGCCCACAATATATGTTCATAAGAAAAAAGTGACTCCTGCTAAAAAAAACGTCCTGAACTAATTAATTCAAGTTATACTCTATAAATCGACAAAAAAAAGTGATATACCAAAAAAAAAATTTTTTTTTCTAACAAGTGTTGATAGGAAAAAACGGCTCTGGCAAACATTTATTATAAACAAGATCGTAAAAATAATCTTGAAACCCAGGAACAAAAAGAACTGATATGTGCGAATATTACAAGAAAATAAGATTTTCTCTGATAAGTGGAATGGAGGAGAAGGATGCATTGCACGTCAACACGAGAGAGACAGCAAAAGAAACCAACGATTCTCTTCAAGACTACATAGGTTGCTACTTAGGTCTTGAGATATGGCAACACCAGTGTGAATATGTCAAATCTGAATTGTCATCGTAAAGTTTGCCATTTTTAATGGTAAACGTACTCAGAATGTTTTGTCATACGTATGACATTGAACATGCTTGGGCATTAGTTCCACTCGCATACATTCAATATTCCATGAACATTTGGTCGTCAAAAATATTTGTTTGCGTTGGATGCCGCATAATTTGACAATCGCTCAAAAAAAGGCTCGTGTCGATTGGTGCAAACAAATGTTACAAATATTCAATCGCGGTACTTCAAAAGACGTCTATAAGATGGTGACAGGCGACGAATTATGGATCTATGCTCTATATATATAAAACACAAAAATTTTTTCTACCTATATCCGTTATAGACTTTGAAACCATAATAAAAAGTGATTTTTCAAGTATCTGTAAACAACACAAATATCACTCGTATGACAAAATGTTCCGAGTACGTTTACCATTAAAAATTGCAAATTTTACAATGACAATGTCAGATTTGAAATATTCACATATCTCAAGACTTCAGTAAGAATCTACGTATCAACAGATCGCTTTTAGCGAAACTTACAAATTTAGATCGTACATAGAATAAGTTCACTCAGGAAGGAGCCCACAAAGGTAAAGAGTGACTTTCGGTATCATATATTGTAGCATATATTTTAAAGTATTTCAAGCGTGGCCATTTAACAGATAAAATAGGCAACCTTACTGACAGCACTGGCAGTACTTCCAAAAAACTTTTAAGGGGCTACACCAGTGTAGATGCTTCAAAATTATCAAAATTTTTTTTTCAATATTTCGAAAGAGTAATCCGTCATGAATATATCCTCAAAATTTCAGATCGATATTTCAAAAAATAGTGGAGTTACAAAGAATTTTGTCGCGCATGGCGTGCGCTTTACATCGCTTTACAGCTGGTACTTAAACTTTGAAGCCGTTTTTCTCGAAACACAATTTTTGAAATCCGTTCCCACGATATCTCAAAAACTGAACGACAGAATTGCATGAAATTTCACAGAGTTGCTCAGGATACTTTTCTCTACAGATTGATGATGCCACATTTTTTAAGAAAATTCGTATTTTTCAATAAATTACCAAAAACTATCCAATTTTTAAGCAAAAATACAGTATATTCAAATAGAGCGCTACAAACTTTTTTGTAGTTACAATTTTAAAAATTGGCCATCATCAATCTGTTGGACAAACATTCTACTTTTAATAACAATTTAATTTTTTTTTTAGATAAGCAGTTGTGATAGAGGGCCGGGAGCCGACGGCGATGTCATGGATTCCAGGCTCCATTTTGACCCTACATAGTCGACTCGGCTATTTTTATTTTGTAAAACACTAAAACTGAATAAACAGCATATAACAAGCACTTTCAAATAAAAAAAAGACATCAATTATCATGTATAGTTTCCGAGAAAACGAGTCCTAAATCTGGACACATTTTTCCGCCGTCTACACTGGTGTAGCCCCATAATTGACACAATAAAATAAAATTTTTTATTAAATTAATTGATAAAATAACAATAAAAGCTGAAAATAAGAGAACAATTTATTTGCTTTAGACTTGACGCGATAAAATGAAGAATTATATTGAAATAATTTATAAAATAATAGCAATGAAAAAGGAAAATCAGATAAAAAAAAACATGTAATTCCGCAGTTATGCCAGTACCTACTGCCAGTAGGTAAGTAGGTAGGGTTTATATGATGTCAGAATTGAAGGTGTTAGTTTTAAGGGATGTGACAAAATGTAATCAAATTAAACATTTTTAATTTCAGAATCTATTTTGTAACAAGTATGTATGTGTACGCTAAAGCGGGCTGTTGATAGTCTTGAAGAGAATCTTTGGTTTCTTTTGGTGTCTCTCTCGTATTGACGTGTAATGCATCCTCCTCCTCCATCCCACTTATCAGAGAAAATCTTTTTTTCTTGTAATATTCGCACATATCAGTTCTTTTTGTTGCTGGGTTCCAACATTATATTTAAGGTCTTTTTTACAAGAAATGTTTGCCAGAGCCGTTTTTTCCTATCAAAACTTTTTGTTAGAAAAATTAAATTTTTTTTCTGATTTAAATGTATGGAAAAATCTGGGCAAAGCAGGGAGACAGTTCTACTAGTTCTTAAAGACAAAATAAAGTTTTTGGAACGTACTGTCTGACCCCTAGTCTTATATAACACGATTTCACATAACACGGCATTTCGAAGGAACCTATCTACCGAGTTATAATAAGGTAGGAAGATTATCTGTATTCAATCCTTTAATTTTGTTGAGTTTGAGAACGGCGTTTCCAGTATTTACTTTGCTTTTTGAATTTACCTTATGAATTAAGGTCTTGTGTAGAAAATGAAGGAACTTGTAATTTAACTAAAAGAAGTTTATTACTCACTAGTTAATATTTATTTTCGTCATATGCTAGTTATTCCCACTTTTTGGTAATATCTAAATACTCCCCATCAGGACTTTCGTAGTTGTTAATTGGCGGAGTCGCTACGGGTCCATGGGTTTTGAACGGAAGAAGCTGAAGGTCAGGCTGAATAGCTTCCTGATATAATTCCTCTGATTCCTTCCTTAATTCATCTAGAGCCTTTTGCTGAATATTATTCAGGCGATCAATAATTTGGAAGTCTGCAGTTTTCTGCTCAAGCTTAAACCGAGCCCATTTCTTAAGCAAAAGGGCTCGCTCCTCTTGTACTTCTGGCGATAGATTAACAGGTGGTCTTAATCGTTTTCTGTGGAAAAATTGTTATGATGAATTGATTTAATAATAAATGCCAAAGTCATACTCCTTCTGATCAATAAGCTCCAGACAAACATCGATTTCATCAATTGGCTTTAACTGTCTGGCATTTCTCTCTAGGCGACGGATGGCCTTCTCCAACTTTTTCTTCTTTCGGTCTTCTCGTTGCTTTAGGACTTGAGGGTCTAGTTTCTTCTTTTTCTTCAGGGGTTCCGCAAACAACGCGGGAGTTATCCTAACCAAGACAGAACTGCCCGTACAAATTCGTCTAGCCGCAGAAGCACTTTCAATTCTTAACCTAAAAGCAGAATAGTATAATGTACTCGATTTTGCTTTGAATGCTATTTTTAACCTGCTGAACGCGTTTATAATCGACATTTTACGAATAATTTACGCGAATATTTACAGAAATAAGGTGAGCTTCATTAATATCTGTCAAAGCCTCCACCTAGGCACCTGGACCTGGAGTAAGTTAAAAAATCTTGACAACTGTGAATGAATCTTTTCGTACATTGACAGCAGTCGCTTTAATTATTTCAGCAACTAGTAAATCGCGGCTCTGAGATGTTGGGGTGAAGTGCTTCTTCAATTATTCTAATTTGGCTTACACTTAGTGGTTTTGTGGAGAAATGTATGATTTATGATTGTTCCGCTGCAAATTTGCATCGTAAGAAGTTAATTGTCTGCATGCTCTTTTGGATTCGTCATCCGCTTTGTTGGCCCCAAGATGCTCTCAAGGAAGAGCAAGGACAAGTCGCTGAAAGAAGGGGTTGTCGGCAAATATGTCAAAAAGGAAACACCGTCAGAGATACCCAGTAAGTATACATTTAGAGTCTGATTAAGCACTTTGATGAGGAATGGACTATGGAGTGAGAACTAACACATAGATTGCACTGGAAGTCCTCTCTTGAATTAAATGGAAGAAAAGAACTAGGAACATAGTATCAGTAGTGGATTCCTGATTCGTTACCAAGCTAATAATTTTAAAGGTACCGTTAATCTTCTTGGCCTTGCTAAAAGCCTGGGCCCGTTTCGCTTCGAAAGAATATGCTGTCTTATTGTGGTAAACACTGACATATAAGAACTGGACTTCCATACAAAAACTCACTTCAAAAATGGGATCAAATTTTGGCCGAATTCTAACTACATATCTCGTTCCCACATAGATGATGCAGGCAGAGAAAATAACAAAAATTCATTCTATTATTCGAATGAAGATAGTGTTACCCCGATCCTCTAGACAACTCCTTTGTGAATACGAAAATGTAAACATTAAAAATGTATACCCGGAAGAAAGAAGAGTGCCCTGTTTTTGCGGCTTTCACTAGCTGTTTGCACAATATAACTCGCATTCTCGGAACGAGATTTAAAATAGTCCGCCAATTTTCCAGAATAACTACCACCAGATGCCTCAAATTATTTTCCGGTTCAATCAGCTGTTGACATATTTTGCCGACGTCCAGCAGATGGTTGTGGTATCTTGTACCGCAACTTTTAGTTTATGTTGGCATATGCGGGTAATATGAAGGTTAGACAAAGATAGAAAAAATTATTTTTAAATCTACCTCTGTCGCCGGTATATCTCCAGCTGATTAGTATCCGGGGCATTTTTGTGACAAAAACTAAATATTGAGCGTAACATATCATTTCGGGATAATGTAATAATTTATTATTTAGTTTCGTTTAAACATAATTGCGCAGAATTGTTTAACAAAATAAATCGCATGATTTGCCTTAATGGTTTGCGCCTGGGTTAAAAATGATCTCGTTTTTCAAACGTGAGTTAGCAGTTCAGTTCTTATATGCAAGTGGTGGTAAAGGACTGTATGTTCGTGTGGGTGTGTGTTTTTCTTTAATATCAGCGATAGCGTTGCTTATTTGGTTTTGGCTCGAGTTGGAAAATCGTAAAAAAAAAATTTTTTTCATTTGTTTTCCCAAGACAAATTTTAAAATTACAAATATGTAGTATATTTGAAGAAAAGAAACAAAAGCCTTTTCGTTTCAATACGATTTTCTCAAGCAACTATATATCACATAAACAACACAGATATCTCAAAAGATCAAAAAAAAATCAAACTTTTGTTGAAAATTATAGACAACTACATTACACCTAATACTTTTCTTTTTATCACTTTTTCTTTTTCCCCATACCACCTTTTTTCAAACCAACTTTTCTCTGCTGTGCTTCTTCTTCTTTTCGTGCACTCAAGCCAATTAAGGATACCTTCTTTTTTTCCTTCCTCTTTTCCGATAGAAATACTTTCTTTTTCCGCATTTTTTTCATATTTCCAATTTGTGACGCTTTCCCAATCTGTCTATGCCAATCTCAACTCATTATTACTAATATTATGAAATTTACTAATTCCTAAACTATCATGCCTACACACCTCACTAAGGTCTTAAAAAAGTACATACATCAATTCTCAGCAGTCCATCTTTCTAATTTTAATTTTTGTTGTTGTTTTCCATACTTTTCTCAATAAATTCCGACCAGTTTTCGGATTTTTTTTATTATTATTATTTTTCTTTCGCTGGCCGGGCAACATTTTTCGACATCCCCGGCGAGTTCCCACTTTCATCACCCACGCTTTCCACATTTATTAACATTTTGATTCCACATTTGGTACACGTATCCCACCACATGTTTTCTATTTTCTAAAAGAAAAATCATACCACATCCCAACCCCTCTTTTCGCAAAACATTCAAAAGTGAACAGCTACCTCTCTTACACTTTATTCCATTTTACTACAAAACTATTATTAACTAAATATTCGTGTATTCACTCAATTACACCACTATCCAAGGCGCTTCCAATAAGCCCACTGTAGTACACTGCGGTCAGTATTTACCGAGATATCTCCAAAATAATCGACCTATATCAAATTTTCAAGGGCCTCCTATAACATATCAACCAAAAGTTTTTTCGTTCTTGGAAAAAATTTTTGCATTTATGGAATACTTGATTTTTTTCTAATCTTTTAATGGCTTTTTACATAACTGCGATCGGTACGTTTTCTTGATTTGCTCACCCTAAACTTATTTAATTTCAGTTACTAATAGTATGATATGTCTCCCTTATTACTCGTCCTAGCCTGGTGGCGGGCATCTCAGTAGATGAAGCAAGAACCCTTTATTCTCTTCTCACTACATTGCATTCGCAAAATAATAATACTTTTTCTGTTTTTGGCGCTAAATAGCCCTTCTTCCTTGATCGGTTGGTAAATTCGCCGCATGCGTGATAAAGTAACCAAATTTAATTTTCGTCTTCTTCTTATCTCTCTAATGTTTTGGATTGTACTGAGCCAATCGCATCGACGCTTTTGAACGAAATTTGTTTATATCCTAATAGGCCACGCCTTCTCTCTCATTTGTCGAAATAATCACCGCTCCTGAATCTTCTGTATAAATGCGTTAAAATATAGAACAAAAAAAACTAACTCATGGAATAGGGCTAAGTATACCGCTCTGACGATATTGAAGATTAAGCAGCAAAGGCCGTTGATACTACTTGGATGGGGGACGGACCCCACACCGAAATAGTTGGGTTTAAGACTTCTTGAAATAGCGAACGGAATATATTTTTATTATTCCATATTGCGTCAATTCTTTCGTTTTTCATACTTTTTACTACTTTTCCTTTTTAGTACCTACATTGTTTGAGTGCAAAATGTTCAAAGATTCATTAGTTTTCGTAGGATAATGGCAGAAAGTTGAACTTTTGTCCCCCTGAGGAGGGCGCGAAATGTACCCCGATACACGTGCTGTGTGCTCTTGTATGAGAACTCTCGACGTCCTTGAAGGCGGATATTAATCACGGCGAGAGAATTTTGTAGAACTGCGTCAGAGCATGGAGATTTTGTTGGGAATATCTCAAGCTGTTCTGGAGATACTTCTTATAGTAGATGTTGGTTCAAGTTCAAAGGGAGTTTTGAGTCGACCGGGCTTGTGAGGGTTCCTTGGTTGAGTTCTCCCCCTGTGACGCTGGACTGACCGTGGATGTGTGTTCCCCAAGCTTTGGACTTATCAAGGGAATTGTGAATGAGGAGGTTGTTGGAAAATTGATGGCGATGATGAGATCCCTTTTCGCAGTTGGCGCGAAGGTGGTGTCTACAGATGTCTCGGTGGCGGAAGAGGGTTGTGGTATGTCTATGTGGTTTGCGGAAGAGGGTTGTGGTATGTCTATGTGGTTTGCGGGCCTGGGCAATGATTTGATGTTTATTTATCAACAATCTGATTACTTAGAATGAACCATTAACGAAGCCGATTTTTAATGTGGCTTGTAGATAAATGGAAGTCAATCACCTCAATTATGGAATCGGGGGAAATCAAATCCGTTCGGAACGTAGGAGATTTTAAAGCTGATTGCAACTGACTGAAAGCTTAGCGCTTGCTAAATTTTGCAAACGTTCAAGTCTGCTTCAAAATTTCCTGCGTTTCGTACGGATGTGATTCCCGTCGGATTCTATGATGAATATCAGGGTAATTTAAGTTGAACGAGCGCGGCATTGAGATGACAGGCTCATTAAAACCATAATTAGTACGATGGTGTGAACGGTGGAGGAAGTCACCATTACTCAAGGTGCGTGCCGGCACTGAGATATTAAAAATGCAATTCTGCAGAATTAATAGTACCCTGCAAGCAATCGAAAGTCAATACAGTTCTCGTTTAGTCTTTCACCTTAATCAGTCTAGAAAGAGCATTTCCATTTATTGAGTAGTCGAAAATCTGCGTAGTCGTTTTACGGGAGAAAGACATACACGTGCACTTACTAACATTAAGTGGAAGACAATTAGGAGAACGCCTTACATAAATGGCGTCTAAGCCGGAATTTAAAGCATCACAGACACGATCATCAGATATTATGCAAAAGATTTTCGCATCGTCAGCATAGCAAAGAATTCTCGAGTGGCAAGGTTATTCCTTTAGTTATTAATAAAAATAATAACGGCCCAAAATGACTACCTTGTGGTAGCAATAAGGGTAATAAGAAGGGATTACAGCGAAAGCGGAGGACATCACACACTATAGCCTCAAACACCTTGGCAATACAACTCAATTTTGCAATAGGCCTATAATTAGAAATATTGGATTTAGTGCTATTCTTATACAAAGGAATAATTTCCGAAAGCTTCCACGACAGTGGGAACACACCAGAACAAAGAGACAAATTAAATAAATAACGAGGAACAGGACCAAAGTTGATCCACATCTTTTCGATACACAAGAAGGAACGCCCGTCAGGGCTACTCGAGAAGTTGTCAACTAAAGTAGGGATGTATTTAAAAAAAATGCTACCGTCAAGTATAAGGTCTTTAGGTTGGAGAGATATTGGCGAGAGTCTCGTCAAGTGGATAAAATCCGTAAAACTAATATCACAGGAAGTATCACAAAATGCGGTCTTGAAGAAATCCGCAAATAAGTTTGATATTATCCTTGAGTCACCACTCTGGTGAGAGCCATAAGAAAGAAGGGAAGGATAACCGTCAGAACTACGTTTAGAATTGACGAATAACCAGAACCGTCTTGGGTCATCATGCAACAATGATTTCATATTAGCAATATAGGCATCATATGAAGAATTAACAGCACTAAGGAATCACGAGCTTCTGAGTACGACTGGAAGACAGCATCGTACCCCTTTATGCCCCGCACACCCGAATTTGCATTCATCAATTAAGAACGAGCGCAATGGGCACAAACACCTGCTTGCTCAGATGTAAATATTCCAACGCATATAAATAAGTCACAACAGCAGCCAGGCCGCAGGTCACGGGCCAGCGTAGCCTCGGTGCCGAGCTCTGAAGTCGGATGAATTCTTGGATTCATTTCTGGCGAAATGAACGCGGTGGGAGTCAATCGAAGACAAAATGTTCATAAGCACGGCGGACAAATTTTTGTTAGAGATGAGTTCTCTACATGTATACTGTATGCTTGGTGCTATCACCCGAGAAGGGAGCGGAGGATTAATTTTTGCGGGATCGTTTTCTCCTGGGAAGTGATAAGGTTTCATGTCGATAATTTTTCGAACGATCCATACTTTTTAAGTTTTCGAGTCGTCTCAAGGTACAAAAACTGATTTCTTTGTTAGCAATTAGAACGCTATCTGACACAAATCGAAAAAAAATGTTCAGGTAAAGGTACTTACTTACCGGCACAGGACCGAACGACACGACACAGTAAAATATTTTCCTCTGAAAACATATGTACTTATTCACACACACCGGCGCCGTCAGACAACGACTTAACCGGTGGGTGTCGTTGAGTAGAATTCTGACGGTCTAAACCGAGAAATTAATTCTGTTTGGTCGTTGTATATTTCTCGACAGCTGCATTTTCGTCGCTGCTAAGCGCCGCTCCAATGTGCGTGAAACTTGCTGGTATCTGCCATTGCTGGCCGGTGCCATGTTGGCAAGTGTGCAGCCACCTTTAAACTTATGTATTTGTTCCCTCCAATCCGAAAATGCAATAGAAATAGAAGTTCCCATTTAAAATTCCAAAGTCACGTCCTATTGAATGCTACCAGTATCTGTTAAACAGGTACCAGACTGTTGTATTCTGCCTTTCTTATGATGTTGTTTCTATTGTTAATGCACTAAATTTTCAATTTTATCTTTTTAAGTTATCAATGTTTGGTCATTTGACGATAACAAAAATAAAACTAAAAATCGTCGTAACAGCCAAACCTTAAATCAAAAAAGCGACAACAATGGAAAAGAGAAGTTCGGTAATAGCAAGACCATATCAAAGGCGACAGGCCTGGGTCATGTTGGAAAATACACCCCAAATTTATCTGTCCAGAATTTGGCCCAACGATACGGTAGCTCTTCAGGTATATTAGAAGGTAACTACAATCACAATATGCAGCACATGGCATCTATGGAAATGGATCTTTTTCAAACACGTCGGCCGTCATCTCAAATGAACTTCACTCTAGCTAGTAACAATAATTTAAGTAGTACCAGCAACTACGTCAATATTGATCAGATTGATCGCATGAGACATCAGCCAGATAATATTTACAATCCGTACGGTCAGCCCATAGATAACTTCAATAGAAACTACTCGATGAATCAGAATCATCCACACACCATGGATGCTCGGTATGGTGCTGAGCAACATGGAATTCAATATAGTGCCATGAGGAATACACAGAACATGTCACCCCGACCGCAAACGCCGACAAATCATGTTGTAGTAAGGTAAACTTTTTTTCACTTTTAATTAAGGCAAACTTTTTGACTCTTCACAATTCGTCTAGTGGCTACAGCAATGACAACTCTCCTATATACGAAAACCAAAGTCAGGTTTCTGCTGCAGTGGCTGTCCGGTCTGAATCACCAATTTACAGCAACACAAACTCCAGTCTTTTATCAGCATATCATAACATACAGAATACTCCACGGTAAGTGCTAAGTGTTGAAATAGGTCTAATGGTTGCGCGTTTAATTCCGTTCCATCTAAAGTTTACCCAATTTCCTATAATACCGTACACCTTCCCCTGCTTTAGCTATAAGAGACAAGACGATTCATTTCGTTTTCCAAAATAATTCAAATTTTTTTAAACCTGTTCACATTAGGGTTTTTTCCGGCGTTCGAAAATGTAGCTATCGTAGTAGTTGTTGGAATGGAGAAATGCTGGCGGTTCGTGTATAAAATCGGGACGTTGGTTGTAGAATAAAATTACTGATATTATTTTTTTGGTCAATTATTCCTATAATAGACATGTTTCTTATTGCGGTGTGTTGCAAAAATAGCGGCCCAAACGAAAAAAACTTAATAGACGATCATTTTCGAAACTAAAAAAATCTTATATAGGGTTATCTGATTGTTCGCGGTTTAAAAGTCGTCACAATTTCTTTTATTCTAGATGGAAAAATGCTGTGTGAAATATTGAGGGTTTTCATGTTTTTTTTGTGATAGATGAAGTCATTAATGATGTATTTTACTAATTAATTTATATTTAGTAATTCTTCCAATATTTAAAGCATTAATAATATTACTTTTTCGATTTTAAAAGCGGATCACCTTTATATTTATTGTCCATAGTGCCACCATTATTCACTATTCAGTTATTGATGGTGACAATAATAAATACATAAACAGTCCTTCGGATTTGCATCGAAACCGTGCATAACCGTCAGTTACGGACGTTTAAGGCGAAATTATATTATACTAGTTGAGTTACAAGGCTTCGCACAGTGAGTTGGTTTTTACTAAGTGCCTCAAAATATATCTGAACCCTTAGTACAAGACAATAAAGGACCAATCTCATCAGAAAATGATACTGATTTTGAAGATGTGTCAAACGACTCAAACTGCTTTTCACAAAACGAGTTATATGATCTTGTAAGAGATTTGAATCCTTCTAAACAAGCTTTAGAATTGTTGCCATCAAGACTAAAAGAAAAAAATTTCTTTTCTCTAGGCACTAAAATTACTTTTTGTCGTGAAGGATCAAAGGAATTACGGAGTTATTTATTCGTAGAAGACAATATTGCTTTTTGTTCAGATTTTAAAAACTTGTTGATAAGAATGGGTTTGAAACTATATGAACCAAGTGAATGGTGTTTATTCATTTACAGCTCAAAACGTAGCCTAAAATGCATTCTCTTAGATAACGGAAATTAATACGCTGGGGTGCCTATTGCTCACAGCACATAGTTTAAGAAAGAATATTTTAACATCTCGGTAGGCTTGAATAAAATAAAATACAATGACCATAAGTAGCAAATTTGGGTTGATTTAAAAATGGTGAACATTTCTCTAGGGCAACAAAGTGGTTACACTAAGTTTCCCTGTTTTATATAATATGTATTTGGGACAGAACTGATAAGCTTAATACAAATATCACTGACGCTAATATGTTAGACCTGCAAATCACGGTAGAAAATAAAACTATAAACATTACATGCATTTATATATCTCCACGCTTTAATCTAGAAAATTGCATCACATCTCTTGATATGTTGTACAATAAAAAGAGTATAGTAAATTATTGATGTTGGTGACATAAATATTTTAGAAAAACATCAGCCAACTGTAATGATTATCTTGACACATTTGCAACTTATGGTTGCAATAAATGCTTAAAAGGAACAACACGAAATGCAGCTTGTCTAGACCACATATTTTGTAAAACCGAAAATCAACTCCCTATCAGTTTCGGAATCTTAGAGGCACATAAACCAGATCATTTCACTACACGAATTAAAATGACAATCAGAAATTCAAATAACGCAAACTGTGAAGAAAATTCGCAACTTAAATATGTGACCAAAATTAACCATAACAAACTAGTCGATAGCCTAATTCAAGAAAACTGGGAGGATAATGTATCTTTTTTCAACACTGTTAATGTCACTGAAAACGAAATATATTCTCATTTACTAACGTTAAAGATAGATGTAGCGGCAGAAATTGACAATCACTCAGTCCAGGCACTTACAAAAATGTCTCTTTACATTATATACCTGTATATTATATTTTTCATCTACCTCTAACGCAAAGATGTTTCCCTAGTGCCCTACAGAGAGCAGTAGTTGCTCCCATATACGAAGCGCAAAACAAACTTTATCCTGGACACTACCGACCCATATCATTAATACCAAATGTCGCACAGTTATTAACATGAAATCCTTGTAAAAAAATGCAAAATATTGGAATAAATGGCGCAGCGCTTTTTGTATTAAAATCGTATATTGAGGCAGGGTACAATACTTGTTTCAATATTGTTCCAGATATACACATGTATATAAACAACCTATGTAAATTAGAACGAATGGGTATTACAGCAGGACATACGGTAGCTTATGCTGACGACACGGTCATACGACATAGCAGCATGTGGAACAAAATTCAAATATTGAACATTCATAAATTATCTTTAAATTTAGACAAGACCAAGTGTATGAAATTTTTTTTTTTTTTTTTTTTTTTTTAGGGAAGCGGGGAAATGCCGTTACGCACTGGGGAGGCCGGAGCCACCCCTGTGCCGGACTCCCTGACCAAAGGCCAGGCCTACCGGCTAAAACCCCGCTCCCCCCTCCAGGAACCCCACCCCGGAACCATCTTATTAGACATTACTTCGGGGTGGAGCCCTGTAGACTCGCCCGCCCACGCAGGCACACACCACTCCATGCAACATGCATGCCATTCACACAGCCAGCAGGGGCCCCTAAGAGACCCCTGCTTTTGTCGGCACCCCCTTCTTGAAACTAGCCAGCGGGTGCCCCCGAGAGAGCACCCGCCGTTGTCACCAAAACAGACAAACACGCCAATAAGTTAAATAAATTAACACGCAACCACGGAGCCAACAGGGGCCCCTTAGGAACCCCTGTTGTTGTCTCTCTCCTTCTGGCGGAGGATCCCTCTCACAAACGAGGCAACCCTCCGCCAGAAGTCGTCACACTGCAGCATAACCCCGACTAAGTTGTCAGGGGTTATGCTGCCCGTCACCGATTCCAGGTCGACCCGCTCCGCCCTCCACCGGACACATTCGAAGAATGTGTGGAGAGCGGAGTCGGATGGGGAATCACAGTAGGCGCAGCACGGACTCGGTACCTTCCCCATGTTATAGAGGAAGGACCGGAAGTGCCCGTGCCCCGTCAGCATTTGTGTGAGGTAATAATCAACCTCACCATGCTGACGGTCCAGCCAGGTGCCCAGCCACGGGATCAACCGAGCTGTCCACCTGCCTCGCGCTTCCCCATCCCAACGCGCTTGCCAGGACGCAATGGTCCTGGCTCGGGCCACCCTCGATGTTCCCCCCCCCCCCCCCCCAAGACAAATTTCTCCCGGTGGACGAACTGCCGTTCCCTGGCTAAGAGGTCAATTGGAATGACCCCCGCGACCACCAAAACCGCCGGCTCCGAGACCGTACGGTAGGAGCACGCGATGCGGAGGGCCGCACGGCGTTGTACCGCAAGGATACGCTTCCGGTACTTCTCCCACCGCATCGAGTCGGCCCAGACTTCCGCTCCGTAGAGCATGATCGCCTCGGCCGTGCGGAGCAACAGACGTCTTTTGCAGGGTCTGGGTCCCCCAATGTTGGCCATGATCCTGCTCAACGCTGCCGTCACCGCAGCCGCCTTATCGGCCCGGCCCTTGATCTCATCCCAGAAGGTGAGCCTACAATCGAGACTCACCCCTAGGTATTTGATCGCAGGCCGCGTCTGGACCGACATGTCTCCAACCCGCATCTCCAAAAGCAAGGGGATGCGCTTCTTGGTAAGAAGGACGATCTCGGTCTTAGCCAGCGCCAACTCCAACCCGTGGTCGCGTAGCCAGGCACTCACCCGACGCATCACCTGGTTGAGTCTCATCTGAGCCTTCTCGACATCTCTGGCGGTAATAACCGCCGCGATGTCGTCGGCGTACCCAACCAGGAAAGACCCTTCAGGCATCTCCATACGAAGGATCCCGTCATATGTATAATTCCATATGTCGGGTCCCAGTATGGAGCCTTGGGCCGCCCCTGCCGAGAGAACCCTCGTCTCCGGGCCATCCTCCGTGTCGAAGGTGAGGGTGCGATCCTTCAGATAATCCCTCATCATCTGCAAGAGGTACTGAGGGACCCTGAAGTCGCGCTCTAACACATTGAGCGCGTCCCCCCACCTTACCGAGTTGAAGGCGTTGCGCACATCCAGAGTGACCAGCAGGCACACCGGGCGAGAATAATGATTCCCGCATTCGGTGGCCCGGGCCGCATCGACCACCTCCTGGATAGCATGCACCGTCGACCTCCCTTTCCGAAATCCATACTGCCTCTCGGAAAGGTCTCCAGCAGCTTCCACCGCTGCTTGGAGGCGAGGCTTCAGGAGCTTCTCCAGGAGCTTGCCGGCCGTGTCGAGCATACACAGCGGTCTGTACGACCCGGGGGACCCTGCAGGTCCCTTGCCCTTGCTGATAAGCACAAGCCTAGCCGTCTTTCAGCGGGAGGGAAACACTCCCGCCTTCAGACAGGCATTGTACATATCAAGCAAGAGCCCCGGATGGCTCGCCGTCAACGCCTTCAGCACCTCTGCTGGAAGTCCGTCGGGCCCTGGTGCCTTCTTGTAATGTTGGACGCCGGGCAGCGTGATGGTCCTACGCTGTCACGGTCGCCATGTGATGATGGAAGTCGCGCTTGATGGTTTGATGGGCTGGAGAGGTCAGGTCGGGATCAACCGAGCTGTCCACCTGCCTCGCGCTTCCCCATCCCAACGCGCTTGCCAGGACGCAATGGTCCTGGCTCGGGCCACCCTCGATGTTCCCCCCCCCCCCAAGACAAATTTCTCCCGGTGGACGAACTGCCGTTCCCTGGCTAAGAGGTCAATTGGAATGACCCCCGCGACCACCAAAACCGCCGGCTCCGAGACCGTACGGTAGGAGCACGCGATGCGGAGGGCCGCACGGCGTTGTACCGCAAGGATACGCTTCCGGTACTTCTCCCACCGCATCGAGTCGGCCCAGACTTCCGCTCCGTAGAGCATGATCGCCTCGGCCGTGCGGAGCAACAGACGTCTTTTGCAGGGTCTGGGTCCCCCAATGTTGGCCATGATCCTGCTCAACGCTGCCGTCACCGCAGCCGCCTTATCGGCCCGGCCCTTGATCTCATCCCAGAAGGTGAGCCTACAATCGAGACTCACCCCTAGGTATTTGATCGCAGGCCGCGTCTGGACCGACATGTCTCCAACCCGCATCTCCAAAAGCAAGGGGATGCGCTTCTTGGTAAGAAGGACGATCTCGGTCTTAGCCAGCGCCAACTCCAACCCGTGGTCGCGTAGCCAGGCACTCACCCGACGCATCACCTGGTTGAGTCTCATCTGAGCCTTCTCGACATCTCTGGCGGTAATAACCGCCGCGATGTCGTCGGCGTACCCAACCAGGAAAGACCCTTCAGGCATCTCCATACGAAGGATCCCGTCATATGTATAATTCCATATGTCGGGTCCCAGTATGGAGCCTTGGGCCGCCCCTGCCGAGAGAACCCTCGTCTCCGGGCCATCCTCCGTGTCGAAGGTGAGGGTGCGATCCTTCAGATAATCCCTCATCATCTGCAAGAGGTACTGAGGGACCCTGAAGTCGCGCTCTAACACATTGAGCGCGTCCCCCCACCTTACCGAGTTGAAGGCGTTGCGCACATCCAGAGTGACCAGCAGGCACACCGGGCGAGAATAATGATTCCCGCATTCGGTGGCCCGGGCCGCATCGACCACCTCCTGGATAGCATGCACCGTCGACCTCCCTTTCCGAAATCCATACTGCCTCTCGGAAAGGTCTCCAGCAGCTTCCACCGCTGCTTGGAGGCGAGGCTTCAGGAGCTTCTCCAGGAGCTTGCCGGCCGTGTCGAGCATACACAGCGGTCTGTACGACCCGGGGGACCCTGCAGGTCCCTTGCCCTTGCTGATAAGCACAAGCCTAGCCGTCTTTCAGCGGGAGGGAAACACTCCCGCCTTCAGACAGGCATTGTACATATCAAGCAAGAGCCCTGGATGGCTCGCCGTCAACGCCTTCAGCACCTCTGCTGGAAGTCCGTCGGGCCCTGGTGCCTTCTTGTAATGTTGGACGCCGGGCAGCGTGATGGTCCTACGCTGTCACGGTCGCCATGTGATGATGGAAGTCGCGCTTGATGGTTTGATGGGCTGGAGAGGTCAGGTCGCCTCGTCGTTGCTTGGTAAAGCAGTTCAACTGAGGTGCCTGAGAGATTCTTAGAAGATGCTAGTGGCTCTTATGAGCGTAACCAGTCATCCGAGAAGGTATCAGTCTAGTTGCTCTAGTGAGCATAACCAGAAGTGAATACTCCGAAGTTAGGTGGTAGAATCTCTCTTTATTAAACTTTCTTAGCCTATTTATACAATTCTTACCCTACCGTAAGAGTCTCTGATTGGCCGTTACATTTTCGTCATCTGGCCTACATGTGTCACACTTGCTTCACCCTTTACGGGTCGCTTGGGTGTTCTCATTTAGCGTAACACAACAGCTAAGCATTACCGCCTTTGTTTATGCAATACCCCTGCTGGGTATTGCCTCTTTGCACCGAGTCTGTTGCTTTACTTAGCAAGTGCCAATACAGCAATTAGTCGCATGTGCGCATGCTTGAAGTGCCGCTGACCGCTCTTAAGGCAGGTCAGGTTTTCAAGTGCTTGCACTTGTGCATTTATGCATTTCTGACCTCGGTTTGGGCGATGCGGTGTAATGGCCCGTGGGATGATATCACAGCGGTGTAATGGCCCGTGGGATGATATCACACCTTCCCCCTTTGGGAAAAAAAAAATTTTTTTTTTTTGTGTTGTGAGACCCATGTAGGCAGGAAAAAAAATTTTTTTTTTTTTTCGTAGTGATGTGGCCGTCTCGAAACTCTTACTTACATGATTCTTTACATATTAGTGATATTATACATGGTTATTTTACATAGTACTTGGGTAATGTATATATTGCTTATCTACTTATTATGCTTTGTTTTACATTGTTTTGTGTTCGTGCTTTAATTGTAGATTTTTATTTTAAATTTTTCGTAACCTATTCTTATGCACTGTAAATTTCCTATCATTAATATCGTTTATTGTACAATTTACATTATCTATTTTTGTTATTGTGTTGTAATTTTGTTATCTATTCAAATATCCATTCAGTTATGATGAAGGGTCACCATCTAAGGTAAAAACTTTGTCAAGTTGTCAATAAGGTATGTCAAGGATTTACTTTTGCAATTTGTGTTTTTTTTTTTCGTTCACGGTTGTATATAAAAATTTTTTTTTTTTTTTTTTTTTTTCGTCGAGGTATTCTTCTGTTTACGCTTCGTATGCCATTCAATGTATTTTCTTTGCGCGGTTAATTAAAAGTATTCCTTTCTGCAGAAAGCTTCAGATCATTCGTCTGAATTTATACATATATATCATCTTCCAGTACTCAATTCGAATGCTCGCTCTAGTGCGGGTTCTACTGCCTGGGTATTATCATTCATTTATTTCTATACCGCTTGTGCATTTTCTTTGTAATAATTCGGATTCCTGCACTAATGCGGGTTCCATTTATCAGTTATTACAGCACATATTATCCATACATATACATTTTGGCATTAGTTTATTTTTCTGTTGCGCATTATATTTAGTTCGACAAGTGGACTGTAGTTATCAGTCTTGGATTGTATTTCCGGTACGTGATTTACTCTTGATGATTATACTGTCTCTCTAACACGCAGTTGATCAGACTACGGGGTTACGGGGTCCATATTTTTCACCTGAGTTCTTGTTTTGTTTATCCATTGCATACAAATTTTCAGCTATGTTGTTTTGTTAACACAGTACTCTATCAGAGATGGTTTTTGGATTTTTGACCGTATCTTGGGTACTACCTTCATTTGCGTTTTTGTTTTACCTTCATCAATGACTGTTTGTTTTTTTTTTCTCTTTGTACATTTTATAACAATAATAATATTTTGCTTTTGTATATAACATTAAATTTACAAGGTTATTATAATTTTAAAAATTTGTATTATTACATGTATATATAGTGAGAACATAGAAATTATTAAATATTTACCAAAAAATTTACAAGAATATGATTAAATATTACTAAAATTTACCAGAAGGTACCTAGCGTACAAGCCGTACAATAATGTTTGGGAGTTATATTTAGCTGCTTCTCTGATGTTTTATTTTCTTCTTTCGAAGCATTGCATATTCGTTTCCTCTCAACCCGTCGCAACGATGCTTCTCTTATTTGAGTTAATTTTCTGTGATTTGTGTATTGTGTTTGTCCTACAATAATTTTGTACATCTTCTCCGGCTTCTCTTGCGGTAAATAATTTCTGTCTTCTGATAGATTCAGCATTTCTTTTGGCAGCGTTGTGAATCTTTTCAGCTGTTTAAATCTTTGTCTGATCGTCGCGTATTCGTCCATGATTTCTCAATATATGTGTGTGGCTTCTTGATTTATTTATTGGTTTTTACTGGAGTTCCTGTTTTTATTAAAGTTGGTTAGGATTTTGTGCAGCTCTGCTTGGATGAGTCTTAGTGCTTCCATTCGCTATTGTTTTAGTGGTGCTGGTACCATCCTTGTGCATTCCGTACTCCAGCCGCAAAATTTTCGAAGGTTTTTTCGAGAAAATTTAGAAATAATATTGTTAACGTAACTGCGCTTGCTACCGAAACGAGCAGTGCTCCTGCTATTTTAATGAATTCGCGCATCTTATTTTATTTAAACTTTAATTACCGCGTTAGCATATTTTTTCTTTAGGCTTTTCTTGTGATCCTTGTACAACTTATAAATGAATTGAACTAGCTTGAGCAGTGCAATTATAAGTAGTAGAGTTAAGATTTGCCCGTTTTCTACCTGCACGGATTCGTCAATGACCAGATTATTGACAACTTCTCCGTTGTTGTCAGCCTTTTTACTTTGGGTTTTCCCCATTGAATTATACGTTTGTAGCTATATAGTATTTATATTTTAAACAAGAGAAATTACATTATTTGACTTTATTCCTACTTTATGCCCTATTATTAATTTATCAAAGATTTTTTTTTTTATGTTTGAGCCTATTGACTTCCTTCTTTTTCTGCGATGATAGCTCCAGGAATCGTTTTGCCTCTTCCTCGGATTCTGCTACGGCTGCCCTCAGTTTATAATATTCAGCTTCCTTCGCTAGCTGTTTTTGCCGTCCGCCGCGGTTCTTCTTTTTGGGTTGTTGGTGTGGCTTCTTGTTCCGCTGCAAATATTCCTCAAGCGTTAGCTTCCTCGGCCCGGGGGTGTATTTTGGTGCCTCCTCTGCCTGCTTCAATACCGGTTTGGGGATGTACGGCTCCACTTGCCGTCCCGCTGGATACAGTGTTAGGTGCTCAATTCTTCGTTCCGGGATGTGTTCCTTCGCTAACTTGAATAATTTGCTGAATCTCTCATCGAGTTCGCTCATTTCTGTTCAGCTGGATCTGGGTCTTCAGTAATTGGCCGCTACGCTGGATCCGAAAACTGCCGGTTCTTCTGTAGGATCTTGCCTACGATGTCACGGTCGCCATGTAATGTTGGACGCCGGGCAGCGTGATGGTCCTACGCTGTCACGGTCGCCATGTGATGATGGAAGTCGCGCTTGATGGTTTGATGGGCTGGAGAGGTCAGGTCGCCTCGTCGTTGCTTGGTAAAGCAGTTCAACTGAGGTGCCTGAGAGATTCTTAGAAGATGCTAGTGGCTCTTATGAGCGTAACCAGTCATCCGAGAAGGTATCAGTCTAGTTGCTCTAGTGAGCATAACCAGAAGTGAATACTCCGAAGTTAGGTGGTAGAATCTCTCTTTATTAAACTTTCTTAGCCTATTTATACAATTCTTACCCTACCGTAAGAGTCTCTGATTGGCCGTTACATTTTCGTCATCTGGCCTACATGTGTCACACTTGCTTCACCCTTTACGGGTCGCTTGGGTGTTCCCATTTAGCGTAACACAACAGCTAAGCATTACCGCCTTTGTTTATGCAATACCCCTGCTGGGTATTGCCTCTTTGCACCGAGTCTGTTGCTTTACTTAGCAAGTGCCAATACAGCAATTAGTCGCATGTGCGCATGCTTGAAGTGCCGCTGACCGCTCTTAAGGCAGGTCAGGTTTTCAAGTGCTTGCACTTGTGCATTTATGCATTTCTGACCTCGGTTTGGGCGATGCGGTGTAATGGCCCGTGGGATGATATCACAGCGGTGTAATGGCCCGTGGGATGATATCACATATTCTGAAGGCTTTGCGAGGCACTGATTAACTCCTGCATTGTGAATGGGGGAAGATCTAGTGCCTCGCGGGCCGCGAAATTTGGAACCAGCGGATGGGTGGGAAAAAGGGCATCCACAATGGATCGGACCGTCTCCGCATCGAGGGGAGCGCTCTGCGAGAACGCCCCCAACTTGCGGAGAACGATCCTATACCCTAATCCCCAGGGATCTTTGTTAAGGTCCTCGCCCAGCCGCTGCCAGCATTGGCGCTTACTCCTTTGGATGGCCCTCCGAAGGTTCTTTTCTGCTACCAAATGATCGGCAGATCTACGGGCTGCATCGGCATCGCGTCGGTCAGCTCTTTGGGCCAACCGCCTGAGGCGGAGACATATCCGCCTCAGTTCCGCGATTTCGTCCGTCCACCAATACGCAGGACGGCGCCCCCCGTAACTTTTTTTCCTTGGCATGGCCTCCCGGCAGGCCCGGTGGATGAGACTCATCGTAGAGTCCACCGCCCGTACAGCCTGCTCGAGAGGTGGCAAACCCTCTGGTATCCCATCAATGGTTCGCCGGCCGCGTTCAATGGCTAGAGACAGCCTCTCGACGTCCATCCTGGTGACATCCCATCTGGGCGGACCCTGCGAGCGCCGGGCCCGCACTGGCGCTACATCACGCACACGGAACGTGATGTATTGGTGATCGCTGGCTGTATAGTCCTCGATCACCTGCCAGTCCTGCACGCGTGCAGCCAGATTTTCCGTCGCTAGGGAGACATCGATGATTGTCTCCCTGTACCCAGGACGCCGGAAGGTGGACGCCGAGCCAGTGTTAAGAACAACCAGCCCAGTCCTGGACGCAAAGTCCAGGATACGTCCACCTCGAGAGTCGGGTGTTGGCTCCCCCCACTCTAAGGCTTTCGCGTTGAAGTCTCCAGCCACCACCAGCTCCCCATCCATGACGCGAACTGCGTCCTCCAGACCATCCAACTTGGCCTGGAAGTCCGCGATAGGCTCGTTTGGAGTGAAGTAACAGCTGACGTATGTGACGTCCCTGCTCTTCACCCAAACGAAGCCAGCGCCCGCGCCATGGTCTGCAACGTCGAAACGCCGCAGGTCAGGGACCCAGATTGCCGCCGTGCCAAGGGTGTCACGATGCCATGTCGGCTCAGACCCGACTCGGTACTGTTCGCTGACTAAAACGATGTCAGCGTCTTTCTCGAGACGGATCTGGGCCAACAGGTCATGTGCCGTCCTGCTCCTATTCATGTTACACTGAAGGACAATCACCATCAAACACCTTTACACTCAGCGAGGGCCTTCCGGAGGGCCCCGCACTCGCCCGACCCCGCGGCGTGACGCCGAGCCCCGGCATTCCCCGCCACCTCCGGGCAGAGGAAACATACCGGGGACACGGTGCACGCCGCCGACTTGTGCCCTGGCCCCCCACACTTAAAACAACACTTGCTCCGGTCTGGGCCTTTGCAGGCGTGGCTAAGATGGCCGTAGCCCAGGCACTTAAAACACCTGGACACGACCACCCTCCTGCGGATCCTACAGACTACCCAGCCAATCTTAACACGGGCAGTCTGCAGCAATTTCGCTGCAGCCTTCACCTCCACCTCGATAATGGCCAAGCGTTGGCCCCGATCGTTAGGCCGAGTCAGCACGACCCGGAGGTGGCCCTCATAGTCTCCCAGAACCTGCCTGAGGGCATCGAGGACCTCCTCCTTGGCCGTGCAGCCGTCCAGCTCCCTTATCTCCAGGGTGGTTCTGGGCACCAGCTGCCTGACGCTGCCTGCTGACCCGGCTGCGCCCCTTAAGGCTTCGGAGAAGGCCGACCGGGTCTGCGCGGTGCACTGCCCGAGTTCGAGCAGCACCTCACCAGCCCGAGTCTGCCGGACAGACTTAACCTGCACCCCGCAGCTTTCGGGGTTAACCGCCTTGCGGACAGTGCTGAGCACCTCCGCAAAGGTCTTCCCCGCTGCGGGCTTGAGCAGAATGCCCTCCGGCTTGGCCCTCCCGGTGGGTCCCGCCGGTCGGCTGGTAGCTGGGGGCGGGGCCGGGGTCGGAGCCGTAGCGTTGCCCCCTGTTTCTTTTTCCTCCTCCCTTTCTTCTTACCCTGCGTCCCCTCCTTGCCCGGTTTCTTCTCCTTATCCTCCTTCTTGGACCCCTTACCCTTCCCGATCACTTCCGTCCAGGGCAGGGTAAGCTCCTCCTTCCGCCTCTTCCTTACATCCTCCTCCAGAGGAAGGGGTGGGCTGGAGGCCCCCCTCTTCCCCACCGCCGGCGAAGCCTGCACGCTCGCTGCCACAACCGGGGCAGTTTGCGTACCACAGGACTTCACCGGCGGTACCTTGGGAGGGGGGCTCTTACCCCCCAGCGAAGCAGCCCCCACGCCCATTGCCGCCGGCGGGGAAGTCTGCGTGGAACAGGGCTTCGTCGTGGGCTTCCCCATGGGGAGACCGCGGCGAGCCCCGGCGCATGTCCTCCTGGACTCTTCCAGGTCGTTAAAGGCCTCTTCCAATGCAGGAAGGCCGTCCTTGACGACCTTGGAAATATTGGGCTGCTTTTTCAGGGCAGCCAACATCTCCTTTATGAGGAACCTCATTTTTATGAACCCCCTCTCCATTCGGGCCTCCATCGCCCCGAGTCTGTCCTCGAGGCGAGGCGTGGAGCACGCCGCCCGAACCTTCTCGGCAGCCGGCGGCCCAGCTGCCGACGAGTCCGCGGAGGACTCTCGCGAGCGGACATTAGGGACCGCCCGCGCATCCGGGACTGCCTCAGAGGCTGGCGTGCGCGATGCATCGCCGGCCAATGTAGAGTCCACAGACGACTCCCGGGAGCGCGTCCGCTCCGCCGGCGTTTGTAGCACCGGTGAGCGGGGCACTCGCGACCTCCTCGCGAAGGGATTGGCAGGAGTACTGCCGCTCCCCTGATCAACCCCCCCTGATCCCACATATGATTTTAAATATTTCTCCATGAATCATATTTAAAATATATTCGAGTGTATGAAAATTAAGACAAAAACAAGTAATGATAATAAGGAACGCACCATTTACATAGCTAATAGTAATTTAGAAAACATGAAGGAAATCAAATACCTTGGTGTAATCTTAGAACTATATATATATATATAACAAATTAAGAAAAGTACGCTATAAAATACGATTGCTGAATAATATTCTACAAGTAGGGCAAATGAGAATGGATAATTTTGCCAGTTAGAATATGGCATTTTTGCTTGGGGAAAACACTTACTCAACAATTCTTTCTTCGCCTCTGACAAGATTGCAAAATAAAATAGTGAAATTGTGCTTGACAATTTGACGGGAAGATACTTAGATAGTACCGTTACCGTGCCGTTGTACAGAAAGCTTCTTTGCCAGTGACATGCAAATTATTTAGGACCCAAAACTCATGAAACGATGAAAATTATAAAATAAAATTAAAACAATATGAAACCGTCAACTATCACAGTATTTTTGGAGTATTGAATTGATTTTTTTTTTTGAATCATATAGCCAAGAATTGGATGACTAGGGGAGTCACGACACAATATCCTTTGAAGATCGGTATAGGCTTTTTCCATTAAAATCTGGCGAAACGTATTTTCTGTATCTGCCGTAAATGCGAACGGTACAAATCGCCATAAAATCCTGTCGATGACTTCTGCGAAGCGTTAAAGACAACGTGCAGCTTGGTGGTAGTGCTACTATGCTCGATAATTGCATGATGAGACAGATAGTAACTGCGAGTTCTTGTGCTCATCATGTACAAGCTCCATGTGATTCAAGTGGCGGTAGTCTTCAATAAAGGCCAGATAGGATTTAAACAAAATAGGATCCTGTGCAAATCTCCTTTTCATACGTCACAAAGATCCTACTGCTGCATTTCGAAAGCCTCCCAGGACACTATGATCAGATTTTAACGCCAGTCGCTCCCCATATCTCCCATTAGGTTGCCTATGGTGTTAAGTCTAGAAAAAGCGTTCACATTCCACCTCATTTGGGGTTAATGTCGGAGCTTTGGGCGGCTCTTCAGTTTCCCAAAATTTTCTCAAACGCGCATTGAACTCTGTTGTGGCTATGTTAAAGACAACTATAGGGTTATTTGAGATGGAATTATTACTGGTAACGTTTCGTGATATTATCCACCCCAACGTAGTAGACTGAGCAATAGGTGTTCCGTCGGGGTCTTTCCTTATTTCACCCAAAAGGATTTTGGTATATAGGTCAGCTCCTAAAATCAAATCGATGTAGGCCGGTTTAAAGAATAAAGAATCTGCTAATGCTAGCCCTATAACTCGTCTCGACGGATTGTAGCAGTCGGGAGAAATCTGGTAAGAGTCGGCAGACGACTTGACTTGACTTGATTTCGTACTTAAAGGAAGGATCGGGAGTGGATACGACACTGAAGTTAGGATTTGCTTGTACTTTTCCTGCCTGAGACTGTCCTACACCATGCACTGTGGTGTTCGTTCGGTGCTTACGCAATTTATGCAGGTTGGCGGAACAGAAGTGACTTAATTTTTTGCCATTTTGAATTTTATAAATCCGATATCAGATTCGTAATCAGCGCCCCCGGAAACCATACAATACCGAGTTTCAAAGCGCTAACTCAATTTTTTCGTAAAACATTACGTCACTTCCGGTTCGCCATTTTGAATTTTTATGTATCTTATATCAGATTCGTAATCAACGACCCCGAAAACCATATCATACCGAGTGTCAGAGCGCTAACTCAATTTTTTCGTAAAACATTACTTCACTTCCGGTCCGCCATTTTGAATTTCATAAATCTCATTTCAGATTCGTAATCAGCGACCCCGAAAACCATATAATACCGAGTTTCAGAGCGGTAACTCAATTTTTCGACTTTTGGCCAGCGAAACAGGCCATTCGCCCCACTGTGCGGCGGCGCGGCGGCGCGGCGGCTTTGTACTGAGATTGACATTACAATGATCCTATTTACACATTTAATTTCTTGCAACCCATTATTTGTACAGAAGCTTTGTGATCTGTGTTCGTTACTTAGGTATTCACCGAAAAATAGTGTTTTATTGTGATCAAACCTTGTAAATCTTTCTTATTAATATAAGTTAAGAAATTCTATATGCCTTGTTCAATTCGTCATTTTGAAATTCCAAATTTCAACAGAATATTCATTGTCAGCTATTAGAGGAATTTATATACATACATATGTACATAAGTTATTTTTCCCAGAAATCTATTATATTAAATTACAAATAGCAGATGCGAAAACGGATAACCCATGAAATTAAAAAAGCTCAATTGCAATATTGGATCTGCCTGCCATTTTTAATTAATTATTTCTGCTATAAAAATTATAAATTTTCGTGGTATTCCCTTAAAGCTTAGTACTTCTGGTTGTCATTATGTGTTCCGCCACATTGAGTTGAATCACCTTAACCACCTAGCTTTAAATTTCATGGCAATCCGTTGAAGTTCAAGAACTTTAGTAGCCATTATGGGTGCGCTTCATTAAATTTTAGTAAGTTTGAAATTCATATCCCCTTAGTCTTCTTTATATTCATTTTTATTAATATTGCTTGAAGTGGAGGAGTTTCGGTAGCCATATTGGATCCGCCATTTTGAATTTGGAAATTTTAATGGCAGATTCGAAATCAGTGACGCCGAAAACCTCCTAGTGCGGATTTTCAGGGCAATCCCTTGAAGTTTAACTTTTCGTTAGTCATTTTGGTTCCGCCAACTTGAATTTTGGTGGATTTGAATTCTGTAACCCCAAAGACTTCTTCATATTAAATTTATCAAAATTGCTTAAAATTGAGGAGTTTTGGTCGCCATATTGGATCCCTCATTTTGAATTTGATGACAGATTTGAATTCAGTGACCCCGAAAACATCCTACTGCGGATTTTCAGGGCAATCTTTTGAGGTTTATCTTTTTCGGTAGACATATTTGATCTCCCGCCATTTTGAATTTGGAAATTTCATTCGCAGATTTGATATCAGCGACCTCGAGAACCTCCCAGTGAGCATTTTCAGAGTAATCTCTTGAAGTTTAACTTTTTCGGTCACCATGTTGGATCTCCCATTCTGAATTTGGAAGTTTTGGTTGCAGATTCGAAATCAGCAATCCTGTAAACCTCCCAGTGCGGATTTTCAGGGCAATCCCTTGAAGTTTAACTAATTTAATAACATAACTGACCGGTACCCATCTTGGAGCCGCCATTTTGAAACCGTACATTTTATCAAAATAACTAATAGCCTGTATGCTAAGTTGGATTATGTACTTCCTTGTTTCAAAAAATGAAGCAACCGTTTAGGTGTGATTGAGTAACAAACAAACAAACGCGTTTTCATTTTTATATGTATATATCATAGATTGATACATCAAAGTGTTTTCTTAACACGCGCAACTATTCGCAAGTGAAAATATATCTCAAGAAAAAAATAAGGAATCAATTTTAATAATCAAAGGTTATGCCTGCTACCACTGCGGATTAAGTTTGATCTTCCTTCGTACTTTGCAAATTCCTCCTCGATGTAGTTCCGAAAACAAAACTCTCAGCGAATAAAGGTGAGAGTTCTGGAAAAAAAAGAATTTCCAACTGTCGCACATGTTTTATTGAGAATAATAAAACCAAGCTGCATACTATTTGCGATATACTACGTTTTCATGACACGATATAACAAATGCATTACTTCTGTCATTGACTCAAATGAAGTTCGCAGTATGCCCATGTATTATACATGGAATGAATGAAAATTCGAGTAAATTATCATTCCTCGGATCTTCATTCGACCGCGTCCGTGTATCGAGGGTATAAGTCTGCAAGCACTATCATTCATATTATCTAATTTTTTTATTATTACAGATATGGTGCGCACAGTTCCCATCAGTCTATGTACCCAAATATACAAGCTGATAATTCTGCTATAAGTTACCAACATTTAGGACAAAACGTAGCATTGGTCTCTACTAAAATTCCGGTTTACCAACCGATCAGAAACTACGAGGCAGTGGGCATGACTTTCGGAGAGCATTTGGTGCACAATGCACGTCATCAAGTGATTCCGCATGGTAAATATACTTACTTATTATATACTAGATATGTCAGTCAAATCCAGAATTTTTTGCAGTACCATCACAACAGTCCATCGATGAGGAGTTACCTCTTCCTCCGGGATGGGCAGCTTATTATACTTTACGAGGTAGAAAGTACTATATTGACCACAATGCTCAGACAACACATTGGTCTCACCCTCTCGAGCGAGAAGGACTACCTATTGGCTGGGAAAAAATTGTATCGCCGCAACACGGTGTATACTACTACAAGTAAAGAGAAATTTATTTTAACGGATCTGCATCTAAATAATTTGTCTTATCAGTTATATTACTCGACAATCACAGCGAAATCACCCGTGCCTAACTTCTTGTTACGTTTATACAACTTCAGCGGAACCACCGAAAGCTATTCTTCCAGAACCTCAGCCGACACAATTCAGCCCACACAGTGCCTTAGTACCAGCAAATCCTTACTTATTGGAGGAAATCCCAGAATGGCTAGTTGTTTACTTTCATGGTAAATTTACATTTAAGTATTTTTGAAAATAAAATTCCAAACCAAACATTTAGCGGATCCTTCGAAAGACCACATTCTCAAGTTTCCCATGTTCAGCCTTCAGGAGCTAGAGTGCTTCGATGGAATGTTGATACGATTATACAAACAAGAATTAGGTAGTATTGTTGGTGGATATGAGAAATACAGGTAGGTAAAGTTATATTTTATTTCTATCATACCTACAATAACGATGTTTGCGCAGGCGCGCATTAACGTTGGAGATCAATCGAAGGTTGCAGGAAATGCGGATGAAATCTATGCCGGATTAATTGCCAGTAAAAGTTTTAAACTATTTTGTAGCTCTCAGAGATTATAGAAGGGGTCTTTGAGTTACCTCTCTAGCTTTTAAAAATGTCTCACTATCCTTCAAAGTCTGTTTCATTAGTTTTTAGATATTTTAATTCATTTTAAAAAACATTTGCTCATTATATGTAAGGCGAGCACTTTCGGTAAGTGTTGTGTACTTTAAATGAATTTATTGCATTATTAAGTTAAACTGGTCATATAATTTTAATCGTGCCCTTTCTTGAAAAATAATCGCCATATTAACCAAATAATTTCCCTACACTAAACGTAAACTTTATTTAGAAGAATAGTACCAGCAGTTTCCTAGCTATACTATAAAATATTTTCTGTAAAATCCGTTAGATTATGAACATACTATATCTCCGCGAACGCTCTCTTTAGTACGTCTAATCTAAATCAAAGAATTACTCTCTATAATAGGTGATCTCAAGTGGGGTCAGCAATAGCTTTCTACTACCAAATAAAAATATAGACGATCCATTCCAAGGTGATACAAAAAATTAATAAGATTAGTATTGAGCAGAAAGGGGATCGCAAAATTATTGTGCAGTTTCCTGAAAGAATAAGTTGTTTTTAAAAATATAGTATGAATAGTAGCAAAGTAAGGACGGTTTCTGTGCCTGACCGTATTGTCCAGGAAATTAGTCACTTCCAATGTTTTTTTTATCATTTTTAAAGGATCTGTCGCATGGGGAAATCTCTACAAAAGTGCTGAACAGAGCAGCACAAACCGAACCTTTTTATTCTGTTGTCACGATCTAACACAACTAAACGAGCAGGATATTTTCTTCTATCTTCGTCAGAAATTTGCCTTAGCTCGAGGTTTCCGAGCAAACACATATTGTTAGCCCTTATGTGTAGAGAGATGTGCATCAAGCAGCGAGAATACCCGTGTGGAAGCGCTGACAATATCAACACGGTATTTTGTTAAACCGCGGTCTGCATACTACATACACGTGTGGAAAGGCCCGATTGTAACTCGAGTGATTTCCCCTGCGTAGCCGACGGCTTGTATCTTTTACCACGTTTACATGCTGAGTGGAACCTGGGTTGAACCCGAATTCAACTCCATGTAAACCCAGGTTGAGTTGAAATTGGGTTGACTGGACTCCGCTTTGCAAGCTGGGTTGAAGTGAAATGTCGAATGCAGATGCATGTAAACGCAAGCCGGGAAGGTGAGCTGACAGTTGTTCATTCCCGCGGTAGTTTGTGTTTTGTCTTTGTTTGAATAGTCAAGTGCAATAAATGATTTTACTAAAATGAATGTTTCTCTCGGTGAAACCATTCTAAAAATATATATAAGCAAACCCACATCACAAAATATTTGTCTGTCACTTCAACTCGATTTCGACTTAACCACTGAACCCTGGCAATTCAAATACGCTGGTCGAAAAATCACCCAATTTCGACGCGATCTCTCTACTTCCATGTAAACGTAGTCTATTCTTCTATACTAATATTATAAAGAGATAAAATTTGTTTGTTTGTTTGTTCGGGGTAATTTTTGGAGCTACTGATCCGAATCTGAAAATTCTTTCAATATTAGAAAGCTACACTATCCCCTATCGATCTATTAATGCAATACCTGAAACAACAACAAAGTAGGATTTCACAGAGTGATTGAGATTAAAACAATGATAATTGTGAAAACGAAAAAACGTGGCTGCCTAGCGTCATGTCAGGTCGCCGTCTGTCTCCCTTGACCACAGCCGATGCGCAGTTTATATGAGCGTCACTCAACCGTCTGGCCAACGGTAACTTGACCGGACGAACAGGCGGCAAAGTTTGAAAAGAGGTGTCAAACTTACATCCCCCCCCTCAAGAACGAAGAAAAGAATTTCGGATTAGTGGAAATGAACGAGTTTGCTTGCGTGAAAAAGGTTTGATTCTTTTTTCCTGAGCCCGCTGTCGATCTCATATATTACCTCAGAAATTTTCCTTTTAAGTCTAAATGGCCCTTCTCTGATTGGACCCGTTTTTTTTCTGTTCAATTTGTTTCCGTTGTATATGTAAACGAGATCATTTTCGTTGTATTCACGTTTGTTTGTTTTCTCGTCGTAATACCTCTTGTTTTGCTCGTGAATCTTCTTCGATTGCTCAAAAGCCTTTCTCCTATTTTCTTCTAAGTTTTCAACATTGTTCTCATTTAGTTCGTCAGGTAGTATTGATTCTTCTTTTCCTGTTAGTAGATAAGAGGGTGTAAAACCAGTCGAACTGTGTATAGTATTATTATATTCGTGCACACATTCTTGTGCAACAACTGGCCACTGCTGTAAATATGAGTCTTATATTTTCTGATTTTAAGTATTTTTTGAAGTCATCTGAATTTATACCTGCGTATTGATCAGACAAGAGCGTGTCGATGTTGTTTGTATTTTTTGTTGATTTAACTAGTTTAATAAAATTGTCAGCTGTCTGGGTTGCTGATGTTGTGAAAAACGCGTATCTTGTGAAATGATCTGTAAACAAATGTAGATATTTTTTTGTGGTTTTGTTTCCCGCAAAACCACCGATTGTGTTCAATGAGACTATTTCAAATGGCTTTGAGGCTGGGCCCAATTGGGATAACGGGGCTTTGTAGTTAGCGATTCTAGTTTTATTCTTGATACATATTTCACAGGAACGACAAAACATTTTTATGTGTTTATGCATTTTTTTAAAGTAAAATTTCCTTGTTATTGTCAAGGTCAGCTGTTTGACTCCTACATGACCTTGTATTTCATGAACACTTTTTATTAGCTGCATACCAAATGCTTCAGATAACCAAATTTTCTTTTTGTGTATTGTTCCATCTGTGTGAAAAATAGATTACTGGTTTTAGTTTTCCATTTTCCTGACGTTGTTTCAACACTGCACCGACTCCTTGAATGCTCGCGTCCGTAAAAATGTAGGTTGGTAACGCTGGATCAAAGATCGATAGTATTGGTTTCGAACACAAGTGTTCTTTTACTGCCTCGAAATTTTCTTAGCATGTTGGAGTCCAATTATCGGCAGGTTGGGTTGAGTGAAATAATAAAAGCACGAAGTCGTTTAAAACAAACTTTATTTAATGCACACTTGTGCTTTCTTGCAAAAACCTAGACGGACTGACACGAACTGTCAAAACTGTCCCTCTAAGGTGGAGGGGTTTACCCGAGCGCACGGGTACCAACCTTACAAAGCTAACACTCCCTCCCGAGGGTGACATACACCTTAAACAACTTACAAATCTTGTATTTAACATTGAATAAACTCTCGATTTACAATGTTTAATCGTCGAATCTTACATAAATCATTCGCTGAACATACAATAACGTAGAATACAATTTCAACTTAAAGTATTTCGTTTATTTGTTTACAAAAATAAAATATTTCCTTTTCATTCATAAATTTTGGTCTGTTTTATTGAAACAAAAAAAAAACTTATTTCTGCGTTTGATCTTTTGAACTTAACTTGAGCAAATTTCGTTTCTATCGTTTAATCGTTTGCTGTATTCTTTTATACTCCGGTGCTTCGTTCCAAGCCTAGAACATATGGAATTTTATTTCATTAATCAAGTTTTATTATATTGAAACTGAGTTATTTTCGTAATTAATTTTTTTTTTTTTTCTTCGTTTGATAGTAAAATCGTTTCTTCAAGTAATTATGTTCAGTATTCTGTCTCTCAAGTAAGCGTGTGTCTCAAAGCTCAGAGCTTTAGTCATAATGTCTGCTAGTTGGTGTTTTGTTGACACCCATTGTGTTTCAACTCGTTTGAATTTTCTGCAGTCTTTTACATAGTCCTCGTGAACGTCTGTCATGTGACGAAGCTTGTTGCCACCACCAGTTTCAGCGCAAAACAAAGCGGCCTTGTTGTCACAAAACAGAGTGGCAGGAAGAAAGTCCGCATTGGTGGCTCTCAGAATCGACTTGTTCATAGCCACTATCTCTTGACACGCATGGCTCATGGCCACATATTCAGCCTGACAGGTGGACAGGGCAACGTAGCTCTGTTTCGAGGTTTTCCAACTGATCGTATCTCCAAAAATTCGTATCACAAACCCACAGGTTGAGACAGAATTCCGGCAGTCGGCAAAACTAGCATCAGAATATGCTATCAGACCCTCTTTCAAACCAAAATAATTTAGGCCCAAATTTGCGGTGCCTTTCAGATATTGAAAGACACGTTTTAGCATACTCCACTCATGTTCGGTGGGATTCAGTTGGTGCCGACTTAGCACGTTCACGGCATAAGTTATATCAGGTCTAGTCGCTCCGGCCAAGTAGAGAAGGCTGCCTACAGCCTCTCGATAAGGAAAATTTATCTCCGACTCGCTACTTTCTCCGGTATTTGGTTCTTCTTCGTCTTCGCGTTGTTTTCTCTCTTTGTTCGCAACTTGTCGTGTCACCATCGGTGTATTTTTGGGATGTTCATTGTCAAATCCAAATTTGGTCAATATTTTTGCAATGTATTCAGTTTGTGTTATTGTCATGGATCTCTTTTCTTTGTTTCGTTCAATAACCATACCCAAAAAGTTTCGTGATTCACCAAGGTCAGCCATTTCAAAAGTTTCCATCAATTTTCTCTTTATTTCGTTCAAGACATTCATATCTGAACTCGCTATCAGCATATCGTCTACATAGAGTAGTAGAAGTACTGACACATCTTCAGTGACTTTGGTGAATAAACAAGGGTCGTTATCGTCGTTTACAAGTCCAAGAGAATTAGCAACTTCAGTGAATCTTTGGTTCCATCGTTTGGGACTTATACGAAGTCCATAAAGAGCTCGTTTTAATTTACAAACTTTGCTTTTACGTTCCTCATCTGAAACTTGTAATCCTTCTGGGATTTCCATGTAGATGTCCTCATGGATAAACCCGTTTAAGAACGCCGTTTTTACATCCATTTGGCATGCAAATAAACCATAGTTGTTTATAATTGCCAAAACAGCTCGTACCAGTGGCAATCTGGAAACAGGGGCGTACGTCTCTTTGAGATCATAACTATTTTTGTCTTTGAATCCTCTTATGACAAGCCTTGCCTTCTTTTTCGTTTCTCCGTTTAGATCTGACTTGCGTTTAAAAACCCATCTCGAGTCAATGGTATTGGGCCTTTTTCCATTTGCTCCTGTTTGAGGACGGTCGACCAACTGCCAGACTTCGTTTTTGTTCATCGACTTAAGTTCTTCTTTTACAGCTTGCAGCCACTTGTCTTTTTCTGTTGAACTCATTGCTTCTTGAAATGTTTTTGGATCTTCGTTTATGTTTGCAAAGAAACAATGCATGATACAATCTTTTTCAGCATTATTCAGCTCTTCGAATTCAAGTTCAGTCTTTGGAAATTCAAACTCGTTCAAATTTTGAGTGACATTTGAAAGCTCGTTGCAACTTGTATCTTTAATTTTTCGACTTCTTGTCAAGTATGGCTCTCGTATATTTCCATCGTCCGTCTTTTGACGTTTTTCTTTTATTTCGTTCTCCTCTCCCTCCGTTTCTAACAATCTTTTCTTTGGTCGTCCTCTCTTTCTTTTGACCTTTTCGTTTTGGTCTGAAGTGTTCACAGTCAGTTGTTCACTTTCGTTTTTAGTTCTTATGAACCAATCGTCCAACTTTATCGGCTCTGAAGGCAAAGCCCAGTGTTGTATCGAGTCCTTTCTGTACTTGTCTCCGAAGACAAGTTTTTCGTTAATTCTAGCATTCCGAGACTCGAAAAACTTCCCTGTTTCAGGCTGCAAGAACACGAACCCAGTTGGTGTATATCCAACCAAGGCGCCACGAATGGCTCTAGGTGAAAACTTCGAGTCAGCCTTTCTCGTTATTGCCCAGTAACCTAAACTGCCAAATCGTTTAAATTGTTTAATGTCCACTTTTACATTGGGTGAGAACTTTTTGATTGGGGTTTCGAAATCGTTGGACTTGTGAGGGGTCCTGTTGTAGGCGTACACAGCAGCACTCAGAGCCCAGTCCCACATATTCAGTGGCAATTTAGAGTCAAACAGTAGCGCCCGAGTCTTGTTCTGAATAGTTTGGTTAAATCGTTCTGAGACGCCATTGTGCTGTGGCGTACCAGGGCTAACTAGTTGTCTCTCTATCCCTTCTCGTTCAAGGACTACACTTGTGTAACCACCGGTGTATTCAGTGCCTTGGTCTGATCTGAGATAGCAGACCTTAGCATTCCTTCCAAGCAGATTCCTTGCACTCTTTATAAATTTTTCTAAACAATACCCAGTCTCGTCTTTAGTTCTCATTGGGTACGCCAAGGCTAATCTCGAGTAGTCATCGATAAACACAGAAATATATTGATAACCAGACGGAAAGGTTGCTGGGGTTATCTTTCCCATCAAATCCGAGTGGATAATTTGCAAAGGCTGAGTTGCCCTGTTTCGTTCTGTTTTGTATGGTAACTTCGTGAATCTAGCAAGTTTACATCCTTCACAGTCCAGAATTGTCTTATTAAAAACCGCCTTTTGCAAATCCTGTTCGTCTGGCCAAGCCTTTTGCAATCTTTTTTAAATAGTCCAACGACGCATGACCTATTCTGACATGCCATAACATGGCTTTTTTCGTTCTGATGAAATCTGTGTAAGATTTCGAAAAAGGAGACTCACTTTCAATCACATCTGTTTCTTCTAACTCTTTTTCGTTTTCAATTGTTATGTTTTTGTTAGGAATGGTCGTTTCAAATTCTGAAATCAAAATATTGTTTTGCTGTTTTTCTTTTGTATTCTCATTTGTTTTTTGATCGTGATTATCTGGAGTCAGTTTACCTTGTTCTGGTTTTTCTTTTGCTGTTCATAATGTGTCTGTGTCAGTTTTCCTCGTTTCATTTTTAGATATCGATTTTTCATCGTGACTATTTTGTTTTTCATTTGTTGTTGTTATTTCATCGTTCTTTTTGCAAATCTCGTTAGTTGACTGTTCACTGTCTTCGTTGGCCTCATTCGTATTACTGTAATAACTTTCTAGAACAGCTGGTCTTTGAGACTTCGTTTGTGCTCCTTGGTGATTTTTGTCAACCTCAAGATCAAGTAACCAATAAGGCTGCTTGTATTTACCTGTAATAAAAGCCTTCTTGGTTATTGGATCAGTATTCTAGGTGAACCACCAGTCCTGCTTCGACAAAATGTCGAAGAGACAACAGATTTTCGGAAAGGGATTTTGAAAATATTACATCGTTTAAAGAAAATCGCTCTTTTTCAGTTGTGTTTCTTAAGAAATTGATCGTACCCCTTCCATCCACTGACAAGGCTGCCCTTTTGTTCTTGTTTGCGCATTTAATTACACTTGTTTTATCTAAGTTTAAATTTTTAAACATAACATTTGACTTAACTAAAGTTTCAGTGGCTCCTGTATCTGCTATAAAATTGACAAGTTGTCTGTCGTCAAGTTCAGTCGTGTCGTGTTTCGTTTGCTCAATTGACCAATCGTTAACTGCTTGAAAAACAGTAACATCTGTGTTTGTGTTACATATACTTGGTTTGTTAGATGAACCAACTTGACACTCCACAAAGTGTGCCCGAGGATTGTTTCCGGAACCTGTTTTTGCCCCTCGTTGGTTTCCACCGCCTCGTTTTTGATAAACTACTACCTGGTTCTCGTTGTTCTTGTTGTTTTCCTCGTTTTGTTGATCGAAATTCCGAGGCCATGAATCTGCTCTTCCCCTTCTGTTGTCTTTGTAGTAACGGTACTTGTTATACGGTCTGAATCGTTTGTTATGACCACGAAAGTTTCCTCGGCGATAGTTTCCTCTTCCTCGGTACACTTGTTTGTTTCCCGTCTTTTGCAGTCGTTGAGGGCACTCAAACGCCTTGTGAGTGGTGAATTGGTTGCATTCATAAAACTTCTTTAGTCCGGATCCCTTACGTGGGCACTCCTGTGTTGGATGTCCCATGTCGTCACACTCCAAACATCGATGAGCAAACTTTTGTTTTCCTTGTACATGAGCTGCTGAAGCTGCCTTCGGTTTGACAGCTTTCTTGTCATCTTCTGCTTTGTCTGTGTTAGTAGACTCGGCTTCAATGAACAGTCTCTCCAGATCTTCGTATGTTATATTTTCTCCAGTTTGCTTCTTTGTAACAAATTGTACCGACCGGACTTCGGGAACAGCGGAGACAATCGCGTCGAAGAAAGTTTCTTGTTTGTCATCCTCAGAGAGAGGTTTCGTATTTGGAAGGCTGTCGTGACTTCGAACGAGTTCATCAAATCTGTCCCAAAATTGTGCTGGGGTCTCTGCTCCTTTGTTATATTTAATAGAATACAATTGTCTTTTAATTTGTCTGCTGGTTTGACAAATCTCGTTACGTTTCAGTTCCTTGAGAACGTTTAGCATACAAACTGGATCTTTAATAAATAACACCTTCGTGTAGTAAGCCTTATCAATCCGATTGATAAGAATGTCTTTCACTTTGTACTTGTTCTCTTCTATCAATTCCTCCGACAGGCCCTCTTGAGCTTCGACTTGACTGTCAATAACATAGAGCAGCTTGCGTGTGCGTATCTCCGACCTGAAGAACTCGAGGAAATGATCGCACTGTAACTGCGGTGTCAACTTGTACTCTCTTCTAGTCCCGCTGTCCTTTCCCATAAAGTCTTTCAAGTCTTTCAGGTCGACATTGATAGACTTCGAGTCCTTTGTAGGTTCGGTCAGTTTTGTTTTCAAATTCTTTGTTGTTGTTTGGTATAGGACCCTCGTTTTGACTCGGAGAAATCTTATCGTTGGATTTCTGGAGTTCTTGTTCCTTTAGTTTGAGCCAATTTTTAAGATCGTGTTGCATCTTTAACTGCATGCTCCTGGTTGTCAACAAGATGTCTTGCAGAGTTCTGAACTGGTCTGGATTCATATTGCCCTCGTTTAATTGTTGTTCTTCAATTGACTCGTTATCGTTGTTGGGATTTTTGCCTGCAAGTTCAACACGCATTAGCAGATTTGGTCATTTTAAATTTGTTAAATTTAATTAACTTGATTAATTAATTTAACTCGTTTCGTAATTGGTACCATTATTCGTATCGTAATAAAGAACAACACATTGTTTCGTTCAATTACCTGAGTTTCCAAATTTGTCTTTTGCATCTTCTTTGTTTTGAGTTTTTGAATCCGTTCCGCTGTTTTGTTTATCCTTGTTATTGTCAGACTCTTCAACCTGCTCCTTCACCTCTGCTCCGTTTGTTGATCCGTCGTCAGCTCTCTGTAATTCAAGAATCCTACTGACCTCCGAAAGAATCTCTTGCCAATCGTTTTGTAATGAATCTTTACCTTTCAAACTGTATTTATTATTTTTAATTTTGATTGTTTTAACAGTTTTGATTTTTGTATTTGTATAAAATCCATCAATAGTGTCTGTTTGTTTCTTTTTTCTTTTGAAATATTCATAAATATACATGCATGCATATACATACATACACATATACTTGTTTTGTTTTTATTTTATTTCGTTTACTTTGTTAATTTATTTGCATGTCAATTTAACAATTAGTTAAATTATTTGTTTCATTTGGTTTGTTTACATTTATTCTCTTCAGTAGGATTCTGATACGCATCAAAACATTTATGTCGAACACAAACAAAAATGATTTGTGGTTGAGTTGTTTATGTTCTCACATTACAAATGTGGGACCAAAGAAAAAACAACTCAAGCTGATAAGGTTCTCCCTGACGAACACAGCCAAAGTCAAACCCATCAGCCCAAAGGCTGAATTGCGCGTGCAAAATTTATGACATATGTCTTAAAATATTCGAAAAGAATGTAAAATCCCTCATTAACAAAACAGAGTTTGCGGGCATATTTATTTTTCAGAGGTGTTTTTTTTTTTTTTTTTTTTGTAACGACGGAAAGGAAAAAGAAGATAAAACAATGTTAAATAAAATTGAAAACATTTAAAAACAATGATAATAAAATAAGACGTCAATTTACTTTAAATGTAAATAAAAAATCGTAAACACGTGTAATAAAATATTCGTTTTGTTCGAACTTGTTATTTGTTTTCGTTTGATGGGCGTTGCTTACGTACTTATGAATAAAGCTTGCCCAGTCGTCATTTTCAAGGTCACACCGTGCTCGTCGGTTTTTATTTGGATGACCGGCTCTTCTGAATCTGGCACTCCCCAGAAGATTTTGCACTTATCTATCAGCCTTTGCAAGGCTGATTCCTCTTGAGTTTGTAGGTCCATTGTTGAGTGTCGTAACAATGGCGTCGTTTGCCGGTCGAGAGAAGAATTCCAGAAAACACCATAAAACTCCAAACAAAAACGTTCGCGAATTTCACTCAACACTCAGCGCAGTGCGACGCGAGTCTGAGCCCATAACCTATCGGCAGGTTGGGTTGAGTGAAATAATAAAAGCACGAAGTCGTTTAAAACAATCTTTATTTAATGCACACTTGTGCTTTCTTGCAAAAACCTAGACGGACTGACACGAACTGTCAAAACTGTCTCTCTAAGGTGGAGGGGGTCACCCGAGCGCACGCGTACCAACCTTACAAAGCTAACACCAATCAAACTGCACATTTTTTTGAAGCAAGTTATGGAAAGGTTTAAGTACGATACTTGAGTTCGGGATGTATTGGAGGTAGAAATTGAATTTTCCCAAGAATTGTCTGATGTTTTTGCTTGTTTGTGGAACATGAAAATTTTTTATTGCGTTTACGTTGTCATTTAGAGGTTTAATACAGTTGTACCCTATTTTATGTCCTAAATATGACACTTCGTGTTTAGCAAAAATACATTTCGAGACATTTAATTTCAAGCCGTAGATGCGTACTGTTTTTAGTAACATTTCAATGTGATGCATATGATCCTCATAATTATTTGAATATATTAGGATATCATCTATGTAATTTACAGCGAATGAGTCCAAGTTGTTTTTCCTTAAGATACTTGATAATGTTCTTTGGAAAATTGCTGGAGCGAATTTCAAACCGAAAGGTAAACAGTTCCACTGCCAGTGCCCGTGATGAGTTACAAACGCAGTTTTATATTTATCCTTGTCGCGAAGTGGGATCGACCAAAACGCCGAATTCATGTCCAACTTTGTGAAGTAATTGCAATTTCTTGCGCGTAATTTCAGCTCGTCAGTGCGCGGAAAAGGGTGACTTTCCGGCACGAATATTTTATTAAGTTCCCGATAAATCAATACATAATCGGGATCTTTTATTCTCGTCTTTTTTAAAAGCCAATGTAACCGGAGAAGCGTACGGGCTACTCGATTCTTCAATCAGACCCGATTTCAATAATTTTTTAATTTGTTTTTCTATTTCTGCTTTGTCTTGCAGAGAACACCCGTAAGGTATTTTTGCTACATATTTGTTTTCAGTAAGTCTTATTGTGGCTTTATAATCTTTGACTTTACCGATATCGAATTTTTCTTTGGCAAAAACATCTTCATAATTATTCAAGATTTCTTTTAGTATAGGATCAGGCTTAATGTCGTCAACCCCATTATTTTTAGTTTCAAAATTGCCCTTTACATTATTTATCTCGACTGCTTTTTCCAAATTTTGGCTTATTTTTAGGTTTTCGTCTTGGCATAATCTAAACTTTTTTATGCAATCTAGACCTAATAAGACATCATCTTCGAATGATTTACTTTTGATAACGAAGAAAAGATAGTCTTCTTTTATATTGAAAATAGAAACTGGTAGAACAACACTTCTTTCAGTATTTGAGTTGCCCAAAATAGTTTTCAATTGGGTATTCCCACTTATTTTTTTATTTACACTCAATTTCTTCCAATAGTTATAATTTATCTATGAGACGTTGGCTCCTGAATCGTAGAGACCGATGGGTGGACTTTGATTTTATTGTCTTTGTTTTTGGCCCGGTGTGTTAGTTCGCACGACAGACTTCTTCAGAATGGCGTCTGCCCGGAAAGCCCATTTTATCGCAGTACCCGCAGGTTTTTTGTTCATTTGCATTTTCATTTAAGATTTTATTACTCTTCTTCTGAACTACGTCAGATTTTTTTGCAGTATTTGAAACGGCTTTGTTTCTGGACGGATCTATTTGCCTGAGCTTCGACATTAGATCGTGAACTTTGGTCAAGTCTTTTCTTTCTAAACGCGTTTTTATATAATTAGGAAGATCTATTACAATTAAATTTATTTGTGATCTTACTAATAAATCAGGATCAATATCAATCAAAAGATTCCTTTTCTTTAAGGCATAATCTAAAACCGAACCGCCCAAATATTTATAAGTGTATGCGAAAGCGATTTCCGACCACGACTTTGAACCGAACGTGTCAACAAAGGAGGCTTTCCAAAATTCCCCACGTGTCTCCCTTGACCACAGCCGATGCGCAGTTTATATGAGCGTCACTCAACCGTCTGGCCGACGGTAACTTGACCGGACGGACAGGCGGCAAAGTTTGAAAAGAGGTGTCAAACTTACACATAGACTATATTTTATTTTGATAAATATACGATTTCAGTTAGAAATATCAATATTTGTAAAGCAAGCGGAAGAAAAACAGCTGCTTGCGCTGACCAAACCACTTGACCAATTGACTTCATATTCGCAACCAAGAAGACTAGAATATAAGGAGACCGAACTGCGTTCCCTATACAACGAAGTGAGATTACAGTCTTCCTACACACTTATAAATCTGGAGACTTAACTGAGTGAAATCGGTTCCCTCTCGACAATATCGATGGCTCCAACAATATCAGATTACAAGAACAAAAAGGCACTCTTGGTTTTACAATTTATTATAATATTTGCAACAATTTCACAATGTGTTGTTTTATTAATATTTATGGCCCGTTCACTAAGTCGACTCTCGACAGACTCAAATCCCATCTCATTTTCAAAAAGTCACCTCCACTGGGCAGTGCAACGTGACTATAAAAAGTTTTTACCCGGTAAGCATCTTTTCTGTGGGAATGGGACTGGACGTCGTTCTCACCGGGAAACTTAAGTGCATTTCTGCAAATTAGAGAAATTCTTTGTGAATCCGTTACCAAGCCATAGGCTTTGGCTTTGGCTTTATTTTTGAAGTATCAGCTAGATCCGTTGCCTGACTAGGGTTATTGACTGAAGGTCAATATATGTAATTTGCGCAGGCCATATGTGCGATCGCGTCGCCATAGAATTGAGTCAGAAATAAATTGCCCACTTAATTTGATAAGAAAAACAGGTAAAGAAACGAACAGCAAAAAATTCGTTTTAATAATTCACAATATTAATGTAACAGAAATAATATATCCGTAATATGTCGTAAAAACAATTTTTCAAGTCAGCCACTTGCTATTTCGATTTTCTTAATTTTCTTTTCTGGCTAAAAGAAAGTGGATTTACTGTACGACATTAATAATCGATACAGCTGTTTTTGTAAACATTCCTTTGTATAAATGTTGAGGACGGCGTTTTAAAACATAAACAGAGTTTACTATTTTACTCAAGCACTTTATTAATTCGGGTGCAGTTCACCGTCTGCAGACCTGTCTCCGTTGGTGATGGCGGTGGAATGAGCGAACGGCTCACATTCGACAACATGGCTTCCGGAAAACATCACTGTCGTAGGCAGGGCTGGTAATTTTAGTAGGTGCGTTCGTAAATTATTGCATAACAACTCGTCCATCCTGATGAAATGATTCGTCCTCGGACTCAGCGTTATCCAATATATCCTCTTCATCATTGCTTTAATGGTCTCCTTCGAAGTTGGAACACCATGGCTTCATTTTGTCCGATGCATAAACGGAGCTAAATTTCCGCTGAGTAACCTGAGAATGCGGGATGTCTTCAATGGCATACCGATCGTTTCCTAGGGACGCGGTTAATATACATATGTATATGGCCGTTTGTATTTAGGGTCAAACTTTGGAGATTCTCCGGTTGACATAGCAGGAGGTTCAATAACCACAAGGTCGCCGATCTCATACTTTCGTGTGAGGCATCGAATCGCTGTTTTTGTTTCGCTTGTGCGGCTGCAATATTCTCAGCAGATATCTCGCGAATTGAGTCCAAAGAGTCCGCTGTACTGTTATCTGGAAAAGTCATCATTATGAAGAGCTAACAATATTTTGTTACATAAGGCATATGTATGATATATATGGATGATGAAATCCGAATAAGAGTTCCTGGGGAGTCTTTTTGGTTGTTGCATTCTTCAAAGAATTAAGACCCCACTGTATCGTTCTCAGGTGCTTATCCCAAGATTTTCCGTCTTTTGTGATGGGCCCTATAGCTGATAAAATTGTACGGTTGTACCAAAGAACTTAGAATATAATAAGAAGTCTCAAGCTGAACATCTGGCAATTTTTTAACCAAACATCGCGAAAAGATTGGCTGACATAGCTTTCGCGCTCACGAGAGCACCAAGTTAAGGAAAGAGCGTACGCAAAATGCTTTGAGCCGTAGAGCACACACACAGTAATCAGCTGATGAATTCTGTTGAGTGTATATGTGCCAGCCGGCTAGCAACCAGGCAGCGCGCTTTGGGGCTGTGTGGTGTGTGGCATATGCTCAAGTTCAATGCGCCACACTGCGCAAAGATTCTTTCCACTTTGCTTTAGCATTGCGACGAGCGTGGATGTTTTTGGAGTTTTTTATCGTGATTTTATTGAATTTTAAAGATTTTTCAGGTTGTTATTATGGAGGACAGCAATAGTTTAAAATCAGACTTTTTCAAGGATAATCAAAACTAGCCTTTTTCAAGGCTAAAAAAAGAGAAATTTATTCCCAGTGCTGCATAGCATGGTGCCCAACTATTTACAGCAAGGTAAAAGTGAAGACTTTTGAATTTCCTTTAAATAATAAGGAGCTCAACAACAGATTGGCACATAATTGTTGTATTCCATCAAATGAAACGAAGGGAAAACACGCATGTGAGACATTTTGAAAGTAAATGTTTTGGCTTGAGAAAATTAAAATCTGATTCAGTTCCTACTAAATAGTTCCTACTACTTAGCTCAGATATTTTCATCTATTCCAAATCTTTCAAATAAATGTGTAGTCACAACATGTAATTCGAAATCACGAGTACATAAATTTCCGGAAAAGGGAACAAATTTGTATGATGGCTGGGTGAAAGTTTGTGGTTTGAATTCAGAATTAGATCACTCCAAGAAATTTGTATGTTCTCTACATTTTAAGAAAGAGGATTTGGGCAAGATAAAGTTGCGTCAAGCTGCAGTACAGAGAAATATCTTATGGGGATAACCGAATTAAGAATTTTTTGTTTGTGGCTGAGAACAAACACCTTTGTTATATGAATTCAATATTTAAAAAAGCTGTACAATTTGTAGAATGAAAAATCTGTTTTACCACGGATCGACCAATTCCGTTGCTGGCCTGGCTGTGTGCTTCTCCTTTCCCCTCAAAGCAGATTCAACCATGCGCAACCGAAATACTGCACACCGAAGCAAAGTTGTTTTCTTATACAGTTGCGTCTGCGGGCTGTGTGTGTTCCAGCTGGACAAAGCTCTACCTCAATTGCCATTTGTGCTTTCGTGAGCGAAAGCTATCTCAGCCAATCTTTACGTGACGTTGGATGGAAAAATTGCCATTGTTCAGCTTGAAACCTCTTATTATAAATATAAGCTCTTTGGTTGTACCTTTCGATCAAGCCATTTGATCACGGTGTGCGTGCTGCGGTCATGACATGAGTTATTCGTTCGTTCGTTTTCCGTGCAGTAATATTGAAATTCCTTAGAAGAAAACGCTGTACCTCTATCGGAGATAATTCTTGTCGGTGTGCCAAAATGTTGGCTGATGTCGTCCAAAGCTTTGATCACGGGACCGGTGCAGGTATTTCGAAAAGCTTTCATAATAACATAACGAGTGAAACCATCAATTATTCCCAAAATGTGCGTCATCCCCGAAGAAGATTTCGGAAATGGTCCGAGATGATCGACGTGTATAGTATGGAACGGAATAGGAAGTCTCTGGTAGTTGTGTAATTCGCCTTCAAGTTTTCGGCTAGGTTGCTTATAGTACACGCATTCCACACATGATTTGACGTAGTTCTTTACGCTGTTCTGCATTCGGGCAAACCAGAAATCTTGACGTAAAAGTTCCAGCGTTCGCTCAACACCATAGTGCCCAATATCGTCATGGCAAGATTTAATTACCTTCCAGTTTGTTCTTTTCGGTACTACGCAACGTGGTGATCCTTTCACGATTCCGAATAATCGATCGTTCTGCAGTATGTAATTTTCGTGAATTTCCTTATCTTCGGGTGTAATTGGTGGGTCTTGCAAAATCCTTACTATGTCTCGAATAAAAAAAATATTACAAATTCAAATATGTTTACCGGCCCTCTTTTTCTTTCTTACAGGTTTTTCTTAACATACTCGCCCCCGTTGAACATTTATGTTCAACCGTTTTTTCAGCCTGGCTAAGCCCCGCTTATGGTAGTGGTAAAACATTAAGTGACCATCCGCGCTCACCCTTAACTGAGCTTGGTAGCGATTAGGCAAATTAATTGTTTTGTTCGATTTTTTCGCGATTGAATGTCGCGAAAATTAATTTTACTGACGATACTCTGCGGCAAGAATAGCTCAATGCCCTCACGCGTTATAAATGTTTGCATGGAGTTGTTCTTTCGCATTTCGACTTCCTGTAGGGTCGTTGTAGGACGCAACCTTCGCACGTCGGACATCTGGGATCCATTGGTGATCACTGGTTCCTGGAGAATGTGGTTGCTATGTGGAGTTATGTTGAGGCCTTGACTTTCAGTCAGCGTTGTTGGTGGCCTCAGCATGATGTTTTCCAACACTTCGATTCGCCTTCCTAAGTCCAGCGATGTCTTTTGCAGTGGTCCGGGGAGCGATGAAGTCTTTTCCTCTGAGCGGCCTGCAACTGGTGATGGGCCCTGACTTGGTGAGTTTGGGGTTGGCCTCATCGGGAGTACAGTAAGGACATCGCATCCCGGCTCAACGAATAGTGCGACGTCTTCTGGACTTAGAGGAGGAAAGGTTACATCGTCGAAATCGATCTGTAGGTAGTCGTCTTCAAGCGGATGGAAGCTAGGGCTTAATGACGATGAGCTGGAGATGCTTATGACATAGTCGTAGGAAATCAATGGTCTACTCATCTGAAATTGTACTGATGAGTATCCTTTTTAAAGATTAGGAGGACAACCACAAACGACACAACATGAAACATAGACCTTATGGCAATTTAACCAGTTTCACAATAGGTGGTTTGAACTGCGATGCTGCCATCTGCTCCAGGATATGTTTCTGTGACGATTCTTATTGGCCAGCAAGTAGGGGGTGTATTTTCGTTTTGAACCAGGACTACATCTCCTTCTTCGAAATTTGACATCCTTTTTAACCATTTAGGTGGTTTCTGCAGATGATTTAAGTAGTCCTTTGACCAACATTTCCAAAATTGCTGCATCATTTTTTGAACGAGCTTTCATCTATTCAACGCAGTTGGTTTTTCCTCGCTGTATGTTACTCAGGCTCCGGGATAGAATTTAAGGACTGACCAACCAAAAAGTGTCCTGGTGTCAACATAACATTTTCATCTGCATCATTACGCAGATAACAGAGAGGCATGGAGAGGAGGAGATAATCACGCGCGCGGTCTGTAAATAAACACAATGCGATTGTTGAGGCGAGGGCGAACAAAGGCTAGCGACCGGCTGAGAGGGCCCTGCATTTGAAGTGCTACTGTCCCTTTTAGTAGCCTCTAGTTTTGATGAATTTGAACGAGTGTGTTGCGGATCACACATAGACGATGCATGATTGCCTTTACAGCCGTCACAGCGGAGCTGTTTATTTCTACAGTTTCGCGAACCGTGACCACGCTTCGTGCACCTAAAACATCTTCCTTCGCGTTTTAGCATATCCTTCCGTTGAATAATGGATAAAGAAGCGTTGCATTTTTCGGACGTTGAGTTGCAAAAGAAGCAAGAAGATTCACTCGAATGTGTTCCAGCAGCTGTATTTACAACACGCTTAGGTGGTGGATGAGAAGGAATCTAAGAATGTCTTTCACCGTTTTGTCTCCACATACGACAGTGGAAATTTCACTAATTTCTGATGCCGCCTCGCCGTCATACTTTTCTAATGGTTGGGGCGCTTCCTGATGACGATAAAATTCCAACCTCAGTTCTTGGGGCATACACTTGAATAGTACTGACTTCAGCATGATGTAGTAGTGTGCAGACGGGACGCCTAAAGCAGTAAACGAACGGGTACTCGTGATTACGGTATTATAGAGTCGCCGCAAGCCGCTCGTGTGAAGATACAGGAGAAAGAGCCATTAGCAGTTGCATATTCCTGTCCACCATTTTTTCTGTATATCCATACTCCTCTCTTAATAATGCAACGGCAGCAGCATAACACGAGTCGGTTGGCGTGAACCCAGCAATGGATTCCGCCGCTTTACCCACCAACACGGATTGAAGATAGTTGAACTTGTCAGCTGCACTTAGAGCAGAATTGTCGTGTACTGAAGTACGAAATTGCTCCCAGAACGGAAGCCACTCACGAAGCTCGTCCGAAAATTTTCGAAGATTTAGTTTTGGAAGTTTAACCGTCGCTGATCGCTGGACCTGACTCTCTTTATTGCGACAGAGGGTGCCGTTGTTTCCGTTATGAAGCCACTGTTGCATCCTGACTACCCGTTTTAGAAGTCGGGATATGACGCTCAAAGCTTTATCTTCGTATTCCGCGGTAGTTTCCACTTCCTTGGATAGCTCCTCAGGTTTAATAGATGAGCGGATGTCCGAGTTGGCCCGCTCGAGGTTATCCCTTGCGGATTTCAACCTTTCCAGGAACACTGAGAGATCCTCATGGACCACGTCGAGATTGGCTGAATTCTCATCTTTCAGTTGCGCTTCAGGGGAGGCCAAATAATCGCTAGCACTCTTCGCGATATGAGTGACCTGCCGGCGATAAACTGCACGACTAGCGGAATCCATCCTGTGCGCCTGTTTAAGCCCAGATATCGTTTGCCCGTATTCGATTAAAAACAAACTTCACAAGAATCTCCCCTTTCGTCCGTGATCCTCCCGGGTTTCGGCACCAATGTCGAAACAAACTCGTTAAGGAGTGTTAAATGAAAAAAAGGTAATGAGATTCTAAGTTAATTTATTCGGCCACTCAGTTCTACAGTCTCTTGACTACTAAAACTATTCTTGGGCGTACAATTCTTTAGGTTGACGGGCGGCGTTGCCAGTGTCAATTTTCACAGCATTAGCACTCCACCTAATCCCAGCGAGCTAGCGTCGGTATGTACCTCGTGTGATAAATTCGCATTACACAGCGCCAATACAGGTTTACTGACCAATTTGCATTTCAGAATATTAAACGCGTCTTCCTGTTGTGTAGACCATTTAAACTCGGTATCCTTTCGCAGCAACTCAGTCAAAGGCTTAGCTATTACTGCGTAGTTCTGAACAAACCTACGGAAGAAACTCGTCAACCCAATAAACTGGCGTAACGTGTGTTGGTCTATTAAAATTTTCAACCGCTTCGAGTTTCTTAGAGCTAGGACGGATTCCATCGACTGTTAATTCGTACTCGAGAAATTCTATTTCCGTTTTAAAAAAATAGGATTTGGCTAGTTAGTTTAGTTTAGTTTGTAAAAAAGGGGGGGAGCGAAGCCCCAAGCACTCAGACGAACAGTCCATTGTACTCTGCCCCCAACCTAGCCGAACTTCTTCGTTGTTCTGATGAACTGAAGAACCTCGGATAGGGGTCGAGGACAGATCTCTTCCATCCTCAATACGTCATCACCGAATACAGCGCGCCGCGCTTGGGAGAACGCGGGACACTCGCAGAGAAAGTGTTCTACGCTGTCCTCATCTTCCCCGCAAGACGCGCATGTAGGGTCACTGATGATTCCCAGGGTATGTAGATGATTGCCACATTTACTATGACCTGTTACAATCCCTACAAGATTCCTGCATTCTTTCCTGCTTAATTTCAGGAGAGTTTCCGCAGTGCACTTATCAGGACGACCTATAAAGAGTTTGGTGTGTCTGCAAGTTTGTAACACCGACCATCTCTGCGCATGGATTTTCTCCATGCGCCGAGTTATCCAGTTTTTCACTATTGTAGAATTCACGCCAATCTGTGGTTCCGGTCCAAAGGGGCTGCATTTCGCGCCTTCCTATGATAGGCTATCAGAGTTTTCGTTACCCTCGATGCCTTGATGACTAGGAACCCATATATGAGAGAGAGACTTCATTGTAGCGAGCTACCGAATACAGTCGTTTCTTAAATTCTAGGACAATTTTCGAGCGGGTGATGGGATTTCGTCGTGCTGAGAGCGCAGCTTTGCTGTCGCAGCAGATACCAATCTTCATTTCATGCCATCTCTGATCAATTATCCAGTTTGTCGCACTCAGAATAGCGATGATTTCCGCTTGGAAAACCGACGCAAAATCTCCGAGAGGATATGAGTGTTTGATTTCGTTGCTCAAATACCATCCAGCGCCCGTACCGGTAGAGGTTTTCGAGCCGTCTGTATATAAGTCATTGGAAAAACTCTCCAGTAGATGGTGTGGGTTTTCCCAGTCCTCTCTATTCGGAATTTCAACGTGATATCCCCTATCGAACAGTGTTACCGGTGTCATGTCATCCATCGGCATACTGTACGAGTCACAGTTTTCTTGGAGCCTTCGTGATAGGTCATCGTGGCCGTTTCTGTCATTGTAGTGCAGGAGTCCTTGTCTCTTCAAACGACAGACTGCCTTCATTGCTTCTTCCTGGATTGTGATGTCCAGTGGTCGCAAGTTTAGCATTGCGTTGACAGCTGCACCAGACGTGGAGCTGAAGGCTCCAGTGATCCCTATGCATACCTCTCTCTATATTCTGTTTAGGATCGTACAGGTAGAAGTTTTTCCTATCCTGATCCACCAGACCACAGACGCATAAGTTATGATGGGTGTAATAACAGCGGTATATAGCCAGTAGACCACCGCTGGTCTCAGACCCCATGTCTTTCTAAAGGCCCGCCTGCATTGCCAGAAGGCATTTAATGCTCGGATGGATTCTTGTTCGACATGTGATCTCCACGTGGGCTTGTTGTCTAGGATTACTCCCAGATACTTAACCTCAATGGAGAGTTGGATTGTAACACCCTTTAATCTTGGAAGTTTAAGGTTATTCAGTTTTCTTTTCCTAGTAAACAATATTAGTGTAGTTTTACTAGGGTTAACTGATAACCCGTGCTTCTCGCACCAGTTCTGGATACTATCCAGAATCCACTGCACTTTTTGGCAAATTATCTTTAGTGAGTATCCACAAACTAGTGCACACGTCATCGGCATAGGCCTGGAGTTTGCTAAGCCACAGTGGTCCCTTCCACCAGAGACTGCATGTGGTAAGCTTAGCTGGGTTAATTCCTCTTGATGCAACATCTGCTGGTTTTTCTGGAGAGGATACATGCCTCCAAATGTATCTATCAAATACTTCATATATTTTGTTGACCCTATTTGCAATAAAGGTTTGCCAATTATTCGGATTTTTAGCAATCCATGCTAAGGCAATCTCAGAATCGCTCCAAGCAAAAACTCTAGGGTGCTCGATTTCCAGAGCTTAAATGGTAGTCTGTAGTAGTTCTGCTAACAGTTATGCACCACATAGCTCTAGACGAGGAAGCGATGTGTTTTGTTTCAATGGGGCAACCTTTGTTTTTGCTGTTAGTAGTGTTACATGTATTTTGCCAGTGGTGCATATTGTTCGGGAATATACCACCGCAGCGTATGCTTTCTCGGAGGCATCGCAGAATCTATGAATCTGAATTTCCTGATGTTGCAGATATTTTATCCACCGGGGAATTTTGATAGACTGTATATTCTTTATCTCAGCTTCTAGATTTTTCCAAGAATCGATTATTTCCTTGGGAGGAACCTGATCCCAATCTGTTGCTGCTTTCCAGAAAGACTGCATCATGAGTTTGGTTGTCACAGGTACTGGAGCAAGCCATCCTAACGGATCGAAGAGACTAGCCATTTTGCAGAGTAACTTCCGTTTCGTGAAATTTACATCTTTATAGTCGAAATTGAGAAAGAACGTAAATTCATCGTGTTTTGGATTCCAACGAATTCCTGATGTTTTTATCGAATCGTCTTCCTTGATTTTTAAAATGCCTTTCTCTAGTAGTTCTTCAGGGATGGGTTTTAATAGGTCTGCACAGTTTGAGGTCCACTTGCGAAGATTGAAACCACCAGTACGCAGCAAGGCAATTGTCTCATGTTGTATTTGTTGAGCCTTTGAGCTTGTTTCTGCTCCTGTAAGCATGTCATCTACGTAGTAATTTCTGTTTATTATTTGTTTTGCTAGAGGAAAGCAATCACCTTCATCCTGAGCAAGTTGTTTTAACGTTTTGGCAGCTAAATATGTAGCTGGAGCTGTTCCATACGTGACAGTTTAGTTAATTTAAACTCTTGGATTTCTTCCGTTGGATGAAGTATCCAGAGGATCCGTTGATAAATTCCTGTCTTCTGGCTCAACTTTGATTTGCCTGAATATTTTTTCCAGATCGGCGGTGAATACATAGCGATGCTTTCGCCATCTAAGCATTATTTGATCTAAGTCTTGTTGGATTTTTGGTCCGCTATGCAATAGGTCGTTTAGGCATAGCCCAGAATTAGTTTTAGCAGACCCATCAAATACTACTCTGAGTCTTGTTGTACTATTGTCTTTTTTGAATACTGCGTGGTGTGCCAAATAATAGACTTTTGTTGGGTCACCTGTATAAGGTTTAGCTGGGCTCATGTGTCCGAGTTGTAAATATTCTTTAAGGAAATTGTCTTCTTTGTCAATATGACACTTCTTTAGCCTTTTCTCTGTTTGAATTAATCGTGCTATGTCCTTGTCCTTGGAGTAACCTAGCGTTCATGCAATTTCTTTGAAAGGTAGTCGGACAATGTATCTACCATCCTCATCTCTAGAGTGTGTGGATTCAAAGTGCTCGGAGCTGTGATCATCTGACGGAAGCTGAGCTGAATTATCTTCTATTTCCCAGAATTTTTCCATTTTTTTTATCAATCTCAGCTGTGGATATGAAACTTGATACATTATTATTTGCGTAGACATCCGCACCAAGTAATAAAACAATTGGGCCAAGCATGTTGAAAGTCGGATCAGCTATGTTCCCATATTTTTTCATGTTAAACATTGGCGTGACTTAAAAGTCTGGAGATTTTGCAGACGGAAATCTATTCTTACCGTCAATATCGAAAGCATCAACAATACCAAGCACAAGGAACAAAACAAAAAGGCACTCTCGTTTAAACATTTTATTAAAATTCCTGCACAAGTTTCACAATGCGATATTAATAAAACAGTCTATCCTTATGTTTTACTTTTCTTGACCGTTCGCTAAGTCGACTCTCGACAGACTCCCTCCCATCTCATTTTCAAAAGTCTGCTCAACTGGGCAATGCAACGTGACTTAAAGAAATTTTTACCAGCTAAGCATCTTTTCTGTGGGAATGGGACTGGACGTCGTTCTGACCGGGAAACTTAAGTGCTTTTCTGCAAATTAGTAAAATTCTTTGTGATATCCGTTACCAAGCCATAGACTTCGGCTTTGACTTTATTTTAGAAGTATCAGGTAGATCCGTTGGCTGACTAGTTACTTGACTGAAGGTCAATATATGTAACTCGTGGGACTTTCAGGAAGCACCGAGTTAAGCTTGGGTAGTACTAATGCTTCCACCCGGAGGAACGTATTATTCTCATGTTTGAGTTGTAGCTGGAGAGTTACTTTACTGTTTGTCTGAGCTGCTTTTGCTTCACCTACCCCAAAAATGGTAGTGGCTCTTCTGTCTTTCCTTAGTTTTAAATTCTGGACAACCTCTTCTGTTATTAATAAACCTGGGAGCCAGGATCTATTAGTGCTTTGGGAACCACGGGGTGAATAATAATTAAAAAATGTAATCAGAACTTGAAAGATTTATTTTTACTCTAAAGCACGTGTTAAAGGTGTAGCGTGAGGTTATATTTGTTAGCGGGCGCAGAGCCGAGATTTTTGATGCGTGCGCTGAGGCGGTCGAGATAAGAGTGAGCGTGCACTGATTTCTCTCATTAATCGATGGCATCAATCTCGGCTTGGCGCCCTCTGTGTGAGTGTAGGAGAGTGTCGCGCGGGTGTTTTGAAGTTTAAGTTTTAGGTATGTTTGTATGTTTTCTTGTTTGTATGTTTTATCTTACAGCTATATACATATATATCTATTATTATTTTACAATATTATTCGGAGTTTATACAATAAATTGTTTAAAGGCTGTCGCCACAGTGCTCTGAACATCTCGGTTTGACCAAAAATATTTTTGATTCTCACCATCGCTGTTGGCAAGAGAACCTTGAGTGTTTTTGTCTTATTGTGAAGTGCTACTGCATCTTCATTGTGGAGCGGAGTATCCACTGCTTCTGTGTTCTTTTGCCCTGATTTTGATTGATTATTATTCTCTATGCTTCGGTGCAAGTGTGTGTGGTGTGCTTTCTTGCAGTAAAAGCAGGACCTATTTGTTTTGCATTTTTCTCCTTTTTTATGGGATAAGCAATTAGTGCAGACTCCTTTTTTTCCTATAAATTTGTATCTTTCCGGCAAGTCCGTTTTTTTTAAATTCAGTGCAATGATACAACTGATGATATTTGTCGCATAGAAAGCAGGAACGGTTAGCTGATGTTTTTTTTGTTTCTATTTTTCTAAACTACAATAATAAAATATTGTACCCTAATATCACTACGATCTAGCCAAGTAGGCTAATAAGTAACTTTAGTTTAACTTAATTTTATAAAATAATATGAATCTAAGAATGTGTCCAATGGCACTTTTCTTACAGTCTCTAGTTAAGGGGAAGACACTTAGTTCTTGTGTTCTCTTTTGGTAGCACTATAATACTTTCACTACTTTACACTATTCACTATACTAACTCGAAAGGTTTAGTTCTTTTGAGTCTTCTAACTATAGGGTGGTCCAACCAAAACGCACGATGTTAATTGAAAATAAAACAAAAAGTTTTCAGAGAATTATCTTAATATTTTTATTATGATAGAAGGATCTATGAAAATTATGTGTGAAACAAAATATCGATGGTCCATATTTTCAATGACTCTGAGACATAATTGAGGTTCAATGTCGTTAATGTGCCGAATTATCTCATCCTTTAGCTCTTGAATTGTTCTTGGCTTATTGACGTGCACTTTTTGTTTTAAATATCCCCAAAGAAAAATGTCCAACGGTGTCAAATCACATGATCGTGGCGGCCAATTAACATCGGCACGACGACGTGAGATAAAACGGCCATTGAATTTCTCGCGCAAAAGAGCTATTGTTTCGTTGGCTGTGTGGCAAGTGGAAATGCATTTTGATTTGAACGTCGTTTTCGTAAAAGGCTTCAACGATCTTAATGCGCTGCTCAATTGTGTACCTCTCCATGGTTGAATTTGTCAAACACTGAAAGAAAAAAAATGTCAAATGAAGTTGGGCAAAAAACTTGACGTTAAGGTGTGACTCAGAATTAACATCGTGCATTATGGTTGGACCACCCTTTATGTCCGTGTTATCGAGAATCTGGATTGCTTCGAGGTTCACATGGTGGTGAAGTCTATGCTCGTGAGCTTCTCCATACTTTTTAATAATTTTATCGACAAACTCTACATTAAGGTCCCGGTGAAGATGGTCATTTCTTATGTACCAGGGTGCATTAACTATTCCCCTGAGGACTTTGTTCTGAAAATGTTGGATGATTTGTATATTACTTTTTTGGTACAGCCACCCAGCTGTATACCATAGGTCCACACTGGCATTAGGACCTGTTTGTATAATAATATTTTGTTTTGTGTGGCTAGAGTAGAATGTCTTCCAAGCAGCCAATACATGCTTTTGTGCAGTAATTCCAGCTCATCTTTTTTCTTCTTAACGTGAGCTTTCCAGTGCTAAGCGTCATGCCCAAATACTTTGCCGTATTTGCATATGGTATGATCTTATTATTAATAAATGTGGGTTCTTGCTTAAAATGCAGCACGGCTTTAGCTAAGTAATAGTTCAATTTATTTAATTTAGAATTCACTAGTAATTATCTTAATATTAATCCTAAATCGCCCGGATGACAAAACTCTATATGTTTCGGCACGGCCCAGCAAACACGTTCGATCAGCTTAAGAAATATTACAGCAGTGATCTGCCTAGCTAAAACTTGCAACGCCCGAGAGTTTCGCATTAAGCCTAGCGGCTTGTGAAAATGCATTGGGCTGCATTTGGGCTATTTTTGGGAATAGCGGTCCGACTGCAATTGAGCCGGCGTTTGAGCTGGAGCCGCTTATTTCTACAAGAATCGATGCGGTTAGGCACCGATAGAGGAATCCCACATAAATATCGGATGGTGGTCTTCTTTTTTGTTAGTGAAGTTAGTATGAATCGATTTTGATTCATTTAACTTTATTCTCCATTGTATTGTCCAGTCATGGATTTTATTAACTGCTATTTTGGCCTTTTCTGCTGTTTCTGCGTGAGAGTTTGCAACTGCCATTATGGCAAGGTCATCAGCAAAGTTCGCGATTGTGTTATTTTCTAATTTAGGGATGTCACTAGTGTATAAAAGGTACAGGACCGCACCCAATGCGCTTCTTTGTGGCACCCCAGCTTCGATATTTTTAATTTCTGAGTAGGCATCTTCGTGCCTTATTCTAAATACTCTATCTGATATATACGATTCTAGTATATCCGCATATGACTTAGGTAGCATTTTCCTTAGGTTTAGTATAAGACCTTCATGTTCATGCCATATTTTATCAAATGCCTGTACAACATCTAGGAAGACGGTAGAGAAGACTTGTTTCTGGATGGTTTTCTCGATGATAGTTGTAATTCTGTGGACTTGGTCTATTGTAGAGTGCTTTTCCCTGAAGCCGAATTGATGATCTGGGATAAGATCCTTGGTTTCTAGAATCGGTTTTATTTTTTTAACCTTTAAGCACCGACGTGCATTTTTTATAACGTTAGTTCCGACGTGAGGCCTGAGAGGCCGCTTATATTATGTAGTGTTTTTTAAAGAAAGTGTTGATTTAAATATTTGTCTCTGCAATATAATGGAAAATAAAGGGTTTTAAGAAAAAATAGATATAGAAAGAAAATAAACTTTATTATATTTTTAAATTAAAGGCTACAATAATATTTGGCTTGAATTTTGGGGGAAAATCCGACTATTAGATATAAAAAATCATAACACAAAAACAAATCCTCTCAGAATAACAAAAAATAGTATTTCTTACATAAGACTAATATAACTTCAAGAAAAAAAATAGTAGGAACATAAAACTTCTGGGAAAAAAAATGTCCACAGTCGAACTACACCTTAAATTCTAAGCACAGTCAGGGCACACTTGTTTCGCGCACTGTAAACAAATATGTTTTTTGCACGAATAGCACCTATACGTCGATTTTCTTTTGAGTTTAGGTTGACAAGAAAAACAAGTCTTGCGTGTCTTGACTTCTTCAGCTTGATCTTCAGATGCCTCTGGCTTATCAGAACCAAGTACTCTTGCCAAGCTCATCCTAAGTTCACGAGGCAATCTTAGATTACAAAATCTTCGCTTCATGTGCCATTTATATATTGTTTCCATAAAGAATAAGGATCCTTTCCATCATTTTCGGTCAAATTGGAGGTAGGTACTCGGTTAATAATATTATGTTGTGGTGTTCTAACAGATGATCTGTTTGGAGGTGATTTAGACCACTTATATTTATTCTTTCCTCTAAAACATCCCAGCCTTGAGAGCGGAACATCTTCATCTGATGACGATGACGGCGCGTCCAGGTGTTCAGGTTGAGTTTCTTCGGTATCAGAAATATCAGTGCTAGTATCTGTATCAAGGCGCCCGGTCGGGCGCCGTGTTGATAGAAAAAAAAAAAAAAAAAAAAATTTTTTTCGTGCGCCCGAACAAAGACTTATTACGCGAATGTGAGAGAAAATGTCGTTATTTTCGGTGTTTTAGTTCTCATTGATGATATAGTTAGTTGTAGTAGATTAGCTTGCTGAGAATAGCGACGACAAACAGTACAGTAAAAAACTATGAATGAAACAATATTTATTATTTATTTGGCAGACATTAATTAAGGCACGACTTGCACACTTTTCTTCCAAGATGGCTAATATGAAGTGAAGTGTGATTCACTGCGAGGAATCAGCACTTGCTTCCGCCGACGGCGGCTCTCCGAACCACACCTCGTGTCGTCCCTCTGGTTCTCAATTTGGGGAACAGAAACCCCCACAGGTACTCCCCTCCAGTGTCCTGGACCACAGGGGAAGGAAACGATATACTTTTTTTTTTAAAACAGGCATGAAGTGGTCCCTCAAGAGAAGTTGAAGGTGACGGACCAGGATGTTGATCGTTTGTTAATTGTTGATTGTCTGAATCCATGTTTGCAGCAAAGACTGGCTTCAGACGGTCGACAGATATAGCCTTCTCCACACCATTAATCTCGATGATGAAAACACGCTCATCCACTCTCCTGATAACTTTATATGGACCGGAATACGGAGGATCCAACGGTCGCTTAACAGCATCCACGCGCACAAAGACATGAGAACATGTGTATAAATCCTTGAGAATGAATAGCTTCTGTTTAGAGTGATGAGCTGTAGGCGTAGGTCTCATTCTTCTGATGTAATCTCTAAACTTTTCCAGGAAAAGGTTAGGATCAGCCGGTGCGTCCTCCCTCAAGAAAAATTCGCCCGGAATTCGAAGCTCAGTACCAAACATGAGCTGAGCCGGTGATGCATTCAAATCCTCTTTGAAACAGGTGCGCAGACCCAGAAGAACCGTGGGTAGAATCTGCGGCCAAGATGCAGGAGCATTGCACATTAAAGCTGCCTTCACAGTCCTATGCCATCGCTCAATAAGCCCGTTCGACTGTGGATGATATGGTGTTGTGTGAATACGCTGTGCACCAACCAGATGAGCAAGAGCAGTAAACAGTTTGGACTCAAATTGAGTACCCTGGTCCGTAGTAATCGTGAGAGGAGTTCCAAACTGCGCGACCCAATGGTTGAAGAAAGCCGTGGCAATGGTGTCAGCCTCAATATTGCGCAAAGGAACTGCTGCTGGCCAGCGAGAAAAACGGTCTATCATCGTCAGACAATAACGAAAACCGTTAACCTCTGGAAGTATTATAATGTCCAAATGGACATGATCGAAACGATTGTCTGGAACCTCAATGTGCTGCGAGCCCACACGGTTGTGCCTCTGAACCTTCGAACGCTGACAAGGAATACACTCTCTAGACCAAAGAAGAGCATCCCGTTTAATGCCAGGCCAAACAAATTTCTCCTTCAAAAGACGAGCCATAGAGCGACCGCTAGGATGAGCAGGACTATGATAAACATCAAATGCCTGTTTGCGAAGAGACTGTGGTAGATAAGGACGGATCCAACCAGTTGAAACATCACAGTAGACCTGATGATCCTGATGATTAAGAAGTTGAAGTTTCAAAGCTCGATCGCCATTCAACAAATCCTGAAGCTCATGATCAGCTTGCTGAGAATCCTGGATCGCTCGAAAGTCCAGTAGGCATATTAATGACGTTGACTCTAGACAGAGCATCAGCTACAACATTCTGCTCGCCCTTTATATAGATAATCTCAGTGGTGAATTGCGAGATGAAACTGAGTTGGTTAAGCTGTCGAGGAGAAGCTTTATCCAACCTCTGAGCAAAAGCATGTATCAGTGGACGATGATCAGTTCTGACAACGAACGGGCGACCTTCTAAGATATGACGAAAGAATTTAATACCAGCAAAGACAGCAAGAAGCTCTCTGTCATAAGTACTGTAGCGAGACTCAGCAGGACTTAGCTTCCTTGAATAAAACCCAAGAGGTTTCCAGACTCCATCCTCAAATTGCTCCAATGAAGCACCAACAGCATGGTCAGAAGCGACTGTTGATAAAGCGATGGATGCTGACGGTGACAAAAATGTAGTGACAACAGCTGATGAGATACTGGACTTGCACTGTTCCAGGGCAGCTTCAAGTTCAGATGTCCAATTAATTTTGGTTTTGTCCCGCTTCTTGGCATTCTTCAAAAGCTCGTTGAGAGGTGCTTGAATAGTAGAAGCTCGCGGAATACAGCGACGATAATAATTAAGCATGCCAAGGAAGCGTCGAAGATCAGTGATTGTCTCAGGAGTTGAAAAGTTCTGCACTGCTTCTACCTTGTCTGATGGGGCTGTGAATCCATTCCTGTCAAGATGATAACCCAAATAGTAAACTTCCTTCTTGCCGAATGAACACTTGCTGGGATTAATGACCAGGTTATTTTGCTGTAAAATTTTGAAAACGGCTTGAAGATGTTGAACATGTTCCTCAGGAGATTTGGAAAAGACTATCAAATCATCGATGAAACAAGACACGAAGTCAAGATTGCGTAGAATGTCATCCATGTGACGCTGAAAGGTCTGTGTGGCATTTCTAAGACCCGGAGGCATTCCACAAAACTCATAGAGACCAAATGGCGTTGCCACAGCAGTTTTGGAAATATCGTCCTCAGCCACTGGAATCTGCTGATAAGCCTTTACCAGATCAATGGTTGAGAATATTGAACAACCATGACAGCGATGAAGTAAGTCGTCAATCAGTGGGATTGGATAGCTATCCGGCACTGTTTGTTTGTTGAGACGGCGATAATCACCCGTTGATCGCCAACCACCAAGCTTCTTGGGGACCATATGAATAGGACTCGCCCACTGACTGCTGGAGGGCCTAATTACACCATGATGAAGCAAAATATCAAAGTCCTCCTCCGCTGAATACTTCTCACCTGTGAGACGTCGAGGACGTTCCGACACAGGAGGTCCAACCGTAACGATGTGATGACGAACTGTACTAGATTCGAGAATCACTGGAAATGGTTTAGGCACAGTAATGTCAATAAATTTATGTAGAATTTCTCTGAATGGTGGCTCAATCTTGTCAGAAGAGGAAGCTATTGTTGAGATGCCATGGATCGATACTTCCGCAATATAACCCCTCTTAGTGAATCCAGTAGTTTTGTCAATGAGGCATTGGCCTTGCACGTCGATAAGAAGTCCGAAATAAGCCAAAAAATCAGCACCCAAGATAGCATGATTAGTATCAGCGATAACGAATGACCACCTGAAATCTCGACGAAAACCAAAATGTACGGAGAGAACATGCCCGCCATAAGTGTTGATGACGGAGTTATTAGCAGCAAAAAGTTTATAGTCAGTTACTTCACATTTATGTCGAACCCAAGACCGTGGAACAATTGAAAGCATAGAACCAGAATCAACCAGAAAAACTAGGTTATTACGCCCATCACACATAAAAAGGCGGTATTCCTTTAGAGATTGTTTATTGTTAATTTCGCTGTCGTCCACCGCCGCTAATGACGACAGCCCCACTAGTTTCCCTCTAATTGAGGTGATTGTCCAAAAACTGGCTTAAAAGTACAGGGCGGATTACAGCGTCGCGCGCGATTGCCATAATTATGGTGGTAGAAACAATATCCTGCTGGGGAGATATGCGGCTCCCTACCAACTGAACGCGGCCGAGATCTACTGCGATTGTCACCGTTATTGTCACCGAGAGGCAACTTATTTAACTTATTATTAGCCTCCCTCTGCAGGGCAGTTAAACTCTCCAAAGCTTTTCGAATCTCCCTAAGCTCCATCACGATGGAGTCATCAGTCGAATTGGAAACCTGGGAAAAGGATGAAGGGTAGCTGGAATGAGTAGCAGCTGACATTACAAATTGAGGTGATTCACCACTCTCCATCAGGGTATCAGCACCAGCAGCAAGCTCATCAAGAGATGCCGTGGACTGGAAGACACGCAACAGCTTCTGTACAGTCTGAGGAAGCAGGGCCAGCCAACGAACCCTCAGCACATTTTCAGGAGCCTGAGCACCCACCATGGAACGCATAAGCCTCAGTAACTCCGAAGGCTTTCTTCCTCCCAGCTCAAGTTCAGATAACACTTTGTGAAGTTGCTTATCTGAGGAATCAGCTAAACGATTGATAAGCGGCAATTTTAAATAATTATACCTCTCTGCAGAAGGTGGAGTCTTAATGATATCCGACACAGCAACAATTGCCTCCGGAGTCAAATTGCTAACAATCAAATGATACTTTGCATTGTCCGATTTTACATTAAATGATTGAAAGACAGACTCTGCCTGGAGAAACCACATTTCTGGATTGTCCTTCCAGAAGGTTGGAAGTTTACAACTCTGTACCGACGAGACCTCAATCGGCTGATTTACACCTTGCGTATCTGGTGGTGGTACAGGAACATCCGCAGAACCTGTTCGTGACATTGTGTCGCTGCCATCTGGCTCGGGAGACTTAATCCGATCAGGCGAATGTTCCACTGGCATTACCCACAAAAGCGCAGCACAAAATCACACGTATGCCTGTCTCCAGAGTTCAACAAAAATAAAATTACCTTACAGCCCGCCGAACGAAAAAGGTCAAATGTCAAAACAGCACAAACACTATCAAAGTCAATGTGCAACACACAAATATGCATGCGACCGAATATCGAAGCTCACACAAAAATGTCGGCCCACATACACACTCGTGTCGATCACTGCCGCTGCAAAATGGGGCCCAATGAGACTGCGGCCATACTGGAAGATTTGCACCCTTTAGTTTCGGGTGCTCCGCTGTTCCTTTCCTCGGGGCCTCCTTCAGAAGGTAGCGAATTTCTTAGACGGGGTCACCATTATAGGTAGTTGTAGTAGATTAGCTTGCTGAGAATAGCGACGACAAACAGTACAGTAAAAAACTATGAATGAAACAATATTTATTATTTATTTGGCAGACATTAATTAAGGCACGACTTGCACACTTTTCTTCCAAGATGGCTAATATGAAGTGAAATGTGATTCACTGCGAGGAATCAGCACTTGCTTCCGCCGACGGCGGCTCTCCGAACCACACCTCGTGTCGTCCCTCTGGTTCTCAATTTGGGGAACAGAAACCCCCACAATGATATCCAAGACATTTTGGAAAATGTCGATAACGTATTCGACAGAAATCCAAAAGTTATCTTAGCAAAAAAAATTTCAATCAATTACGTCGCGGGGTTCAGAAGTTATTCGTGTTTCTTTAAATAAAAAACTTTAAATAATTATTCAGTGTGCGACGATTCTTCAGACATCCGCTACTTCCGGTTGCGATGTATTGCGATGTCTGCACGAATTTACTCTATCGAATTCAGTGTGCGATATATTTTTCAGCCATCCGCTGCTTCCAGTTGCGATGCTGCACGCCTTTACTCTATCGCATATAATAGGCGAAGTCATCACACCGAACTTTTGAATATTCATCATAAACAACCGTTAAAAACAAAAATGCTAATATCTCGGAAACCGTTGCTCGTAGACGATTTTTAATGAAAATTTTATCCCCCACCGGTACCACCACCTTAACCGGAGGAAGCATATAGAACCCATTGGCATTTCAAAAAATGTAATATTACTAACTTTAATTATTCAGGAACCGTTAAAAACAAAAATGCTAATATCTCGGAAACCGTTGCTCGTAGACGATTTTTAATGAAAATTTTATCCCCCTTTTGGACACCCCCTATCCGGAGAGAGCATATAGAATCCATTGGCATTTCAAGAAATGTAATATTACTAACTTTAATTATTCAGGAGCCGTTAAAAAACAAAAATGCTAATATCTCGGAAACCGTTGCTCGTAGACGATTTTTAATACGCTTTTATTAGCTTCACTTGACCCACTTCCCGGTCTTCGATTAGGATGAAATTTTGCACACGCTCTGAGTTCTGATGACAATACATGACTAGATAAGAAACGTCATTACAAATCCAATATGGCGGCCTACCCAAGATGGCGGACTGGCTGTTTGAAATCCACCCCCATGATATGGATATCAAATGAAAGGGTTTGCTGTCAGGAACACGAAAAAAATAGTCACGTGACTTAAATCCAATATGGCGGACATCCAAGATGGCGGGCAGGCTATTTGAAATGCACCCCCATGATATGGGTATCAAATGAAAGGGTTTGCTGTCAGGAATACGAAAAAAATAGTCACGTGACTTAAATCCAACATGGCGGCCTACCCAAGATGGCGGACTGGCTGTTTGAAATCCACCCCCATGATATGGATATCAAATGAAAGGGTTTGCTGTCAGGAATACGAAAAAAATAGTCACGTGACTTAAATCCAACATGGCGGACATCCAAGATGGCGGACAGGCTATATGAAATGCACCCCCATGATATGGGTATCAAATGAAAGGGTTTGCTGTCAGGAATACGAAAAAAATAGTCACGTGACTTAAATCCAACATGGCGGACATCCAAGATGGCGGACAGGCTATTTGAAATGCACCCTTATGATATGGGTATCAAATGAAAGGGTTTGCTGTCAGGAATACGAAAAAATAGTCACGTGACTCAAATCCAATATGGCGGACGTCCAAGATGGCGGACAGGCTATTTGAAATGCACCCCCATGATATGGGTATCAAATGAAAGGGTTTGCTGTCAGGAATACGAAAAAAATAGTCACGTGACTTAAATCCAACATGGCGGACATCCAAGATGGCGGACAGGCTATTTGAAATGCACCCCCATGATATGGGTATCAAATGACTTCTTGAGAGTGGGCACTATACAAGTATGCTGCGAGATAAAAATAACTGGGTCGAAATTGACGACTTACACGTTACGAGAAAATTCTGGCCTTACAAAGCTAAAGGGGTTTATATTCTGCTTCTTCAGCAACAGTCAGTCACTCAATAAAAAAATTAGTGGAAAAAAATGTTCGGGGGCGATTTACATAACAACAGACGAATATTCATATCCTTAAGCTGACCTTATCAGAGCCGGCTTGATTATAGACATTGCAGTATTATATGATATGATGCAAAGGCGAGCGTAGCGAGCGCGATTTTTTTGGGATTTTTCAAAAGACATGACCTTAATTAAAGGCAATTTTAAGACAATTTTAAGTTTTGTTTCTTTATATGTTATAGTCGCCATTTAAATCGCCGCAAATTGGCGCACAACAACTTTGCTGACATTTGGGAAGGAAGGGGGTAGGTGGAAGTTCAAACCTCAAAACCGCTCCTGTGTACGCGCCCGCCATATACGTTAATAAGAAAAAAGTGACTCCTGCTAAAAACGTCACTAATTAATTATTAATTAATTAATATACTCTATAAATCGACAACAAAAAAAACTGATATCCCACAAAAAAAAATTGAAATTTTTCTAAGAAGAAGTGTTGATAGGAAAAAACGGCTCTGGCAAACATTTCTTGTACGGAAGGCCTTAAATATAATATGAAGACCTTATAAATAATAAAAATCCAGCAACAAAAAGAACTGATATGTGCGAATATTACAAGAATATAAGATTTTCGCTGATAAGTGGGTTGGAGGAGGAGGATGCATTACACGTCAACACGAGAGAGACAGCAAAAGAAACCAACGATTCTCTTCAAGACTATCAACAGCCCGCTTTTAGCGAAACCTAAAAATTTAGATCGTACGTAGAATAAGTACGCTCAGGAAGGAGCCCACAAAGGTATAAAATGATACCGAGAGAGGCAAGCATATATTTTAAAGTATTTCAAGCGTAACCATTTAACAGATAAACTGCAACAGCACTGACAGTACTTCCAAAAAACCTTTTAATTGACACAATAAAATAAAGAATTTTATTAAATTAATTGATTAAATAACAATAAAAGTTGAAAATAAGAGAACAACATTTTATTTGTCGTAGACTTTATATTTTGACGCGATAAAATGAAAGAAAGAATAATTGATAAAATAATAGCAATGAAAAAGGAAAATTAGATAAAAAACTCCGTAGGTCTGCCAGTACCTACCGCCCGCCTGTAGTAGGCAGGGCTTATATGATGTCAGAGTTCAAAGTGTTACTTTTAAGGGATGTGACAAAAGTAATCAAATTAAACACTTTTAATTTCAGAATTTATTTTGTAACAAGTATGTATCTGTACGCAAAAGCGGGCTGTTGATAGTCTTGAAGAGAATCGTTGGTTTCTTTTGCTGTCTCTCTCGTGTTGACGTGTAATGCATCCTCCTCCTCCAACCCACTTATCAGCGAAAATCTTATATTCTTGTAATATTCGCACATATCAGTTCTTTTTGTTGCTGGATTTTTATTATTTATAAGGTCTTCATATTATATTTAAGGCCTTTCGTACAAGAAATGTTTGCCAGAGCCGTTTTTTCCTATCAACACTTCTTCTTAGAAAAATTTCAATTTTTTTTTTGTGGGATTATGCTCACTGTGCTCCGGACAAAAATCTTCACTAACGTCGTCAACCTCAGATCCGCTGGAATCTTCATCCGCGAGTCAGCTCTCAATCACTCGCGTATAATTTGGATTAGATTCATTTATACCTATCCGAAGTCTCTTTGAATGCTGTAAATCTTTTGCAGAACTATTTCTCTTACTACCTGAAGGTCCTGGTCTATCCATAGTTTACAAGATCTGTAAAAATAACAGTTTACTGTAACAAAGAAATAAAACAAAAAAACTTACGTAAGTACCGATGTGAGGCCTGAGAGGCCGCGTAGGAATTCAAATTGTAATTACTCACCAAATGCACGCGCGACGTCACGCCTTCCTGTTTCAATGTCAACGAGGGCACTGTTCTTGCAGCTACTTAAAAGCAGGGATCGGAATTTTGCGGGGAAAGGGGTACAGTAGCAAGTCAAGTGCCTGCCGGGGCCTCACGTCGGTACTTAAAGGTTAAATAAAAGTTTTTGAAATAATTTTGACATTATAGGTAACAACCTAGTCTGTATGATTTTATGTCACTAGGTTGTTTTCCTGGTTTAGCTATCATTATTACCTCAGCTACTTTCCATAAGTCTGGTACATATTTCAGCCTTAGTGTAGCGTTGATAAGGTTTGAAAGTTTGACTAGTGCCTTTTTTGGAAGATTGTGTAGTATTTCACCGGAAATAAGATCAAATCCAGGTGATTTTTTTAGGTTAGTATTATGCTTAATTTCCTTTAAAACTTCTCTAGGTGAAACTAACTTTATTTTGATTTGTTCATCTATAGCTTCATCTGTCGTGGGTTCGAAATTTATTTCACTTTCATTTGGTTTGAATATGCTCTCCAGATACTCAGCAAACATTTTCGCTTTCTGTTCATTGCTAACAGCCCACTCCCCAGGTCCAATTTTTATTGGAGGAATTTGGGTAATCGGCTGTTTTATATTCTTGGTAGCCTGCCAAAGTGAGTAGTCCGTGTTACGGCCACTGGTAAGATTTTGGAGATAGGTGTTGGTTGATGTATTGAGATAGTTTTGGATTTGCCTTTTTAATTGTTTTGTAAGGTTATTTGAAAGCTGATTTGTTAGGCTAACCAGCTCTAATAAAACACATAACACCGTTTTAGTGAACACATCTTTATTTGATACCGTCTCAAGATGAACTAACTTGCGATTCGAGATCAGTCATACGCACGCAAGCGCTTGAGTATAATAGCGCCTCTATCGGCGTATAACAGAGATATGTCTGAGCGCCAGATTCTAAATTCTAACACTCCCTCCCGAAGATAATCTCTGTTGCAAAATAAACTTTCTTGTTTTAACAAACTTAAATTAAACAGTCTTTCGAAGATAATACAACTTAAATACATTTTTCAGTCTTTTTCGTTGACATATGGTTTGTTTACAAAGTGCAAAATATGATTAAGAATAAAAGCATACATTGTAATATAAAGTAGCTTAAATATGATGGTCAATTTGGAGTTCACCAGCTATACAACAATTTCATTCGTCGTTTAAAATATTAAATAATTTAACAACACAAATATGTGTCCAACTCATAAAACTGTAATTCATTTGATTTATAATAATTGATATCAAGAGTTAATTAACAGTCGTTATTTTATATTAACTATCGTTATATTAGATTCACTGTCGTTGGATGTTTAATGGTCGTTTGTGGCTAAGTGATCAACCCGTCTTAGCTCTTTTGGCTATGAAATGATAGTAACAATAAATTATTCAGAAAAAGAATTATTCATAATTTGGTTTCTTAATTTAACATGAGTTTCAAAGGGCAAGGGTTTCGTCATAATATCAGCAAGCTGATCTTTTGACGACACCCATTCAGTAATTACTCTGTTTTCATCTCGGACGTTGGCAACATCGCCAAGGATGCAGCTGATACGAAAAATGCGTTGCATCTCATTATGTGCTCCAATTCTGAAACTGATTTGGCTGAGTTACGTATCACTGGTATCCCCCAAGCTGTAGGAGATGATCATCGTGCTGCAGTCGTAAAGATTCTCGAGTTCCTTGAATGTCAAGACGCCATACCGCATCTATATAAGGTACGCCCTTGGGGTACTACTGCCACCGACGATGCCGCGCCTGGTACGTCTCAAGCGCAACAAAATAGCACTGTAACACTCGCTGCTCGATTTACACAACCCACTATCAGAGACGATGTTTTGTTGGCCGCCCGGAAGCTCAGGGATAAGAAAGCTTGTGATATCTTTGGTAACGGTGGGAACAATCCTGTATATATCAACCCTGTCTACCCGCGGCGCGTTTTTGATGTATACAGACTCGCTTTGCGCAAGTACAGATCGCTCGGCTACCTTAGACCGTACGTGAGGAACCTCACTGTCTATTTAAGAGCATCCATACACTCTGATCCCATCGCTATTCTTTCTGCAGCGGATCTGGATCGAATTGCTCCTGCACAACAACCTATGCAAACGCAATGACTAGCAACACCCTCGCCTCCTCGCACAATATCATCGATTCTGCCTCTCTCCATCGGGCACGTGAACATAAATAGACTCACCAAGCACTTCAGTACGCTCGAAGTACACTGTCATAAAAATACGTTCGATCTCATCGCGATTACTGAAACTTTCCTTGCACCTTGCATTCCGGATAGCCCATACTCGATACCTGGATACACGCTATATCGGCACGACCGAATAGGCAAAGAGGGCGGTGGGATTGCGCTCTATGCCAGAAGTGAGTTTGGCGTCACCCTGCTTCGTTGCTCGAACCCTAAGGTATATGACTCGCCGGAATTCGCTATCTACAAGATATCTATTCAAAGGAAAACACTCATATTCGCTATTGTATATCGACGCCCAGCCACTCATCTGCCTATAGCTTTTTTAGACGCACTTGCTGAACTGTTGCCACTATACCAACATGTGATAGTAACTGGGGATTTCAACATCAATATGCTTAACACCAACACCGAAAACTACAGAGTTTTTCAGCATCATTACAAGAATAAGTTGCTACATTTAATTGAATCTGGACCTACTCATCACACAATCTGGCATGACGGATCTACTCACGACTCATGGATCGATCTTTTTCTGGTTAAAAACCCTCAGGCCGTCCTTTCGTATCAAAAGTCAGACGCACCTTTCACGGTAGGGCATGACTTCATTCAATTATCATACGCAATTTTTCCACAACCGTCCCCTCCCCCCACCTGTCGCAATCTCAAACGTGCTGACACAACCGTCTTACAAGAGCAGCTCCAGTCTCGGTTCAACTCGAAATTTGATCCTATTGTGAAGAGCTTAGCCACAACCAACAATGAACTACAAGCGATTGAAAATAAAATAGACGAGACGGTCAACGTATTCAATACATGTATCATATCTGCTCTTGATTGTGTAGCTCCTGTTCAAACATTCACGCCATCTGTTAAGCATAAACCTTGGGTTACGCATGACCTACAGCTTGCTATCAATCGTCGTAATAACCTCTACAAAAGGGCCAAAATTCTTCGGTCGCCTGCAGCTGCTCTGGAGTATAGAACGGTTAGAAGTGAAGTCTGCAACAGGATAGACACGGCAAAGAACTCGTATATTTCAAGTCAGTTGAACGCCGCTAAAACGCAATCCCATAGATGGAAGACTTTGCATAGGCTAGGCATCACTCGAGCAACTACTCGCCCGTCTCCCTTAACTACATTCTCGGCCAACACCCTTAACCACCACTATGCAAGCATCACATCTAACGCTCTGCCCCTCACCGATAGCATCATAAGTCAGATCGTATCTGCCGCGTCAACCAGCAGCACTGATCACCAGTTTCGATTCAAACCCGTATATATTGAATACGTTGCTAACATCATCTCGAACTCTAACCTCAAGGGCTGCGGTATTGACAATATTACTGCATCTATGCTTCGTACTTCGCTTCCAGCTATCTTGTCACCTATAACGGATATCATTAACACCTCTTTAACCCGGGATTACTACCCTTCACCTTGGAAAAAAGCTTTTATTGTACCACTACCAAAGAAAACGCAAATGATCTCGCCTACCGATACTCGACCTGTTGCCTTGCTTCCAGTAATATCTAAGATATTGGAGCGAGTAGCATTCGAACAAATACAAGAGTATATGTCAGACAAAAACCTTTTTGACCCCTATCAGTCTAGTTATAGGCCTCACCACTCCACCCAAACCGCTCTACTTGGCGTACTTCAAGACACTGTCGATGGGATCGAGAATGGCAAATTAACTGCACTTGTTTTGTTCGATTTTTCCAAGGCCTTTGACACTATCCCGCACGCAAAGTTATTACAGAAACTTCGGCTCATCAACTTCAGCTCTTCCGCAATTAAATGGGTTGCCAGCTATTTAAGAGAGCGCGAACAAGCAGTCAAAGAAGACTCAAACAAATGCCCTGATTGGCTTAAGTGTAATGCAGGCGTTCCGCAAGGTAGTGTTTCAGGGCCGCTACTTTTTAACATATTTATGCGTGATCTACCATTTAAGCTCCGCCACTGCAAAAGAATGTGTTATGCTGACGACACGCAAATCTATAATCAGGCTTACCTTAAGGATGCTGCAAACGCCATTGCAGAACTGAACATTGATGCTAATGCTGTTGCGGAGTGGGCTTCAGAAAACGGGCTTCAACTCAACACTAAGAAGACAGTCGCAATTATACTCGGAAGCAAGCCCTATATCGCTGCTCTGGACTTGAATAGTCTTCCACCCCTCACGATAGGTACCTCGGTCATTCCCTACTCGACCAAGGCAATTAATCTTGGGATCTATATCACCAGCACTCTTAATTGGGAGGATCAGATTGACGCCGTCTCACAAAAGATCTTTCGATCTCTCTTCAAGCTACGCCCATACACTCATGCTCTCACTCGAGACACCAGGAAAACATTTGTAGAGAGCCTCATTTTTCCGTATTTCGACTACGCATGTGTGGTGTACAACAACCTGAACGACAGACAAAACAAAAGGCTGCAGGTGCTTCAAAATATTTGCGTACGCTTTGTTTATAGGAATATACCCTGGGCTGCACATATCTCGCCCTATCGTATCGCACTGGGATGGCTATCTGTCAGAAAGAGGAGGGAGTACTTCTTAGGTAACCAGGCCTTCGCAGTCATTAAACATCGATCACCGGAGTATCTCTTCAATCGCTTCAGATTTAACCCCCTTAGAAGAAGGTCACCTAGACATGCACCACCACTGTTTGACCTTGAGACGACTGGGCTGGAAACCTGCAAAAAATTCTTCAGGTACAGAGCGACTGAACTGCTCAACTCCATCACTGGACTTGATCCTGCGACTTGGACCAAAGCACGCTTTAAGGCAACGCTCTACAACAAGCTTCTACTTGAGGACAAACAGGAATGGGTTATGCGTTGCTAACGCGAAGGATTTGTGCCTATACCAGCTACACTCAATGGGTCCCTTACTTTACCAGCCCCCCCTGCTCGCCTCTGACCCGTAGTGTAGTCTTTGTCGCAGCATTCTCATTGTAGTTCAGTCGAGCAGTCACTCTGTATCCTTTGATGCTATTCAGTTATTTACATATGCTACATCTACCTATTATGTTTAGAATATCAAATATATTTTGTCTAATTTTTCTACGTTTGTTATACTATTTTTACAACACTTAGTAGTTTATTTTTATACTCTACTATGGCGAGAGATCGCCACTGTTATTTTATATACGCTATTGTAATTACTCATTGAATTTATTATGATTCGTTATTTTTCTATTCAAAATATTTTTATGTAAACCTAAATGTAAAAGTTTCTATACAGCCATCATGAGGTTATACCCCATGGCTGCAATAAATAAATCAATCAATCAATCAATCAATCTCTTTTTCCTCTCTTTCTTTTCGTTCTCTATTAGATGCCTGTCGTGTGATCATCGGAGTGCCTTTAGGATAAACATCATCAAAGCCAAATTTTTGTTAAATTTTGTAAGTGTAATCTGTTTGTGTAATACTCACTCATTGTTCTAGTTTCCCTGTTCCTTTTTATATTCATACCTAAAAACGTATTTGGCTCACCCAAATCCGTCATTTCAAATTTGTTCATCAACTCTTGTTTAATCTCATTTAATTTTCTACTGTCGTTACTAGCAAGAATCATGTCATCAACGTAAATTACTAAATTAACTTTGATGTTTCCTTCTTTGAGTATAAACAAGCACGGATCGTTACTGTCGTGAGTAAATCCAAGAGATTTGACTACTTTTGTAAAAGTTTCATTCCATTGTTTTGGACTTATACGTAGGCCATAGAGAGACTTCAGTAATTTGTATACACATTTTCGTCTTCTTTCATTTGACACTGCAACCCCTTGTGACTATGACTATGAACCCATTAAGAAAAGCTGTTTTGACATCAAGTTGTACAGCATGTAAATCATAAAAATTTATAATTGCTAATACCGCTCTGACTAAAGTTAATCTTGATACGGGTGCGTAAGTTTCCTTCAAATCGTATGAATTTTTGTCTTTAAAACCTCGTGAAACCAGTCGTGCTTTATATTTAATTGTACCGTCATTTTGTTTCTTCTTTTTAAAAACCCATTTTGAATCTACTATATTTGGTTTTCTCCCTTGTGAGTCAGGTTCTGGTCTTTCAACTTCTATCCAGACTTTATTTTTAATCATAGAGTTTATTTCGTCATCAATAGCACTAAGCCAGTCGTTACAATTTTCAGACTCAACAGCTTGTTTAAAAGTCAATGGATCATCATTAATTTGAGCAAAGAAGCTGTGTAAAATTTCGTCTGTCGTTGAGTTTTCAGCAGCTTTCTCAAACTCTTCGTGAATTTGAGGAAACTCATAATTCGTTGTAACAGTCGTTAAGTTAGTCATACTCTGAAAACTACTGTCTGTGATCTTGCTACGTGTATAATATGGTTCTCTTGATACTGTCGTTTTCTTTTTCGCTGGGATTTCACTTTCTCCCTCCGTTTCTCACGGTCGTTTGCGCGGTCTCCCTCTTCTCTTTTGTTTATCTCCCTCCGAACTTTTAGTATCCACTACTTCAACCGTCTCTTTTTCAAAATTAGTAAACCAGTCTTCAATTTTAACAGTCTCTGTAGGTAGTGGCCAATATTGTATCGAGTCTTTCCTGAATTTATCACCATAAACTAATTTCTCATTAAAACCACGTCACGAGATTTAAAAATCTTGCCAGTTTCTGGATTCAAAAATATGTAACCAGAAATAGTGTAACCTATCAAAACACCCCTTATAGCCCTCGGCGAAAATTTCGATTCAGGTTTTCGTTTAATCGACTAATATCCCATACAACCAAATCGTTTCATTTGATCTGGTTTTTTTCAGGTTCATAACTGAAATTCGGTGCAAAAACAGAAAGAGGAGTTTGAAAATCATTTGACTTATGAGGAGTTCTGTTATAAGTATAAACAGCTGCACTAAGGACTAAGCCCCACATGTTCAGAGGTAGTCTAGAATCAAACATCATTGAACGCACTTTCTTTTGGATGGTTTGATTGAAACGCTCAGATACCCCGTTGTGTTGAGGAGTGTCGGGACATGCTCATTCGTTTCATCACTTCAGTCGTATAACCACCTGTATGTTCGGTTCCGCAGTCGGATTGCAGATAGCAGATTTTTTCGTTAGTGCCTAATAAATTTCGTGCACTTTTAATACAATTTTCAAAACAATACCCGGTTTGATCTTTGGTTTTCATGGGGTAGGCCTGAGCAAGTCGTGAATAATCATCAATAAAACCAACAATGTACTGATAACCCTTAGGATGAGTGGGAGGAGAAATCTTTCCCATTACATCTGAATGAATTACTTGTAAAGGTCTGGTCGCTCGTGATCTTACATTTTTAAATGGTAATTTATTTAATTTAGCTAAAGTACAAATTTTACAATCTCTTATACTGTCGTTAAAAATTACCTTGTGAAACTCCTTATTGTTAGTCCAAATTTTCTGTAATTGTTGTAAATATTCTAAAGAAGCATGTCCCATTCGTACATGCCATAACATGGCTTTATTTGCACTCTCAAATAGCGCATAATTTCTACTAAAAGGACTTTCTTCATCTGTCAATTCAATTTCAGGTAACTCGTCAACATCTATGATTTTTCTATCAACAATAGTTGAATCAAATATTGAAGGAATTAAACTATCTTGTTTTTCAATTTGATTTAAAATTTCTTTCAACTTTTCATTAGTTTCAGTACTCAAAGAATTTCCATCGTTTATAATTTTCTGGGAAACATTTTTGGTCTCGTCGTTTTTCCTATTTTCAATTACTGTAGTTAAATCACCAGAGTCGATTTCGTTAATTTCAACATCTGATACAGTGGTATCAAATGCTGTGGGGCTTAGAGATTTGGATTTGTCAACTGGAAGTTCTATGATCCAGTATGGTTTACAATAAACACCAGTTACAAAATTTTCACCGGTTTTTGGATTTACTATTAAAACTCGTTCGTTATTTAAATAAATTTCAAATCCTGCCTCGGCAAAATGCCTGATAGAAAGAAGATTTTCAGAAAGAGATTCAGAATAAATTACATTTTTAAGTTCAAAAGATTGTTTATCAAGATAATTTTTATGAAGTCTCACTATGCCTTTTGCTTCTGCTAGTAAATCTGCTTTACTATCATTGTTTGCACATTTAATTGTACTAAAACCCCTTTTTTCAAAAGTTTCGAAAATATTCTTATTGTTGATAAGATGTTCAGTTGCTCCTGTATCAACAATGAATGACACGAACATACTGTCGTTGGACCTATCGTTATTAGCAAACTTTGATTGCCAACTGTCGTTGTAATTTTCACATGACAAAGATACACCATTCTCAATTTTGTTTTCATTGTACATACCTGATTGTTCACCTGAGTTTGCAAAATTGGCTTGCGGTGGATTGTTGTTATTGTTGTTTGTGTTGTTTTGATTTTGGTTGTGTTTTTGTTTATGACCTCTCTTGTAGTTATTAAACTGTCGTCCATCATCACCGTCGTATGCCCTTTTTTGTTTGTTTGTATAGCGATTTGAACCTCTAAAACCTCCTCTTTTGTTATTGTTATTAAAGTGTCGTTTATTATTTCCATTTGATTGAAATGAACTGTCGTTTTTATAATATCTGTAATTATTGCTACCTCCTCGCCTTCCACCAAAGTTTCTTGAGAAACCTCCTCGGGAGTTTTTCAACCTGGCCTCTCGTTGAGGACAATTCTCAGCTTCATGTGTAGTAAGTAACTGACATTCATAACACTTTATCAAGCCTTTATTGGGACACTCGTTCTTCATGTGGCCTTTGTCGCCACAAGAATAACAACGGTCGTTTGAAGCTGGTTTGGCAAAAGATGCTGAGGCTACTGTTGTGTCTTTTCCATTTTGAGTATTAATGGTCGCTTGTTTTTTTTTTGCTTCCTCCTGTATAATCAAATTCCTTAATGCCTCACATCCCAGTTCTTTTCCTGTCGATTGTTTAGCTTAGAAGTTCGCGGTTTTAACTTCTGGTACATTTATTATGAGTGCTCCAAAAATCGCATCACGTTTATCAGTTTCAGTAAGAGGATCTACTCCGACAATGTTCTCATAATTTCTAACTAAGTCATCGAATCGATTTAAAAACCGAATCGCGGTTTCTTTTAAAGGATTGTATGATAAAGAATAAAGTTGTTTTCGAACAAGCAAGCTGGTAACATTTACCTCGTTATGTTTATAAATTTTAAGTTGATTATACATCTCGAGTGGGTCTTGAATTTGAATGATTTGAGAATGATAACACGGATCAATCCTGTTAATCAAAATGTCTCTTACTTTTATCTTATGTTTTTCGATTGTTGCTTGATTTAAATTCGGAGGAGGAGAAACAGTTTTGTCCACTATATAGAGCAAGTCAAGAGTGCGAAGCTCAGAAAAGAAAAACTCTTTGAACAATTCAAATCTTTGTTTGGGAGTTAGTTTGTAATCGCGACGAAGGTTATCCTTATTTGAAACTGCAATTTTTAAAATGTCTACCACTTTATGCATAATACTGTTCTCCTATGAGGTATTTTTAGAACTTTTCGAACCGTCGTTATTTTTATTACTGTCGTTTTTTTGAATTTTCAGTCGTTACATTTGAAAGATTTATCATCTCATTGCCAGGAGGAGAAGTCACAATCGATCGGACTTGAGGCAGTATTTTATCTACCTTTTGAGTTTGATTCTTAAGTTTAGTCATGTTTTCGTGTAAGTGACGTATTTGGTTTTGATTTTCTTTAACGATTTTGAGTATCGTATTCATGGGGTCGCCAATGACCAACTCCGATCCTGTCGCATCTTGACTGATGTTCGACCCGTCCTGTCCTGATCCTCCAATAGTCCCTCCAACAATATCGTCTGCAGGGACCTCGTTGACTTTTTTCAATTTTTGTATCGGCAAACCATCAGTCAAGAGTTTGGAGATGCCGTCTTCTTGGATCTGATCTGATGGTGCTTTCGCACTAGTTGCAGCGTCAGTTTGGACAACTGATCCGGTGTGAATAAGTATGTTGTCAGTTTCCTCGTTTGAAACCACAACCTCGTCTGTAATCACAACCTTGTGTTGTTATTCTTCGGGATTTTGAATTTCTGCTAACACACCTAAAGCAGATCGTAAAACTGTCGTTAACCGTCGTTTAATTTGGTACCACAGTCGTAACACATCGTAACCCATCGTTAAAAGGAAGAACAACTTATCGTTGGTAATTTTATTTACCTTCTTGAGGGGTAGCAACTTTTGACTGATCCTTATCATTAATTTCCTCAACCTTTGATTTTGTAGCCAGAACAACTGTTTGTTCTGTTTGCTCAAGTTTTTTAGCCATCGCCTCAGTTTTCTCTCTTTGCGCGTCGCTTGAATCCTGGTTTCCATTCACTTGCTGGAGGTAAAGATTATGTAATTTGTCCCATTCGTCTCCAATCATATCCCTCGCTAAAATGAACACTCGTTATTACACAGTTATCCTGAATGTTGTACTTCTGAGTTTTACCAACTAAACACAAGTTGGCTCAACTCCAAACTGAAATGTTCAGTCGTGTACGAACACAATACACAACTAAACACTTCTAGTCATTTGAACTGTCAGCAATGAACACAATTGCATTCAATCCAAATAACCCAGGAGACAAGTTTCGTGTGTCTTTTAATTTCAACAAATCCCAATTTTGTCAAAGTTTAACGACGCCTCAATAAATATTCTATTGTGAATATTTATTTACTTTTCGGCCTAAATTATAAAACACTCGTTTATTCATTAAAACTTCAAACTGTGTTAACACATTATCTGAACCATCGTTATAACAAAATTGTTGGATTAGCATGAAAAAAAAAAATGAAATACACACCTATGAAGTGCGAGGAATATCCCTCATAATAACTTTGGATGCCTTGATCCAAAATATCCATTTTTACTTTCACATTTGCTGGAATTCCGAGAGCTTTTTGCAGCCGTCTCATTATACCAAATATAATTGGCATGGTCCCGCTAACGTTTGACATCTTTGCAACTTTTTGCGTGTTCAACAGTCGTGATTTTGTTTTTCTGAAAATATCATTTGCAATCAATATTTTGTCACTTTTTCAAAATCAAGAATCACTTTGTTTTGTTTAATTTTGAATTCATTTGTTTTTTAAATTCATTTGTTTTCTATCTCGTTTATTTTCAACAGTCGTTCCGCCATCTTGTTTTTATTTTTCATGCAAATTCCGTTTTCAATTATTTTAAATCAATTTTATAATTTCAAAACTGTCGTTTATCAAAACTGTCGTTAGCCAAAACTGTTGTTAATTATAATTTAATTGCAATCTCATGGCGTCCGTCTAGGACACCATTTTGTTCACGTGAATTTATCTATAATCAAATATCTGGCCACTCGTTTTCCAATCGTTTCGTTTTGCTCCGAATTTGAAGTTCCAATTATATATACCTTCGTCAAATTCTGTCGTTGAATCCAGTTTTGCAAAACACTTGAATTAAAGTTGATCAACTTTCCAACGCGCAGTGGAAGCGTGCTGGGCCCATAACCTGAAAGCTGATTTGTTAGGCTAACCAGCTCTAATGAAACACATAACACCGTTTTAGTGAACACATCTTTATTTGATACCGTCTCAAGATGAACTAACTTGCGATTCGAGATCAGTCATACGCGCGCAAGCGCTTGAGTATAACATAGATATGTCTGAGCGCCAAATTCTAAATTCTAACATTATTCAACTTATTTGTGTCTTGTGGAGACCTGGACTGGTTTCTTTGTTTTCTCTTTTCGTATATAAGTTGTGTGATCTCGTTAGGATAATTATTATGTCTCGTTGCTCTTTTTTTTTTGTTTCAGGTGTGTTTTTCCAAGCAGTCCGCTGTATCAACGTAACGAATTTTTCCAAGTCTATGTTTAGCTGCTCCGGAGTTTTAAGTGGTACTCTGAGATCTATATTGCAATCTAATTCTATTTGAAAACTTTCCCAGACTGTGTTCTTGTTAACTAGTGTTAGATTAGGTTCCTTATGTAATATTTTTTCACTTTTTTCTACATATGGTTAAGTCAGCGGATTCGCAAACTCCGTTTCAATAGAACCAGCAAGTTCGTTCCCAGAGACGTTTTTCTTAGAACCTAGGCAGACTAGCGCCCGTCGGAGAGAATGCGGAAGATCGTATTCACCCACCTTAAGAAACCAAGAAAGCAGCCAGCATCTTGCACCCTGCTAGATTTTCCTACAAGTCAGTTCTTCTCGAGGTCTAGATTCGAAAACTTCGCAATAGTTTTTAAGCACTAAAAGCGTTTGTAAAAGCCTGAAATAAAATTCTTATTTCGTATAATCCGCGTTTGACTAAATTAAATGGCGCAGTCGCACAGTGGGACAGAATCCCGATTTCGTGGCCAAAAATCCCAAATTACCTATATGGGGGTTTTCGAGGTCGCTGATTACGAATCTGAAGTCAGATTTTCAAAATTCAAAATGGCGGCTCCAATATGGCGGACAAAAATTTCGATTTTCTATTAATTTGACTGAAACTGGTACTCGGGGGGTTTTTGGGATCGCTGATTACGAATCTGAAGTCAGATTTTCAAAATTCAAAATGGCGGCTCCAATATGGCGGACACAAAAATTCAAATTTCTATTAATTTCACTGAAACTGGTTACTAGGGGGGTTTTTGGGATCGCTGATTACGAATCTGAGGTCAGATTTTCAAAATTCAAAATGGCGGATCCAATATGGCGGACTATGGTTCATACGTTGAAAATATGAAGTGAAATCTCTTCTAATTTGGTTTTCGAGGTTATTGCTTACGATTCAGGAGTTAAATTAGAGCAAAAACATCGTAAAAGTATTGTAAAATTGATATGATAAATTCATTAGTGTAAATATAACCTTTCCACGAAAATTCTGCTCTTGAAACTTTAAACGCATTTTTCTCGAAATATCATTTTCTAAAACTGTCATGGGCCTAAACAAAAAACTATTCAACCGATTGCTTTGAAATTTACATATGTTCTTCTACTCATTAATAGTTATCGTCCGTACTAGAATTACTTATTTTTGAAAATATTTACTTACTTTTTTTAAACGATTTGTACCAAAAAAAACCAAGATTTTCGTAAAGTTTTTTTCTACAGTCCGCCATTTTTATTTTTTTTCAATGAAATTGATTAATTTTGGTAGGGACAATAGCGACAGACCTACTGAACAATATTCCATTCGATTTTTTTTTTGATTCCCTAAAAAGAGGTAAAATTTATTCGTTCACATGAGAATACCCCCTTAATGTCGCGCCACGCGTTATTCCATAAAAATTACCCGGCCTTTACACGAGACAGTGTTACTGTCGCTGCCGCTGTCACTGGCTCGTGTAAATGCCTACAATCCCGTCTTTTTTACTGTCGCGACAGTACTGCCAAGATTGCAATCTCGACAGTACTGTCTAGGCAGTAATTTGACAGCTTGTGAAATCAAAATGGCGAAAAGTGATTTTGAAGTGGTAAGTCCTTGCAAGAGCTCCGCCATCGATGTCAGTTTAATAAATTAACTTTATTTTCAGACCAAAATTTATCGTAAGGTAACCTGAAGATATTTGTATGCTATTTATTATCAGAATAAAGCAAGTCCTTTAACAAATTCCCTTCAATCTCAAAATCAACCCGCTTTGAAAGAAACGGATTTAACCAATATTTTCATTTCCTGCGTCTCCGTTTTCCATCATTCTCAATATCCTCAAGCACTTTTAAACACATTAAAGATGTAATTGCAACCCTCGCAACGTGTGACATATTTGAAATGAACTGTCTTGACAGTTCATCGAATGCAAATCGGCTTGCTGGACAGTTTTTGACAGTTCCAGACAGAACTGTCCGACAGTAATACTGTCTCGTGTAAAGGCCGGGTTAGTCTCACTACTCAGGCTGCAGTCGGCTGCAGCCAGTTTTTTAATATGTTATATTTAACACTGTACACTATCAGCTCCTTGTCGAAACTAGATCGAGACTCGCAGAGACATTTTTAAAACTCTATTAGAAAATCGATTTTATATAAATATTAAAAAAAATATTCTATATACTTGTCGCGAGATTTACATATCACAAACATAAAATGAGCAATAATTGTGCATAAGCATAAATTCTACATACCTCCAGAAAATGAATCCATTTTGCCGAATTCGATTTGAACGATTTTCCTCAGTTTCGCAGCACTTCAAACAGGTAAGAATTTTTCCACGCGTACACTTGTTTCTTGAGCACTCAACGGAGGCTGAATGTCGAATGATGTCGAGGCGAACCTAGAGCAGGTATTTAACTGCCCGGTCCGCAATTATGTTCTAGGACCATCCCTAAACAAGATCTGATGGTATATAGACGAATATACACAACTCAAAAATTTGATTTTTGGCCAGCTTTTTGGAATTCTGTCCCACTGTGAGTCGGTAGGATTCCAATAAAGGAATCCAGTAATAAAAAACGTGGAGAAATTCGAAATCGTGACCGATAATTGGTTAATAAAGGGTTTTTTTCGAAAGAGTGTATGAATAAGTTCGCTCGTAAATTGAAACGACTACAGGCGCGATACCAAGTGCAAAACCTGGAGACCATCCAAGAAAATTTTGAAGAAGTTATTGATCGAATTACTCGAGAAGACACCAAGGAATCATTACAAAAGATGACGTCCCCATTGGAATTGAACATCGACCCCTGAAATTCATCGAGAGGCTACCCTTCTTTGATGGCAAAAGTTAGGAGATTTTCACCTTTATTGAAGTAATAGAAGATGTAGTTCCTATAATATTAAAATACGATACCAATAGTCAAAATTTGTTACTTAATAGGATTAAAAGTAAGTCAAGAGGCAAGGCTAGAGAAGTCATAGAAATTAATAGTCATGTTAAAACTTGGTCCGAGATTAAACGGTACTTATTAATAATTTTGGTGACAAACGATCATGCTTTCAAATTTTTGACGAGTTACGTGCAGGGAAGTTTTCCTGTTCCTCAGACTACACTTTACAATGTGAGGCATTTAAAAGAAACTCTTAATAGCATTTTCCCACATCATATGAATAAAAGAGGACTGATCAACATCTTGGGTAACGGTCTACGATTTGTGGCTGGCGTGATGGACAACGACGATCGAGAAGAAATTCAAAAGCACTTTTAAATAATCGAAGAAAATAATAAGCAAATGATCAACAATCTGAACGACCAAATCTTAATTAACAAAGAAATCTCGAATCAAATAAAAAACATTACAAATCATGTGAATGCTGTTCAGGAAAATATAACCAAAGAATTAAACAGAATTGAAGAACATGTAAAAGTTATGAATGATAAATTGGTATTGTTTATGTTTGTTACAGAGAGTAATGAAAATATCAATATCTTGTCAAAGCAGATTTCAAACATAAAAGAAATATTAATAGCTAGTAAATTAGAAATTTTGCCAAAAGATATCTTGACGGAAGAAGAAACAAAAGAAAATAATATTACTCTTGAGATGCTGCCTTTCATTAAGAACTTTGTACTTAATAAAGAGGAACTTATAATATTTGTAATATAAATTCCTAAATTTGTTAATAGTTCTTACTCTAGAATAATAATTGAAAAAATTCCAAATAAACAGGATTCTTTAGAACTTAATGTAGACGTAGATAGAATTATAGCCTGTGAAGATGACATTTTTCTCAACATAAATAAAAAACATATTCAAAAAAAAAGAACTTGTATTGCATAAAGATAAATGTATCTCAAACCTGTTGAATGATCAAGTAATGGTATGTAATTATCATAAGAATATAACAGAAGATATTAAAATTGTATTAGATGGAATTTTAGTCACAAAAAATCTAAAACCAATAAAACTATTGAATGATTGTAGCCAACCCAACACAATACAAATTAAGAGAAACAATGTTATTAAATTTAAAGATTGTAAAATATCCATTGGAGATAGAAACTTCGAGAATTCAATTCGGACTTATCATGAGAGGGTCCTTCCAAATGTTGAAAAAAATATTAGCATAGCATCAATTTCGGAAACATTTCACCTGAGGGAACTGCATCTTGAAAACCTAAACAACACTAGGCACATCGGGGAAGTAAGGTACGAAACACAGTGGAAATGGCATACGAACATTACAACGGATATTATCATCATAATCGTCCTAGCGCTTGCCGTCATTTACCTGGTGCTACGACGTAAAGCCAACCAACCAACCAACCAACGTTAAAATTGACCTCAACACCGATCGACGGGAGTCGATACCTCAGAAGGGAGAGGTTAAGTCAGCGGATTCGCAAACTCCGTTTCAATAGAACCAGCAAGTTCGTTCCCAGAGACGTTTTTCTTAGAACCTAGGCAGACTAGCGCCCGTCGGACGGGAACGTGAGAGAATGCGGAAGATCGAATTCACCCACCGTAAGAAACCAAGAAAGCAGTCAGCATCTTGCACCCTGCTAGATTTTCCTACAAGTCAGTTCTTCTCGAGGTCTAGATTCGAAAACTTCGCAATAGTTTTTAAGCACTTACAAACGCTTTTTGTAAAAGCCTGAAATAAAATTCTTATTTCGTATAATCCGCGTTTGACTCAATTAAATATATATTGCAGAGTGATCTGAATTCATATCGTTACTCTGTTTGGTGCGAATATAGTTAGACGATAGATTTTTGTGTACAAAAAAGTCTATCAAGTCAGGGATTTTTAGCGGATCAGTTGGCCAGTAGGTAGGTGATTTTGTTGATGCCACGTCACATTTCATTTCTTGTATGGCACTCATAAGTTCTCTTCCTTTAGAGGCACATGTAAGTATCTTTTCGCATCATGTATCGCGGTGGACAGTATATAGCTGCTATAGTAAGAGGATACCGCTTTGTGTTGATACAAATTGCAACAGATTGGATGCCTGGTTCTTCATATTTATTAACCTCATGATGTTTAATACTATCTTTGACAATTACAGCACTGCCGCCATTTCCTTTATTAGCCGGGTGTGATGCATGATAGACTTTATGTATATCCTTTAAAACTAATGTGTGATTGTTTTGTGAAATGGGTTTTCTGATATGAGACACACATCTATTTTTTCTTTGTCTAGAAATTCTTGCAATTCGTTCTGATGATTCTGTAGTCCATTACAATTCCAAGCCATGATTTTAAGTGTGCTTATCATTTTTAATGCTTTGGTATAGTCATCTTAGCGCTATTTTCTATTTTTTTCAGACACTCATCGAATGATGTCATAAACATCAAAATTTCGTCTAACTTAATTTCATTTCATTTGGTGTGATCATTGCGTTGAGCGCTATTAGTGCTTTTGGCAGCTACTTGGGCATATGAAATATTTTTATTTGATGTTGAAACAACTCTTGGATTAACATTTTGTTGACTGGCTGCAGGTAGTTTAACACTGTTACCTTGCTGTTGTCGCGTAACTGATGGTTTCTTTGCAGTCTTGTTTCTGAGTTTTTGTATTTCTTTGGCTATCATACATCCTATTTAGTTAACCGGGTGAGCTTCTCCACAATGCACGCACTTTGGTTTCTCTTCTGCTGGTTTTCTGCAGTCTTTGATTAGATGTTTCCCTGTGTGTGCCCGTATACCTGGCATCTCTTACACTGGGGTACAAGTTATGGAGATCTAAGAGATTGTATCTCAACTATGCACCCTAGTATTGATTTTATTTCAAAAACTTTGTTTATCTCTTCATCGTTGTTGAAAGTCAACATGTACATAATAAGAGGCTCCTTGCTTTTCTAGCTTAATTTCTTTACTGCATCCAGTATTTTGAAACCCCTAGCTTTTAGTTCCTCAATTATTCTCGCTGGGTTACAGGTAGAAGGCAATTTTTTAGCCATTACTCTTATTGGCCTTTCTTGTTTGTTTCCAAAAGAGTGCCAGAGGCAATTGTTTTCAGTTAATGACTTAGTTATTGCTCTGTACGCTTCGTCATTAAAAGCGTTTATTTTGACGCTGTTACCGTTCAACATTTTAATTGTGAAGGTGCCTGTAGCTTGGTTCACTGTTAAAAAATCATAAAATTTCTGATAATCATTCACTCCATCCACTACAATGGGTGGTGATGAGCGAACTTTCTTGATTTTTTCTTTTCTCGCACTTATTTCTTTTTCTTGCGGTGAGAGTGTGGGTGAGATATTCAACTTTCTTTTTTTCTTGCCTTTGTTCTAATCCACTCTGTTTCTTTTGCGAGCTCTTCTTCATCAGTGCTATATTCAATACGCAGTACAGTGTTTCCTTTTCTCGATTTTGTGGCCAAAAATACTTTGTATGGTTTGGTTTGGTTGAACATTTGTATACATGGGTTTTTTGGGTCGCTGATTTCGAAAATGTGATTGGTTTTTCAAAATTCAAAATGGCTGACCAAAAATGGCCTCCGTTTAAAAAAAAAATTATTTATTATTGAAAAAATGGCATTTTGTTGTACTTGTGAATACTATTTGTGGTGTGACTTGCAAGAAAATTTGTAAAGGTTTTTTTTTATCATTGATTTCAAAAAAACAATTTGTTTTTCAAAATTCAAAATGGTAAACCAAAAATGGCCGCCTAATTTAAAAAAAATATTTTTATTAAGTTGATTTTTTTATACTCGTTAATACTTTTGACATTTTGACTATGACAATTATATGCCATTTTCCTATGTAGACTCATTTCTGTGGCATACACGAGTTGAGTAGTGGCATGAGAATCTGCAAGTTCTGACGCCTTGCGCCTTTTTTCCCTTCTTCGAAATCTTTTGAAGGTCGACACCTTTTTGTCCCAACATTCTGCGATATATGTAGAAGGTTCTGCAGCTTTGACAGGAATCACAGACGTGTTTTCCGGGGAAATATGAGTGCTCGATAAATCCAGCTAAACATTCATTGTTTTAAAATTTTAAAAAATTTAACATTTTTTGTCATTATTTTACTTACTTTGAGCTGTAATATTCCATTCAGCCATGATTCATCCATTTTCTCCAAGTCTCAATTCTCCATTTTTCCTTTATTTTAGTCACAACCGGCCTTAATCAATCAGCTGACTCCTTGGAAAGGGGAAACTGCACGTTACATTTCAGTTTAACGGCTTTTTCAATTGCTGATAATTTATCACTGTAGTCGACATTTCCAAGATCTTGTATCATGAGAAAAATATCTTTTCTGGTTAAAGATATTAAATCCATGTTGAATTTTTATCTGAAATAATTTAACCAATGCTTAAATTATGCGTAAAATGCATTTACATTTTCATAAATATTGACTTGTTAAAATTAATTTGTGGAAAATAAAAAATTTAAAATTGTTTATGATTCTATGAAAAACGATATGTATATTATCAAAATATTTCATATATAAGTGTATATAAAGTGAATATATGTATATGTCGGAGACGGGGGAGATTGGAACAAATCCAAATCCACCTGCCTTTCGCCTTCCATAGTAACTTCTCTAAAATGCGATGATCCCAGCCGCTTCGCTAACTAACGCTCTAATGGCCGCCCTCCTGTCACCATTCCATTCTCCGTGACCGCGGCGCCAACCTATGCGACTGATTTCATCCAAGCAGCTGACATTCCATTCCCAGATGTCGCCACGTGGTATTTCGGCGGTTTATTCAAATTGTCAGATATCATTCTGCGACATGGCCATCCTGCCGTAACACTCGCCCTCGTGTGACTTATCTAAGAACTTAACAAAGTTCTCCGTCATAAGTGACCAATTCACTCGGCCACCACTGACCAAAAAGGAAAACGAAACATCGTATATCCAACAGTTAACCAAGGCTATATTTTTCCGCAAAAAAAAACAATTAACGAGACAATTAATAAATCGGGAGCCAGTCCCTTCTAGTCCATTTTCATTCAATATTTCAAAACAGGCCATACTAAAATATAGTTTTCAAATTACATCATTCAGAACATAATTATAAAATTATTTCACACTGCACATTGCTCAATCCAAAACAACCTCCATCTGGTTACTAAAATAATAAATGATCACTTCCGTCCAGTATCATTCCAATGCCTCCATCCGGCCTTACCATTTTACTACCTCTATCCGGTAATAATTCAATGCTTCCATCCAGCATTCCTATTTCACTACCTCTATCCGGTAATAATTACAATGCTTCCATCCAGCATTCCTATTATACTACCTCTATCCGGTAATAATTACAATGATTTCATCCAGCATTCCTATTTTACTACCTCTATCCGGTAATAATTACAACACCATTTATTGGTCATATTAAATCTATGGATAATTAAACATAACTTATGTAAGTGGAGCAATGTGTCACAAATCCTTTATGACCTATGTGCCTTGTACTTCACTCTACAACTACAAGCTCTCTTTAGTTATCACTATCATTGATATGGACATAATTTTCAGGCATTCTTATAATACGGTCATGCGAGTACTTATACGTACGATTACAATTTAAAGCTTTCAATATATATCGATCACCGTCTAACAATTTTATTATATTACTTTAAATGGGCCCCTATATTTGGGATCAAGCTTCGCCTGATTTCGTTCTTCGTTTTGTAATAAAACAAAGTCGCCTATGGCAAATTTACCGATTTTAGCCTTAGTAACGTCAAACCTTCTTTTCTCGTAGTCTGCATTCTGACTCATGTTGTTGGAAGCTTCAATCCGAATCTCCTCAAGATCAACCTCAGGCTCGTGTTCATCAGGCAGCATCACGCCTACAGGTCTCGCCACTCTTCCTATTAAGAGTTCAAGGGGACTATACTTTGTAACCCGATTTTTAGTACAATTTAAGGCTAACTGGACATCAAGGAGCGCATCCTGCCACGAGCGGTTACTGGCCTCTACTGCTGTGAGCATATTCTTTAACGTGCTCATCACACGTTCGACTTGACCATTGTCGCGAGAACTGCCGGTCGCAATCAAATGCAAACCAATATTATGTGATTCACAAAATTGTACAAACTCTCGACTCGCAAACCAACGACCCTGATCAGCAATAATACGAGTAGGAGCACCGAAGAGGGAAATACATTGCTTCAAGGCTCTTATACTATTAGAGATATCAATATTTATCGTATGATACAACAGGACGTATTCCTTATTATCATTTTTCCCACTAAGTTTTCCAGTGGCATCAATATGTAAAGTATGTCAAGGAACAGCCACTTTTGGTATGGGGTGTAATTCAGCCTGAAATTTCCCAGAATGGTACTTTGAAATTTTACACGCAACATAACTATCGATGAATTTTCTAACAAATTTAGAGATATTCTCAAACCAGTAGTGTTCATAGACCTTTTCTAAAGTTTTTTCCCAGCCTAAGTGCATCAAGGCTTCGTGAATATTATTAACGATAGACCACCTGAATGACCTGGGGACCATTGGTAAACAACGTGTTTTACCATTCCGTTGTATCTTACGACACAATAGGCCAGAGCGGAGCTCGAAGGTATTGGCAACATCCTCACTGAGTTTCTTCTCATTCAGATCAGTTATTAATTTCAGAATTTCGTTGTCTCGCTGTTGTTCCGCCAGTAGCCAGTTATCTGGCAATTCAGCAACATTGACTTGCTTAGGTTTTATTTTAACAGGGATTTTGGTTGAAGGAGAAGGCAGCGGATTCCTTGAGAAGAAGTCCGCATGGCACATGCGACTACCATTCCTGTAGATAATGTCGAATTCAAATTTGTAGCAAAGCCCACCACCTATGTACTCGTGGGGTGAGATCCAGCTTTCCCCGGGATGATTGCAACGAGTTACAGTCAGTAACAACAAGGAACTTACGTCCGTATAAATAATGTCTGAAATGCTTTATTGCATTTACAACCGCAAGAGTTTCTACACCTCAAATCCCAGATACTCTACATTGTTCTTAAGGAACGCACACTTTCTAACGTTCAGGGAGAAACCTTTTCCAGTCAATATTTCAAGGACAATATGCAATCTCTGCAAAGCTTCCTCAACATCCTTAGCCACAATCAGCACGTCATCCATATAGACAACGACGAAAGAATTAGCCAGGTCACCCAAAGCCTCCATGACGGCACGCTGAAAAACGGACGGCGCATTTTTGAGTCTAAATGGCATGGCAAGATATTCATACTGGCCGTCGGGTGTTATAAAAGCTGTATACTTAATACTGTCAGAATGTACGGGAATTTGGTGAAATCCTGAAGCCATATCCAGGATTGTGAAGAAATAGCAACCGTGCAACCTATCAATTTGATCACAGATAAGTGGTAATGGAAATCTGTCAGGTATAGTGTTATCATTTAGCTCGCGATAGTCCACACACATCCGATCTGAACCATCCTTTTTCTTTACCAAGAGGATGGGACTCGCAAATGGAGATGACCTAGCGCGAACAATTTTGGCACTGAACAGTTCTCAACTCTATTACGAACAATTCTTCGTTCTTCGGGGCTCAGTCTATAAGGACGTCGACAAACAGTCTTGTGAGGTTCTTTAAGTCGTATACCCCGAAGGAATTTAGAATCTCAACTAATTTCAGCCTAAAGTCTTGAGGAATGTCAGTATCGACAGTATCAAAAATTAATTCGTTAGGTGTACTAATATCACACACATTTACTACATTAGTTCTGCTTAACCGTAGAAGGCTTGACGTCATATATACGGCTAGTCCCTGACTCAAAATCTCACGACCAATCATAATGCTATGACGCAAACAATAGTCAGGCAAAACATGAAAAAGTATCTCAAATGAGATATCATTGATCTTAATCAGTACTAAAATTTGCGTAACACTAGTTATGCTTGCCTCTCCAATACCGGTCATTATAACATGATTATGAAAACGCTTACCACCTAATTTACATGCCACAGACTCTTTAATAAGTGAGCATTCTGCTCCCGAATCATAATAAAAATAAAACTTCTCACCAGAGTGATCCAATGTCCCAGAAGGTGGTGCGCTCACTGCGCATAAGTCCACTCGTCGTTCAGTGGAAGACGCTTCTTTCTTTCCAACAACTTTAGGGCAGTTATAGGCATAGTGCCCTAAACCTCTGCAGTTGAAACAGGTGATGGATGTCTTCACAGGATTCTTGGGATGTTCACCATGTAGACTAATCGGTCCTGCATGCCTTGTTTTGTTGTCCTGTTTGAGTCGGCATTGGAGCGCTCTGTGACCCAATTTCCCACAATTGAAGCATTTGATTGTTTGAGAAGACACTAATGTTTTATGTCCCTCAACGTCGGCCCCATCGCCTGGAGCTCCTGTTGTAAGCGACTCCTCGTACCGATGTCAGAAGTAAATGAAAGGCGGTGAACTCAAGGCTCGAATTGAGAAAGGTGGGCCAGTACGGTGGCCACCACTATTTGTTCGGTAGAGAGGTTCATTTTTGGACCTATTGTTATTGAGGTTGATCAGGAATGCCGCTGCAGTCTCGGGGCAGTCGTATCTTGCGATAAATATCTCCTTGAAATCCCTCCACGTCATTCCCGGGTATGAAGCTTGAGATAACCAGACAGATGCCTGCCCTCTAAGCGCCTTGCTTAGCATGATCATTAAGGATGCGCCTTGCAGCTGCTGGTCCGGAATACACATTTCGGCCGTACTTACCCAAGCGAACGCGAAATATAATTAACTCTGATGGAATGCAAAAAAAATTAAAACTAGGTGCTCTGGATTAAGAACTTTATTCTACGATGGCTTAAACAGTAATCACATGATCAAGAGCGCCAGAAGGGAGCTTTCCAAATTTTACAATTGTGAAAATGCTGACTTAATGTCTAGACTGCAACCGGTCACGGGGCGGCTACTGCGGTCACGTTGAGTGCTGTGGGAAAACGCTGATTCAGGAGTCTAGGAGTTCGTTAGACTCTTCATGTGAAAAATGGGGTTATTCTTGATGTGGGAAATAGGGTTACATAACTCCTCCCCCCTTAGTGTGGAGCGAAGACCAAAGGAGTTGAGGGTTGGAAACTCCTTGGGTTGGAGCGATGTTCTGTGGGATGACCTCGTTAATGTTAAAGGTAAGGTATCTTCTCCGCGTGAGGTATGTTGCTATGATGATCATTACGAGTCCGAAGATCGCTAGGATGATGTATAAAATGTTGTCCTTTTGTTGAATTTTATTTTCCAGGTTGTCTAGCGCTGTTCTGGTTTCGAGATGATAGGTCTTAAGTTTTGGCAGCGTCAGCTTCTCTATGGATGAATTTTGATGGACTTCGGTAGGTATGGCCGGGTATATAAAGATGTTATCCCAGAAGACGTTCGGGTTATCGCGGTATGTGATTCCGTTGATTTCCACTGAGCAGTTCTGATAATGGATGAGAAGTGTTCCTCGCAGGTTTTGGTATTGAATTCCGCAGGTGGATTTGATCTGGATCTCTGGGGTGTTGACTAGTAGGATGTAGTTCGGTTGTGGTTGGGAGATAGCTGTGTGCTGGGTGATGTCTTCGAAGATGCAGGTAGCTGGTCTATTGGACATTAGTTGGCTGATGCAACTGGATTCGCTTGTCTTCTCGATTTGGTTGTTCTCATCACAATAGAAGATTCCCTCGATTTTTGGGCATGTTTTGTCAAGATATTGGATATTAGTTGGGTTAAGAATAATATAGGGTTTTGTGACAAGGAGTTTGGTTTTATTTACGGGAATAGGGATTATATTGAAAAGGGAATAGGTTTCATTGGAAATTATCGGGATGCGAACGTTAAATATGATGTTAGAGTCATTGTAATACGCTTGTAAACCAAGTAATTCGTATATATGTTCTTCTGATTTTATTTCTATGGATTGATTTTTGAAAATTTGGTAAATTTCGGTAAGTTCATCTGGATTTAATATTTGTTTCGGAATAACATTTAATTTGGCAAGTACAACTGCTTCAGCGATATTACCAAGGTGATTTGAGAGTAGGTCTATATTATAGTTGATCTGATTTAAATATTGGATATGTATTAACAAATTTTCGCTGGTTCTGATTCTATTATTTAATTGGTTTGTATAGTGCTCTAAATATTTCTGTATTTGATCCTGTTCTTTATTAATATGAATCTGAATTCTTGTTTGTTTATTAATTTCAGTGCGAATTACAGATTAGTTTCCAGTTAAATTTTCAATTTGTTCATTTAGACGATGTGCATCATAATCGTCCATGTTACCCGTTATAAATTTGATAACTGTATCGAGACCATTAACAAGTCCTCTTCTATTTCTTGTTCTAGGTGATAGGGATTCTAATTTTCGACTTAGCGCCTGTAATTTAAATTTAGTCAGTCTCACAGAATCCTGAACTCCGTTAAGTTTATCTAATGCTTCCAATGATTCCGAAATTTCGTTTACGTTTTCCTTATAAGTTGCCAATTTAATAATGTGTATGAGATTTTCGTAGTAGTGTACAGTCCGTGCGTTACCGAGTCGTAGGGGCAGTATAGTCTGTATGTCAGTCAGTTCTTGTATCTCCATTTTCTGTCCGTGGGCCATTAGTATTCTGCAATAGACGTTTTTTCTTTATTCTGGATTTGTGAAGTTTTTTATTTTCGTTGGTTATAACTGTTACTTTTTTATTTTCTTTTACTTTTGGTTTAATGAACCTAGAGGTTAATTTATTCCTTTTACATTGTTTCCTAAATATCGTTTCGTTTGCTTGAAGGTCTTTGGGTTCTTTTCTATCTTTATTTAATTTATCTATTATTTTTATTTGTTAAAATTTCTATTCTTTCTTTTATTTTGGGGTAAAGGGTTTCCTGGAATTGGTTAAGAGCTTTAAGATATTCGTGTTCATTATTAAATTTTATATTGTCTTTGTTGAACTCGGGGGTCCTACCAGAAAACAGTTCGAAAGGCGTTAACTTAGTGGTGGTGTGTATGGCGTTATTGTATGTCGTAATTGTCTCATTTAAAATATCATCGTGGTCCCTATTGTAGTTCATTTGTTTGTGTTTGTCGAGAATTATTCTATAAATTTCGGTCAAGGTAGAATGTAGTCTTTCGACGGGAGAATTACTGCTTGTTTGTTGGAATGATGTAATGTGTAGTTCGATATTATACTGGTCGCAAAAATCGTTGAAGATGCTTGCAGTGAACTCACTACCTTGATCTGCTACTATTTTATTGGGTATGCCATGTAGGCTTAGAAAGTGTCTTAATGACTTGATAATATTGAGACTATTTCGTGCGGGTACTGAGTAGGCTGCTGCGAATTTGGAGAACTTGTCAATAATTGTTAGGATTTGGTTATTGTTTATGCTGTAGATGTCAATATGAATAATTTTGAGGGGTTTAGAGGGGTTTTCCGGTTTTTCGTATTTTATTTTCGGTGGACTCCGGTCGTATTTGAGTGTCTGGCAAGTTTCACAGTTATTAATGATTTTTGTGATCTTGGTTACCATGAAAGGGAAATAGTATTGCCTTTTTAGGTGGTTCAGTGTTTTTTGAATTCCTCTATGATTAGTTTTGTTATGATAATCGGTGATTATCTTATCCTGTTCGTCGTTATCAGTTAAATCTGTTAAAATCTCTTTACAACGGAGTGGTTTTGTTTCTGGCAAAAAATTTTGAGTATACTGTCTGAATGATTCGGAAACTTTCTTCATCCGCAAAAATAGCTGTAAGTCTGTTAGGGACGACGAATCTCTTGAAAAGCGATGTCACGTTTTCTTCGGTGAATTGAGGTGAACGAAAGGTTCGTCTTAATTTATTTCGAAATATATTTTCCAGACTCGTGTGGGGGCCTTTATTTGTTTTTTCGAATATTAATTGAACATTGAATTCGTTAATGGGGCGTTCGGAGATTGGTATTCCGTCGTTTAACTTTTCTTCGGCGGAATGAATGGTTGATCCTCGGGTGCTTTGCGCCGAAGTTGAGCTTCTTACTTCGTTGGAATTTATTTCCGTTATTCTCTTTTCAGGAATTTTGATTCTACTGAGCGCATCGGCATTGGTGTTTTGGTTACCCTTTTTGTATACGATTTCGTAATCGTACTCTTCGAGTTTAAGGCGCCAGCGTACTAGCTTCGAGTTTGGCTCCTTCAAGCTCATGAGCCAGGTTAGTGGCTTGTGGTCTGTCTTAGCTATGCTAAGCAGATAGGCTTGTCATTGCCAATAAGACCCTGGGATAATATTGCGCCGATGGCGAATTGGCTAGCATCTGTAGTAAGGACAAAGGGTTTCGTGAAATCGGGATACTGCAAGATCGGGTCGTTCATTAGGATTTGTTTGCAGGTTTCGAAGGTCTGTAGGTATTTCTCGTTAGTTGGATTGTTCTTCCTTTCTTAAGGCATTCAGTCAGAGGTTTCACTAGCTTAGCAAAATCTCTGATAAATTTTCGATAATAACCGAGTAGTCCGAGGAAGGATTTGATTTCCTTTGGTGTACGTGGGATTGGAAATTCCTTAATTGCGTGTATTTTTTCAGGATTTGGCTTTATGCTTTGGGTTGTAATCACGTGTCCTAAAAATGCAATTTCCTTATGAAGAAATTCGGACTTATTCATTTGGATTTTTAGGTTTGCTTCTCGGAGTTTATCAAACACTTTCTTCAAATTTTCAACATGTTCTTGAAGAGAAGTCGAAAACACAATTATATCGTCGAGATATACTAGACATATTGTGCCTTGGAGGTCTTTAAGAACATTATCCATCACTCTTTGGAAGGTAGATGGTGCGTTCTTGAGCCCAAAGGGCATACGAATGTATTCGTAGTGACCTCCTTCTACCGTGAAGGCCGTTTTTGGCACGTCATCAGACTTCATCTCGATCTGGTGGAATCCACTTGCCAGATCAAGGGTCGAAAAATACATACAACGTCCGAGTTTGTCAAGGATTTCCGTAATATTTGGGAGTGGGTATCTGTCAGTAATAGTTTTTTCATTGAGCTTTCTATAATCGATGACTAAGCGCCACTTTTGGGTGCCGCTTGCATCCAATTTCTTTGGTACAATCCACACAGGTGAACTCCAAGGTGAATAACTTGGACGGATTATACCCTGATTGAGTAGGTCGCTGATTTGTTTGCGTACCTCGTCTTTGTGGATGTAGGGGTACCTGTAGGATTTAGTGTGGATTGGTATGTTATCCACGGTAGGTATTGAATGTTTTACCTGATTACTGAAGCTCAATTTTTGTCCTTCTCGGAAGAAAATATCCTCATAAGCTCTACAGAGCTTTAGCAGAAATTTCCGTTCCTCTTGATTGAGGTGGTTCGTTCGTATTGAATTTATGAAGTCTTGATCACTGGTGTTATCTTGGGTATCGTGACTAACGTTGATGTTATTGATCTCTACTATTTCCATGGTATTCATGTGTGCTACTTTGAGTGGGTGATCGAGGAGTAGGTTCTGCTGAACATCAGATTTATTTACTACCTCTATTGTACTATGCCACTCTTTAGCCTTATAAATACCTTCGGAGAGGTATAAATGGGTATTTATTTCTGTCTTGATTAAATAAATGTCGCCATCACGAATGTCTACAGGGAGTTTCACTAACATCTTTGAGTTGGCGGCAATTGGGGTTTCTTTTAAGGAGAAATTTGGTTTAAAAATTAAAGGGGTAACGACGTTTTTTGTAATCAGAACTTTGTTTGCTAAGTCTATTTTAGCTCCGAGTTGGGTTAGAATATCAAGACCTAGTAGTCCGTCAAAGTAGTCATGAAATTTGAATATGAGGAAACGTGAGTTTCCTGGCTGGTTGAATTCCGAAAAATTGGGAAGCATTATTTGCTTATTAACTTTGTATTTTTTTGAAATAGTAGATATAGTGACTGGTTCAGAGAGAATATGATCTGCAGGGTTGGTGAATTCCGGGTTTATGAAGGATGACGATGCTCCTGTATCTATAAGAAATTTCAGGGGCCGTCCGAAGGGAGAAGAGATGTGAATGTAGGGCAATAAGAACCCGTGTTTATTCACGTCTATGTATCCGGTAATATTTCTGAGGCTGTTGCCTGAAAATTTCCGGGGTCTTCTACTTCATTGACCGGTTGTGGTTCTACGCTTTCCATATTCTCCGTATTTTGATGGTAAGGATAGTATTCGTCCAGTTGTTGGTACGTTTCATCTGGTGGGGGTACGTGAGGGTAGGTATAATCGTACGTGCTATTGTCAACTTCATTCACGTTATATAGTTCTTCGGCCACATATTTTGGGAAACTACTTTGGTTTGGGTTATTATTAGTGTTTTTAAAATATGGGGTATAGCTCGGACGGAAAGTTGCCGGTTGTTTTGCATGTCCTGAACTAGTGTCCATGGGTTCAACCTTAGGAGGTGGGTTAGGATTAGGTTTGTTAAAAGGCATCGAAGGCATTTTGAAATCATTGAAAGGTGCTCCGAAATTGTTAGAGGGCTTTGGTTGTTGGAAATTATTGAAGGGTTTTTGATGGGGCTTATTATAAAATGCGCCAGGAGGTGGGCCTTGTTGAAACTGGTTTAGTGGTGGTTTATATTGTGTGGGGTTGAAAGGGGGCCTATTAGGGAATGAAGGGAGTGAATTGTAAGGGAAAGAGAATTGGGGTTTGAAAGCGGGTGGAAATTTTTTAGGATTGCTCTGGTTCTGAGATTTTGTTGGCCTGGTTCTATTTTCATGTACGAAATGTTCTGTTCCTTCACACACTATGCTAATGCTAGCGGGAGGGATTCTGGTCTCATTGACCTGATTGTTGAGCCAAGAGGCTCTCTCAGCTCTATCAGGAAGGTATTTAAACACATGTCGGCGAATAAGGTTTTCTTGGCCATGATTACGTTTGCGTCCGTCTCGTGGATTAAGATGTTATTATACATTGTCGCTTGTAGTTCAATTATATCACCATAGAATCCTTGCACTGATCTATTGCCTTGCCGTAACATATGCAAATCTCTTATGAGGGATAATTCTATCCTCTTGTCAGAGTAATACGTTAAAATTTCCTCCACATTATTAAGAAATTCATGGAGCATTCTTGGGTTGCCATCGAAGCGTGGTAAATCTTTGATAGCATCAGGAATTCTAAGGGACTGAAAAATATCTGGCGGGGTTACCGTAACAGTGGCAGAACCGCTGGGAACTTGTCTGCTGGTACTCGCGTTATCGTTATTCATTATGATTATTTTATCACTATTCGGGCACAATTTAATTTCACTTAAATTCGATTGAGATACGCTTAAACTAGAAATATTTATTTCACTATTATTCGTTTTTTCAAATATCGATTCAACACTCTTAAAAATACTTCTTACTTTCGGATATGGTTTAAAATTTGTTAATTTACTTGGTTTATTTTTAGGATTGGACATAGGATATTTTAAGTAGGAAAGGAAACTAATATTCAAAATCTTAACTTACATGCATTCCAACAGAAATGTTGAGATCAGGATCATCTTTTTGTTAGATGGGCGGTGACGGATGAAAATCCTCCAGCCCTCTGCGATGGTGTCCTTTGCTCGATTTTCCCTCGATGTTCGCACACACAACACAGCTATTTCCACAAACCGAACAGACGAACGTCACTACTATTAACATACTGCTAATATTGCCTTTATCTTCGGTAAACTGCCGTTGATTTTGGCACGATCGCTCGAAATTACAAATCCGGGTTTTACTTTACTTGCGAAAAATAGGACTGTCCGCCGGTATCCTACCGACTGCGCCAAATATAATTCCAACTCTGATGGAATGCAAAAAAAATTAAAACTAGGTGCTCTGGATTAAGAACTTTATTCTACGATGGCTTAAACAGTAATGACATGATCAAGAGCGCCAGAAGGGAGCTTTCCAAATTTTACAATTGTGAAAATGCTGACTTAATGTTCAGACTGCAACCGGTCACGGGGCGGCTACTGCGGTCACGTTAAGTGCTGTGGGAAAACGCTGATTCAGGAGTCTAGGAGTTCGTTAGACTCTTCATGTGAAAAATGGGGTTATTCTTGATGTGGGAAATAGGGTTACATAACTCGCGTCCGCGTTGTCCCCCTCTGGGTTGAATTCGGGCAACTGGATTTCGCCACCCACGGGCGTCCTTATGGCTTGCACAAGCGCCAACAAGTTTTTATTCTGTTGCTCAAGAATAAGTCGCCACCTCTCCTCGCTCGTCACTTCCTCCTTTTGTGGGGTCACGGGCTTATATCCCACTTCTGATGTCGGAGACGGGAGAGATTGGAACAAATCCAAATCCACCTGCCTTTCGCCTTCCATAGTAACTTCTCCAAAATGCGATGATCCCAGCCGCTTCGCTAACTAACGCTCTAATGGCCGCCCTTCTGTCACCATTCCTCTTCTTCTCCGTGACTGCGGCGCCAACCTATGCGACTGATTTCATCCAAGCAGCTGACATTCCATTCCCAGATGTCGCCACCTGGCATTTCGGCCGTTTATTCAAATTGTCAGATATTATTCTGCGACATACATATGTATATATAATTTCTCAACACTTTTAAGTTGTTGTTTGAGAATTTCTATTTGATTTTTCAGGTCATCTACAAGGCTTTGCAGTTTTTCGCGCTCTTGCCTTTCTTCATTGCATCGTTTGTTTTCTTCTTTAAAACGATCTTACAAAATATGTTCTGTTTCGGCGTTGAGCGTTATGCTGTATTCTTTAGATGGCGTATCCATTGTTGAGGCAGGTGATACCTTCGCCTTAACAATATTATTTGTCGTCAGTAAGCCTTCCTTACGCAATGACCATCTGGGTCACCACAGCTCGGCCGTCGCAACGGCTTTGTTGTGGTACGTTAGCACTTTGCACTGTCGTCACCCGCGGTTCCGAGTAACACAACTGTTCTTGCGAAAATCGAACGTTCACTGATAATTCTGTTTTAAAGTATTTTCATTAATTTGTCGTGAAATTGTATTAATATTTTAACACGGACATATAGTGCGCTTCAAGGATTTTTATGAAGTTAGTTCGAGCTGCTCGCAGACTTGATAAAGCACTCCTACTTCGTCCAAATCTCACCGCTGACTCGGGTTAGCTGATGTGTGGAAAGATTTTTTCTTGTTCGTGAATTGAGAGTCTGTTTTTGTCGGTTTAGAACCTTTTATGCAGTCTAGTACTTGATACCGTTTTTTGAGAAAGTTGAGAAGGTCCTCAGTGGATGGCATTTCCCTGGGATTGGCTAAGGTTTCTTCAAAGAGTCGACGACTTTCATAGTACAATCAATCTGTCGAAAAAAAATGATTCTTTTCGGGAATCAACCCTGATAATGAAACTTGGTGAGTCGTTAGAGAATGATGAAAGAAAGCTTACCTAGCAATGGCCACGTGATACCTGTGTGCGTTTTTGAAAAAGCTCAAAAATATTTTGAAATGCATTTTTCTCGAAAACTGTGCACAGAAAAATTTATTGAACAAAAAATGTAGAGAGCATCGCTATCTACAATTAATGTCATTGGTGCTATGTTGTACAACAAAAAATGTGCGTAGTAGGTGGCGCTAAAGTGCCAAAAAAAGTGTTTTTCCACTTTTTTGTCCAGAAATTTTCATTTTTCAGCTACGATCCAAATGGAAAAATTGTTCCTTTTAATTTTATAAACAACTTTTATTTCAACATTTTTTTTATACAACTTACCGTTTCAGAGCTGCAGCTTGTTAAAGTATGAAAGTTCCAATATTACGCTTTCATTTTTTTTTTTGCAATACCAATTACAATTGTTTATAAAATTGCTCTTTATTATAATTAATTGAAGATAAGCTCTATCGTTTAGTATCTAAGCTATTGTTATATATTGATTTGAGTCTTAGTTATAAAATAAAAACAATTTTTTCAAGTGTTGCGAAAATACGTCAACAGCAGGGAATGGGTTACGCTGAAACCTATGCTAATTAGTTCTGTTGCAGGAACGAGAGTTAATTCAATTTTTATGTGCACTGCGTAGTCTCTTCGTCGGTGGTTGTTGTGGAGATTCACTTCTGGTACTTTCCATAGATGAACTTCCGCTCGATTGTCTATCATTTTGTTGATTGTTGTTTTTATTCGAAGATGACCTTGAAGGAAAGTGTACTACTTGGGAGGGAAAGTCTAACTCATCGTCGTCAAGAATATCATCATCCTCTACCTCAATTATTCGCACGTTACTGCAATCTTCTCCGCTACAATGTTTGCATGCAACTGAGCAAGGGACGCCTGCCTTTCTGCATCCACATTGCGAACCGCAATCGCTTACTGAGCACGAGCAACTAATAAGATTCATCAGCCTGGGTGATGCTGGGTCCAGTAATGTCGTGATTGGTTTCAGTCTTTGGAGCTGACTTCTCTTCCATCCCCAATCCTTAGGATCTAAGTCATTTTGTAACCATGTTTGCACTTGGAGGTAAACTCTCCGACTATGAAAATTTGCTGCATCAGGCGATGGTGGGAGAGAGCATAAATTGAATTTTGTTTTTGCTGCAGACTGTGAAAACTTTTTGAAGCGAGTTTTAGCGAGAGTGTCTGTTGTACTACCATTATTGTACATAGCTGAAAACATGGTTTGTCCGGCAGCATGAACGACTGCACTAGGTGTGAATTCATTATAGAAGTAATCCATAGTAGCTTGTAGTTCTGTTCTTTCCTTGTCGTCCCCATCTTCCAGGATTTTCATCAGCGACTTAATGAATTTCAGTTTTCCTTGCATGTAACGAGCAGATGTCGTATCACAACCAGTGAAGGCATGAAGTAAGAGCACGTATTTTTTCAAAGGCTTATACTTGAATGATTGTGAGGAGTAGATTTTATGTGCAGTATTTCGCGAGGCTGGTTTTTTAAAGTACACGTTTTGTGTACACAAAGCGACAAGCAAAACTAGAAGGTCAACGTCTTCGCCGATTATAATAACAGAGGTGTACTCAGATGACTTTTGAAGAGCTGTCTGAACTATTAAACGGTCGGCATCTTCGAAAGCTTGCTGAGTCTCAAATCCAGCCACTTCAAGTTCATGTTGGAGGAAACTGATAAGACGATCCTTGTTGCTGTCGTTCGATAAGAAATTTTCTTGGCCAACTTTGATGAAGGTTGTATGGCCAAACTCAATGGATGGAGCGGTGTATTTGGCAGAGCGACGTAATCTTTCAGCTGCTTTTGTTCCACCGATATCCGACTCTGGCGGGTATCCATCGAAGATGACAGCAGTTTTCCCATCAGAGTACTGCTTTTGGAGATGTGTGACGTATTTCTTACAAATATCTTCAATTGTCATGTCCTTCCATCTCACCTTGTGCAGCAAATATCCCCCGTCGAAATCGTAAAACCGATTCTCTTTAGAAATGTTCTGCGTTTCCTCGGAGAAGGCCTCGTAGAAAGATGATTTTGTTCCTTTTCGCATACCACTCTCATCAAAAAGGGACATTGGGTAAGGAGCAAGCTCGTACTGTAGAAATTCCTCTAGATCGTCTGGTGTAGCTCCAGAAATTGCTATCCTTTGAAAAATCAACATTGGATCGATAGCAACAATTCTATCCATCACCTTCAGTTTCGCTGTCATGATTGAAGTTAACGAAATTTATTTTCGTATTAATAAAAAAAAACACCTTTCTGCGACCAGCTACGGATTTATTCTGCCAAAATATTTTCTGGCTTACAATAATTATGATTTTCACAACTAAGCATTATAAATTTCTTAAGATTAAGCAATTTCACAATATTCAGTATTGGGTTGCTGCATCAGCAGGAAGTGGCGGCGGCGCATGCACTGCAGGTCGTTGGACGCATGAACTCCGGATGTGGGTCGTGTTACCTGAAGTGACGGCGGCGCGTGTACTGCAGGTCGTTGGATGCGTGAACTCCGGATGCGGGTCGTGTTAACTCCTCCCTCCTGAAATGTCTGCGTCCCGCTGATTAGATGTTAAGTTTAACTGGCCTAAGATCCTGGAAGGACTCGGAGATCACCGGGAATGCGGTTGGATGGACGATTTCCGGGAATGTGTTTGGTTGAACGATTTGTAATTTTGTCTTTTTACTTCTGAGTTTGAAAGCTATAATTATACCAGAAATTATTATCAAAATTGTAAATAAACTAAAATCTGTAATTAGGGAAATCCCATTTCTAGTCGCGAGATACTGCAGTTTTTTTCTATTGCTGAGATGTAGGTCGTGCAGGTAGTCCGCATCTAGCTTAACACTTTTCTCCGCAGGGCTGCTTTGAAATACCGGTGGTAGAGCTTGAAATGTCCTGATCTGCTTGTTGATGAATTCCTTCTCGTTTATCCTGATGGTCTCGTTGTTAAATTGTATTATAAAGCTTCCCTTCAGATGTTTAGTAGAATTTCTTTCGAAAAGCTCCCCACTAAAGTTATCGAGAAATATCGTGTTATCGTTTATTACTTCTATTTTCTCGTTTTTGCTGAATTCATAGTCGCATTCGGCTTTTGCTCCTTTTAATAGACGATTAATGCAATGATGTTCCGGTAGTTTCTCCAATTGGCCTTCTTTGCATTGCCATGTTTTTTATGCTGTGGCATTTTTCAGTTATTCCAAAATCTTCGCCTTGGTTGACTAATAATTCTTTGAATTCCAGATGCACCATTTTATTATTCTTCGTTGTAGATCTAACTATGATGTGGTTGTACTCATGTCTGCTTGTTTTTGGCATTGAGATTATATTAAGGAAGATTGGTCCCTTTATTACAATTTCAGGTTCCGCATACTCGATTGCTTCGATTTTGTTTTCGTATGGAAGTGTTTCCATTTGAGTTATGAGTTGAGTAATTTCTGTCTTTTCTAACAGATTCGTATTGATGATTCCACTTTTAGCCAGATGTTCTTCTGTTACTATTTCACTGATCTCATGTTTTAAAATGCTTAATCTGTTGAATAACATTTGCTTGTATTTGTCATCAACTTGGTTGCCAAGGTGTTTGATTATTTTGTTATATTGCTGAAGCATTTCGTTTGTGGATTCCATCAGTTTTTTGTTAATTTTGTATTGCTCGTTGTTGGCAATAAGATCATTTTGGCTTTTGGTAACTGTGTCCCAATCGGTGGCATCTGGTGAACCAGCTATCCATTTCCATGCGGATCCTATCCAATTAATTGATCTTCTGTACTTGGAATTTACTCCCTTCAATTTATGAACCATTTGTTTTATGTACTTAACTTGATGTTCTAGTTGATGTTTAATCATACTGGTTCTATTTGTTTTCTCTACTGCCACTATAGTTCTATTAAGAATTTCCTCATAGTTAGTTAGGTCTATAACGTGCACTAGCCTTACGTTTCCGCTCATTATTCTCCCATTTCCTTGTTTTACAGTTGTGATTGGTCCCGTGTATTCAAAGATGTTTGCCGATGAAACAATGTGTACCCATACTGATCTGAAATTGAGAATTGTCTTACTGGGGAATGTTTTTTATATGAGATTTATGGATGCGTCTTCCACTGTTTGTATTGACGGTAACTTTATTATCCTTTTCAACTATTTCCTTTCTATAGATAGGTTTATGTTTGCCTTGAATTTGTTTTATAGCCACATAAATTGTTTCTCCTGGATTGTAAGTTTTTGGTTTTTGTCTTTTCTGGTTTTCTCGGTTCAGTTTTGCTTCTTGTTTCTTTTTTATTTCTTCTTTTAAGTCCGTATTAATTATTAAATTTTGATAGTTGATTCTCTGTGATCTACCCAGAAACACATCACTAGGTTTCATTTTTGTTACCGAGTGAATTGTATTATTATATCTGTCTACTGATATGTTTACGATTTCCTTGAGTGACAGATCCGGATATTCTTTCTGTAAACATCTCGCAATTTCTATGACTGTGGAGTGGACCCTTTCTATGGTGCCATTTACTTCGCTTTTCTGGCTGGGTGTTCTGTACAGCTCGATTCCTAACGTTTTGATGTAATTAGAAATAATCGGACTGATAAAACTCTTTTCGTTGTCTATGACCAATATCTTAGGTACAGTGAAAAAATGCAGTGCTTTGGTTATCTTATCTCTAAGATGTAGCACCGATCTGTCCTTTATTCGAAAAAATTTTGAAAATTTTGAAAATTTGTCTATGCAAGAAATGTACTTTTCATTTTGAAACTCAACAATGTCCATGTGTATTATCTCTGAAGGGTAGGTAGGGATAGGTGTTTTTTGTAGTTCCGGTTTATTAGGGTGTCTATCGTATTTATGAGAATTGGAAATATCGCATGTTCGGTATAGTTCTTAATTTGTTTTGTCATTTGAGGGAAGTAATATTTCTCTAAAATTTGTTTTTTATTCTCATCATGGTTTCTATGAGCCCTCCTATGTTCATTTTCGATGATTTCAAATTGATGTTCGGGGTTTTTAATATCTTCAGTAATTCTCTGTGTTATGCGGATTTTAAATTTGTTAAAGTGTTCTTTATAAATTTCTTGGACCAGTTGCAAGTAGTTTTCTGGTATTTTCAGACCATTCAGAATATTGGGATTTAATCGTTCTTTGAATACCTCCTTCAAGGTTTCCTCAGTGATTTCGCGCAATTTTATGTAGTGACGATGAAATCCCTGATGGGGTTCCTCATAAGCGTATAAGTCGTTTCCTTCTGAAATAATTATTTGATTTTTAAATACGTTTATGGCTACTTCGCAGTGTGGAGTGAGGTCTGTGTTATCCTGCTCAGCACTATGCACAGTTTGCGATGATGATGATGATGATGTGAGCATGTTGGCGTCCAATTTTAATCTTGACAGGGCATCAGCGACATGATTTGTATTTCCAGGTTTATAAATGAGTTCATAATTGTACTCCTCTATCCTAGCTTTCCATCTCTTGAGCTTCGCGTTAGTGTTTCTGTTGCTCAGGCTAAATGTTAGTGGTTGATGGTCCGTCAGTATTTTGATCTTTTTTGCTCCGTAAAGGTAGTTTCTTAGCGTGTCTAATGCCCAAACTATAGCTAGCATCTCCTTTTCATTCGTTGCGTAGCTTTCTTCGGTCTTGTTGAGTGACCGGGATATATAGGTGATAGGCCTATCCTTTCCAATTTCCCCTTGCGAAAGAACTGCTCCAATCGCATGGTCCGACGCATCTGTTGTTAGAACAAATGGCTTAGAGAAGTCTGGAAAAATTAGTATTTCTGGGGATGTTAAGAGTTCCTTCAGGTCATTAAATGCTTTGAGTTCCTTGTCACCCATGTGAATTTTTACTTTTTTTGATTGGTTTGCCTTTATTTGACCGTTTTCTCCTCTTGTGAAGTTTGTCAAAGGTTTGGCTATTTTCGCAAAATCTTTTATGAAACGCCTGTAATAAGATGTTAGCCCAATAAAACTCTTCAGATCTTTTAGATTATCTGGTGGTTTGATTTTGTTGATAGCCTTTACCTTTTTTTCGTCCGGTTTAATCCCTTCCTTTGTGATCATGAAGCCCAAAAACTCCGTTTCAGATTATAGAAATTCGGTTTTGTCAAGGTTTACCCTCAGATTAGCTTTTTCCAATTTTGAAAAATTTTTTTCGATGTTTTGTAAATGTTCGGTTTCTGTTTTCCCAAAGATGATTATGTCATCAATGTATACGTAACATATCTTTCCAATGTATTCTTTAAGGACATCGTCGATCATTCTTTGAAAAATCGCCGGGGCGTTCTTCAGCCCAAAGGGTAATCTCGTGAATTCATATTTTCCGTTCATAGTTGAGAATGCTGTTTTTTGGATGTCTTTTCCCTTCATCTTAATCTGATGAAATCCGGATGTAAGATCCATGGTCGTAAAGAATTTTGAATTGCCTAGACTTGCTATGGTGCTGGATATATCGGGAATAGGATAGGTATCAGAGATTGTTACAGCGTTTATCCTCTTAAAATCAATCACCATTCTATATTTCCTGATTCCAGAGGCATCCATTTTCTTTTCTACGATCCAAATGGGTGAATTGTACGGACTTTTCGAAGGTCTTATTATTCCGTCTTTCAGTAGTTGATCTATTTGGCGTTCTACCTCCTCCCTCATATTAGCGGGATATGGGTAAGTTTTTGTATATATTGGCTCGTCCGTTAAGGTTTTTATCTCAGCTTCCACAGTGGTTTTCACTATTTCTTTGTCATTAATCTGTCCAAAAAGTTTCTTATATTTCTGTATTACTTCTTGTAATTTTATTTTCGTTTGGGGTTTTAAGTGCCCATCTCTAACTTCTATATTATTCACTTGAATGGATCGTTTTTCCTTAAGGGGGTAGTCTCATGTTCGATCTTCAAAAAATCTTTTTTTTTTTTTTTTGCATTTTCTCAAAGTTAAATAAGTTGGGAATATACTGTAAAAATTTTAGACCGATACACTACGTCATTTAAAAGTTACAACATATAATAGGGGAGAGCGCACCCTGCATCTGCATATATGAAAATTTTTTCTCTAGACTTTAAACGCGTTTTTCTCGAAACTACTTTTTTTTCGTCAGCACGGATGATTAAAGAAAAACTATTGGACCGATTGGGCTGAAATTTTGACATATTATTATAAACATGAATGGTTCTGGCGGGTAGCAGAATTAGATATTTTTATCGATTTATTTCTGTTTTATATCGATTTTAAACCGAAAAAAACCGTCGATTTTGTAAAATTTTTTTTACAAGGCCGCCATTTTGCTATTTTTCACTCAAATCTTTTAAATCTGCTACGGGCCAGAATGACAACCCTACTGAATAATAATCTTTTTGGAATTTTGATTTCAGATGATTGGGAAAGACGCAATCAGGGGGGCGAGCTACCTACTTTTTTTTGAAGAGACCTACTTCGCCTCACCAAAATGACCTTAAAAAATTTCTTTTTTTATTTAAAAGAAATGTTTTTGTATTGTTCAATAGTTTAATAATAACATATAATTATCACAAGAAGATTGCATTTCATTTTCCACACAAAAAAAATCTTAAAAAACCTTCAAAAATTAAGCTCGGCCATGAGACTACCCCCTTAAGAGGGATTATTACATTGGGTTTAATTTTCAACAAATTGTTTTTCCTATCTATAACTGCTTCCAGATCCTTTAGGGTGTCATCTCCTATGATCCCATCAAAAGACTTTAATCCTGGTAAGACAAAGAAATTGGTTTGAGTATCATTTCCGATACTAGCAAAGAATTTTCCTGAGATTTTTTCCTTTATTTCTATTTCACCTCCAGCGGATTGTATTTTAAATGTAGTTTCTGTCGGTTGTCTTTTTGTAGCCAATTCGGGTCTAATAAAATTATTATTTGCTCCAGTGTCTATGAGAAATTTTAGTATCCTTCCGTCCCGAGTTTTGTACTCTAGGTAAGGTATACTAGAGAGGCTTCCGTCATAAAATTTACTTCAGGTTCCTCTTCCTCGCACAATCCGGCGTATTCATCGCCTACCTCATTTTCTATGGTCTGACTATATTCTTCTTTCAAGGGTCCCGCTCCAGTTTCTAATGTATTTATCCTTTGTTGTTTGTGTGGATAATTATCAGATCCGTGATCCCTTTTATAAGCATAATTATTATTAGTCGGTCGGTTCATATAGTTGACTTGTTTGGTTTGCATAGAAGGATCAACTTCCATGGGAACTGCAGGTTTCGTCTGAGTCTGCCTAGGAGGTGGCTGTGATCTTTGGTTATGCTGGATGTGATAAGCCTCGTTTCTTTGATCAAAGGGTAATACTTTAGGTGTTTGTTTTTGCGGTAGGTTTGACGATGCTGGCTTATTATTATTAGGTCCGCAACTAAGTTCTCGCTGTTTTTTTTTATGAATATAAAACTTTATTATGAAAAAATGGTTATAAATGAGTTATTCAAAGTACTGCCCATCGCTAGCGACAACCTTTTCCCATCTTTCTGGCAGAGCTCGAATACCGTCACGGTAGAAGTGTTCGTCTTTTGAGGTTATCCATGAATCAAGCCAATTTACGATGTCGTCATAGGAACGGAACTGCTGATTAGCCAGAGCATGTGCCATCGAACGGAATAAGTGATAATCGGACGGCGCAATATCTGGGGAATATAGCGGGTGGGGTAGGACTTCCCATTTGAGTGTTTCTAAGTAGGTTTTGACGGGTTTGGCAACGTGAGGCCGATCGTTGTCGTGCTGTAAAATCACTTTTTCGTGCCCTGATCGTATTGTGGCCGCTTTTCGCGCAGTGCTCGGCTCAATCGCATCAATTGAGTTCGATACCGTTCCCCAGTGATCGTTTCGTTCGGTTTCAACGTCTTTTCAGCGTTTTCGAAGATTTTCGGCCTTCCTTCACGCGAACGGTCGTCAACATCAAAATCACCGTCTTTGAAGCGACGGAACCAATCACGGCACGTTGTTTCACTTAGAGCAGCATCTCCGTAAACTTTTTGGAGTTCTCGATGCGCTTGAGCCGCCGTTTTCTTCGAATGAAAAACGAAAAGCAACACTTCCCCGCAAATGACGATTATTTGGCACATAATCAGACATTTTCACACAACTAAAAGTATATGTTCCAAAAACAAAATCACAAATGTATCAAATCGGCTTGCTTACCATATGTCTAAGCTTGGTTCATGACGTTTTAGTAATGCTATTATATAATCGACCAACTCTTACTACTGGAGCCATCTATTGAAAAACAGCGGGAACTTAGTTGCGGACCTAATAAAAGAGTAAAACTGGTTTATGGGTGTAGTTATTGAGTTATTGAAGTAAGGCTTGCGTATATTCACGTTACGAAAGTTAAGATTTTGTATCTCTAGACAGGAAGCATATGCTTCAGGAAGTGTCTGTGGCTATTGTATCGTTAGCATTTTGGAAATCTCACCATTTACACCTCTAATGAAAACATCGAGCGCTCTATACCTATAGGACTCAATTAGCGCATTAGTCGTTTCTACCCAATGATCCTCCGTTTTTAGCTTGTTTATTATTAGCGAAAATTGGTGGTTCACGTTTGCGTAGAATTCGTCCAGTCGCCTATTCCCTTGAGTTAGGAGACTCAATTGGTGTTCTAGAGTACGGATGTCTCTCTTGTCCGCGTAATGCAGTGAAAGGCATTTTTTAATAGCAGGCCAGCTATCGCTAAAAATATTGTAGGAAATAAGGGCAGCATCTGCAAGGCCCCTTATCTTTTGACGTATGCTTTGCAAGATAGCTCTGTACAAAGGTTTATTCCGGATTATCTCGTAGTCTTTAAGAATATTTTCCACGTTGTGAATCCATGAAATGTATTGTACTGGGTTTCCATCGAATATTTGTAGTTCTTTTACACAATCTGGCAATTTACCTATTTCTTTCAATTCAGCTTCGTCTTTTGGAGGTTGAAGTGATTGTTCTTGAGTTACTGTGGGGACATTAACGCCCTCCAACTTTAGGAGTCTTAGTTCGACTTTTTTTGATATTTAGATTTGTGCGTTAACTGCACCAGTTAATTGCCTAATTGCCTCTTGGAGTTGTTCCATTTTTTTGCTACTTCGAATTAAGCTTCGCGATATTCACGATTTAGAATATAGTTATTAGTGGGGAGAGAAAAGGAAGTTCCGTTGCAGTATCAACTTGCAAAATAATTACTCCAACTTTTCTTTTATTTTCTGATTAAAAATTTTCCTATTTAACACTTAATGCTTCAAATTCACCTTCACTTTGGTTTTATTTTCTATTTGTTGAGGGTTTCCTCTTCTTTTCTTTATTTGTGAAAATTGTTCTACTTACATTAGAATGAAGGTTTTCATAGCTCTGAGGCTTGAGAATAAATCCGTGGAAGCAGTGGATGCCGGGTTTATGGGTAAGATGACTACTTGTTGTCTTCTCCGGTCGTTGAGGGTTGGTATGCTGGATAGGTCGTAGGTTTCCCTTTTAGCGTCGAACGTTGAAATTGTAGATCGCCTACTCGTGGTACGCACTCTAATCACTCGCACTACTGAAAGTTTTTGTTATGCCCGTTTTTAAAGGGTAGGTTTGCAGGATAGGACGTAGGTTTCCCTTTTAACGATGAACTTTGAAGTCGTAAATCGCCTACTCGTGGTTCGCACTCTAATCACTTGCCGAAAGCTTTCACTTTTCCCGTTCTACCGAAATTTTTATCTCGACTTGATTAAGCTTAAACTTTAACTAGACTCGATTTAATAGCGGTAGATATTAACGATCGGTCCCTGTTCGGGCACCAGTTAATGAAATTTATTTTCGTATTAATAAAAAAAACACCTTTCTGCGACCAGCTACGGATTTATTCTGCCTAAATATTTTCTGGCTTACAATAGTTATGATTTTCACAACTAAGCATTATAAATTTCTTAAGATTAAGCAATTTCACAATATTCAATATTGGGTTGCTGCCTCAGCAGGAAGTGGCGGCGGCGCATGCACTGCAGGTCGTTGGACGCATGAACTCCGGATGTGGGTCGTGTTACCTGAAGTGGCGGCGGCGCGTGTACTGCAGGTCGTTGGATGCGTGAACTCCGGATGCGGGTCGTGTTAACTTTGATAAAGGTTTTACCTGTCTGTCTCTTTTTAATGTAAGAGTTTTGAAAGTGTAATTCGTGGCGTCGCTCATCAGTTTTATTCCCTCTTCCTCAGCCACGTGACAGTTCACGGTATCATCACCTACGATTCCCGTGCCAATCGAAACAAGTTGTCCTACATTTGGAAATGGATTGTGCCTAGCAAACCTACAGTTGCACTCCCCTAGCCCGGGTATTTAACAGGCGGGCTGAAAAGTTCGTAGGCTAGCATAGAAAAAATTATGTTTTTGATAGAATTTGATTTTATTATTCAATATAGTTCCCTTCGAGGGCGATACAATGATTATAGCGGTCATACAATTTTTCGATACCATTTTTATAATACGATTTGTCTTTAGCCTCAAAATAGGCTTCAGTTTCGGCGATCACCTCTTCATCGGCGTAAAATTTCTGTCCAGCGAGCATCCTCTTGAGGTCTGAGAACAGAAAAAAGTCGCTGGGGGCCAGATCTGGAGAGTATGGTGGATGCGGAAGCAATTCGAAGCCCAATTCATGGAATTTTGCCATCGATTTCATTGATTTGTGACATGGTGCATTATCTTGATGAAACAGCACTTTCTTTTTCTTCAAATGGGGCCGCTTTTCCGCGATTTCGTATTTTAAACGCTCCAATAACGCTACATAATAGTCGCTGTTTATGGTTTTCCCTTTTTTAAGATAGTCAATGAATATTATACCATGAGCATCCCAGAATATTGATGCCATAACCTGGCCAGCCGACTTTTGCGTCTTTCCACGCTTTGGAGTCGGTTCACCACATGCAGTCCACTCGGCTGACTGTCGATTGGACTCTGGTGTGAAATGATGGAGCCATGTTTCGTCCATCGTCACATATCGACGCAAAAATTCGGATTTATCACGACTGAACAGCTCCAAACACTGCTTAGAATCATCGATCCGTTGTTGTTTTTGGTCGATTGTGAGCTGGCGCGGCACCCACTTTGCACAGAGCTTTCGCATATCCAAATATTCATTCACGATATGACCAACACGTTCCCTTGATATCTTTAGGGTCTCAGCTATTTCAATCAACTTCACTTTACTGTTATCAAAAATTATTTTGTGGACTTTTTTGATTTTTTCCTCGGTAACAGCCTCTTTGGGGCGTCCACTGCGTGCATCGTCCTCGGTGCTCATTTCGCCTCGTTTAAATTTAGCAAACCACTTTTCTACGGTTGATTTTCCTGGTGCACAGTCCGAATAATGTTTATCAAGCCAAACTTTGGTGTCAACAGTATTTTTTTTCGCCAAAAAGCAATGCTTTATTAACACACGAAATTCTTTTTTGTCCATTTTTTGCAAAGTAACAAAAGTTCTTTCACTCAAAATGCTATAACTCAGATACTAATAGTGCAACAGCTGTCAAATTTATACACGCGTCTTTTGAAGGTTAGGGCTAACTAGAAATCATATGGATTTGATACTAGTAGCGCCATCTATGTGTTAGCCTACGAACTTTTCAGCCCGCCTGTTAATACCCGGGAGCTGGTTCTTGTAGGATCAGGGCTAGTTTAAAGCTTTAATGAGGATCAGGCTACCCTACCTACCGGCTGCGCCAAATTGTTATATACACCCCGGGTATTGTAGGGTGTATATAATGCAATTGAGGGATTTTCGGGAGAATGACTGGGTTGAATAAAAGGTCGGAAAGATTATACTTAACATACCCTGGGCCACAGGGCGGAAGGATTGGCTAATAAAGGGAGCTGGGAAAAATTGGGTGCGCTGGTTCCGGCGTCCTTCGTAGTGTGGCTCCAAGGGAGAATTGGAATAAAACTTGAAGAAAACGGCTGTGTTGCTCACGGTAAAAACTTAAAGAAAACGGCTGTGTTGCTCACGGTAAAAACTTGAAGAAAACGGCTGTGTTGCTCACGGTAAAAACTTGAAGAAAACGGCTGTGTTGATCACGGTAATAAGGTAAAAACTTGAATAAACTGGGATATGAAGGTTTCACTTGGGAATAACTAAGGTTTTAATGTGGGACAGCAAAGGTTTAGAAATTGGGGACAACCGTGATGGTTGCGGGTCTCGGTGCAACTCTCGTCGCGTTGCTGGTCTCGGTGCAACTGCCAATTTGCTCTCTGCCAAATTGGCTTGCGCTCACAATGCACTTCTGCATTGCATTCTTCCCAGCGCCTTCTTCCCACGGTTCAAGTTGCTACTTTGTAGCAGTTTTGCCTTGCGCTCGGCTTATCGCCGGTGGAACCGCTGACGTGGCGTCTGGGTCGCTGCATACCGGTGGTGTATGATGTCCGGCTGCCGTGGGTGCAAAATGCTGACGTGCATTTTGTTATCTCCCTGCTGGATGAGTTGCGAGAGGTTAACTAGCGATAGTGTTACAATTGAATTGAATTGTAACAATTTAATATTGTTACAATTTGAATTGTAACAGTGGTATCACTTTCTCTCTGACCACTTTGAACACGAGTTGGGATTTTTCACTTTTAATCTTGCATTGGAGGTTCACTGCTCCCAATACATGCATTTTATTTTCCGAGTAGCATATTAGGCTTCTCGTGTTCGAGCTTTGTACTTTGGCTACTGTTCTTTCAGCTATGCCAAGCGGAAGTACATTACATTGCGCTCCCGTATCTAGCTTTACTTGGAATCGCGCATTACCGGCCTCGATGTTTTCGTACCAGTCCTCCTCTTCCCCTTGCTGCACGGAATGCGCTCGAAGTGTCTTTTCTACCTGCGATACAGAGAATATCTCGAAACTCTCTTGCTCGTCATCCAAATCTTCAAGCAATACGTTTACTTTTTTCCTATTGCCACTTGCTTGGCAAAGTTTCCGCTCTTGTTGCAGTTCCTGCACTCTTTTTTGTACGCGGGACACTCGCGTTTGCCATGTCTACTGCCGCACCTCCTGCAGTCGAACTCTTCATTTTTCTCGTCTTGGGGCCTGCCTTTTTTCTTACCTTTAAGCGCGAGTACTTGTTTGTGTGTTTTATTCTCAAATTCGCCCAGCTGTTTTGTTGCTTGCTCACTCGCCTGGCAAATATTGACTGCTTTGTTGAGGCTCAAGTCGGCCTCTGTTAGCAACTTTTCTCTGACTTGGCTCGACCTAACCGCAAATACAATTTTGTCCTTCAACATATCATCGTTGAGCGTCCTGAATTCGCATTTACTCGCTTGCGTTTTTATCCGGGTGAGAAATTCGTCGAACGGTTCGTCTTCCTTTTGTGTGATTTTATAGAATAAGAACCTTTCAAATGATATATTTGCCTTCGGCGTGAAGTAGGCGTCGAACTTATTTTGATTGTCGAGAGACTTTTCGCCTCGAGGTTTTCGTCAGAGAGGTTAAAATTGTTGTAAATTTCTATAGCGTCCAGACCTATCGCGGACATAAAAGTCGCGACCTGTACTTCGGCTGGTTTCTTCTTTAGCTGCGCTGCCGTGGCATACCACTCGAATTGCTGAAGCCATTGCTTCCAGTTATTTTTGTCGGCCGAAACCGTCAAGCTGTTTGGCGGCCTAACTCCCGGCACCGCGTCATTTTGCGCCGCTGGCTGTTGACTATTTTCGTTTTCGTTTGTCATCCTTCTGATCCTCCTATCCGGGGGCTCTTTCTGTGTTTTTCTTTTGCTTCTGACACCATGTAACGTAGTCGATTCTAAACAACCAAGACTTACTTTTAACTAGCGTTTATTAATTGCACTGGAAGTTACAAGACCAATCTGACACACTAACTGGTTGGCGGGCAAAGACAATGAATGTACATGTATGTGTACAACACCATGGCTGCTGAAACTGACAGACGGTTGCGCGGTGACTGTGTCGCGCTCTAGTGGCTCTACTTTACATCAGTGTTATACTGAAAGTTTTTTAATTATGTCATAGAGCATGATTATGTCTTCATGGTTTCTGCATTCAACCCTTCTTGCATATGGGCATTTCTCTGTAAGCTCGTACAGGTCCCATACAAATGCTGTCCTGGCAATTTTTTTTAACATTTGCCAAAAAACCGTGTTCTATTTCGAAGAAAATTAACTACATTAAGGACCATGTACAATGCTGGCAAGAATATTCCCAAAGGTTCATTGAGAACTAGAACTTGCTGCACTGTGTAATGCCTCAAAATGTTGTGCGATCTATGCACTAACAGAAAGATATATGCCGGAATAAATAAATTGTTCAAATCTTCCTTTTCTTTATAAATATATAATTCAGATATTACATATAAATTGAATAATTCATTTTCTACCATGGTGTCCCTCTTCTTCTGAGGTCCCTTTAATGGAAGGTTGTGTGGCTGCTACTCTTCTGGTGCTATCTGTTGAGCGATATTGGTGGCTTAAAACAGGTACGACTCTCTTGATTTTATTTGTCAATAAGATTTAGGAATCCTATTAGATCACTAAGTAGCACGTATGATAAGACAATCAACTTAAATTGTGAATGGGTTGTGCCTCTGGTTTAGAAGGGCAGCTATATCCTTGTGGGTGTAGATATGGTCTTTGACCGTTCAAATTAAATCTTTGCGAGTTGCAGATTAGCTCTCTGCGAGTTACAGATTAACACTCTGTGAGTTGCAATTTAAATCTTTACGAGTTGCAGATTAGCTCTCTGCGAGTTACGGATTAACACTTTGTTAGTTGCAAATTAAATCTTTGCGAGGTGCAGATTAGCTCTCTGCGAGTTACAGATTAACACCATGTGAGTTGCAAATTAAATCTTTGCAAGTTGCAGATTAGCTCTTTGCGAGTTACAGATTAACTCTCAGTGAGTTGCAAATTAAATCCTTGCAAGTTGCAGATTAGCTGTCTGCGAGTTACAGATTAAATCTCTGTGAGTTGCAAATTAAATCTTTGCGATTTGCAGATTAGCTCTCTGCGAGTTACAGATTAACACTCTGTGAGTTGCAAATTAAATCCTTGCAAGTTGCAGATTAGCTGTCTGCGAGTTACAGATTAAATCTCTGTGAGTTGCAAATTAAATCTTTGCGAGTTGCAGATTAGCTCTCTGCGAGTTACAGATTAACACTCTGTGAGTTGCAAATTAAATCTTTACGAGTTGCAGATTAGCTCTCTGCGAGTTACAGATTAACACTTTGTTAGTTGCAAATTAAATCTTTGCGAGTTGCAGATTAGCTCTCTGCGAGTTACAGATTAACACTTTCTTGGTTGCAAATTAAATCTTTGCGAGTTGCAGATTAGCTCTTTGCGAGTTACAGATTAACTTTCTGTGAGTTGCAAATTAAATCTTTGCGAGTTGCAGATTAGCTCTTTGGGAGTTACAGATTAACTCTCTGTGAGTTGCAAATTAAATCCTTGCAAGTTGCAGATTAGCTCTCTGCGAGTTAAAGATTAAATCTCTGTGAGTTGCAAATTGAATCTTTGCGATTTGCAGATTAGCTCTCTGCGAGTTACAGATTAACACTCTGTGAGTTGCAAATGAAATCTTTACGAGTTGCAGATTAGCTCTCTGCGAGTTACAGATTAACACTTTGTAAGTTGCAAATTAAATCTTTGCGAGTTGCAGATTAGCTCTCTGCGAGTTACAGATTAACACTCTGTGAGTTGCAAATTAAATCTTTGCGAGTTGCAGATTAGCTCTTTGCGAGTTACAGATTAACTCTCTGTGAGTTGCAAATTAAATCCTTGCAAGTTGCAGATTAGCTCTCTGCGAGTTACAGATTAAATCTCTGTGAGTTGCAAATTGAATCTTTGCGATTTGTAGATTAGATCTCTGCGAGTTACAGATTAACACTCTGTGAGTTGCAAATTAAATCCTTGCAAGTTGCAGATTAGCTCTCTGCGAGTTACAGATTAAATCTCTGTGAGTTGCAAATTAAATCTTTGCGAGTTGCAGATTAGCTCTCTGCGAGTTACAGATTAACACTCTGTGAGTTGCAAATTAAATCTTTACGAGTTGCAGATCAGCTCTCTGCGAGTTACAGATTAACACTTTGTTAGTTGCAAATTAAATCTTTGCGAGTTGCAGATTAGCTCTCTGCGAGTTACAGATTAACACTTTCTTGGTTGCAAATTAAATCTTTGCGAGTTGCAGATTAGCTCTTTGCGAGTTACAGATTAACTCTCTGTGAGTTGCAAATTAAATCTTTGCGATTTGCAGATTAGCTCTCTGCGAGTTACAGATTAACACTCTGTGAGTTGCAAATTAAATCTTTGCGAGTTGCAGATTAGCTCTCTGCGAGTTGAGACCACTAAATGTTCTGATTTTTCCTTGCAATTGCATGGCCTTATATACGAATTTATCTGACAGTCCTATCTCTACTACTACTGGATTATTCTCAGCTATGGTGAATAGGTGAACTATTCTGCGCATGCTTGTCAGTAGGCCTTGTCAAATTTTATGACAGTGGACCGATGTGGAGTTGTTTACAACTGAAATCTGGATTCTTGACGTTAAGACTGAACACAGCTGTTCGATGGCTCTAACAAGGTTCTTTGACACCGAAGGGGGAATTCAATTAAAATTACCGTTTGTCGGGTTCTTAAAGAATTCTGATGTATTTAACTGATTACAGCCGATTTATACAAAAATTGCAAACAAATACTTACATACTAGGCACAGTATGTGAAACAAATACAAAATAATGAAACCAATAACAAATACGTTTCAATTAAACTTAGTTGACTGACTCATGCAGTGGCGGATCTAGTATTTGAAGTTGTGGGGGGGGGGCTTGCACTAGGATAGAATTGAGAGAGCACGCAGCGGGTTCTTCCATAAACCTACGTACTTTATATATGTATTAATATAATAATAATAATAAAATAATAATAAAACCTTTTATTTCATGCAAAAGTACGTACAGATAAAGTTCAAGAAAATAATAATGTTATTTCCACGAATTTTACTTATTTTTAGAAAATGATTAGATACAAAAATATTATATAGAAGTTTGATTGCATGAACCCCTCTTCAAGTGAAGGTGAAGGCCTCCTCTAAAGAACACCAAATGCCTCTATCTTGAGCTATTTGCGGCCAGCAGGTACCAGCTATTTTTATTAACTCGTCTGCCCATCTCGTGTGGGGTCTGCCTTTGAGACGTTTACCGATTGGACCCTTCCACGTTGTTACCCTGTTTGTCCATCTCTCGTCCTTTAGCCTCGCTACGTGCCCAGCCCATTTCCATTTTAGTTTCTTAGCGTAGGTCAGAGCATCCGTCGCTTTGGTGGTTTCTCTAATTTTTGTGTGACGTATTTTTTGCGTCTTTTTGATATTGAGCATACTTCGTTCTATTCCGCGCTGGCAGGTAGTGATTTTGCTTTTTATTTTGGGTGTATATTTCCATGTTTGACATGCGTAGGTTAGACAAGGTAGGAGGCATGACGTCATGACTTTTGTTTTGATATTTGTTGGCATGTTACTTTTGAATATCTCTTTTAAAGACCAGTACTTGTTCCAAGTATTTTGTACTCTTCGTTCTACTTCTAGTTCATGTTGTTTTCTGTTGAAGCCAATTTGTTTTCCAAGATAGATGTACTTCTCTGTATATTTCAGAGTTTCATTGTCCACTGATATTTTTCTCTGTATATTATTTGTCATGACCATTGTTTTCGAAAGATTCATTTCTAGACCTACCTCCTTACTAGCTGTGTTTAGTGAATCAATCATGTTTTGTAGTTGTGTGCTGGATTCTGACAGCAGAACTAAGTCATCTGCGAAGCGTAGATGGGATAAATACTTGCCATTGATGGTTATTCCTAACATTTCCCAGTTGAGACTTTTTATTATTGGTCGCCTTGTTTCACGCCTCTTTCGATGGGGAACGTAGGTCCATTGGATTCTAGTTTTATTTTTGCTGTACTATCTTTGTAAATGTTTCTGATTATATGTATCTATATACTCTTGTTCAACTTTTTGGGCTTGCAGGGCGGTCCATATACTTTAATGTGACACGGTATCAAAAGCTTTTTTATAATCAATATATGCGATGTAGAGCGCTCTTTGCTTCTCTTGGTATTTCTCTATTATTTGTTCCAGTGTGTGTATATGATCGATTGTTGAGAAGCCTTTGCGAAAACCTGCTTGTTCTATTGGCTGGTTTGCTTATATTGTGATACTTATTCTTTTGTTGATTATGGAGGAAAACAGTTTGTAGATAACTGAGAGCAAGCTTATAGGCCTGTAGTTTGTGATATCTTTTGAGTCACCTTTTTTGTAAATTAAAATTATTTCCAACTCTACCCATTGCGAAGGTATTTCAGCGGTTTTTAATATAAGGTTAAATAAGTGTGTTAATGGGGGAGTCAGTAGAGGCCAGGCAATCTTTATAGCTTCATTTGTAATGCCGTCTGGTCCTGGGCTTTTATCTAGCTTTAACCTTTTTATTTCTTGTGTGACTTCTTTTTCAGTTATTGTTGTTATGTTTCCGCTCTTATTTATAGAGTTAGAATTATTTGCAATGCTATGGCTGGTGCTCTCATTTCCTTGTGCTTTATATAGAGTTTTATAGAAATTTGTTGCTACATATATAATTTCCTTGCGATTATTTACGATTTTGTCTTTGCAGTTTAAGCCATCTATCCAATATTTATTTGTTCTTAGTTCTTTAAGGGCCTTTTTTGAGCTTCCTGCTTTCTCCAAATGATTTTCGATAGTCTTCGACCTGTAGCTTTTGTAGTCATGTTTAATGAGTTTACTTATTGGTTTGTATAGAGCTGATAGTTCATTTTTTTTTGCTCGAGTTTTTATCTTAGCATGCTGTAATCTTGTCTTCTCTTGATGAGTTCCAGTGTACGCTCGTTTAGAACTTTATGGTTACCTTTTGATATTTCGTTAGAGGTTTGAGCGTCCTGTAAACTCTGGGTTATAGTCTTGGTGAATGTGTTATAGAAAGCCTGTAGTGATGTTTTTTCTTGGCATTTATGTAGATCCTGTAACTGAGATGAAATGTTTTGTTTATAAGATATTATTTCTTGTTCAGTTTTCAGTGATGAATATCGATTGCTTTTGTACGCTGTACGTTTTTTCTTCTGTTTTGTGATAGATATTGTTGCTCTGATTGCTCTGTGGTCCGACGGGTAGTTCACATTTAGAACTTCTATGTTTTGGAAGATGTTTGGCTGGTTTGATAAAACGTAATCTATTTCATTTTTGTATTTACCATTCGGTGATCGCCAGGTCCATCTTTGGTTTGGTTTTTTATGGAAAAAGTATAACCAGACTAGCGCAATTACTACTGTATTTTTAATAAAATCTCATTTGAAGTAGCCGAACCGACTAACCCGCCATTGCGCCCTTCTTATACTGAATCTCGTTCTGAGGCATTGCCAGCATTATCGTTCCTGTGTCGATGTCTTTTTACTTTACTGTACTTATCACTGAACTGCAAACTATAGGGAACGGGCTGTCGACTCAATCCGCATTCACTCACAATAGCGGGCTGTCGTATCCTTTCCATATGTGGAAAGGACCGGCAGTATTTGGCTTTTTCTGTACAACGGGCTTTTGTGTACAACTTCACTCGACCGTTACAAAAGTATTTAAGATGGTAAGTTTGTGTTCGAGGGCGAAATCAATTAACCTCTGGCCCCTGTGGTTTCTTTCACCATATCCGTTTGGTTTCATTATTAGATGTTCATCTTTTCTTGGTTGTCCTATTTTCGCGTTAAAATCACCCATTATTATATAGTTCTTGTAAGCTTGGTCTAGGGCACTATTGACATTCGAGTAGAAGGTGTTAATAATTAAATCAAACATATGCGAGGTTCTAAAAAAAAAATAAAATGAAAAATACTTTGTTAAGTTATTAAGACTTTTATTCGAACAACTTCATACGGCGATACTTAACAGTGATCTGATTCTAAATTAAATCAAATGTATCTTACATGGGTAGGCGACAATTCTGTTGACCTCTGTGCTTTCTGCTGACGCGATGTCGGCTGTGGCGGAAAGCCGATCTTATTACATTTTGTAGAAAATTGCGAAATGTGGGAAACTATGGAGTTGACGAGGAATTTAGAGTACACGAGGTGCTGATTGTACAGGATTTGGGATTGGAGGAACGTGAGGAACGTGGTCTGTGTTAGTTGTGTGCTCTCCTATAACTGTTAATCTCTTTTTCATCCGCTGTTTCAGTCGGTGCGTATATTTGTATAATTGACAATCCTTGTATGTTTAAGTTCAATAGTGCTACTCTATCATTTATGCCCTTGAAACTTTCAATCCAGTTCTTGCGAGTTTTATTTATTATGAAATCGACTCCATGTTTGCCAGGTGTGTCCCGTGTAACATAGTATGAAATTATTATATTCTTCTATCCGGGTGCCCGTCCTCCTTATTTCACACAAACCAATTATGTCGTATTTGACTGTAATGAGTGCTTCGCTAAGTTCGATTAAACGTTCATAAGTAGATAAAGTTCTAACGTTGTAAGTTATTATATAAAGCTGGTCTTTCTTCTTTTCAGTTGAGTTAGGTATTTCTTGGGTTTGTTTCTCTTTTCTTGTTATTGAAGAAGTTTGAGATATCTTCTTTAGAGGGTTCTGGTCTTGATCTTCCACGGTGACCAGCCGGGTTGGAAGATGGTTTTCGTTGCTTCGTTGAAATTGGTTGAATGTTGTATCGTTTTGAGGGAGGAGGGTGTTGGTTGCTATGATTGTAAGTTATTGGTTGTATTATCGTTGGTTTGGTTATGTGGTGTATTGACGTTATTGCTTATTAAGTAGCTTAGAATGCTTGGCTTTAGAACTCCTTCTGAGACACTGTTTGATCTGGTTAAAGATGGGTTTGATTGTTTTATTTTGCTTTTCTTTAGGGGTCTTGTTGTACTATTACCAACTAGTGCTTGAGAAATGGGATCTGACTCTGGTGAAGTCGTCAGTGTTTTTTTGCTGTTTGATTTTAATATAACCAGTTTGTCGTATTTTATCGTGACTTTATTTCCTTTCTCACGTTCTCTATTTGCTACTTCCTGTAGTTCTTTCCTTTTTTCTAGTATGTACTTATGGTAATCTTCGTTCAGATAATACTGGGTGTCTTTCAATAATCTTTTTTGCTAGAGAATGCTAATCTTTAAACCAAGGGGAACAATTATTGGTCGCGGTTTAGCGCCTTTTGTCCCCACTCTCTTTATATCCTGAATGTCTCTACAATCCAGTTTTAAGGATAACTTTTCACTTATGTTTACAATTGCAATAAATTATTCTCCAAGTTATGGTAGGATGTCTCACCCTCCTTGATACCGAAGAAAATTATATTTCTTTGTCTTGCTTGTTTTTCTATAAATTGAATTCTTTTTTCTTGTTGTTCAATTTTTTCTTTCAAGGTTTGATGTTTTTCTTCCAATATGGTAAATGTCTCTTCTAATTTGTTAGTTATGTTGAGTGTTACCTGTTCTGTCACCTTTTCGCCACTTTTTTGAATTTTTATTTTTTGTACGTTCAGTTCCTTTTGAATATTTTGTAAGGCTTTCATAATTTCCTCCATGGTGTCTGTTTTGGTACTCGTTGCGTCGTCTAGTAGAACGCGTCTCAGCAGCACCCTCTTTTTAATTGATTAACAAGTTGTGAATAAATTGCTTGTTTACTATCTAAGTGGTGACCTCTCGTGGCGTTTCTTGGAATATATTAATATATATAGGATTAAATTTTTCAGAAGTAAAATGGTTAATGATTAATGTTAAATGTACGTTATTATTTAAAAGAATGACAGCAACGACTTTTCGTTATTACACTTTATTGGTAAGATAGAAATAGTACATATTTACATTATACATAGCAAAAATATCTATACTTTTTTCATAACATTTTCTTCCTTTTCGAATGACCAATCAAGTGTTTCAAGACGACGCGGTTTTAGTTTACAAAATGTGCGGACTACTTCTTCGCCTGTATGTACAATATCTTCATGGACGTTTCCTAATGCCAAACCATTCAATCGATTTTCAGACATTGTTGTTCTCAAATAATTTTTCAACCGCTTTAGTAATGAAAAAGTACGTTCTGCTGTCGCAGAAGTTACAGGTATCGTAGCTAGTAATTGTAGAAGAGTTGTTATAATACATTACTTATCGTGGCTTTTAAATTTCATTATTTTCAAAGTTTCCAACGCAGTTTGAAATCCTGCAAATTCTGGTTTGTGCAATACTTGTGCCACAATGAAATTTCATTTTCCAGTTCTCTTTCGTCACATGTAAATCTTTTTCGTAGACTTGTGCAGCATTTAGAATCTTTTCCGGGGGCACTTTTGAACGATGGGCAAGTATCAAGCTTTCAAGGGGTAAAATTTCTACAAATTTTCCATTAAATCTTGTACTTAACTTGGCAATGATGAAGTCCAAATAAGGATAGTATATCGTAGCCCTGCAAATACAATGTAAAGATAACGTTTGTTCGTTCAGCTGGTTTGTTTCTTTGAAAAAAAACAAAACAAAAAAACAACCATACAAGTAAGTCTAGTATTAATATCAATGAGCTTACCGATAGTGTGAAGTAGGTGTATTTTGCGTGGTTCGCAAATTATTGCGACAGGTTTGTCTCTTGCATGTTCTTGAAAGCTTGAAGTCTACGTCCAATTCGTCAGCAATTTGCTGAGCTTTTTCAAATATTTTATGAAATGATTCTTCGTTTTGCCTCATATCGAAAAATAGGCTTTTGATTTTAGCAACATGACCACAACCTGATGAAATTAGTAATGCAGGATCTTGCAGAGTACGACTGAGAGGTGTGATTGGAGCATTAACAGTATTAACAATAAACAAGGCTAGTAAGAAATCAGTCTGCCTTATGGCAGCTAAGAGTTGTTTTGCGTCTGAAGAAGTATCTCTATCCTTATCATGCTTTAAATCATCTAATGCATCAGCCACAAACAATATTAACTCACAAAATGTTTTTACACACTCATGTCTTTCTACCCATCTAGTAGGACATAAAGTTTTCAAGCGTGTCTTTTTTGATTCAGGTACAGTATCATTAATTTTTTTCTCGAGCAGTTGTGTTCTTTTTGCGGAGCGAGTGAAAAAATTAATGGTTGAAGAAACTGTTCCCAGCATGTTACGAATTTCAGTAATTTCACAAGATTTACTAACACATAGATTCAATGAGTGGCTGAAACAGTGTGTATAAAAAGCTAACGGGTATTCTTTAGAAAGTAATGCTTGAGCACCATTGTCTTTACCAGCCATATTCGATCCGCCATCGTACCCTTGTCCCCGCAAATATTCTAGAAGCAAATTCAAAGCCATCAATTCGTCTACTATTACCTTCTTGATATACTCTCCTGTAGTGCACTCGAGATTAATAAAACCGAGAAAATCTTCACGTACAATACTTTCTTTCATGTCAACATAGCGAATGCATAGGGTCATTTGTACCTTTTAACTCACGTCTGTGACTTCGTCAGCGATAATGGCATAAAACCTATTTTTTGTCACCCTTTCAATAATCTTTGCGCGTATCGAGTTCTCTATAATATATATCTATGATTTCATTTTGTATCGTTTTACTGATTAGAGTACTATTTCGAGGAGCTGTTTGCAAATGAAATTCCAAATTTTTATCGGCAGCATCTAAACGAAATGCCAAAAGGGCTCGAAAAATTCCTTCTTTGCCGGATTCTGCGACACGTTTTTTATATTCTGTGCTCATATCGCTGTTATCTCTGTGACCTCGTAGAGGTAAATTATTACGCGAGCAAAAGAGAATGGTTTTTACAATTGGACCTAAACGTTTACGGTTATTCTCAATGTTTTCTTGTTTCTTATTATCTAAAAGAATATTAACCGAACTTAAATTATTGTTCGCGACATTTTTCAGAAACTCCAAAGCTTTTTCTTCAGCAAAAAGATGATATTTTAAAGTGCTGTGGCGTGTCATCTCTTCGACAGCTTTTTTAAATTTGTTGAGAGGGGTTATAACAAAAGTTTTCAAACCCTGCGACGAGATAGATTAAGATTTTATGTAAAAAAGCAATTATGCTCCAATTGTGACAATTTTCCAAATAAAAGTTAGTATATAAAAGAGTAGTAGAATTTAAAAATGCAAACAAAATGGTAAAATAAAATAAAGATAAGTCGTATGAAATCAAATGACAAATATAGAGCGAATTTAGGCACGAATCAGATATATCATATATTTTATATATTTGAAAGCAGGCTCCGAAACAATTTGTAAAAGGTAAATAATCAGTCTGTAGACATCAATTTGTAGAAGGTCAATAAAATAATTTCAGCGAGTAGACAATTTTAAAAAATCAAATAATCAGTGAGTTGGAATTTTTAGTATGAAAGAAAATGAATTATTTTATTAAATATTTTGAAAACGGGATGAGTAGCAATTTTTTTAATAATTTTCTATTGATCAGGATAACAAATTGCCGCGAAGTCCGCTATCAAATTTAGGAGGACCCATTATCAGATTTTTCCACTAATTCAAAATAATTATGCAGTAAAATGAACTTTTATGTTCAGTTTTATCTTATCGCAATATAAAAATATAATTAACGTTTTAATGTTCAATTTCATTTTGATAAAATGAGCAAGTATTATAGGTTTAATAACAGCATATTAGCAAATGTGAATGGCTTCATAACGTTTAACTTCGTTATATATTCGTTAATTAAATGTGCATAACTAATATTCATATTTAATATTTACTTGGTTTGAATTAAATCCAGAACAATCCGGTGAAAACAAAATGCAATATTTGCAGAAAGGTCCTTTTCGGTCTTCGCTGTAAGCTAGCCATTTAAACCGTTGCAACCAATGATGTTGGAATTTTCTAAATTGTTTTCCTTCTAGAACAACTGGAAATTCAAATGTAGGATCCGGTGTTCTTGTTTTTGTCAAATACTTATGAATTTCTTCTTGTTTTAAAGTGTGACGTTTATTTACACATGATCCAATATCGTAAAATCTACTTGTAAGCGATTCCTGTTGGGCAGCGCTGGTGCCGCTGGTGGCGTTTGAATTCTTTTCGTTTGCAACAACAATCTGTGATTTTTTCAAATTACAAGTTTTTACTATGGTTGGTCGCCTCCAAAAATATTCGTTACTCGTTAAAGTCGTTAGATTGTATTAATCTGATACCTTTGACATTTAAATTATTTGACTTTAAATTCATAATTTTTTTACTGGACTACTTTCAACTTTTCTTTGAAAATATAGTTCTCGCTTATATCGACAAAAGAATTTTTAACAAATTTGGAATATGTTTGACAGCGTGTATTTTCATTCATGTACATTCTTAGGGAATGTTTTCTGACCCAACATTTCTCTTCCTTTTTTGATTTGATTTAGAAATAATAATTTTGTAGATTGCCACAAAAATTAAAAAAAAAATCGGTTGACCTACTGCGACTGCCGTGCTATTGACACCAGCTTTGAAATTAAATCAGAACTTTATAAGAAGGACATTCATAGTAAATAACTTTATCTTAAACTCAAAATATTGATTCTAATAAATTAAATAACGTAACGAGAAACGAATACTAATAACGAAAATAATTTTAGAATTTAACATGTAGTAACGAATAATTGAAAGTAACGAAAAATCACAGCTCTAGTGGATGGCTCCTAATATTGTTATTATTTATAATGTTCTTCAGACGGTTCGACTGTCAAATACTTAAATGTTATAAAATCAGACGTTCCGAAAAAGCGAGGAGGGATAAAAACGAAGCTTTTGAGAAGAGCTAAATAAGATTTCGGCAATAATTGCAAATACATATGTTCAATCAATAGAAAATCGCTTGCAGAGTTTTTCTTCGAGATTGGACAATTATTTCGCGAGAAAAATGATCGCACATGATTTTCTCGCTTCGTGCTAGAAATGAAATGCGCCGGTTTTTCAAGACCACTAAGTTTCACAAATTCAACATTCGAACGCATTACACATTTAAGTTATTTGGCACCCTTACCTTTGGATTTTCATTCCGGTTCCGGTTCTTATTGACGTGGTTTTTTAAAAAAAAACCTGGTTATCTCCTGATTCATTATAAATTATAACATCACATGAACACGAAAACAAACTATGCACGATAGATTGCACGGCGAATACAGTTTTATTTGTTCCTGATTTTATTTTGCCGTCCTGAGAAGGCGGCACGGCAGGGCTGACAAAACAAGCACGCATTAACAATTTCCATAAACAGTACCAACGTGCACCACGTTCCACCAAACAACATACGACGTCATGCACACCTACACGGAATTAATTGAAGGATGATTGCGCTGCTTTCTTACAGTTGTTTACATAACGAGCTTACACTGGCTTATAAAATGCGGGCCATTTCTTACTGACTTGTCGTGGCGCGCTGGAAGCAAACATTTAAATTTGAATAATATGGCGTGCCGTGAGTCAGTGAGCTTTGATTGAATGTTGTTTTAGGGAACTTAGAATTTAATTTGTTCAGGCGTGAACAATGGTGTTAACTCCTCCCTCCTTAAGTTTCGACGTCCTCGTTGAATTTCAAAAATATGAAATTTGTTGTATGCTTGTGATTTTGGGGGTTCCGGCATTTCCGCTTCTTCGGGCCGTTTCCCTGTTGAGGGTGCTGGAACGTGGATAGAGATAGGGGATGCAGATGCATCCTTCCTAATTGAACAGCGTATACTGGTAGCGATGATGAGGATTGCTGTGATGGCCAATGTAGACGGGCTGCAACTAGTTATGAGGCCCAATTTGCCTTCGTTTTTCAGGAGTTTCGTGTTATTAATAGGGAGTTCTCTCATGGACTCCAGGGTAAGGATTTTTTCGTAGGCACTATGGGGTGAACTAAGCTGCAGGATGGCAGGTAGGGGTTTGTATCCGGAAGACTCTCTTGTAGTAAAGTTCTTATCGCCGATGGTGATGGTTTCGTTCACAAAATGAATGATGAAAGTCCCAGTAATATTCGTGACATCCCGGTTGATTAGAATTGATCCGTTGTATTGGTTCAGAAATAGGATACCTGGGGAGATTTCTTATACTGCGGGTATGTGCAGTCCGGTTGCCTTGGTGCAGGAGGGTCGTTGACTCTTAAGCAGTTTAAGGATGCTGTCATTTTCGCTTAATTCTACTACTTTTTTCCAAATACAAATATTTAAGCTATTCAAACTATTACAATTGTCTTTGATTCCGTAAATTTTGCTTCCACAATTGAGTACATTTTCGTAAGTAATTTTGTTACCTATTATGTAAATAATTGATGAATTACTTGTGGTTATCTTTATGCTAGCGAATTCTGTTGCTTCCTCAATGTTAATGTAAGGTATTTTATTTTCCTCAAAGGATTGTCTCACTATGTCTAATTCCTTTTCATCAAGTATAAAAGAATTAATGAGCCCGGCTTTGGCCCGATGAAACGCGTATTCTATATTTATTACTTCTTCTTTGATTATTTCTAACTGAAATTTTATGTTTAAGTAAATTGATTCTTTAATCCTTCATTATTTTCTACGAGTTTTACAATTTGATTATTTACATTTGATAGTTTGTTTATTCGCTCTAGGGTAACCTTATTCAGTACAACTTGCCTATTATTATTTTCTAAAATATTATTAATTTTATCTCTTGGAATTATAAGATCGTCGTGATCGGGGCTTCCCACGATCCATTTCCATCTTTTGCCTAAGAAATCTAATGATCTTTTTGCCTTAGTTTTTGGCTTTAAGCTGCTCCACGAAATTCAAGTTTCTCCAGCTTCGGAACCTCGGTGCTGCGGAGGCCCATCAGGCCTCATACACCGTCTTTAGAAGACACCTTAAAACAATCGGCACGGCAAAGGCGTCCCACGAATCGACCGGCTGATTCATCACTCGCAAAGCGCGGAGTGCCTGGCGAACGGTATCAACTACACGGAGGAGCTCCGGCGCCGTCTCCTTCATAGCTCGCGGCATGTCCAAAATGCGCGTGACATGTGCATGAGCGAGCTGTCGCGCCTACAGGCCTCCCATGTAGCATTGTATCCGCCGCTGTACAGGCACCCAATGAGAGGCACAACAGCTGGTTCCACTGCCTGGCCCAGTTTTGCCAGCTTATAGGCCTCCGAAAGCCCAACCTGGTCGTTCACGAGCGTTTCGAACGCGTCCTTAAACGCCACCCAATCCTCTAGTGCAGCGTTAAAGGTAGGGATGGCTAGCGACTCCAGCTTTAGCACGCGGGCAAGTTTTGCGACCCTGAAGAAGCTGTCTCGGCGCGTTGTGGCTTGATAGCCGTCTCATGCAGAGCAATGTGCCGCTGCAGGATGAGACACGTTTGCCGGTACGTGCCATCGACTTGCGCTGCCAACTTGTCGTGAGCGAGGAGCTCGGCTTCACTAGGCGCGATCGCAACAAGGGCGTCTTGCGCGGCGGTATTGCTGTTACGCCTGCAGCAATTCAAAATTCGCCTCCGTAATATCCGGTGCATAATCGTCCGCGGCAATTCGCTGATGCACCCGAGCGAGTGCATTCTTCGCCACCGAACGACGATTCAAATCCGCCATTGTCAGACCACGGAGAGCGCAGACACACGAAAGGGATGCGCTGTGTCACAGATAATTCGGCGCGTCAGACGGCACTTCTTTTCGTAGAAACACTTTCACTGGGGAACTGGGGCACTAGGGCACTGTATCGTGGAAACACAGTTGCAGCACGTGTGGGTCGCCACCTCGCAAAAAAATCCTCAGCACCCGACCGAATTCGCGTCGCGCGGCACTGTTCCACAGAAATTTCTGCATCCTGGAAACGCACTTCTGGTCACTGGTATTCCTGGAAACTCACTGCGCGTCGCACGGCACTGTTTGCAAAAAAAACCTTCTTCGCAAAGGAACACGGCTGACCGGCGTCCTTTGTTTGCCCGAAGAAAACACTACGTAAATCAAACCTCAAGGAGGCACCAAATGTTGAGGATTTGATTAACCCAACGCGCGGAACACTCAACTTATTCGCTTTATCAATTTAATTATTCAAGAAATTGCGAAATGCGGACGTACCTTAAAATCGCTCAGGCAATCACGACGGTTACTTCGAGAATGGCGTCACGAGAGACGCCGTTCAGGACTCCGAAGTTGGCTCCTTATCCCTTTTGCTAAAGCCTTTGGAAGCTTTAAAAAGCCTGGGCCCGTGAACCAAATAGAGTTAGGAAGATCCTCACTGCTAATTCCCCTGGATACTATGTCCGCCGGATTTGCCTTCGAATTTACGTGCCGCCAAATTGCCTGCCTCGTCAACGTTTGGATTTCCGATACACGATTGGAAACATAGGTCTTCCAATTAGAGGCATGACTAGACACCCAATCGAGAACGATTTCTGAATCCGTCCAAAGATATTGCTCATCAACAGGCTTAGGGAAATTATCGCGAACCTTTACGAATAGCTTTGAAAGTAGTAGGGCCGCACAGAGTTCCAAGCTCGGTTAGGACCTGCATATCCTTATAGGTGCGAACTTCGATTTAGCAGCCAATAAACTAACAGAAATGTTGCCCGCGTTATCTGTGGTCTGTAAATATTCGCAGCAACCATAGGCTCGCGTGGACGCATCTGCGAATCCGTGCAGAACAGCCCTCGAAACCGCCCCTACACAAAATACTAATCTCGGAATACGAATATTGTTCAGTTCCTGCAGTTGGTGTTTAAATTGACACCAACGATATTCCAAATGTTGAGGGACGGATTCATCCCAATTTAATTTGAGCAACCAGAGCTCTTGTAAAAATATTTTCGCACGCACAACGACCGGGTTTATCAGTCCAAGCGGATCGAATAATCGAGCGATGTCCGACAAAATTGTTCGTTTAGTAACCTTCGACGAACCGTCGTCGCCTAGCGATTTATACTGGAAATGGAACTCGTCCGCTCTGGGCTCCCAGATTATTCCCAGCGTCTTCACCACGTCATAATCGTCAATTTTCAAACTTTTTTCGCGCTCCGTTTCCGGAATATTCGCCAACAACTCCGTATCGTTCGAATACCACTTTCTGAAATAGAATTGTCCCGATTTTAAAATTGTGTCCACATCACGACGAATCGCGATAAATTCTTCCCGTGTATCTGCCCCCGTCAACAGATCATCTATGTAAAAGTCCTTCGCGACTACCCCTGCCGCGGAGGGTGACTTTGTCCGATAATCTTCTGCCACTTGACTTAAACACCTTGTGGCCAGGAACGGAGGCCGTTCCATAGGTGACCGTGTTAAGCCGATACACTCGCAAATTGTCTGCAGGGTTCTCTCGCCAGAGGATAAGCTGAAAGTTTCGATCATCAGGGAAGACTAAAATTTGCCTATACATGGCGGAAATGTCTGCCGTCAACGAAATCGACTCAATATCAGAAAAAGATCGTCCTGAATATTTGGTCCCAGCAACAGGACATCATTAAGCAAGGAATTCGACGCGGTACGACATGAGGCATCGAACACAACCCGAAGCTTTGTTGTCGAACTTTCAGGACGTAGGACACAGTGGTGAGGCATAAAATAGTGCAGATCAGGCACATCTTCAAAGGCTAACTCCTCCATATGTCCTGCGGTACGATAATCCTCGAGAAACCTCGAGTAACTATTCTTCAGTTCGGGATCCCGCGAGAGTTTTTTTCCAAATAGTAGAAGCGGCGTCTTGCAATTTCTAACGATTTTGCAAACTGGAACGACGAGTTACCAAAGGGTAACTTTACCATAAATCGCCCATCCGGCAACCTTCTCATGAACTCTCTAAAGATAGCTTCACATGTTTCATGTTGCTTACTGGTGAGAGTTCTATAGATGTCTTCCTCCCTCCAAAACCGCTCCACTATCTGATGCAGCGCTAAATCCTGAGCCGCCACAGATTCGTTTTCCCTTTGCTCGCGAGCGACGCAACTTATTCTCGCTGGATTATCTGCACTTGCATATCGACCGGAGACGACCCAGCCGAAGACCGTCTTCTGCAAAGTGGGTAAACTATTGTCTAATTTTATTTGACCTACATAGAGGAGCTCGAAGAAGACATCAGCCCCAATCAGGAGATCGATTCGCTGTGGCTTAAAGAACTGGGGATCTGCCAATTGAATGTTAAGGGGGATGTGCCAATTCTCCACCGAAACTGACTTTTCTGGTTGAAGGCCAGTTATATGTGGAAGAATGTGAAATTTTAGATTACTTTCAAAGCTACAGGTTCGAGATTTGACAACTGCCTGTGTGGACCACCTAGCTTTAGAGGCCACATCCGCTATTCCGTTAATATAAAGATCTGATCGATACCTCTTCAATTTAAGCGACTGAGCAAGACTCTCCGAAATGAAATTGAGTTGAGACGCCGAATCTAATAAGGCACGAGCAAGATGATATCTAGCAGCATTGTCCTTTACTTGGACCAGAGCCGCGGCCAGAAATGTCTGACCCTGCGTACTATCTTTAGTCAACAACGACGAAGTTGAATTCACATTTTCAGCACCAGATGTTGCTTCTCCTTCCATATTAACTCCATTCGAACTGCTTGTTGATGCCGAAGTCGCAGCATACCGATGTAGGCATGTGTGATGGGGCATAGCGCAGACACTACACTTGCCTGAGGGGCATCTCCTCACAGTGTGCCCCCTCGGCAAACAATTGATGCACAATGCCTTCTTTTTGACGAATTCAAATCTGCCGAAGACAGGGAGCTTAAGAAATTTCGGGCACATATATACTATGATCAGGCTCCTGACAAAAGAAACAACGAGACTGGGATGTCGTCACGGAGGTGGCATTCGAAGTAAACCTTCGTTGCTTTGACGCATTGGCGTTCGACGACGACGAACTACGAGCTTGCTCAAACTTGCTTTCTTTGGCTTCGAGAAATTGACATCTCTTATTCAAGAACACGTCTCCCAAGTGGGCTGCTGAGTATGTTCCATTGATTCTTCCCACTTAGCCTGGGACTCCAGATCAAGTTTCGCCTTGACCAGATGAATTATCAAAGCATTTGTAATGTCCGATTCCGATCCTAAACTCCTTAGGGCACTTAAATGAGCGTTAGTGCTGTCAATCAGACACCGCAACTGACTTGATGAATTCTTAGCAACTTGAGGGAGGCTAAAGAGATCGACTATGTGCTCCTTTAAGCTTAAATATTTATTGTCGTACCTTTCCTTTAACTGGGCAATGGCTTTAGGATAATTCGCCTCACTAATCTCGAACCCTTGGATAGTGCGTAGCGCAGCACCGCTTAAGGGGTTATATCCACTTGTAATTTTGAAAAAATCGAATTTTTTTTTTTTGCATGTTTTGAATGTACATATAGTTGAGAATATCGTCCGAAAATTTAACATCGATCCGGCAAATGGTTTCGGAGAAATTAGCGTATTTGTAAAGACGTCTCCGAGCGTTTGAAAGTAGTTTAAATGGTTCCCAAAACTTTAAACGCGTTTTTCTCGAAACGGGGTTTTGAAAGTCGGTGAGCAAAATTTCTCCAAAACGGCTGGAGCGATCGGCTTGAAATTTTCACACAATCTTCTTAGATACTTGTATCAGGTAATGATCGAAGGAATAAGGTTTCTGACAATAATTTAAGCCCCTTTAAATTGTAAATTTTCTTGAAAAAAACGATTTTTTTCTTTGGGAAGCCGCCATTTTGGCAAAAATCAATATTTTGACTATTCCTTCGATCATTACCTGTATTCATCTATCCTAAAATTAAATCTTTTGGTTTTTTTTATTTCAAATAATTTGAATCAGAGATATCTTGCTCACCGCCAGACACCTTTTTGTGGAGGTCCTCTAGGAGATCTACTACAGGAACAACGGAACCGAATATTTTTGTAAATTCATCGCGAATTCTTAAAATACATTAAATTCGCTATATGTACATTTATTCTATGTATTTATTTAATGAAAAGCCTCTTCACAAAAAATTCACAAAAAAACACGTTTTTTCGGACTTACAAGTGGATATAACCCCTTAAGCAAGAGACAAGGTGGTTAAATTTCTCTATTGGTGCCAAGGTATCCTTTCCATCGACCAACCTAGTGAATGATGCAATAAAATTAGGGAAATCCGAATATTTGCCACTGAATTGTAGTAACTTTAATTTAGGCAAGTTGTTTTTTGCGAAGGATGGGATTAGAACCGGTTGCTCGGTGAATGAGCACGATGCGCGATGACCACCCATCATAGTCAATAATTTTGATTTGGTCGCGCAATATAAATCCTCCAACTCCCCTCGAGCACTGGATTCAACTTCCTCATCACCAAATAGCTTCTCGATAGACGATTTGAAAAATAATAATTGTTTAAAATAAGATTCCAAAATTCCCAAACGACGTTCCAGCTCAGGGTAAGACAATGTGCTTCCTTGGGTATCAATAATGGTTTTGATACGAGTAATACAACCCTTTGTTGTCGACCTTTGCTTCTTTAACTCCGCGAGTTCACTCATATCGACCGCTTTCTTAACTGCCTGATCAACTAAATTGTCCACCATAAATGTCTCAAATTCTGCGAACCGCCGCTCAAACAATCGAACCGAATTGGGAGCCTCCGATAATCCCGCTGGAAGGAAGCGGTATAGAGCCCCACGTGCCACAGACAATCTTTTGCAAATTAAGTAGCACCGAACTTAATGCCTCAATTGCAAGGCAGCGCACCGATAAACTTAAAGCAAATGCACTTTAATTTGCGCTAAAAGCCCAGCGCCGATCGAATATCCGCCGTGGCCAACAATTTCATAGGAATAATTAAAGATTGATTGCCTTCAGATGTCCCACAAGGCGCTCTTACGGTACCGATTTCCCCGATGCGATTCACTTACGACGATGTCCTGTACTTTGTGTAGGGGTGCTGACGACGATAAATTTGGACCAATTTCCCACGATGATATATCCCACGACGAATAAAGGGGTTGCAGTGCAGGAATAATCCAACGATGCAGGCGATATCCAGCGATGAACAATTATGTGCCGCACGATTTGTTCAACGAAGAGAAGATTTCCTGCTGCACGACGATTTCCTTGAACTTGAACGAGTTTCAAGCTTCGCTGAGAAAACAGTCCTTGCTCGGGCGCCAAATGTTGAAGTAAAAGCCTTTTTCCACTTTTTTCTAAAACAACTTTATTGAGTTCAACCTCTCCTCCTACAGGCTTGTCGCGAAGTGATCGAATTCGCCATTAACCAAAAAAAAAAACTCTCGCCCTTAGCTACACTTCAATAATTCAATACAATAACCACTAGCATGCCAGGAATTAGATTGCCGGCAAATTCAAAATTCTAAAACCTTCGAAATGTCTATGAATACAAAAATTATGCAATTGACTCAACAGGCACTTATCTACTTGAATTCGTAAGTTGCATTCTTTCAAGCTTTGAAATATTTTCTTAAGGGAATCCAAGTGCTCACTAAAACTGGTGAAAAATACGAGGATGTCGTCGAAGTAGACGACGCATATTTCATTCACAAAACCTCCAAGAACGTTATGAATTAATCTTTGAAATGTTGCCGAGGCATTTTTAAGTTCAAACGGCATTCTAGTAAACTCATAATAACCCATTGGGGTATAAAATTCAGTTTTCTCGTTATCACGTTGATCGACTTCGATTTGGTAGAAGCCAAATCTAACGTGGTGAAATAATTGCATTTTCCTAGCTTATCGAATAGATCTTCCATATTTGGCATGGGAAATTGGTCATCTATTGTCTGTTCGTTTATTTTTTGGTAGTCGATGACTACGCGCCATTTTTGCTGTTCGCTATTGTAGATTTTCTTAGGTACAACCCAAAGAGGTGAATTGTAAGGGCTATTGCTTGGAACAATAATTTTTTGTTGAAGCATTTCTTTTATTTGTCTTTCCACTTCATCATGGTGGACCTTGGGATATCTGTACAGCTTACTATAAATAGGTGCATCAGTTTTTGTAATTATTCTATGCTTAATTTCATTTGTAAATGTCAGGTTATTACCATCTTTGTAAAAAGAGCCCTTTGTAAGAGTTTACACGGGACGTTAGTTTGGATGCATCCTTCTCATTTAAATGAGATGCAAATATTTTGATCAAAGTATCGTTATTACTTGTTTTATTGAAGAAAATTTCTATAGATTTGTCGCTGTAACAACTATTTGCGTAAATTTCTTCGTTTTCATTCAGATAAATCGGAATAGAAGCATCATCTGTTATGAGTAGACTGCGGATTATATGCAATTTAATGAAATACACATATGTATATGTGTGTATATATGTATATAAATAACATTTGAACGGAAACTATTCTTTAAGTCGGTTAAGACCAGTTGATTTTGACATCATGCATTTTTCAAAGTCGCATCATGAGAGTCTCCGCAATAGGTATAAATAATAAAGTTACATAAAATCCGCAGTCTAGTTATGAGCAATCTATTTTTATAATCAATGATTGGATTAAGATCTACTAGTATGTTATTTCCTAGTATGCCGTCGAAATGGTTATGAAAATGGTATTCTAAGAAGTCCACGAAGTAATTGCTTTTATTGAATTCTTTAAAGATTGGGACCCTATAGCGAATCTTTGTCTGTATGTTACGATTTAATACTTTTAAGGTGAACGTACATATGTGAGTTTATTTTCCACTTAGGGTTACAAAGTTTTGGGTTTATGATACTATATTCAGCGCCAGTGTCTATTATAAATATTAGCTTTTTTACGGGGGTATTGATTATTAAATAGGGTAGTTGTTTTGGTCGCTTGTCTGAAAATGTTGTTGTGTTTTATTATTTTCGTTTACAGAGACGTCCATCGGTTCAGGTACGTTGTAACGATCGTGAGCGTTCCGATTGTTGGTATTATTGTTATTTTAGTTATTAGGTTGTCTTCCATTTGAGAAATATTGTCCGGAGTTTCGGGATTGTTTGCTGTGATTGTTATTAAAGTTTTGGGATTGTTTACTTTGACTACTGTTGTTAAAGTTTTGGGGTTGTCTATTTTGAGCGCTTATGTTATTTTGGTTTGGGTTATTAGTGTTAGAGCTAGAAATGTTTTTAGAATAACTATTATAGTTGGCATTAAATTGATTTTTCGGTTTTTTATAGCTGTAGTTACGATAGTTTAAATAACCATTTGTTTTAATTATTTCATACGCTGCGATAAGAGTTGTTGGATTTCGACTAATAATTATACTTTTAATTGGTTTCGGTAAACCGTGCTTAAACGTGTTTAGTGCAATTCTTTTTTTGCTATTAATGTCTTCCTCATTGCCTCTTCCTTGTAAAAGGTAGGCGTTATTGAGCCTACAAAGTATAATAAATTATTTATTTCTTCGTAAAAATTCTCTATTGTTCCTTCGCATCTGCAGATGCGGAGTTTATCAATCAATGTATCTATTGTGTGCGAGCTATGCACTAACAAAGATATATGCCGGTATAGTAAATAGATAGTTCAAATCTTGTTTTTGGTTTTTATTTATACAATTCAGTTTTTTGGTATAATATATATATAATTCAATTTCTTTAGGTTCCTCTTTCTGGTGTTCCCTTTATGATGAGTTGAGTGTCTGCTCCTCGTCTGTGGTTGCCTTCAGGTGTGGTGCTATCTGTGATGGATATCGATGGTTAAATCTGTTACGAATTTATTAGTCTTATTTGTTAATAAGATTTAGGAATCTTATTAGATCACTAAATATGACGTCTGATAAGACAATCAACTTAGTTACGAGTGGGTTGTGCCTCTGGTTTAGTAGGCAGATTCTATAGTGGTGCGTTGCAGATTAACACTCTGCTAGGTTGCAAATTAACTCTTTGCTTGGTACAGATTAACACTCTGTGGGGGTGCAATTTAACTCATTGCTTGGTACAGATTAACATTCTGTCGGGGTTCAATTTAACTCATTGCTTGGTACAGATTAACACTCTGTGGGGGTGCAATTTAACTCATTGCTTGGTACAGATTAACACTCTGTCGGGGTGCAATTTAACTCATTGCTTGGTACAGATTAACACTCTGTGGAGGTGCAAATTAACTCTTTGCTGGGTACAGATTAACACTCTGTGGGGGTGCAATTTAACTCATTGTTTGGTACAGATTAACACTCTCTCGGGATTCAATTTAACTCATTGCTTGGTACAGATTAACACTCTGTGGGGGTGCAATTTAACTCATTGCTTGGTACAGATTAACACTCTGTCGGGGTGCAATTTAACTCATTGCTTGGTACAGATTAACACTCTGTGGAGGTGCAATTTAACTCATTGCTTGGTACAGATTAACACTCTGTGGGGGTACAATTTAACTCATTGCTTGGTACAGATTAACACTCTGTCGGGGTGAATTTAACTCATTGCTTGGTACAGATTAACACTCTATGGAGGTGCAATTTAACTCATTGCTAGGTTGCAAATTAACTCTTTGCTGGTGAGACCATAGAAATGTTCTGATTTTTCCATGCAATTGCATGGCTTTATATACGATTTTTCTGGCAATTCCACCTCGCCTACTTGGATGATTTTCAGCTATGGTGAATAGGTGAACTATTCTGCGTATGCTTGTCAGTAGGCCTTGATATTCCTATCTCGCCTACTTGGATTATTCTCAGCAATGGTGAATAGGTGAACCATTCTGCGCATGCTTGTAGTAGGCCTTGACAAATTTTATGACAGTGGACCGATGTGAAGTTGTTTACAATTGAAATCTGGATTCTTGACGTTAAGACTGAACACAGCTGTTCGATGGCTCGGACATATTGAGTGAGTTTCCCCGTGACCTCTAATCAAAATGGCTTTAAGATCACTCCAAGTTTCCGCGTTAGTGTTAAGTAATAAAGTTGTACGTGCGTTTCCCACAATTTTATCTTTTATTGAACTGAGTATTAAGCGTTTATATGTAGTTATTATTTTTTATTAGACATTCAATTCTGCTTATAAAATTAATTAAAGAATTTGTATCTCCTTCGATGCAATTTAAACTACTGGTAACTAGTTTAAATTTGTCATTTACATCTAGATTTTCCATTGTTTTTTCTCTTTGTTTCTAATATTAACGAAAAGGAAATAATAATGAAAAGGATTTTACTTATCAAGCTGATAATACTAAGTTTTCCCTCGTCGGTCGGGGTGTTTTTTTTTTCGTTTGCTGCTTGTTGATGCTACTAGGCTGGTACTGCTTGTTGATGGTATTGGGCTGATACTGCTTATTGATTTCTTTTCTTTAAAGAAAAGTCGCGCACTGTAACTGCACAACGTTCTCCCTCAATTTCCTGACTATTTTTCTAAGTCGCGCTCTATAACTGCACAACTTTTTCCGTTTATTTTTCTAAGTCGCGCACTGTAACTGCACAACTTTTTCCGTTTATTTCTCTAAGTCGCGCACTGTAACTGCATAACTTTTTCTGACTATTTTTCTAAGTCGGCACTATAACTGCACAACTTTTTCCGTTTATTTTTCTAAGTCGCGCACTATAACTCCACAACTTTTGGATTTTGTTTTTTTCCGTCGCGCACTGCAACTGCACAACTTTTTTAAACTTTTCGGTTGCGCACTGTGACTGCACAACAAGTTTTTATACCGACTGCGCCAGTTATGTGGGAGCGCGAATTTAGAAAAAAACCTGATTTTAGGTCTTTACTCCACGAACGTTTATTTAAGAATCATTATTTACGTTTACAATTCTGATGCATCTTAGTTCTAAGATGATGGGCAGCGCGACGTGGGAAGATGTTGGCGTTGCAGTTTACGGAGTCCGTAGGAGACAAGATGAGTTTGTGGGAAATAAGATACATATGTCTACGAGTCGGTAACACGAGTGATCGTACGTGATGAGATCCGTCTATGCGGCGCTAATATGAGATATCGTACGTGACAATATGATTCCACTTTACATGTGTCTTTTCCGGGTTTTGGTATGAAGAATATTTTTGCTGACTTCCATTGGACTGGGAAGTGGTTGAGGCGAAGGATAGCATTGAAGATGTGTTGAATTCCGATTATCCCATTTAGCGGTAAGGCTTTTATTAGCTGCCCGGTGATGCCGTCGTGGCCTGGGTCTTTCTTTGGGTTTCGTTCTTGTATTTTGTACAGGATTGAGGCGAAGCTAAAGCGAATTGGCTTTTTCCCTGACGTTTTAGTTGGACTTGCTATAGTTATTATGTTGGGTTTGAATACTCTTTCCAAGTGTTCCGCGAACGCGTCCGCTTTGGCTTCGTCCTCGTTTATCCACAGATTGTTTTTCTCCAGTATTGGCACGTTCTGCTGCATTGGTTTTTAAAAAAAATCGTCGCCATGACCTTTCCGGCCGATGGGACCGTCTTCGCCTTCTTTGGAGCAGATTCACCGCGAGAAATCCATTGATTGTTGCTTAGTTTCGTATAGCTGTCTTCGTCTCCTACTGAGAGCATGATATGGATTTTGAAGCCATTGATAGGTGCTGTTACCGAGTGGACTAATTCGTGTGACGAACTTTCGTCACTGTGTTCCGTGGGTGTCATCGAGTTTACCGGAGTTACTCGAGATAGCGCGTCGGCCACTACGTTACCTTTACCGGGTTTATTATACTGCAAATCGTAGTTGAATTCCTATAGAATCGCCTTCCAACGCTTCATTTTCGAATTTTGGTTTTTAGGATTAAGAGCATAGGTTAAGGGTGGTTGGTTTGTCTTTCGCTATTATGACGGTGCTTAGCTTTCGGTAGTCTATTACCATTCTATATTGCCTATTACCCTGCGAGTCACACATTTTTGGTACGACCCATACTGGTGAGTTGTACGGGCACCTGGACGAGCAGATTATTCCGTCGCTTAAGATTTTGCTGATCTGGGTTCGAAGTGATGCAGGGTAAGGGAAGGATTTTGAATATACCGGAGTGTCACTATTGGTGCAGATCTCGCCGATGACTCTACTGGTATACGTGAGTCTCTCATCGGGCTCGGAAAACTTTCAAGTTTACCTCCCGTAGCCTCTTGAAGATTTTATTCAAGTAGTCTATATGCTCTTGGAGTGACGTAGAAAATATTATAATATTGTCCATGTACACCAGACAAATTTTGTTAATATATTCCTATAAAACATTGTTCATCAGTCGTTGGAATTTGGCCGGAGCTGTCTTCAGTCCGAACGGCATGCGAACGAATTCGTAGTGCCCATCCTCAACGCTGTTTTATGGATATCATCTTCATGGATTTCAATTTGATGAAATCCTTTTGCCAGGTCGAGTGTGGAAAAAAATTGACATTTTCCCAGCTTGTCGAAGATTTCATCGATGTTAGGGATTGGGTACTTGTCATCTACTGTAATTTCATTTAACTTACGGTAGTCGATGACAAGTCTCCATTTGGCTTTCCCACTGGCATCGACCTTCTTTGGAACGATCCAGATGGGTGCGGAATATGGCGAACTGCTTGGACGTATTATATTATTTTGGAGCATTTCCTGAATTTAATTTTCTATTTCCCCTTTATGTATATAAAGCGTCTTTTACGCCAGAGCAACATCGTGCTACAGTGCGGCATGCTACAAATTGTGGCATGTGACTTCTTGTTGCATGCTACAATGGCCAACATCATGCGGCCGATGTAGCGTGGGGCAGTCTATTTTATGTCGAGGCAACATCGTGCCTAGATAATTTTCAAAGCATCGTGCTATTTTTGGAGTGTTTTTGGGATAGACACCGTAGAATATGGCTGATGAAGCAACTTTAGCAGCAGCTTATTTAGTACTAAGCCATGCAGCTAGACAACGGAAGAAGAAACGTTGGTGAAAAAGAACGTTATTTTAGAACGACCCGCGGACTAGTTTACTATATAATTTAAATGCAGATGATGGTGCCTTAATACAGAGGACTTAGAATATGGGGTTATTGTTAATGAGACTTGGAGAGCAATTACTTGCAATGACACAGGATTAACAGGTTTACAAAGAGTTCCTCGACGACCTCCAATTGACGCTAACCTTGTTCGAGAAGAATTAAAGGAATATTTTATGACACCTCAAGGAAAAGTGGAATGGCATGACATGTATCAATAAAGTTATTTATTGACATTTATGTTTTCTCATGGCAGTGCTTATTATGTATTATGTGCTTGTTAATAAATAATCATAGTAAAAAATAAAATTATTTTATAGGCAATCTTAAGTAACCTTTATTCGTAATACATATATGTCAGGATCAGGAAATTTTGTGGCCCGTGGGCCTTCGTCGTGCGACATAACTGCGTCAAATACTTTACCCTTTTTAAACAACAAAAAAATCAGACAAGTCCGTGCTGTGCTCCAGTCTCCTCTTTTCTACCGGCCATGTCCAAACGCAGTGATGAGTGAAGTCACTTGCACTTGCATTTTTCTTCAGTTGGTGGCGCTGTAATTGGGCGTATTGTAACTACTTGCCGCTACTAACGCCATCTTTCTGTACTGAAAGTGGTCTATCTCCGACACGGCTATTCCTGACAAGTCACCCGTCCTCGGGTGTGCCATCCGCGATACACAAAACACCCCCCATCTTTAATCACAACAATACCAATTAATAAAATGCTTAACATCCATGACAGCTTTTATTCACTTCTCATTTCATTACCCATGCCTAAGCTAATGACAACAGTTAGTAGTACATATTCAAATTACTGATCATCAGGTTCACTAATATGTGTTCTACGAACAAAACAAAAAAAACTACAAAAGTAATTTTCAAATTCAATTAATCACACTACTGTGTGTCATACAACTGATCGATCCTTTAGATCAAACACAAGTAGCACGGTCCTTCCGTTACATAAAACAGGTAATCCGGTCCTTGGATACATAAAACAGGTAATCCGGTCCTTCGGATACATAAAACAGGTAATCCGGTCCTTTGGATACCTCACCATCGTGTGACCAGTACTTCGGTCACATTACAATTGTTTACTACAAAAAAAGAAACATTATTCCGTACATCTGTCAATCTCAGGCAAATCGATATTGACATATAACTCTCGCAGACCCTGATGATCTGGTGCCTTATGCACTCGTTCGTGAGAATACTTGTAAGTACGGTTTGAAGTTAATGACTTTAATCGGTACCTATCACGATCTTAAACATCAATTATCTTAAATGGACCCTTGAACTTACTATCCAATTTTGTTTGATTACTTTCCTCGTTCTCTATTAACACATAATCACCTACAGCAAATTTAGACAATCTAGCCCTATTCTTGTCAAACCTTTCCTTATTATAACTAGCGTCTTTGTCCATGTTCCGCGCCGTGCACTCCCTTATTTTTTTCCAAATTAACATCAGTGTCGGCATCATCTATTGTCATCAGGGATAATGGTCTCACAATTTTTCCGATCATCATTTCTAACGAACTTGCTTTGGTTCCACGGTTGACAGTGCAGTTCTTTGCCAACTGCACTTCGCCAACAGCATCCTGCCAGGAACGTTCCGCACTAGATTCAACCGAGGTCAACATGCTTTTTAGGGTACTCATCACCCGTTCTACCTGGCGATTAGCACGACTACCTCCTATAGCTATGAGGTGAAGTTCAATATTATTGGAATTGCAATAACTCAAGAAATCTTTGCTGGTAAAACAACGACCTTGATCAGCTATGATACGTTTTGGCGCTCCAAACAACGCAATGCCGGATTTAAGAGCTCGAATGCTACTATTTGTGTCAATATTTAATGAATGAACTAACAAAACATATTTTGTGAAGGCATCAATGAGTACAAACACATACTCCTTGATATCATTTTTGCCACTTAGTCTGCCAGACGCATCAATGTGAATAGTATGCCATGGTATGGGGACCTTGGGGATAGGATGAAGTTCCTTTTGTACACGACCTGAATTGGGCTTGGAGATTTTGCATCTAATACAGCTGTCAACGAACTTACGTACTTATTTTGACATTCCCTCAAACCAATAATGTTCATAAACTTTCTCCAAGGTGAAATAATTGACTCATTCACTAAGTGAATTATTGACTCATTCACTAAGTGAATTATTGACTCATTCACTAAGTGAATTATTGACTCATGAACGTTATTTATTACAGACCATCGAAACGCACGAGGCACGATAGGTAAACATCGAATTCTTCCATTACGCTGAATCTTCCGATGAAGAATATTTGGCCGCAGCTCATATGTACTCCTAACATCCTCGGATAACACTTCGTTTTTTAAATCTGACATGAGCTTACAAATTTCATCATCTCTTTCCTGTTCAACTTGCAGCCAGTTACTGGAAAGTTCAGCCAGTGCTATGCGTTTTTGTTCAACGCGAATCTTGTTGCTTTTTGATGTCGAGGGAAGAGCATTCCTAGATAAAAAATCAACGTGCGACATTCTGCTTCCCTCCCGATAGACAATTTCGAAGTTAAACGACTGTAAATAAGCCCACCAACGATAAACCCTGGGCGACAAGTCAGTTTTCTTTTTAGAGGGCTTGACCGAATTACAGTCTGTCACAACTGTAAATTTATGATCTTGCAAGTAATGACGAAAATATTTCACAACAACTGCCAGTGTCTCCAATTTGTAAGAATGGTATCTCGATTCCGCTGGGGAGGTACGTCGACTATAATATGCAATTGCGTGCTGCTTGCCGTAAACCTATTGCATTAACATAGCTCCATACCCTTCCGAACTCGCATCAGTGTGTAACACAATAGGATATCTAGGGTCAAATATCATCAATACAGGCCCACTGGTAAGCCTCGCAATTATTTTTTGACATGTCTCCTCATGCGATGACTGCCATTCAATGATCCTACCCCTACCACTAGTGCGTCTGAACAAGGGTGGCATGACTTTGGAGAAATTAGGCACGAATTGCCTAAAATATGATGCTAATCCAATAAACTGTCTCAGCTGTGTCACAGTTTGCGGAGGGGGCAATTTAGTCAAAGCTTCGATTTTGCGAGGGTTTGGTGTCACTTCACCGTTGTGAACCATGAAGCCTAAGTACTCCACGTGATTTTTAAGAAATTAACACTTGCCCATATTCAACGTGAAACCAGCTTTGGTCAACACATCAAGAATTTTACGCAGACGCTTTAATCCCTGCTCGATATCAGTGGCCAGGACCAGAATGTCATCGAAATACGCGACCACGTATTCATGGGCGAGATCACCCAATGCATTCATCACCGCGCACTGATATACCGAACTTCGTTCCTCAAACCAAACGGCATGGTCCACTGCCCATCCGGTGTGACAAACGCAGTCTTCTCTATTGAATCCGGATGAATCGGGATCTGGTGGTAGCCACTGAGCATATCCAAGCAAGTAAACCACCTAGCACCACCCAATTTTGCCACCTGATCAGCGATTACGGGAAGAGGGTACCTATCTGGAACAGTGTTGTCGTTAAGTTCACTAAAGTCAATGCACATGCGATCAGACCGATCTTTCTTTTTAACTAATAGTGCAGGACCGCAAATGGTGAACAACTAGGCCTGACCACATCTGCCTTCAATAACTCGTCAACCTTGTTCTTAATTACCTTCCTCTCCTCTATAGTAAGCCGATAGGTACGACGCTGGACAGTGTTATTGGGATTTATAAGACGAATTTCTAATTTGCCTGTGTTGACACGAGACGTGGACACACCTCGAGAAAACGACGATGAATATTTCCCGAGTATGGCCAACAGTTCTGGTTTATGCTCGGAAGGAGTGTCCGTATTGATGTGTTCGAAATCGACTTCACTATTGGAAATATCTGTACTACCTACATTACATGAATTAAAATCACTGTTCCTGGACAGGATGAGGCAATTTGATGTCATTTTTACGCTAAATCCCTGTTCTAGAATCTCTCGACCAACCATTATATAATATCACTCTTCAGACAATAGTCAGGCACCTCATGAATAAAATCTCTAACCAATATTTCCCAATCAAAACTTTAGATAAAATTTGTACATTGCTACTGACGCTTGACTGACCGATGCCAGTTAAAGTGACCATATTATCCACACGTTTTCCAGCAAATTTAAGGGATGTACTTTCTTTTATAAGGGAGCACTCAGCACCAGAATCATAGCGAAAAGGATATGTCTTAACATTATTTTTTAACTGTTCCTGGGGATTACTCACGGAACAGGCGTCGACCCGCCGCTCGCTTGTCATCTTCTGATTTTCTCGCTAAATCAAGCACAAATTCTTACACAATTGCCCCACATCACTTTCACCTATTATTAATACTTTTCTAGTTCAAACAAATATTTTTTTTTAGTAATTTTCAATCCGCAGGGCAAACATTTTCGCAACTCTCTAAAAGTTCCCACTTTCATCACCAACAGTTTCTACATTTTAAACCTTTATTACACAAAAACTATTACATATTTTTTCGGGGAAATACTGTCCATCACTAGTCACAACCTTGGCCCATCTTTCGAGTAACATGCGGATTCCGCGTCTATAAAATTCTTCTTCTTTGGAGGCAATCCATGAGTCGAGCCAATTTTTGATATCTTCAAAAGAATGAAAGTGCTGCTCGGCCAGACCGTGCGCCATTGACCGGAATAGGTGGTAATCCGAAGGAGCAATATCTGGAGAATATGGCGGGTGGGATAGGATGTCCCATTTCAGCGTTTCAAGATAATTTTTAACCTCTTGAGCCACATTCGGCCGGGCATTGCCATGTAGCAAGATTACTTTGTCATGTCTTTCTTGAAATAGCGGCCGTTTTACTTTTAATGCACGGCTCAAACGCATAAGCTGGTCCCACCATATACACAACAAGACCTTCGCGCCATGAATATTTGGTTTGGCCGTGGTTGTGGAAGCGTGGCCGGGGTATCCCTACGATTTTTTCCGCTTAGGATTGTCATAGTGAATCCACTTTTCATCCCCTGTAACTATGCGATGCAAAAAACCCTTTCTTTTCTGCCTTTGCAGTAGTTGCTGACATGTGTAAAAACGCCGTTCAACGTCTCTAGGCTTTAATTCATATGGTAGCCAATGTCTTTCTTTTTAAACCATTCCTAAGAATTGTAATCGTAGGGAAATGGCTTGTTGAGTTACCTCTAATGAGTGAGCAAGTTCTTGCTGAGTTTGGCAAGAATCTTCGTCCAACAACTCATCCAATTCTGCGTCTTCAAACTTCTTTACTGCTCCGGGACGCTGTTTGTCTTCCACGTTGAAATCACCTGATTTGAACTTCTGAAACCATTCCCGACACGTTCGGTCACTAATAGACTTGTCACCATATGTCTCTATGATCATTTTATGCGCTTCAGCCGCAGTTTTTTTCCAATTAAAAGCAAAAAGTAACACTTCCCGCAAATGGCGTTTGTTTGGCTCAAAACTAGTCATCTTAATTCACTTAGATGTATATCACGCTGTGTCTAATTCGCAAATGTAATGATGGGGAATTGTTCACCAATATTTGGCCCTGCCATATCAATTTTCTGCCCGTCATTTTGAGCCCTCGTTTTCAGGTGGCGCCATCTTTTGTGAAACGGTGAGTTTCAACTTGTACACCTAATATTTTAATTCAAAATTTTGCACACGCACTTCCATAAATTCTATTTTCTAAAATTGTTTCAATAACTTTTCCCCTATTCTTCTTTTCACAAAAAGTTACTCAGGTTATTCCTCTTTTTCACTTTATTCCGTTTTACTAAAAACTATTATTAACTAAATGTTCATATATTTACTCAATTATAGTACTCCACCAGGCGTTTTCATTAAGCACTCCCACAATACACTACGTCGAATAATTACCGAGATATTTCAATTCTCCTCCTCAATCTTGACAAAATCCATGCTTCATTTTTTTGGGTGAACATTTTTTTCACCTTTTTTTGATTATTTTTTTTTAATTTCGTTTTGTCCATGTTTTTGGATATTGTGCTTCACTATTATTAATTTTTTTTATTTGGAACCCCCTACAAGTCTAGAAATATTTTCGTAAAATCTTGACCATTCTCTTGATAAATCCGCAGTCAATTCTGCGTCCCACTCAATACCGTTTCGCCAAAGTTTTTGCATAAAAAGTTTTTGCGGTTACGATCGCAGGCGAAATCCAGCCCAAGGGGTCGTAAATACTAGCAATTACCGATAATATCGAACGTTTGGTTATACGATCAACAGGTTTTAACTGTATAGTAAAAGAAAACTTGTCATCTTGTCGACGCCAATAAATTCCTAATACTTTTGTCGGAGAATCCTCAAATAATTGGCGGGATCACGAGCGCGCATATTTGTCGTTAGATCATGTAATAAATCTTCTGTATTAGATTCCCATTTACGTAGACTAAAACCTCCTGCACTAAGCAGCTTTATTAATTCATCGCGTAAGTTTCGACATTGTTCCACAGTATCAGTACCGAAAAGTACATCATCCACGTATATATCCCTACGCAAAACTGCGGATGCATTTGGAAAATGCTTTGACTCGTCATCTGCCAATTGCCTGAGAACGCGCATCGAAAGATATGGAGCGGCTGCAGTTCCATATGTGATAAGTATTCAATCGATAAGTTTGAATTGTGCTTTCTCCCGTCGGCTTCCAAAGAATACATTGATACGCAGTATCTTGTGTCTCGATTTCGATCTGAAGAAACATTTTCTCAATGTCTGCCAAACATACAAAACGAAACATTCGCCAGCGTAAAATAATATCAAATAGCTCCTGATGAAGTTTGGGACCGACGAACATGCAGTCGTTTAAGGATTTTCCGTTCTGTGTGCGCGCCGATGCATTAAATACGACGCGCAGCTTTGTAGTTGAGCTCGATTCGCGAATTACCGGATGATGAGGAAGAAAGTAGCGAGTCGTAGGGTTATCAGAATAATGAGTATCTGGAGCCATATGCCGCAATTCTAAATATTCGCGTAAAAAATCATGAAATTGGCGATAAATTTCCGGTTTTCTATTCAAGCGAAATTCTAAATTACGATAGCACGTACGTGTAGTACTATATGATTCTCCCAAATCCGGGACTTCTTCTTTAAATCGAATGCGGACTTGATATCGGCCATCTTCGCGACGAATTGTCGTGTAATGAAAAATCTTTTCGCAGCTGTTATCCTCTTGGGAAAGAAAAGGTCCAGTAGGAATCTCCTCAGTCTTCCAAAAAGTGCGCAATAATTTTTCAATATTGTCAACGTGTGATAAGTGCATGCATGCTGTTACTTCTTCATTGTTTGATATACCTATGCGACCGGAAACTATCCAACCAAAAATAGTTTCTTGAGCCACAGGCTCATCCTCCTGTCCGATTCTTACACTTTTACGCAAAATCGAACTGAGAACTTCCGCCCCAAGTATTAGTTCTATTGATTGATTCCCGGTAAGATTATCATCAGCTAGTTTCAAATCTGCAAGATGAGGAATTGGACGAATATCGGAATTAACACCGAGAGCGAAATTTGTTAATTGCTTCATTATTAAAGCTTCTATGTAAATCGCCGGCGAATCATGACGTCGTCCCTGTACAATTAAATTCGCACTAGTTCGTACGTACTCAGCTTCAATTGCTCCGATACCGTGAACTACAACGTTTGTGAGTTTCCGAGGAGCCTTTAGAATTTTACATACTTTTTGTGAGACAAAACAAGATTCAGATCCTTGATCAATCATCGCGCGAAGGGTTATTTCACGACCTCTGGGAACAGATATTCGAACCGTGGCTGTAGCGAGGAATACGGCATGAGGCTTAAATAGTCAGGAGGAGAATGATGTAGTCGCCTGTTTCTTTTCTGGAGGAGCACCCTCTTTTTTATCAGAGGTTGACGATTCAATACTACGTTTTAAAATTGTACCGCTATGCAATAATGAATTATGGCGTTTTCCGCAATGAATACATGATCTTTTGTCAGGACAATTAGACGATAAGTGATTTGATCGCAAACAATTAAAGCAAACACGCAATTGCCTGACAATCTTATTACGTTCTACCCGTGCAACTTTATGAAATGTCGGACATTGAAATAGCGAATGAGTTTCTTTACATTGTGGGCATTGATTTACATTTGAATTTGAGATATGAGCATTCATCTGCGTTCGCGACCGCGGCGGTTGTGCTCTTAAGGAATTCTTAAATTTCTTTGCTGTTTCATCGTTCCTGCAAATTTCTTTTCGTTGCCAAACAAATTTTTTAAAATCCGCAAAAACAGGATCGACTGTTAACGTTTTTGAATGTTTCTCCCATTCTATTAATAGTACTCGAACAATTTTGCCCGAACCATAGTTAATAAAAATTCTCCCCACTGTTCCACACCGGCACCAAGTCCCTCAAGGGAGATGAGGTGTTCCTGAACTTCGTTGATTACCCTCTCGTAATCATTTGCATCGTTAGCCCTGATAACCGTCTCAATGTTAAGCAGGGCGTCACAGTGAGCCTGTCGTAATAGGCGAGTGTTATCATATCTTTCATTCAGTTCGTCCCAGGCGCGATCAAAATTACTCTCCGAGGCAGGCAAGTTTTTAATAATTCCCGCAACATTTCCCACTAAACTTTTCTTCAAATAGTTTAATTTGTCTGTTTTTGATAAATTTGTATTTATCACCATTGATTCAAAACTATTTTTAAAACCTATCCACTGCGCTCTATTTCCGCTCTATTTCGGGCTACTGAGATAAACGAGTGAGACTCACCTAGTTGTTCCCTATTGGCATGAATTCTTGTTGAAGTCATCGGTGTTACTGTTGTCTCCCTGGGAAGAAGACAATGTAATGCCAGTCACGCGTCTCTATATCGTCTTCGGGCAGCTTCAAACTCGTTATTATTGAAGAAAGCCAACTGTCTTCGTTGCTCTGGAGTCCATTCGGAGCAAATCTGATAATAATTTGCTTGGCAGGCATCCCATGTTGACTGAAGATCGCCAAGCCGTTAATTGATTTCCTCCATTGGTGGAATTAAGGACTCATCCTGCGTTTCCTCATGGATGTTCGAAATTTCGCCTAAGCGTTCCACTAGCCCGGAGACACTTATTTCAAGTTTTTGCCTTTTAGGAGCCATTTTTTTTTAATGCAAAATAAACTTTAAGTTCTTTTCTCTAAAAGTATTTTCACCGCGATTATTTTTTATAATAGTCACTTAAATTTAACTTTTCTTTTGTGTAATATTAATTGTCAGTTTGTAGCTTATTCACTATCACAACTTCCACTCGGTTACCAACGAAATTTTTAAGTATCCGGTTCGAAGGACCACTTTTTATGTTTGAGTCTTTTACACATCCGCTGGTCCTCACTGGATCCGAAAGTGGGCACACACGTCCCTAGGAAGGGTGATTTAAAAAGAAAGTCTCAATTTGCGCTTCAATATTTTATTTTTATTTGCGCTAGGGGGAAAAGCCTGATAGGCAGAAAAAACCTCTTTTAAATAACGATTTTTAACTTAAACACACGGTCTATACTCTTTGACAATCGATCGAAAAGTGATCGAAATTTTGTAAAAATTATGCAGGCACAAGCAAACCGCGACACAAGCGAACCTTTTCTTTTTATGACTTCTCCCGAAATCCTTTATTACGGTTAAGTCCCAAACGGACCCAAACTGGTACATTATCTTTGTCTCCGTTTGCTGCCTCTGCATTTTGTGTTTTCCCAGCACATGCTGGCAGTTGCTTATAATTACAAAATAAGGCGTAGGTGCCAACAATCGTATGTTGTCCGGAGTTACAAATTTTCGAAACCACGTCTCACATGTTTTTAAGCTTGGAGCATGCTCTCTGTCAGTTTCTACCAGCAAACGATGACTATCAACAGCCTTCTTCTTTTGATGAAATAAGAAAAGCAATGCATGCCGCAAATGCTCTCTTTCAGGTACGAGATTCGACATATTCACAGAGCTATAACACTATCACGCTATTATTTAGGCGGAATGAAACTTTTGTTTGTTAATTAAACGCTTGTTGGAAGCAAGATTACTCAATGTGAAGTACACTTCTTGAATTCCACAATGCCTGACTAGAGAACTTATATTCAGGATTTCCACCCGAGTGTCTATGGCAGAGTTACTGAGCTGCGCCGCACTGATAAAATCGGCTCAGTGACTTGATCGAAACACTCGCATTTTTTCTCGGTTTACTTCGGTAAACCAGCAAAATCCTGAACATACATAAGTTCTCTAGTCAGACATTGTGGAAGTTAACAAGTGTACTTCACATTGGGGAATGAAACTTGTTGTTTTTGAAGCTCAATCACAGTAGAATAAAATGACATACGAGGGCGGTTCAATAAGTACCCGTATTAGAAATGAAGACACAATATTTTCGAAAATTTATTTCTTTATTTTTCAACATAGTCCCGTTTTAGAAAGATACACTTCTCCCAACGTTCCTGCCATTTTTTTAACCCCTCCAAAAAATAGGATTTGTCGAACTCTCCAAAATACGCTTCTGTCTCGGCGATGCCTTCCTCGTTTGAGCTAAATTTTTTTCCCGCGAGCCATTTCTTCATGTTAGGGAACAAGAAGAAGTCGCAGGGACCCAGATCGGGTAAATACGGGGGGTGCAGCAGCGATTCATAACGCAATTCATGCAGTTTGGCTGCGACAACTCCGGATGAATGTGCTGGTGCGTTATCGTGGTGAAACAACACCTTCTTTTTCGCCAAATGCGGCCGTGTCTCCTTTAATTTTTTGTCGAAGCGGTCCAATAACTCACTGTAGTATTGTCCAGTGATCGTTCTTCCTTTTTCTAAAAAATTCATGATGCCCTTCGCATCCCAAAAAATCGTCGCCATGACCTTTCCGGACGATGGGACCGTCTTCGCCTTCTTTGGAGTAGATTCACCGCGAGAAATCCATTGTTTTGATTGTTGCTTAGTTTCTGGTGTGTAATGATGAATCCAGGTTTCATCAACGGTGACAACTCGACGCAAAAAGTCCTTCGGATCTAGATTAAATTGCTACAAACACTGCTTCGAAGTTAACAGCCGCATCCGCTTGTTGTCCACCGTATCGCCCACGTTTAAATTCGTCGAACCAATATCTAACTGTGGTCATGAATGGCGAAGTGTCCCCATAAACAGCATCCAACTTTGCTTTTATCTCCTCCCATTTTTTCCCATTAAAAAACAAAAAGCGAATTACCTAACGGTACTGCTCTTTTTCCATCTTATCGAAAATCACGAAACACGTCTCACTCGAATGGCTGCCAAATCCAAACTAACCTATCAATCAGTCTGAAATTGGTTTTGGCGTCATTTGATAAATGGCAGTACACGATGATAACACCAACTTCCCTCAGAAACGTCCTCTGTCTTTAAACACGGGTACTTATTGAACCGCCCTCGTATACATATGTCTGTTAGGTTGGGCGGGTGAAAGTAAAACGAGAGAAGCAATTCAGTCGCGCGCTTTATTCGGACTAACTAGAATTCAGATTAGAGACTAAGTAGAACAAAAAATGTAGAGTTGTATGTGTGGTTATAAAGCTCATTGATACAATACATCTTCCTAACAATCCTCCTATCATAGTGCTTTATATTAACAAATAAATTTCAGAGTTACATTAATTCAAAGTAAATTCAAAAGCTTACTGCAATTTTCAAACTTTTATCTTGGCAGTATTTTCGTCATGAGCAGATATATTATTATATGTCGGTACGTATCTTAGTTCAATGATTCCCCCGCTTAACTTCTGCTTACAAAAATGATAACGTATGTCGATGTGCTTCGCTTTATCATGAAATGTAGTCTTTCGCAAATTGAATACAACTTTGGTTGTCGCAAAAAATCTCCGTACCACCTCTTAGATCAACGAACATATCCATCAAAATCTGACGCATATAAATTACTTCTTTTACAGCTTCAGAAAGTCACATAGTTTTAAAACATATCCTGAACAGGAGTTCCTATCAGTCAGGTCACTGGCCCAATCAGAGTCTGTGAAAGCTATCATTTCATTTTCGCTGCATCTGTATATAACTTTGTATTCCGAAGTGCCTTTGAGATATCGAAGAATTCTTTTACCAGCTTTCCAACATATTTTAGATGGCTTCGTTGTGAACCTACTCAGGATGTTGACAGCAAAAGCTATGTCTGGACGGGTTGTGTATGCCAAGTACTGCAGACTCCCAACCAGTTCACGATATGGTTTTTGCTTCATTTTCTCAGCTTTTTCTTGAGTAATGTCGCTATTTTTATAATCAGCCAAGAAACCGCACTCCATAGGTGTCGAGACTGCATTAGTCATGTTAAATACTTTCAAAAGTTGTTCAATATATCGTTTTTGATTAAGCTCAATAATTCCTTTGTTTACATCGTTTTTTATTGATATGCCCAGTATGTTACTTATTGCACCCAAGTCTTTCATTTCGAATTTTTTTCTTAATTGGAATTTCATCTGTCTTAGATAGTCAATACAATTCTTTGCTAATATAAGATCATCGACGTAGATTGCTAACAGGCGGGCTGAAAAGTTCGTAGGCTAGCATAGAAAAAATTATTTTTTTGATAGAATTTGATTTTATTATTCAATATAGTTCCCTTCGAGGGCGATACAACGATTATAGCGGTCATACTATTTTTCGATACCATTTTTATAATACGATTTGTCTTTAGCCTCAAAATAGGCTTCAGTTTCGGCGATCACCTCTTCATCCGCGTAAAATTTCTGTCCAGCGAGCATCCTCTTGAGGTCTGAGAACAGAAAAAAGTCGCTGGGGGCCAGATCTGGAGAGTACGGTGGATGCGGAAGCAATTCGAAGCCCAATTCATGGAATTTTGCCATCGATTTCATGGATTTGTGACATGGTGCATTATCTTGATGAAACAGCACTTTCTTTTTCTTCAAATGACGCCGCTTTTCCGCGATTTCGTATTTTAAACGCTCCAATAACGCTACATAATAGTCGCTGTTTATGGTTTTCTCTTTTTTAAGATAGTCGATGAATATTATATATATATATTATAATAACCTTCATATTATTTTCCTCTTTAACATATAGACATGGAACAGCTCTAGACTCGCACATTCCTACTTCCTTGAGATAATAACTTAATTTTTGATGCCAAGCTCTGCCAGACTGTTTTATTCCGTAGAGTGGTTTTAAGAATTTGCAAACATTATTTTTGTTTAGGCTTCATATCTGGACTTTCAGGTATTTCCATATAGATTTCGTCATTTAAATCCACTTGGATGAAAGCTGTTACGACATCCATGTGGTGGATGATCATTTTTGATTGAGCACATACAAGCTCGCAGTGTCTCGTAGCGGGCTACTGGAGCAAAAATTTCTTCGAAATCAATTCCAGCTTTTTGTTGGCAACATCTTGCTACTAATCGCGCCTTGTATTTGTCGACCGTGCCATCATTTTCGAGTTTTTTAGAAAACACCCATTTACTTGTTAATATATTTAAAAGTTTCAATCTTGTGAAACTTAGGATTTTGTATGAGGATGTGAGTGTGAATGACCCAACTCGAGTTGTTGCAGTAAAATAACTGTAATTCAATATTAATTAATATAACATATGAACACTATTTACACCGTTGATCACGCATCTATTAACACAATTCCTGAAACAACAGCAAAGTAGGATATAGGATATTGTCGGTCTGCCCCTTTTGCCAGTCCTGATTATTTTTGATCTCCCTACCTTTTTCATTGATCTCGGTGTCCCTGTTATTTCATCACAACTTTGGAAATTTTTACCTCCTGAGCTCATGGGCTGAAATTGTGTGCTCTGTTTTCCTTGATCTTCTTGACCTCTTGAATTTTGTGGTTCCTGATCCTCCTGATCTTCTTCTTCTAAGTCGCTATTGTGCTCCTCTGGGCTGTTGATTCATTCGTCTCAGTCTTTTCTTCATCTTTGGGATAATCCAGTATTGGAGATGAGACATCTTCTTCATCGTACCGTTCATATCTTGTTACGCGTTGACCTTCCAGTTCCATCTTTGCAGGCGATTGCATATCTAGCCAGATATAATTCTCTTGTTTGAATGTTTCAATGATCTCCACATCCCTTGCTCTGATAATACTTTTTGCCTCCGGGTCGAATAGTTTATACCCTTTTGAACGTGTTTCGTATCCTACGAATAAGTATTCCTTCCCTTTTGGATCTAGTTTAGATCTACCGGGACGTTTGTCTAAAGCTACAGTTGCGCTACCAAATGCTGGAACCTCACATTTGGTTTTGTTCCTCTCAAAATCTCAAATGGTGTCATGCCTTCAATAGCGCTTGATGGACAGCGATTTCGTGTAAAGGCTGCGGTATTTATAGCTTGTTGTGGGAGCGAGCTCTGTACAGCCCGGCTAAAACTGTACCCCGGTGGTTTACGGCCGCGCTGGCTGGCTAGCATGCGGTAGTGTGGGGGGTAGCCAAAATGCCGCACTTAGCCACCGGGGCGAGCTGCCTGCAACGAATTCTCGCGCAGACAGGATCGACAAAAATCGGGGTATGGGGAAAAGGTATTGGCAGGAGGAACCCCTGTTCCTGCCGGTGAATGACTCTCCGAAAGGAGGATCCCGATGGATTGGATCCCCCTAGCCTATGCCCCAACCGCCCATTTGGCCCATGATTATGTGGGAGGTCCCTACGAAATCACGAACCCGAAGAGAGGAGGCTGAAAAAAAAAAGTTGGAGTGGACTTAGGGAGCCATTAGAAAAGGTTTAGTCCGTCCACATTATGAAGTCTCTCTTTTATTTAACATTTCCTTTACATTTAATCATTGGAATTATATTTTAAAGTGACCACTAGAATAAACTTCAATTGCTGCCTATTTTTGCAGAGAATATATGAAAAATCTTACTTACGGACGCTCATGAAAGTTAGTGGTCTCACAAAAACATTTTGGTGTCAAGAAAAAAAATTTTTATACAATTGTTAGCTAACGACAGCTTGTATTTCACCCGAATGCCCTATTAAATTCGTCTTACACAATATAATTAGATTCGCTGAGGAGGGCTCCTTCGCAATGTCACAAGTAGCTCTTTTTACAATGTGAGAGCCCTTTGCTTAACAAATAACCACTATTACTAGTAATTAGCCCTTTAACTACGTAATTCATAATACGAAAAAAAAACAAAATTGGGAGACTTATAATGAAATGTTGCTTGAAGATACTGATGCTGCTGGAGAAGGTGGAGTTGCTGCTGCTGCTGTGATGGGCGGCCGCCTGTGGAGTAATGAGGTGCTCTCTCGTTGGGGGGTGGAGGTCCATGTGTTAAAATCCCTCCTCGGGCCCCCTGACGTCTCGTTCACTCTTGGTTTTACTTTATTCTTTTTTTTTTCTTTTTTTGCTATTTCTTCTTTTTATTTCTTTTATTTATTATTTAATTATATTTAATGTTAATTTTTGTTTCTATTTATTTGATTGCTTGTTGTATTTATTTCTTTATGTTCCTTTAATTCAGTTTATTTTATTTATTTATTTATCTTTTTATTCTTTTAATTTACTTATCTTTGTTTAGTTTATTTATTTTTATTTTTATTTAATTTGGTTATTTCTCTCTTTTTCTGTTTACTTAGTTTTCTATTTATTTTGTTGTTATTTCCTTTATATTTTACTTTTTTTGTGTGTATTTTATTATTTATGTTTACACCGTTGGGTCCGTATTCACTTAATTGCATTATATTGTTTATTTTACTTGAAATTTTATTTCACTTTTAGTTTGTCTTATTTTAATCCGTTCCTGACTCTACCTTAATTTTTCACAGCTTTTTCTTATTTATTTAACGACATAACATACATAACTACATTTTTTTATTCTTTCAGATTTTACTTTCGATTTAAATTAGTTTTAACTTTTAAGGTCACCAAACTTTATTTATGTGTTTAAGGAATCTTCCTCCTTGGACAGCAACAACAAAAAAAAACATGTGAAATGTACTCAGGTTTTGTTCGTTGGCTTGTTTTAAATTACTAAACTTTTCTTTTCCTTTAATTTGATTTCTACAAGCCTTGCTCATTTATTTTTACGTTATTTTAATTCATTTTATTTCAACTTGAATTCCGCTTTAGTTTATTTAACACGAGAAAAAAAAACTTTCCTTCGAGACCACAAAATCTTATTTCCGGGAGGATGTCTTTAAATGTACAACTACTAGTCCCAATCAATAGGAACAAAAGAATATATTTATTTCGAAGGGTAACTCGAACATTAGGGCAGGAATAAGTCCTTTACTAAACACCTTGGCTTTAGATTTCTAGCCATTCCGACGCCATGAAGGTTTAACTCTTTATGCCTTCTAACAGGCAAAACTAAAAATTCGTCGGGAATTTTGGTAGCCAAAGGATCACGGCACCAGGCTACATTTCACTGGCAGATGTGGAAATTTTACCGCGTAATCAAACCAACAATTTTACCGTAACGGCACCACATTTTCCGGTTCCCCACCAAAAAAAAATTAAAGGTGACTTATGGACAAGGAAGCACACTTCTGCAGAGATTAATGTCACTAGAGACTCTCCCCAACACCACGCTCAGCAACACAGGTCTTATAGTTCTGATTAATGAAACCCAGGTCGAAATTTTTTTAAGGCGGAAACTATTCACGCACTACAATCGGGAAGCATTCAGAGATACAATCTTGCCCCTCGTCTTGCTCCTTCGTGTCCCTCGCGCGACTTTTCCGTTCCAATTTGTCTTTCGACTAACTGCACTGATTGACAACAACTCAAATGCTAACCTGTTCTGTCACGAGTTCAGTCCTGATGCCTGGTTACAATTTTTTTTCATTTTCACTAAATCACAAAACGGTGTGTCCCGGGGATGATTTCCTGGCACGAGTTACGTTTTCTAACTTTTAGTTAGTAAAAAAAAATGAAACACCAAGTGACGAGAATAAAAATTTATTAACCGAAGTGTCTCACTTGATTACAGATTTCTAACTGAAGTCACTTAATTTCTATATTCAACTTTACAGCTAGCGATCAATGCTGAGTCGATCTAATTACAAGGTGGCTTACTTCCATATTGCTGAGTAGCGTCTACAAATTTATTGAACTTTACTGCTAGCGGTCAATGCTGACTCGATGTGATTACTATATATATATTGCTGAGGAAGCGTCTACAACTTTGACACCGCTTCCTCAGGTATTTCGGGTAGTTGGTATGATTTGGGAAATTGCGAAATTTCGGGGAATAAGGGAATAACCTCAAGTGCGCATTGTGAGGGACGTAACTTCTCCCCCCTTAGAGAAGAGCGACGGTGTCAGGAACTGTGCCGTTGCTGGAGATGATGTGGGAGAAGAAATCTGAATGACCTGTTTCCGGCATTTGATGGCATAGACAACTATTGTGGTTACCAAAGCTCCAAGTGCGGCAATTGACATGAAGACGAATTTATCTTTCTGATGTGTGTAGGTTTCTAATGTTCTGATTCACTCGCTATTGTTGAAATTATATATCTGTTCGGGTTTGCTCGGACGTAGAATAACGCACAAATATGTAACAAAGCCCAGTGCTCAATGGAAGGGAATTAGCAATCAGAAAACACCTTCCGTGTATCAGCAAGCGCTAATTTATTCGCTATGTTCTTACAGCATGAAATACAAGAGATACAGAAATTGGGTATAATTAAACACGAGACGCACAAGTGATGATGAGCTCCGCGTGGACTTCTCCAGACTGGCTGGTTCAGTATTCGACGCGCGGCACTAAGCTTTGCTTGCGTGGATGGTGCTGCCGCTCACCAGCTTGTGAAGTTAGGCGTGCTTCGTGCCTTGGAGCAGGCAAGGGTGCCACAGATCTGTAGCTTTTTTAAAGAGATATCGTTGTTGATTGTAAAAGTAATTATGTTGTGGAGGGTTGGATGGATGTGGATTTCGTCCCAGTATCTTCGAGGTCGTCCTTCGTAAGTTAATTCATTTATTGTGACTTCACATTGCTGGAAATAGATTACTCCAGTACCAGAGATTCCTCCAGGTTTGTGTCCGCAGGTTGAATTTAATTTTGTTGGTGGAATATTAATATAAAGGATGTAACTTGGTTCCGGTTGGTATATTTCCATGATTTCTTCGGCTTCAACCAGTTCACAGGACGTTGGGATGTTATTGATGATTCCTTTAATGCAGTCCCTATTTACGTTTGTTGCTTTACCGGTCGTTCTGTGACAGTAGAAAACTCCTTCTATTTGTTGGCACCTTTCGTCATAAAATAGGATCTCGTTGACGGAAAGGGCAGCATAGGGTTTGGTTAGGATATTTTGAGTTTTGTTTAAAGGAATTGGGATAACATGAATATATGAATAAACACTAGGCTTGACAAGAGGGATTCTAATGTTAAAAACAATATTTGTATTATTATAATATGCTTGCAAATTTAACAATTCATATATGTGTTCGTCAGAAATGATACTAATTGATTGATTTAGGAACATATGATATAATTCTTACAATTCTTCTGGACTTAAAATTTGTTTGGAAATAACATTCAGTTTTGCAAAGATAATTGCTTCGGCTATGTTACTGAAGTGGATGTTTAAGATATCAATATTGTAGTTAATTTGATTAAGGAACTGAATATGTTGAAGTAAGTAGTTTTCGCCTTTAATTTGATTGTTAAGATTATTTTAGAAGTTTTCAATTGTTTTTTGTTGTTGATTTATATGGGCTGTAATATTTTCAAATCTCTCGATCATTCTAGTATTTAAAGCAGTTTGCCTTCCTAACTCAATCTTAGTGCTACCTTCATTTGCCATGATTGATTCAATTTCTTTATTTAGTCCTTCTGCATCGTTAGCGTCCATATTTCCGGTGATCTGTTTAATAATAGTTCCTAACCCATTTATTAAACCTCTTTTACTTCCAGTATTTGGAGAAAGAGATTTCAATTTTCGGTCTACTATATGGCTTTAATGATATTAAGACTGTTTCTAGCTGTTAGAGTATAGGCTGCTGCAAATTTGGAAAATTTATCTATGAGGGTTAGTATATATTTGTTATTTATGGTGTATATATCGACATGTATTATTGCAAGGGTTTTAATGGGATTTCTGGGACTTCAAATTTGGGCTTAGAGGGTTTTCTGTCATATTTTAGGGTATTACAGGTTTTACAGTTGTTTATGGTTTGTGCTATTTTGTTTTTCATGAATGGAAAGTAATAAGCTCTTTTTAAATGACTTAGAGTTTCATTAATACCACGATGATTGTTCTTTAAGTGATAGTCGCTAATCAGTTGGTCCTGTTCGTCATTGTCTGTAATATCAGTCAGTAATTCAGTACATCTAATGAGTTTAAATGTTTTGTTATTCGAGAAGTGTTTAGAATAGGTAGTTTGGATTAGTCTAAATGTGTCGTCGTCTGTGAAAATGGCTGATAATCGATTGGCAGTTAAGTATTCTTTAAATAATTTTGTGATATTTTCTTCAGTGTACTCAGGAAGACGAAACGTGTGACGATGCTTGTTTCGGAAAATCACTTGTAAGGATCTTGGAGGTCTTTTATCTGTTTTGCTTAGAACAATTTGCAAATTAAAATCGTTTAGGGGACGTTCTGAGATAGGGATACCGTCATTCATGTCCTCCTTAGCCGAATGAACGGTAGAGCAGGAATTTTGCTCTGTTATGTTGATTTCTATGGGATTTAAATGCGTTTTCTTCGATATTATTGTTCGACTGAGTGCGTCTGCGTTACAATTCTATGTTCCCTTTTTATACACTATTTGATAATCGAACTCTTGCAACTTAAGACGCCATCTGACTAATTTCGAATTGGGATCTTTCAGATTCATTAACCATGTTAGTGGTTTATGATCTGTTGCTATCTGAAATTTGCGTCCGAACAAGTAAGGCCTAAAATACTTCGTAGCCCAGACAATGGCTAGTAGTTCTCTTTCTATTGTTGAATAATTTTGTTCTGAGTCTGTCAAAGTCCTGCTTGCGTAACAAATCGGTCTGTCGCTGCCAATAGGTCCTTGCGACAATACTGCTGCGACAGCAAATTTGCTGGCGTCGATTGTTAAAACAAAAGGTTTATTGAAGTCTGGGTATTGTAGAATAGGGTCGTTCATTAGGAAATTTTTGCATGTTTCGAAAGCATTAACGTAACGATCGTTAAGATCAATTTTCCTACCTTTCTTGAGGCATTCTGAGATAGGTTTCGTGAGGTTCGCAAAATCTTTGATAAATTTTCTGTAGTAGCCTAAAAGACCGAGGAACATTTTTATATCCTTCTGAGTTCTAGGGATTGGGAAGTTTTTTATTACCTCAATTTTCTCAGGGTTTGGCTTGACACCCTTCGTTGTGACAACATGTCCTAAAAAGGCTACTTCTTTATGAAGGAACTTAGATTTGTCGAGTTGAACCTTGAGATTCGCTTCGCGAAGTCTCTGGAAGACTTTTTTCAGGTTCTCACCGTGTTCCTGAAGCGAAGTTGAAAAGACGATAATATCGTCTAAGTAAACTAAGCAGATTTTGCCCTGCAAATCTTGAAGTACGTTGTCCATGACACGTTGGAAGGTGGACGGGGCATTTTTCAGCCCAAAGGGCATCCTCACATATTTAAAGTGGCCACCTTCTACGGTGAAAGCCGTTTTTTGTATATCTCGTGGATCCATCTCGATTTGATGAAATCCACTAGCGAGATCTAGCGCCGTGAAATACATGCTTTTTCCGAGTTTGTCTAGAATCTCCGTGATATTGGGGAGAGGGTAACGATCACTCACTGTTTTTTCATTCAGTTTGCGATATTCAATCACCATTCTCCACTTTTGTTTGCCACTGGCATCTTTCTTCTTTGCGACTATCCAGACAGGGGAACTCCAAGGAGAGTAACTCTGACGAATAATATTTTGGGACAACATTTCATTAATCTGCCTCCTGACCTCATCCTTGTGAACATACGGATATCTATACGACTTCGTATAAATTGGTATATCATCTGTTGTTAGAATTCGATGTTTACTATTATTTTTAAAGGTCAGTTTCTCACCTTCTTTAAAGAATATATCATCATATTCTTTACAGATACGAAGAGCTAGTTCTTTTTCCTCTTTATTTAGGTGAGAGGTACGGATTAAATTTTTGATGTCTTTTTGAAAGCTGATTTGTTAGGCTAACCAGCTCTAATAAAACACACAACACCGTTTTAGTGAAGACATCTTTATTTGACACCGTCTCAAGATGAACTAACTTGCGATTCGAGATCAGTCATACGCACGCAAGCGCTTGAGTATAATAGCGCTTCTATCGGCGTATAACAGAGATATGTCTGAGCGCCAAATTCTAAATTCTAACACTTTTTCTGGTAGAGAATCTTCCGGACAATTAATGCCAAAGTTGTTCACCTCAATGTAATTGGAATTAGTGAACGACTCAACTTTTAAGGGTTGCTCTAGGAATACTTCTTGATCTATATTGGAGTAATGTATTACTTCCATAGGGCTGTACCAATCTTTGGCGGTATAAATACCTTCAGGAATGTAGACTGCAGTTTTGATCATTGTATTTTTAATATATATGTCCCCATTCTGTACGTCAACGGGTAGTTTGATTATTAATTTAGTATTTGGTGGGACCATGTGTTTGCCGGATATAAAATTAGCTTTAAGCTGGAGAGGTAATTTTGAATATTTTGTAACTAACATTTTGTTAGCCAAGTCGATAGTGGCTCCTAGATTTTTTAGGACATCAAGATCCAGAAGGCCATCGAAATAACCGTGGAATTTGAAAATCAAGAAACGAGTTTGTCCTGGCTGGTTAAACTCTATAAAATTTGGAAGAATTATCTGTTTGTTTAACTTATGTTGATTAAATATTGTGGTAATTACAATGGGATTTGTTTCGGTGGAATGTTGGGGATTGACAAATTCGGGATTTATGAATGACGACGAGGCACCTGTATCTATCAGAAACTTTAAAGGTCGCCCATAAGGTGACGATATATTAATATATGGCAGAACAAACCCATGTTTATTGACGTCTATGTATCCGATGGGTTTACTGAGGCTACTGATGGAAAATTTGAATCATCAATTTCGTTAATCACACCGCCGTCGGGTGCGTAACTATAGTAATCATCGTCATTTCCTTGTGATTGCATTGAGCCCTCGTGATCGTTACTTTGGTAGCTATAGTATTGGTCTAATTGTTGAAAATTGTCATTCGGTTCTACCGTTGTGGTTTCACTAGCTTCTGCCGTGGTAGAAACATTGAATAATTCCTTGCTTGCATATCCGGGGGTGGTATTTGGATTTGATTTGAAGAAATTATTTTGTTTATTCGGCTGTTGGGGGAAGGGAGTCTTCTGACGAAGATATGAGTTCCCTGAGCTAACATCCATAGGCTCTGGTTTAGGAAGGGGTGTACTGTTTGGTCTCGCGAAAGCATTATTGGATGGTTGTGGAGCCTGTGGATTAGTATTCATTCTAGGTAGTGAGAAAGGAGTGCGATTCTGCAATCTCGGGTATGTGTTGCCAAAAGACATGCTTCGGTTAATTGGGGTAATTTGGGGGAAATTAAAGCCAAATTGTCTTTGAATAGGAGCAGGTGGGTAAAACTGAAGCTGTGGAGTGCTTTGAGGATTCCTTATTCGTAAATTGGGTAGAGTGAGGTTCAGAGGTTTCGAAGTATTTATTCTATTTGGCTCGGAAGCTCTAGAATTACTATTATATTTATTGTAGAACATGTTTTGTTCCTTTATACAATAGGAAAATGCAGCTGCCAGGGAGTCTGGCTTCATTGCCCTTATTGTAGAACCTAAAGGTTCCTTTAACCCGGATAAAAATGCGTTGAGGCACATCTCTGTAAAGAGATCACGTTTTGCCTTTATTACATTAGTATCACTCTCATGAATTTGAACATGATTCGTTATGGTGGCTAATAACTCGATTATCTCACTATAGAATGCTTCGACAGTTTTATTATTTTGTCTGATACAATGGAGGTCGCGGATAAGAGAAGCTTCATTACGTTTATCTGAGTAATGGAGAATTAGATTTTGCTTAATTTCCTTCCAATCTAATGGAGTTCCATACATGTTCAAAACCTCATTAGCAGGCCCTTCTATTTTATTACGAATTGCCCTTAAGAGCATCTGCCCATAAGGTGTTCCTTCAGTGCACGATATGAAGGATCTAATCTCTTCTACGTTATTTAGGAATTCGTAGAGTAACCGGGGGTTACAACTAAATTTGGGTAAATCTTTGATCGCATCTGGTACGCGAAGTGAATTAAACAAATCAGAGGCGGTAAAACTAACAACATTATTTGCGGTTGCCATTGTTGATTGATTTGAAGGAATTGCCGTAATTTCACTATTGATTCCACTGTTGGTTTCACTACTTATTGCAACACTTTCAGATTCACTTATTGATTCTAGGGATAAAAATCTTCTTAATCTGGGTGCTCTAATATAAGGTTTTGATCTAGACTTGCTCCTTTCTGGAGGCATTAATATTAAATATTATCGTTCTTAAAATTTTAATCTATTTACTTTGTTGTTTTTCTTGTGAAAATTAATGAATTCTGATAATAATCTTTCCTATTTAATATAATTAATAATGAGTTTTTGCTTACGCTATTGTTACTAATAATGCTATGGTGATCATCTCTCCGGGTGTTCCTATGATGTTCCCTCGTTGGATTCAGCCTTTGAGATGCACAGGTGAATCTACGATTTTCCTTCGTTGAATTCTGCTTGGGATGTTGTTTAAAATGCGGTTCTTCTTTCTTTGTGCTTTGAGTTGTCTTCAGCAGATGTACCTTCGCTGGACCACAACACTTCCTAGACACCAAGTAGTTAGTAGTTCAATAAGCCGTTGAACTGAGGCCGAAATCGATAAACCGTCGATTAATAACGCCGCGAACCTACTTTTTCGAAATCCGCTCCGACTGCGCCAGTTACGTTTTCTAACTTTTAGTTAGTAAAAAAAATGAAATACCAAGTGACGAGAATAAAAATTTATTAACCGAAGTGTCTCACTTGATTACAGATTTCTAACTGAAGTCACTTAATTTCTATATTCAACTTTACAGCTAGCGATCAATGCTGAGTCGATCTAATTACAAGGTGGCTTACTTACATATTGCTGAGGTAGCGTCTACAAATTTATTGAACTTTGCTGCTAGCGGTCAATGCTGAGTCGATGTATTTACAAGGTGGCTTACTTCTATATTGCTGAGGTAACGTCTACAACTTTAACACCGCTTCCTCAGGTATTTCGGGTTGTTGATATGATTTGGGAAATTGCGAAATTTCGGGGAATAAGGGAATGACCTCAAGTGCGCATTGTGAGGGACGTAACTCACGCGATTTCATTCCTCAAAAGGGAACTTCATAAAAAAAATAAAACTAAGATTTAGTAGGATTAAAATTTATTAACTTTACAGCTTGCTGGTAATTTTGTGACTGACTGACTGTGAACAAATTTAGAACATTACGAGGTACAAAGTTACAATTAAAAATGATAATTCTGCATTTCCCACGTTTCGCAATTTCGCCTAGATGATGACCTGTTGTCTGCGGGTATCATATTTCCAGGTGAGCTGCGCTTGCGTTGAACTCTCATGACTTGGATGTCACGTGTAGTGGCCTCGTGCGAATATTCAGTGGGTGATAGGGTGATAGCGTTGATGTCGTAACTCCTCCCCCCTTAGTGAAGGGACGGCCAAAGGTATAACGTCTTGGGTGGACCTTCTAGAGAGGATGCTGCAGGATTCTAATGATGTCTATCTAGCCGGAATTGGGTGCTGAGAGTTCTGCGTTTGTGGATTAGGTAGGCTAAGATGATGATGGCGATGATGCTGAAGGTGGTTGTTGAAGTTCCGAAATTTACGTAGTCCCAAAGTGTACTTTTGAAGTTTAGTATTTCTATTGCTTCTTTATTTTCGATGTGGTAAGATTTTAGCGTTTGTAAGTTGAGATCCTCGGTTACGGATGCTGAGCTGATGTTGCTGAATATGGTTGGGAGGATATAGACTCCATCCCAATGGGTGCTGGTTTTATCGGAGTAGGTGATGCCGTTGATTTCGACTTCGCAATCGTTGAAATGTATCAAGACGGTTCCTTTTTGTCCTTCATGTTTGAACTCGCATGTTGAATTATTTTTTGTTTCTGGAGCGTTGAGCAGAAGGATGAAGTTGGGCTCTGGTTCTATGATTTCCATGTTCCTTGTGTTGGTATCGATTATATCGCATTCTGCAGGTTGATTTTTCAGGAGGCGGCCAACGCATGATGATTGGTTCTGATGTTGTTGTTGAGTTGATGTAGGACAGATGTAGATACCCTCTATTTTGTTGCATTGTTTGTCGAAATACTGAATATTTTGTGGGTTGTGGGCTATGTAGGGTTTTATGGAAATTTTCTTTGTACCATTGATTGGTAGAGGAATGAGGTGTATTAGGGAGTATTTTTCTTGGGAGAACATGGGAATTCGGATGTTGAAAATAATGTTAGTATTATTATAGTAAGCTTGCAATCCGAGTAGCTCATACAAGTGTTCGTCTGATTTTATTTCCAGTGACTGTTTTTCTATGATCGAGAATATTTCAGAAATTTCGCTAGGATCCAAGATTTGTTTGGAAATTATGTTAAGTCTGGCTAGTACTAGTGTTTCTGCTAAGTTAGTGAGATGGGAATTTAGTAAATCAATGTTGTAATTTATTTGGCTCAAGTATTGCATATGTTTCAAAATATCTTCATCTCTTTTGATTTTGTTCCTAGTTCTCTCATTATAATCTTTTAGGTATTTTACAATAATTGTCTGCTGGTTATTAATGTGTTCTGTTATATTTTCGAATCTTTGGATTATTGCATTATTGATACTAGTTTGTCTGTTTAAATTGATTTTAATTTCGGTTTGATTATTCAAAATATTTTTTATTTCTTCATTTAGTCGTTCGGCATCTTGTGCGTCCATGTTTCCAGTAATGCTTTTAATGATTGTGCCTAACCCATTAATAAGACCTCTCTTACTTCTTGATCTTGGCATTAATGTGCCTAATTTAAGTTGCAATTCGGAAAGTTTTACTTTAGTTATTTTGAGTGAATGTTTTGTTTCTTCTAGGTCACCGATGTTTTGAAGGGACTCTGCTATTTTCTCTATGTTTTGTTCATAATTATTTAAGTTAACTATATGTAAAAGTGTAATGTATGATGGAAGCCAAGATGGGAGAGCTGAAAACCTAGTGTAGCTAGTCACACAGAAGTGGATACTCGCTGTAAAATGGCGTCACACCAGAGGTAGATAAGCCGCTATTTCTAAAGGGGAGAACAGTCTAGAATAAAACAATACGCCAAATGGCAGCGTTCAGTTATGATAAAAGACTGTCTATATTCTTCAATTTTTCAATGGCTTAAATACTAAATCTTATTTCTATACATAAGTAATACTTACACAACTACTTTGATAATCTTAACATTACTCATAGCCCAAATTATTACTCGCAGTGAATTGACCCAATTCTAATCTACTGGTCACACGGTGCACTGGCATACGTCATTAGTGCATGGCGCTGCACTAAGGTGCTTTGCTTTACCCAGTGCGATGAACTCGAAGGGTTTCATATTGCACGTTGCCGTGCTCGCACATAGTGCTGCGCTGATCGAGTCATCGTCATGGGGATTCCGTGTGACGTAACATTTCTGTTTATGTTTTGGTCAATTCGCCCGTGCGACATTTGGTCGGGGTAGTGTTACACACTGTCCGCTATTATGTGATCATTGCATGATCACTACAAAAGGTTATTGAAATTGTTTATAATTCTCGCAGGTCCAAGATTAATAGGTAACAGTCCTTGTGCGTTGTTAAGGTCACGTATTTTCAGTTTTTTTCGTTTATTATGTTTAATCTTTTGTTTCGTAAATCGAGGAGTTAGTTTGTTTCGTCTGTATTCTTTTCTGTATATAGTTAAGTTTTTGTCTAGTTTTGGTGGGGGCTCCCGGTTTTTATTTAGCTTATCGATATTTTTGTTTACTATCTCTTCTGCTTTAGTTTTTATTGCGGGGTAGAGAGTTGTTTGGAATTCGTGGAGTATTTCTAGGTATTCATGGACGTTGTTGTGTTGTAAATTGTTATTTAATTTGTACGTAAGACCGTAGAATAATTCGTACGGGGTGAGCTGCGTGGTAGTGTGAATAGCGTTATTGTAGGTTATCATAGTTTCGCATAGAATTTCGTCGTGATCCTTTTCTTTATTTTGGTTATACACTCCGCGACACATGATTGTAGACAGTCTCAAATACTCAGGTATTTTAAGTAATTACGAATTCTAAGAAAATGCATACCCCTCATTACTTAGAACAAGTAAGTGCTAATTACTTTGTGGGATTTTCCCGTCCATTTGATGCGTAATTTTTTTTTTATGATTTTTTACCTGATAATTGCTATAAAAACCTGCGACACTTGATTGTAGACACTACCAGTTTTCGAAAGAAATTTTACGGTTAAATAAAACAAAGTGAAATGGGTTTAAAGGAAATTAAATGTCCAACACCACATTACCATTTATTAATTTTTTTAATAATGTGTGTTACCACCATTTCGGTTTATAACTTCAAAAATTCTATTTTCCATAGAATTGTACAAATTCCTTATTATTTCCAAGGGAATCTCGTTCCAAGCTGTTGTTATTGCTCCTTTCATTTCTTCAATGGTGTGAAATTGTTTTCCGGACCCATAAATTCTTCTTGTAAGCCATCCCCAGAGATTTTCGATGATATTGAGGTCTGGAGATAGTGATGGCCAATCCAAAACTGCAATATCTTCGTCCTCAAACCACCGTTTAACAACTCTGGCTGTATGAACTGCAGCGTGATCATGTTGGAAAGTCCAATGGTGACCTTCCATCTTTTCAATTATTTTTAGTTTGGCGCTCCTAAGCACTTCTATGTAGTCATTAGATGTGTGCCGTCCACTAATGAAAATTAGGTCGATTTGCCCATTGTAAGAAATGGCTCCCCAAACCATGACTCCTCCTGCTCTGCTATGACGACGGACTAGAAATCTCTCTTCCTTTGGTAAGTCATGAAAGTAGAATGCATAACCGCCGGGTCCATCCAAAGTGAAGCGTTTTTCGTCTGAGAAGATTATGTCTCTCCATTCGTTCTTCCACGTCATGTGTGTTCGAGCAAATTCAAGCCTTTTTTCTTTATGTCTCTGGGTTAATTGTGGCTTTTTCTTCAGGCGGCGACGTTGTAGGCCTGGTGAGCTTTTCAGTACGCGTTGCACCGTGCGAATACTGGCCGATGTTCCAGCCTCTTGTTGAATTTCCCTCGATGTCTTTGATGCATTTGAGGCTATTCTTAAGATTCTGCGCCTCTCAGATGACGACGTTGCTCTTTTCGTCCTCCCATGTTGTTGTTTCCCATAATTTTCGGGATCCTTAAGGAAGTTGCCAACTACTCCAACACTTCTGTTGATCCTTCTACCAATTTCTCGATTAGAATATCCTTCTTCTTTTAGTGCCCTTATTTTTCCAATTTCCTCAAGAGTGAGTCTTTTTCCACTACCCATTTTATTCTATCCACTAGCTATTTACTTCTCAATACAATATGATTACAGTTATGCAGTTTGTTTCGCTCCAAATGACCAAAAACGTCTGTGTCTACAATCAAGTGTCGCAGGTTTTTATAGCAATTTTCAGGTAAAAAATCATAAAAAAAAAATTACGCATCAAATGGACGGGAAAATCCCACAAAGTAATTAGCACTTACTTGTTCTAAGTAATGAGGGGTATGCATTTTCTTAGAATTCGTAATTACTTAAAATACCTGAGTATTTGAGACTGTCTACAATCATGTGTCGCGGAGTGTATATAATGCGATAGATCTCTGTCAATGTTGAGTGCATTTTCTCAACGGGTGAATTACTACTTGTTTGCTGGAACGATGTGACATGGAGATTTATATTATACTGTCTCCAAAAATCCCTGAAAATTGTGGAGGTGAATTCAGCACCTTGATCTGAAACTAAGTTTTTAGGGATGCCGTGGAGGCTCATATAATGTTTGAAGGATTTGATTACCTCTAGGCTATTCCTTCCAAAAAGCGTGTAGGCAGCACCAAATTTGGAGAATTTGTCTATGATTGTTAATATCTGCCTATTGTTGATGCTATATATGTCAGTATGTAGGGTTTCTAGTGGTTTTTCTGGGGTTGCTGGTTTTTGGAATTGGATTTTCGGAGGGTTGCGGTCGTACTTTAGTGTCTGACAAATCTTGCATTTATTAATGACTTTGGTTATCTTGTTTTTTAGGTAAGGGAAATAATATTCACGTTTGATGTGCATGAGGGTTTCTGTGATTCCTCTATGGATATTTTTTAAGAGGAATTCATTAATTAGTTTATCTTGTTCATCGCTATTTTTAATTTCTTTGAGGATTTCTAAACATCTGATTAGCTTGAAGCTTTTTGCCTGGGAGAAGTATTTTGAGAAAACGTCTTGAACTATTGCGAAGGTGTTATCATCGGTGTATATTGCACTCAATATATTGGGTGGAAAATGTTGTTTGAATATGCTTATTATATTTTGTTCTGAGAAATTGGGTGATCTGAGAATTCGACGTAAACGATTTTTGAATGGGACTTCTAGAGTGACTGGAGGTTTGTTGTTTGTTTTTTCTAAAATGATCTGTATATTGAACTCGTTTAAGGGCCGTTCTGATATAGGAATGCCATCGTTTAGATTCTCCACGATGGAGTGAGTTGTAGAACCGGATGTTCCTAGCACTGAGGAGGGTTCTTCGGTTTCATTGGCGTGTAATTCCGCGTTTAATGGTTGATCCAGTTTAATACGGCTTAGTGCGTCTGCATTAGCGTTTGTTATGCCTTTTTTATACACTACCTCGTAGTCGTACTCTTCGAGTTTTAACCTCCAACGAATTAATTTAGAGTTGGGGTCTTTTAGGTTCACAAGCCATAATAGGGGCTTATGGTCGGTCACAATTTTGAATTTATTGCCAAAAAGGTAGGGCCGAAAATACTTTGTTGCCTACACGATCGCTAGTAGCTCTTTTTCAATAGTGGAATAATTTGTTTCTGAGCTGGTGAGCTTTCGGCTGCCAAAGCATATGGGGCGATCGCTTCCGATCGGGCCTTGTGAGAGGATTGCACCGATGGCGAAATTGCTCGCGTCGGTTGTTAAAACAAATGGCTTTGTAAAATCGGGAAAGGCTAGGATGGGGTCATTTGTGAGGTAATCTTTACATGCTTGGAACGCCTTTCTATATGCATCGTCCAAGGTAACTCTACAGCCTTTTTTCAGACATGTTGTATGGGGTTTAGTAATTTTAGAAAAATCCCTAATGAATTTACGGTAGTAGCCTACCAATCCTAAAAAGGCTTTTATCTCTTTCTGTGTGCGGGGAAAAAGGAAATTTTGTATGGCTGAAATTTTATTGGGATTAGGTTTGATCCCTTTGTCGGTTATAAGGTGCCCTAGGAATTCAATTTCCTTTTTCAAAAATTCTGATTTGTCTAGCTGTAATTTTAGATTGGCCTGTCTCAATTTATCAAACACCTTTTTGAGATTTTCGATATGTTCTTGGAGCGACGATGAAAATACGATGATGTCGTCCATGTAGACTAAACAGATTTTCCCTTGGATATCTTTTAATATATTATCCATTATTACACGTTGGAAGGTGGAAGGTGCATTCTTGAGTCCAAAAGGCATCCTTAAGTATTCATAGTGTCCTCCTTCCACTGTGAACGCTGTTTTCTGTATGTCTCGTGTGTCCATCTCGATTTAATGGAACCCACTTGCCAAATTGAAGGTCGAAAAGTACATACACTTCCCAAGTTTGTCCAATATTTCATTGATATTGGGAATAGGGTAACGATCGCTGATTGTTTTTTCGTCAAGTTTGCGGTAGTCGATAACTAACCGCCACTTTTGCTTACCCGAAGCATCTTGCTTCTTTGGGACTATCCACACGGGAGAGCTCCAAGGTGAGTAGCTCTGTCTGATGATATTTTGGTCGAGCATCTCGTTAATCTGATTTTTGATTTCGTTCTTGTGTATGTAGGGATATCTGTATGACTTTGTGTAAATGGGTACCTCATCTGTAGTAGGGATTCTGTGTTTGATCTGATTCGTGAAGCTTAAATTCTGGCCTTGTTTGAAGAAAATGTCTTCGTAGTTTTTACAAAGTTTTACTACGGCTTTTCTTTCTTCGGAGTTAAGATGAGAGATGCGTATCAATTTATTGATATCTTCTGATGTTACTGGGGATTCCTATGCATTCTCATATTGCACATTAAAATTGTGAATTTCATTAAACTGAGAAGATGAGAAACGGTCAACCTTTAAGGGCTGCTCCAGAAAGATATCTTGATCCACGTTTGATTCGTTTACTATTACAACTGGGCTGAACCATCTTTCTGCTTTATAGAGGCCTTCAGGTATGTAAAGGTTCGGTTTAATTTGGGTTGTGCCTATAATTATGTCTCCGTTTTCAACGTCGACAGGTAATTTCACAATATTTTTAGATCCGGAAGGGATAACGTATTTCTTTGATATAAAATTTGGTTTGTAGTTCAAGGAGTTAATTGAATACTTGGTTATCAGGGTTTTATTTGCAAGGTCAACTTTGGCTTTTAATGTTGTAAGGGTGTGGTGTTCGGTGGACTTCAGTAAAACACGCGGTGTAGCAGAACACAACTTTACTCATCGACGGCTTAATCCAAAGAGACAGATTACACAATTTGTTCTTACATCTAGTCCTACACGTTCTACAATTCCTACATGTTCTAAAAGTACATGAGTCCAGTGATTCTCAATTCAGAGTGATGCTCAATATACCACAAAGGGCATCGAGGCCTAATAGACCATCGAAGTAGCCATGAAATTTAAATATTAGAAATGTAATTTGGCCAATTTGACTAAATTCCTTAAAATGCGGTAAGGTTACCTGTTTATCTATAGAATGTTTGTGTAGCGCTGTAATGTGAAAAGCAGGTCTTACTCGTTCCGGGCCCCATGTTGGGTGCCAGTTAGGCAAGGTGAAAGTAAGATTGGTCTGCTCGACTTTTACGTGCGCGGGCATGGCAAGCATTCGTACAGGAAGAGGGCATACTCCGGAGAAGGTTACCCTCGGGCTCACCGTTGGCGTTGTGATCGCCTAAGATTTCTTGAGCCACCAAAAACAAAATACCAAAATTTACCATGTCCAAGACACGTCACACACACGACAAGAAAAAAATTTATTACCGTGGATGCCTTTCACGCGGACGCGGGATAACCGTGGTTCAAATGCGCGCCTAGCGGTTGCACGTGCGTAGCTCGTCGGCCTGGGGAGGGGTTCTTGAACCTGACCCTGCGCCCTTTTACACCGTGGTAGTTGCGCGCGAGAGCTGAGGGAGAGAGAGAGAGGGAAGGGTCAACTCCCATGGAAAGTCAAAAAAAAATTCAGTTAGAGAGACATATTATTTCCTTCAAAAAACAAAATTCATTATTCATAACAAAACTTCAATTACGTGGCCACAGGCCCACACTTAAAGATAAATGAAACCTAAGTGCTAAACGGCGTCCCTTATCGGTGCCGGTCAAAATCATAAAGAGGTCTTGGGTTCCTCTTTTCTCTCCCCTTTTTTTTTATTGTGTTTTTTTTTGTATACCTTGTCCGAGAAATCAACAATCTAAGGCAAAACGGGGAAAGAACTACTAATGCGGGATCAAATTACCGTAGTAGGGTGTACAAGGTCTAGTAATTTTACAGTAGGCTGGGTTTTCTCAACCAGCGACCTGGGGAGGAGTATTAAGAGAAACAAAACGACACGAACGCGAGAGAGGTAAAATGAAGACGCATGAGGCAAGCTAAATCCGGCTTGAGCACGATACCGAATAGAAGTGGCGGAATTAGTCCAAAGGCACAAACAAAAATTAACTCGATCGCTCATAGCCCTTCCTCCACCGATCAAAGGCGTTATCAATATAAAAGAATTCCTCAATAATATGTTAGCTTAATTACATACCTGTCGGAAGCGGAAGTCCTGCCGATCGATCTCCAGACTGCCGCACCTGTAGGCTAAGGGGTCAATGAACTTCAATTATATTAACGTCAGGGAGTCTACACGACTTAGATGGAGGATGGTTGGGAGGACTAAGGCGAAGTTCACCGGGGCCACTCTGTCAGCTCAGTTTTTTATTTTCTTCTTAAAAGGCCGCGCACATCACAGCGCCGTAGTTATTACAGTGGGTTTTATATATTGGATATCGTCAGGGTGCACGAATTCTGGATTAATGAATGAGGATGAGGATCCAGTGTCTATTAGATTTGAAAATTTTTGTTGTTGTTGATTTTTTGATGTTGAAGGTGATGATATTGGGGTGGAAACTTAGGACTTGAAAAGCTTTGTTGTGGTTGAGGACGAAGTTGATATTGGGGATTAAAATTTTCAATTGAATTTTGGGGAACTTGCCTTGAGAAGGGTTTATTTGTTGCATTCAAGTTAGGTTTATTTGTTGGATTCTTATTATAGCTAGGATTTCTATCAAGACTACGATTTTCCGTTTTAAAATATGAAATATTTTGTTCCTTGCTCATGTGTCTGGTCTCATTGCTCTAATCGTAGAGCCTAAGGGTTCTCTTAAACCCGTTAAAAATATGTTTAGATACATTTCTGAATAAAGTAATTTCTTAGATTCTATAACACTTGCGTTTTTTTTCATGTATTTGTATATGATTATTCATTGCCGATGAAATCTCAATTATTTCACTATGAAAGTTTTCGAGGGTCTTATTAATTTGTTTGCAATTATGTAAATTTCTTATTAAAGATAATTCATTACGTTTATCCGCGTAATGCAAAATTAAGTTTGTTTTTATTGTTGCCCATTCAATTTATTATTGTATTTCTAGAATCGATTTCTAGCGGTACTTCTGAGATACTTTCTGTAGATTGTGTCGCACTAGTTGAGCACACACGTTTACAAACACTTTTCTTATAAAATATTTTAGTAGGATATGGCTTACTCCGTTGCCATTTGATTGATTTGTTATTTTTATCAAGTTTACTGTTAAAGATGAAGTGCAGTTTGCGGAGTCGGAAAAATACAGGTTTCGCGTTTTCTTTCAGCTTTAATGAAAAGGTATGATATTTAAGGGCGCCTAAATTCCCTTCGAACAAACTAGCATGTTCCTGTAGAATAACGGCTAACGACTCATCTCTTTGTGTAAGATAACGTATTTCCCTTAACCCTACTTTGAAAGCGTGCATCCAATCTCTTCCTAATATTGGTGGGCCCCCTTGTTCAATAACATCAAGCGGACGACACACATTATTATATGTGACTTGAAACTTACAGTACCCCATTGTTTTAATTTGACTTCCATTGTAGCTCCTCAGCAACAAGGTAGTGTCGAATAATTCAGAGCTTGAAAATGTTTTTCGTAAATATCTCGAGAAATTGCAGAAATCGAAGCTCCACTGTCTAGCTCCATCTCTAAATTTATTCCATTCATAGCAACATATGCTGTAATAGGTTTTATTTGGGTCTTATTTCTGAAATGAAAAATCGATAACTCTTGATCTTCAGCTATGACATTACAGCAATTATTTTATTTTTTTAATTTGTCTTACTCTTCGGGTTTTCGTTTTCATTATTACAGGTGTTATTGGATTTGTTGCACATCTTTTTTAGGTGTCCTACTTTGTTACATTTTTTACATCGATAATTTTTAAACCTGCAGTTATGCTCTTGATGATTGTTATATCCGCATCGTTTACATCCCGACCATTTTTCTTGTGCTATTTTGGTTTAGATGAGTCTTATTGAAGTCCTAGCTGACACTGTACACAAGCTCAGATTTAGCAGAGGTATCCACCACGTATTGATTGCGAACGCATTCTACTACCAATGCAATTTCCATCGCTTTTGCGAAAGTTAGGGTTTTTACGTCGTCCAAAAACAGCTTGTCTTTTTCGGGGCATTTGTCCATACCCATGATAAATTTGTCCCTTAACCCGAAATCCAGGTGCTCATCAAATTGGCATCCTGATGCCAAAGACCTTATCCTCGTTGCCCACTGCTGCAATGATTCACCATGTCGCTTTTGAGCCTCATAGAATTTGAGTCTTTCTGCAAATGTTGATTTTGCCGGTTTAAAATGACCCTCCAAGTTTTTAACCAGATCCTGATAGCTAGTTTCCGCCGGTTTTTTTTGGATGAACTAGGTCTGTAGCAATTTCGATGTCTCGTCATGTAAGGATATTAGCAATAAAGCCCGCCTTCGCTCTTCTTGCTTAGCGTCAATGCAATTTCCTATGAAAATTGCTCTAGCTTACTGATATACACTGACCAGTCGTTCGTCTCGTGGTTAAATTTCGGTAGTTCTCCAAGGGTAGTCATAACGGATACGTTTATTTTTAACTCCTCAGTCGCAATGCTCATAACCAATGCGTTGTATATTTTAGAAATAATTAGTTTTATGACCAGATTTCAATGCTGATGTCATAACATCAAATCTTTATTATCAGCAGGATTATTTCTGCCTTTTATTTTATGTCCACTAATCGGTCAATTTGCACTTATGGGTTCACCGATGATTTATGGAAAACTGACACTCCTCGTCGCCAATTGTGAGATATTAAACAAGATAACTAATAATATAATGTTTAATTCACTCAATATACAATAACTAAGTATAAGTAATAAGCCTAAATCTCAGTCAGCGATCGGCGAATTAGGACTGGTCGGATGCGAGGCTATTACGAGACTGACTCTTGTGTAGTCGTATAGAGCAGATCAGTCAACTACATGCATCACAAATACATCACAAAACTGAACACATGCCTGGGCCCATAACCTGTTAGCTTGGGCGGGTAAAAGTAAAACAAGAGGTGCACTTCAGTCGGGCGCTTTATTCGGGCTAACTAGAATTCAGATTAGAAACTAAGTAGAACAACAGATGTGGAGTTGTATGTGTGGTTTCATTGATATTATACAATACATCTTCCTAACAATGTCAAATCATTTTAATCCATACTTACGGCTAGCGACATCTGAAAACCAAACTGAAACGTAAAACGACCGATTATAATTACTATTTATTATAAACGCTGTAAATGCTACAAATGAGAAACGCGGCCGGCGCTGTGGCGGTAAGGAGTGCACACGCTGTACTGCGTGACGTGGCTACTTGGAGAGTCGCTCGACGCGTGTTTGTGCACACTGAATATATCGCTTGCGTCGATGATGCTGCTGCGCCGCGGCGGTGGATGTAGGCCCGGCTTCGTGCTAACATGTAGGCAGGGGTGCCACAGGCACTCCCCCCTTGTGGTTGATTGCGAAGGAAAGCACGAAGTTAGTCGTTGACTGGGTTGTTCAACTTCTGAAGGCCCGAATTTCACTGAAGGTCGGTTAGGTGTCTGGTTGGTCGGCACTGCTGCTTCCTCAGCCGCTATGTAGGCTGGTTTGAGAGCGTCTATTGAGATGGTACGTGGTTCGCCGTTGAACTCGATGACGTATCGCTTGTCGTCGATACGTTGAAGAACACGACGTGGTCCAGAGTACGGTGGCGTCAGCGGCGGCTTCATGGTATCCACTATCCGGAAAACATGTGTACATGTAGCAAGGTGCTTATGGATGAAATGTTTACCCTTGACATGGTGTGAAGTTGGCAGCGGCTTGAGCAGGCGGAAATGTTTCTTAATCTTTCCAATGAATGAGTTTGGATCTAATGGCCCTTCCTGAGGGGTGAAAAATCTCCTGGCTTCGGAGCGTGGTCCCAAGTAGCAATTCAGCAGGTGAAGCATGAAGATCCTCTTTATAGGCAGTACGTAGTCCTAACAGTACTGTTGCCAGCAGTTGTGTGGGAATAGAACTTGAGGGTTGCACATTAGGGCTGATTTTAGCGTTCTGTGCCATCTTTGCAGCATACCATTGGACTGCGGGTGGTATGGAATTGTCCGAATTCTTCCAGCACCAATGAGTTGAGCGAGCGCCGTGAAAAGCGCGGATTCAAACTGTAATCCTTAGTCCGTCCGGTCCGTAGTAATGGTAAGTGGCGTTCCGAATAATGTGATCCAGTCATTGCAGAATGTTGTCGCTACTGTTTCTGCCTGTATGTTCTTTAGAGGTATAGCAATAGGCCACCTCGAAAAACGATCAATGATTGTTAGGCAGTAGCGGTAACCATCGACGAGTGGCAGAATTATCAGATCCAGGTGCACGTGGTTGAATCTCTGAACCGGTGCCTCGATATTCGTCGGCGGGGTTCTCGCGTGCCGATGTATTATCGCTCGTTAGCACGGAATGCACTCGCGAGCCCATTTTAAAGCGTCCTTTTTGATTCCATTTCATATGTATTTTTCCTTTAGCTGTTGCGACGTTGCACGGCCACCGGAATGTGCACGTCCGTGGATGATGTCGACAGGCTTTCGCCTCAAGTTTGCAGGTAGATAAGGGCGGATTTTCCCTGCAGAAATATCGCAGCGAAATCGGCAGCCATCTATATCTAGCGACTGAAGCCTAAGAGATGAGGCCGTGAGGTCGTTGTCAGGCAAGTCCTGTTCCGCCTGTTGTGCTTCATGAATGGCCCTTGATGTGAGTTTTGTGGGCATATCAATCACTTCAACTCGCGACAATGCGTCTGCCACGGCGTTATTGCTGCCTCCGATATACACGAATGTTGCATTGAATTGGCTATTGTAGTCCAGTTGAGTCAGCTATCTCGGCGAAGCTTTTTCTGGCCTTTGAAGTAGCGCTTTCGTTAATGGCTTATGATCAGTGCGTATGACAAACTCGCGTCCCTCCAGAAGGTGTTCAAAATGTTTAATTGCTGAGAACACAGCTAAAAGTTCCCGATCGTAGGGGCTATACCTCGTCTCAGCTGGCGAAAGTTTGCTTGAGAAGAATCCAATAGCGTGCCACGCGTTGTCCAACAGCTGGTCGAGAGCTGCTCCCAGGCATTTCGAGGAAGCATCCGTTGTGAGCACGAGCGGTGCGCCTTGGTGAAGGAACCTGATTTGCGATGCTGCAGCCAGGCTCTGTTTGCATTGCTCAAATGCCTCGGAGAGCTCCGGTATCCAATTGATTTTCCTCCTGTCCTTTTTGGACTGCGATCCACGAAGAAGATCCGTCAGGGGTGCTTGTTGTGCAGCTGCATTTGGTATGAGAGCACGATAGTATTTAATCATCCCATTGAAACGTCGAAGATCCATAATGGTCGGTGGTTTCGGGTACGCCAATATTGCCGAAACTCAGTCCTCTGGGGGTTTGAAACCTTGTGGAGTGACGTGGTATTCTGAGAAGTTGACTTCGCTTGCTGCAAGGGTGCATTTATCCACCAGAATTTCGAGAACAGTTCGCAGATGCTCAAGATGCTCTTCTTCATTCGTGGATATGACGAGTATATCTCGATGTATACTCTGACGAATGGTATGTTCCTGAAAAGGTTGTCCATGTATATCTGGAAAATTTGTGTCGAGTTTCTTAGTCCAAGTGGCAGGCCAATAAATTCAAATGAACCAAAGGGCGTCGTTATGACCGTCTTTGGTGTTTAAAGATGGGGCTCTTTTGCCTCAACTGGAATTTGTAGTAATCGACTCCAATCGGTACTTAGACCAATTGGGCAGATTACAGTAGGTTGCGGTCACTAAGCTTAAAACTGGTGGGGCTTAGTGATGAAATCTCTGTGCTTTCTGCTGCTGTTCAGGTATAGTCCAACTGGTACTTTAACTAGTTGACTAGATGAAAAGAGTTCTGTTCGTAGAAGGTGCAATTGGTACTTGAACCAATTGAACTCACAGAATACAACAAAGTGCAGGAATAGGTTCTTTGAGGATGGAGGAGAATTCAATTAAAATTACCGTGGGTGGGGTTCTAAAAGAATTCTGGGCTTATGTAGGGAATAGCTGTGTTCGTTCGTTCGCTATCAAATTTTGCAGGTGGCTTCCTTTAGGCCTCAAACTAAGACATGTTAATTATTTAGGGCGGCTCGGCCCTAGTTTGCGAAATATTCAACTTTATCGAAACGAAACGTCAAAATTAAAAGTTGAATATTTCGAACAAATCTTCCACTTTCACTAGAATTGCAGGTAGCCACCTGCAATTGCACTCCCTATTACTCACTTTTACACACTTCACTGCACTCTAAACCCTGAAAAAAAATTAATATTAATAAAATATGAAATTGAAAACTCTTACCTGTCAAGTAAGTGTCCATTGTTTTTAGATTTGTTAAGAAACATTTTTATTCAAGAATTTCATTATTATTGTTAAATATTTGCAAAATACATATTATATAATATTATTTACCTTTAACAAAATATCAATCAAAATTTGCGTTCTTTTGAAAAATATCTGCTGACTGAGTATTTACCTTTTACAAAATGTCTATTAAAACTTGCGTTCTTTTGAAAAATATCTACTGACTGAGTATTTACCTTATACAAAATGTCTATTAAAACTTGCGTTCTTTTGAAAAATATTTTGCAAATATTTAACAATAATAATGAAATTTTTAAATAAAAAATGTTTTTTAACAAATCTAAAAGGGACCAGCGAAATTCCAGAGGGAGCCATCTGCAAATTGCAGGGGAGCCACCTGTAATGTAAGAAAAGAACATATAAAATAAAAACAATGGACACTTACTTGACAGGTAAGAGTTTTCTATTTAATATTTTATTAATATTAATTTTTTTTCAGGGTTTAGAGTGCAGTGAAGTGTGTAAAAGTGAGTAATAGGGAGTGCAATTGCAGGTGGCTACCTGCAATTCTAGTGAAAGTGGAAGATTTGTTCGAAATGCTGTGTTACTTCAAATATTTTCAGGCGGTAATGTGCAAGTACCGCACAATATTGCCGGTAACAGAATTTGCTAGTAAGACAAATTGCTCTTCTCTATGCAGGTGTCGTTTCGGTGAATGACTCATATTTCATGGTACTTTTGTACGTTTGGTATATCTTCTGGACCGACAGGAATCTGAAAATATGCTCTATTTAGATCTAGTGCCGAGAATATCTTCCTGTCGTGTAAGCTTAGCAGGATGTCTTCAATCCTGGGAATTGGGTATCTGTCTGGCACCGTGACTGAATTTAGTCTTCTGTAATCTCCTGTTATTCGCCATCCGCTTTTTTCCTTTTTTACCAAGTTTAGAGGACTTGCCCATTGGCTGCTTGAAGGTCGGATTACTCCATTTGCGAGCAGGAGGTCGAATTCTCGTTTGGCGGCCTGAAGTTTGTCTCCAATAAGTCGTCGTGGTCTGGCGAAAACTGGAGGACCAGACGTGACGATGTGGTGCTGTACCGGTGCCAACGGGCCAGTGTTCATAATTTCAGGCTGCAAAAATTTCTAAAATTTGGCGATTAGTGTCTTAACAGTACCTTTTGTTACGTTATTGTTCAACTGATGTGCAGCTACGCTAATGCCATGTGTTTTTGGTTTATGCGTGATGCCTTCCGTCGTGAGTGAGGTTTTGCCATCCACTAGGCGGCGACGCTTGACGTCAATTAGCATGTCGAAATGGGCGAGAAAATCAGCGCCCGAGATTGCACATTGGACGTCGGCAACTGTGAAGACCCATTGAAATGCACGTCGAAGGCCTAGGTTTAGCGTGAGAGCTTGTTGACCAAAGGTGCTGATGCTTGAGCCGTTAGCTGCCACAAGCTTGAGTTCGCTTCGTTGCTATTTGCAGTTGAGTGCCTTGTGAGGCAGCAGCGAGATGATTGAGCCTGAATCAGCCAGAAATTTTATTCCAGTTTCTCTGTCGAAAACGTGAAGTCGTGCTGGTTGTGTAGGTAGGCCTTTGCTGTTCGTTGTAGGAAGCCTGCACTGAGGGCAGCCTTACAAGTTTCCGTGGCTTGTTGATGCATTCGAGTTGAAATTGGCTGTAGGCATCGGTTCGCCGATGCGCCCCAACGACGATGATACCGGCAAATATTGTCTGCTCGGGCGGCTGGTGACGGTGAACGTGTGTGCGCCCGCCGAAAATTGGGCCTGCTCACTCTGACTGAGCTTCAAACCTTGGCCAAAATCTCCCTGGATATGCCGATGAGCTGGGTGAGCAGTACTTTGACCGTGTCATCCGGTGCCGTGTTACGTTGAATCGCATAGACGTCCTGCACTGGTACAAGGGATGAGGGGTGTATGCCCGTCGAGAAGGCCCCTGGAGCGATGGGCGTCTTCATCAGTTGATCCGCAGCTGTAAGCAATTCATCGTCGGATTTTGTTCTGAAAATTGTTAACACATTTTGCACGTGTGTTGGTAGCAAAGATAACCATCGAATACGAAGCACGTCTGCTGTTGCTTTATTTCCAGCGAGCGTCCGCATATGTCTAAAAAGTTGCGAGGGTTTTCGATCACCGAGCTTGAGTTCATTAAGCATTTATTGTAACTGATGATCAGCCGAGTCAGTTAAGCGTTCGAAAATACGCGTTTTTAGTAAGCCGTACTTATTATCAGCAGGGCGATCGCGTAGTAAATCCGCGATTTCCGCCATTGTATCTATATCCAGCGCGCCCACAGCGGGGTGATATTTCGTTTCGTCTGATCGAATTCGATTTGCGTGAAACATCGACTCTGTTTGATAAAACCAAAGTTCGGGTTGTGCGCGCCAAAATGGCGGCAGGCGGCCACGTGTGGGATGCTATTGATGGCGCCTTCGTTCTCGTTCATGATATTGACCGTGTCACTTCCGTCGCAAATTATTACGTGTTGTTCAACCACTGTATGTTCGTCTTCGAGCGACGCGAGTTTTATATTAGTTTTATTTTTCAACAAAAATTACACAAAGGTTTTAAAACACTTTTATTTATTTTAACTGTGAACACTTTTGCTTTTTTACCGAAACCAAGTTTTGTTTTATATCTCTCGGTGGCATCCTACCGACTGACTGACTCTTTATCTAGCGTTTCTAGCTTTTCCTATAATTTTTCCATTGATGACCTTCTTTAGGCAATACAGCTTCAGTTGAGCGTTGTCGTCGCCACACAAAGATTCCACATCTTCCACAGTTTTTAGGAACGATTCTAATTTGTACGAATCCTCACCAGAAAATGGTGTTATTTCACTAAAGTTTCGTATAATTTGGTCCGTAGTTAATTGAAATCTGGTTAGATTTGCTTGGTTTATTCTAGCTTCTTGTTCAGTGATTTTTTCTGTCAGAGATGATATCTGAGCTGTTAACTGTTCGATCGTGGCCATGGTTATACTTTTTAACTTTGGTTAAAAAAGAAAATGAGACACACAAAAAAAATATGCCACACTTAATTTCAACTTATGTTGAAAATGTCACTTGGTTCGATTTTGGTTCTTTAGAACAGAATATCCACTCCGACTGCGCCAGTTTTATATTAGTTTTATTTTTCAATAAAAATTACACAAAGGTTTTAAAACACTTTTATTTATTTTAACTGTGAACACTTTTGCTTTTTTACCGAAACCAAGTTTTCTCTTATATCTCTCGGTGGCATCCTACCGACTGACTGACTCTTTATCACAAAACTATTCTCACTGCCCTGAACGACGGAAAAGTCACGTTTCCCGATTCTCAGAAGAGTAGTATTTCATGAGGATCCACTATCTGTTGTCTGTCTGGAAATTTTACAGACTCAGTGGGAAAGTCAGTTAGACTGATTTCACTTGAATATATCGGTTTCTTGGAATGAAATACTTTAGGTGTTTTTTGTGGTGATGCTGGAGAGGTATCCGGCTCGAAGGACCAATGTTTTTTGTGGTGATGCTGGAGCGGTATCCGGCTCGAAGGACCAATGATTTTTCTGCTGCGGATGTTGGAGGGTAAAACACAACGCACTTTCTGGCGTTTTCTGATGAAGATGGAGTATAAAAACACAAAGCACTTTCTTTCTTCACCAAACCAGTGATATTATAATATATTATATTAACTAACAATTAGCGATATACACGTCAACTATTACTTAGCTATACAAAGATAAAGATATACAACAAAAGGATAAAAAAGATACAAAAGAAGTACGGTTGTACTAAAAGAGTTTCCCTATTGGGAACGTGCTTAAAGCAGCCGGTCATAGGGTGATTGGCCGATGGATGCACATCGCTGACCTGCATGTGCTGCGGAATCACAAGGCGTCAACATTAGGTTTATCAAGGTATGTAACTCGCGCGAGTTAAGAATCTTTAAGATTCTTTTAATAAAAAAAAAATCGATTTTAGACTAAAGACTTTATTCTTTAAACCAAAGTAGCACGAGCGAGAATGTACTCCAATAGACTGCGAAGCTAAAGCCTTTCGGACAATTACTTATTTCAATTTTCATGCTTAGCTGTTAATTCACAGGTGCAACTAGTTGCATTAAACGTATGACAAGTACACGTGATATGGTAAGAGGTGAGTGGACTTAAATGACAAGTAAGCATTAAATGAAGCGAGCCTTGAAATGGTGTGAAATCGTATTTAAGTGAATTTATGAGAATCTTAAGATTTAAAATGATATCTAAGCAAGTTTAGTGGAAAACTAACTATTTGATATTATGCTGGTGTTATGTTAATGCCGTAATTCGCGCGATTGCTCACCGAAGTCAAGCGAGTGTTGCGGTGTCGAGCCAGTACGTAATGGCGTCGATGTTTGAACTGGCGGAACATTTTGCGACATGCTCCACAGGATGGCCATTTTGGTTTTGCAGAAAGACACTTTGCAATTTGATTATGTCCTGTCGAGCGTTAGTTTTGTTCACTCCTAGTTGACTTGTTGCAGGTGCAAATAGGCGGTGAAGAAAAACTTTTTTTATGCGCGTAGCCCCTGAATTTATATGCACAGGGTTTCCTCCTTACATTCGCCCCTAGACCATAGCAGTGCGAATAGACCACGAAGAAGTTTTCAGGAGGTTTCATTTGTCGGGTCATCACTGTTCGGATGGAGTAACTGAGAATATTAAATGAAGCTGGACGCGTACTCTTAGTAAACAAACTTATTTACTTGTCCATCGCTGTTACCCAAACCGAGACGTAAAACGACCGTGTTCACCGACCTCTTTGTAGCTAGATGCTTCGAGGAATTGACCACTCTTCTTACTCAGCTTGAAGAGACCACTGCTCAATCCCCTTTAGTAGCCAGATGCCAAGGGAGTATTGACTTTCTTGTGTTAATGATTTCTGATACTCTGTGCCTTTGTTTGCTGAGTTGTTGTTGTTGTGGAGGAGTGTATGATATTTTCCTTTACACAACTTGTAGCGTTGTATACTCCGACAATCTGATCGGTAATGATTGCCAGTCAAACAGTTAGTGCACAATTTCTCTTGTTTACATATGTCATATTTCTTCTTGTTTTCCATATCGCGGAATTTGTCGCATATAAAAATTGTATGATGTCCCTCACAAATTTTACACACTTTCTGCAAACTTACATGGTGTGTTTTGCATGGGACATCGCCTTGCGGTTTTTGTGTTACCACAGCACGTCTAATTTTATTGTTATTCACCGCATCTGAGGCGTGGAATCTCCACTCAAGAAATGAGAATAACTCATCCAAGTACGGTACTTCCTTGGGATTCTTAAGTGAATGTTCGAATTGTCTGTGTGTCTCTTTGTCCAATTTTTGAAGCGAAATTTATATTATTATTGGATCCCACTCTTTGACGTTAACATCTAAGTTTTGGATAGCATGTAAATTCTCCTTTGTTAGGTCATGTTTTTGCGGAAAACCTCTTCGCAATCGGAGAGATTTCTTAATCTGTTCACGCAAAGGAATTTAAGGAGAGGATGTTTGAATTAAAAATGCAGTTATGGGAAAAAAGCCGAAGCATAGAAAAACCCAATTTATTGAACAAATGGACAGGAATTTAGAAGTATACAATCAAATATTAAATATTAATAGGAAACCACGTGGGTGTGAGGAGTGTGTGTGTGTAAGTGTTTAAGGAAGGAAGTCAAAATCAGGTAGGCACGTGGTGCCGAATCCAAGCGAAGGGGAAGACGGTATGGTCGATTCCCGCTGTTCGCTGTGGACAGACGTCTCGAGGGAGTAGAGTGAAGAAATTATCTTGCACCCAATGAACCGGCTGGCCAGGCGCGGTCGCATGATCGAACAATTACGCATCCGAGTCGTAGTTACGACGGCGTAGAATTATCCTTCGAGCCGGATAAACAAAAACTCTTTAAACGCGTAACGGGTACCCGCACGTGAAATCTCAAATTCACCTACGCGACACGCGATTAGTTTTTCAATTCACTATTAAAAACACTATTGAAACTCGGTTTAGTAATTGCAACGAAGAACACTTTGTTAGCAAAGATGCGCACAACCAAATATCTACTCTCGGCAGGATGCAAAGACAGAATGACCGAAAAATCACACGTTCATAAGTGTGATGGTGGGCGACGGGCAGCGTGATGGTCCTACGCTGTCACGGTCGCCATGTGATGGTGGGCGACGGGCAGGGTGATGGTCCTACGCTGTCACGGTCGCCATGTGATGTTCGCGGATGGGCGATGATAAATTCTCGAGTGAATCGCGACCGATTCACTTAGATGCTCCTAGAGGCTCGCTAGAGCGCTTTCCAGTGTTGCAGGGTGTTTTTACAACTAGTTGCTCTTTCGAGCAATAACCAGTGGAAGTAAAGAAACACCAATGTTCAGTGCAAGTTGAGAGAATTCTGTTCTTTATTGTTCTGGTAGTCTATTTATAAAAATTCTTAACCTAGTGCGAGCGTTCTGATTGGCTGAACACTTTCCCCCAACTCATGCCTTACCCCAAGGGAAAGTGCAGTGTCAAATGGCACTGCTTTCCCTTTGTGGGTCATTCGGTGTTTCGAATGATTTCTTATCTTTCGCAACACATTGCACCACGCTGAGCATTTATTGCCGGCGATGCCGATCCGCGATCATTTACCTCGAGGCACGCGCATACGGCTAATTGCTGGGCTTCCCCCGCGCCTCGTATTGCACTCAGCAATTGTTTATATTGAGGCGCGCACATGCAGCTAGAGCTCGCTTGACCTTGGTGCCCATGCATCACACATGTTGTGTGGCTTTCCGTAATGTGGGATAGGTTAGTGTTTTACTCGGCTCTAGTTGCATGTAAGCACTTTTGTACTTGGCTCTTGTACTCGGGCAATTGCAATGTGTTATCGTGTTATTATCGAGTTATATCACACCTTCCCCCTTTGGGAAAAAAAATTTTGAATGGGCATGAGTTCATGTACATTAAAAATTTTTTTTTTTTTTTTAAATCAGTAGGGTGTCAGCCGCTCAGCGCAATCTGCTTACATCGATATTTACATTTAAATTTTTGTACATTGCTAATTACATTGTTTTTGCCAATATTGAATTACATAATATCGAAATTCTTATATTACTATGTTATCTGTATATTGATAATTACATGATATACTGTATTCTATGTTAATATTGAGATTTACATTATAATACATTGTTCTTGCTAATATTGAGATTTTTTTTTTTTTGTTGTTGTTCATGGTAATGGTAAACTGGCGTTATTATATTCGTAAGTATTTTTGCTTTTGGGAAAGCTTCGTGAAGCTGTCGATAATGCATGGCAAAATTTTATGTTCGCAATCTGTTGTTTTTGTTCATCTGCTCATATTTTTCTTTCGAGAATTTTTATTTGTGTGCTTCGAATGCCTTTTATTCAATGTTCTATTTAAGTGCGTTATATATTTATATTTCAACGTTTGAGCTGTGGCTATCAGTCTCAAATCGTATGTGCTCTCGTATAGCTTTATGTCAGTAGTTTCAATGCATGTTTAGTTTCTTCTTCTCCTTACTTTTCTCTGAGCGGTTAATTAATTCATACTCCTTTCTGCAGAAAGCTTCAGGTCATTCGCCTGAATTTATACATATATATATCATCTTCCAGTACTCAATTCGAATGCCCGCTCTAGTGCGGGTTCTACTGCCTGGGTATTATCAACTTGTGCACTATTTCATTTGTTATCCAACACTTCGAATTCCTGCTCTAATGCGGGTTCTACTAGTTGGTTATTTATCACTCATTTATTTATATACCGCTTGTGCACTACTTCATTCATATATTTATCCAATGCTTCGAATACCAGCTCTAATGCGGGTTCTACTGATTGGTTATTATTGGATTGCATCTTTTTCCTTTATTTGTGCATTGGTGTTGCTGTAGTAGCTACTTGTTATTTTCAAACTATACTTTAGGTAATTGTGTTACCTCTGTTTCCGGGAAATTACCTCCGTGGTGCGCAGTTGATCAGACTGTTCATGTTTTTGGGGTTCCTTATGGTTGAGCACTTGTTGTTTGCTGTATTATCTTCGTCGTAACATTGAATTTGTTTTGAGGCTGTTATTTCTCTTGAAGCAATTTTTCTTTATGTTTTTCTTCGCAGGGTTTTTGTATAACCTGGAGCAGGTATGGCGCGAAATGTTTATGAATATTTCTTATTTTCACCGTCAATTTATTTTTCTTAACTCGGCTACTGTCAGATATATTGTTCTTGTTTAGTAATTTCATATCTTCATCAGTATCGTTATTTCAGAAGTGAGTTTGCTGTCATCATGTAGTGGTTGGAAAATTTTTTTTTCTTCGGTCCTCTGTTTTTCTTCGGGATCTCGTCATCAGTTAGTCATAGTTTTTCAACTCATTCATCTTATTTGCAGTTGAGGGATCTGATGGCTGCCGTTATCCCGCCTTCGTCGCTTTCGTTAGCATTATTCTACGGTATTAGGATTTGTATGGTATTGCAGTATTTTCTTCCTTGAACTGTGCTCCCTCAAATACTCCATAATATTATTAGTAACATGACCGCTACTGTTACTGCATAAAGTGCCTGAGCGCATGATAAAATCGTCTGCGTCTCCTGTATCTAGCCTTTGTTGTGTCATGTTGTAGAGTTTATTGCTTTTGCTGAAGTTATTTTCTATCCTTTGCAGCTCGCTTAGTACACCTTGTAGTGTGTCCATTCGTTTGTGCTACCATCCAACTGGTGCCATGTGTACCCGTTCTGAACTCTTTGAATTCCGGCTGCGAAATTCCTGTATACGTTCTCCAAATATTTCATATATAATACTACCAGTATCAGTGCAACTGCTATGGTTACAATGCAAGCGCCTATTATTGCGAATAATGTTTTGTTCATGGTTACTGCTTAAACTTGGATTACACCGTTTGTACCATGAACAATATTCAGCTAACGTTAATGCTTCTACATGAATGGTATTATAATTAATATTTTAATGGGCAAAATGAAGCTACAAGTATTTATAATATCGTTAAAAAAAAAATTTTCCTATCCTATTTAGTTAATTCATTTTTTTTTTTTTTAATTTCCGGCAAGTATTTATTTTAATGATGAATTTTCCATATTATTTATCCCGGTTCGTCGGGCTTAGTCTCCAAGTGTATTATTTAGCTCTCTATTCAGAGCTCTTTCCAGCTTTCCCTCCGGTACTCGTTCGATATGGGTCCCATGGTTATGCTATGTTGATGATCTGCTTACTTTGGACCCGAAGCTAATTTACTTTTTTTTTTTCTGGTCAGGTGGGACTTCAGTCGTCTTCAGGTTCCAGGGTTTGCTCATCTCAGGTAGATAGTCTGGGTCCAAAGACTGCCGGTTCTTTCTTCTCTTCGTAGGGGGCTTCCTACAACGTCACGGTCGCCATGTGATGGTGGGCGACGGGCAGCGTGATGGTCCTACGCTGTCACGGTCGCCATGTGATGTTCGCGGATGGGCGATGATAAATTCTCGAGTGAATCGCGACCGATTCACTTAGATGCTCCTAGAGGCTCGCTAGAGCCAGGATTGCAGGGTGTTTTTACAACTAGTTGCTCTTTCGAGCAATAACCAGTGGAAGTAAAGAAACACCAATGTTCAGTGCAAGTTGAGAGAATTCTGTTCTTTATTGTTCTGGTAGTCTATTTATACAAATTCTTAACCTAGTGCGAGCGTTCTGATTGGCTGAACACTTTCCCCCAACTCATGCCTTACCCCAAGGAAAGTGCAGTGTCAAATGGCACTGCTTTCCCTTTGTGGGTCATTCGGTGTTTCGAATGATTTCTTATCTTTCGCAACACATTGCACCACGCTGAGCATTTATTGCCGGCGATGCCGAACCGCGATCATTTACCTCGAGGCCCGCGCATACGGCTAATTGCTGGGCTTCCCCCGCGCCTCGTATTGCACTCAGCAATTGTTTATATTGAGGCGCGCACATGCAGCTAGAGCTCGCTTGACCTTGGTGCCCATGCATCACACATGTTGTGTGGCTTTCCGTAATGTGGGATAGGTTAGTGTTTTACTCGGCTCTAGTTGCATGTAAGCACTTTTGTACTTGGCTCTTGTACTCGGGCAATTGCAATGTGTTATCGTGTTATTATCGAGTTATATCACATAAGTAGACATAGTTGCGTAATGTTGCGGGTATATTCTCCTTGCGCTGTTTTGATCGAAGCAACTCTAGTGACTCCATCGCTCCCAGGACGGACCTCGAGGATCACTCCCAGCGGCCATTGAGCACAAGGCAATCGTTTGTCGATGATTATGATGACAGAGCCTACTTTAATTTCGCCTTTGGAGTCAAGCCATTTCTGGCGTTTTTGAAGTTCGCCAAGATATTCGAGATGCCACCTTCTCCAAAAATCCTGACGGGTCCTAGTAATAAGCTTCCAGACGGATAGTCGATTTGCTGGAACAGAAATCAAATTATCTTCGGGCAGCATCGTGAGTGGACGACCCACTAAAAAATGCGCCGGAGTGAGTGCAGCGGGATCATTCGCATCAGTCGAAAGGGAGCATATAGGCCTGGAATTCAATATACCTTTTACCTCGACAGCCAAAGTATTAAGTTCCTCGAACGTAAAAATATTCTCGCCCACAACCCGTTTGAAATGGTGTTTAAATGACTTAACCGCGGCCTCCCAAATACCTTCGAAATGTGGTGATAACGGTGGGTTAAAATGCCAATGAATATTCCTTTTCACGGCGTGGTGATGCACGATTTCGCGAAATTGATTCGAGTTGAACAATGCAAAAAGTTCTCGTAACTGATTGTTCGCGCCTACAAAATTCGTGCCGTTATCAGAATATACGTGGGACGGAATTCCGCGGCGTGCGCAAAATCGCCTAAACGCTCCCAAAAATCCTTCGGTCGTTAGATCGCTGGTTATCTTGAGGTGTACGGCTTTAGTAGTCATGCAGATAAATACGCAACCGTAAACTTTAAGCCTTTTTTGATTACGATACTTTTTTTCTTTAATAAAAAGGGGTCCAAAAAAATCTACACCTACATGATCAAAAACGGCCGCTTGCTCGACTCTTGATTTCGGTAAATCTCCCATTTTTGCCCTTAACGGAATCGCTCGATGTCGGATGCAGGTAACGCACCGGCGGACGATTTTTCTTACCTGGTTTTTACCATCAAAAAGCCAAAAACGATGTCGCAAAGAGTATAAGGTGCTTTGAGTCCCAGCGTGATAATTATTGCGATGAATTTCGGTTATAATCAAGTCCGCAACGTGATGATGTGAAGGCAAAAGCACCGGATATTTTTGACGGTTGGGAATGTTTGCGTTGCGCAATCGGCCACCGACGCGTAATAAACCGTGCTCATCAATAAACGGGTTCAAAGCGGCAAGTTTGGTATTTTTCGCGACGCCGGTTTCTGATATGCGCTTTATTTCTTCGCTGAATTGTTCCCGTTGAGTTATTGAGAGAACCTTCCGTTCGGTTTTTAATCTTTCTTGCGTGCAAACTTCCTTTCCCGTATATGTGGTGGAGCGCAAACGTGGAGGACGTAAACGTAAGCAATAAGCTATTGAATTTAACAGAACTCAATAGGACGAAAAACGCGTAAATAATGCGCAAGTATCCGGATATGAGATAAGGCAAATATTTTTTCGCAATCCAGGCAAATCAGAATTCACAACATCTTTGCTCACAGGCCAAGCCTCATCGGGCTGCCGCAGCCATGTAGGTCCTTGAAACCAACTATGGTTCCTCAAAAATTCTACTGGGAATTGTCCTCGTGATAATGCGTCGGCTGGATTATTCTTCCCGCTCACGTGTCGCCATTCAATATCGTCGTCGAGAGTTTGTATCTCCGCTACACGGTTCCCCTCGAAGACTTGACGAGTGTGAGGCGATTTCTTGAGCCATTGCAGGACAATCGTCGAGTCCGACCAAAAAACCACCCCACTAATCGAAACGCTCAATACAGACCGTGCCTCCCTATACAGACGCGTCAGAGTTGAGGCACCGCACAACTCAAGTCTCGGAATAGTCATTGCCTTTATCGGCGCAACCCTATATCTTGCGCAAGCCAATCGCACAGTAGCCCGCCCATTAACATCGCTTGATCGCATATATAAGCATGCACCGTAACCCACTTTACTCGCGTCGCAAAAACCGTGAATTTGAATCTGTCTCGGATTATCAACTAAAAGATGTCGCTCGATTGATAATTCGCGCAAACGATCGATTTGACTCGCGAGTAAGTTCCATTTTGTGTATAAGCCTTGGGGCACCGATTCGTCCCAACCGATTTTGGATCTTCAACACTCCTGCATAATGAGTCTCGCAGCCAAAATGACTGGGCCCAACAAACCGAGAGGGTCGAAAATTTTAGCGGTCTCAGAGAGAATATAACGTTTTGTTATTTTAACGGATAAATCGATAGGTTGCGTAGAGTATCCTAGTTTGTCGGCTTGAGTGTCCCAAAACACACCTAAAGTTTTCTTCATTTCAGCGGCCCGATACAAATCGATTACTTTCTCATCTGATTCATTGGACAAACACTGATTGTTAGAAGCCCACTGCCGTATATTAAATCCGCCTAGTCGTAGCACCTCAATCAATTCGTCACGTATTTTGAAACACTCATCAAACGAATCCGCGGCCGTTATAAGGTCATCTATGTTACGTAAAAATCACGCTTCAAAATCGCGCTGGCTCGCGGAAAATCGGTACTCTCATCGTTAGCTACTTGTTGGATAGTGCGGATAGCCAGAAAAGGAGCGGACGACACGCCGAACGTCACTGTATTAAGCTCGTATGCTCGAATCTCGCCTCGGTCGTACCAAAAAATTCGTTGATATTTTCGATCGTTCGGGTGTATGAGGACCTGCCTGTACATGGCTTCAATATCAGCGGTGATAGCATAAACCGGAAAACGAAATCTCAATAGATGTTCGAACAACTTGGCCTGTATCGTAGGTCCAACCATTAACGCGTCATTTAGCGAACATCCTTTATTGTTCTTTGCCGATGGATCGAACACAACTCGTAATTTGGTCGTGGCGCTCGAAAGTTTCAGTACCGCGTGATGGGGTAAGTAGCAGCCTCCCGGGGTTTCTTGGTTAATCAGCGTCATGTGCCCTAAGTCGATATATTCCTGCATGACTTTCGTACACCCAGCTCGATAAGTAGGATCGCCCTTAAACTTTCTTTGTAGAGCGAGAAATCGACGTAGCGCTAACGCATATTTCCCGCTCGAATCTCGTCGCGTATTCTGAACATAGTGATTTTCGCAAAGCGTCTCCTCGAGCGATCTCGACGATGTATTAGTGGCGTCCTCGATTGTCCAAAACTTCGCTAGCTGCTCGCTTAGTTCGGAAAAATTACATGTCGCTGACCGCGCCCCCATGATGTTATTGACACCTCCAACAATCGTCCAACCCAGTCGCGTTTTTTGCAAAAATAAATCGCGGTCATCTCGCGATAAATTTATTTGACCGATGCAAAACAAAGACAATGTCGCGCCCGCCCCAATCAATAAATCGACGGATCGCGGGAGGTGAAATTGAGGGTCGGCTAAACTTAAATTGGGAGGTACGTCGATCGAGGCTCGTGGAAATGGTTCGTGTGGAACGAGATCAGCAATTTTCTGTACCCTAAGGAAGTTAAAGTTTTCTTAAATTCGCTTGTGCGCGAGGAAAATGTTATTTCTATACTACCCTTTGATGTTGATCTCATCTCGTCCATAGCAGTAATTAGCGTTAGGCAAGCTTGTATTGGAAGTCGAAGCTTACGTGCGAAATTATCGGTAACGAAATGCGCGATTGTACAAGTATCGAGCAACATGCGAGCCTCAATCCATTTCCCGTCCCCGCATTTAACGCTAACTACTGCGCTCATCATAAGTTGGTGTTGGGTAGTGGAAAGAACCGTACTAAAAACATCTGCGCCTAGTCATGAATTCGATTTCTGGGTTTATTCAGACTTTGGATTGGCCTTCGCTTTGGGATCAGCATGCAACGAAGTGTGATGATAACGCTCGCAACGCTTGCAGTGCATGGAACCACACTTTCCTTCGTGAGATCGCAAACAGTTTCGACACAAGTTACTAGCTTTAATAAAATCCCAGCGCTGTTGAACAGTCAGTTTGTCGTAAATTGGACATTTAAAAAGAACATGGTTCCCGCTGCATTTAGGGCAAGCAACGACATTAGTGGAATTTGTAGAAGTAATGAATGAGCGCACCCCGGATTCGAATTTCCGTATTTTTGATGTACCTGATTCTCGTTCTGCCAGGCGCTTTACGGTGGCGCCCACCCTTCCATGCGTATCTGTCTGTTCTAACGACTCGAGGCGATAAACTAAATTTTCAATAAAAGAATAAAACTTCTCAAGATCCGGTAAAACGTTAAGGTCTAAAGATTTTTCCCATTCTTGGCGGACATCGCTGGGAAGTGCCCTCTCAAGGATGGCAAGCGTGAGGCGAGGTTCGGATGCGACGCCCAGGGAAGACAGCTGGTTAACGTATTGACGGACGTCATCGATTACTTTAGATAGCCCCTAGAGGTTGCAACGTTGAGGGGGGCCGTATCGAGAATAGCGTACAAGTGTTTTGATACAAGGACCCGCTTTTTATCGTACGTATCAGTAAGCAATTTCCACGCTAATTTGTAGTTATCCGCGCTTGTGTCATAAATCGAAATTTTACTTAAAGCTGAGCCCTGAAGTGAGCTTTTCAAATACAAAAACTTATTTAAGTCGTCGATATCCGTGCGTCCATCAATCATACTAATAAACGTATTCTTATACGAAAGCCACGTGGTGTGATCGCCATTGAATTTCGGAAGCTCAGCCACGGGTAGCTTCAACAATCGCTGTTTCTCGACAAAAGTTGAATGCCCGAACGAGGGATTCGTCGGATTGCCCGAGACGCCAGCACCCGGCATATTTTCTACAAGGCTCGCGACGCTATAGTAATCATTCTCGATGTCGGCCTGAATTATCTCTAAATCTTCGTTTTCGGGTTCAAGTTCTAGAAGCTTATTGTTATATTGTTATATATATTGTTATATCTAGAGGCGGACACGAACTGAAAAAATGTGCTCGTCCGATCGAGGGCCATCGAGAACTAACTTAATCATATACACAGTCAAAACAAAAAACAGTAGTTCCTTATATATACCTATATATCTTATAACTAATACATGAATATTATGAATATGTATATGTATGCCTGTGAAGGTGTGTTGGATTTGTTTTTGTATTTCCAACACGCCCCCTCAAAAATGAATCCAACCAAAAAACTAAACAAAGTAAACGCATTATTCCAGGCCTAACATATTTCTACACCTTACAAATTTAATAGGTCCTAACGGTTTTGTAAATGTATCAGCAATTTGATTCTCTGTGCAAATGTGTTTTAATTTAATTAATCCAGCTTCGATTTGATCCCTTAAAAAATGATATTTAACATCCATATGTTTCGTTTTAGTGTGATATGTCGGATTTTCAGCTATTAAAATACAACCTATATTATCCTCATACATTAATGCACTATCTACGTCTAATTTCAAAGTGGTTGCTAGAGATCTAAGCCAAAGACCTTCTCTTATACCTTCATACAATGCTATGTATTCAGCGTATGTCGAAGAGTCAGCAACTATAGATTGCTATCTCGTACCCCAAGTAACAGTACAATTTTCAAACAATTTAAAAATATAACCGCTTGTACTTTTTCTGCAAATCCTATCACCTGCATAATCGGAATCTACATAACCAGTTAAAATTTGGAAGTTTTGATTTTCATTCCTTTCATAAGTTCACTTTAATGTACTTGTTCCCTTCAAATACCTTGAAATACCCCATAAATACTGCCAAACAGTCTTGTTATTTTTACTCACAAATCGACTTAAAACATTTATGGCATAACTTAAATCTGGTCTCGTACAATTCATTAGGTATATCAATGAACCAAGCAGACTTTGACATTTTTCATTATAAAATTCATCAGAGTTTAAGCCCTCGTAATCTAAATTTTCCGGAAGTGGTGCCTTTATACTATTACAATCTTGCATTCCATACTTGCACAATAATTCATTGATATACTTCTCCTGATCTACGAATATTTTACTTTTGTTATCTTTTGTTACTCTAATGCCTAAAAACAATTTTACTTCCTTTAGATCCTTCATATGGAATAAATTTGACAAATAATATTTCAAGCTCTGCAATTCCTTTTCATCTCCAGTTACAATAATTATATCATCAACATACAATATAACATAAATATTTTTCCTCACATCTCCGCGATCAAGAAAGTATACACATCTGTCTACTGACGACTTTTTAAATCCCCTTTTAAGTAAAATTTCTTCAAACACTTGAAACCAGCATCTTGCTGCTTGTTTTAAACCGTATAAAGCCTTTTTTAATTTACAAACATAATTATCTGGGCAAGAAACTCCTTCTGGAACTTTCATGAATATTTCGGCATCTAATTTTCCGTTAAGAAAAGCAGTTACAACGTCCATATGGTGAATTAATAAATTATATTGGTTGGCCAAAGCTAGAATAAAGCGAAAGCTTGAAATTCTTGCAATGGGAGCAAACGTATCTACATAATCAACTTAATATTGTTGACTAAAACCACGAGCTACTAATCTTGCTTTGTATCTAACGGGATTACCAAACTCGTCAGTTTTCAGAGTGAAAACCCATTTACAGTCTACAATATTTTTATCTCTTGGCATCTCAACAAGTGTCCACGTTTCATTGGCGGCTAGTGAATTGAGTTCATCTTGGATAGCCTCTTCCCACTTCTTTCGGTCAGCCCTGTGCTGTATTTCCTGAAAAGAACGTGGAACATCACTCGCAAGGATTTCTGCTCTAAATAATATGTTCTCATAAAATTCTCTTTCATCGTAACAAATTGGCTGTTTATTTCTGATTCTTTCGCTTCTTCTAAAATTTTCGTATGGTGCATTTTCATTGCTCATTCTTAATTTTTTACTTTGCACCTGGCTCTCTGTTATGCCTTCCGATTGGTTATTTTTTACTTGATTAAAATTTCTTTTACCTTGACTTCCGGAGTTTTTCTTTTCTGACTTATCGTCGTCATAATCAATAGATATATTTCTTGGCTTGCCGTCGCCAGAATCTTTTACTTCGGTTGACTTGCCGCCGTCAACATTTATTTCTTCACCTGACTTGTCGTCGTCAGAATTTTCTCTTTCGTCTAACTTGCCGTCGTCAAAATTGTTTATTTTGTCTGACTTGCCGCCAGAATTATTTGTCTCAGCTGGCTCGACGTCGCCAGAATTTTCATTTGATTTTTGAACACCGGACGCAGTATTTTCTCGATTCAATTTTCTTTGTTGGTATAAATTAGGTAACCAATCAGTTGACTTATCAGTTTGCCGCAAAGGTGATAAATTTAAATCAGGTCTTGTCACCAAGAAGGATACTTCATCACACACAACATCCCTTGCTTCGTAAAAAGAATTAGTTTCAGTATCATAAACTTTATAACCGTTTGCGCAAAAACCAACTAAAATTCCTTTCCACGACTTTTCTGAAAATTTTTCTAATCTAATTTTTTTGTGTACATACATTGTGGAACCAAAAACTCTGAGGAATTCTAGTTTGGGTTTTTTACCATGCCACAACTCGAAAGGAGTTTTGGGCTCTTTTAAATGAGTTAAAGCTTTAGTTGGCATTCTATTTATTAAGTAGGTTGCTGTTAACACTGCTTCTCCCCAAAATTGTTGAGGTAATTTTGATTCTAATAATAAGCAACGGCCTTTTTCAGTTATAGTTCTTATCATACGTTCTGAAACCCCATTTTGATGGGGGGTATATGGGATTGTTGTATGGTATGTTATACCCTTGTTGACACAAAATTGTTTAGCTTCATTTGAGAGATACTCTGAGCCATTATCAATATATAAATGTACTGTTTTGTAGCCCTTGTCACTAAAATTAGCTTCACTTTTATTTATATAATCTTTAAATTTGTCAACAAGTTCAGATTTCAATCGGGCTAAATAGGCTACACAATAATGTGTGTACTCATCAATGAAAACGAAAAAATAATTTTTATCATCAACAGTTGTTGGGCTAATAGGTCCACAAATATCAGAGTGAATATTGAGCAATGGTCTTTTAACGTAAGATTTATCTTTCGACCTTCTTGCAGTCAACTTGAATTGCTTGCCTTGAATACAAGCTTCACAAATACTATCTTGTGATTTAATATTTTGAATGGTGTTTTTATCAGAAATTAAATTTAATTCTTTTAATTTTGTAAAATATTCATGGCTAAAATGTCCTAAGCGTTTATGCCACAAATCATAATTGCATTTAGAGTTGCACAAGTTTGCATGTACGCTTTTGACATCCAATTTTTCCGTGCAAAAATAATCCATAACCAAATTACCGTTTTTGGTGATTTTAATACTTCCGTCTCCTTTAAAATTGATGTCGAAGCCGGCCCTTTGAAGTGTTTGGACTGACAGCAGGTTCTCCGATACCTCTTTGCAATATAAGACGTTTTGTAGTAGCAGTTGAACACCAGTGTTTGTCATAATCCGGACGATCCCACACTTTGTAGCATAGATGGGTTGTCCCTTCTTTGCAGTGCGCACAGGTAATGGACTTTGCAGTTCAAAGCAGCTTTCGAAATGGCGATCATCGTTGATGAAGTGATCTGATGCTCCGGAGTCGATGATGAAGTTTAAGTGTCCAAATCTCGCCTTAACATCTCCAGCCATTCCCGCGTACATATTTGTAGCACTCGTGATTGGTGTGCCCTTGCCCGTCGTTGCCGTAACATTTCCGGTCGTTCCAGCGAACATATTTGAAGCGATTGTGACTGGTGTGCCTTTTTCCGTCAATAAAGCTCCACCCCCTTGCTTGGACTGACCTTTTCTTTCTTGATAACTTTGGTTTTTCTTAAACCAAATACACTCGGTTTTCAAATGTCCATATCTACCACATTGGTAACATTGTGGTTTTTTTGCGTCTCGGTAACCGCCTCGGTGACCTCCTCGGTAATTTCCTCTGTAATTTCCTCGGTAATTTCCTCTGCCTCTGCCGTAGAATTTATATTCGTGGCCTTCGTGCAAGTCTGCATGTTGTTTGGCATGGAAACCCCGTCGGGGCATTCCACGATAAGGTCCTTTAAAATATCGATGCCGTTGATCCGTAGTCTCCGCCGTAGATACCAGAGCCATTTGACTGGTATCACTTTCCTTCGATGCCAGTTTTGCATCCTTTTCCAATAGTTTGCTTTTGATGTAGTCGCACGTGTGATATTCAATTGGCAAAGTTCCTATCGTATCAATTATTCCTGAAAAACGCTCAGGCAAGTCACCAGTCAACCAGGTAACTTTATCATTTTCATCATATTTTCCCCCTGCCGCAGTTAGCTCATGCAGTAGAAGATCAACTCTAGTCAGATAGTCTCTGACAGATTCAGACGCCTCCATTTTTAAATGATGTAGTTTCTTCTTGACGTTGGATTGAGTGGCTAAGCTCTTAGGGCCGTAGATTTTATCCAATTTCTCAAATATGTTTTTGGCCTTGACATCCGATTCAGTGGCATAATCGAGAAATTTATCGCCGAGAAATTTTCCGATCTTCAACACTGCCGATTTATTGCGCCTTATAAATCGATCGGTTAATCGTTCTGGGATGGGGTCGTCAATTACACTCAAAAGTTTGCGCTCGTCAAGATACATGCGCATCCGACTTTTCCAGATTTTGTAGTCATTTCCACCGTTGAATTTTTCAAAATGATCGCGACCCATATTCATATGAACGTGTTTTCAATCAAAGACTATAACAGATTTTTGTTCTCCGCACTGTCGATACGTAAGCAAAAAAAAATTTCCGTGTACTGCACACTATAGCATTCGATTTTTATTTTTGCCTTCACGCGTATAACGGTACGTATTATTTTACGACCTTTGTTCTCTCGCGAGCGGAAGATGATGAAATATTTTTCACACAGACGCACGCCAAAAAATTTTGGTTTTCAATTCGTTCTCCTTCGCGTATTCCACCAGAAATCAGCGGAAAATTATTATGAACAAATCAACTTTTCACTGCCAAACTTCATAATATTCTTCAAGCTGAAAACATTTTTCACGTGCACACACTTTATGGTTACCGGCACTTTTTTTTTCTTTTTTACTCAATAATAATTAATATGCAAATACTAATAATTAATTCGAGCGCTAGCTGGGCCCATAACCTATTGTTATATTGGCTGAAATAATAACACAATAATTATATCATGGCGACCAACAACTTTATTTCTAGAGGCGGACACGAACTGAAAAAATGTGCTCGTCCGATCGAGGGCCATCGAGAACTAACTTAATCATATACACAGTCAAAACAAAAAACAGTAGTTCCTTATATATACCTATATATCTTATAACTAATACATGAATATTATGAATATGCATATGTATGCATGTGAAGGTGTGTTGGATTTGTTTTTGTATTTCCAACAAAGCTCCTCGTGTAATTCTTCATACGCATGAAATAACGCGGTAAGGTTCGCGAGGCGCAATTTGGCGTTGGTCTTATCTAACTTATTGTCTTTCAATAAATTGCTCAGGTTGGTGATTTTACACTTCAACGTGGCACGTTTTCTCGCGATCGCAGCTATGCGCTGAGATGAGCCGGCCATGATTAATTTAGATGGACCTATACGAAATAATGCCGGAGAGACTCAACTATACACAAACACACTGCAAGCCGCTGCCTGACTCTCTCTCTCACTTCTGAGCAATGAGCGCGTACGAGCCTGAGCGCTAATGACTAATAAACGACGCATGTGTTGAGTCACGCATGCAACTACTGCATCAATGTAAGCCGAAACTATATTCGTAGATTTCGATAAAAACGTACAGTCGAGAAAAATAAAACCAAATTCACAAGGATATACAGAGGTGTACTTATCTGCTGTTGTTAGTTGCGGCTGGCTGAGAGGGAGGCGTCCTGGGCGGGAGCGACTGCGGAGATTATCGAAATCTGCTGCAGTTAAATTTCGACGGCGTTTCCTCGTTGATGATATTCTCTCTATACGTATGTATATGTGAGACAGAAATATGAGCGTCGTGAGTTTATTCCTCACAGGAGGCACCAAAATGTTTTTGCGGAAAACCTCTTCGCAATCGAAGAGATTTCTTAATCTGTTCACGGAAAGGAATTTAAGGAGAGGATGTTTGAATTCAAAATGCAGTTATGGGAAAAAAGCCGAAGCATAAAAAAACCCAATTTATTGAACAAATGGACAGGAATTTAGAAGTATACAGTCAAATAATAAATATTAATAGGAAACCATGTGGGTGTGAGAAGTGTGTGTGTGTAAGTGTTTAAGGAAGGAAGTCAAAATCAGGTATGCACGTGGTGCCGAATCCAAGCGAAGGGGAAGATGGTATGGTCGATTCTCGCTGTTCGCTGCGGACAGACGTCTCGAGGGAGTAGAGTGAAGAAATTATCTTGCACCCAATGAACCGGCTGGCCAGGCGCGGTCGCATGATCGAACAATTATGCATCCGAGTCGTAGTTACGACGGCGTAGAATTATCCTTCGAGCCGGATAAACAAAAACTCTTTAAACGCGTAACGGGTACGCGCACGTGAAAACTCAAATTCACCTACGCGACACGCGATTAGTTTTTCAATTCACTATTAAAAACACTATTGAAACACGGTTTAGTAATTGCAACGAAGAACACTTTGTTAGCAAAGATGCGCACAACCAAATATCTACTCTCGGCAGGATGCAAAGACAGAATGCCCGAAAAATCACACGTTCATAAGGCCCGGCGGCTCACCCCTTCGTTTTATTCTCGGAAGCAACGCATGTACCCAATTCAGGGCCCGTGCATTCTTTTGCACGCATATTAACAGGTTTTTCTCGTCGAATAGGGGGCAGCCTTTGCGCTCGACTCGTGACCGACCGTAACTTATGATACAGGCGCAACAGGTCATGAGGTTTCTTGATACCTTGAGAAGTGTCCGCAGATAATGGTTGTAATGAAAGCAATGCTTGTACATGAGTAGCAACTAGTACTCTTTTATTATTATATCTGCTTTCTATAAGCTCCCATGCTGCATGGTAGTTGTCATTTGTTGCTGGTAAATGGTTAATTAACCGTTCAGCCTCACCACCAAGATGTGATTTTAAGAACTGCATTTTTTGAACATTTTTTAATGCGTCGTTTTTATGTATCATTTCCATGAACATGTCATGGAACGACATCCATTGTTTCGGATTACCATAAAACTGTGGTACCTTTATTGGTGGTAATGTTAATTTTTGCGTGGCTATCTCTGATTTGCCAGTGTTCACAGTGGTTTGCTCATCCTAATGCTTTTCTAGCAGCTCTATCATTGCACAATTCTTCTAATTCGGTGAATTCTTCCTCATCGAAGTCCTCTTTTTCATTATATGCTGCTATCTCGTCATACAAATTCTTCAGCGATGACCAATACTCCGATAGTGCTTTATTTTTTTGCGTGTAATATGCCTTGCTGTGTGTTTCATCGACTTTCACATTTACTTTATCGATGAACCTAAATATAAAATTTTTTTGAATATTATACCTCCTTATTTTCATTTTATGTTCTCCGTCTAGACAGAATGTGATGCTTCCTGTCCCGGTTGGTGCTTTAGTGCTGCTTTCCCTAGCACTGATTGTGTTGCATGCTTCGGTTGATGCCTTAGAGTTGAGTTCTTGAACACGGCTGGTGTTGTCTGCTTCGATGGATGCCTCGGCTTTGATGGTTTTTTATTTTGCTGCCAGAACCTCAGTAGTTTCACGGTAGACTGCTTCCACTTGCCCATAAAAGTTTGTAATGAGGTATGGATGATCTTCGCTGAGATCCTGGAGCTACTGATGAGTAGCCTCAAACGTATTCCACAGTTCCTCCAGCTTTTCCAACCTAATTTGCACATACTGCTGCGTTTTCCGGGCTTCGGAATCTTTCTTGAAGTTCCTTATAAGCTGTTCAATCGCCTTCCCTCTTTCCATCTGCTCCTGAGTAATGGCTTCCATGTTGATCGAGTTGATTGTACTGAAGTTTTCTAACTTACTGTTAACTTCCACTGCTGTAGAGGTTTCACATTGTTTCTTATCCGGTTCGAAGGACCAATGTTCAATCCCCCTTAGTAGCTAGATGCTTCGAGGATTTGACCACTCTTCTTACTCAGCTTGAAGAGACCACTGCTCAATATTGAGTATTGACTTTAACGACTTTATTACAATTCCACCTAACACTTAATATCTACTCGCTTTTATAACAATCAGTTGAACGATCGGTGAATTTGGGTTGATGACGCGCTTGGTGCTTACATGTGAATTTATGCTGATGTAGCGCAGGTCACGTGTGGAAGAACTTTGTGCTGAAATATTTGGGGTGATCGCACTTGCTGGTAAACAGCCGGCACTTATGACATACCTTTTATGTGCAATCTTGCACACAGTGTTTGTCATAATTTCAGGCTGCAAAAATTTGTACAATTTGGCGATTAGTGTCTTAACAGTACTTTTTGTTACGTTATTGTTCAACTGAAGTGCAACTACGCTGATGCCATGTGTTTTTGGTTTATGCGTGATGCCTTCCGTCGTGAGTGAGGTTTTGCCATCCACTAGGCGGCGACGCTTGACATCAATTAGCAGGTCGAAATGGGAGAGAAAATCAGCGCCCAAGATTGCACATTGGACGTCGGCAACTGTGAAGACTGTAATAATTGTGTAATTATTGAGTAAATAATAAAATGCGGTTTGTTTATTATGCGTATAAATGCGTCTATGTAGCTGTAAGGTTGAAGCTCAACTGAGCTTGTACATTGTTAGCTGTCAACGTCTGACAACAATGATGGGTGCGTTCATACTACCCAATGACATTATTACACGCTTTCTTTTTTTTTTTTTTTTTTAAAAAAAGATATAAGAATAATAAAGCAATTCAACTAGATTGGCTTAAAATTAACCCGATACAAGTACTCCAGTTACTGGTTGATTACAAAGCTAACTCCATCCGTATCTCTGCGGGGAATGAACAGTTCGACCACTACGAGTTCGATACTGTGGACCGGTTGTGGACGCCGTCGGACCGACCGGTTCCAGGTCAAAAGTTTCACCCTGACCTGCATCAGATTCGTCACTCCCAGCTGTTTCAAACTCATAACTGGTAATTCTGAATTCTCCACATTACATTCCATTGGGTTTAACCCCTCAGTGCTCGGCCGATTAGAGCCATTACGGCCGTTGTTGTTGTCACTTGGTGGAACAATTTGGATTTCACTAAAATCACCCGGATTGTGTACATTAAGGCTGATGTTTTCCTCAAACAGCATATCACTTGCATAAAAGTTACTATTTTTTGTTTTGGCAATGAACCGTCTGTTACGTCTAAAGAAATTATTAAAGCTGTCCCTAATGATATAAGATCTATCATTTACATTACGAACTATGGTTCCATAGTTCCATTCCTTGCTATTTTTCTTAAAAATCACATGATCATCCCTTCCCAGCACCGGTAACGATTTCGCATGTCTATCGTAATAATATTTTTGCTTTTCCCTTTTTTCCGCGATTTTTTTCTGAACACTCCCCTCATCTATCGTCTCTCGATGAAGCAATATGTTTGAAATTGGCATTCTGCCAAAGAATAATTGCATTGGACTCAGCTTCATGCTTGCCACGGGCGTTGTGTTATATTCAAGTATTCTGTATTGATATTGTTTTGTTTCATGTGCCTCATAGCACCGTTTCAGAATATTTTTGGCAATTGCCACGCCCTTCTCAGCCAATCCGTTACTCTGTGGATAACGTGGGCTGGAGAATCGCATAACAATGTTGTGTTTTTCAGCAAACTGTTCAAATTCGCCCGATCCGAACGGAACATTGTCAGCGCGTATGACAGTTGGATATCCCATTTTGTTGAAATTTCCCTTAAGTTTTCCAATAAGATGATCCGAGGCCTTTCTGGTCACGTGTTCCACAATTAAAAACCCAGAGTATGCGTCATAGACCGATAGAAAATCCTGTCCGGCATACTCAAATAGATCCATCGCCACCACATGAAATGGATATTCCGGTGATTCGCTCCGTACGAGCGTTTCTTTTTGGTTATTGCGTGTGAATTTTTCGCAAATTTCACAAGCTGTGAATCTTTAATTTGAGTGTTCATGTTAGGCCAAAAGAAGTGCATTCTTGCTCTCGAGAGTGTTTTTTCCATTCCCAAATGTGGTGCGTGTATCCATTTAGCGATTTTATTTTGTGATTGCGTTGGAATTACCAATCGATGATTCCTAAATAACAATCCGTTTTCAAAATGCAGTTCGGATTTGTATCTATGAAACTCGCGAGTCAAGTTGTCAAGTAATTAAAAATGTGGCCAACCATTTTCGACAAATCGCACCAATCTTGAGTGATCTTGTTCGTCACGTTTAAGTTCTGAACAGTATGACTCATAATTTTCCTTCGATAAGCATGCCGATTTAGTGACTGCATGAATAACTCCCATTAAATCTTCGATTTCGAAGCTGTCACCCAACTGCGCACGAGGTAAGCAATCCGCTATCAACATTTCTTTTCCCGGCTTGTATAAGTTAATTACTTTGGGCAAATTTTGCTTTTTTAAAAAAGACTTTATTCCGTCAGCTCTATAATGCTACTGACTTGAAATTATAAATTTTCCTTAAGCTAGGTTACATGATTCTTATTCTAAATTGATTCGTCAGCAGGTAGGTCGGCATATGTCTGGGGCGACTGCTCGTGTGACATCTGATCCGCGGCACGTTGTTGTCCAGATTAGCAAGAATGTTGCGAAATGCTGTTTGTTGGGAAATGCTGTTTCCCATGGAATTTGTTATGTCGCGGTTTTCGGTGTCTCGGTCGTTAACTCTTCCCCCTTTAGATTCATACGTCCTCGTATGTGTTAGAAGTATGGAATGTTGTAAATACTTCTATGATGTTCTGCCGGCTTTGAGATGAATTTCCCTTGCATGGTTGGTTGGTCCTGGGATGGAGATGGTAAGATTTCGATGCTGGTGTTTAGCGTTTTGCTCTTTCTTTGCAGGATTGTGATGACCATCACGGTGATTAAGGCTATTGCTGAGAAGGTGTAATTGATGTAACGGTGGAACTCTTTTTCTTTCCTTATTAGCCGGATCTGTTTGGTATTGTTTATGTGGAGTTCTTTCATAAGTTCAAGGGATAAAATTTTTTCTAGTGGGGTTGTTCCAAGGGATGCCTGTAGGAGGGGTGGTAGAGCGTTAATGTTGTCTATTTCTTCTGCTGTGTACCGCTGGCCCTTTATGGTTATTGTCGTATTTTTAAATTTTATAATGTAGGTTCCTTCCAAAGTTCGGGATGCGTTGTCGTACTCAACTGACCCTTTGAAGTTATTGAGTAGGACGATGCCGATTCCTATCTCTTCGATTTCTGGGATGTGGTGGCTATTGGTCACATTGCAAGCTGCGTTTCTGCTTTTTAGTAGGTTGGGAATACAATTGTCTTTACTTAAATCTATGACATCGTTTCTTCCACAAATTGAAAGTTCACCTAAATTTTTACAATTTGTTTTTATCCCGTAAACTATTTTATCTGTTTTTAAAACATTCTGGTACTTAATCTTATTCACAATGTTGTTAAGTTGTCTGACAGGTTTCAAGGAAATTCTTTAGAAAACGGTAGGATCTGTTCTGGGGATGTTTACGATATAAACTAGGCGTGCCTCGTTTTGGGCTATTTTAACGTTAGCGAATTTTAACGCGTCTTCTACGTTGTTATAGAGAATATTGTCTTTATTTATATTTTCTAGTAGTGTTTTAATTTCTAATTTGGATAGGATGTTCGAGCTTACCGTGTTCGATTTTGCCAATTCTATCGCGTAAATTGTATTCGTAATCTCTTCTTTCACGAGCTTGATTTTGTATTGTAGCCCTAAAACGAGTTCAATCTCGAAGGATTTATCTCTTCTAATCATATTGATAATTTCGTTTGTTATGTTGGTTAATTTATTTATCCTCTCGTTGTGAGCCTTATTTATTACTACCTGATTGTTGTTATTTTCTACTACGCTATCCATCTTGTCAGACATTATTACAAAGTCGTCATGGTCAGGATTTCCAGCTATCCATTTCCATGCCGACCCAATAAAGTTAAGGGACCTTTTCTGTCTTTGTATTTTCAGATTATCGACTAAATTCTTTACCTGAGACAATTCGTGCTCTAAAAAGGGAAGGAAAGGGTTACCTTTGGGAATGTTTTTGTTGAGTATGGATGAAGTTTGGGAAAGGAAGGTTTGGTATGGTTCGATATCGATGATGTGAACAAGCTTCAAGTTACCATTCTGAATCCTTGCAGTTCCTGTGCGCAGCGCAATTATTTGGGAGCTCGTGTAGTCAAGGATTTGGACGTCTGCTGTGATAGTGGTGATCAGAGATCTGGAAACGGATGTCAATTTCGGATATTACTTTTATGAATTGTTTTGCCAGATTGTGTTAGTACGGTTGTGGGTTTGTTTTCTTTTACGACTTCCTGCGTATACCTGACAGTTAGTTTAGAACCAAGACGTTTGTTATGTTTGACGAAGATTGTTTGCCCTACTTCGTCATCCTTGGCTTGTTGCCTCTTCTTGTTGTGGAATTTCAAATCTTTGCGTTGTTTCCGTTTAAGCTGTTCTATAGTTTCTAGTCTGCTGGTTTCGAATTGTTCTGGATCAGTGGTCGAGACTCTTCCATAAAAGAGATCGATGGGTTTTTTTTTCGGTAGTGGAGTGAATGCTACAGTTGTACTCGTATACTGAGCGTTCGAGTAGTTCTTCAAATGATCGGTGGTTGCCATCAGTTTTTAGACATCGCGTGATTTCGGAGAGGGTGGAGTGGAACCTCTCTACTTGTCCGTTTGTCTCGCTATGATACGATGGTGTTCTGAAGATTTTAATTTTCAGCTGATCCTCCATCATAAATACGATCGAAGCGAAGTTCAATTATTTCTCGTTATCTATGACGACGAATTCTGGTACACCAAAAAAGAATAGGATGTCCCGTAGTGGTCTCCTCACGTCCTCTATCGCTCTTGATTTTAATATCCGAGGTTGTGCACATTTCGTTAGCTTATCTATGGCTGTTAGCACGAGGTGTTTTTCAGTCGAATAAATATCTATGTGCAGGGTGTGTCCTGGGTGTTGCGGAATTGGGGTAGGTTTCAGAGCAGGAGCATTAGGGTGTCGGTCATATTTGTTCTCCTTACATGTTATGCATTGTTTCACGATTTTTTGGATTTCAGAGTTCATCTTGGGGAAGTAGTATTTTTCGATGATCTGCAATCTATTTTCGTGGGCATTCCTATGGGCTCTTTTATGATGTTTAATAATAATGTTCTCCTGTTCGGTCTCTCCTTGCACATCTTCCACTTCGATTTGGGTAAATCGGATTCGGTAATTTCTGAATTAGAGGGGGTATAGTTCTTGTATTATTCCCATTACTGGTTCTGTTGCTTTGATGCCGTTAATCACGTTAGGGTTGAGGTATCTTTTGAAAATGCCTATTAGATTAGGATTGGGTATCTGTCGGGTATTGTGACAGAGTTGAGCTTCCTATAATCGATTACCAATCGGAATTTCTTCTCTCCAGAAGCTTCGGGTTTTTTTGATACCACCCAGACGGGTGCGTTATATGGGGATCTCGAAGGTCTGATAATTCCGTCGCTCAGCAATTTTTCGATTTCCTTTTCGACGACCGGCTTTAGTGCCATGGGGTACGGATATGATTTGGAGTACACGGAATCGTTTCCGGTCGTTCGGATTTCTCCTTTCACGACCGTGGAATACGTGAGCTTCTCGGATGATTCTTCAAGATGCGGTGTAATTCTGCCGTTTGACCTTCGGTTAAGTGGGATGTTCTAATGCCAATGCTATTAACAGATTGTGAAAGGTATTGTTTGATTGGAATTTTGACTGTTTTAAGGAGTATCATATAGCTTTCGGCTGTGTGGATGACCGCGTTCAACACTTTGAGGCTGTCGTTTCCGACAATGCCGTTAAATGATTTAAGGGTAGGTAGTATAAAGAACTTGAGACCAATGTTTTTGGGTCCGAATAGGTTTAGCATCACGTGGTGAGTTATCTTCACGTTGCCTCCAACTGAGTTGGCGAAGAAAGGCTTCTCGTTAGGAATAGGGTCTTTGCAGCAATTAGGTTGGATGTAATTTTTATTACTCCCTGTGTCTATTAGAAATTTTAGCACGTTTCCGCTTTCGTCCTGTATTCAAAATATGTTAGCGAAGAGCTCGTTAATCTAAAAAATGTACGTCCTGCAGTTCTTGGATCGGCTCAGATTGTTCGGGCTCGAATAATTCGGGCTCTCCGTATTGGCTGGAATCGAGGTAAGTTTCGTCACCCGTTCTAATATAGTCAAGAAGTGGCTGATCGTGGTTCCCGTCCTCCAGATTTATGTTTTCATTATATTCGGCGAAGTAGTTGTTAGTGGGTGGAGCTACGGTGTGGAATGTCCTTTGGATTTTATTCGGATTATGGACTTGGTTTGACAAATTGGTCTTTTCATGTTGATTTGGTGCCTATTTTGGTAGTTCGCAACGTTTGACCGAATAGACCTGTCTACTTCCATAGGCTCGACTCTTGCTGGCGGTCTTGGCGGAGCTTGTTGCGGTTGTATGTTTTGGTAGTTTTGTGTTTGGTTCTGGTTGAAGGGCGAAGGGTAGACTTGCCTTGGTGGGTTATGGTTTGTTGAATAGCCCCATGGGAAAGGCTTGAAGGCGGTTGGATTTGGTTTGGTGAAATTTGGGAATTCTGGACGGAATGGGGGCTTTGAAGTGTGGAAGGTATTAGGTTGATGGTTAGCGTATCGCCTTGGCGGGACGAGAGGTCGTTGAGGATCTCCGAATCTGCCCGTTGCTCCGTTGCTGTGATTCGCGTGCTGAATGCGATAGTTCATGTTCTCCAGCTTCAAGCAGAGGTGGAGTGCCTGGGGCAGGTCTGCCGGTTCCCTCATTCCTAGGAGCTTGGGAAGGTCTCCTTTTAAGCCTCTTATAAAGGTGTCTAATGCCTTATCCCTGTAGGTTCGTACCATTACGTTCATGGCTTCTTGGCTCATTTCCATACTAGTGATTTTATTTAGTATGAGTGACAAGTGATGGTATATCGTTTGGTAGAAAGATTGAACGGTATTGTTTCCTTGCACCAAGCAGGTCATCTGGTACTCTAGTGTACCGAGATCTCTTTTATCTGCATAATGTAATGCAAGACAACGAGAGATCTGTTCCCAGTTGAGTGGCGTGTTGTAGGATTCCAACGCGATGTCGGCCTGTCCTACGATCTTGTTTCGTATTACATTTAATATCCCGTAGTATCTGGGAGATCCTCTCGTTGGTTCGTAAATTTTTAAGACCCGGTCGACGCTCTTCTTCCAGGAGCTGAATTCTCCCGGATGGTCTGAAAATTCCCTAAGAGTACGTACGACGTCGGGTATCTTGTCCATCTCTGTTATGTTCGCACGTTGATCTTCATTGATTACTTGATCAATTCCGAGATCGAATTCGGATACGGGATTTAGGATGGAGTTGAGGTTTCTGGGACATTCCTGGGCTATAGCTTCTGCTATTAGCTGTCTAATGTGGTTTTGTGAGAGTGAGGGCTCACCGTTTGCCGGTGGAGCTGGGCCTCCTGCGGCTTGGGACATTGGTAATACGGCGAATCGGATAAGGTTTTCGTTTCTGGACATGTTAACGAGCACAGGGGTTTGGAATACGCTTCTTTCGGTAAGACGAATTTAGTTTGTCGCGTAAGAGAGTAAAAGGTTTTCAGGTCGGATAAAACAAAAACTAAATATTCGGCGAGAGAAAAAGGGGACAGAAAAAGAAAAAAATTTTTTCGTAAATAGAGGGAGTAGGTGATTTGATTCGCCTACAGATTTCTTTAAAAAAAATTACGTTATAGTAGCAGAAATTTAATCTGTTTTGATTACTTCTAAGTACTTCTTTCGTTTACTTGAATTGGCTTTACTTATTCACTTGAGGTAATGGTTTAAACTCAAAAAATTTTCCGATACGATTTTTCCCTTTCTTTTAAAATCTTTTAAGGTTTTACTACATCGCGTTATTTACCGTTCGGGAGAGGAATCTAATCTTCTTATAATCAGCCGTATAATTCCATTTGAATACTTAAATACTTTTTTTTAAATTTAACACACTTCACTCAGGCGGATATTCTAATTACACGATTAATTCGCTTTGGTAAAATTAATAAATTTATAATTAACTTAATTTGCTTATTTCGTTTTCTTTCGTTTTACGCTTTTTTTCACTTTCTTTGTTTCACAGTTTAGATTTATTTCGGAATAATTAACGAATTTAAATAACTTTGCATTTAACTTAATTTTCTTATCTCGTTCTTTCGTTTTACGCTTCTTTCACTTTGTTTGTTTCACAGTTTAAATTTATTTCAGAATAATTAACAAATTTAAATTTAAATTTCTACTAGTGTGCTACACTGAGGTTTACTTATGTTATATAAAAAAATGGTCTTACATTACTATGGTGAGTAGCATTTTCACGAAAGCGGCTGCCAGTACTTCGCTGACTCCTTTTCCTCCAGAATTCTATCCTTGCTGGTTACTCGGGGGCCCCTTTTCTTCCGTGATGACTTCCCAGAATTTTGTCTTCTTTCGCACAATTTCCCTGGTTTGTTTGATTTGATAATCACCCGCAACTTAGGTGTCACAACAGATTACACAGAACTCCTGTGGCTTTCCTGATCACAAACGATTACACTGAACTTTGTAGATCTTATAAGTATCGCGGGTCCCTGCTCGGGTGCCAGTTAATTACTTTGGGCAAATTTTGTTTTTTTAAAAAAGACTTTATTCCGTCAGCTCTATAATGCTACTGACTTGAAATTATAAATTTTCCTTAAGCTAGGTTACATGATTCTTATTCTAAATTGATTCGTCAGCAGGTAGGTCGGCGGCATGTGTCTGGGGCGACTGCTCGTGTGACATCTGATACGCGGCACGTTGTTGTCCAGGTTAGCAAGAATGTTGCGAAATGCTGTTTGTTGGGAAATGCTGTTTCCCATGGAATTTGTTATTTCGCGGTTTTCGGTGTCTCGGTCGTTAACTTATATCACCTCCATCTTTGACATCATCTATGTCACGCTTAACCAACGTTTCCAGTGGCTTGTGATCACTTTGAACCGTGAACTCACGACCATAGACAAGGTTATTAAATTTTGTGCAAGCAAAAAGAATTGCCAACAATTCCTTTTCAATTTGAGCCCATTTTTGTTCCGCATTGGTCAGTGTCCTTCACGCAAATTCCACCGGGTGGTCTTCCTGCATTAGTACGCAACCCAATCCGTCTTTGGATGCATCTGTTTGAATGACAACAGGTTTGTTTGGGTTATAGGTCACTAACACAGGGCCCGATGTTATGATTTCCAACAAGTTATGCAGTTCTTTTTTATGGTCAGCATTGAAATTAAATTCGACCCTATCATGAGTTAACATGCGCAGATTTGCGGTTAATTTGGAAAGATTGGGAATAAATTTTGCCAGGTATTTGCAAAGACCCAACAGTCGCATGACATCGTGCTTGTTTTTTGGTATTTCCATGTTTAAAATTGCATCCAGATGCTTGCTTTTTGGTTTAATTTGCCCTTCAGACAAAATGTCCATGAAAATTATTTGGGATTTCCGATATTGAATTTTTTCCGGATTGAACTGAATTCCATGTGCCCGGGCACGTTCCAACACTATTTCAAGAATTTTATCATGCTCATTTTCGTTTTCCGCAGCTATACCCACATCATCAAAATAAACCATGACACCCGGTATGTCTCCGAATATTTGCACCATTTTACACTGAAACATTTCCGGTGCACACTTTAGACCAAATGGTACACGATTGAATTTGTATCTTCCAAACGAGGTCATGAATGTGGTTAAGTCTGCACTTGCCCCGTCCAATTCACTATGCCAAAATCCACTACAAAGGTCCAAGACCGAAAAAACACGTTTATTGGTGAGCTTAGACGTGAAGTCCTCAATTGTAGGGATTAAAAAATGCACACGGCGTATGCACTTATTAAGAGGTTTTGGATCCAGGCATGTTCTTAGTTTTCCATCTGATTTTTCCACTATTTGCAAGTTGTTTACCCAGTCAGTGGGATAATCAACAGGTGAGACGATTTGTTCACTCACCATCCTGTCTATTTCTACCCTGAGTTTATCCATCAGACTCAATGGTATCCGTTTTTTGTAATGTAGTGTTGGTATTAAGTCCTCCTTTAATTTAATCGACACATTACCGGGAAATTTTCCAATACCACCAAAGACATCAGTGTTGTTTTCCAAGAATTCATTCACTGTTTGTGGCAAACATGTCATAGTACTTACGTCCAGTAGCTTAATCAATTTGTGATCTATACAAGTATTTAAACCCAGTAATGGTTCATGATTATCATTAACGACAAAAAATTGAGAAGAGTGTTCAGATTTCCGAGCCATGTCATAACATTTGAGCTTTATAATTCCAAAAATCTTAACTCGATTTCCATTGTAATCAAAAATGGGAAGGTTTGAGAGTTCTTTTAATTTATTTAATTTAATACCGAGTTTTTTAATTAAATTAATTGGAATGCAATTCACAGCGGATCCGGTATCAAGCTTGAAGGTGATCATTTGATTTCCTATTTGATAATTTTTGTCCATCGCTCTTTGTCGTGTCCGAATTCATTTGAACTTATTCTATAGATATATTTAATAAAGTTACTAAAATTGAACGTACTCTCATCAATTGTTTCATAAAAGATACCCGAGTTATTCCAGTCAATTGATTGAATGGATTTTCCTTTGTTGTTGTTGTCCGATTTTTTGTTTTGTTGCCCAGTGTTGTTTCCCTTTGATCTGCAAAATTTTTGGAAATGTCCTTGACGTCCGCATTGCCGGCAAGTTGAACCATTTGCCTTGCACACTCGTAAGTGTGAAGGTGTGAAGTCATCACCACAGTTGTAGCAACGACGAGTGATTGCATTGATTGTTTCACCAGATTGCATTTGATAATCTGTACTGCTGTTCACTTGCACTTGAGCCGTTCCTCGTTCAAGTAACACTTTGTTTGCGTTTGCAGCTTCAAACATCTTGCAAGTTTCAATCACATTTTGCACTGATTCATTTTTTCCATCCAATAATTTCAGTTGCAATTTCTTGTCATGAACGCCAATAATGATTCGATCCCTAAGCATTCTTTCTTCATACGATACGTTGCATGCACACGAGAATTCACAAAACTGTATTTGCAAATGATTGTTTTTCCTTTTGCAAAATGGTGTTAAATTTGAATGATTCCATTGTTGCATTTTTTCGTGGAATGCAATAATGATCGAATGCAGTTAAAATTTGTTCCAATGTGCGTTGATTTCCAGTCATTTGATTTCCAGTTGTTTAACTTTCCGGTTGTGTTGTTTCTGCTGAAGCTGTGCTTTCTTGTGCGTTTTCAGCTGCAGCCGATACCGCATTTTGATTTCCAACGGTTGCGTTTACATTTGCACTGGCTTGATTTCCAAGAATTCCGTCTGTTGTACCGTCATTCGGAAACAATGTGTTGTAGATTTCCATGGCACGGGAACCAATCAACCATAAAAATGTTGCAAATTTTTTTTGGTTCATTTTCTTCATTCTTACCCGTTGCCATCATGTACATAAGAAATGTACGTTTCCAGCTTGGCCAATGCTTTGCGAGATTGACACAATCCAATTCTGCCGGTACACGGTCATTCGATGTCATTGTTGAAAATTTATTTTTAGCCGAAAATTATTCACAAAAATCAAAAATTGTTTTTGAATTATGATTTCCAATGTTTAATTAACTATGATGATTAGTTTTTGTTTTCCGATGGTTGATGATTATCCAGATTTTAAACGATGATTTCCGATTTTGATATTATGCTTTCCGTGTGCTATTGTATTTCACAATGCTTGATACAAGTTACAACTGTTTTGATTTCCGCACGACAAAAAAAAATATTTAAATTATTTTATTTAAATCGTTGTTTCTTTACTTTATTAATAACAGCGATGTGTATCGCAAAACACTTCTGACACCATGTAATAATTGTGCAATTATTAAGTAAATAATAAAATGCGGTTTGTTTATTATGCGTATAAATGCGTCTATTTAGCTGTAAGGTTGAAGCTCAACTGAGCTTGTACATTGTTAGCTGTCAACTTCTGACAACAATGATGGGTACGTTCATACTACCCAATGACATTATTACATGATCCAGGTGTAGCAACGTGTTGTGATTCTTTGAACATTTTGTGCATGTTCTTGAAGTGCAATTTGATCCGATGTGTCCTGCCCTGAGACAGTTTGTGCACAGTTTCTTGGTTCTCACCACCTCTAGACGACTCTTTGGTGCTAGTCTGAGGAATTGTGGGCAAGCAAATAATGAGTGGTTGACATTGCATGAAGGACACTTGTGTGTTCTCACTGTAGTGGCTGCAAGTGATCTTACAATGGGAGTTCTCCGATTCCCTTCTTCATTGTGCTTTCCCTTAGACCCCAGGGCCTCCAGGGACTGGAACCTGTTTTCGAGGAAGTTCATTAACCTTCCTAACGTTTGGACTTCCCTTGGGTTTTCGAGAGATTGCTCAAATAAACTGTGTGTTGTCTTGTCGAGCCTCTTCATTAATAAGTGAACCATAAATGGATCCCAATTGTCTGTGGGGATTCCCAAATTGTTCAAACCCCGTAGACATTCTTTGGTAGTGTCGTGTAGGGTTTTTATTGCCAGTGCACCTTCCTGTTGGATACTTGGCTGCAAACTTAATTTGTTCAACAGTACCGTTACAATGATTCTTGTGTTGTTGTAACGATTCACTAACGTCTCCCATGCCGCGTTGTAGTTCTCCTCCGAAATAGTATAGTGTCGGATGAGTTTTTCCGGTTCACCTGTTAAACTCGTTTTGAGGTACCACATTTTCTGATACCTTCCCATGTTCTGGTTATGCACCATCTGGGTGAATAGATCATGGAATTGGCGCCACTGTAGGTAATCACCATTGAAAATGGGCAATGCTATTCTTGGTAGCTTCATCTGAGACGTCGTGAATGCTCCCACATTTGATACAACTGCATTAGTGTTCAATTGCGGCAGTCCAAGCGGTGTGGCTGATAACTCCTCTAATTTTTGGCAAAAGAGCACTGTTGTGTCTTTTATTTTACTGTCCAAATTGACATATTCCTCTATGTTTTACCCAGCTGCTGCGGGGTCTTCACAGAGTTTTATTTATTTATTTATCTATCTATCAACAGGTACAATATACCATCTGACAGTTACGGAGAACAAATAGAATACAATCCAAATATACATATGTACTATAAACATTTGAATTTAGTTACAAAGTTATAAAATTATTGATAAATTTAACATTAGAACTGGAAACAACCTAGGTCTCTAATAAACATTTCTTTAATGCTAATCTATCACAGTGAAAATCTAAATAAGGATAAAATGTATTATACATTTTACCCATTGCCGATATTGGCTCAAAACTGCCGTAATTAGTTCTATGGTGAGAAGGATAAAGAAAATGTTGTCCTCTAGTCAAACGGGGCCGCGAATTAAAATTAATTAGGTTTAAGAGATTAGGAGAGTCCACATCGCCAGCTATGATATCGTGCAAGAATAAGACCGCAGCAACCTCCCTACGCTTAGAAAGAGATGTTAGACTTAACAATTTTAATCTGTCCTCATAAGGAGGAAGATTGCAAGGATCTGTCCAAGGTAGGTGGCGAAGAGCGAAACGCAGGAACCTCTTTTGCACTGCCTCGATACGTTTTATATGTACATCGTAATGCGGTATCCACACTACAGAAGCGTATTCCAAAATAGGACGGACAAAAGCACAAAACAAAACTTTTAAAATAAATGGGTCGGAAAGATCTTTAGACCAACGCTTTATGAAGCCAAGTGTTGAATTAGCCCGATTGATTATATTCTCAATGTGGCGCCCAAAATTAAATTTTATATCAATAATCAAGCCAAGATCCACAACGCTATCCTGGCGAGACAGAGGCTTGTCGTGAATTTTATATGAAAACTCCAAAATAGAGCTTTGCCGACTAAATGATATAAAATTACATTTCATCACATTTAAAATCAAATGATTTTTAGAGCACCATTCCGCAAAAATATTAAGGTCTTCTTGTAGGCTATAAGCGTTTTGAAAAGACTCGATTGTTCTAAAGATTTTTAAGTCATCAGCATATGCTAACACATGTGCATTACATATAAGAGGAAACAAGTCGTTAATAAAAAGAGTGAACAACAAGGGACCAAGATGACTACCCTGAGGAACACCAGACAGAACAGGAACAGCATCAGAAGAGGTAGAGGAAAACTTAACCTTGAAAGATCTGTTCGAGAGATATGACTTAATCCAAAGAACTATGTCGTTGGAAAAGCCAAGTCGTAGTAATTTGAATATTAGCACCTTATGGGAAAGCTTGTCAAAAGCCTTGCTAAAATCAGTGTAAACACAGTCAACTTGATTATGTTTCTCTAAATTTGTTAAACAGTAATTTGAAAATTCAACCAGATTAGTTACTGTCGATCTACCCTTTACAAATCCATGCTGTCTCTGAGATATAATGGAGCTGGTATAAAAGGTCAAATAATCCTTAACAATAGCCTCAAAAAGTTTCGGAGTAGGCGAAAGTTTAGCAATAGGCCTATAATTTTCGATCAAATCTTTTTTCCCCTTCTTAAATATGGGAATCACATAAAACAATTTCCAAATTCTGGGGAAAACGCAAGAACGCAAAGACAAATTAAATAAAAACGTAAGAGGTTCAACGAGTGAAACACCACATTTACGGAGCACAACACCAGGAACATTGTCGGGTGAATCCGAGTAATCTTCGTCAATCTTATTTAAGTATTCCAAAACGGTACAAACGTCAAGAACAATTTTGGTGGATTGCGTTGGAAGACAAGTCAAATAATTAAAATAGTCTAAATCAATATCACAGGTGTCATCACTATAAGCGTTCCTAAAATGCTTAGCAAAGAGATCAGAAATGGAAATTGGATCACAACCAGTTTCACTGTCCAGAGATAAACTAACAGGATAGTTATTAGTCTTCCGTTTATTATTAACGAAATTCCGAAATTGTTTTGGGTTAGAACGAATATTATCCCGCATGCGCACCAAATACTGGCGATATAGAGTTTTTGAATAATTGTTAAATTGACTCCTTAAGTCAGAGTAGAGGAGGTAGTCAGTCGCATCTTTTGTTCTATTAAACTTGCGCCAGGCATTATTTCTTTGGTTCCTTAAGTTCCTTAAATCTGAATCGTACCACGCTGGGCTAAATCCCAAGTCCTTCCTTTTGACTAGAGGAACAAAACGAGAAATACCATTAATAACTAATTCATAAAATTTATCCGCAGCCTGTTCCACATCGAGGCAATCATAGACCAAGGACCAATCACAATCAAGGAAAAACGAACTAAGAGCATTAAAGTTAGCTTTCCTATAATTATAAAAATAACCAAGTATTTGGCTGTCAGATGGTGGAATATAAGTTAAAATCGAAGTCAATAAACTTGGATGATCGGGAACCTCCCTAAAAATCGGATCCAAGCAGCGATCCACATGGATAGTTGAGGAATCAGATGCAAAGACAAGGTCCAGAAGACGTAGTCGACGATTAGGCACCCCGCTGACCTGAAGTAGACCAAGGTCGCCAATACCATCCACGAACACCTGCTCAGCGTCGCGCCTTACATTTGTAGCGGTGAGAAACGTACCATCACTAGAATATTCCCAAGCTAGATGTGGTAGATTGAAGTCTCCAACAACAATAAAATCATCTTTATGGGTGCACAAATCGGAAACACCCTGAAGATTTGATATTACGGCCAGGTATGCTGCAAGTGGGCTGCCGGGAGGAAGATAAACAGTGCAAACATAAACGGACTTGCAGGGAAAATTAATTCGCACGCAAAGAAATTCAGTGTCCGAGCAGCTAGGCGGCACAATAAGAGATGAAGGAAATTTTGTGCACACAGCGATCAAGACGCCTCCGCCAACAGGTGCATTAAAGGTGTTCGAATGACGGTCCCGACGGAAAACCTGGTAATCCAGATTGCAGAGTTCCGCGTCAAAAATCCCATTGTGGAGCCAAGTTTCCGTCAAGCAAATGACGTCATAACCCTCACTAGAAGTGGCCAGGAAGAGATCGCCGGTCTTCGCACGCATACCATTAACGTTCTGATAATAAAGCATTAATTCATGTTTTTCTTGGCGGGCCGATGCTGACGGCTGCCTCGAAACCCCACAGGCGAGGAACGATGAACAAAATCTTTCACCAAGGTGCCAGGAGGCCAAAATGTTGATGAAGAGAGCGTTTCCACGGCATCCTCCGGTACAATTAATTTAAATGAAGCGTAGGTCAGGTTTCCTGACTGCCTACGCTTGGCGGAAAGGTCGATGCACTTAATATTCGCTGCAGTGGTCACGTCGAAAGTGGCATTTTTCCTCACCCAAAGGCAGACGCTCTTGCAAGTTGCAGAGGAAGCGCAGTTAGTCAGTAGCAAATGCTTTGTTTTTACTACATTACAGCCGCTTAGAAGCGGTGCATCGATGATTTCGGATGTGTCAGAGTCAGGGACGGACGACAGAGCGACCGTGCGTTCCTTGTAAAGTCTATTCGAACTTGAAAGAGGTCGATGAACATCCAAGTCAGCTGGTGGCGGATGGGCTGGGCCGCCACTTCTCGGCAATAATTCCAGGTCACACAAATTAGCAATTAATGGATTGAGATCATTCAACTTGCATTCTAAAGACACGATCTGTACTTTCAATGAATTGATCTCCGATTGCAAGGATGCCCTCAAGTCCATGATCTGCGACAGCATATTTGCCTCCATATTCCTTATTGATGCATTCAAATCAGATAAGGTCGCCGGTGGTTTAGGCGATAGTATAGCGGAATTAGTTAGGCTCGGTTGTGAAGTTGAGCGATTTTGAACTTTAGAATTGTTCCTGGTTACACGATTAGCCATAATAGAACAGTAAAGTCAATAAATTAGTGCAAATAACACGGAGCGGCAAATTAAAAAGTCAAAGAAAAGATTCAGCTCACAGTATGATAAATAAATCAGAAAGAGTTCACGGATAACACAACACCGCAAAACACGCAGGCAAAAATATCACAGTCAAATCGATCGATGAAATAATCACCGTACTTAATGTACTAAACGAAATTCCCAAATTACAAGCTTGTAACTATTATAGTTTACAAAATATCCACCATCAAAATTTCGTTATTTCGTCACTGACTAACTATTCTAAATGGCACTCAGTCTGATAAGGAATTGATATTTTCATTCAATTACACATCAAATAACGTCAATATATGAAGAGGCAAAACGAAACACGTCCGATCATCACGGAAGCCAGTACGAGTTCGTAAATTTGAGAGTGGCCTTCTTCCAATATAGCCCACTGTCGATTGATTGCGTTCAATTTCACCTGATAGTGGTGCCTGGACGTAGAGGGTGAAATCTGACTAGTCCTCTCCAGCAACTGTGTCAAGACAGCCATTCCCCCTTGTTGCCTTCTAATGGCCTTGGTTGATACTATTCACTTGATGTGAATACTGAGGTATTGTCCGGGATAACCGATTCCTTCGCGTCAGGCAGAGTGAACGTTGGCTTTTCCGGAGCACTTGCACCCTGGATTGATTCAGCTGAACGTGCTGTTTTGGAAGTGCTTGCTTCCTCGCGTATAAACGCCTCAATCTTTGCCTTAAATATTTTCTCGTATTTGAGAACCAGGTGAGCGATTGCCGTGTAGTAGTTTCTCAGGAAATATTGATTTTCTCGACCAGGATCTGCGGCTTCACAAATTTTGTGTCGCTCCAGAGTTTTTGTAACTCTGACAGCCGTCTCTGGTAATAAGCGGCTATTGATTTTCGATCAGCTGAATCTTTGGTGAAGTTGCTAATCAACTGTTGAATCGCCTGTCCTGTGGCGTCTTGTTGATTGGCCTCCATCTTCTCTCAGTTTGTTGTAAAACCGTCCTGAACTGCTACACGTTTTGCACTTGTGACCACTTATCACGTCGGGGTCACCAAAATGTTTAAGTATCGTTTGACTTGTCTAGCCCTGTTGCACTAAGTGTAACACCTAATGCGCGCGGGTATGAAGCGTCACAGCTGGTGCTTGTACCAGTGTCACAAAAATTCTGTCTTATTGGATGATGATCTGAATGTTAACTCGTTGATTATTCTCTGGCAACTGACTTTATTTCGTCTCACAATTTTTAGAGTTACAAAAGTGCTTACTAACTAACACAGCTTAATAATGCTTACTATGCTAAATATGCTATTGCACAAGTGCATCGGACGATTATCAGACTCCGCGAGTAATCTGATCGGCTGCACGGGCGGTCATGCACCCACGGCTTCGCTGAACTGGCAGCCGTGCTGATATGCTCAAATCAGCACATTCTTGTACTCGAGGAATCCGATGCACCCGATGCGCTTGTGCATTTATTTTATGCTGGCCCGTATGGGATCCAACACGAGTCTTAATGGTAGTATTCCTTTGTTGTTAGTTAGATCCTGCACCTCCATCTTCTGGGCGCATATCATGACTAATATGCAAGTGACAGTAACTATTTTCCACATTCTCAGCGACGATAAACCCTCGATCCTCTCGATGATTGCTACGTTTGGTGGTCCGGTGTGAAGACGTTGATGCTGATTCCAACGACGTTTCGTTTCTTCGGTTGCTTTACTTGAGGCACTTCCCTCGATTTGCCTTCGTTGGTGCTTTGAATGCACGACGTTCACACAACACTCCAGATTCAACCTCAACTTCTTTACTTGACAATTTAGCGCTATCACCAGTTATCTCGGTATTCTCCCGAACAATCAATATGCCTTCGATTAATTAACCGCAAAAACGCCAAAAGAAATCCGTACGACTGCGCCAGTTAAGAATCTTTAAGATTATTTTAATAAAAAAAACTCAATTTTAGACTAAAGGCTTTATTCTTTAAACCAAAGTAGCACGAGCGACTACTCCAATAGACTGCGAAGTGCGAAGGTAAAGCTTTTCGGACAATTACAATTTTCATGCTTAGCTGTTAATTCACATGTGCATCTAGTTGCATTAAACGTATGACAAGTACACGTGATATGGTAAGAGGTGAGTGGACTTAAATGACAAGTAAGCATTAAATGAAGCGAACCTTGAAATGGTGTGAAATCGTATTTAAGTGAATTTATGAGAATCTTAAGATTTAAAATGATATCTAAGCAATTTTGGTGGGAAACTAACTATTTGATATTATGCTGGTGTTATGTTGATAGTGTAACTCCTCCCCCCTTAGTTTTGAGCGTAGGCCAGAGAAACTATCTTTGCAGGTTCACTGGCTGGAGCGAAGACTGGGATGGTTGGTGAAGATCTAGTATTGGAATCCTTGATGTTATAGAAGTTAACTTGCGTTTAATTATTGCGCATAAAAAAACACAATTTGAATCAGTTAAGAAACACTTTTATGTAATTTCAAGTATAAAATCAATTTAATACAATTTCAACCTAAATTCAACACGTCCGTACTCTAATGATCTCGAAATAATTCTGCCTTTCGCTTCATTCTGTCGGGCAGGTGTAGCCAGGTAGGTGTCACTTGATGCCCTGGGAAGACTCTGGCGCAGTCAGCATAAAAGGGGTGCATGTCTGGACAGGTCAGTCGGTCACGTTGGCGTGGCACGTGATGCGCGTGCGGCGATGTCTTGTATGTGCCCTTAACTCCTCCCTCCTGAAGTTTCTGCGTCCCGCTGATTAGATGTTGATTTTTACGGGATGCAAATCCTGGATGCTGGGGCCAGCTGTCATTGGGAACAGGGTTGGCTGTGCTAGTTCTAATTTTGGTCTCTGGTTTTTTAATTTGAGTACTATAAAGATAACAAGGATTATTACAAAGGTTGCGGATAGAGTAGTATTTGTTAAGAAGGATATCCCATGGTTGGTATGGAGTGCTTCTAGTCGTTTCCTGTTTTTTAAATGCAGGTCGTGTAGGTATTCTACGTCGAGCTTCAATTTCCTTTCTGCTGGATGTACTTGGAATACTGTTGGTAAGACTTGGAGTGTTTTTATCTGGGTGTTGATATACTGCTTCCCTTTGATCCTGATTGTTTCGTTGCTGTATTGCACAACAAAGGTCCCACTTAGTAGTCTGGTTGAATTATTCTCGAAAAGCTCTCCATGAAAATTATCGAGAAATATCGTGTCGTCGTTTATTATTTCTATTTTTTCGTTTTTATTATACTGATAGTCGCATTTAGTACTGGTTCCTTTTAATAGGCTACTAATGCAATGGTCGCTATACAGTTTTCTCAAATGGGTTTCTCTGCATATGGTTAAGTTTTTTATGTTATTGCAATTCTTTTTTATTCCAAATTCCTCCTCCTGACTGACTAAAAATTCCGTGTACTCCAGGTAAACTTGTTTGTTATTTCTTGTTGTTGGCCTGATGATTATATGATTATACTCTTTTGCGCTTGTTTTCGGTAGTGCGATTACGTAGAGGAGTATTGCCTCTTTTACTAATATTGAGGGCTCGGCATATTCTATCGCCTCTATCTCGTTCTCGTATGGAAGTCTTTCGACTTGGGCCACTAGCTGGTTTATTTCTTCCTTGTTCAACAGGTTCGTGTTTACAATTCCCGTTTTTGCCTGGTGTTCTGCCATTACTATTTCGCTAATTTCATTCCTTAATAAACTCATTCTATTAAAAAGCATTTGTTCGTAGTTAGCACTCGTTTGATTATCCACATGTGTAATAATTTTGTTATACTGCTGTAATATCATGTTTGTAGTTTCCATTAATTTGTTATTTACTTTGTATTGTTGATTGTTATTGGATACGAGTTCATCTCGGCTTTTAATTATTTCGTCCCAGTCAGATGCGTCGGGTGATCCCGCTAACCACTTCCACGCTGAACCTATCCAATTGATAGACCTTCGGTTTCTTGAATTGGTGCCTTTTAGTTTGTGCAAAAGTTGTTTAATTTGTGTGATTTGGTGTTCCAATTGGTGTTTGATGATACTTTCTCTACTTATGCGCTCCACTACTGGTATTGTTCTGTTGAGTACCTCTTCGTAGTTGGTCAGGTTGACGACATGGACAAGTTTGATACTACCATTTATTATTTTTCTGTTTCCTTGTTTGACAGTTGTTAATGGCCCCATATATTCAAATATGTATGCTGATAAGGCCGTGCGTCGGCAACGTGATTGGTTTTTCCTGGTTTGTAAATCAACTCATAATTGTATTCTCCTATTCGTGATTTCCATCTTTTCAATTTCGCGTTCGTATTCCTATTACTTAAACTGAAAGTTAATGGTTGGTGATCGGTAAGTATTTTGATATGTTTTGCACCATATAGGTAATTTCTTAGAGCCCAGACTATCGCCAACATTTCCTTTTCATTCGTCGCGTAATGCTCCTCTGTCTTGTTTAGTGATCTCGAAATGTAGGTAATAGGCTTGTCTTTGCCAATTTCCCCCTGCGATAGTACCGCTCCGATTGCCTGGTCCGAGGCATCGGTTGTCAGGTTAAATGGTCTTGAAAAATCTGGGAAAATCAAGATTTCTTGCGATGTTAACAGTTCTTTTAGGTTTCTGAATGCCTTAAGTTCTTCGGGCCCCATGTGAATCTCAACCTTCTTAGAGTGGGTCGATTTTATCTGTCCTTTTTCTCCTCTTGTCAAATTCGTTAGGGGTTTTGCTATCTTCGCAAAATCCTTGATAAATCTCCTATAGTATGATGTTAATCCGATGAAACTTTTAAGGTCCTTTAGGTTGTCCGGTGGCTTGATATTTTTTATGGCTGCTATTTTTTTTTCGTCAGGTTTTATTCCCTCGCTGGTGATCATAAAGCCTAGAAATTCAGTTTCGGTTTTCAGGAATTCTGTTTTGTCTAAATTGTCCTGCAGGTTTGCTTTTTCTAGTTTAGTAAAAATACGTTCGATGTTGTTTAAGTGTTCGGATTCTGTTGCCCCAAATATTATTATGTCATCGATGTAGACATAACAGATTTTTCCTATAAATTCTTTTAGCACGTCGTCTATCATTCTTTGGAAGATGGCGGGTGCATTTTTTAACCCAAAGGGTAACCTTGTAAATTCGTATTTTCCGTTCATCGTGGAAAATGCTATTTTTTGGATATCTTCCTTTTTCATTTTAATTTGGTGAAATCCGGATGTTAAGTCGATGGTTGTAAAAAATTTAGAGTTTCCTAGGCTCGCTATTGTACTTGATATATCTGGTATGGGATAGGTATCTGGGATCGTTACGGCGTTAAGTTTTTTGAAATCGATCACCATTCTGTATTTTTTTATTCCTGATGCGTCCATCTTTTTTTCCACAACCCAAATTGGTGCGTTGAATGGACTTTTGGAGGGTCTGATGATTCCGTCCTGCAATAATTTTCCAATCTGTGTTTCTACTTCCTCCCTCATATTAGCTGGGTAGGGGTATGATTTTGTGTAAATTGGTTAATTTGTTACTGTTCTGATTTCTGCTTCCACTGCTGTATTTACAATTTCCTGGTCGTTAATTGGTCCGAATAAATTTGAATATCTTTTGATGATTTCGCGAAGTTTGTGTTTTGTTTCTGGTTTAATATGCTTTTCTCTTATTTCGATAGTATTGACTTGGACTGATTGTTTAGCTTTTAAGGGGATAATGATATTTGGTTTAATGTTTAATAAGTTGTTTTTCCTGTCGATTACGGCTTCAAGCTCTTTTAGTGTATCATCTCCGATAATTCCGTCGAAGGATTTCAGTCCGGGTAGGACGAAAAAGTTTATAGTGGTATCATTTCCAATACTAAAAAAAAATTTTCCCGCATTTTTCTCTTTGATCTCGATTTCCCCTCCAGCTGATTGTATTTTAAATGGTTCTCTGGTTGGTTTGGTAATGGGAGCTAGTTCCGGTTTAATAAAATTTTTGTTAGCCCCGGTGTCGATTAGAAATTTCAAAATTTCGCCGTTTCGTGTTTTATACTCTAGGTAAGGTACACTAGAGAGGCTTGTGTCATAAAATTTATCTCTTGGCTTTCCTGATCGATTTCTTCGCTGCACTCGTCGCTCATTTCATTTTCGCACATTTGAAGATATTCCTCGGATGATAATTCTTCCGTGTCCAGATAATTCAGTCTCTGCTACTTTTGTGGGTAGTTTCCGGAGTTATTGGCCCTTTTTATTCTTTTTTTTTATTTATATATTATATCACATAATTTACCTGCTTAGTTTGGATCGATTTATCGATCTCCATTGGGACCGGAGGTTTTGGTTGGCTTGGCCTAGGAGGTGGTTGTGTACTTCGTTCGTGCTGAATATTGCACGCCTTGTTTCGTTGTTCAAAGGGTAGTGGCCTTGGTGGTCCTCGAGGCGCTGGCTTCAACGGATATCCCTTGGTTGTTTGTCTTGCATCGCTTGAGAAGATTTGATTTACCGGTACCGTTATAGAATTTCTTGAATTCGGTTTCTTGATGGTTATATTTCTAAAGTTTAAATTTTGAATATCCAAACACGAAGTGTACGCTTCTGGGAGTGTTTGGGGTTTCTGAATGATGAGCATTCTCGACAGATCGCCATTTACCCCCCTAATAAAGACGTCGAGGGCCCTATTCCTATATTTTCCTATCAGTACATTTATTGTTTCCGTGGAATAGTCCTCTGTTTTAATTTTGTTCACTATAAGTGAAAATTGGTGGTTAACATGGGCATAGAACTCATCTAGAGTCATGCTTCCTTGGTTTAACAGGTTGAGCTGATGCTCGAGGGTGCGTATATCTCGCTTATCTGCATAATGCAAAGATAGGCACTTTTTCATTGCATTCCAGTCATCGCCAAATATGTTGTAGGATATAAGGGCGGCTGCTGGCCCCCTTATTTTTTGCCTGATACTCTGGAGTATTGCCCGATATATAGGCTTTGGGCGGATTATTTCATAATCCTTCAAAATGTTCTCTACGTTGTGGATCCACGAAATATAATTAGTCTGGTTCCCGTCGAACACTTGTAATTCCTTCACACAATCCGGAAGTCTTGATATCTCTTTGAGCTCCTCCTCATTTACAGGAAATCGCAGCGAAATATCTGGAGGTGTCTGATTAGGAATTGGAATATTTGCTTGCACCTTTAGGAGCCTTCTATCTATTTCTTTCACCAATGCGATCTGGGCATTGATTGCGCCAGTCAGTTGTTTTATGGCATCTTGCATTTGTTCCATTATAATAATTTTCACGGGAGGAAAAAGGAAAATTTCAACACTTAGAAATTTCCGCTTTTCACTTCAAATCTACTATAATAGTTTCACTAGTATCACTGGTGATCTTTTAGTTTTAATTTATCACCAGGTACGAAATGTAAGTAAACAAAATTTGTACTTACATTAAGGAGAATTTCATTTTTGAGAATCCAGACGTTAGGATGGGATGAGCTGACCTTGTTTGTGCTGCTTGTTTTGAATCACCTCACTGTTCTTGTGTGCATTTAACCGTTACCGAAACTTTTCCTTTCGCAGGATTTTTAAGCAATCAACGGTCTCTGCTCGGGCGCCAGTTTAATTATTGCGCATAAAAAAAAACACAAATTGAATCAGTTAAGAAACACTTTTCGCTTCATTCTGTCGGGCAGGTGTAGCCAGGTAGGTGTCACTTGATGCCCTGGGAAGACTCTGGCGCAGTCAGCATAAAAGGGGTGCATGTCTGGAGAGGTCAGTCGGTCACGTTGGCTTGGCACGTGATGCGCGTGCGGCGATGTCTTGTATTTGCACTTAAGGGGACCTATATGGCTTAATTTTCGATTTTTTTTTATTGGCTTTTATTTTTGTTCAACTATTTCCGAGTAAAACGCTGCAAACTAAACTCAAATCCGTAAGAAAGTAACGAAGTTATGGCTTTTTTTACTTTTGGATTTGTCGTTAAAACAAAGTACTTAAAATACTCTGTAATAACGGTAGCCTAATCGACGCGCTAAATCCACGCTATTTTTGGTTCACAGCAGAGCAACTACGTTCCCTGTGATTCTCTGTTGTGTTTGTTGTGTAAACGAACCTTAATCAGTGCGTTTCTAAGTAGCATTTTCGTTGATAAACTTTGTGTTTCTTCTGTAAAGTCAAACTTTAATTCGATTTTGCTCGGAATTCTGTGTTTTGACCGTTGCCGTAGAAAATTTCAAAAACCGTTAGCTCAAATTGTTTGAAATTTGGTGGGCTGGTTTATTATACATCTGGTCATGGAATGAATTAAAAAATATTTGGATATTTAGATTACAATTATTTTTTAAAATATTTATTAGTTAAGTAAGTAATGAAAAATTTCAAAAATTGAACTCTAAACTACACAAAATCAAAAATAATTGCAGAAAAGCAAAACTAATTAATTCATTCTGTGCAGTCAAGTACTATCTAAAAGAAAATGTCTTGTCTATGTGTTTCAGATCAGGGGTTCTGGAAAAAAGCTACGGCAACGGTGAAATTCCACCATTGCAAGAGACCCTCAACCCATAAGAGCCCATGGGTATTTTTGTGATTTTTATAGGCCATAAACAATCTTAAAGTAGTCAGTAATAAACTAGTTTCCTCATTTTCGAGATTTTACGTGGTTTTTTTTCTTGAAAAAAAAAAATCTTTTGACTCCGCAAAACCCCATTTAAGCCATATAGGTCCCCTTAACTTAGATGTTATTGATGTTCCATTTCACAGCTAAGTACGTGATGATGATCATGGCCACGATGATTGTTGATATGGTGGTGCCCATGTACACGTTTGTCTGGTAAGTTCTGGGGTTTAGAAGGTCGAAGTTGCTGGTTCCATCGAAGGTGTAGGGTTTCAGTTCATCTAACTGTAGGCTATTGTATGGGAGGGTTAAGTTAAGAAGATAATAGGGAATATGCTGATTTCGTCCCAAAATGTGTTTACTTTCGCTTCGTATGTGACTTGATTTAGGATGATTTCGCAGTTTTCGAAATGGATAATCATCGTTCCGTTAGCTTTTTGATTTGTTGGTCCACAAGTAAAGTTTAATGTAGATTCGGGAATGTTGATAAAGAGAAGGTAGTTCGGTTCCGGTTGAATAATTTGTGTCATGCTAATTTCCTCTCGAAGTTCACAGCTGGCTGGTACAATGTTGAGTAGATTACCGATGCATTTTGAATGTCTGGTCTCCTCTCGGTGCATGGGTTGATGGCAGTACAATGTTTTCTCGATATTACCGCATTTTGTGTCGAGAAATTGAATATCGTTGGGGTTTATGAGGGCATATGGTTTGGATTTTATAATTTGGTGCCATTAATGGTAGAGGGATTATATGGAATAAGGAATAGGGCTCTTGGGATATGATTGGAATTTTGATATTAAATATGATATTTGTATCATTATAGTAGGCTTGTAAGCCTAAAAACTCGTAAATGTTTTCGTCTGACTTGATTGTAACTGATTGTTTTTCAAAAAATAAATACAGTTCAGATTATTCCTGGGGATTTGGTATATGTTTGGATATAATATTTAATCTTGCGAGAGTGACAGCTTCTGCTATGTTTGTTAAATGCATATTTAAGAGATCTATGTTGTAGTTACTTTGATTTAAAAATTGGATGTATCTTAGGGTTGAGTTTTCACTTCAGATTCTATTTTTGAGCTGTTCTCGGAAATATTGTAAATATTTTCTAATTGATATTTGTTGCTCGTTTATACATATATTCCGTGACATTGTCAAATCGTTCAATCATTTTACTGTTAATATGAATTTGGCGATTAATTTCGAGTTTTATTATTATAACATATTTCTTCGTTCATCATTATAGTTTCAATTTCTTCGTTTAATTTCTGGGGATCATTAGCATCCATGTTACCAGTTATTGATTTTATGACTGTTCCTAGTCCATCAATTAAACCGCGTTTAGTTCTTGATTTTGGTGTTAGAGTATGTAGCTTAATTTATATTTCTTCTAGTTTAAATTTTGTGAGTTCTACTTATTGATGTTAAGTAAAAGAAAACAGCCACACAAAATCAATATGACTTTATTGTCTGTCACCGCATACAAGAGAAAAAAGGCGTACAAGAACAGAACAACAAAATGGCGGTTTTCAGTCATAGCAAACAGAAATGAAACCTTCTTCATTACCTAACCGAAGAGCGCGAAATTTGAATTTTAGTATTTCTTCAACACTCCCCCTTAAACTTCAAATCTTTCTCCATTTAAACAAAAATGCAAAGGTTCACTTGACAACCAAAAGACTAAGGAATGATAACTCTACTGAACACAATTCAAACTTGCAATTAAAGCAAAACAAAAATTAGATTATTAACATCCCTAACATTTCTCTCAGTTTCTGAAATTGTACACGTGGAATAGGCTTTGTAAGCAAATCATGAGCTTGTTCCTCGCTAGGAACATGTTGAATCTTGAGTTTTCCATCCTGGAGTAATTCTCGAACAAAATGTGCACGTACATCAATATGTTTAGATCTTTTATGAAAAGTAGGATTTCTAGCAAGCTTTACAGCATTTGCGCTGTCGACCCTGAGAACTGGCACTGGCGTCAGTGGAGCAATCTCACTGAATGGACGATTTAACCAGACAGCATCCTTCGAGGCTTCACTAGCTGCAACATATTCTGCCTCAGTGGTGGATAAAGAGACACTGTTTTGACGTCGACTTGCCCAAAGTATAGCACCTCCGCTGAACTTGAAAACAATTCCGCTCACTGAACGACGTGTTGTTGGGTCACTTGCAAAATCGGCATCACTATAAGCCTCCAGCTCTCTGATGAGCTCAGAATCTCCGTCATACTGAATGCCTAGCGTTCTTGTACCATTCAAGTATCTAAAAATGCGTTTAACCATGGTCCAGTGCACTTCCTTCGGTTCTTCGAGAAACTGTGATACGTAGTTCACAGCAAATGTAATATCCGGCCTTGTTGCCACAGCAAGATACATGAGGCAGCCCACCGCCTCTCTATATGGTGTATTTGTGGATTGAGCCTCTTCATCACACACATTTTGAACTTTCTCTATCGGCGTGGATACTGGATTGGCACCATCCATGTCAAAATGTAAGAAGATGTCCTCGATGTATCGAGGTTGCACAATCCGAACAGAACCGTCAGACAGTTTTTCAATCTGAACATTCAGAAAACAACCGATGGGATCAGCTGTAATTTGAAATTCCTCCTTCAGTTTACGCATAAAGTTATCAATGATCTCCCTTACTGAAGCAGCTACAAGCCCATTATCAACGTAAAGCACCACGATGATTTTCCCGTTCCCAGATTCTCTATAATATAAACAGGGATCAGCTGTGCTCTCCTTGAAATCCAAAGACAGCAACACATCATTGAATCTTTTATTCCAACACCTGGGGGACTGTTTCAGTCCATACAAACTCCTCAGTAACCTGCACACTCGTTTACTTCCATCGCTGTACCCCTCAGGCTGCTCCATGTATAATTCCTCATCGATAAAGCCATGCAGGAACGCTGTTTTGACATCAAATTGGGCTAGTTCCAATTTTTCATGAGCAGCTATGCTTAGCACCGTTTGCAATGTGTCAAATCGAGCCACAGGACTAAATGTCTCACCGTAGTCAATCCCTTCACGCTGACTGAATCCACGAACAACTAGGCGAGCCTTGTAACGTACCACTTCGCCATCTGCACTCCTCTTCTTGCGATAGATCCAGCGATTCGAAATGGCCTTCCGTCCCTCTGGCAGCTCTACAAGTTCCCACGTTGCATTTTCCTCTAATGGCTTCATTTCCTCTTCCATAGCAGCTTTCCAAAAAGATTTTTCCTCCGACGAGATTGCCTCAGAGAAGCATCCGGGTTCATCCAGTTCCACACTCATCATCTCAATCAAACGTCTAGGAACGTTTATGCTGGCTCGGTCTCGAAGATCTTTCACAGGCTTGGATAATTTCGGTGTTGTTTCCTCCTGTAATGTATCAGCTGATGGCTCATCCTCTTCTGTAGACGGTTCATTTCCAGTATCTACGAAATCAGGAATGGCTTTCCTCTCTTCCATGTTAGGTAAGTCTCCCTCAATTCAATTGGAAACAAGGTCACCAATTTCCCTGACCTTTCCGGTTCAAACATCACATTTCTGCTTCGAACCACTTGATTCTGTGTCTTATACCAAACACGAAATCCCTCGATGTCATCCGAGTATCCCACGAAAATCCCAGGCTTGCCTTTTGCATCCCATTTCCTTCGTTTTGCCTTCGGAATGTGCACATAACAAGGTGTCCCAAAAATATGAAACTTATCCAAATGTGTGGTCCTTCCAACAAAGAGTTCATATGGCGTTTTTCCATCGACACTGCTTGGCCCAGTTCGATTCAGGGTATAAACTACAGTGTTCACTGCTTCAGCCCATAAAAACCTCGGCAAGTCCCTCGTCAGTAGCATGGTTCGAGCTAAATCAACAAGTGTTGTGTTGGATCGCTCAGAACACCCATTTTGTTGAGGAGTGTAAGGATTGGCAACTGCCAGTGTGATTCCATGAGATGACATGAGCCGACGTATATCAGAATTATCGAATTCTGAATCACCATCGCACTGGAACCTTTTCATTTGCTTCCCTCTGTGATTCTTGACCAGGTTGAGAATCTCGACAAGCTTTTGCGTCACATCGGATTTTTCTTTAAGAAAATATACCAATCGATACTTAGACAAATCACACGTAACACATAAGAAGTATTTCGCTCCACCCATGGAAGCACATTCCATAGGCCCACACAGATCAGCATGCATAATTTCACCTGGTTCCGATGCTCGTTGTCGTCGTTCCTGGAAGCTTCCAGAATCAAATCATCGTTTGAAATAAGTTACGCGATCGTACACCTCGCGCTTTTACCCCGCCTTCTCTCTTAAATTTACATTCACTGCTGGTTGAAACAAAGGTCATTCCTTTATCGAGTACTGCTCGTACCGAGAACAAATTCCGTCGAGCTCGAGGCGCGTACAACACATTTTCCATGTGGCAGGTCAACCAGCGTCCGTCAACAAGTGCTTCAAATTGTCGAATTGTCTCCAATGTAAATCTTGACAGGGTTCACAAATGGCTTAAAAGACGCAAACCATTCTCTGTGTCGTGTGACATGATCTGTAGCTCCAGTGTCCACAACCCAAACATCTTCATCGGCAATTAGAGCCTCGCAAATAAACACCTCTTCCCCGGTTGACATTGAAGTCTTCTTCCTCTTCCTACACTCCTTACGAATGTGACCAATACCTCCGCAGTAATAGCATCGTATTTTGGGCTTGCTGTTGCCCCCGCTTAAGAGATCAGCCGATTTCCTAGATTTATTTCTGGCGCCACTAGAATGATTGTGTTCATGTTTATCTTGTATTTTAGCCCTTCCTCCAAATAACGCTACGAGATCATCCTGCTTCTCAGCACGGAGCTGACGTCGTTTTTCCTCAGATGTCAGAACACTGATTAGGTTGTCAAGAGTCTGCTGATTCTCTGGTCGAGCCCACCATGCCTGTCGAAGACTCTCATACTCCTCAGGAAGCGATTCCTGCAACTTGACCACAAGCGACGATTCCTCAGGCTTCACATTCAACTGTTGCATACGCATCATCAACCCCTCAAATTTAGCTATGTGTGTAACTATATCGTCAGACGGATTTTTATTGAAGCTGAAGAACTCCGCCTGAACAGTATGTGCAGCTTGTTTATTTTGCTGCTCATATACACTATGTAGCTTGAGCCACATTTCTCTCGATCCCTCGCAGGATATCAGCAGTGCCATCACCCTTGAATCCAAGGTTTTTACAATTATTTGACTTGCCGCACGATCCGCTTTATCCCATGTATTAACCTTTTGCTCATATGCAGCTTTTTGTGTCGCATCCGCGCTGGCTGCCAACGTCCCAGGTTCATTGAGTTTTCCCGTGCATACTTCATAAGCTCCCTCGGTCCCACGCAACAAATTCCGTACTGCGAATTTCCAGATGGACCAGTTTTCAGCACCTCTCAACTTTTCGATCCCGTGAAATTCCATGCCTCTGTTTTTCCAGGAGCCCGAGCAACCTAACCAAGAATTGTCGAATTGTTACCTTTTGACTTGCACTTTCTCGACACTGCTCGTTCCAAAACAGACAAATGACAGACTTCCTTTTCCTTTACACAGAACCACGTTCTGCTACCATATTGATGTTAAGTAAAAGAAAACAGCCACACAAAATCAATATGACTTTATTGTCTGTCACCGCATACAAGAGAAAAAAGGCGTACAAGAACAGAACAACAAAATGGCGGTTTTCAGTCATAGCAAACAGAAATGAAACCTTCTTCATTACCTAACCGAAGAGCGCGAAATTTGAATTTTAGTATTTCTTCAACACTACTGAGTCGGTCAGTCCGTTGGCATTGTTAAATCCGTCCAGTGAGTCTATAATTTTGTCAATGTTTTGGTTGTATTGGTCCGTTTTATTATATGTATAAAGTTACTGTATGTTCGTATGGTCCTAGCGTTACCGAGTCTTAATGGTAGTATTTCTTTGTTATTGGTTAGATCCTGCACCTCCATCTTCTGGGCGCATACCAGGACTAATATGCAAGTGCCAGTAACTAATTTCCACATTCTCAGCGACGATAAACCCTCGTTCCTCTCGTTGATTGCTACGTTTGGTTGTCCGGTGTGAAGACGTTGATGCTGATTCCAACGACGTTTCGTTTCTTCGGTTGCTTTACTTGAGGTCACTTCCAGCGATTTGCCTTCGTTGGTGCTTTGAATGCACGACGTTCACACAACACTCCAGATTCAACCTCAACTTCTTTACTTTACAATTTAGCGCTATCACCAGTTATCTCGGTATTCTCCCGAACAATCAATATGCCTTCGATTAATTAACCGCAATAACGTCAAAAGAAATCCGTACGACTGCGCCAGTTAAGAATCTTTAAGATTCTTTTAATAAAAAAAAACAACGGGTGCACTCTGGGAGTGCCGGCAGAAGTGAAAACTCATCACACGTCGGAGTAAATAGTACTTTACCGCATGGAAACCCGTCGTGAACTAACCACGGGGCGATAAGTAGCCGATTGCCCACGATAGCTATTAACGTACTCGCTTCGCTCGTGTGTCTAACACCGCCATCGTGGGCAATCGGTATATATGTACACGAATTTTACAAGTATACAGACGGTCGAGCCATCAGCAGACACCATCCGTGGATCGCGTAGCAGGCTGTAGTACAAACAAACACGCACACTCGCGCAAGCGCCCTGCACCGCTTAAACGAGGGGGATATTACTTCCTCTCCTACGCCGCGCTGGCCTTCACACTCTTCCTCTGTCTTACGAATTTTCGATCAGGACACGTGACACCTGCGCGAGTTTAACATTTTGTACCCATCCCAAAAAAGTGCAAGGCCCCGCTAAAGAAGTTTTCACTTCAAAAAAAACTCAATTTTAGACTAAGGACTTTATTCTTTAAACCAAAGTAGCACGAGCGACTACTCCAATGGACTGCGAAGTGCGAAGGTAAAGCTTTTCGGACAATTACTTATTACAATTTTCATGCTTAGCTGTTGTCATAGGTGCATCTAGTTGCATTAAACGTATGACAAGTACACGTGATGTAGAAAAGTACCATGTAGTATGGGTCATTCACCCAAACGACACCTGCATAAAGGAAAGCAGGTGTCGTTTGCCTTACTAGCGAATTCCGTTTTACCGGCACAAAGTTCACTAACTCACGGCACGGCATATAATTTGGTTACGCAAGCTTCTTGCCCGTCGCGTCAAAAATGCAGCATAAGCTCATTGCACTTACCAGTGCGACCCATTTACGCCAAATGCCCGTGAGTTAGTCAACTTGGTTTAATTGCAACATAAGCAATTTGGAATTATGTATGTCTATAATTATTATTGTATACTGTACCTAGTATGTAAGTATTTGTTTGTGATATTTTGTATAAATAGACTGCAAGCAGTGTAATAAATTAGAATTCTTTTAGAACCCGACCCACGGTAATTTTAGTTGAATTCTGCTTCCTCCATCAAGAACCTATTCCTTCACCTTCTTGTTTCTGTGAGTGCAATTGGTTCAAGTACCAATTGCACTTTCTACGAACAGAAGTCTCCTTCATCTACTCAACTAGTTAAAGTACCAGTTGGACTGACTATACCTGAACAGCAGAGATTTCATCACTAAGCCCCTACCAGTGGTAAGCTTAGTGACCGCAATTTACTGTACTCGTAATCTGCCCAATTGGTCCAAGTACCGATTGGAATCGAAATCCAGTTGAGGCAAAAGAGCCCCACCTTTAAACATTGGTGACACCGACGTGATTTGAATATCACTCAAGAGCATATCAAACAGCCAAAGATAAAGCCAGAGTGCTTAACTAAAGGAATAAGTTCTTCACGGAATCATGGACAATTTACTGGATCAACAGAAAATTACTGGACAGGAGATCCAGCAGATAATTACGAATTACAAAAAAGACTCGGAGTCCAGGAAGACAAAGGCATATTACACCGAGCGTCTTAGAAAATTGGAAGAGGCTTGGGCCATTTTTGAGAGCGTAGATAATCAAATTAGAGCTGTTCCAGACCCTAGAACTATCTACTACTATCTAGAACTAGAACATCCCTATTTTACCAAGGATTATTACGACCTCATTCAAGCCGCACATACTCAATATGCTTCCCATTTTCAAGAGAAGATCTAGATCAAGGCAGCTGATCATCAGAAGCTAGAACATCTAACTGCCAAACCATTGACAGCAGGCAACAAAGTTGTCAACACGAAGATGCCAGAACAGGCAGTGATCGAGCTATCCTCATCACCCAAGCAAAGAGCGACACACAACTTCGCCTCCAGTACGCAAGTATGCGGATTAATAAGAAGGCAACAACGAATTATTGAAATGTTGCGACGCCTGCTCACGCAAATCAATTTAGACCGCAACGAAAGGACTAAGCAATATTTTGATTTAAAAATTTGCACCATTAAGCAATATTGGTCACAAGTTCAAGATTGTGATCAGTCGATATGGGAATTTAGTATAGATCCCTCTGCAGAAGGATATAATGGAAGCGAAGTCATAAGCTTAGAAGAAGAGGTTGAAGACTGTCTGATACTATTGACTACCAAACTCGAGAGTATCCAAGCAGTAACCTCACGAACAATAACTAGTGGCTCAAGTTCTTCGCTAAAATTACCAAAGTTCACGCTCCCTAAGTTTGATGGTGATTATTTAAAGTGGACACAATTCCACGATTTATTTGAGCAGATGGTACACTCCCAGACAATACCAAATTGTCAGAAAATGTGGTACCTCAAGTCTAATCTCTCCGGCGAGGCGGAGAAATTAATCAGACATTTTACTGCATCAGAAGAAAATTACACAACTGCTTGGCAAGGATCGCTTAAGGATCGCTACGATAATAAAAGATTATTGATAACAGCACTGATTAACAAATTGTTATCACAGCCAGCACATTCAAGTGACAATACTGCGCAATAAAGTCACTACATGACACAACGCAAGAATGTTTGCTGGGTTTACAAACCTTAAGAATACCAATATCGGATTGGGATCCTCTACTTCTTCACATACTTATTAAAAAATTGGACAAGACAACACATATGCTTTATGAGCAGTCACTCTCCAATCCCAGAGAAATTCAGAACATTAAAAATGTCTTGTCATTTTTGGAAACCAGATTCCAATCTCTTGAGGCTTTTGGTACCAAGACCAAACATGAAGATAGAAGTCGAAATCCGAATAAGGCACTAACTTCCGTCGTCTCAACAGCCGCACCATGCATATCATCCTCTTTTTGCGTACGGCAGTTTTTTAAAATTAACACCATCCACGGGGTTAAATTTACTACGAAAACACAAGTTGTGTATTAACTGCCTCAAACCTGGCCACAATTACCGCCAGTGTACTTCACGAGGTTGTACAAGATGTAACCAGAAACACAATACACTTGTACATTTCGAAACATCAGGAAGGGCAAACAAATCATCCGACGGTACATCGACCGTTGCCAATCCAGCCACAGAAAACTCATATTGTCCGCCGCCAACCACAGTAGCAACGCTCACTAATAATCAGCAGCAAAGCTACGTCCTCCTCGGTACAGCCGTAGTAAGCTTAGTGACAGATCAAGGAACTACAGTCGAATGCCGAGCCATTCTTGATTCAGGGTCTCAAGTTAATTTAATAACGGAGAGAATTGTCAAGAAATTAAAGCTTACACCCAGAGCTGATACGATTACAATATATGGCGTAGGAAATGGAAAAGGACGAGCTCAACACAGAGTTAACGTTTCGCTTAAATCAAAGGTAAATGAATTCTCAACAAGGTTAGAGGCCTTTGTGCTACCCAAGATAGTGCCACCACACCAACACAATCAATCAATATTTCCAATTGGGCGATCCCAGGAAATATTAAATTAGCCGAACCTAATTTCAACATATCAAATACAGTCGATCTACTATTAGGTGCGGAATTCTACTACCAATTGATTTCAATTGGTGAAATTAAATTAGCAGGCAATCTCCCGATACTACAGAACACTATTCTTGGATGGGTGGTTGCAGGCAAAATGAATCTGAAGTCTACCTCAACTCTTACCTGTGGGATTTGCATTGAGGGTAATATGGACCAACTACTTCAAAAATTTTGGAAGCTTGAAGAAGTTCCAGCTGCCAAGGACACATTCACTCAAGAAGAGAAAAAGTGTGAGATTTATTTCAACCAAACAGTCGAACGGAATAGTAACGGTCGATTTGTTGTCAGCCTACCGTTTCGTGAACTGCCAGAAAACTTAGGTGAATCAAGGACCATTACCCTGAATAGGTTTCTGTCACTGGAAAGACGGTTGGCCAAAGACACAAATTTCAAAGCACAATATGTGGAATTTATGGATGATTACCTTGATCTTGGGCATATGAAAGAGGTAGGCATTAATTCCATAAAGTCTCCACACTACTTCATTCCACACCACTGTGTCTTGAAACCAGAAAGCAGTACTACGAAATTGAGAGTAGTATTTGATGCCTCGATGAAGACATCATCGCAGTTATCACTGAATGATGTGTTGTATACGGGTCCGAAAATTCAGGATGATTTATTCTCCATACTGTTCGCTTTCGTTACAACACTGAAGAAAGGATAAAAACATTAGGACTTACATGGCTACCCAAAACGGATCAGTTCAGGATAAAAGCCGTGTCTGTTCCAGGATCCAAAATCACGAAAAGAGTTGCCATATCTGACATCGCAAGACTCTTCGACCCATTATAGGTATCCTCGCACCAGTGGTAGTCTCAGCAAAAATATTTGCCCAACAATTATGGCAATTAAAAGTTGACTGGGATGCAGCATTGCCAATGGAGCTACACACAAAGTGGAGCACGTTCCGAGATGCATTATCAACGCTGAACAAAATAACTATTCCAAGACATGTATTTGCTCAAAATACTCCAAAATACACGCAAGTCCATGTCTTCTCAGATGCCTCCGAAAATGCATTCGGCGCCGCATTGTACGTACGCTCAACCACCAAGGAGGGAAGAATAATCGTGAGACTGCTGAGTTCCAAGTCTCCGGTAGCACCGCTGCAAAAACAAACTCTACCGCGCCTGGAACTATGTGCAGCTCTACTGGCAGCTCAACTCGCTCACCAAGTAAAAATGGCCTCAAGGTTAGGCGAAGTTCCCACATATTTCTTGTCTGACTCTGAGATAGTGCTGTCTTGGATAAATTCCACATCATCATCATTCCAAACGTTCGTTGCTAATCGAATTGCCGCCATTCACGAATTATGTCTACCTAATCAATGGCGACATGTCAAATCAAAAGAGAATCCCGCAGACATACTATCAAGGGGCTTATCCCCAGATAAATTGGAAACATGTCATATGTGGTTTTATGGACCTCCATTCCTGCATGGAAAATACTCCATCTGGTCAGCACCTTATCAAGAAAAAACAGTGTGCCAATTAGAAAGAAAGCGTATAGCACTACCGACCACCACCCTGACTGAGGGTAATTCAAGTCCTATATACAAAATTAACCATGGAGGGTCATTTCGGAAGTTACAACGCATAGTAGCATATATATATGCGTTTTGTACAGGCGCTCAAGAATCCACATAATCCAAGACCAAAACAGCTGTTTCCCACTTGCAAAGCGCTAGACGAAGCACTATGTACCATAGTAAAGGCTATGCAAGAGGACGAATTCAAGGAAGACATTAAGCAGCTAATCAGGACGAAGGAAGTCAACCATAAGAGTAGTCTAAGCAGTCTCACGCCATTCTTAGACCAAAAGGGAATCATTCGAGTTGGTGGCCGCTTAAAGCACTCATCGTTATCATACGACGCAAAGTATCCGATGCTACTACCATACTCTGGCTCTTGATGTCGACAATCCACACAAAAAAATCTTCATTCTGCGCGCAGGCCTTACTCGCGGAGACAAGACTACGTTTTTGGCCAATTAAAGGCAAAACTATCGCCAGATCGATCGTCCAGCATTGTGTAACCTGCACAAAGTCTAGACCAAAGATGTTGTCACAGATCATGGGAAATTTACCATCTCCAAGGATTCAACCAGCGCGACCATTTGTGAATTCCGGTGTCGATTTCTGTGGCCCTATCTGGATACATCATAAAATCCGGGGAAAAAGACCACATAAGGCATATATAGCAGTCTTCTGCTGCTTCGCCACAAAGGCTGTCCATTTGGAAATCGTGAGTGACTTAACAACATCCGCCTTCATTGGATCGTTAAGACGCTTTGTAAGCCGTAGAGGAAATTGTAGAAACATATATTGTGATAATGCAACAAATTTCGTCGGCGTCCGAAACCAATTAGAAGAATTATCAAAAACAATATATTCTGAGGAAGCAATGGAAACCATATCTGGAACATGTAGCAGAAGAGGTCATTGATTTCCACTTCATCCCGCCAAGAGCTCCACATTTCGGCGGGTTATGGGAAGCGGCGGTAAAATCCGCGAAACATTTACTTTTCAAAACCGCTTCATCCGGATCCTTAACTTATGAAGAACTGGAAACCTTAGTGGTTGAAATAGAAGCAATTCTAAATTCTAGGCCACTAACCCAGATGTCAAGTGATCCAAATGACCTCAGTGCACTTACTCCCGGTCATTTTATTGTTGGAGAACCACTGACAGCAACAATAGATCCAAATGCCAACCAATTAAAAACAAGTCTACTCACAAAGTGAAACTTGGTCTCAAATCTCAAAGAGGAATTTTGGCGACGTTGGACTCGGGAATATCTGAATGAACTCCAACATCGGTATAAATGGAAGGAGCGTTGTCAGAACGCGAAACCAGGCACCATAGTCATCATGCAAGACGATAATCTTCCTGTTATGAAGTGGCCGCTAGGTAGGAGCATAAAAACCTATTCGGATGATGATGGCCTAGTTCGAATTGCTGATGTAAAGACGAGCACAGGCATATTCCAACGGTCTATTCACAAGTTATCACCACTACCTTGCGACAACGACGACTCACAATTAGAAGATACTAGCACAACGACAGTCCAGCAGAATGCAGATATGCCCTCCACTAGTAATTCACCCTCCAATCAACCCACTGCGAAACGGGAATCGTCCGAGAAAGCCAAGGAGAGTAACAAAAATGACTCGCCCAGGAAAAAGATTCGTTACTCCTATGGTTCTGCCATCGTCACCTTGCTATTGGCTTGTCTCATTCTACCTACCACACACAGTGCCACTGTCGAAATAGACCCTTTTGAATCAAGGCCTGGCCTATATTTTGAGAATATTGGAACTACCAGTCTTATATCAACAGAATGGAACCTAGTTGTTTATCATGACTTACGACCGTATTGGATGGAAGTTGCTATATTGTCAAACGGCACAGATGCTCTAAGAAACTTATGTCACCAGATCAAGCAAAAGGGAGCATGTACCCAGATAGTAAAACAATTTCGTCATGTGAAGGAAGAGTTAGAAAACGACAATGGGTTTCTCACCTCCAAAAGGTATAAAAGAGGCGCCATTGACATCATCGGAAATGTGGCCAATTCTCTCTTCGGAGTGCTCGATTCCGAATATGCAAAGAAGATGTCTGAAACCATCGACAATTTTCATGATAATGAGGACCACCTTTTAGCACTGCTAAGAAATCAAATATCGATAATTGATTCTACCGTAAACATTATCAAAAAGGATCAATTAACTACAGCAAGAAAATTCAAAGAAATCGATAACCACATAACACAGCTAATAAATCAGATCTACCAAGCCGGCGAGGAAGGCTATCAGTTTAAATTAATCCATTTATTTACCTCATTATCCATACAACTGTCATTAGTAGCCGCTAATTTACAAAGAACACAAACAGGAATACTCGATGTTCTAAAGGACATACATCATGGCAGAGTAAGTCCTCTGCTGGTGACGCCGCAACAATTAAGTCGAGAACTGGTTACAATCAAAAACCATTTGCCACCAGCCGTACGTCTACCAACAGAACAGAATATTCTAGAGATTTATAAAACCATGACCGCAGAAGCCGGCGTAGCAAGAAATCATACAATCATTAGAATCCGAATCCCGCTAGTCAAATTGGACAGATTCGATTTATTCAAAATAACGCCAATACCTGTTGAAATCAACAAAACACTAATCATCAACAAAACACTAATCGCCATCAAGCCCTGCGCCACCCACATTGCACTCACGCCTTACCGGGATCAATACTATACCATGACGGAACAGGAGTTGACATCATGCGTATCAGCAGAAGGATTAAACTATTTATGTCAGCAAAACCAGGTTGTGTACAACAAATTAGCTGGCACCTGCTCCTGTGAAGTAACCTTTCTTAATAATTCGCCACAAGGAGAATGTATTATGCAGAAGGCAGGAGATAGCATCGTCTTGATTCAACTTCAAACTAATCAATTGATCTTCGCGGTAAGCGAAGAGATCACGGTAAACACTTTGTGCGAGAAAGAATCAACCCCAATACGCTTAAGTGGCTCCGGACTATTGAAATTGTCACCGGGCTGCGTCATCAAGCATGACCTTTTAACAATCCGAGCGGTGGACAGTTACTCCAGCAACATCAACACTTCCTACCCAAGACTAGGGGAGTTAAACAAAATTACTACTCCATTACGGCTGCAATCTCTTATCAGTGAACCAACATCCTATGACGAACAAAAAGAGCAGATTGAAGAGGTGAAGGAGTTAATTTCAACGTAAGCCCAAGAAGAAGCATCAAGAATATCGCATTCCAACAGCGTTCATCATTTTACAACAGGGTATCTTGCACTAGGTCAAATTGTGGTCATCAGTTGCATCTTACTTGTCAAGAATAAGAAGAATATCTGCAAGCGCCCATCAAAGAAACCTAGGCCTGCACCAAGGAAACACAACGACTTGGATTACATACAGTGTCCACATTTAATCTAAGTTGCTTCATTAGTTAATAAGAATATGTAATATAAAAAAATAATCATTAACTAAATTAGCTCAACCGCTCTCTCGTTTTTTAATCCGACTGAGATCAATAAGATGTTGAACTGTAGTTCAACGCGGGGGAGAATGTACAAAAGTAACATGCAGTATGGGTCATTCACCCAAATGACACCTGCATAAAGAAAAGCAGGTGTCGGTTGCCTTACTAGCAAATTCCGTTTTACCGGCACAAAGTTCACTAACTCACGGCACGGCACATAATTTGGCTACGCAAGCTTCTTGCCCGTCGCGTCAAAAATGCAGCGTAAGCTCATTGCACTTACCTGCGCGACCCATTTACGCCAAATGCCCGTGAGTTAGTCAACTTGGTTTAATTGCTACATAAGCAATTTGGAATTATGTATGTCTATAATTATTATTGTATACCGTACCTAGTATGTAAGTATTTGTTTGTGATATTTTGTATAAATAGACTGCAAGCAGTGTAATAAATTAGAATTCTTTTAGAACCCGTTGGTTCAAGTACCAATTGCATTTTCTACGAACAGAACTCTCCTTCATCTAGTCAACTGGTTAAAGTACCAGTTGGACTGACTATAGCTGAACAGCAGAGATTTCATCACTAAGCCCCCACTCATCACTAAGCTTAGTGACAGTAATCTACTGTACTCGTAATCTGCCCAATTGGTCCAAGTACCGATTGGAATCGAAATTCCAGTTGAGGCAAAAGAGCCCCACCTTTAAACACGTGACATGGTAAGAGATGAGTGGACTTAAATTACAAGTAAGCATTAAATGAAGCGAACCTTGAAATGGTGTGAAATCGTATTTAAGTGAATTTATGAGAATCTTAAGATTAAAAATGATATCTAAGCAATTTTGGTGGGAAATAGTTAGTTTTTATGCTGGTGTTATGTTGATGCTGTAACTCGCGCGATTGCTCACCGAAGTCAAGCGAGAGTTGCGGTGTCGAGCCGGTACGTAATGGCGTCGATGTTTGAGCTGGCTCCACTAGTCACAATACGGCCATTTTGGTTTTGCAGAAAGACACTTTGCAATTTGATTATGTCCTGTCGAGCGCTAGTTTTGTTCACTCCTAGTTGACTTGTTGCAGGTGCAAATACGCGGTGAAAGAAGAACTTTTTTTATGCGCGTAGCCCCCTGATTTTATATGCACAGGGTTTCCTCCTTAAATTCGCCCCTAGTCCACTCTAGCAGTGCGTATAGGCCACGAAGAAGTTTTCAGGAGGTTTCATTTGTCGGGTCACCACTGTTCGGATGGAGTAACTGAGAATATTAAATGAAGCTGGACACGCACTCTTAGTAAACAAACTTATTTACTTGTCCATCGCTGTTACCCAAACCGAGACGTAAAACGACCGATTATAATTACTATTTATTATAAACGCTGTAAATGCTACAAATGAGAAACGCGGTCGGAGCTGTGTGTGCGGTAAGGAGGGCACACACTGTACTGCCTGACGTGGCTACTTGGAGACGCTCGACGCGTGTTGGTGCACACTGAATACTACTTGCTTGCGTAGATGATGCTGCTGCGCTGCGGCGGTGGATGTAGACCCGGCTTCGTGCTGACATGGAGGCAGGGGTGCCACATATTTATTATACGTACTACTCTTCAAAATAAAATACTTTTCATTAATAACTACTTGCATTTATATATTTTCACATTATTATATTACCATTCGGTGACTGATCACCATACAGTGCGCGTATCGCACAGATTAGCTAGTTATTCTATATAGCCATATTGGATCCGCCATTTTGAATTTGCAGATTTTGATGGCAGATTCGAGATCAGCGACCCCGAAAATCCCCGAGTGTCCTTTTTCATAGAGATCCATGCAATTTGAAAATTCGCTGCCATATTGGATCCACCATCTTGAATTCTAGACAAAAATACAACAGCGCATAAAAATTTCATTCCAATCGAATGAATGATTTAACCCATTAGGGGCTATTTCAGACATCCCGCATCAGACGTAAGAAGGCGTGGAATTTCCTCCCTAAAGTGCCTCAATTCAATCTATGTGAGTCAGTGAGAGAGACAATTGTAAGTTCAGCAGTAGTTCGCCGACCATGAGGTCCAATTCCAGGATAGCACAGTGGCGAGTCGAACGCATGCTTAGCCTAGGCACTGGGGAGAGCTAACCAACTATCTCGTAAAAAGTGTGTTCTCTTATTTTCTGGTTCTAATATGTAATGTAACATCTTGGTCCATATGCTGTATTCCGACGAAAAAGAAATTCGTTCAAGTATCTCTTTCCGAATGAAATTAAAAAGACGATTCTCAGTTACGTACGGAATGAAATAGCTAATTAGCTGTTTCGAATTTCGAACTAAGGTATGCTGGTCGAATAATGTCAAGTGGTGAATTGTTTTACGTGGAAGTGTTATGGCTAATACCAAGACAAATATATAGTGTGGCTTTATGGTTATTTATACTTAATTTAGAAGGATAGTTAATTATGTAGTTAAGCAAAGTTTATGGTACACAATGTTTCATTTTATTGCCCCTAATATTTAGTTCGGTTTTCGTGTTGAATAATCTGTGCTTACTTTTTTCCAACCGAACACATCACGTAAAGGTGCACCTAAGCTGTTCAATTCTTTTGAACAAATTTCCCAAAACGAGGATTCACAGATTTTGCAAATCCCTTGCCTAAATCTGGCCTAGCTTTAAGAACCTCAAACAATCATTGTTATTTCTCTCTTTTAGTTGTTTTACTCTTAATAAAATCATTACTTTGTCAATGCAATATATAAGTTAATTTTATTTGGAGGTAAACTTTGAAAAAAAAATTAAATTTATATTTCAAAAATATTTATTTCTCCGAACGATGTTTCTGCACAGAGAATTACTTAAAGACTAATTATTCTAAAGTTCTTAAAATCTACCTGTGCTACCTGATCTGTTTTTGCACCCTGGTCGTAGACGCTGACACTGCATTCATGTTGCACCGGCGGTTGAGGTGACTGTCCTAATTTATGCGTGGGAAAGCTTTCTTTCTCACGGCGCGTGTTGACTCAGGTGTTGACTCTTCCCTTCTTAATTTGGATGTCCTCATCCAACTCCTGGTGACGGTCCATCATGAAATGTGGATGTTGAGGTTGATGTTCTTGATGGCCTGTTAGAAGAATGATGCTTTTGGTTTCGGGTCTTCGGTTATTTCAGGCTGTGGTTGTTCTTGTAAGCTATGTTGCTCATGCTGGATGATAAGTTTGTTTGCTATGGTCAACCGAAGGACTATGATGATAGAGGTAAGTACGAAGCCGAGGATGGTGATAGTTCCGTACGTACTCCATTGATGGGTCTCCTTTTCAGTTTTTAGAAGGTTGATCTGCTCCGTATTGTTAATGTGGAGTTCCTTCATCACAAAACTTCTTTAGCTCCATCTATAAGTTAAGGAATACTTGCGGGTTTTTTGTTAAAAAAATAAATATTTATTTCTAAACTGAGTTACAAATGGTTGGTCTTAACTAACTGATGTCTACTCGCCGACTGCCCTGAAGAAATCTCCCTATGTTGTCCGCTGAAGGCGTCGCAGGTGCCTCGCCACGTGAGGCGTCTTCAGATTTCGCATTTGGCGGATTCTTCAATTGACGCGGTCGTCTGGGTCTGGCGCGTGTAGGAGTTGCTGAGCACGGCTTTTCTGTGGGAACTGGAATGTTGTCGTCTGGCGTTCTTTGGGAGCTTTTTGATGGGAAGGAAAAATGTAGGAAGACAATGGAATGAAGAATTTCGGAGGAATTTAGGGATCATGTGTTAACTCTTCCCCGCTTAAGATGAGCGTCCTCGCGAAATTTAGAATAAAGGGATGTCGTAGAGGCTACCATAGGTGGGCCTTCCTTTTGCAGGTTTCCTTTCGGCTTCTTTTTCGATTTGGGGATCATTCTCAAATTGTTGTGGTTGTTTGATATCGCTTTCAGGTCCAGGATCGACTGTAAGTGCTACGTTATTTCTTCCTTTTAGGTTCATAATTTTCGAGATAATAAAAGCTGCAATGATGATTGCGTATGTGCTGTAATTCGTCAGGTCGGTCCATGTTTTCTCGGTCTGCATTTTGGATATCCTTTGGGTGTTTTTGAGGTGTAGTTCGCGCATCATCTGTAGAGAGAGTATTTCTTCAATTTCCTCGGTGTCGCCGTTGTTTTGGAATAAGGGGGGTAGGATTTGGATGGATTTTACTTCTTAGGAGATGAATTTCTGGTCATTGATTTGGATAGAGGTGTTCCGCAATTTTATGAGGTAAGTTCCCTGCAGCTGCTCGTCTGACCCGTTTTTGTTTATTGTTCCGTTGAAGTCGTTCAGCAGGATGATTCCCGGTGTGATTTCTTCTATAGATGGAATATGGTGGCTGTTGAGGATTTAACTACCGAAACGCGCCGAACACTCAACTGATGGCTTTATCTATCTACTACTACTTAATTGCAAAATAAGGAAATTAGAAGACGCGGACGTACCTTCAAGAACTCTCTCTAGCACGGCGGTTGCTTCAAGAATGGCGTCATCGGGGACGCCGTTAAGGACTCCGAAGTTGGCTCCTGATCCCTTTTGCTAAGGCCGACGCTGAATGCGCGGTCGGCTCGTAAGGCTGCTGATGCACGAGCAGTCAGCGGCTCCGTGCTGTTGCAGGAAGAACAAGAGGACAGAATATTCGGATCCTAATCCCGAACATCCTGCCCGGTTGAACCCTTCGGTTCGATATCTCCAGCGCTGTCCTCGTGGTGCAGTAATCGGCACAATTTCTGCACTGCCCGGGTGCGGGAACCGCTTGCGGTGCGGAGAGTGACGTTACGGGTCAACCCATCGCTGCCCGGGTGAAGCTCGGTAACACGACCCAGAAGCCACTGTGCTGGTGGGAGATTCTCCTGTTTTACGACGACGATGTCGCCGACCTCAATATTAGGCGAGCGCCGCTGCCACTTGCTGCGAGTTTGAAGGGTCTGCAGGTAATCTTCGCTCCAACGTCGCCAGAAATCCTGGTGCATTTTACGCAGCCATTCCCAGTGTTTCAATCTGTTGGTAGGGATGTCGCCCACGTATGGCTCCGGCACTGCGATGAAGGGCTCTCCGATAAGCAAGTCGCCAGGGGTAATCGTGAGCTTGTCATCGGGATCATCTAGAACTGCAAGGAGTGGACGGGAATTGAGGCATGCCTCAATCCCCGCGGCTAGCGTTACCATGTGCTCTCTCGTTATAATCTGTGCACCGATGAGTCGCACTAAGTGATGTTTCGCCGACTTGACAGCGGCCTCCCAGAGACCTCCCTGATGAGGTGCGCTCGGGCTGATGAAATGCCAGTCGGTGCCCTGATTCGCGAGAGTCTGTTGAGTATGCTCGCTTTCCCGCGCGGTGCGTATGTTGTGCAGGGTTAATGACAGCAGATGCGCAGCGCAGAGTTCAAGACGAGGAATTGTGGCCCCCTTCAAAGGAGCGACCTTCGTGCGCGCTGTAAGCAAGCGAATTCGGTTTTCTCCGCGGCAGTCCGTCGTCTCAATATAAATCACAGCAGCATAGGCTCGGGAGCTCGCGTCGCAGAAGCCGTGTAGTGTTGAGGTGCCTTCTCCGGACATACCGAGCCAGCGTGGTATGCGGAGATTGTTCAGGTGCATTAGGTTGCAGTGGAATGCTAACCAGCGCTCGCTGAGGTCAGAGGGCAGAGGTGTGTCCCAGTCTAGACCTGCTGCCCAGAGTGCCTGGATGAAAATCTTCCCCATGACGATAACAGGTGCGAGAAGCCCAGTAGGATCATATAGCTGAGCAACCTCGCTCAGAACGCGCCGCTTAGTGGGCAGGCCGTATGCCTGCTCGGGGAGCTTCACTCGGAAGAAGAATTCGTCAGCTGCTGGATCCCAACGCAGGCCGAGAACTGTTGTGGTAACCGAGTCGCCGATGACAAGCTCCGCCGATGGCGCTGAATCTCCTGCTACTTGGTCAAGCACCGTTGCGTCGTTGGAGTTCCACTTGCGAAGAGGGAAGTGTCCTGCTGCGAGGACCGACTGGACGCTTCGAGCAAGCTCGACCGTGTCCCGCGCAGTGTCGCAGCTTGTCAGATAATCGTCGACATAAAACGACGTTAATATGCTGTGCCGAGCCTTCTCGCCAAGTTCCTGAATGGAGCACTGAGTATAGTTATATTCGGCACATTGTCGAAGAGCTCGCACTGCCAGGAATGTGCTGGCACTCATACCGTAGGTCACCGTCGTGAGGCGGTATACGCCGAGCTGCTCTGCTGGATTCCGACGCCAAAGGATGCTCTGCCAATCCTGATGAGCAGGAGCAATCTGCACCTGACGGTACACTTTCTCTACGTCGGCGGTCAAGGCGACGCTAAAGCGCCGGAAGCGCAAGAGAATATTTATTAGCCCGTCCTGGATTGTTGGACCGATCAGCTGGGCGTCGTTGAGTGAAGCTCCGATCGTCGTCTTGGCAGAGGCGTTGTAAACAACCCGAAACTTGCCATGACAGCGTGATGGGGGATGTAGTAGCACCCCTGATGAGTTTCAGGCTCAGCTATGCGCTGCATGTGCCCCATGGACTCATACTCATCCATGAATGCGATGTATTTCTGGCGCAGAACATTGTTGCTGAGAAAGCGCCGCTCGAGCTGACGAAATTGTCCAAGAGCTGATCTGGATGAGTCGCCAAGGGGCGCCGCATCGGGCTTGAAGGGAAGATAAACCACGTATCGACCGTCTTTAGTCCGACAGTGGGTATCTCGAAAGATATGCTCGCATTCGTCGTCGCTGGACACGGACTCAGGAACCTCCTCGAGAAGCCAGAATCGCTGCACGAGCTCTTCGAGGGATGACGTTGCACTGTCGAGAGTCGCACTGAATGTGCCCACTGTGGGCGAGAATGTAGTTGCCGAAGTAGGGCCGAACACGACCCATCCGAGCTTCGTGCGCTGCGCGATAGGTTCGTGCTCTTCACCACGGATAACGCCTTCCTCGAGAAGTGACCCCCAGATGTCCGCTCCGAGGAGCATATCGATGCTGCTTGGACTGCCGAAGTGAGGGTCAGCAAGTGTGAGTCCCTGCAAATGAGGCCAGCGCCGAATGTCGATTGGAGCGGACGGCATGGCTGATGCTATTGTGGGGAGGACGTATGCATTGAGTTCAATGCGTTGCTCCGGCTCCTGGCTAGGGGAGAGGGAAAGAGAAACAATACCTTTGCACGTGGTGTGTGCGACAGCGCCGACACCCTGGACCGGGATTGTTGTCTTCTTACGGCGCAGCTGAAGTTGTGCAGCTAGTCGCTCGGTAACGAAGCTAGCTTGAGAGCCTGGATCACATAGAAGTCGCAGGGTCGTTTGCTCCGTGCTGCCATGTGCAATAGCGCGAGCAGTGGCGAGCAGGACTAGATGGTGGTCTTGGACCAAAAAGCTGACTGGATGAGCTCCGAGTCAGATTGAGGAAGACTTCGGTGTCTTCGGCACTGTTGGCGTGGATGGCGGGGCACTTATCGTCGCCGGCACACATTGCGACATATCCCCATTGCGCGAGCTGGTCCCTTGTTGCTCCGCTGAGGGTGGAGCAGCTGAAGCGGATGGCAGTGGCTCACGGCACAGCAGAGTGTGGTGCTTAGCGCCGCAGTATCGGCAACCGCCAGCTGGACAGGTACGCTTTGTGTGATTCGGCGAAAAGAAATTCATGCACAAACCCCTGTCCACCGCCCGTGTGTACCTGTCATCGACCGCCATGGCCGCCAACAATTCGCAACGGCTAACGCGGTGCAGTCCACCACAGACGGGGCATCTCGCCGTTCTGCCCGACGATGCAGCTAAAGGGCCCGCCGTTGGCCTTAGCGCCACAGCAACGTGACTCCGTAAAGATGGCCTCGCTGGCGCAGGGGCCGTCTTCGACGCCGTAAAGCCTCTCACCGGCGAGCCAGCGGAGGGTCGGATTGTCAACCCAGATGACTTGGGCGGCAGGCTGTGTGCACGCTGCTCCACGAAATTTAACAGTTCCTCCAGCCTCGGAACCTCGGTGTTGCGGAGGCCCATCACCCAGGCCTCATACACCGCCTCTGGAAGACACCGTAAAACAATCGGCACAGCTAAGGCGTCCCACGAATCAACCGGCTGATTCATTACTCGCAAAGCGCGGAGTGCCTGGCGAACGGTGTCAACTACACGGAGGAGCTCCGGCGCCGTCTCCTTCAAAGCTCGCGGCATGTCCAAAATGCGCGTGACATGCGCATGAGCGAGCTGACGCGGATTATTGTAGCGCTGCTTAAGGGCCTCCCATGTCGCATTGTACCCGCCGCTGTACAGGCCACCAATGGGAGGCACAACAGCTGGGTCCACTGCCTGGCGCAGTTTTGCCAGCTTATAGGCCTCCGGAAGCCCAACCTGGTCGTGCACCAGCGTTTCGAACGCGTCCTTAAACGCCAGCCAATCCTCAAGCGCACCGTTAAAGGTAGGGATGGCTAGCGACTCCAGCTTCAAGTCGACATGGCACGCGGGCAAGCCATGCGACCCCGAAGAAGCCGTTTCGGCGCGTTATGGCTTGATAGCCGTCTCGTGCAGAGCAATGCGCCGCTGCAGGATGAGACACGTTTGCCGATACGTGTCATCGACCTGTGCGGCCAACTCGTCGTGAGCGAGGAGCTCGGCCTCACTAGGCGCGATCGCAACAAGGGCGTCTTGCGCGGCGGTGAACCTGTCATACTGCTGTTGCGCCTGCAGCAATTCAAAGTTCGCCTCCGTGATGTCCGGCGCATAGTCGTCCGCGGCAACTCGCTGATGCACCCGAGCGAGTGCATTTTTCGCCACCGAACGACGATTTAAATCCGCCATAGTCCGACACACGAAAGGAATGCGCCGTGCAACAGAATTCGGCGAACCTTCACTGGGTCACTAGAGCACCAGGGCACCGTTTCGCGGAAACACAACTCCAGCACGTGTGAGTCGCAGCTTCACCGAAATCACCCACTTCTCGGAAGCACCCGACGAGTGCGCGTCGCGCGGCACCGTTCCACGAACTTCCTGCTTCCTGGAAACGCACTAGGGGTCACTGATGTTCCCGGAACCTCACTACGCGTCGCGCAGCACTGTTTGCAAGAACAACCTCGTTTCCAGGAAACTCACTGCGCGTCACGCGGCACTGTTTGCAAAATGAAACTTCTCGAAGGATCACGGATGACCGGCGTCCTTTCTTTGTCCGAGGAAAAACACTAAATCAAATACCTCACAGGGGGAACCAAATGTTGAGGATTTAACTACCGAAACGCGCCGAACACTCAACTGATGGCTTTATCTATCTACTACTACTTAATTGCAAAATAAGGAAATTAGAAGACGCGGACGTACCTTCAAGAACTCTCTCTAGCACGGCGGTTGCTTCAAGAATGGCGTCATCGGGGACGCCGTTAAGGACTCCGAAGTTGGCTCCTGATCCCTTTTGCTAAGGCCGACGCTGAATGCGCGGTCGGCTCGTAAGGCTGCTGATGCACGAGCAGTCAGCGGCTCCGTGCTGTTGCAGGAAGAACAAGAGGACAGAATATTCGGATCCTAATCCCGAACAGTGGCTGTTGATCTTACAGCTGGCGGCTTGGTTCATCAGTAGGGCTGGTATACACGTCGAATTGCTTATGTCTATAATTTGATTGCTTTTACAAATTGAAATTTCGCTTAAATCTATACATTGTTTTGATATTCCAAAAAAAAATCCGCTCTGATTTTAAAATTTCCGAAAATGGGATCTTTTTTACAAAATCGTTTCTTTTTACAGGTTTAATTATTAATTATTCCATACATTTCCATACGGAACTCTATTTGCTTCAAATCTATTTACAATCATGTTTATTTCTTTCCTTGACAATATATTTGAGTTAACCGTATTCGATTTAGCTAGTTGTATTGACTGTATTATGCTTAACAATTCTTCTTTAATTATTTTAATTTTATATTGAATGCTTAATATAAGGGTTTGTTCAAATAAACCATGCTTTTTTATAATGTTTAATATATTGTTTGTTATTTTTGTTATTTTATTGATCCTTTCATTATGCTGTTCATTAATAAATACCTGTCTGTTATTATTTTCGATTATATTATCTATTTTGTTTGAAGCTAGCTCGAAATCATCATGGTCGGGGTTTCCCGCGATCCATTTCCATGCGGACCCTATGAAATTTAGGGAGCGCTTATTTTTATGTATTGAAATTTGGTTAATAAGGTTTTCGATTTGGTTAAGTTCATGGGTTAAAAGTGGGTGGAAGGGATTGTTTTTAGGTATATCTTTCTCTACTATGGAAAAAGTTCCTGATAAAAAAACATGGTACTGTTCTGTTTGGAAAATGTGGATAAGTTTTAGGTTTCCGTTTTGTACTTTCGCTGTTCCTGTTTTCAGCGCTATAAATTGTGAGTTTGTGTGATCTGAAATTTTGACTTCTGCCCTCGCGGCGGTGATGGTGAGTAACCTGAAATTAATTAATTCAATTAGTTTCTAATGTCACTTTTGTGTATTTTTTTCCCCGAGGATGTTATGACAAACGTTGGCTTGTTCTCCTTTACTACTTCTTCTCTATACCTAGCTGTTAATTTCGTTCCGACTCTTTTGTTATTTTTTACGTAAATATTCTGTCCAACTTCATAATCTTTGATGCTGCCTGTTTTTATTGTGAGCTATTAGATCTTTTGCTTGCTTTTCCCGTAATTTGGCGATGTTATCTCTTCTTGACTCTTCGAGTTGTTCTGGACTAGTTGATACGATTCTACCATAGAATACCTCTATGGGTTTCCTCAATATAGCCGTATGGATGGTACAGTTATATTCATAGATTGAGCGTTCTAGAAGTTCATCGAAAGTTCTATGTATGCTGTCTGTTTTCAAGCACCTCATGATCTCCGTAGAGTGGAACCGTTCCACCTGGCCCTTTACTTGACTTTTGTATGCAGGCGTTCTGTAGACATTAATATTTAGTTGGTCTTCCATCATAAATGTTATGGAAGCTGAATTGAGTGACTTTTCTCCATTAGTTACGACACTAACGGGGACGCCGAAGAAAAACAGTAGTTCGCGAAGAGGGCCTCGTACGTCTTCTTTGGCTTTAGATTTGAGGACTTTTGCCTGAGTAAATTTCGAGAACTTGTCGAGCGCTGTCAGTATTAACCGTTTCTCCGTCGAATAAATGTCGATATATAATGTGTGACCGGGATATTCCGGTATTGGGGTGGGTTTTAAAATAGGGTTATTGGGATGCCTTTCATATTTTTGTTGTTTGCAGATTACACATTGTTTGACAATATTTTTAATTTTAGAGCTCATTTTAGGAAAGTAGAACCTATCTATAATTTGTAACCTATTTTCATTGGCATTGCGATGCGCTCTTTTATGAAATTGTAAGATGGTTTCTTCCTGTTCCGTTTCGTTTTGGATATTTCCTACTATTTTCTGAGTGTATCGAATCTTATAATGACTAAAGTAAAGTGGATAGATTTCCTGAATAAGGCCCATAATTCGCTCATTCGTTAGCAGACCGTTTATAACATTCGGGTTTAAGTACCTTTTAAAGATTCCTACAAGATTGTCTCTTGTATATTGGGGTCCGGTGAAGACATGTTTATAATAGTTTGGAAAAGGTTTTTCTAGTTTGTAACTAGTGGTTTCGCCAATATTTAGTATGATTTGAACTCGGAATGCATTAATGGGGGTCGTAACCGTTGGAATTAGATTATGCGACGAGCTATCATCGCTATGGATGGTAGGTGTCATTGAATTTATGTTGGTTTTTTGGGGATTCCTCGAGAGTGCGTCTGCCACGACGTTAGCCTTTCCGGGTTTGTACTTAATCTCGTGGTTATATTCCTCTTTCCATCGCTTCATCTTTGCATTTGTGTTTTTATTACTCAATGCAAAGGTTAACGGCTGATAGTCCGTGAAGATTTTAAGCTTCTTTGATCCGTAAAGATAATTCCGCAGCGAGGTTAGTGCCCATATTATTGCTAACATCTCCTTCTCGTTTGTTGCGTATCTTTCCTCCATTTTGCATAGCGTTCTCGAAAGGAAAGTAATTGGTTTACCGTCTTGCGCTAAAACAGCGCCAATGGCATATTGCGATGCATCCGTAGTCAATTCGAACTCTTTGTTGAAGTCGGGGTATGATAGCATGACATCCCGCGACGTAAGAAACATCTTTATTTTGTCAAGTGCTTCAAGTGCATCTTCATCCAAATGTATTTTTATTTTGTTAGACATATTTTTCGATACTCTTCCCTTTTCACTTCTCACAAGTGCCGTCAAAGGGTTTGCAATCTTCGCATAATCGCGTATAAATCTACGGTAATACCCAGCTAGGCCTAGAAAGGAACGCAGGTCCTTAAGTGTTCTAGGCGTAGGGAAATTTCTTATAGCCACCTTCTTCGGATTTGTGGTTATACCATCTCTAGATACTATGAAGCCTAAAAATTCTACCGTTTCTTTAAGGAATTCGCATTTATCTGCTTGAACCTTCATATTAGCTTTCTCTAGTGTTTCAAACACGAGCTCTATATTTTCTAGGTGTTCCTTTTCGTTTTTACCGAAAATCATAATATCGTCTATATAGACGTAACACCTGACACCAATGTGCTCTCTCAATATATCGTCTAATGTTCTTTGGAAGATTGAGGGAGCGTTTTTCAGTCCAAATGGGAGGCGAGTAAATTCATATTTTCCGTTATTCACGGAGAATGCAGTTTTTTCAATATCGCATTGTCGTAAGGGGATTTGGTGAAATCCGCTTTTTAAATCAAGCACCGTGAAAAATTTGCTACTGCCTAGGTTGGACAATACTTCGTTTATTTCCGGTATAGGGTATCTATCCGGAATAGTTACAGCATGTAATTTCCTGTAATCTATTACTAGTCTATATTTCTTTTCGGCTGAGGAATCCGATTTTTTTGGTACCACCCATACCGGTGCGTTGTAGGGTGATCGTGAGGGTCGTATTATACCGTCTTTTAATAATTTGTATATTTCCTCGCTCACTATGGCCTTAAGGGCCATTGGGTATGGGTAAGACTTAGAGTATACTGGATTATGATCGGTGGTGCGAATTTCGCCCTTTACCCTAGTTGTGTATGTGAGCCTCACGTCAGGCTCTGAGAATAATTTCGGATGTTTCCTCAAAATACTTTTCATGCTGTTCTGCTGAAAGGTGTGTAGTTCTTACGTGCACATTGTTAACTGATTGTGAAATATGTAGTTTTAAAGGAATCTATATATTTTCTTTTATAATCATAAAATTCTCTGCAGTGTAGATGACTGCTTCGAGATCTCTTAAACTATCATTACTGTATGGGAATGGATCAGGTATAATAAATGATGACAATAAGGGATCTGTGTTAAGTCGGGAGATGTACGAACGACTGTCCTCTGGCCAGGCGCGCGCGATTACCAGCCGTGAGCCAGCATGCTCATTGGCTGATTCTCTTGGCGTCTCGTTCGACCAATGGCTGACATCTCCAATACATCTTTCCCTTTTTATTTGAGTACCATTAATTAAAAATAGTACACTCAAAATCTTTCATACAAGTTTCACATATTTGACAATAACAATAATTATTTTCCAATCTCAGTTAACAATGCATATAACCTTTTATTAATTTAATCTCTTTCGTTAATATCTACTTCTTGAACATAATCTTTCATCCAATAGGGAGGGCGCCTATTTCTCCCCGGGCGAATATCAGGATTCACATTTACATTTTGATTTACTTCCACTTCCCTTTCCGCTAGCTCGACATTTACATTTTCCTCCTCGTTCGCAACATTCATTACAGGCCAATTTGTTGTTCGCAGTCTGGATTCCTCCGCTACAGAATTTCGTTTCGCGTATGGAGCCTCTATCAAATGCCACCTATTTCGCTATATTTCTTTTCTCCTATCTCAACTATAAAGGAATTCGGAAACTCGCTGACATTTACAATCGTGCCGTACTTTTTCAAATCCACTATCCACACAGCGTCTCCTACTTCCAATTCCGACAGATTAGTTGTTCGATGTCTTTTATTGTAATTACATTTTTGCTTATTTTTAAGTTCTAATTCTTTTGGTTGAATGACATTGTCGTGAACGCAAGTTCCCAAATTCTTTGGATAAACAGGTACCGTTGATTTAATTTGGCGCGAATACATCATTTCAGCTGGACTAAACCCATTTTCCAATGGCGTGGTTCTATATGCTAATAATCCTAAATAAATGTCATCAGATTTTAACAATATTGATTTCGCAATTTTTACAGCGTTTTCTGCTTGACCGTTACTCTGTGGATAGTAAGGCGAACTAGTGACGTGTTTGAATCCGTAATTTTTTGCAAAAATACCAAACTCTGCCCTAAATTGTGGTCCATTATCGCTGCGGACCTCATCCGGAATTCCATAGCGGGCAAAGATTTCCTGACAGGCCATAACAATATCTTTTCCCTCTAACTTTTTTAACTCAACGATTTCAAAAAAACGAGAATAATAGTCTGTGACTACTAAAAACCATTTGTCTAACTTAAACAAGTCGACCGCAATTTTTTGCCATGGCCTTGTCGGAAATTCCTGCATCACAAATTCTTCTTTAATATTAGACCTATTTTCAACGCATTTTGGACAAAACTTAACAAACTTTGTTAATTGTGTACTCAACCCTGGCCACCAAACTGATTGCACAGCTCTTGCTCGGCATTTGTTGACCCCTAAATGTCCATCGTGCAATCTTTTCAAAATCGTATCTCGAAGTGATTCCGGTATCAGCAGTCTTGAACCAAACAACAAAACACCCTGCACCAGTGATATATCATTTCTAAAGGGATAATAAAGTTTTAATTCTTCTGACAAATGTTTCATCTCTGGCCAAATATCAAGACAAAATTCTTTTATTTTTTTACAAACTTGATTTTTTTCTTGTTCTGATTTAATCAAATTTACCATATCATTGTCTGCAGGGATATTTTCCACAATAAATCTCACATACTTCGCATTTTCAGATTCCATCTCGGAATCATTTTGACTTGCCTCAACCGGATTTCTTGACAACGAGTCTGCCAAAACTAACTGTTTTCCCGGAACATACACAACTTTAAAATTAAATCTCATCAATCTCATTCTCATTCGTTGTAATTTTGGCGTTAAATCGTCTAACGGTTTGGTTTGTAAAACCTGAAGTAGAGGCTTATGATCCGTTTCTAAAACAATGTTAATTCCTGTGATAAAATCTTTGAATCTTTCCGTTGCATTGACCAAACTTAACGCTTCTTTTTCGATTTGACTATACTTCTTCTCAGTGTCTGACAATTTACGCGAAATATAAGCCACTACTTCCCTATCACCTGATGTATTTTCCTGTAATAATACGCCACCTAAACCGTAGCTCGAAGCATCTGCCTGCACAAAAATTTTCTTTTTATAATCAAAATAGGCTAACAATGGGGCTGTTTGTAATAACTTCTTTACTTCATCAAACGCTTTTTGTTGACTTTCAAACCAAACAAATTGTACATCCTCTTTTATTAATGCATTTAATGGATCTATAATTTCAGATTTATTAGGGATGAATTTAGCCGCGTAATTAATCATTCCCAAAAATTGTTGAACATTCAATTTATTCTTTGGTACTGGAAAATTCACAATCGCTTTGACCCGATTTGGTAAAACGTTAATACCTTCACTTGAGATCCGATGTCCCAGAAAATCAACTTTATCGACTCCGAATATACACTTTTTTTCGTTAATTGTAGCCCCAGCTTCTTCAAGCTTTTTCAAAACTTGCAACAATGTGCGGTCGTGGTTTTCCATTGTATCCGCGAAAACTAAAATGTCGTCTGCATGGACTTCTACCCCTGGAATCCCTGCAAGTATTTCAGAAAAATGTTTATAAAAAAATTCAGGCGCGCAATTTACACCGAAGGGTAATCTATTATACATGAATCTACCAAATGGTGTTATAAAAGTAGTCAACGGCTTGCTTTCTTGTTCTAGTTCAATTTGGTGAAAACCCGCATTTGCATCAAGTTTCGAAAAGACTTTTGCGTTGTTTAATTTTGCTAGCGTAACATCCACTTTTGGTAAAGGAAACACGCTACGTTTCACACTACGATTCAGCTCTGTATAATCACAACATAGTCTTATACCTGATTCTTTAGGAACACAAACTATCGGACTACACCAGTTTGTTGGAAAATCTACTGGTTCTATCACTTTCAATTTTACTAACCTATCCAATTCAGTCTTTAATTTCTCCAACAATGGTATCGGCACCACTCGTGGCACATTTTGACAATAGGGTTTTGCGTCGTTTATCAAATCAATTTTACACTTTGTTTTCAATTTTCCGAGTCGATTAAATAATTGCGGGAACAATTTTAAAGGCTTGACTTTTGATTTGGTACTGTTTGAAACTACTTCATATACTTTTTGTAACAATTTTAACCGACTGATTTCAACTTTCCCGAGCAAAGGAACCTTTAAGTTTTTTATGACGTATGCTTTAATCGTATAGATTTTATTCTGGAATTTCACTTTAACATGAATGTAACCCTTGACTGAAAGTGGTTGTTCGTTTGGACCCACTATATATAAACCCGTTTTACAAATTTCGGGCCTCAAATGTTTCGGTATATAACTAAATGGAATGCACGTGATATCCGCGCCAGTATCTAACACAAACTTTGTTTTGTTCCCGAATAACAGATTGTCCAAACTAACCTCAAATTCCGTTTCACGATCCGCTCTCTGATGATAACTGATGAACCGGACGTTAGCGCCCTCTGCATCCTCGTCGTCGGGTTTGCTGACCACTCGAACTGCTCTGCTTTTGTTGCTGCCGGTAAAGTTGTTTCCTGCGCTGTCACTTTGGTTTCGGCCTCTGCACACTCTTTGCCAATGTCCCATCTTGTTACAGCTTCTGCATGATGAATTTTGCGCGGGACACGGCTTCCCTGGAAAATGTTTGCCAAGTCCGCATTTGTAGCACATGTCTCTCCTGGTTTCCTTCGGCTTCGCGCCAACCTTGTTGACGATTGCTTCCTCGGCTCCAGCGGGCCGAATCAGCTCAGTTTGTTTAGCTACTAATTCCGCCTGCCTCGCCATTTGTATCGCCTTTTCCAACGTCAGATCGCTGGTTAATTGCATTTGTTCCGAAACCTTCATGTCACGAACGCCAATGACGATTCTGTCCCTGATAAGTTGTTCTTTCAAAGTTGCGTACTCACATTTTCCTGCCAACGTGTGAAGTGAGGTTATGAACTCGTCGACCGGCTCGCCCGCCACTTGAACTCGAAGGTTGAACTTGGCTCGTTCGAAAATGAGATTTTTCTTCGGTTCAAAATATTCATCAAAAGCCTTGCGCACTGCTGCGAACGTTGCGTCTTTCACCTCAGGAACCACTTGCCTCAGAATCTCCTCCGCTTTGTCTCCCGCGCAGTAACAAAAAAGGTCTATTTTCTCCTTATCTGGCTTCGCATCCAACTGTGAGATGGACAAGTATCGGTCGAATCTCTTTGCCCACACCGGCCACTCCTCAGGTTGATTGAAATTGAACGAGCCCGGTGGGTTTACTCGGATCGGTGCCGCGACGGCGGCTGCTGCTGCATTTGCTGTTTGGGCCATCTTGGGGACTCGATTGCTTCTTTTTTTTTCACTTTTCAGTTCTCCCGGGCTTGCTCTTCCCTTTTTCTCTCCTCCGATCTCACTTCTGACACCATGTATGGGAATGGATCAGGTATAATAAATGATGACAATAAGGGATCTGTGTTAAGTCGGGAGATGTACGAACGACTGTCCTCTGGCCAGGCGCGCGCGATTACCAGCCGTGAGCCAGCATGCTCATTGGCTGATTCTCTTGGCGTCTCGTTCGACCAATGGCTGACATCTCCAATACAATTACCTAGGATTCCGTGGAATGATTTCAATGCAGGAAGAATGAAAAATTTTAAACTAGGGGTTGAGGAACCAAATAGATTAAGGTTTGCATGGTGAGTAATTTCGATATTTCCGGCAATGGAATTTGCCGAAAAGTGTTTATGATTGGGGATTGGATTAATAACACAGTGGGGTTGAACATAGTTTTTGTTCGAACCTGTGTCGATTAAGAACTTAAGAATTCGTCCGCTCTTCGCCTGGAACTCGAAGTAAGGAAGCGAAGAGCTTATATTCCTAAAAAATGAAGATCGCCGTGATCCTCGTTAGCAACCGGATCTAGTTCTTGTGACATGGGGGGAGTACTTAGATTATTGTATTCCATCCCCATGTAATCTATTAGAGGTTGTTCCTGGTAATTGTCCGTGTCATTCAATGTTCTGTTGTGATCGGTAATTTTTTTATTGAAGTTCGAACTCTCTGTATAATACGTGCGTTGCTGTTTGTTTGGCCGATTTACCTGTTGAGAAACTAGTCTTTTGTGCGGTTGAGGTCGTGGAGGTGGTTTATTTTGATAATTGACTGCACGTGAATGAATGGATTGATCCACGTCCATGGGCTCTGGCCGTGGTTGAGGTTTTGGGGGTAATTGTTGTAGATTTTGAGGATGGAAATTTTGATTGGGTTGGTTGTTATTGATAGGGAACGACTGGTGTTGTCGATTTGTATATTCAGGGGAATAGGATTGTCTCGGTGCAGGAACTGGTGCACCGGGATTTGATTTATGACGCGGCGGAACAGGAGGCGCAATACTACTCTGTATTTGTCTGAAGTTATTCCTGTTGTTATTAGCGTACTGTGTGCGATAATCAATGTTTTCAAGCTTAAGGCAAGTATGCAGTGCTTCAGGGAGGTCTGCCGGTTCTCGGATGCTTAGTAACCTTGGCAAGTCACCTCTCAAGCCTCGGATAAATGTGTCTAGCGCCTTGTGTCTGTATGAATTCACAAAGATATTTCTGGATTCTGTGCTCATTTCCATACTCGATATCTTATTGAGTATAACAGACAGGTGACGATACACGATTTCATAAAATCCCTGTATTGAATTTTTGCCCTGAATCAGGCTAGTCATCTGGTACTCCAGCGTACCTAGGTCTCGTTTGTCTGCGTAGTGCAGAGTTAGGCAACGGGATATTCGCTCCCAGTTCAAGGGGGTGTTATGGGACTCGAGGGCTGTGTCGGCTTGGCCGACTATTTTGTTCCTGATCACATTTAGAATTGAGTAGTATAGTGGTGTACCTTTTTTATTTTCGTAAATTCTAAGGATTCTCTCCACGCTTTTCCTCCAGGAACTATTATATATTCTCCCGGCTTACCGGAAAATTCCCGTAAGCTTTTGACAACGTCGGGAACTCGGTTCATATCAGACAGGTCTCCCATTTGATCATTTATTATTTGATCAACTTCGAGACTGGGGTCAGCGTGTGGGTTTAACACTGCGTAGACATTCTCGTCTCAACATGGAAGAAACAATTGTTTCTACTTGGCTTCTCGTTAGCCCTGTAGGTTCAGGCGTGGGCGCCTGCGATGTAGTAGAGAGTATTGGTGGCCTCAATAGATTTTCGCTTCGAGCCATTTTTCGCGCTTTCAATTCGCTTTAAAACTTCTATATAGATTTACCTGCTTATAGTGCCGTACTTACGGTATTGATTTATCGGTAATTTGGATAATATTTATTGATTTTTTTGGACGTTTCGTTGCCCTTTTCGTTGCGATCGTAATTTCTTTTCGCTTATGTGGTAAAACCTATATATAATTTTTCCTTTGTATTTTAGGAAAGATGATAGAATAATAAAAAAAAATGTTACATACATTAAAACAAAAACCATGGTGGAGCGGCTGTCAGTACTTTCTGACTCCTTTTTGCTTCCTTCCAGCTACTCGGGGGCCTCTTTTCACCGACACGCATAAGTATTCTTTTATAATTATTTGCACCCGCAATCTTCGTTTGTTCGCACTCTTTCCCAACTTTTGCACTTCGGGTGTGGTTTCTTTAACTTTTCTTACACTTCGGCCACAATCACGCACCTTCGTAATAAATTTTACACTTCGGACGCGATCGCGAACCTTCGTACTAGATTTGTTCACAAACCTTCGCAAAATAAATTGGTATATTCGATGCGAAAAACTACACAGATCGCGGGTCCCTGCTCGGGCGCCAGTTAAGGAATACTTGCGGGTTTTTTGTTAAAAAAATAAACTTTTATTTCTAAACTGAGTTACAAATGCTTGGTCTTAACTAACTGATGTCTACTCGCCGACTGCCCTGAAGAAATCTCCCTATGTTGTCCGCTGAAGGTGTCACAGGTGCGTCGCCACGTGAGGTGTCTTCAGATTTCGCATTTCGCGGATTCTTCAATTGACGCGGTCGTCTGGGTCTGGCGCGTGTAGGAGTTGCTGAGCACGGCTTTTCCGTGGGAACTGGAATGTTGTCATCTGGCGCTCTTTGGGAGCTTTTTGATGGGAAGGAAAAATGTAGGAAGAAAATGGAATGAAGAATTTCGTAGGAATTTAGGGATCATGTGTTAACTTATATGTATGTATACAGGGTGTTCAGAGGTGGGAGGGAAATAATGCAGGAGGTGAAAGGTCAGGCCGAGGCAAGCAAAAAATCGTATGGGTGGGGGGGGGTCACCTCGCACCGTTCGGCAGTTACAGGGTGATTCGTAAATCAGGATGTTGCCTTATATGGGAACCGCTATTGTATTTTTATTTTTTTTTCTACGCATCGCAGCGACCCCAAACCGGTCTCAACAAATCACTATTCTGAAACCCTTTCCAAAAAGGTCAACACCGCCCCCCTACCCCCAACCCCTTGGCCACAATCACCTCTGGAAGTTGAAAAATTGAATTTTATTTCACGATTTTGCATCTTTCGCCCCACTTTTCTCCTAAATTCACGTTATTAACATACCTACTTTTTATTGTTTTTAAGTTTCCTATCTAATTACCTTTCAAAAAAGGTACAACATGCACAGGTAGAAAAAGGATACAAACATTTATTTACAAAAATCCTTTTATAAAATATTAGGATAATACGAATTTTTAAGAAATTATACTTAAATTAACTAAAAAATAAATTTTGTTTACTTAAAAACTAATTACAATTAAAACTTATGTGCTACAAAAGATGTTCGAAATGTTCTCCGCCAGTCTCGATGCATGTAAGTAGCCTTTTTCTGATTCCGCGTTTGAGGTCTATGGTAGCCAGTCTCTCCCGTATTTTTGTCGCTGCAGTCCCAATCCTGGTAACTAATTCTTCTCTGGTGTTGATTGGTTGTGAGTAAACATCATCTTTCATCATTCCCCATAAGAAAAAGTCCAGTGGATTAAGGTCCGGTGATCTAGCAGGCCAAGGAATCGGTCCACCTCGTCCAATCCAGCGCTCTGGGTAATGTTCATTCAACTTTGCCCTAACAATGTTCGCAGTATGCGCAGGTGCTCCGTCGTGCTGTAAATACATTGCGCTTCTGGTGGCCAAGGGGATATCCTCTAACAGATCCGGAAGGGTATTCTCCAAAAAGTCCGAATATAGCTGACTATTCAGCACTTGAGGCAAGATGAAGGGTCCTATCAACTGGTTGCCGATGATGCCAGCCCAGACATTGGCACTAAATCTTTACTGGATGGACCGACACCTTGTCCTATGTGGGTTCACATCTGACCAGGTATGGAGGTTGTGGAAGTTTGTGATGCCATCCCGGGTGAATTGCGTTTCATCTGTCCACAGAATTCGGTCTATAAACCTTCTGTTTTCGATGTCAGACTCGAGCAGCCAAGTGCAGAACTGCAATCGTCTTTCGGAATCTCCTTGATGTAGTGCTTGGACCGGGGTATGGTGGTAAGGATGTAGTCCCTCTCGGTTCACAACGGTCCACACTCTCCCTACAGACAATCCTAACCGTCGTGCGACCTGTCTGATGCTTATTTCAGGGCTGTTCCTGACAATGTTGAGAATTTGTTGGTCGGTTTCCGCTGAATCGGCCGAAGTTCCTGATCGCGCTTCTGCTCTAGGGGTGGTCACACTTCCGGTTTCTTTTAACCTCCTGAAAGTCCTTGAAAATACCCTTCTATCGGGTACACACCGATTCGGGAATCTCCTTTGGTATTCCCGTAAGGCCTCACTATCATTTCCGTCTACTAAACCGTACACGTAAATTATGTCGGCATACTCTTCAACAGTGAATTCTGCCATTTTGTCTTAATGTTTTGTGTTAAACACCCGTTCTTATCAATTTCCTCTTCAACTATGGTCAGTGTCCTTTCAAACCTACCCATTTTTATACCATAATTCATAGGAGGTATTAGACGCGGAGCGTCAGGATACTTAGAAGTCAATACTGGATATCATTAACTAATAACGCCATTTAACGAGATTCCATTTAGTATTTTATAACAGTTTTTCTGAAATAATAAAACTTTATTATCTGTGTTTCCTAAATAAACATTTCCGAACTTGCTGTCATTAAAATTCTTTACTTAACAACTTTTTCCATTATGGGGCAATAAAGTAATTAGGTACCTGTGAAGATGTTTTAATTTCAGGATTTTTGTATCCTTTTTCTACCTGTGCATGTTGTACCTTTTTTGAAAGGTAATTAGATAGGAAACTTAAAAACAATAAAAAGTAGGTATGTTAATAACGTGAATTTAGGAGAAAAGTGGGGCGAAAGATGCAAAATCGTGAAATAAAATTCAATTTTTCAACTTCCAGAGGTGATTGTGGCCAAGGGGTTGGGGGTAGGGGGCGGTGTTGACCTTTTTGGAAAGGGTTTCAGAATAGTGATTTGTTGAGACCGGTTTGGGGTCGCTGCGATGCGTAGAAAAAAAAATAAAAATACAATAGCGGTTCCCATATAAGGCAACATCCTGATTTACGAATCACCCTGTAACTGCCGAACGGTGCGAGGTGACCCCCCCCCCCCCATACGATTTTTTGCTTGCCTCGGCCTGACCTTTCACCTCCTGCATTATTTCCCTCCCACCTCTGAACACCCTGTATATACATATATGTTTAGATATGCATATATGTATGTATAATATATAAATGTATATACATATAGATATATTAATTTTCTACAAATATCTCTCTTTTGCTCCTACAGTGTGATACAGACAATAAGTCTGCACTGTGTCTTCTCTCAACTTCCGATATCCTCGCCCGAACACACTTTTCGTAACGCTCTCGTCACGCATTCACCAGCTTACTCCCCAAGTCAAGCATGCGTAAAGAAGTTTTACTTCAAAAATAAAATTAAGCCCCTTTCACCCCAAAAGAAAAGAAGAACCCCTGGCTCAAATTAAGGCTACTTTTCAGGATATACAAGCATTGGAAGTAAAGGGACTCCACAAAAATCCAGCTTGTTCAGACTTCAAACTCTAATTTTACTGGGCTATTCCTCACTCCATAAAATAGGTTTCTCGAATTGCCAAATAATAGCTGTGCGGCAACGGATAACGCCCACGGATTCTATGGGTTCGCCTATCTCCGTACGCGTGCTAAAAACTTGAAGCTTTAAGTCCACCTACACGTGCACGCGGGCGCGGTTATTTATCGCTGTTGCCACACTCAAAAAGCTTTAAGCCTTTAAGCTCTGCCTCGCCAGATCACACTTTTCGTAACGCTCTCGCCAGCTTACTCCCCAAGTCAAGCGTGCGTAAAGAAGTTTTACTTCAATAATGTGGTGCTGTTGCTGATAACCTTAACATTCGCGAATTCTAGTGCTACTTCTGTTGTGGAATACGGTAAATTTTCTTGATCAAGTACTTTCTTTGCAAGGTTTAAATCAGTTTTTTATAACATCATTGAATTTACCACAACAACTTTTGCCCATTGAATAGCGTATTTAATATTAACTAGTTCTTCTTTTATAAGTCTTATTCTATATTGGGTGCATAATGCTAATTTTTCACCTAGACGGTCGTCCTCTCCAATTATTTTCATAATTTTATTTGTGATCTGAGTGATGTTATTATTTCTTTCATTATTGAGTTGATTGATTACTACCTGCTTGTTATTATTTTTTAGTACGTTATTTATCTGGTCAGTTAACATTACGTAGTCGTCATGGTTGCTATCCATTTCCATGAGCTACCTATAAAATTAAGAGATCTCTTTGCTCTATGTGGGTTAATGTTTTCGAAAATTTCTTGAATTTGGAGCAGTTCGTAATGAAGGAAGGAATATAGGTAGTGGTTTGGCTTTATATGGTATTCGAATATTCGTTGCATATTGGATATAAAGTTCTGGTAAGTATTCAGGTCTACTACATGAATTAATTTGAAGTTGCCGTTTTGCACCGGCGATGCCGGAGTTGAGGATTATGATCTGGGAATTGGAGTAATCTATGATTTTGACTTCTCCGTGGCTGGTGAGGACGATGCATCTAAAAAAATATTAATTTCTAATGTTACTCTTATGTACTACTTTTCCCGATTCTGTGAGAATCGTACTATTTCTATTTTCTTTAACTTTTTCTTCTTTGTACCTAATAGTTAATTTTGATCTGATTCGTTTGTTATGTTTTACAAATATGGTTTGCCCAATTTCATAATTTTTGGTGATTTACGCTTTTTGTTGTGAAACTTTAGGTCTTTTTGTTGTTTGTTGACTTCAGGTTTTCGACATTTTGCATGCGTACTTTTTCGAAATCTGGTGGAGTAATTCTTGGAGTACGACCATAAAATAGTTCGACTGGTTTCTTTTTATAGTGGAGTGGATCGTGTGGTTATATTCATTGACTGCGCGTTCTAGCAGTTCTTCGAAAGAACGGGCAATTCCATCGGCATTAAGACATCTCATAATTTCAGAGAGGGTGGAATGAAATCGTTCCACCTGGCCGTTCGTCTCACTTTTGTATGGTGGGGTTTTGAAAATTGTTAAATTTAATTCTTCCATCATTGCGGTGAGGGTTGCCGCATTGAGAGACTTTTCGTTGTCGAGAACAATGAATTCGGGGACACCGTAGAAGAATAAGATATCCCTGAGTGGTCTTCTAATATCTTCTATTGCACGAGATTTAAGTATTTTGGCCTGGGAAAATTTAGTGAATTTATTTATTGCTGTGAGTGCTACGTAATTTTTTGTTGAATAGATGTCGATGTGCAGGGTATGGCCGGGATATGTAGGGATAGGAGTGGAATTTATTACGGGGTTGTTAGGATGCCTTTCGTACTTGTTTTCTTTACAGATTTTACAGGCTTTCTGTAATCTCTTTATTTTGTGGCTCATTCTTGGGAAGTAATAATTTTGTATTACCTGTCGTCGATTTTCGTCTGCGTTTTGATGTGCTCTGCGGTGTATTGATAAGATTATTTCTTCCTGATCCGTGTCGTTAGTGATATCTTCTACCAGTGTTTGCGTGAAGCGAATCCTGTAGTCTTTGAAATGTATTGGGTAAATCTTTTGGATCTCTCCCATAGTTTGTTCCTCTGTCATCAGGCCGTTTATTATTTGGGGGTTTAGGTATCTTTTGAAAATATTTATAATATCTGAGTGCGTGTATTGTTGTTGGATAAAAATGTGCCTGTTATACTTGGGGAAAGGGTTTTTTAATTGGTAATTGTTTTCATTACCTTTGCGCAATATAAGTTGATTACGGAAGACGTTTATAGGGGTTGAAACTGAGGGGATTAGGTTGTGGGAGGAACTTTCGCTACTATGTTGAGTCTCTGTCATTGAATTAATTGTTTTTGAGGGCCTAGATAGAGCATCGGCTACGAAGTTCGCCTTTCCTGGATTGTACTGTAGTTCGTAATTGCACCCTTCCAGGATGGCTTTCCATCTCTTCATTTTCGAATTATAGTTTTATTGCTTAGAGTGTATGTCAAGGGTTGGTGATCGGTGAATAGTTTTATCTTTCTGGATCCATAGAGGAAGTTTCGTAACGAATTGAGAGCCCAAATGATGGCAAGCATTTCCTTCTCATTTGTGGCATAGCTCTCTTCAGTTGTGTTTAAGGTTCTTGATAAAATATTATTGGCTTATCCTCCTGTGAGAGGACGGCACTGAGGGCATAGGCTGAGGCATCCGTAGTTAGTTGGAATTCCTTATTTAGATCAGGATGTCTCAACAATTCTCAAAAATTCTCAGGGAATTTTTCAGTTTTTGGAATGACCCGACTGTGGATGGGTTTATTGAAGTAAAACTTCTTTACGCACGCTTGACTTGGGGAGTAAGCTGGTGAATGCGTGACGAGAGCGTTACGAAAAGTGTGATCGGGCGAGGCGAACGGAAGTTGAGAGGAGACACAGTGCAGGCCTATTGTCTGTATCACACTGTAGGAGCAAGAGAGCGATATTGGTAGAAAATTAACATATGTGTATATTATACATATGTAGGAATGGAAAGACCGGATTACTTTATAATTAATTCACTTTATTCCTATGAAAGAAAGTAACGCAAATGATAACAAGAGTTCAATTAATTCGCTTAGACGCACCGGCATTACTTCGACTGGTAACGACGGATACGACTGATGCTCTACGACTGCTCTGCACCGACCGCTCGCTCCTAACTGTTTTTTTTCCGAGTCGATTTGGCCACCCATGTTACTATGATATTAGAATCTACATCCGGCCATCCTGATCGTCGTTCGCCTCGAACGTGTTTTCGTAGTCCTCTTCTTTGTGCCACGGCTTCATATGATCGTAACTTGTAGAAGTAAGTTTACCCTGAAAATCTGCAACCTTTTTGACGGAGTAACGACCATTTCGACCTTCTTTTATGACTTCGTATGGTCCCAAATAATCTGTTGCCAATTTGTTGCCAACCTTAAACTGTGTGTCCTATATGTCTATTAAATCAACTTCATATTTTTTAGGTTTCTTCCTCCTTTTGTTGAATGACTTTTTATTTTCTTCCTGTATCTTTATAATTTGCTGTGTCATATCCTGTCGTAGTTTATCTCGTTCTTCATCAAATGCTTCAACTGCTGCTTCTTTTACTGCATCAATAACACTTAAGTCATTTTTCTTTCTCATGGGAGTTCCAAAAAAGACTTCAAAGTGTGTTCTTTGTACTGACCGCTGAAACGTACTATTAATGCAAGTTTGTACTTTCGGGACCCACTTGTACCATTTGTCTGGACAATTGCCCGATAACTTCTTTAAAACTTCGATGAGGATTTTGTTGATTCTCTCCACTTGCCCATTTCCTCGAGGTACCCCTGTTGTAATAAGTACATGTTCGATGTTTTCTTCAGAACAGAAATCATTAAAAGATTTAGATGTGAACGCGGTTATGTATCTTCTCGCGTTCCCAAAATGCTGCTGGTGTTCCTTTAACTTCTTTAGTACCTCCTCTGTTGATAAAGTTTTCGTCGGAAAAACCCAAACATATTTTGAAAATGCATCTACAATGGTTAAAATGTACTTGTACTGCTTTGAAGTCGCCGTTATTGGTCCAATGTGGTCTAGATGTAGGGTCTGCAACGGTTTGTCTTCTTTGTCTATGGGATGTAGAAAACCCTCTTGTTTTCCTACCTTCCTCTTCGCAAGTATGCATTTCACACAACTAGTTATACAGTTTTGTACCTTTTTTCCCAATTTTGCGATGTAGAATTCCTTATTAATGATCTGTATTGTTTTTTGAACGCCGAAATGTCCCTCATCGTGCATCATTTTAATGATTTCGTATTCCATATTTCTGGGAATCACTAGGAGCTCTCTACCGTTTTCGTATATGAATAGAAGGTCCGACTTTATTAGAAAATTGTTATACTTTTTCTCCTTATTCGGGCTAATAGTTCTTTTTCTATTATGTATGCAATTGGGAAACGACTTAGGCAATCAACATGAGGCAACCTCATCCCAGCTCTATGCGCAACTTGAAATTGGAATTCCTGCATATACATAATCCACCTGGAGACTGATGCTGGTAACTCCTTTTTATTTACTGTCTGTTTAAATGCTGTAAATACAATCTGTGACTACTTTGAAGTTAATTCCCAGCACATAAACGCGAAATTTTTTTAATGCTAGGTACACAGCCATAACCTCTAATGTGTAACTATGATAATTTTGTTCACTTTGTAGATTCTTTCTTCTGTAAAAATAAACCGGGTGAAATTTGTGGTCTGCCTGGAGTAGCATCAGGACTGCTGCACAACCTATTTTACTGGCGTATGTATGGATTTCGGTCTTCACATTTTGATTAAATATATGTAGAACTGGCGCTGTTTTAAGAACAGTTTTTAATTCTTCCATAGCTTGCCTTTGTTCTGCCTCAATTTTAAAAACCTGGTCTTTTTGCAAAAGATCGGTTAAGGGCTTTGCTATGATGGCATAATTTTCCATATATTTTCTGAAATATCCTGTAAGCCCAAGGAACGCCTGCAAATCCTTGACATTTTTCGGTTCCGGGAATCGCCTTACCGCTTCCAACTTTTCTTCTGATGGACTTATGGTTTCATTTTCTATTACATGTCCTAAAAACTCTATGCGCCGCTTTAAAAAACAACATTTTGACCAGTTGATACTAAGACCATGCACTGCTGCTGTCCAGTACTACTTTAATTTTTTTCATATTCTCATCCTCGGTCTTGGCTGGTATAATTAAGTCGTCCATATAAGTTTTTACATAATTTTGTGCTGTCAGTTCCCGGAATATTAAATGAACGAATTGCAAAAATACTGCTAGTGAATTCATCAGTCCAAACGGAACGTATTGAAATTCGTACTGTCCTTGCGATGTTATAAATGCCGTATATTTATTGCTATCTTCGTTCACGGGTATGTGGAAGTATCCGTTCTTAAGGTTGACCTTTGAAAATACCTTCGCATTTGTCAACTTATCTAGAACTTCTTCTACTGTCGGTACGGGAAAATGATCTTTGATCGTCTTCGTGTGAAGCCTCCTGTAGTCAATGCAAACCCGTGAATCATCTTTTTTCTTCACAACGACTACATTGCTTGCAAAGCACGACTTAGAAGGTCGTATAATTCCTTCGGCTAGCCAGTCTTTGATTTGTTGATCTACTACCGATTTCTCCGTGATGGGTAACCTTCGAGGACGCGAAAAAACAGGGCTTTCATCAGTTAAAATAATTGACATTTTAATTGGGTACTCTGGATTCTTGGCTTGTAGCTATTTACTAATGATTTAATTTCTGCGCCATATTTTGAAGCGGAGTCAATTTCTTTATTTTCATCTTTTGCTATCGGCATTACGAAGTTTGATTCCTTCGACGTGGTGTCATAGAAATGAATTTGATTATTATCGATAACTACTTTTGCCGGCTTTTTCAGGGCAGTTATGTTTATAGTGACCATATTTTTTACAGCTAAAACATTATACGCCCTTTTTGCAATCCTTCCGCAAGTGTTCAGTCGATCCACAATTAAAACAATGCATTTTCTTATCTTTCCTGTTGATTTCATCCTTTTTAAAATCTTTCCTATAACCCTCTTTATCTGAATTTAACTTAATTCGCTCCTAAACGTCCAATTTCATTTTGAGTTCTTCTAAAGTGTTTGCGTTATAAAAAATTTGCTTGGATTCCTCTTTATCATTAATGCCGTTAATAATAAAATGTATTAAAGATTGATCGTCTAATTCTGCTAACTTTCCCGTTTCTATCATTCTGTAACAAAATTCGCGGAAACTTTCATTATGTTTCTTTCTTAGGTTTTGCAACTTTAGATAAATTTCGGCTTTGCATACCTTTATATCGAATTCTTTTATATGTAAGTCTTTCTTTTAAGGCTTCAAACGATTTGCAGGTCAGTATTCTCGCAAACGACTTAGCGGTGCCTGTTTACTGTTTTTTCATTTCCACGAACTTTTCGATTTCATTCCATCCTGCCATGTTTGCGATTTCCTCAAAATCTTTAACCCAGTCTTTAATATTCATGCTTTCTTTCCCACTGAACTGTGGTATTAATTCCTCAATGTCCTTAATTTTCAATTTTCGCGAGCTACTATTATACATTGTAAAGTATAAATATAAATCATTTATTGCGTGCGATGTGGAGCTACTGCCCTCCCCGTTATTATTGTTAACAGACATACCCGCGGCTTCCTCTTCGTCGGCTAATTCGGAGCTTTCTTCTGTTTTTGCTTCACTTAATCTGGCTATCAAAACTGCTTTTAATCCTGTGGTATCTAATTCTCTTTTTGCTAATTCTGCGCGCAACTGTTGAACTGTTAATGAGTTCCACATTATCTCCTGCTTTCCACCAAAAATTGCTCTTTTGTCTGTTTCTATTGTCTAATTAAGCACACTTTGTTTGCACTTCGCGGGACGGTTGAGCCCCCATATGTAGGAATGGACAGACCGGATTACTTTATATTTAATTCACTTTATTACTATGAAAGAAAGTAACACAAATGATAACAAGAGTTAAATTAATTCGCTTAGACGCAATGGGATTACTTCGACTGACTACTGGTAACGACGGATACGACTGATACTCTACGATTGCTCTGCACTGACCGCTCGCTGCTAACTGCTTTTTTTCCGAGTCGATTTGGCCACCCATGTTACTATGATATTAGAATTAGTCTTAGTTAGTCCCTGTGGATCTCTCCACATATATACAAGTTAACTCTTTACGTTATGGTTTGGTTAAAAAAAAACAATTTTCAATTTAACTCCACATTTATTCTACTTCTTTAACTCCTCGGTACAAAGGACTGATTAAAACTAAAGCTTTACCTAATTAAACCTAAATCCACCGTGCGACCGTCTACTGCTGATTCTGCAGATTCCCGTCTACACGTTCCCCGTCGTCAGCGCATTAGCTGCGCGTGCAGGGCGGTCACGTTGCGTTGCCCTCTTTAGAATGTTCACAAGGTGTCGTATTAACTCCTCCCGTCTGAATTTTTCGCGGTCCTCGACGAAACCTCAAAAATATGGTATTTTGTGGACGCTGGTGATTTTCGGGGGATCGGGGAACTCTGTTTCTGCTCATGGTTTTTCTCTTCCCGAAGTAGATGGCATCTCGATTGTTACAGGCGTCGTGGACGTTTTATCTTTGCGATGCACCAAAACCGTTTGATGAGGATGGTGACTGCTACGATGGCTAAATATGATAGGCCGATGTTAGTAGCCAGTCCCACTTTATTCCTGGTCCTCAAGATCTGGATTTCCCTGGTGTTATCTGCATGAAGTTCCTTCATTGTTTCCAGCGTGAGGATCTCTTCATAGGTGGTCAGGATGGAGCTTTGCTGCAGAATGACGGGTAGAGGTTTGTATCCGGAAATTTCTCTTGCGGTAAAATTTCTGTTACCGATGGCGATGGTAACATTGGCGAAGTGGATTATGAACGTCCCAGTCAGGTTCGTTGGTATTCCATTGACTAGGATCGACATATTATACTGGTTGGGGCACAACACTCCGGGTCCCAGTTCTTCGACGGTTGTTGCCTTATTGCACGTGGATGGTTGGCTCCTTAGTAGCTTAGGTAGGCATTCACTATTAACTATATCTACTAAATTGATTCTACTACAAATATTAAGGCTATTGAAATTGTTACATTTAGAATTGATACCATAAAATTTTCCTTCACAATCTAGAATATATTCGTGTTCGAATTTATTAATCAAATTATTAATTTTTGTTGGCTTTGCCAATGGCATATTACATTCTTTTGGATCAGTAATCGGTATACCCAATATATAAATGATTGATGCATTACTTGAAGCTATCTTTACACTTGCTAATTCTGTTGCCTCTTCTACAAGGTGGGCCAAAAGAAGTCATCCGATGTTGTTTGGCTCTCATTTTTTTCTAAATGAAAAACTTCGATTCTGTTTGTTAATTATGTTTATATGAACCTTTGGAATTTTATTGGTCAAGTTGAGAAGATGATATCGGCCAAATGGGCGCCGTCACAATTGATTGCCATACGGACTCGTTTTCATCACTTCGGCGAGAACTTCGCGCGACAGATTCTCGCACTCGTGTCGAATGTTGTCCTTGAGGGCTTCCAGGGTCTCGGGCTTGTTCACGTAAACACGGGACGTCACAAAACCCCACAAAAAAAAGTCTGGAACGGTTAAATCGGGCGATCTTGCGGGCTAGTGCAAATCGCCAAAACGAGAGATGAGGCACGATTATTCGAAATAGACACGATTATTCCGCGTTCTTGGGGAGTGTACCGCTCCATGGCTTGTTCACTTGTATTCTACACCTGTCTAGTCCACAAAACAGATTTGACATTGGCGGCCATTTGCAAAAATAAGAGCATCTTCCAATAGGGTGATCTCTTTTGGCCCACCTTGTATATTAATATATGGAATATTATTACTTTCGAATGATTCTTTAATTAAATTAAATTCTTTTTCGCTAAGTAAAAATGAATTTATGAGGCCTGCTTTGGCCCAATAAATCGCATATTCTATGTTCGTGACCTCTTCTTGTATTATTTCTAATTGATATTTTATAGCCAAAGTTATTTCATTTTTAAGTGGATTGTTGTCTTTTATCAATTTCATAATTTTGTTTTTTTGTGTTCGAAAGTTTGTTCATTCTTTCTAATACCATTTTATTTAAAACAACTTGCCTATTGTTATTCTCTAATACGTTATTAATTTTGTCTGTTAGGATTTCGAAGTCTTCATGGTCGGGGCTACCCGCGATCCATTTCCACGTTTTCCTTAGGAAATCTAATGAACGTTTCCTTATTATCTATGGTTTTAATCTGGTGGGTGGTGGGTCTCTATATGTGTGATTTCGTGGGATAGGAAGGGATAGATGGGATCTTCCTTGGATAGCTTTGAGTTGATGGTTACCTATATCTTTCAAGTTCGTTTGGTATACGTCGAGTTCTATTACATGAATCAGTCTGAATGTTCCTGTTTGTATCCGAGCCTTCCCTAGGTCTACTGCGACCAATTGCGAATTGGAGTAATCCAGTATTTGCATCTCAGCCGAGCATCCTGCGAGGAGCGTCCTGAAAAAGAAGTTAATTAGTTCTTTATCTGGCTCTTATGAACCATTCTGCCCGATTCGGTTATTATGCCACTATGTTTGTTTTCTTTGACTGTTTCCCTTTTATATCGCGGCGTGGGCTTGGTTCCGTATCTCTTGTTAATCTTGACGTAGACCACTTCTCCTGGGTCAAATACCTTGAACTCTTGTCTGGTCTTGGTGTGATTTCTTAAGTCGCGTTCTTGTTCGTCTTTTAACCTTTGGATGTTCTCTTGCCTAGCCTTTTCGTATGTCTCCGGGCTTATTCTAGCTTTTCTACCAAAAAACACCTCGATGGGTTTTTCGTTCGTTGTAGAATGGATCGAGCAATTATATTCGTAGACTGCACGGTCAAGCAGTTCTTCAAAAGATCTTAAAGGGTTTTCACATCTAAGGCATCCCATTATCTCTGAGAGTGTAGAGTGAAAGCGTTCTATTTGACCGTTGGCGTTACTAAAATTGGGTGGTGTCTTGAATATGTTGATGCCTAATTGGTCCTCGACCATAAAACTGATAGAACTTGAGTTTAGGGCCTTCTCATTAACGATTACCAGGGTTTCGGACACTCCGAACATGAAAAGGAGTTGCCTCAAAGGTTCCCTAATATCTTCGCTTGAACGAGACTTCACGATCCTTGTTTGGGCATATTTTGAGAACTTATCGATTGCAGTCTAGACTAGATGTTTTTCCGATATATACTCGTAGATATCGACATGCAATACTTGTCCCGGGTACTGAGGTATAGGTGTTGCTCCTATCTCCGGGTGAACAGGGTGTCTCTCGTACTTGTTCTGTTTACAGTTTGAGCACTGTCTCACTACTTCCTCGACTTTCTTGGTCATTTTCGGAAAATAGAATTTCTCTAAAAGTTGCATTTTATTTTCCTTTACGCTACGATGTGCTCTTCTATGCTCCAAGACTATTTGTTCCTCCTTTTCGACTTCTGATGTAAGGTCGATATTTTTTGTCCTTGTAAATTTAACTTTATAATTTCTGAAGTGAGTAGGGTAAATGTTCTGTATCATTCCCATCATTGTTTCCGGCTTGAAGATTCAAGCAAGATTCATTGACTATCGAAGGGTTAAGATGTTTTTTGAATAGCTCAATTAGGACTTCTTCGCAGTAGTCCCTCCGGGTGATAACATGCCTATGGTACATGGGAAAAGGAATATGAAATGTGTAGTTATTTTCATCTCCCATCTCTAACCATAACTGATTCTTGAAGGCGTTTATTGGAGATCTTACTGTGGGAATGAGATCGTGATCCGAGGACTCTGCACTGTGTACTGTATTTGTCATGGAATTGATCTGTAATGGGGTGTCACTTATCGGTGGGCGTGATAGTGCGTCAGCCACCACATTAGTTCTTCCTGGTTTGTACGCGAGCTCATAGTTGTATTCTTCTAAAATCACCTTCCACCTCTTCATATTGGCGTTATTATTCTTGTTGCTCAGCGCGTAGGTAAGCGGCTGATGATCCGTGTACATTTTGACTTTTGAGGTGCCGTACAGAAAGTTCCGCAGGGAATTCAATGTACAGATGATGGCGAGCATTTCCTTCTCGTTAGCTGCGTAGTTTTCCTCTCCTCTGTTAACATCCTCGTTCTGGGTGATGGGTTTACCTTCTTGTTCCAGTACTGCACCTATTGCGTACCCGGACGCATCTGTTGTTAACTGAAATGCCTTCTTTAAATTTGGATTATTATTTTAATACTTTTCTGTCACTTACCACATAGAACATTCCACCCGCAGTACATACATTCGCAGAATATTATTCCCGCTGGTGGGTTTTGTAATTAGCCTCATTATCGCTGAATTATTATATATTAGCTGAGTTACCCGGCTTCGACGGCGGCGCGTGTTTGTACTGAGTTTAACATTACAATAATCCTATTTACACATTTAATTTCTTGCAATCCATTATTTGTACAGAAGTTTTGTGATTTGTGTACGTTACTTATTCCCCGAAAATATTGTATTATGCTCGTAAAATCTCCTCAATATTTCTTATTAATATAAGTTAAGAATTTCTAGAAGCCTTGTTGAATTCGTTATTTTGAAATTCTAAATTTCAACAGAATATTGAATATCAGTTATTATAGAAATTTATATACATACATATGTACATGTCGGAGATGGGGGAGATTGGAACAAATCCAAATCCACCTGCCTTTCGCCTTCCATAGTAACTTCTCCAAAATGCGATGATCCCAGCCGCTTCGCTAACTAACGCTCTAATGGCCGCCCTCCTGTCACCATTCCTCTACCATTTCTCTTCTTCTCCGTGACGGCGGCGCCAACCTATGCGACTGATTTCATCCAAGCAGCTGACATTCCATTCCCAGATGTCGCCACCTGGCATTTCGGCGGTTTATTCCAATTGTCAGATATCATTCTGCGACACGGCCATCCTGCCGTATCACACGCCCTCGTGTGACTTATCTAAGAACTTAACAAAGTTCTCCGTCATAACTAACCAATTCACTCGGCCACCACTGACCAAAAAGGAAAACGAAACATCGTATATCCAACAGTTAACCATGGCTATATTTCTCCGCAAAAAAAACCATTAAGGAGACAATTAATAATCTAATAATATATATATATCCCCTCAAGATCAACCTCAGGCTCGTGTTCATCAGGCAGCATCACGCCTACAGGTCTCGCCACTCTTCCTATTAAGAGTTCCAGAGGACTGTACTTTGTAACCCGATTTTTAGTACAATTTAAGGCTAACTGGACATCAAGGAGCGCATCCTGCCACGAGCGGTTACTAGCTTCTACCGCTGTGAGCATATTCTTTAACGTGCTCATCACACGTTCGACTTGACCATTGGCGCGAGAACTGATCAGCAATAATACGAGTAGGAGCACCGAAGAGGGAAATACATTGCTTCAAGACTTTTATACTATTAGAGGTGTCAATATTTATCGTATGATACAACAGGACGTATTCCTTATTATCATTTTTCCCACTAAGTTTTCCAGTGGCATCAATATGTAAAGTATGCCAAGGAACAGCTGCTTTTGGTATGGGGTGTAATTCAGCCTGAAATTTCCCAGAATAGGACTTTGAAATTTTACACGTAACACAACTATCGATGAATTTTCTAACAAATTTAGAGATATTCTCAAACCAGTAGTGTTCATAGACCTTTTCTAAAGTCTTTTGCCAGCCTACGTGCATCAAGGCCTCGTGAATATTATTAACGATAGACCACCTGAATGACCTGGGGACCATTGGTAAACAACGTGTTTTTCCATTCCGTTGTATCTTAGGACACAATAGGTCAGAGCGGAGCTCGTAAGTATTGGCAACATCCTCACTGAGTTTCTTCTCATTCAGATCAGTTATTAATTTCAGAATTTCGTTGTCTCGCTGCTGTTGTTCCGCCAGTAGCCAGTTATCTGGCAATTCAGCAACATTGACTTGCTTAGGTTTTATTTTAACAGGGATTTTGGTTGAAGGAGAAGGCAGCGGATTCCTTGAGAAGAAGTCCGCATGGCACATGCGACTACCATTCCTGTAGATAATGTCGAATTCAAAGGCTTGCAGGAAAGCCCACCACCTATGTACTCGTGGGGTGAGATCGAGCTTTTTCCGAGATGATTGCAACGAGTTACAGTCAGTAACAACAAGGAACTTACGTCCGTATAAATAATGTCTGAAATGCTTTATTGCATTTACAACCGCAAGAGTTTCTAGCTCATATGAATGGTATCTGGATTCCGGGTCCGTGGTACGTTTACTAAAATAAGCAAAGCTTATTTTCCTTCTTTTGCATTAATATAGCGCCATAACCAATAGCACTGGCATCAGTGTGGAGCTCTATAGGACAATATGGGTCAGAGATCATTAAAACAGGTTCGCTGGTAAGAACTGATATTATTTGTTGCCTTACAACCTCATGATTAGATTTCCAATCAATTTTACCATTGCCCGATGTTAAAGCATATAAAGGTGCCATAATTTGAGAAAATTTGGGTACGAACTGTCTAAAGTAGGAGGCTAACCCTATAAATTGGCGCAACTGAGACGTAGTCTCTGGGGGAGGTAAAGCTGTCAAAGATTTTATCTTTTTCGGATTGGGTCTCACCTTTCCACCGCTCACGCTGAAAACGGACGGCGCATTTCTGAGTCCAAATGGAATATCAAGACATTCATACTGGCCGTCGGGTGTTATAAACACTGTATACTCAATACTGTCAGAATGTACAGGAATTTGGTGAAATCCTGAAGCCATATCCAGGATTGTGAAGAAATAGCAACCGTGCAACCTATCAATTTGATCATAGATAAGTGGTAATGGAAATCTGTCAGGTATAGTGTTATCATTTAGCTCGCGATAATCCACACACATCCGATCTGAACCATCCTTTTTTTTTACCAAGAGGATGGGACTCACAAACGGAGATGAACTAGGGCGAAAAATTTTGGCACTTAACAGTTCAGCAACTCTATTACGAACAATTCTTCGTTCTTCAGGGGCTAAGTCTATAAGGACGTCGACAATAAGTCTTGTGAGGTTCTTTAAGTCGTATTCGCATAGGTTGTGTATCAGCACGAGTATTCGGAATACCACCGACGAAATGCTCCCTGAAGGAATTTAGAATATCAACTAATTTCAGCCTAAAGTCCTGAGGAACGTCAGTATCGACAGTATCAAAATTTACTTCGTTAGGTGTACTAACATCACACACATTGACTACATTAGTTCTGTTTAAACGTAGAAGGCTTGACGTCATATAAACGGCTAGTCCCTGACTCAAAATCTCACGACCAATCATAATGCTATGACGCAAACAATAGTCAGGCAAAACATGAAAAAGTATCTCAAATGAGATATCATTGATCTTAATCAGTACTAAAATTTGCGTAACACTAGTTATGCTTGCCTGTCCAATACCGGTCATTATAACATGATTATGATTATGATATTATAACTTACATGCCACAGACTCTTTAATAAGTGAGCATTCTGCTCCCGAATCATAATAAAAATAAAACTTCTCACCAGAGTGATCCAATGTCCCAGATGGTGCGCTCACTGCGCATAAGTCTACTCGTCGTTCAGTGGAAGACGCTTCTTTCTTTCCAACAACTTTGGGGCAGTTAGAGGCATAGTGCCCTAAACCTCTGCAGTTGAAACAGGTGATGGATGCCTTCACAGGATTCTTGGGATGTTCACCATGTAGACTAATCGGTCCTGCATGCCTTGTTTTGTTGTCCTGTTTGAGTCGGCATTGGAGCGCTCTGTGACCCAGTTTCCCACATTTGAAGCATTTGATTGTTTGAGAAGACACTAATGTTTTATGTCCCTTAACGTCGGTCCCATCAGGATCATTCAGCGAGATTATTCTCTTCAAAAATGACATCGCCTGGAGCTTCTGTTGTAAGCGACTCCTCGTACCGATGTCAGAAGTAAATGAAAGTCGTTGAACTCGTGGCTCGAATTGAGAAAGGTTGGCCAATACAGTGGCCACCACTATTTGTTCGGTAGAAAGGTTCTTCCACCGTAAAGCCAATGATGTTACTGCTGTTGCAGCATACGCGGCAAGAGACTCACCATTTTTGGGCCTACTGTTATTGAGGTTGATCAGGAAAGCCGCTGCAGTCTCGGGGCAGTCGTATCTTGCGATAAATATCTCCTTGAAATCCCTCCACGTCATTCCCGGGTATGAGGCTTGAGATAACCAGACAGATTCCTGCCCTCTAAGCGCCTTGCTTAGCATGGTCATTAAGGATGCGCCTTGCAGCTGCTGGTCCGGAATGCACATTTCGGCCGTACTTACCCAAGCGAACGCGTCCGCGTTGTCCCCCTCGGGTTGAATTCGGGCAATTGGACTTCGCCACCCACGGGCGTCCTTATGGCTTGCACAAACGCCAACAAGTTTTTATTCTGTTGCTCAAGAATAAGTCGCCACCTCTCCTCGCTCGTCACTTCCTTCTTTTGTGGAGTCACGGGCTTAGATCCCACTTCTGATGTCGGAGATGGGGGAGATTGGAAGAAATCCAAATCCACCTGCCTTTCGCCTACCATAGTATAATAACTTCTCCACAATGCGATGATCCCAGCCGCTTCGCTAACTAACGCTCTAATGGCCGCCCTCCTGTCACCATTCCTCTACCATTTCTCTTCTTCTCCGTGACGGCGGCGCCAACCTATGCGACTGATTTCATCCAAGCAACTGACATTCCATTCCCAGATGTCGCCACCTGGCATTTCGGCGGTTTATTTCATTCTGCGACATACATATGTTATTTTTCATTGAAATCGAAAGTTTCGTTCGTCCTTCTAGGTCTTTCATACCATATTCAGAAATTGTGATAAGCCCCCATTTATTTTCTTTAATGGAAATCTATAAAATTACAAAGAGCAGATGCGAAAACGGAGAACTCTTGAAATTAAAAAAAGCTCAATGGCCATTTTGGATCCGCCAGTTTAAATTATTTCTGCTATAAAATTTCAAGATCTGCAACCTAAGAAGTCATAAATATAATATAAATTTTCGTGATATTCCTTTAAAGTTTAAAATTGTTGGTTGGTTGATTTCGGCCGCTTGAACTTTGAAATTTTGGTAGATTTGAAATTAGTTGCCCTAAAGTTTGGTTTGTTTTAATTTTTATTCAAATTCCTCGAAGTTGAATTACCAAGGCCGCATAGCTTTGAATTTCATTGCAATCCGTTGAAATATAAGAACTTTAGTAGCCATTATGGGTTCGCTATATTAAATTTTAGTGTTTGAAATTCATATCCCCTTAGTCTTCTTTATATAAATTTTTATTAATATTGCTTGAAGTGTAGGAGTTTGGGTAGCCATATTGGATCCGCCATCATGAATTTGGACATTTTGATTGCAGAATTAAAATTATCGACTCCGAAAACCCCCTAATGAGGATTTTCAGGGCAATCCCTTGCAGTTTTGTTTAACTTTTTCGATAGCGTTTTCTGGTCCACCAACTTAAATTTTGGTAAATTTGAATTCTGTAAAACCAAAGATATATAGACATATTAAATTTCATCAAAATTTGCATAAAATTGAGGAATTTCGGTCACCATATTAGATCCGGCATTTTGAATTTGGAAATTTTGATGGCAGATTCGGAATCAGTGACCCCGAAAATCTCATAGTGCGGATTTTCAGGACAACCCCTGGAAGTTCAACTAGCTTGATAACATAACTAACCGGTAGCCATCTTGGAACCGCCATTTTGAAACCTTGCACTTTATCAATATAAAGGCCTATATGTTAAGTTAGATTATGTACTACCTTGTGTCAAAAAATTAGGTCTATCGAAGCAACCGTTTAGTCGTGATTGAGTAACAAACAAACAAATAAACACACTTGCATTTTTATATACATATATCATAGATGCTTATCGTTATGAAACCGCCCTGCATGCCTCCGACTAACACATTAAATGTACTCGATTAAGTGTTTTGTTTTTTAATTCATCTGAAGTTATTTATTATGTTATTTGTAACTGTAATGTGTAGACTGCTATTGAAGAACGGCTTACAGCCGATACTTTATGTGAATTAATTATTAATGCGTCTATTGTTCAGAGCCAGATCGAACCAAAGAGGGGATATTGATCGACAGAGAGCTTTGTTTAGAGTACCACTTATGAGAGCTTAGCATCGATTTGTTAGGACGTCGAGCTGTCCGTTGCATCCACTTTCAAAACGAAGCGTAATGCGTGACTGCATTCGTGACTAGTCTGTTATTTTTTCAACGACGATGCTGCCCCTTTACGATTTTAGTCCGATCTTATTCCCATCTCAGGATCCGAGTGGCAGTTCTCCTTATTATATATTTGCATGTACACATCCTACTTTATATAAAAAAAATTCTTAGCAATCATTTTTATTGATTTATTGTGATAAATTCTATTGTAAGTTCCTCTCTAGGTATATCGCGGCAGATACGATTGCTCTATTTAATGAATATTGTTATTTTAAGAGTAAAACATTCTCAAATAAACCAGTGACATTTTTCAATATTTGTTTTATTTACAAGGTCTATACGCTTACAGAATTATTATTCGACAGTCTTGACTGGTTCCTTTGCCTCCTTTCCTATCTCGATTTCTTCGACCTTGTGTAATCCGGACATTCGAACGATCTTCCCCTTCTCGACGTTAAACAATTGTGCAAACTGCAGAGCTGTAAAAGGGATTTATGTAGATCAATCAACCCTAAACTTCTTTACCGATTGTAAATTAACCTCCTTCCCCTGGAAAAAATTCGATATCTTCGCCGAAAGTTCGAGTTCTCTCCCTGTTTTGGGAAAGCAAAATAACTTTTTAACCGTACGTAACCCACCGAACATTTGGGCGAAAAATTTTCATGGAGGATATCGCCAAAGTATCCTTTGCATGAGATCAAAGCAAAAGAAATAACACGAGTGGAAAAGCTTAAGTATTATTGCTTATTTTTAAGGCAGAGGAAGAGCAACATTGGGTGTATTTTATTTTTAAGCAAGATACGCGGCACGATAAATCTTTAAGGCGACTTGTTGAAGATATCTTGTGCGAGAAATTAAAAGCGACAACAACAATTCATTTAATGTTTGAATAATGTTTAAATTAAGTGAATTTATATATACTGAAAACATGTGTTCTTAGTTATTGTGTGAATCTTCTATTTTCTTGAAGAAAAAAACGCAAAACGCGTTAAATAATTCGTTTTAAAGATAAAAAGAAATATTTTTTCGCCAGGAAGAAATGTTGGCAAACTGCATTAACGTATCATCTTCGTATCACCTAGAAGATATGCATTCATTACTTCGAGCGTGACAGTTTCTCCCAACAGAAGATAAGAACGCAATACGAATATGATAATAATCCGCGAAAAATGTTATCATCAAAGTAATAGCAAAGGGATCTTCCGCGTTTCGCCATGTTTGCTGGAAAACTAGGAGAGCATTCGAACTTTCAGCACACACGGGTGTAAAGTATGACATCTCAACCCGCGTGCTTACTGTTTACCAGCCTCCCATCAGTTCGGGTGGTAACTGGTAATATTACACACGGATTGAGATGTCCTAATTTGATTCCTAGGTGTAACTACTAATGTACAATTAAATCTGAAGTATCGGGAACGTAATGGAAGGGAAGGAAGTTGGACCTCAATCTCAGAGCAGAGGTCATGCAAAACATTCGGGTAACCACTTTATTTAGGGTATTACAAAATATGTGTCCTCTGATCTGCATTCTAGCAGCTGATCTATCGTTACAAGGAACATGTAGTTTTTATATGACCATTACACCTGGAGTTTTCTACTATCGGTGTCTGCTGCCGTTGATATTAAGTCATAGAAATATAAACTAAGTTTAGTTTATATTTCCATGTATTAAGTGCGTGCCGGACAGGCCCAGGTTTAGTTCTCTCCTCACTGATGCAGAAGCAGGGTGGAAGGAACATGGCTTTGTAGTTACACACTAGCTCAAATTTATGTCAGAGAATCGTCCAAGTGTTCTTTAATTCCCTGAAATTCCTAGATAAAAATAATTCTCACCTGGGGACATATCAGCTTCCCACTTTGGTTTATACCCGTAATACTTAGCCCAATCATTGCGGCCCGTGTACATCATGTAACCCACAACACCAAAGGCTTGCCATGCAAGTAGCATGTACAACAAACTCAGTCGTCTTTTCCATAATTCCGCCCTGTCGATAGCAATGACTGAGGTATTTCTCCTAACAAATCGGCGGAGCCACCTAAGACGAAACAGAGCCATGCCGCTGGGCTGTCTTATCAGTATCAGATTTGAATTCTGAAACTTCACATGATATTATGTAAATATAACCTCAATCCCTCTGGAAATATTTTTTCACAAAATTGATTTTCAATTTTTTTTAATTGAGTATGCGTGATTAGTGAATGCTTTACTTTATTTAGGTAATCAATTAATGTTAAGTTTTTAGCCTTTTAGAGAAATCGAAATCAGAGTAGAAATATTTTGATTATTAATTAAAATTCACAATGAATAAAAAAAATGTTTAGTACAAGCTGTCAATTCAAGGACAATTGTGAATGTTTGAATAATTTTTGTTTGTAAACCATGCATTTAATTGTGAATATTTATCATTAAACTGTCAAGAGTGTCAAGTAAAGCAAAAGTGGGTTGCTCTTTGTTTTTGGCACGCCAATTTTATTTTCCTTATAAATATATATGAATGGTGCATTATCAGATAATTCAAATAGACAAAATCATCCTTTTGGCACCCAGCAGGTGGACGAAAATACGCCTCTGATGGATGGTCATATTGGGGAACCGAGTGTTAGGCAACTAGATCGGCCTGACATTAGCGAAAAAGCGGCAAGAAAAAAACGTTCGAAGCCACAGAATGAAGCAAATTACGGGGTAAGTAAACTATACAAAAAACTGGACATAAGAGAAACATTTTAATATGTTTCAATTCAAGTCAATTGGCGATGTTCCGGAGGTAAACATACGACAAGGGTCTGGAGAAGGTAGCTCTTCAAACACTCGACGACCAGGGCAACCCTGCGGGGGCCCAAGTGAAAGCGCCGATCAGGAAGCTTGGTTGGAAGAGGGGGAGGAAGGATTGAAATACGGAGCACAGCATGTAATAAAGCTTTTTGCTCCAGTTTCACTCTGCATGCTCGTGGTAGTCGCCACCATTAGCTCTGTACACTTTTACTCTACAAAAGACGTTTACTTGTAAATAGCTATATTTTTGGCTCGCTCAGCGAAATGAAGGTCATCCTGCCCTTGAAGTAATTTACCGTCAGCATTCTATGGGCTCAAACGTTAAACCTGTTTGAGGTGAACAGAACGCGAGTTTAAACGAGTCTCTATGATAATCTCAACTACTATTTATCCACGAAAACCTTTTATGACACTCCGTTCTAGTCACATAAGTACAGTAAATACTCGCACTGTAGTTATGTGACCTGTTGAATTCCATCGGAATCAAGAATAACAGTCAATCAATTGAGTCCTTCACTCCGCTGGTCGAGGCTTATTTCTTGGTCCAATTTTTAATTTTTCATATTTACAGACTTTATACACCATTCCATGAGTCCTCTCCAGATGCAGGGACAAAAATCTGGAACGCGTTGGCAAACTCCCTTATTCTTATGGTCGTTATTGTTATCATGACCATTTTGCTTATTGTCTTGTACAAAAAGAGGTGTTACAAAACTATCCATGGCTGGCTTATTTTATCATCTTTCATGCTGCTTTTCATTTTCACATACCTTTATTTGGAGTAAGTAATTATGGGAATTTAAATAGCAATTATATTATTTATCTTTTTCCAGGGAACTGTTGCGCGCCTACAATGTGCCAATGGACTATCCCACAGCTATCCTCATAATGTGGAACTTTGGGGTAGCTGGTATGATTTCTATTCATTGGCATGGGCCTCTAAGGTTGCAACAAGCATACTTAATTTTTGTTGCTGCCCTAATGGCATTAGTTTTTATCAAATATCTTCCAGAGTGGACAGCGTGGGTAGTATTAGCTGTGATTTCAATTTGGGGTATATTACTTGCAGCAAAGAAGACTCAGTGAAAATTTATAATCCCGTATTACATTTAGATTTAATCGCTGTTTTGGCGCCGAAAGGGCCACTGAGGATTCTCGTGGAAACAGCTCAGGAGCGGAATGAGCAAATATTTCCTGCATTAATATACTCGTGTAAGTAAAAAAATTTGAAACTCACAATTTATTAGTCGTAAAATCCGACTAATTGGGCACATTCCCTACGCCAAACTGATCCTAAATATATGTACTGACTTTTACGTCGGAAAAAGCTAAATTCAGTATAGATTACACTTAAATATGATATTCTTAATATTAGCTAATGAAACTCTTTCTCCTTTTTACTAAATCTTTATTTTTCCGAGTTTTGTTCGTTTGTTTGCTTTTAAGTTTGCCTTCAGCTGAAGCCGTCACAGCTGTGACATATGGACAACACGAAACTCGTCAGGTAATGGTGCAGCTTCACTTCTTGGAGGGCACCAGCAACAATATTTCAGTTCTCTTGATGGTCACAAAGACCCAAGTTCCAGCCCGACTGCCAGCGGCCAAAACGACACCACGAGTATGTCGTGATGTACTGTGTGGCAGTCGCACCAGAAGGGTGGATAACACCATTAAGAGACATATTAAACAAACAAATGTTTTATATATATAATTTATCAGTAGTGACCCTAGTTTACATAACAGATATCAAACAACAACAAAAGCTAAAATCTTGTCCCTAGCCTCTCTTAAAACTAAATAGATACAATTCGATCTACCAATCTCTATCACACAAATTCCAGAAGTTAGAGATATGACAACCACATAAATTAAATGACAGGGGTGAGCTTGTGATGACAAGGGGGTCCGCAATCTGGAGTTCAATCGAATACGTATAGCCCAGTAAAATTAGACTTTGACTACGAAAAAAGTCCTGACAGGCTGAGTTTTTGTGGATACCTTTGCTTCGATGTACTGAAAAGTTGCCTACATTTGAGCAGTGGGTTTATCTGTTTTTGGGGGTTCGAGGGGATTTATTTTAGTTTTTTGCAAATATCTCGTAAAATATAAATTTATCGAGAAAACATGACAAAATTGTAGCCTATGAAGTTCTGCACAAAAAAGCGCTACACTTTGTCCCGTAGAATCAATCGTTTTCTTTAAAATGTAATGTGTTAAACCTCCTATTTTTTAATACCTAATCCTTTCAACACCACTTTGGAGGTACAGGACGAGCCGCGTTTTTTATGTGGTATCTCAAATAGGCCTAATCCACATATAAATGAAATAAGAAAATCAGTGTAAATTATTCAGCCTCGTTGATTCTATTATTTATTGAACCATTGGATCAATTTCTTCCTCGATATCTTCATTAATTTCTATTTCCTGACTCTCGGCGATTAAACATGATTACCCACGGCAATGTCCATATACTGAAGAACAGCGGAGACCTATTTTTCTGCACGAGCAACTCGAATTATATTTTATATCCTTGTATTAACCTCCACGGTGATGTGAATAAAAGTATGTATTTGAAAACAACGGACATTGTAACTTTACCGTACATTTAACACAAAAACGATTGATTCTACAGAACAAAGTGTAAGGACCTGGTTTGAAATTTATATGCTACAATTTTCACATAACTATTATAATTCCATTGACAAATTGATGTTTTAAAAGATATTTCCGAAAACTAGAACTAACCCCCTGTAACCCCCAAAAAAAAAATGCCGCTCAAATTTAGGTAACTTTTCAGGATATGCTTAGGACATCGAAGCAAGGGCCTCCACAAAAATTCAGCCTGTTAGGATTGTTTTCGTAATAAAAGTGTAATTTTTTGGGGGCTGATCGAACGCAACTTTATCAGACGTTTTACTAAAAAACGATTGGTTCTACAGAAAAAAGTATAAGGATCTCGTTTCCGCAGAATTTCAGAGGCTACAATTTTCTCATTACTGATTTTCTCAACAAATTGATGTTTTAAAAGATATTGTCAAAAAACTATAACTCACCCGCTTTAACCCCCAAAAAAAGGAAAACCCGTAGCTCATATTTAGAAAGCTTTTCAGGATATGCTAATACGACATCGAAGCACAGGTCTTCACAAAAATTCAGCCTGTTAAGACTTTTTTCGTGATATCGACCTTTTTTTTTGACTAATTTTCCTGGGCCAGTCGAAAGGTATGAAAGATAAGATAAGATAATATATAATTTATTAGGTCAAAAACTTTAAATATATTATACAAAAAAATTTGTAGACTTATATTCAATGATTGAACATTTATTTTAAAGGTTCTTTTATGTCATTTATTTATGAAAAACAATTTCGGTCAAATGACCACCACGGATTACTTGGTAGTAGCCCATTCGGTCCATTCAATTTTTGAGTACATTTTCGATTGTTTCGCGCCTTATGCCAGCAATGGCAGCTTGAATCTCGTACTTGAGGTCTTGAATTGTTTCTGGTTTGTTGACGTAAAATTTATCTTTCACCGCTCTCCAAAGATAATAGTCCAACGGCGTCAAATCGCAGCTTCTTGCCGGCCAAATCACATCACCATTTTTGCTGATTATGCGATTTCCGAAGATAGCGCGCAAAAGATCGATTGTGGTCAACCGGCTTTAGCTGCTCTACCAATCAAACTTTATATTGCTTCATGGCAAGGTCTTTACGCAAAATTTGCATCAAAGAAGTGCGTGCAATATCCAATTCTTGAGAACGATGACGAGTTGATTTTGATGGTTGCTCACGCACACTTTGAGCAACAGCAGTTTTCGATTGAGCGCACCGGACGAGTACGTACACGGGTTGGTTTATCCACCAACATTCCACTTTCACGAGCTCGCTTCACGAATTGATCCACAAATTGGGTTTTTGGAAGTTTTTTTTGTCAAATTTTTTTTTCAAATTTATCACAGTTTGAGTAGAAGACACCACTTTGGAAATAAGTTTTTAATATTTCTCAACTTTCTTCAAGCGTGAATGTCAAACCTTAAACTAAATTTCTGTCATTCTCGACTTGACAAGTGTACTATTAGTAGTCATCTAAAACTTCTTATATTTTGTTCCACTTTTATTTCATTCAGAAGATTATTAAACATTTGTAATCCTCGATACATCAACTGGTTCTGCGTCCTCATTTTGCTAGTATAACGTACTCTAAAATTCATTGCTTTTCTTGGTGGACGGTTGACTTTCACTAACATATCTTAGGATTTTTACTAAATAATTCGGCAATAATTTACCATATACTTTAATTTAAATATCATTATTATCACAATATACTCTAGCCTTTGACGCACATTCATCCAAGTTAATCTTTCTAACATGTCCCTTACTAATGTATATATGTTGCACGATAGAATTATCCGCATTGCCTATTTTGCAATTTTTGAAGTCTCTTCAGACTCACACTTATTACTTTGTTTTTAATTCTATTCAAGAAACATTTTTTGAGCATTTTAATCGCATATTCTCGTTACGTGCAGCTTAAAGTTCATACATTTATCAATAGATACGATTCACACACTCAATTAGCGCATTGTTCGCTCGTAGAATAACAGTAACATCCCTATTGATAACCATACATTTCGATTTATTCACATTAAGCTGTAGTTTGTTCATGTTCAACCACTCAACAAGTCTAATGAAATCTTCATTCAAACGTTTTTCACGTTCATCCACATCTTCACCTGCTATATATATGAACGTATCATCGGCAAACAGCATCAATTGCATGCTTCTGAGAATTGTTGACATATCATTCACATATATTATAAATAGTAATGTTCTCAATATCGATCCCTGCGGCACTCCCAGTTTAACCTCTTCCTCTTTAGATCATCCTTCTCTGTACCTTGTTTGCTGTCTTCTGTTTGTTAAATAACTAGAATGAACCATCTCAATTCAATGTCTCTCACTCCAATTCGCCAGTTTTTATAAGAGTATTTTTCTATCGATTGCCTCGAACGCACGTTTGAAATCCAGAAATGCAGTTACAATATCCAATCCCTTATCCATAGCTTTCTTCCACTCCGCTATTATCAACGTTAATGCTGTTTCACACGAGTGCTTATTTCTAAGGCCTGATTGCTGCTCCATCAATATTTCCACCTTTTCCACATACTATGCTGCTTTTGCACAACTTAATTGAGATTCGCCTATCCCCGACTCAAGTTTTCTAACTATTCTGTTATGGATGACTTTCAGTAATAATTTGAGAGCATGGGATATCAGTATCAATATTACGATAATCATCACATATCGACGCATTGTTCTTCTTCGGGAGAATGATAAAGGTGGACTTTAGCCATTCTGTTGGAATAGTACCCTTGTCGTATATGGCGTTAAAGAGGTTGTTCAGAAGCTTTATCCCTTCCTCATCCAATAACTTCAGTAGATCGTTTGGGATCATGTCGGGTCCTGTCGCTAATCTGTTCTTTGCTGACTTAATTATTATCATATTATAAATTACCTTTTCTACCGAAACATTTAGGCTTCTTTTCCATGAAACGGGATTAACCTGAGTTTAGGGTTTCGTTAACTACCTTTGTTAACGTAGGTATTATTAGGCCCGCGTTATCAAGTGTCATATTAACATCCATAAAGTTGAAATCTGTTTTGTTATTCATTCCTTTGCAATTATTACCAATATCCTCCGTCTCTACTGTTCTTAAAACAAGCCTTTTAGGTAATTGCACTAAGCTGCTCTCATCAAACGCAACATTAGGAATGCTTTTATTAACTCCTTCTACACTCCTTATAAAGAACTTTTCTCTGCTATATTATTTTATCCATCTACTTTACCATTTTCAAACATTATCCTCTACTGAACACTTCCTTGTTTTGTTCAAGTTACCAATTTCTTCAGAGTTTCCCACATTCCTTTTGGTCCCCCAGCTTACTATCAATTCTTCTTCTTATATAGTTAACTTTGGCCTCTCTTATCTGTATTTTAAATGAGTTTCCACATTTCTTATATATATCCCAATCATCCCTTAAACCGCTTAATTTTATTACCCGATACTCCGTTATTTTCTCTTCTTTCACCTTCTTTAAATATTGATTGAACCATTGATTCGACTCATTACATACAGCCTTAGATTGTACAAACTTTTGAGATACGTATATTGTTACCATTTTCTCTCGGACACTCTTTCATATCAGTTATTTTTGCAGTCTCACTCAATAAGTTCCTTCTGAAAAAAATCTTTATCATACTTAAGGAATCTAATATTCACTTCCTGTTTCCTATTTATCGTTCTTTCAATTTTTACTGAAAATTCAATCCTTTCATAGTCAGTTAGTTGTAGTTCACTGTTCACTTTCGCTTTTATGTTTTCCAAATTATAGCAAGGTAATCAATTAATGTGCTATAGTTTTCGGTTACTCTTATCGGCTCTTCTATTAGTTGCTGAAATCCCTGATCCGCTAATATATTTAACGCCTTTCATACACACTATGCTTTAAAAGGTCAATATTTAAATCAACGCATATAGTTATCTTACTTTTGTCCACCAAATATTCCTCACACCATTCCTCAAATAATTCACAAAAGTTAGTCAATCCACTCGGAGATTTATAAACAATACCTATCCACCATGTCTCATTACCCTCGCACACTTTGCCTTATATTATCCAGACTTCATTGTCTACTTGCATTTTGTATATTACTTCCACTGTTTATTATTTTTAATATATAATGCAACAACCCCGGTTTTACTAGAATATGAGTCACATCTCCAACATAATACCCCTTTAAAGTTATTTCCGTGTCGAGTATATGTTCTGTAGTATGTGTTTCACTTAACCACATTTATGTTTCAATTATTTTCACCACACATTGACTGCGTATACACGATATCCAAAGTCGCGACTTTGGCCTAGCGTAGCCCAAAGTCGCGATTATCTTTGTCGTGTAAACGGGCAAGTCCCAAATCTGGCCTAGCCCCGATTGATTTGGGCCTAGGCCTGATATATGTGTATGTGTGTGCTCGATCCCTCAAACGTCATAAATCTTACTTGCACACAGATAGCACACAAAGGCAAATATCCTAGTCCACTTTTGTGCCGTTTACACGAGCAGCCCTGATTTTGGCCTACAACCGGTTTCTAGGCCTGATTTGGGACTGTCGTGTATACGTACTCATTGACTCCAACTCCTCAAAATTGTTTATAGGTCTCTGGCATGGAAATATGAACTAAGCACGGAACGGCTGTAAACCAGATTTAGCGTACCACATTCCCTGATGTGTTAGAATTGGCTGTCGATCAGTGCAGGCGTAAATATGAAGACATAATCAGAAGGAGGCATACAATTCAAAATTTTCCGAAGTTCCTTCCATAATGTCTATGCCCCCCTTAACATCTATTTATACGCTGCCATTCACCGCTTGTTATAATTCTTATTTAGCTCTCCCTCATAAACGCTGTTGCTGTACTCCTCTACGCAGCTATCTTTAGGTGGTCGCTCATGTACAGTGTTTATACACGATACAGCTGTTCCGTGCTATGGTTCTTCAAACTTCAATTTTTAGACCTAGACATTTAAATTCATTACCATAGCTTTACATTCCCTCCCGTCGTGATTTCCCGCACATTTAGAGCATATTTTGTAGCATATAATCACCCCATTGTGTTTTTTAGAAACTCCGCTTACTTGAATTCCTGTCGGATCCAAATTTTTAGCAACATCACTATTTGTCGCTTCAGAATAGTTGGATCATTTTTTTTAAACATCCACATAATTTCGCTTCTCTTTTATTTTTACGTCCCGCTTTTAGCTTTTTGACTTCGCCCGATATTTTATTATAATTTTTTTCATGCTACTCAATTTTTCCACCACTTTATCTATGCCTTTTTTTGCCATGCTTAATACTCACACTTATTTTATTCAACTTTCAATCAATCGCTCAAACCTGTGCACTTTACGTGGAAATCTCTTCCGCAGACGCCACTACTCGGTGTTTGATGTGTGGCTTTGCTTTGGAAATAAGTTTTGTACCTTGCTGGAAAATAGAAATTGTTCAGAATAAAATCATGCACCCTGTAGAAGCGTTTTAATTTTCATAGCATCTCCTCCCAAATTTGTGTCTTGCTCTCACAAATTATTTGTTTATAACTTTCTATTTCTAACAAAATGGAACGTCTGGTCTGGTTAACGATACGCAAGGTCATTAAAAGCTAAGGGAAAACATCACGAGTGTCCCTTCTTCTTGTTAGATATTCTTTGGCAGTGGATATTGTTCTCTTATGTTGACATATTTAGTGCATTTTAAAATGAAATGTTCCTCGTTCTCAGCAATCCCGCAAACTTCACAGTCCCCCATCTGTACTACTTTCCATCTTACCAGCCTACTTATCACAAATGAGTGTCCCATCGTACTATATTTAGAGACCTAATGATTTTGATAGGAAGACCAAGATGGAGAAACCAGGGTTTTGTGTTAACGCCTTGATATATATTAGCAAAGAATCTATCTGCCTCGAAAATATTCTCGGAGGTTTTCCCTTTCAGCGCTCTGCAGCCATTAAGGCTGTCCGTCAAAATAACTATTTTTTTTCCATCCCCTATCTGCCGCCAATTTAACGGCCTGCAACATTGTCAATAAAAACCACCGGAAAGACCACCCGTCCCACAATGGATGCATCCGTAGCAATAATTCTGCCATCAGCTGCAAACGAGTTTCTTTTTAGGGTTTCGTGGCCAAATGGCAAAAATAAAACCCTTATAATTTCGTCATGTCCGTCTGTCTGTTCTTATGTCACAGCCTTCTTACTATTATGTAATGATTATTAATGCATTCCGTACATAGAACTGAGAGAAGAGAAGAGAGTTTTTCCCTTAGATGAACAGTTTGCGAAATATAGGCTCCTAAAATTGTTTCAAATGCTCCCCCCCACTTTCTAACCATACGATTAAAAAAATCTGAAAAAAAATTTAGAACGAAAAGTATTTTGAACAAGCAAGTTTTTTTTAGATATCAACAATTATCAGTTTTCAATAGCAGACATCTAAATACTAAGGAGATGTTCAACAAAGAAATTGCATTTTTTATACTTCAAATTGGCCTGATTTCGTAGCGTGTACTAAAACGTATGGTCAAGGCCTAATACTTATACATAAATTATTGTTTATCGAATCGAACGCAGTTATTCTGTATGCTGTGATAAAAATCCGCATCAACCCTGGATATTCTTCTTCGCCGTAATCAAAGATGGCCATTCAAAATCCCACTAATGGTTCTTATGGCTCTGGCGTTATTTTCTGCTACCTTAAGAGCTTGACTATAGTGCACACCACTTTTTAGATTTTAATTTTTTTTTTCGAATTAAGCGTTTGTAACGTACTAACATTAACTATAACAAGTTTTAAATTTGATGAAAAGCATTTCGGGATTCATTTGAGTTGAATTTTTTGTAAAATGCATGAATTTTCTTTAAAATTCCGCAAAAGCTTTTCTACGCATAAATTCGTAAATTGTTTCTCTAGCTAGACGTGTTGTACCTGTTTGGAAAGGCAACAAGATGGGTAATGCAATAATTTAATGACTGTACCTGCAGTGGTAGATGTGACATTGGTTGGCATTTTTGGAAAGCACAATCAGATAGTAGTTGATATCGCTGCGTTGAGAAGATCAAAAGATAAAAATACAATAATAATGTGCATCCCGAATTTATGAATCACCCTGTAACTAGAAAACTGAGCAAAATCTATTCTATATTCTATGTCTATTTGCACTTCTTGTATCCGTACGACTGTATCGCCTACTGACGGATTATTTGCCTTACAAAATATCTACGTACTGAAATTTGTTCCGTGTACACACACACATATGGACACACCGAAGTGCATATAGTCGCTTCCATATTATAACTACCCAAACCACACCTCTCACTTGTATACTAGGTTGCGCTATTTACAGACACTAAATGTTCTGACATATATATAATTTTTCCTGTGCTGTACTCTAGTTTCAAGAAATTCAGGAAAAAATTTTATTCGCCCTTTACCAAAGACCAATCTATGTACATATCTATATTGCCACAAATATGGCCCGGGCATTTGCGGTACGGGCACAATTCTTTATTGTCGGAGCTACTAGGGTGTCAGGCCGGGGAAGTTATTTCTGAAAACCACGAATGTGGACATAAATGTGCACCAGCCTGCAACGCACAGAAGTTCGGGCGTACAATGTTATTCATATATGTTCATGCTTCATGCATTGTAGCCTGCGTCGTCGGGTGAGGGGTTCAGAAAGGCCATAGTTAGTGCGGTGGTAAACAGGGCAGATGAGAGGGGCCGATCTAAGGTTACGATGATTAGTATGGAGAGAAATCCGCTGAAGCAGGGAAGAGCAGTCAGTGTCGCCAGACAGTAGCTGGTGGGTGAAGGTAATATCTGCAGAGTCGCGTCGCTGCCATAAGGGCTCCAAGTCGATCAACATCAGGCGATTTTCATAGGGGGGAAGATTAATATGATCAGACCAGGGAAGCTCTCGTAAAGCAAATCGAAGGAACCTTCGCTGGAATGCTTCAATCCTGTTGATGTTGGTAGATTGAGAGCGAGACCAGACTTGAGAAGCGTATTCAAGGAGAGGCCTGACGAACGAGACGTATAATGATTTAGCAACGTAGGGATTACGGAACTCTTTCACAAAGCCGAGTGCAGAGTTGGCTCTAGCAACCACGCTGTCAATGTGATCACGAAAGTTTAGTTCGCTGTCACAAATGACACCGAGATCGCGAAGGGAGGAGACAGTTGGGATAGGTTCATCATATAACAGGTAAACCCTAAGGGGAGGAGAAGGGCGTTTGCGGGAGTAGATAATTGATTGGCATTTGGAGACATTGAGTTCGATGGAGTTTTTATGAATAAAATAAACTAAAATTGTCAAGATCGTCTTAAAGCAGTCGGGAGTCCGTGGAGAAGGAAATTAGTGTGGAGATTTTCATATCATCAACGTAAATGGAAATGTCAGAGTGCTTAATAATATAATCGACATCCTTAATGGCAAGAATGAAAAGCAACGGACCTAAGTGGCTACCCTGAGGGACACCCGAATTAGTCACGAAAGAGTTGGAGGAAGCAGAGCAGAGAAGAAGCTTATACTGGTGTTGATCATGATAAGACTTAATCCAAGAAAGGAAAAGCTGATTGAAGCCAAGGGAGCACAGTTTGAAAGGTTGTTTTTTCCTGTTCGAAAAGTTTGGGTATACAGGAGAGTTTGGCAATAGAACGGTAGCTGGAAATGCCGCTCTTGCAGCCCTTTTTATGAATGGGGATGATGAATGAGTCTTTCCACCTAGCAGGGAAGATTCCTTGAGTGATGGAAAGTTGCAAAATGGAGGAAAGGGGTTGATCGCACCTTTTCAGGACAATAGCGGGAGTGCCGTAAGGGCCTCGACTGAAATCATCAGCAAGTACGAAGATGACGGAGGCGACCATTGCTGGGTTGATGTTGATGAAGGCATGGCAAGTCTGGGCACAGAAGCGCATGAAACGGAAATAGCTAGCATCGAGCACGGAAGAATTCTCACTGAAAGATTGGCTGAAGTTGTGAGGGTCGGAGGAAGAGGTGTCACCAAGTTTAAGTGTTGAGGGGTAACCACTCGATTTTATCTTGATGTTGATGAATTGGTAGAAGCGTTTAGGATCGGATTGCATATGTTGGAGATATTCAAGATAAGAGGATTCTCTGAAATCAGAGAACAGAAGCCACAGAAAGGTAGTTGGAGAGGTCAGGATCGGAACGAGATAAGAGATAGGCCTGTCACAATTTTTTTCGCATGTTTCGAACGGACCGAAGTTCTTTATTATACCATGGGGGAGTTGAGGAATGGTCTCTCCGAGGGGATGGGGGGGAGAGATGGGTACTCTCAGTGACAACCGAGTTAACGGGGTCGAACGTAAAGATCAAATCAAGTTGTCTACCGAGGTTGTTGATTATGCCACTAATTTGGCAGAGACCACAGTAGGAGAGACGGTCAATGAGTAAGGTCTTTTTATCGGAGAGGGCGTTAGAAGGGACATAATGGAGTTCATCATCAGAGCGATCCCATAGGAGGCGAGGAAGGTTAAAATCACCAAGCACGATGACTTCATTATTAGGCCCAAGAATATTAAAGAGGGAATTAATAACATCAGTGGCAAATTTGTAGGCGCTTTGTTAAATTAACAAAATGGCGGCCTCAGGAAAAAATGTTTCCAGATTTTCGGGAAAACACCAACAGTTAATTGTTTATAAAAAATCGAAATTAAAAACAAAAACAAAACGCATCGATCAGGCACTAGCTTTTCATGTTTTCAAAAAGCTGTATAAATTTCATTAAAATCTATCGAGCGGTTTTCGAGCTACAGTGGCCACCAGTTCAAAACACATGGTTTGGAAAAAGAGCCATTACTTTTAAAATTATTAATTTTTTTTTTCTAAAATTTCTGTCAAGTCAATTCGACACCTTATTTAATGATGCTATGTTTTTACTTTTATAAAATAAAATAATTTACTGGCAAAAAAAAAATTATTTAAAATTGTCATTTTTTCATTTCTCTGACTACACCTAACCCCTTAAGTCATTATCGCAGGTGTCAAAACGAAAAACAGAGAAGTTGGTGGCAAATACCACATTACTGTTTACACTAGGAATTAAGTTGGTTTCATAAGAGCGAAGACGTCATAAGGAAAAACGAGGGAGTTCTGGAAAACGGAGGAAGTTTTGGTACGCAACCCTTTGACATTTTGATAGTACAGGGAAAGATAACAGGGAGAGCTAGCATGGTAAGACAAGGGTAGGACGGGGATTTCGGGGGACTTTGGATATGTCCTAAAGGCTGCCCTTCTGCGTCGATTACAACCTTCTGATTTTAGGAATTAATTATTTCGACCCAAAAGTCAATCTTTCTCGGACTGACCGATTGACTTCATATTTACATCATAAAAAATGTTAGTTAGATTGCGATAATCGTTTATAGTTAAGTTGGGACTTATAAGTGTCGCCAAGATCTAACTTTTATACCACTTTACCGATTGACTTCATATTCACATCATGTGCTAGTTAGATTTGCGAGAATGGTTTATAGTTTGGTGTGGGCCCGATAGGTGTAGCCAAAATCGAACTTCTATACCGCTTGACCGATTGACTTCATATTCACATCATATGTTAGATTGCGAGAATGGTATATAGTTAGGTCTGGACCCGATAACGCTGAATATAGCGACTGGAACGTAAACACAGACCCGATTTATCAAATATGAAAATTGTCGCTCACTGGGAAAAGTAATTGACGACAATGTATGTATGCACCTGCCAAAGTTCTCAAAGTCCGCGATCCAGTAACAAGTAACAAAAAGAACACCGAATTAGAAAAACTATTGAACTTTCGTGATCTTCCAAATAATGATAGTGTTTCATGTTATGCTAATGCAACCATGCAATGCATATTCAGTTGCCCTTCTGTGAGATCGAAAATTAAAAGTTTGGCATCTGATAATATCTTACGGCAATGCCTGCAAATATACATGACATCAACCAGTAGTGTCAACACGATTGATCTTCGCCAGTATGTTGACTCTACTGTATATGGAACAAATGAACAACAAGACGCTGCATTATTTCTAACCGATCTCTTGAACCTTAAAAATATCCCTAGAGATATTGTTGAATGTTGAAACGTTATACTACGACATGTTTGAATGTCGCGTTTTCATACACGAGCATAACGACAGAACTTAGTACTGTCCTTGCAATATCAGTTGGTGCTGAAAAAAACACTGTAACACTTCAGAAACTTCTTGACAAGGATTTTAGGAAACGAGAAAAAAGCAATGCTATATGTGAGCACTGCTTCATACTCAGAAAACGCGAAAAGCGATAGTGGTATCTATTCCTTCAATTTTTGCGATGCAGCTTAAACTGTGTAAAATGCAGAATGGTGTCATTTAAAAGTATCCCCACCTATAAACTTAAGATTGCTGGTCATTATTACAATGTCGTGAGTGCAATATTTCCTTAGGGACTTCATGAGAGTGGGCACTATACAATACACATGTATGCTGCGAGATAAAAATAAGTGGCTCGAAATGTACGACTTACACATAACGAGAAACTCCTGGCCTTACTTACAAAGCTAAAGGGGTGAATATTTTGTTATTTCAGCAGCAGTGGCAAAATTCAGAGAGTATGATCAGTTAGTAGACATGGTTTTGTTGACTTCTGCAAGTTAGCTTCATTCCGTTAGACCTATCCGGTTTTGAACCGACCAGTGTTTTGGAATTGTGTCAGATAGTGGTGTGCCTGTTGTGCGTCTTCAAGAATCTCCAACCTATATATTGCATTTGCGGATATTCCTCAATTTTCATCATGGGTAAAACTGACAACTTGAAGTGCGAACTCTTCTAAGGTAACTGCAACTAGTAACACACCTATGTACTAACAAGAGGTGCAGCTAAGAATCGATCTACACTACTCAACGTTAAGAGTAAAGGTCGCTGCACACTTACCGGCACGGAACGGAACGACACGACACGGCAAATTATTCTACCCTGAAAACAAATGTGTTCATTCACACACACCGGCACCGGCAGGCAACTACACGAACCGGCACCGGCGTTTGCCGGTGGATATCATCGAGGAGAATATTGACCGGCATTTGCAGTTTGCCGGTGGAAGCTGAAGGTATCGAAAATGATGCACGAAAAATTACTTGAACTTGTTAGAGAGAATGTGGTGCTATATAATATGGCACATAACAAATATAGTGACCACAATTACAAGGAGAGAGTATGGATTGTTATTGGGGATCAACAAAACAACCGCAAGTTTTCCTTTGGATGAAATAGCTGCTCTCAATCTATTGTTTTTCTTTTCTATTTTAAATATAACTTTTTCATGCAACCAATTAAACTGCGAGATACTCATGCGAAAGTACATATAAAACTTTGACTCGTTGTTGTCCGTAAGTTGCTTATAACGCGTCGCGAACTCTCCCTCACCAAGAATAAAGAGTGAACCCAGTATTCTCGCTCTCGATTTTTCTTTTTTTCTCGTCTAACAGAATTGCAATTAAAATGAATTGTTTTTTATTAAATTTTGCCATGTTTTTCATAATTTTCATAATTTCCGACTGAACTGAGGTTCCATCAGCTCGCGCGGCGCTAAAAATGTGCCGTTCTAGTGTGCATGAAATTTTCTGGTGCCTGCCGTTGCCGGCCTGTGCCGTTCCATGCCGTGCCGGTAAGTGTGCAGCGACCTTAAAAGTAAGAATGAGTGCTCACTCAAAGCTGCAAGGTCAAACTTTGTTTGTTCTGGAAACTGTCTTGAGTTGATGGAGAAACGCCTACTCATGTCTTGGATTATGTGGAGGCTGAGATTAATAAGGTGAGAGCCGACGTTGACCAGCTAAAGGTTGAGCTAACCGAAGTCCGATACGAGATGGATAACATCTGTCACCAAATGCGGCTATCCGATGCTGTCATCACTGGTATTCCGTACTGTCGGAAGGAGAATCCTCCTGAAATCGACACTATAGCTGAGAGGATCAAACACACTCTTTCACCATATGCTACGGTTTTTCGTCCGAAGTCATCGAAGACAGAGTAAATGAGCTGGGACGTGTACCGTTCAATGTGAAGTTCTTATCTCACCCCTCAAACGTTTCAAAAAGTTTTACTTCAGATAGCAAAGTTAGCATATTCAAGAGTCTAACACCTCGCAATAACAAAATTCTACGACGCCTTAGAGCTCAGAGAAGAGTGCCAATTCATTCTGTGTTTACCAGGCATGGCCTAGTCTACGTATGAGTATCAAAGTCGTAGGCGTCACTTTAAGTTAATTCCCCTGCAGTTCTCGACAAATCATGGCTGAGTACGAAACCGAAAAAGCACTCCTGATCACGGCTGAACCTGCGGGTATCGATTCATGGCACTTGCGGAGACGTTCCGGTCATCGGACAGAATTGATGCAGTGTCAATATCGCAAAGAACAATCTCTTTTCTATGCTGAGTCACATCTCTGGGTCATCTACATCTACATTAATTATAATAGTATTCTGTTATATCTGTTTTGTACTTTTATTTTATCTTATTTATTATTTATTTATATCATTCATTTTCATTACTTCTCTTGATCGCTAGGATTAATCTAATTTTATATTTATATATTTATATTTTTTTTTAATGGGCAAAGTTACATTTAATTTCACTTTAGATTTTCAGGTTAAGGTCAGTAGCATTTATCACTGTGCATCGGTACCATACATTTTTATCCTTGTACCTAACGTTTCTTCCCATTCTGCTTGCGGAGGCTTGGCGTGCTACCACGTTTTTGCTATGAAATTAAATAATCATATCTCACTGGACAGAGTGAAAAGCATGCTTAATGTTTTATGTGGTCAATCTGGTGGTCTTAATGTACATACGAGTATGTCATCTTAACACGCGTAGTATCCGATCTTAAATTGATGGTTAGGGAAATTTTCCGTTGTGATAAAATGCACGCAATTCTTGTCAGTGAATCGTGGTTGCGTAGCGATATTCCATCGTCTGTTGTAGCAATTCCCGGCTATAATATTTTTCGAATGACCGTCGCGATCGTATTGGAGGCGGTGTGGCAATTTATATTATTATGTTAAGTAAGGTATTAAGACTAAAGTTGTTGGCCGATCCACTGGGAATGAAGTTGAATTTGTATGCTCAACTTCGACGACAAGTGTGTTATGCAGTGGCCGAGCTAGCGGCGATTCCCTGCACAAGTCCCACCATAGTAAATATTTCCGCTGTTAACAGACGATGTAAGAATGTTGTGGTTGTGGGTGACTTTAATGTTGACATTCTCAAACGAAACGCTGGCTGGCATGCTTTCGTCGCACCTCAATGTTGTCAACACCTCTCCCACTTATTTCAATGGGGTGCACCCGCCCCTGCTGGCTTATTTTTGGTTACAGACCCTTCTGAGGTCCTTTTCTATACTCAATTATGTTATAGAATATTTGACCATGGTATTATATTCGTTGCATACGACCTGAAACTGGATTGCGAAAATGGCGGAGGAGAGTGCGTTACTTTCAGGAACTTTAATAAGACCGAATATATTCCGTGAATGCGAGTCTTACCCATGGAGCTGCATTTAACATATGACTGTAGAGGACCAATTGAGCTTCCGTAAGAACTCAATCGAAGCTCTGTTTAATAAGCAATTCCTTTGCAGAGTAAAGTTATCAAAGATAAATCTTACCCCTGGCTCTCCGGTGAAATGAATGAAAACCACCATGATTACTAAGAGGGAATATCCTTATTCTAAATACCGTAGACTCAAAACTCCTGACAATAGGCAAGTTTGTAACATAAATGTAAAGATTCGCGCGGCTAAGTGAGCATATATTATAAATGAAAGTTTAATTTGAGAATTATTAATTAATATACGGAGTCTTCAAAATTAAATCAAACGCTATTGGTCCTAATGGAATCTCTTCTAAGTTTGTAAAGCTCATCGCACCAATTTATTATTATTGGTCCTCTATTGCACATTTTCAACACATGCATTACCATGTTTGTGTTTCCCATAGCTTGGAAAACAACCAACCAAGGGTCTATTCTTGGACACCTTCTATTAAGCCTGTACAAAATGACCTCGAAATTTTAAAGCATGTAAGGTGTCACATTTATGCCGACGACGCACAGTGTTTCCTTTTCCCGATTTTGTGGCCAAAAATACTTTTTATGGTTTTTCGGGTCGCAAGTGCCATGTTATAGGTATCGTTGGAAAGGGGAGGGAGTGTAGAATGCGTTGGTGAAAGAATGGTTGGTGAAAAGTGTGAAATGTGGGAATTATTGGTGAAAACGTGTTTTTCTTGTAAGGGGGGGGGGGGGGGGTGATAACCCTCAGAGGTGTTGCCATATTACCACAACTAAGGTTGGAGATTGAGAAAACTGCTCCGACAAAATGTGAAAAAAAAATTAATTTGTATGAAAAAGTAGTAAAAAAAATGTAGAGTCGAAATATTTAAAGGACATAAGTGTGCATCTAAGAAAAAAAGTCGCAAGTGCTAACTCGAATACTCGAAAAAGATGAGAAATATTGGGGTGGTTGAAAATTTTCAAAAATCGATTAAAAAATAGAAGAAGAGCGAAATGGTGTGACATTTTTGATAGTCCTCCCCACCACCTTTCAAATGAGACCAAAAACTCATAAATCGGATAAATAAATTGTCAACGGACTCGAGCGCTAAATTCCTATGTCGCGCTCGAGCTAACTGTAATGGCGCCATACAACGCAAGTAGCACCTAAGAGCAGCTGAAATTCGCACAAATCGCAAGTTTAGACTTCCCTTTAAACTTTCTGTATGGTTTCACTCTGGTACCGGGTGGTACTTGTAAGATAACTCTGCTTGAAAATCAGTTATCGGAAAAAAACACCGATTTTACAGGACTATATAACAGGCGGGCTGAAAAGTTCGTAGGCTAACACATAGATGGCGCTACTAGTATCAAATCCATATGATTTCTAGTTAGCCCTAACCTTCAAAAGACGCGTGTATAAATTTGACAGCTGTTGCACTATTAGTATCTAAGTTATAGCATTTTGAGTGAAAGAACTTTTGTTACTTTGCAAAAAATGGACAAAAAAGAATTTCGTGTGTTAATAAAGCATTGCTTTTTGGCGAAAAAAAATACTGTTGACTCCAAAGTTTGGCTTGATAAACATTATTCGGACTGTGCACCAGGAAAATCAACCGTAGAAAAGTGGTTTGCTAAATTTAAACGAGAAATGAGCACCGAGGACGATGCACGCAGTGGACGCCCCAAAGAGGCTGTTACCGAGGAAAAAATCAAAAAAGTCCACAAAATAATTTTTGATAACAGTAAAGTGAAGTTGATTGAAATAGCTGAGACCCTAAAGATATCAAGGGAACGTGTTGGTCATATCGTGAATGAATATTTGGATATGCGGAAGCTCTGTGCAAAGTGGGTGCCGCGCCAGCTCACAATCGACCAAAAACAACAACGGATCGATGATTCTAAGCAGTGTTTGGAGCTGTTCAGTCGTAATAAATCCGAATTTTTGCGTCGATATGTCACGATGGACGAAACATGGCTCCATCATTTCACACCAGAGTCCAATCGACAGTCAGCCGAGTGGACTGCACGTGGTGAACCGACTCCAAAGCGTGGAAAGACGCAAAAGTCGGCTGGCAAGGTTATGGCATCAATATTCTGGGATGCTCATGGTATAATATTCATTGACTATCTTAAAAAACTGAAAACCATAAACAGCGACTATTATGTAGCGTTATTGGGGCGTTTAAAATACGAAATCGCGGAAAAGCGGCCTCATTTGAAGAAAAAGAAAGTGCTGTTTCATCAAGATAATGCACCATGTCACAAATCAATGAAATCGATGGCAAAATTCCATGAATTGGGCTTCGAATTGCTTCCGCATCCACCGTACTCTCCAGATCTGGCCCCCAGCGACTTTTTTCTGTTCTCAGACCTCAAGAGGATGCTCGCTGGACAGAAATTTTACGCCGATGAAGAGGTGATCGCCGAAACTGAAGCCTATTTTGAGGCTAAAGACAAATCGTATTATAAAAATGGTATCGAAAAATTGTATGACCGCTATAATCGTTGTATCGCCCTCGAAGGGAACTATATTGAATAATAAAATCAAATTCTATCAAAAAAATAATTTTTTCTATGCTAGCCTACGAACTTTTCAGCCCGCCTGTTACTAATACACATATAATAGTGAAAAATCATATATTTCCATGATTCAAGCGTCATCATTTAATATACTTACACCAATAAACAAAATCCAAAAGGAATTGTTGATATAGAGTCACTGAGTTTGGAAATATACTAGGTCAAAGATCGTATTGTCAGTAGAGCGGCAAGTGCTCGAAACGTGCAGCTGCTTTAACGTAAACTTCATAGTGCCCCTGTGCCTCAGGGAATCGGTTTGGGGTCCTAATATTAGGGATTTTAGCGTATTGAACCTTCCTCTACAAAACCCAAAAAAAAAAATTCAATATGACAACCTTCGATTTTTGCATTTTTGGCCACAAAATCGGGAAAAGGAAACACTTTGCGACGTACAAATTTGCCTGAGCAGTTCCATGGAATGCAATGAGGATTGCGTATTTCGCATAATTAATGATTTGGAGGGGATATGCGGCTGGGCAGTGGATAACAAGCTTAATCTGAATATTGGTAAATCGCAGTGCATCGCCTTTTGTAGAGGATCAGTCGGCTTCTCGGCATTACCCCCGTTGTGTTGAGAGGTAAGGTCGTTCCTTACGAAGAGAATGTGCGCAATCTCAGGATCATCCCTAACTGCGTGTGCTGTGATCACATCAATCGCCAGATTGCTAATCGAGAAAGTTGCATATCGCCTTCGACAACTGCATTAGATTTTTTTATGGATTGCAAAGGTTCGATCATGTGTCGCATTTGAGTTCTTCACTGCCTGGGTGTATGTTGTAAGTTTACCTAAAAACCCAAAAGTTCTAATTTTTCTTTACAACCTATCAATTCCGGTCAACCTCAATACCTCAGTAGCATGATCGAGCCTTTAAATTCTTAGAGAGGCCGTAAATTTCGGATCCCCAGATACCGAACCTCAATTTTGGAGGACTCTTACGCTGTCCAGTCAATTCGCTTTTAGAACGCTTTGCCTAGCAGCGTTCAGACCGCAGGCTCCCTCGGCGCGGCTTATGGAAATAACATATTAAATATATCAGCCCATTTCTTTTTAGGGACAATTACGCACTGACTTTTAACGCAACACCTAATTTTAATTTTAATTAAAACTCTTTCGTTGTTTTCTCTTCTCTTTATTGCATTTGTTATATATGGTATATATAACATATACTTATTATACTAACGTGAGCGTGAATGTTTTGGGTTGTTCCCAAAGGCATGACCTCAATTAAAGGCATTTTTAAGAGAGTTCTAGGGTTTTCTGTTGATATAATGTACGTGAACCGCCCGTATATTGGCGCATAATAACTTTGTAGATATTTCGGAGAAGGTGGGAGGAGGGCGTTATAAGAAAAAAGTGACTGCTGCCAAAGTTGACCTAATATAAAGTTAGTAAGCAGAAGAGATTTCCTATTGTTTTCTATTAAGATTCCTGGGCGAATCTGTCAACACCGCAAATTACCTCCGCAATCGACTTCCAAGGAAAAGCTTGAGCGGATGAAGCAAGATGTGAAGTTTCTTGACGACATTCAGCAGAAAATACGTAGAAAAGAAGTTGCTGATATTCCTAGACAACGAGGAGTTCAGTCGTCTTCACCCATGATTCATTTCACCCAGCTCGATTTCCCATCGGGGATCGCTCCAGCGCACCGCGGATCAAGAGGCGAGGAAGACTTTCATGGATTCGACAATGAAGATAATAGCACTCCTGCTTGTGAATCTAGCCCAGCGAACAAAACTATGTCAAGAGGCCAAGGAGGCGCAGAACGTACAGACGATATCTCTCCAGAGTATCAACACGTCGGGAGCACCAGGTCGCCCAATAATCGTTCGAGGGCAGAGAGGTAGGCCAAACAAATTATTTCGCACAATACCAGATCCAGCCATTGAATCGAATGAGTCCATAAACAACGTCGAACACACTTTTATGTGGGACATACCAATGAGAGAACTAGTCATCGCTTCTCTCCCATCCCATGCGGAGGAATGGCGAGATGCTATTGCAGCAGAAATGTTCGAAATCGCTCGAAAGATAGGAAAACTGTGGGCAGTCGAATTGTCCTGGGAAATAAATTCAGGCCTGATGATTCCCTGGATAAAGGGAAATCCAGATTAGTCGCTCAGGGCTTCAGTCAACGACCTGGAGTGCATTTTACTGAGATGTTCGCTTTCGTAGTTCGCTTCAGCTCAATCCGGCTGCTGTTGTCCTTGGCCGCTTTCAACGGAATGAAAATCCATCAGCATGACATCGCCACAGCATTTCTTCATGGCAAAAAAGAGGAGGATCTATACATGGAGCCTCTGAAAAACTTCGCAGAGGCCTTACAGCGAATTGTCGAAAACGAAAACGGGTTGTTAAAGAGAAGAGCTGAAAGCAAGCATGCTGAGTGAACTCCGCGAGAGAAATAAAATATGTCTTTAAAAAAAGACGCTCTACGCACTACGACAAGCTGATAGAAACTGGAATGAAAAACTCAGCTGCACCATCAAAAGCATCGGAATAGTAGCTACAGACTCAGACCCTTGTTTCTTTCGCCTTGGTCTAGGGCATGACGCAACGTTTATTTCTGCCCACAAGGATGACATCTTGGTGGTTTCCCCAGATAAAGGGAAGACTGTAGTCGAACGAGAATTGTCTGCTCGATTCGACGTGAAACGTCTGGGGCCTGTGAAACATTACCTCGGCGCAGATTTCAACCAATTCAACAACAAAGTAACCCTAAAGCAACGCGGATATATTAACAAATTGTTATATCGTTTCAGTATGTCGGAGTGCAAGCCTGTCTCTACTCCAATTAATCTATGCGAAAAGCTACTGAAGAGACAAAATCAGAATCCAGACGACGCTAAACTTCTTTACCGCGACCTCATAGGAAGTCTGATATATCTCGCCTCGTCGACACGACCGGGGATAGCCTTCGCTGCTACGGCGAAAAACATTGGCGAGCAGCTAAACGAGTCCTCAGGTTTCTCAAGGGGACACCATAAATTTGGGATTGATATACGGTACCACTTTCGGAGCCATTGAAGCCTTCGTCGATGCCTGCGGCAGCTGCGGCCGAATATAAGGCCTTGACCGAAAGCAGGAAGAAAGGCATTTATCTTCAGCGATTTCTACTGGAGATTGGCTTTAGCAAATTAGCCAATTTGAAGATTTTGCATTTTTTATGCCACAGCGCACTCTAGATTGCAGAGAACCCTAGTTTCCATGCTAGACATAGACATCTGGCATCATTTTGTCCACGACGTTCTTCGTGATACGCGCGTCGTTATAGAGCACATGTCTACGGATGAACGGGTGGCGGATTTCCTAACGAAAGGACTTTCTAGAACCCCTGCCGGTCTCCATCTCATTACATTACCGTCAGCATTATCTAACTTTTGCTTTCTTTTTGCAATGTGCAATAATCATATTTTGAAGCTTTCTTTAACGTTACTCTTGACTCGAGTAGAAGTGTTAGGATATGAATATTTACGGCACCACTTACTCGATCTCTTCCGGCTTCGTTCTTGTTCTCTCATTCACATTCTTGCCTTCGTGAAGCGTCCGTTGCCGTGTAATTCATTTTCTATATTTTGTTTTGAATAAAGTTATTTTCTACTGTATACCTGGCCTATATTAATCGCTCTCAACCAGCATATACCCTGACACTTTAAAAATGTGAACATTGTGAGGTGGGCCGATTTTTTTTCCTCCCAAGTGTAATTCTAAATGTTCTGACTACAAAATATCTTCAATGCCCTCCGATAGCATTTAAATAATTTTGCGCTCTCTTTGGTTTCATACAGCAACAATAATGTATTCGTACATGGGAACAAACCATCCTGATCCGACTGTGAATTCTAGCAATAGAGTTGATGTGGTACGCAGCAATATGGCACCAACAGAATCACGACGAAGCAACATAAATAACCGCTCAGTCCGAGTTGAAGGTACGCCCCTTGTGACCTATAATGCACGATCAAATGGTATATACTAAATTTATTATGAATTTAAAGTAACCTCCTGCATTTTTTCTATATGATTGTATTGCTTGTTGTGTTCATTGAATTTTGGATACAAACAAAAATACATATATGCTTTATGTACCTAAATATCTTAATAATTCTAAATAACTACAATGATCTTGTTATGAAGCTAAATATATTGTTCATTTTATAGAAGTCGATGCTGGTTTTAGCCAAGAATGGGCTGCAAACGCGGAACAACGTATAACTCGCCGCCAAACTGAAATTCAAGCAAACAATAGCGGAAATCCGAATAGATCAGTGGAGTACAGAACTATTACGACAACTGTTCCACCCAATTCAGATCCATCACAGCCAGTTCCGGTAGATCAACAGGAAGAGAGTTAGTTTTTAATGAGTTTATTTTATCTGTAAAAACTACTTATAAACACCTTTTTTATTTAGGAGGTATCAAGCTAGGATTAGGGGATTTTATCTTCTATTCAGTTTTAGTAGGAAAGGCATCCAGTTACGGAGACTGGAATACAACGATTGCGTGTTTTGTCGCTATATTAATTGGCCTTTGCTTAACGCTGCTCCTATTAGCCATCTGCCGGAAAGCTTTACCTGCTCTACCCATCTCAATCACATTTGGTCTGATATTCTGCTTTGCAACAAGTGCTGTCGTGAAGCCTTTTATGGAGGACTTATCAGCGCAACAAATTTTCATTTAGGATATGCCTCCTCCTCTTCAGTCCTGCTGAATATTAATTACTCTTCAGACTGCTGCTCGTAGTGGTCGAACTGATATTTAATATTACTCTAAACTTTCCATAACATTAATGCATTCAAATGTTACCTTTCCAATTTGAAATAGAGATTATTTAATTACTACTCAAATCGTATTTTCACTTTATAAACGTAAATTATGATGGGTGATTGGCATAAAGGTCAAATAAGGAGTTAAGTTTGGTATAAGAAGGCATGCACGAAAGAACAATGGTTAAAAATGTTCTTTCCGCGTTTGATTGCACTTATTTATCTTTTTAATTTTGTGAGCTCTGCGGTTCTTACCAATATTAATAAAAATATCTCGGAGGAGGCTGTTGGTACGTGCAATTAATTTTTTTTAATAGATATACATACATATGTGCAGCAATTACACTTATCTCCTCATATCGTATAGCCCTTTCGGAGATTATTTGCGCCCTGCGGCCACCCTGTCTTGCTATCTTGGCGAAAGGAAACGAACGCAACAATTTAGTCAACGACTTTATTTACTTGATACACAAAGTTCACTTGACGACGTGCATATTTTTAAACAAGAGGAATTACTATCAGTTTATAGCAAAGAACATCGAGGCATCTATTGAGAGCTCAAGTTTGGTTTTCGGAAAGCCTTTCAATATTGTGGAGGAAATACATCAAAAGAAATTGGCTCACAGACTTAGCCTATTTATTTTTTATTGGGGTGCTAGACATCCGCCTGAAATTCATATTCTTGGATTTAAAGAGCCACTAAGGGGCGTTATCATTACAAGGCCAAGACCAACAGCGTGGGTTATTTTTCCATTTTAACTGGCTGAGTGTAATTGTTTACTAATAGTTTCAGAGTATACTACAACCAAGCAGTTCCTGCTGGGACGAGCAATCTACGACTTGTTAATTGGTACGATGCTGAAAGCCTAGGATTATACAAAACCCCTTTATTGCCCAGTGCAACAACTGTGTATTCAAATTTCGAAGGTCGAGTGTTTCGGGTGCCTGCTATACATGTAAGTATATTTGTTGTAACATCGAAATAGAGAAAGAATTGCTTCACGCTTTAGTATTATAAATGGAGAAACGTACGTGGTACAAATTCTTAACTACACTGTATGGCATAAACATGGTAAGGATAGAAGATGCAATCAAATGACGTATGCATAGACAAGACGTAATTGCATTTTTGCGTTCGTTTGCGAGCAAGTGGACGAATGTCGAATTAATAGTGACCTGGGTATTGGCTGCTTGAATTATCTTTTTAACTTGTGGTCTTTTTTATTGAACAATAACGCAAAATACCGAGAATTTAAGTGCACGTAAATCCAATCATGGCTTTTTAATCCAAAGTTGTTTCCCAGAATAAATTTGCCATAATGTGCATCTATTCCAAATTCGTGATTCAAGCTGCTATTAAAAGATCTATGCATCGAATGGACTTGAAGTCCAACCTAGAAGTAGTAAAAAGATAAAACAAAAGATGCCCGAAAAGTGCAACATGTAACGACGCCTGACCAATTAGTTCGAGTGACAATGTTACTTCATATTTCATAATTATTCGTGCTTTAACTGCCTCACAGAAACATCGGAAGTCAACACTGATAATAAAGTGCATTAAATGTTGCTTAATGGGTCAAGGTTTTTTTCGGTCGTATAAAAAAAATTTAGATAAATTTCAAAAGGGACAGTCATCTCTCGGAATATGACCAAAAATATCAAAATTATTACGAAGTCACCATTTCAGAGAGGCAACCATTATGATAATTATTTTGACTGTTATGAGTAAATTGTTGTAGTTTTTTGTGACTCGATAAAGCCAAAGTGATAATATGTTTCGCTTTTAAAGGAATATATATTACATAAGAGTTTTGATATAAAAAAAGTAAAAAGTATTGAGCGCGATGAATGCCGCTTTACTAACAAACGATGAAAATTAAATTCGTTGAAAAATCCTAGTCATATTTAAACAAAAATTAAACGGCTTTTTACGACGTCTTTTTACTGTTAGTAAAACATGTATTAGCCATTAAACGCCAGAGGTGGTACAACAGTCGAAACAATGTATGGATGTTAGTAAACTAATATTATAATACTAAAGGGTATCTCAACAAGAACTTGAATTTTAAAACAGTTTAATGAATTACTTCGACATTTTTATTGATTCGTAAAGTGTAATTGTTGATATGATACATGAAATAACCCAGACATTACATGAAGACCCTTTCGACGAAATTTTGGAAGACGTCATGGCTGGATTGCACGAATGTTGTGCTGGATTTCGTCCTTGAGTTGTTAAACCATCTCAGCATGGTTCATAGAGATCTTACTTTTAAAGTATTCTTGAGGAAAAAGTACAAACAGGTTAAACTGCGCCTTCTCTGTGAGCAGTTTTGGTCTTCAAAACGAGAGATGACACGAACTGAGTGCTGGTCATTTATGTCCATTCTATCCAAATCCGATCAAACATTTTTTTATAAACATATATACATAGTGATCGGCATGAATTAATTTAGGTGTTTGGTTGTTCTATGACCCTGCACACACGGAGGCGATGTTTTCAATCAATCTTTTAGTCCGACAACGCGTAAGGCTTCGGAAAATTGGCCAAAAATGCCACGATTTTTGTTTGCTTTAATCCACTTTAAAACATAAACAAATATACCAGTCGTACGCAGTCGAATATATAAACCACCATTTCGAATACCCCTCGATCAAAGACCCTTAGAAATAGAGTGGAAATTAAAACAATTTTTAACACTGGAAAGTTGCTCTGATAATCAAGTATGCTTCGAAAAAAAAATTTCCCCGCGTACATTTACATCACTAATTGAAGAAGTCATGAGAGATTATTGGAGCAAAGACTTTTCTTCATCATGATTAAATTATCTTTACCGTTAATAATGAACTAGTAACTTATTATAATTTAGTCACCACCATGGTTTTTTGTGAATGCCGCGAATTTAAGTAGTAGAGGTTGCAATAACAGCGGAAATTACAGCGAAATTGAAATATTGGGAGGTAGGGACCACCAGTTGCTTCTTTTAATGGCCAAGCAAATGAATTTCCATTTCGAGTATGTGGAGCCCCCCGAGCAGACGCAGGGCTCTTCAATTGGAGATGAAAATATTAATTTTACAGGAACTATCGGTATGATACAATCCAAAGTACGAATCTTATAAAATACAGATACAAGTTTTTAGTGATATATTCGTTACAGGACGCAGACATGCTTCTCGGCGATGTGAGCTTAAGCTGGGAACGGCGCAAGGCCGTAGAATTTTCTTTTTTTATTTTGGCTGACTCCGCGGCTTTTGTCACTCACGCACCAAGAAAGCTCAATGAAGCTTTGGCGCTTTTCCGGCCATTTCAACTGAATGTGTGGCCCTTTTTAATCGTGACAATTGTCCTTTCTGGTCCTATACTGTATCTTATTATCATTGTTCCTTATACGTGGAAAAAGGATTTTAGTGATATGTTTCATATGGAATATCTAAATGAAATTACAATATCTTACAATAAAAAACCGATAAAGAAACACTCGGAACTAGAAGACAATCCGATTCCAAGAGATCTCTTTCAGAAGTGTGTCTGGTACGTGGTTCAATTATTTTTAAAGCAAGGTGAGTAAATAACTGCTAGTAATAATTAATTAAAAAAGAAAATACACAGTTCTATTGCGTCATAAATGGTCCACTTTTTATTCAATTAGGTATTTATTGTATTAAATTTTAGCATGTTCAGAACCTCACCATGGGTACAGAGCAAGATTTCTAATAGTACTGTACTGGATAGCAGCTACATATGTCCTAGCCGACTTATATTCTGCCCAACTGACATCGCAGTTCGCTCGACCTGCCCGTGAACCACCCATCGATAACCTCTTTACACTGGAAGAAGCGATGAAAAATCGGGATTATAAACTTTTTGTCGAAAAGGACAGTTCATCACTTGAGATGTTAGAAGTAGCTAAATGTAGGGAAGTTCACAACAAATACTCAATTTATCTTATCCAGAATAGCACAGAAATTTTTCGTCGCCTATATCGATTAATGAAAGAACAATATCCAGAAAAGGGAGAAAATGGTTACCTAGTAGACTCTCTTGAGCAAGGGATCGAAATGGTTTTGGATGGATCCGAAACGGTTATTTTTGGCGGACGGGAGACATTGTTCTTTAACATAAAACGACGCGGTAAATTAAATCTATAATTGGTGCAATATGAATAACCTCTAAATCTGCTATAGGTTTAAAAAAATTTCAAATGAGTTACAAGCTTTTTACCAGATATTCGGCTGTCGCAGTTCAAACCGGTTGCCCCTTTCTGGACAGCTTAAATGACGTGTATGTGATGTGATGTTTTAATACTTAATGTTAATCTATGCAATTTAATCTCCTTAGCAGTTTGATGCGATTATTTGAAGGTGGAATTTTGGATAAGATGACAAACAGTGAATATGAAAAAATGTCTAAGTTATCGAGCGAACCGGAACATAAGGAATTGATAAACCCTTATAAAATTAAAGACAATCGATTAGCTCCAACTTCTGACGCAAACATACAGCCCCTCAATCTACGGATGCTCCAAGGCGCATTTATTTTCCTTTTCATCGGTTACATAGCTGCAGGTATGTTCTAAATTATATAAACCTGAATTTTTAAAATCAAACTAAGTATTATTTAGGGATTGCCCTAATTCTGGAAATTATTTTTAAACATAACAAGGGGCTGTGTCTGCAGACAAAAAATACGAAAAATGTGTAGAATAGCCCATGTATTTTACCCGGAAGAATACCAATAAACTTAAACATTTCATATATAAATTGTTACTTTACTTAGGTTTTTAGATAGAATATAAGTTATAAGGTCTAACCGTATTGATATTGAACGGAAAAGTCCTATGGGAAATTAATTTTTTCTCTTGTTAGGTATATATTAATAATAATAATAATATTCTATTTACATAGTTAGAAAATTATCTTCCCTTTAAACACCAGGTCGACAAGTTGCTCGAAAAAGGGTACAAGGCCTTTTATGTAAGACTGTTTTTCAATAAACACCTTAAGGGGGTGTTCTCATGGAGCAATTTCAAAAAATCGATTTTTTTTTTTGCATTTTTTTAATCTATATATAAGTACAATTTACCCTGTGAAAGGATTTTTCGGAATTCGATCTCTAACATTGCTTAAATGACCTTTGAAGTCGACATATAAAGCGCGAACCGGAACGAAATGCCGACATTGCAAAACTTTAAACGCGTTTTTCTCGAGAACATGTTTTACAAAACGGTTAGCAAAATTCTGACGACTGTAATTGACCGATCGACTTGAAATGTTCACAGAACGTTCGAAATACATTTTCGCAGGTACCCACGTACGGATTTTGCGAAATCTTAAAAATTCGATTTTTAATCCACGTTATTATTCGAAAAAAAACGCGAAAAATGAATTTTTTTTAAAAATTTGGCGCCATTTTGTCAATTTCGAAGATATCGAAAAAATCGTACGTGGGTACCTAATCGAGAGGATACTGAATGATACCATTTGGGTCATTTCGGTTTCAGACCACCCACGGAGGCAGAATCCTGCAAACACTTTGCCTCTGCAAATTTTTAGACCACTTTTTGGACTACAGCCAAAGACGCCATTTTGAATTTTTATGTAATTCAATAATTTTCTTAAATGTATTAAATGGTCCTTTTGAACCTCCAAAAAACTGCAAGTGTTTATCTTTATTCGTTTTCCCATACAAAAAATAAATGTAAACCCTTCAAAAATGGTGCTTTCCATGAGAACACCCCCTTAATGCTAGGATTAAGGTTACCAGACTTTGGTCAGGCTTCTTTATACATATGGATGTCCTGTATAGTTCAACATAAGCCTGTCGTATAGGGAAAGTATCTCTGTATTCGAGGGGCAATGCATTCGTGCTTATCTCTCGAAAAACCTAATCCCAGAATCCGAGTAAAAAAATATTATTCTCATTTATTACAGCTTAATTGCATGTAATATAATATTTTCATACGAATTTATGTAGTTCAGCTACAATGAACGATTGACAATTTCACTGGACTGAGCATACACTTCGGATTTAAGAATAACTAGCTTTTATGCCCGCCCGACTTTGCACGGTGAAAAAAATTTACCAGTGTGGATCCTCCATCCCATCGAAATCGATTCAAGAAGTTGAGAATTTACGGTCGTCATATTGGATCCGCCATCTTTAATTTTCAAAATTTCGGGATCAGCAACCCGAAAATATAAAGAACTGGACTTCATAGAAATCTTTTGAAGTTGAAAATTTTTGGTCGCCATATTTGATCCGCCATTGTTAATTTCCAAATTTAGACAGGAGATTCAAGATCCCGAAAATATAAAAGGATCCATTTTCATAGCAATCCTTTGAAGTTTAATCTCTTCGGTCACCATATTGGATCCGCCATTTTGACTTTTTTAAAGGTTTAATAGAGATGCTAAATATTCAATAGATAAGGTTTCTATCAGTGTTGAAATCATTAAAATCGGTGCACACAAGCTTTGGCGTTAGCGTTTTAATTATATAGATATACACTTGGGGGCAAAAAAATCGGTTCACCTCAATGTTCACGTTCCTAAGGTATAAATCAAACAGAAAAATTTCTAGTTAACCCCTTGAATGCCGAGAACAAAAATCCTTGTTTTTTCCCACTTAGCCCAGTGCCGGAAAATCCCAAATCTTTGTCCTATAACTAAATGCTCTACTAACGCCTCATAATGTGTAAAATGTAATCAACATGTGTTATCCCATATTTTTATCGATGCTGAACATGATCTCGGGGTTTATTGGGTTGCATTTGGCACCTAAAACAGATTAGAGCTCTAAGGAAATGCCCATTTTTTAGTTTTTTTTTTAAATCTTTGTCCTCATACACTGAATAGATACCGCTTAGTTTTTGTTGTCTTTTGTTCAGTGGATCAAATTATGTTGGAAATGTTAAAGGTGTCAAAACTTTTAAGTTCGGCAGTCAGGGCACAAAGATACCGGTGCCTTATCCAGATGACCGGGATCGGCAAGAATTCGAGCTACGTTAGACAGAGACGATCGTTTTTTAGTGTCATCCTTGAAAAACCCCACCACACTGGAGTTCAAGTGCCGCAGCGGCTACATGATGTGCGACCATAAGCGGATGGACAACTAGGCGAAGACTGCAAGAAGATACGACACCTCAACGAGCTGCCCTTGCACCGAAGTTGACAGGAGCTCATTGGCAAACGTGACTTCGCTCTTCGATTCTTTTTTTAAATTAAACTTTTGTACCGTACTACCATTTACTGTAATAAGTTTCTAATTTAAGAAAAAGCACTTTAAATTTAGGTAAAATTCCGATTTTTTTCTTTAAGTTTCACAAAAAGTTTTCTACGTATAATTTTGTATATCTTGTGTGTATTTTGTATATATATGTACGGCAACAAGATGGGCAATTCAATAAAAATAATAGGCGTATAAATTATAAAACGTGGGAGAAACGTTAGTTTTAAGAAATTTTAGAGCATTTGCAAGCAGTGGTTTGATGTGAATCTAATATCGCTGCATTAGTTACATCAAAAGATGAAAATAAAATAATAATATGTTTCCCGAATTTGTTAATCACCCTTTAACTCGAAAACTGCTGAGACAGCCCCCCCTTCCACACATTTTTTTGTTTGGCTAGATGAGATCTATCTACATTCTCGTTTCTGCATGCGTTATACGAAACACCCTGTATATAACACCTTGATATTAATGATATTAATTAAAGCAAAGATATAGTAATATTTTTGTGTTTATTTGTTAAAAAGTGTACATACAACACAAAGTATCAAATACGTACAAATTTAGCTTATGTAATAATCGATTTAACAATCTTAAGGCAAACATTCAACATACTATAAAATGTTATAAATTAAAATCAAAAAGCTTGGGGCAATTGTGGTTTAAGAACTAAAAAATTAGTAGATTGAATTTTGTACTTCTAATGTGTAAATATAAATTTATGATTATCAACAAGGTTGAATCATGCCATGTAACAATGAATATTGCTACCATCCAACATTTTCTACGAGCAGCGGGAAAACCATTGAAAATATGATTCCTGAGAATATTCCTGTGATTAACATTGCTGCAGCATACATGCCAGCTGTCACAGCATACTTTTGTGAGACTGTTTGGGGAGCGTACATCATCCCCAAAGAGCTATAGAAATTTATATTTAAATTTTTTTTTTTTTATCTAATTGTCATTAATTTTAAATACCTTAAGTAGCCAGAAGAAAACGACATAACTACTGCAGTAATCCAATATGCCCAGTCGTTAGTTATATAGACTGGTAAAATTCTGTTGATATTCTTCGGCCTATAGTTGCAAAACAAGAACAGTGGAATGAATACAATTCTCGCTACTACTGGCCATATCAAATATTTCGGTTTTGGCTGAAATGAAGAATTATTAGTGCCTTATTGCCCATCGCAAATTGTTCAACTGCTTACCCATCTGATCCAAGAAGTTACTAAGCTTCCCAGCATTGCGAAGAAGTTGAAAGTCAAAAAGCAAGTGACGTCGCTAAAATGTGAGTTTGGCACGATGAAATGTTTATCATATACTTTAACATCTGTAGAGTAAAATGTACAGTGAGCTCGGGCTATAACTGCCAATTGCTATTTCATTTTACCTGAGAGAACTGCCGGAAAAACAGACAGTGTTACAAAAAATACACAAAATACATTAAAAAGCTGTAAGAATGATTGTTTGAAAATTTTCCAGTACGGAGGGCGTACATTCCCAAAAGTTTTATATTTTTCAGACTCTTTCTCATTCAATATTTCATGATATCTGTAGAATTTCTAAAAGTAAGCAACGTTATTTGTTTTATTTTGGAATATAAAATTAGCACTTCCTGTTTATGCATACATGTATTAAAATAATTTAAAATGCTTACATTTAATGGCAGTGCAAAGTATGTATCAAAGCAGATTAACAAAATTAGCATAGCTGTAATGAAGTAGTAAATTGCAGCTGTCCTATCCGATGAAGCTACAGCAGAACTTGCCATCGAAATGATGGTAGTAAAAAGTCCACTAATAGTTGATCCCAACACAACTGCTCCTGTGTATTTTATAGGTAATTTGGCTGCCATACCATACACAGTGTTTTGATAAATTCCGCTGGCAACTAAAATTGTCAAGGATCAGTTAATTGTTTTGACAACAAGTAAAATATAGCTCTTACTGTTTATTAAAACAACACTGATCATTGTTATCCAAAAGAAGACACCAGGCCACTCCGAGGAATCTGTCATAGCCAAAATAACAGTTACGACAAATATAATAACTTCAATTAATATGCTCCATACAATCCTTGTGGTCAAGTTCCCTCTTTGAAAAAGAATTATTTAGCTTGTGTATTACCGGAAACTCGATATCACTTATTACCCCAAACTCACAAATATATTGAGCCAGTTGAAAACAACATTAGGGATTTGTGAAGCGAAACCCAAGTAAGCTAGGAAATTAGTGGCGTAACTTGATTCAATTCCTGTGCCTTCCAGTTTAAAGTCTACAAAATACTGAAGAGATTTTATGAAATTTTAATTATAGTCGAGTATTTGAATACTTTACGTACCTTTTTAGCAGTAATGAACATATTCCAGGACATTAGTGTGCCGAGCCCATGTAAGACGAAAGTTAGGAATACTAATCTGTATCGATCGTATGGAGGGCTGATTTCCATTTTGGCTCTTTCCATTGTCATACCTGCAGAAATGACAAAATCGGATATGCATATAAATTTTCACAATAGTGCAAATACATGTAAGTGCTTGCAAAACCAATCACTTTTAGCCATCATCTAACTAGAACATATAGCGTAGGGTAATTCAAACAAAAATCAAATCATACATAAAAATTAAATAAGAATCTAAACATCCCGTGAAATTGTGGTAAAAAATTAGTTGACATAAAACGCTATCCCGAAAAAATTGTAAAACTAAAATTCATATTGCATATTGTAAGTATAAAAAACTGTAACTTTTAAACTGCAATCAATATTATATTGCATCTAAAATTGCTGTTTGTTTGTCTATTTTGTCAGGAACTAGTGCATAGCTTCATAATTGTGGTATTGGCCTTACCTTTAAAATTCAATTCATCGTTTGGTAAATTGCTTGCTTCCCAAGCAGGTGTGAGTCTTACTGGTTCAGCCAAAAAGGTGCCCGTTCACCATCCTCACCATCTGAAAATATTTAATTATAGTTTTATAAAAATGTCATTCTAATTTTTAATATATTTTTAAACCTAATTTTTATATGAGACCATAAAGAGAACATTTCAGATAAATACAGCAAACAATTAACGAAGGCTGGTGTGTGTAAATTGAGCTTTGCAAAGAAATCATTGAATTCACTCTTATCTTAAAATCGATCTCGAGTGTTTGAACTGTCAATTACTTTAAAAGGATTGCTTTTTTTTAAATGCACCAGCCTTAAGTAGCAGATTTTTAAAATAATTCTTAACCATTGGAAAAACACTGTTCACTAAACTGTGTACTCAATTGTGTAGTCTGCAAGCGTATAACGAGCGTAAGCCAATCAATTAATTACACTTATCTGACCAAATATGCATTGATTCTACTTAGTTATCTTTCCATTAGTCGAATTAATCTATTCTGCTTCCCAATAGTTTTGCTTCGTATGAATCGTTTATGAAAAAATCAGTTGTTGAAGAATACCACGACCCAGCAATCCTAGCGTTCGCACCGAAATTCTTATTAAAACTGAAATATCATTTTTAAATCAATGAGAAATCTGCACTACTCTAGCACTTTAAAGAACAAATACATATAGTTCAAACACTGCAGTTTTTTAGTCGTTATCAGTGAGAGTGAATAATGTTCGTGGATGGATTGAAATATGAGATTTATTTATTCTGCACAGTTGGTGGCCATAATCTGCCATTATTTGTTCTCTTCCACTGAATTGGTAACTAAACAGTAAACAAAATACGTACGGGCGCGGATTTTCACTGATAGATAAATACATTTAGTTCAGTAATTGAAAAGTTTTAGTTCATTGGTTGCATAACTCTTGGGTGTAAAGTACATAATTTACAAATATCAGAGGTTTGTAAATTTAATTGATTTATCCTCCAGATAAGGGAAATTACTTTCGTTGTGTTTTCATTGAAGTTCATGAATGTCTGCCTAATATTGGTTCTGATCATGACCATGTGTTTATTGTGTGTCTGGTAACTTTCAAAAGAAAATTGTCTCAAGTAAAAATTGATTAAAAGTAACTGAAAGTGGGGCAAAAATATAGAGCACAGATCATTGAAATTTTTGTGTGAACGTTTAAATATTCATCTTATACCTACTGTTTATATTATTATTTATAGCCCACAACACAAAATGTGTGTCAACTTCCTTATAAAAATATTACAACTTGTTAAGCAGAACTAAGGCTCATGTATTTATATATTTATTTTATGTACTTATAGTCCATCCAGGCGGGATCTGTTTTAAGATGGGGTATGTTGGATGTCTCCTATATTACCTCTGGTTTTTTTAATAATTTTTATATACGCCAGTTGAAAAAGTTATGAAAAATCAAAATGTGAAATAATCCAAAAAAGTATGGTTTTGTTCTTTTCATGGTGACTCGAGAACTATTGATTTTAGAGAAAATTTGAAGATAAAATAAAAGCTTCACAATAAAAGGACCCCGCACAAACTACAAACATATGTATATGGGAAAGTGGTCCCAGTTGATTTGGCTGAAAATTTAGTATGTTGTAGTCCATAAGGTTCTGATCAATGGCGCAACGCATAAAAATGCCGATTTTCCGAGTTATGTCGGGTCAATGGTCCGATTTCGCAAAATATGGAATCTGTGCGTCGAAAAAAACAAAAATGGACACTATTTTGCATTCGAACGAGACTACCTCTCCCACTTTTTCAAGGGTGCTGAGAACGATGGTGGTCTCAGAATTTCTCTTTAGGGTTGCATTAATCCCCAATAGGTAAAAAAACCACCCCACCACCGGCCCGATCTACCGGATCTTTTACTTTCGGGGATGCTGAAGACAACAACCGTCTTAGCGCCTCAATATTGCTTCAATTTTCGTAAGGGCGACTTCTTGAAACTGAATCTACAACTCAGAAATTCGTGTCAAAACTCCATCTCCTTCAATCCCCAGCTCCCTGTCACCGATGCCCTTGAAGTTTTCTATACCGGACTATTTACCTGCCTAATCCAATCCGTTCCCTTTCAACCGCGGAAAATTAACTCTTCATCTCCCCCCTGGTATGACAAGGAACTACGATCTCTCCATAACAGACGTAACAATAGAATTGAGGCTGTCCAACGTAGATTTTAGCGTTTCGCCCTCCGTGGTCTGCCTTGGGAAAATAGTCTCATATTACCTCCTTATGCTGACAGACTGAAGCTTATCTCGCTGAGTACTTTGGAGAGTAGACGAAATAATTCCGGAGCTGTCTTGGTTTTCGACTGTTTGAACGGTGTTATTAATTCGGCCGAACTTTTGGCTCTACTTAATATTTCCATACCGGAATCACGACTTCTTCCATTTAACACATCATCGCACCAATTATGGCTATAATGAGCCAATAGCTTCGATGTCACGTTCCTTTAATTTACGTTTCCCTAATATTGATTTTCATCTTCCGAGAGGCCATATAAAGAATCTGCTTCGTTAAAGTTTATATTATAAAAACAAATTGTGGCATGCCTATCTCTTTTCCAGATCTGATACAGATTAATCCTCTTATCTCTCAGCTTACACCCTTTTCTCTGAACGTAGTAAATCCCTTTACCATGACTACCTCAATCGGATGCAATTTGACCTAATTTCTGACGCCAAATGCTTCTACAAATTTATTACCATCAAAAGAAAATCCAACGGTTATCCCTCGACCCTCAGACTTGCCGATGTTTCTTCAGCCGACCCCAAAATAATCGCTAATCTCTTTGCCAACTATTTTAGCCTATCTTTCAGTGAACACTCTTCTACAGTCGATTTTAACTACTTCCACTTTATGCAATCCCGACCTCAGACATCTTTGGCTTCGATCAATATTGACTCCTTGCAGGTCTCTTCTTCCATTAGCACACTTGATGACAATTTCAGCCCCGGCCCTGACGGGATTCCAGCCATTGTACTAAAAAAATGCGCACAATACTTAACTGAACCTCTAAACATTATTTTTCAACTGTCAATCTCTCTAGGCGTTTTACCTTCCCGGTGGAAAGATTCATTTATTATACTTATTCACAAAAAGGGTTGCAAAATTGATGTGTCCAACTACCGTCCCATAGCGAAATTAGCTTGCATACCTAAACTCTTTGAAAAAATTGTTTACGACTCCATGTTCTTACATTGCAAGTCCATTTTCTCCCCGTCCCAATGTGGCTTTCTTAAAGGCAGGTCGACTACGACTAACCTCACTGACTACGTCTCCAGAACATTATGTGTACTGGAAAATGGTGACGAAGTCGATGTTGTTGCCACTGATTTCAGTAAAGCTTTTGACAAAATCTCACACGAAATCATCCTTTTTAAGCTACGTTCCCTTGGTTTCCAGCCGTTTCCTTTCTTGGATGGAGTCCTACCTAAACCTACGTCAATACAGTGTTCTTTTTTACTCGGTGACCTCTAACCCTTTTGTAGCCCGGTCAGGGGTCCCTTAAGGCAGCCATCTGAGTCCTCTGATTTTCATTCTGTCCGTAAACGATGTTGAATGCATCATCAAAAACTCGGACCTTTCAATTTACGCCGTTGATATGAAAATCTCCAAATAAATTTCCTCCGTGCTAGATCCACCCCCCTTCCTTCTACAAGCAGACCTAGATTCTTTTTGCATTTGGTGCAGTAAAAACTTTTTGGAATTAAACGTCTCTAAATGCCAATCTATCACCCACTCCCGTAAACGCCTTCTCTCCCACCTTAGAGTCTATCTTTTGTCTGGTGAGCACATCCCTACAGTTGTCTCTCTTCGTGATCTCGGCGTCATTAGTGTGTAATGATGGAAGTTGCGCTGATGGTTTGATGGGCTGGAGAGGTCAGGTCGCCTCGTCGTTGCTTGGTAAAGCAGTTCAACAGAGGTGCCTGAGAGATTCTTAGAGGATGCTAGTGGCTCTATGAGCGTAACCAGTCATCAGAGAAGGTATTAGTCTAGTTGCTCTAGTGAGCATAACCAGAAGTGAATACGCCGAAGTTAGGTGATAGAATCTCTCTTTATTAAACTTTCTTAGCCTATTTATACAATTCTTACCCTACCGTAAGAGTCTCTGATTGGCCGTTACACTTTCGTCATCTGGCCTACATGTGTCACACTTGCTTCACCCTTTACGGGTCGCTTGGGTGTTCCCATTTAGCGTAACACAACAGCTAAGCATTACCGCCTTTGTTTATGCAATACCCCTTTGGGAAAAAAATTTTTTTTTTTTTTTTGTGTTGTAAGACCCATGTAGGCAGGAAAAAAAAAATTTTTCCGTTGTGATGCGGCCGTCTCGAAACTCTTACTTACATGATTCTTTACATATTAGTGATATTATATGTACATGGTTATTTTACATAGTACTTGGGTAATGTATATATTGCTTATCTACTTATTATGCTTTGTTTTACATTGTTTTGTGTTCGTACTTTAATTGTAGATTTTTATTTTAAATTTTTCGTAACCTATTCTTATGCACTGTAAATTTCCTATCATTAATATCGTTTATTGTACAATTTACATTATCTATTTTTGTTATAGTGAAGGGACCTTCATACAACGGGTCCAATTTCTTCCTATTCACTATATCTATTATAGTAATACTCTATCGCCTACACTTACTTCTAAAGGTTTACAATTTTGGTTACAGTTAATTTTTCTTTGCTGTTTGGTTCTCTCAAGGAGTTCTTTTGCTCTAGCTAAGGTTTTTTGAAGTCTATATTTGAATTCTTTGCTATATTGCTCATGATTGTACACTGGATCTATTTTACCGTTTGAAAGTTCTAAGGGAAAATATGCTCTTTTTGCAAAAACTAGTTCGAAAGGTGTATACTCATGTGCGGAGTTCTACTTATCAGTTATTACAGCACATATTATCCATACGTATATGGTACATCTTTGCATTATTTTATTTTTCTGTTGCACATTATATTTAGTTCGACAAGTGGACTAGTGGTTATTTGTGTGCTTCGAATGCCTTTAATTCATTGTTCTATTTAAGTGCGTTATATATTTATATTTCAACGTTTGAGCTGTAGCTATCAGTCTCAAATCGTATGTGTTCTCGTATAGTTTTATGTCAATAGTTTCAATGCATGTTTAGTTTCTTCTTCTCCTTACTTTTCTCTGAGCGGTTAATTAATTCATACTCCTTTCTGCAGAAAGCTTCAGGTCATTAGCCTGAATTTATTCATATATATATCATCTTCCAGTACTCAATTCGAATGCCTGCTCTAGTGCAGGTTCTACTGCCTGGGTATTATCAACTTGTGCACTATTTCATTTGTTATCCAACACTTCGAATTCCTGCTCTAATGCGGGTTCTACTAGTTGGTTATTTATCGCTCATTTATTTCTATACCGCTTGTGCACTACTTCATTCATATATTTATCCAATGCTTCGAATACCTGCTCTAATGCGGGTTCTACTGATTGGTTATTATTGGATTGCGTCTTTTTCCTTTACTTGTACATTGCTGTTGTTGTAGTAGCTACTTATTATTTTCAAACTATACTCTAGGTAATTGTATTACCTCTGTTTCCGGGAAATTACCTCCGTGGTGCGCAGTTGATCAGACTGTTCATGTTTTTGGGGTTCCTTATGGTTGAGCACTTGTTGTTTGCTGTATTATCTTCGTCGTAACATTGAATTTGTTTTGAGGCTATTATTTCTCTTGAAGCAATTTTTCTTTATGTTTTTCTTCGCAGGGTTTTTGTATAACCTGGAGCAGGTATGGCGCGAAATGTTTATGAATATTTCTTATTTTCACCGTCAATTTATTTTTCTTAACTCGGCTACTGTCAGATATATTGTTCTTGTTTAGTAATTTCATATCTTCATCAGTATCGTTATTTCAGAAGTGAGTTTGCTGTCATCATGTAGTGGTTGGAAATTTTTTTTTTTTTCGGTCCTCTGTTTTTTCTTCGGGATCTCGTCATCAGTTAGTCATAGTTTTTCAACTCATTCATCTTATTTGCAGTTGCGGGATCTGATGGCTGCCGTTATCCCGCCTTCGTCTCTTTCGTTAGCATTATTCTACGGTATTAGGATTTGTATGGTATTGCAGTCTTTTCTTCCTTGAACTGTGCTCCCTCAAATACTCCATAATATTATTAGTAACGTGACCGCTACTGTTACTGCATAAAGTGCCTGAGCGCATGATAAAATCGTCTGCGTCTCCTGTATCTAGCCTTTGTTGTGTCATGTTGTAGAGTTTATTGCTTTTGCTGAAATTGTTTTCTATCCTTTGCAGCTCGCTTAGTACACCTTATAGTGTGTCCATTCGTTTGTGCTACCATCCAACTGGTGCCATGTGTACCCGTTCTGAACTCTTTGAATTCCGGCTGCGAAATTCCTGTATACGTTCTCCAAATATTTCATATATAATACTACCAGTATCAGTGCAACTGCTATGGTTACAATGCAAGCGCCTATTATTACGAATAATGTTTTGTTCATGGTTACTGCTTAAACTTGGATTACACCGTTCGAGTATTTCAGTTTTAAACTCTTCTTGTGATCTTTATATAATTGGTACATAATTTGTACGAGTTTTAATATCGCGATTATCAATATTAAAGTCAGTATTTGACTGTTCTCGATTTTAACGGTGTCGTCAATGATTACATTGTTTACGATTTCGCCGTTGTTATCCGCGTTCTTCGATTGTGTTTTTCCCATTCTGCCGTCTGTACCATGAACAATATTAGGATAATTAATTAATGTTTCTGTATAAATGGTATTACAGTTAATATTTTCGTGAGCAGTATAAAGCTACACGTATTCATAATATCGTTAAAAAAAAATGTTCCTATCCTAATTTGTTAATTCATTTTTTTTTCCAATTTCCGGCTATATTTATTATTTTAATTATTAGTTTTTCATAGTAGTTATTAAGGTTAATTGTGCTTAACCTCGAAGCAGTTTCACGTAATATATAACTCTCTATTCAGAGTTCTTTCCAACTTTCCCTCCGGTATTTGTTCGCTATGGGTCTCATGGTTATGTTATGTTGATGATCTTCGTGCTGCTTATTTTTCCATTGTATCCTTCAGCCGTCTTCAGGTTCCAGGCAGTCGAAAAAAAAATCCTTGGCTATTATTTCCGGTCCGAAAATTTTTGGTTGCTCTCGCTCATCTCAGTTTTGGCTACTATGTTGGTAGTCTGCGTCCAAAGACTGCCGGTTCTTCTTGTAGGATCTTGCCTACGATGTCACGCTCATTTCAGTTTAGCTGGATCTGGGTCTTCAGTAATTGGCCGCTACGCTGGATCCGAAAACTGCCGGTTCTTCTGTAGGATCTTGCCTACGATGTCACGCTCATTTCAGTTTAGCTGGATCTGGGTCTTCAGTAATTGGCCGCTATGCTGGATCCGAAAACTGCCGGTTCTTCTGTAGGATCTTGCCTACGATGTCACGGTCGCCATGTAATGATGGAAGTTGCGCTGATGGTTTGATGGGCTGGAGAGGTCAGGTCGCCTCGTCGTTGCTTGGTAAAGCAGTTCAACAGAGGAGCCTGAGAGATTCGTAGAGGATGCTAGTGGCTCTATGAGCGTAACCAGTCATCAGAGAAGGTATTAGTCTAGTTGCTCTAGTGAGCATAACCAGAAGTGAATACGCCGAAGTTAGGTGGTAGAATCTCTCTTTATTAAACTTTCTTAGCCTATTTATACAATTCTTACCCTACCGTAAGAGTCTCTGATTGGCCGTTACACTTTCGTCATCTGGCCTACATGTGTCACACTTGCTTCACCCTTTACGGGTCACTTGGGTGTTCCCATTTAGCGTAACACAACAGCTAAGCATTACCGCCTTTGTTTATGCAATACCCCTGCTGGGTATTGCCTCGTTGCACCGAGTCTGTTGGTTTACTTAGCAAGTGCCAATACAGCAATTAGTCGCATGTGCGCATGCTTGAAGTGCCGCTGACCGCTCTTAAGGCAGGTCAGGTTTTCAAGTGCTTGCACTTGTGCATTTATGCATTTCTGACCTCGGTTTGGGCGATGCGGTGTAATGGCCCGTGGGATGATATCACAGCGGTGTAATGGCCCGTGGGATGATATCACAAGTGATGGCGAACTTAACTTTCGCTCTCACATCGACAGTACATTAGCCAAAGCTAACTCCGCCCTCGGGTTTGTAAAACGCTGGTCCACCGAATTCAAAAACCCATACGTTGCCAAATCCCTTTATGTCTCTTTTCGAATCGAATCTGTCCAGCGCAGCTTCCTTCGTTTTGCTCTACGTGATTTACCTTGGTCCGACCACCAAAACTTGCCTCCTTATTAGGATCGACTGAAATTGCTCGACTTAGAACCGCTAAGTAAGCGGCGTGACTCTGCCGACATTACCTTTATTCACCAGCTCCTCACCGGTGTCATTGACTGCCCCTCTTTGTTGCAGCTGATATCCCTCCATACCAATCCCCGTCGCCTGAGATCAGTACTACTACTCATACTCCTACTACTACTACTACTACTACTGTTGTCTTCGGTAGATCCAGTAGGTCAGGCCGGTGCAAACTATATTATGAGCGTTTTACCCACCCCTCCCGGAGGTGGTTTTTGGCCCATTGAGGATTAACGCAACCCTAAAAAGAAATTCCGAGACCACCATCACCCTCGAAAACGGGGGAGAGAAGTAGTCTTGTTCGAATGCAAAATAGTGTCCCATTCGTCCGACTCACAGAGTCCACTAAACCAGCCTCTCAATGATTTGTATATCATAAGCGATCTTGAAGATCGAGCTTGATTGTTGATTGTTGAGGATTGATTTCCCGACGCGCCGAATACTCAACTTATTGGCTTTAGGATAATTGCAAACAATTCAAGAGATTTAAAAACACGGACGTACCTTCAAGAACTCTCTCTAGCACGGCGGTTGCTTCAAGAATGGCGTCATCAGGGACGCCGTTCAGGACTCCGAAGTTGGCTCCTGATCCCTTTTGCTAAGGCCGACGCTGAATGCGCGGTCGGCTCGTAAGGCTGCTGATGCACGAGCAGTTAGCGGCTCCGTGCTGTTGCAGGAAGAACAAGAGGACAGAACATTCGGATCTCTAATCCCGAACATCCTGCCCGGTTGAACCCTTCGGTTCGATATCTCCAGCGCTGTCCTCGTGGTGTAGTAATCGGCACAATTTCTGCACTGCCCGGGTGCGGGAACCGCTTGCGGTGCGGAGAGTGACGTTACGGGTCAACCCATCGCTGCCCCGGGTGAAGCTCGGTAACACGACCCAGAAGCCACTGTGCTGGTGGGAGAATCTCCTGTTTTACGACGACGATGTCACCGACCTCAATATTAGGGGAGCGCCGCTGCCACTTGCTGCGAGTTTGGAGGGTCTGCAGGTAGTCTTCGCTCCAACGTCGCCAGAAATCCTGGTGCATTTTACGCAGCCAATCCCAGTGTTTCAATCTGTTGGTAGGGATGTCGCCCACGGATGGCTCCGGTACTGCGATGAAGGGCTCTCCGATAAGCAAGTCACCAGGGGTAATCGTGAGCTTGTCATCGGGATCATCTAGAACTGCAAGGAGTGGACGGGAATTGAGGCATGCTTCAATCCTCGCGGCGAGTGTTACCATGTGCTCTCTCGTTATAATCTGTGCACCGATGAGTCGCACTAAATGATGTTTCGCAGACTTGACAGCGGCCTCCCAGAGACCTCCCTGATGCGGTGCGCTAGGGCTGATGAAGTGCCAGTCTGTGCCCTGATTCGCGAGAGTCTGTTGAGTATGCTCGCTTTCCCAAGCGACTAAGTCCTTGCGGAGCAGACGGCTAGCGCTGCGGAAAGCTGTCCCATTGTCGCTGTAGAGGTCTTGGCAATGTCTGCGCCGACTGACAAAGCGGGAAAAAGCGTCGAGGAAAGCTTGCGCTGTAAGGTCTTCGAATACCTCAATGTGCACAGCCTTGGTTGCCATGCACGCGAAAATCGCGAGGTATGTCTTCACCGTTGTCCGGGATCTCTTCGTGCCGATACGAAGTTGGAACGGGCCGCAATAATCGACTCCTGCTACGAGGAATGCTCGGCGATACTGGGTGCGCTGTGGTGGAAGCGGTGCCATTTGCTGCTGAATAACTGCACCGCGCTGACGTCGACAAATAGTGCATTCATGCAGGCAGGTACGAACAGCCTGACGTGCATGTATGATCCAGTAGCGTTGCTGAAGTGAGCGGAGCATGAGCTGAACGCCTCCATGCAACGTCATTTGATGTGCTTCGTAGATCAACAGTCGTGTAAGCAGGTTGTTCTTCGGTAGAATGATTGGGAACCGACGATCCTCAGGTAAGTCAGCGCTGCCGAGGCGCCCTCCAAGGCGCAGCAGACCCACGCCATCAATGTACGGGTTCAGTGCTAATAAAGGGCTTGAGGCTGGCAATCTCCGAAGCGCTCGAAGCTCGTGGAGTTCCGCTGAGAAGGCCTCTTCCTGGACCAGCACGATAAGCGTGTCTAGTGCAGCGCTCTGTTCCGAAGCGGTCACAATTGGTTCGCGCGGGATATGCCGTCGTGCTGGGGAAAGGCGCAGTACACGGGCAATGACACGTAGCAGCGTGCCGAGTGAGCTCCAGCGCTCAAGAATCGGAATAACAGCTCCACTGGTGGTCCGTATCGTCAGAGAACGACGCGGGATTATCGCAGACACCAGCGTCGTGATGCGCTGTTCGCACTGCACTTCTTCCTGGTCACAGTCAGTGAGTGTAGGCTCCCTCGAATGCACGAGAGCAGACTGTGAATGGCGTCTTCTGGGCCATTCCACCATAAAGTGTGCTCGAGAAGCTCTGTGGGAAGGAGCCCTCGACTTGCACAGTCCGCTGGGTTGTGCTCCGAGCGGATGTGATTCCAGCGCTCAGGGGATGTCATCTCTTGGATCTGATGAACCCTGTTGGCGACAAATGGCTTCAGCGCCGAGGGTGGTTTTTGGATCCACCAAAGGACCACCTGTGAATCAGACCAGAGCCAGTATGGCGCTGATTCTAAATCAAGCGCGGTGCGTATGTTGTGCAGGGTTAATGACAGCAGATGCGCAGCGCAGAGTTCAAGACGAGGAATTGTGGCCCCCTTCACAGGAGCGACCTTCGTGCGCGCTGTAAGCAAGCGAATTCGGTTTTCTCTGTGGCAGTCCGTCGTCTCAATATAAATCACAGCAGCATAGTTGAGGTGCCTTCTCCGGACATACCGAGCCAGCGTGGTATGCGGAGATTGTTCAGGAGCATTAGGTTGCAGTGGAATGCTAACCAGCGCTCGCTGAGGTCAGAGGGCAGAGGTGTGTCCCAGTCAAGACCTTCTGCCCAGAGTGCCTGGATGAAAATCTTCCCCATGACGATGACAGATGCGAGAAGCCCAGTAGGATCATACAGCTGAGCAACCTCGCTCAGAACGCGCCGCTTAGCCGCGCCGCGGGCCGTATGCTTGCTCGGGGAGCTTCACTCGGAAGAAGAATTCGTCAGCTGCTGGATCCCAACGCAGGCCGAGAACTGTTGTGGTAACCGAGTCGCCGATGACAAGCTCCGCTGATGGCGCTGAATCTCCTGCTACTTGGTCAAGCACCGTTGTGTCGTTGGAGTTCCACTTGCGTAGGGGGAAGTGTCCTGCTGCGAGGAGCGACTGGACGCTTCGCGCAAGCTCGACCGTGTCCCGCGCAGTGTCGCAGCTTGTCAGAAAATCGTCGACACAAAACGAGGTCAATATGCTGTGCCGAGCCTTTTCGCCAAGTTCCTGAATGGAGCACTGAGTATAGTTATCTTCGGCACATTGTCGAAGAGCTCGCACTGCCAGGAATGGGCTGGCACTCATACCGTAGGTCACCGTCTATTTAATTCAGCTTAATACAAGCTATATATACATTTCGTATTACAAACAAACAAACAAACATACAAGCATAAGTGCTTAAAACTAGAACTTGTGAGATGGTAAGGGGAACTTATAACTGATAAAGGGTAAATTCTTAATTTATTTATTAGGTCGCTTAGTGCAAGCTATAGACTACACTGAAATTTACGGTAAAGACAGAGCAATGATAACTTAAACTAAAGAACAAGAACTGGGCACGGCAAGAAGAAACAATAACATAGAAATAGGCGAGGGTAATGACAGGCAGAAGAAGGGGACAATGTTACGTAAGCAAGGGAATCAGGAGGGGCGGTGTAGGTCGCGTTTAAGGGCAGATTTACTTAGGTGGAAGTCGAAGGAAGGAAAAGAGTTGGCCTTCCGAAGCATACGGGTGAGGGGTTCAGAAAGGCCATAGTTAGTGCGGTGGTAATCAGGGCGGAAGAGAGGTGCCGATCTGAGGATACGGGGGTTGGTATAAAGAGAAACCCGCTGAAGCAGAGAGGGGCAGTCAATATCACCAGAAAGCAGCTGATGGATGAAGGTAATATCAGCGATGTCACGTCGCTTCCACAAGGGCTGCAAGTCGATCAACATCAAGCGATTCTCATAAGGGGGAAGATTAAGACGATCAGACCAGGGGAGCCCCCGTAAGGCAAAGCGGAGGAACCTACGCTGGACAGCTTCAATTCTATTTGTGTGGGTAGATTGAGAGGGAGACCAGACTTGACAAGCATACTCAAGGAGAGGCCGGAAAAACGAGATGTATAAGGATTTAGTAACATAGGGGTTAAGGAACTCCTTGGACCAACGCTTGACAAAGCCAAGTGCGGAGTTAGCTCGAGTAACGACGCTACCAATGTGCTCCCGAAAATTTAGCTCACTGTCACAAATGACACCGAGATCACGAAGGGAGGAGACACTCGGGATGGGCTCATCAAGCAGCAGATACACTCTGAGGGAGGAAAGGGGACGTTTCCGGGAGTAGGTAATGGACTGGCATTTGGAGATATTAAGTTCGAGTGAATTTTTTTTGCACCAGATACAGAAATTGTCTAGATCGTCTTGAAGCAGTTGGGAGTCGGTGGTGGAGGAAATTAGTTTGGAGATTTTCATATCATCCGCGTAGATGGAAATATCAGAGTGCTTAATGATATACTCAACATCATTGATGGCCAGAATGAAGAGCAACGGTCCTAAGTGGCTGCCCTGAGGAACTCCCGAGTTAGCCACGAACGAGATGGAAGTTGCAGAGCAGAAGAGGACTTTATACTGGCGTTGATCTAGATAAGACTTTATCCAAGAAAGGAACTGCTGATTGAAGCCAAGGGAGCAGAGCTTGAAAAGAATTAGATTATGTGAAATCTTATCGAACGCCTTACTGAAGTCAGTAGCAATGACGTCAACATCGTTTCCGTTTTCCAGGGCACACAGCGTTCTCGAGACGAAATCGGTAAGATTTGTGGCAGTCGATCTACCCTTAAGGAAACCATGCTGGAAAGGGGAGAAGATGGATTTACAGTGGAAGAATATGCACTCGTAAACGATGCTTTCAAAGAGTTTGGGAATACAAGAGAGTTTTGCTATGGGACGGTAATTGGAAATATCACTCTTACAGCCCTTTTTGTGAATGGGGATGATGAAAGAGTCTTTCCAGCTTGCAGGGAAGATACCTTGGGTAATTGAAAGTTGAAAAATAGAGGTGAGGGGTCTGATCAGGTGTTGGGCGCATTTTTTCAGGACAATGGCCGGAATCCCATCTGGGCCTGGATTATAATCATCAGCAAGTGCCAAGATGGAGGAAGCAACCATTGCTGGGTCAATGTTGATGGAAGCAAGGGTTGTTTGAGGACAAGATCGCAAGAAATGAAAATAGCTTGCATCAGGCTCAGCAGAATGCTCACTAAAGGATTGACTGAAGTAGTGAGCGAAGAGATTAGAAATTACGCGTGGGTCCGAAGAAGAGGTGTCCTCAAGATTGAGCGTTGAGGGGTAGCCACTGGATTTTCTTTTGATATTGATAAATTGGTAAAAGCGTTTAGGATCAGAGATAAGAGTGGATTGCATACGCTCAACATAATCGAGATAGGAGGATTCACTCCGCTCAGAGAATAGAGAAGCTACTGAAAGGTAATTGGAGAGATCGGGGTCAGAGCGAGATAGGAGATAGGCCTGCCAGAGTTTGTTTCTCCTATTACGGAGGGACCGAAGTTCTTTATTATACCAAGGGGGAGAAGAGGCATAGTCTCTCCGAGGTTGATAGGGGATAGATTGGGTCAGGCAGACAAATATCTCGGAGTAGAAAACGTCAAGGGCATCCACAACAGATGGCTGTGAGCCGTTTGTGAAGGAGAGAAGGGGCGATTGTTCGAGTAGGTAGTTTAATTTGCAGAACTCACCCTCACGGAAGTTGAAATAGTATAACGATTCAGAAATAGTATTGAGAAGGGGAGGTTCGAGCGAAAGAGTAAGGAAGAGAGGAGGGTGATACTGATCAAGAGTGGAAAGAAGATGGGTACTCGCAGTAACCACAGAGTTGACAGGGTCGGATGTAAAGATAAGATCAAGCTGTCTGCCGAGGTTGTTGGTTATACCACTGATTTGACAGAGTCCGGAGTCGGAGAGACGGTCAGTCAGTAAGGTTTCTTTGTCGGAGAGGGCATTAGAAGGGACATAGTGTAGTTCGTCATCAGACCGAAGCCACTAAAGACGAGGAAGATTGAAGTCGCCAAGCACGACGACTTCATCATTAGGACCAAGAATATTAAAGAGAGAATCGATCGCATCGGTGGCAAGCTTGTAAGCTTCAAGAGGTTGGGAGGGACGAATGTAAACGCATAGTAAGTACAATAATTTGCCGGTTAGACTAATTTTGATACAGACGAAGTTGCAATTTGAGGAGTTCGAAGAAGAGAGGAGACTAGCACCAAAACGATTATGTACAGCGAGAAGGACGCCACGGCATGTAGGGGTGGTCTCGTTGTCGCAGGCATCAGCACGGAAAACAGAGAAGTCAGAGGAAAATAATTCACTACTGTTTACGCTGGAAACTAAGTTGGTTTCAGTAAGAGCGAAAATGTCGTATGGAAAAGCGAGGGAGTTCTGGAAAACGGAGCAGGTTTTGGTACGCAATCCTCTAACGTTTTGGTAATATAGGTAAAGGCAGCAGGGGGAAGGAGTGTGATTAGAGGAGGAACTGGGCAAGGGAGCGAAAGTCGGTGGGGACCTATCAAGGTTAGGAACAAGAATAGTTCCTACGATCGGGACTGAAATAGTTTCTATGATCGATGCGAGCTCTTTGAAGGTGGGAAATGCGACGGGCGCCAACGTAGGAAGCGAATGTAGACAGATCGGTAGATACCTTATCATGAGAAATGCCGAATTCGGCATGATATTTCAAGAAGAGCTCACGCAGAGTATCAAGGTCAGTGTGGAGGCCCTCCTGATGGATAGAAACCAGCAAATTAGTCTTGGTTTTACCATCGATACAGACAGAGTCTGGTTGATCGTGGAGGTAGGCAAGGAGGAGGCGGACATTGTCATATATTCTATGGTCACGCAAACGGGACAGTAGATAACGACCTTCTGTAGATCCGGCAGATTGCATGGTTAGCTTAACAACAGGTGGAAGAAGGGGATCGATAAATGAGGGTGTCGGTGGGCACAAGTTAGAAGGCGGTTGGCCAGCGGAGGAAGAAGTAGAGCCAGCAGGTAGATCAGGGGTAGAGGGGGCGATGGGGATTGAGGAAGGTTTAGAGCCAGCGGGTAGATTAGGGGTAGAGGGGGCGATGGGGTTTGGGGGGGCCGGTGGGCACAAGTTGGAGGGTGGCTGACACAGAGAGGAGGAAGAAGAGGGAAAGGGGACAGAGGAATGAGTTGAGCGCACAGAGTGATTAGGGTACAAAGTGTGAGATTTCACAAAGTTAGGGTATTTAATTGGAGTACAAAAATTAAAATTAGGGAATAAGCCCGCCTTAAACTGCCAATTGGAGTTGGAATTAGAAGCTGGAGCAACAGCGGGTTTAAGAGGATTTGAGGTAGTATTGGAAGAGGCAGATTTCAACTTCTTGGGAGGGGGATTAGCACTTACATTAGGTCTACTGGTGTAGACCTTAGTGGACTTACGGGAATTAGGCGCTTGGGAAGAAGCAGATTTCGATTCAGAGGAAGGGGGGCTAACAATTTGACTGAAACTGTTGGAGGGAGATTTCAATTTAGTCGCGAAAGAGTTCTTAGATAAGTTAGTATTGGAAACATTAAGAGGTTTAGTTGAAAATCTTACTGATTTGGAGACCCACTTCGATATCCTGATGTTTCCGTGGGGTGATGAGTAGCTGATGGGATGATGGAACAGCCATGAATATTTAAAGTCAATCGACACTTTGAAATTGGGCGGGCTGACTGGTCTGGGGGGTTGGAGCTTCACACAGTCGAGGGGTGTGATGGAGAAACGCTCAGAGAAAAACTCTCGAATCCAGAGAACACCAGCGTCACGAGGACCGCCCACAACGAGGAGCTCTGAAGATATTGCGGTGACGTCTACGTTGACTCGGTGCAGTTTCTCCAGTCGAAAATTCCATTCGTTTTCGGTCCAAAGAGTTCCGAATTTCCGGACGGGCTGGGCAAGATCCGGGTCCGAGGTCTGGACGGAGACGGATGAGGTAGGAGGTCGAGGGCGCAGCACTGGTGGAATAACATCAATGAAGGGAGCGCAGATGACTGGGGCAGCGGCAGCCAGAGGAGGTGCTAGTGGCGCTGGTTGGGTGAGGTCGATGATAGTTGGGCGAGTGACTGGGGCAGCAGCAGCCTTGGGAAGTGTTGGAGGCGCGGCAACGGGAGGCAGCGGAGATGGAGAGCAAGCTGGTGAACGTAATTCAGTCGAGATAGAGCCCAGAAGTGCTGCATTAGCAGTCACAGTCGCCGAGCAGCAGCTGAGGTCGCTTCTAATCTGTTTCAGGCATTGACGCACATCATCAACTACCGGCATTACGGGAAGATCAGCAGCGGAAAACGTTGAATACAAATCGTCCAGGGTGTGTGCCGCAGTTGATACAGTTGAATAAAGTAGATGAGATTTAGCAAGGAGGGCTTCGGTCTTGGACTCTGCGGCAGCTGCAGTGTTGAGAATTTTGTCGAGCTTGTTGTTTAATGCGGAGAGTTCCTCGGAGACGGATAGGAAGCAGGAGCAGTTGCTCATGAAAGATTGCACTTTAGCAGCCAGGAGAGACTGCTCGCTGATGATGGAGTCGGAAGCGGTAGCGAGGGCACGAAGAACATGACACGGCTTGACGTCAGAGCACTCATTGCATGTGGAAAGGGGCGCAGAGGAGAGCGACCGGGCGTGAGGCGGTATACGCCGAGCTGCTCTGCTGGGTTCCAACGCCAAAGAATGCGCTGCCAATCCTGATGTGCAGGAGCAATCTGCACCTGACGGTACATTTTGTCTACGTCGGCGGTCAAGGCGACGCTAAAGCGCCGGAAGCGCAAGAGAATTTTTATTAGCCCATCCTGGATTGTTGGACCGATCAGCTGGGCGTCGTTGAGTGAAGCTCCGGTCATCGTCTTGGCAGAGGCGTTGTAAACAACCCGAAACTTGCCCACGACAGCGTGATGGGGAACGTAGTAGCACCCCTGATGAGTTTCAGGCTCAGCTATGCGCTGCATGTGCCCCATGGACTCATACTCATCCATGAATGCGATGTATTTCTGGCGCAGAACATTGTTGCTGAGAAAGCGCCGCTCGAGCTGACGAAATTGTCCAAGAGCTGATCTGGATGAGTCGCCAAGGGGCGCCGCATCGGCCTTGAAGGGAAGATAAACCACGTATCGACCGTCTTTAGTCCGACAGTGGGTATCTCGAAAGATACGCTCGCATTCGTCGTCGCTGGACACGGACTCAGGAACCTCCTCGAGAAACCAGAATCGCTGCACGAGCTCTTCGAGGGATGACGTTGCACTGTCGAGAGTCGCACTGAATGTGCCCACTGTGGGCGAGAATGTAGTTGCCGAAGTAGGGCCGAACACGACCCATCCGAGCTTCGTGCGCTGCGCGATAGGTTCGTGCTCTTCACCACGGATAACGCCTTCCTCGAGAAGTGACCCCAAGATGTCCGCTCCGAGGAGCATATCGATGCTGCTTGGACTGCCGAAGTGAGGGTCAGCCAGTGTGAGTCCCTGCAAATGAGGCCAGCGCCGAATGTCGATTGGAGCGGACGGCATGGCTGATGCTATTGTGGGGAGGACGTATGCATTGAGTTCAATGCGTTGCTCCGGCTCCTGGCTAGGGGAGAGGGAAAGAGAAACAACACCTTTGCACGTGGTGTGTGCGACAGCGCCGACACCCTGGACCGGGATTGTTGTCTTCTTACGGCGCAGCTGAAGTTGTGCAGCTAGTCGCTCGGTAACGAAGCTAGCTTGAGAGCCTGGATCACATAGAAGTCGCAGGGTCGTTTGCTCCGTGCTGCCATGTGCAATAGCGCGAGCAGTGGCGAGTAGGACTAGATGGTGGTCTTGGACCAAAAAGCTGACTGGATGAGCTCCGAGTCAGTTTGAGGAAGACTTCGGTGTCTTCGGCACTGTTGGCGTGGATGGCGGGGCACTTATCGTCGCCGGCACACATTGCGACATATCCCCATTGCGCGAGCTGGTCCCTTGTTGCTCCGCTGAGGCACTGGATCTAAGTAAGATACCAAACAATCTTCGGGCTAGCTATGCAAGAGTGCATATGGGAACCGAGCTGAATAATGCATTGAAGTTTCTGGTAAGTCCATTAGAACCAGATACAATTGATTACGCGGTACTAAAGGAAACACTAACGAACCATTTTGATCGAGCTACAAATAAATATGTCGAGAGCATCAAATTTCAAAGAATCGTACAGACAAAGGAAGAAAGCGTCGCAAGTTTTTCTCTTCGTCTTGTTGTGTGCCCAGTAAATCAACTCTCTCCTCTTTATGCAGGGGGGTCTCTTAATTAAACCTCTCTTTTTTGTTTGTTTACCTGCTTTATTTCAAAAACTATGAGCACTTTTGTTTAAAACAGTTGTTCAAAACCTATGAGCACTTGTGCTTAGAACAATTCTTCAAAAACTATGAGCACTTTTGTTTAAAACAGTTCTTCAAAACCTATGAGCACTTGTGCTTAGAACAATTCTTCAAAAACTATAAGCACTTTTGCTTAGAACAATTCTTCAGAAACTATGAGCACTTTTGCTTAGAACGATTCTTCAAAAACTATAAGCACTTTTGCTTGGAACAATTCTTCAGAAACTATAAGCACTTTTGCTTAGAACGGTTCTTAGAAATCTATGAGCACTTATGCTTAGAACAATTCTTCAAAAACTATGAGCACTTTTGCTTAAAACAATTCTTAGAAATCTATGAGCACTTATACTTAGAACAATTCTTCAAAAACTATGAGCACTTTTGCTTAAAACAGTTCTTCAAAACCTATGAGCACTTGTGCTTAGAACAATTCTTCAAAAACTATGAGCACTTTTGCTTAGAACAATTCTTCAGAAACTATGAGCACTTTTGCTTAGAACGATTCTTCAAAAAACTATGAGCACTTTTGCTTAGAACAATTCTTCAGAAACTATGAGCACTTTTGCTTAGAACGATTCTTCAAAAAACGTCTACCCGTTTTCCCGGCTAAGGGGAGCTTTTTCCTGTCAAGCTCTCCACACGTGCCGGCGCAAACGGCTTACTTTGTTGCCGCACAACAGCGATGCAAAATGCTTCCGTTGCATTTCCCATGCTTTGGCGGTAACTCGAGAGAATTGTTTTTCGTTGACTTCTTAACGGCTGCGCGTGTACATTGGAATTTGTCAACGCAGCCCTTAAGTTCTCGGACAAACAAAACTCTCAAGTGGCGCAACCCGAGTTGAGTTCTTTTGGTGTCAATAATCATTGAAGGAATTTTTCAATGATTATTGAAATTTTATCTTTCCCTTTACTTAGGAATTATTAGTTTCGGCAATCATTTTCCGATAATTGCCCAAACTAATAATTCGGGGAAAGATGTGCATATTTGTTATGCAACAGTCTCAAAAAGGGATCCGCAAAGTGCGAATACGGAGATTTCATAGACCGTATGATAATAGAGCAGCTACTTCATGGCTTGGAAAGTAGAGAAATGTGCGATGAAATTGTAGCAAATAGCCCAATGACATTTAATGAGGCTTACAAAATTGCGCATACATTGGAGGCTACTCGTAACACTGCGAATGAGGTTAAAAATGCATCGACGACATGGGAATCAACTCATAAATTGGGGTATATACCGCCAAGGGACAAAAACAATAAGTTGCACCATCAGAGGTCTACACCGCGTTATCAGAAAAAACAAGATGAAACCAATATTCGTAGTACTTCGGGCAGAAAAGACGGAGATGGGGGTCGGAAGTGGTGCAGTGGATGTGGTGGCAAGCATGGTCGTCAGAATTGTCCTTTTATTGGAGCTAAGTGTCACAAATGCGGTAAAAAAGGTCATATCGCAAAAGTTTGCAGATCAGGATGTGCTGAGCAAAATACAGCACAGATAACAGATGCAGAGAGCCCAAATGAACAAATTGATGTTCTACAAAGGTTCGAAAAGGTGAACGAGATGAAGGGACAAAGTAAACATATGATCAGCGTGAAAATTAATAGTAAGGTCATCGAGATGGAGTTCGATACGGGAGCGCCGTGCGGGATAATGAGTAGGAGATCGCTGAATGAGATAGTTCCGAATTTTAAATTGTTGCAGACAGGTCGAAGGTTTGCAAGTTACGCAGGACATCCGCTAAAGTGTATCGGTCGACTCCCGGTTAGTGTGACAATTGGACAAACATCTAAGCTCTTATATTTATATGTGGTAGAAGGTAATTTTGACACCTTATTCGGTCGAGAATGGATAATGCCATTCACGCGCGAAATTGAATTTACTGAGTTGTTCTCGTCGGCAAGAGGAGTGCACGCAATCGGTTCGGTGACACCTCAGATATCTCCTGAGCAAAGTGCTCTACTCAATGGACTTTTATCGCGTTATAGTGACATTTTCAGTGAAGTGCCGGGTACGCTTACGGGTCCACCGGCGACTGTACATTTAAAGCCGGGAGCTACGCCAGTTTTCTCCCGAGCTCGTGAAATTCCGCTGACATTGCGCGCAGCATAAATAGAAATAGAGAAAAAAATAACGGCTGGGTTATACGAAAAGGTAGACTTGTGGAGTCATCTGCTACTCCATGACATGGGACCTTCCGTCATGGCTGTGGTAGGGCTCCCCTCACGCCCTCCTACTTCAGATTCTAGCCACTCCGCTTCACCTCATTCGATGGACTTGGTCGTTCAAGAGCTAGCCGCGCTCCGCCTGGCCATTTCGCAGCTGACCACCCTTACCAGGGACGCTATGCTGAGGCAGGCGAATAACTGCCCGTCAAGAGCTCGCTCAGAGGTCCGCTCCAACTCGCAAGCTCGAGCTCGCTCTTCATCACCGGGACTGACCCCTCGCTCTGGCCTGTGCTGGTACCACAGCACACACGGGGACTTGGCAGCACACTGCAGACAACCCTGCTCATACACCTCATCGTCCGCACGCAGCTCGCATGCGGGAAACTAACAGTGCCAGCGCTATTCTCGGCGGCAACCGCCGGCACCTACACAGAACGTCGCCTATATGTCACGGATCGCAATTCCAACACGCGTTTTCTTGTGGATTCCGGTTCGACATTATCGATACTTCCAAAACGTCTCATTCGTCGTTCTTTGTTTAAACAGGTGCTCACTCTTCAGGCTGCCCATGCCACTCCGATTGCCACGTTTGGATCACAGAGCATGGTGTTGGATCTGGGTCTACGCCGGCCGTTTCAATGGTCAATCGTCATCGCCGACGTCTGCACGGCCATTCTTGGAGCAGACGCCCTCAACCATCACGGGCTCATAATCGACCTGCGTGGTAGCCGCTTGTTGGATGGTCAGACGAGCCTCTCAATAAACTGTTCGATCGGACCTGCCCCTGCAGTCCACTCCGTCAGCGCGGTGACGCCTTACTCGGTTCCGGAAGGTGCTCTCGGCTTCTCCTACAAACAGCTGCTAACGACATACACCGAGGTAAACATCTCACCTGGCACTATGGCGTGCTTCCACGATCTACCAGTTTCGCATCAAATCGTCACCAACGGGCAGCCTGTTTTTACTCGTCCACGACGCTTAGCTGGTGAGCGTCTCGCAGCTGCCAAGAGCGAGTTTAACAACCTACTCGAGCGAGGTGTCATCAGACCGTCCTCTAGCCAGTGGGCTAGCCCTCTTCACATGGTAGCAAAGCCTGCAGGAGGCTGGCGCATAACCGGGGATTATCGTCTGCTAAACACCCACACGATACCCGATCGTCATCCTCTCCCGATCATCGAGGACCTTGGCCAGGAAGTCAGCGGGAGCGTATTCTCCGTCGTCGATCTGCACCGCGCCTTCTACCAGATACCAGTGGCTCCCGAAGATGTCCAAAAGACGGCCGTCACCACGCCCTTTGGACTCTTCGAGTTTGTCGGAATGCCCCTAGGCCTCCGCAATTCGGCGCAGACCTTTCAGCGTGTAATGAACCACCTGTTACGTAAGCTGGACCTCATCAGGTGTTATCAGGATGACATCCTTGTCTCATCGGCGAATCACCAAGAACATCTGCAACACCTGGAGCATCTCCTGTCAACACTTCACCAAGCCAGACTACGCGTCAACTGGAGCAAGTGCCATTTTGGGGAGCCCTCGGTTACCTTTGCGGGATACTTCGTCTCGAAGCAAGGTTTTCAACCTCCGGAGCCCAAAAAGCAGGCGATCCTTGAGTTTCCGAGGCCGGAAGACTCGACGCAGTTGCGCCGCTATATCGGTATGGCCAACTTTTACCGTCGCTGTATCCCGCACGCCTCCGAGCTGTTAACTCCTCTTTCCGACCTACTCAAGGGGCCGTCAAAAAGATGGCGAAAATCGTCTGGTCGCCAGAGGCTGATGCAGCGTTTCAACGTTCAAAACAGGCAATTGTCTCTGCTGTCATGTCTGCATTTCTCTCGCCATCCGAGCCACTCGCTCTGCACACGGACGCATCCAACACGGGAGCGGTCTTAAACCAGCAACGCAGCAATGGTGTTTGGGTACCGCTCGGGTTTTACTCCAGGAAGCTGTCTGCGACTGAGCAACGTTACTCGACCTACGACAGGGAACTTCTGGCCATCTTCTGCGCTATAAAGCACTTTGAGCGCATTTTGGAGGCAAGAGAGTTCGTGATTTTCACGGATCACCGTCCCTTTTCTTTCGCCCTTCAACAGAGAGCTGACAAACCGTCACCTAGGCAATCGCGACAGCTCGATTACATTGCTCAATTTGACACGAGCATTCAATATACTCCAGGCGAAGATAACGCTGTCGCCGATGCCCTGTCACCAGTTGAAGCGGTCGACTTTCCGGTCACCCTCGACGCAGCTACCATCAGCCGGGCCCAAACAGTTGTCGCATCTCCTGGCCAGCTCGAGAACTGCATTTCGCCGCCTCCACGTCGATGGTCATCAGCTGGTTTGCACCGAGCAAGATAGCTGCATCAAACCGTACCTCCCGGAGTCGCTGCGACGTCAGGTTTTCGACGCAGTTCATCATCTATCTCACCCTAGCGGCAGAGCCACGGTCAAGCGCATAATGCTTAGATTCTTCTGGCCTAGCTTGCGGAAGGACGTCTATCGCTGGGCGAAGCTGTGCGTCCCTTGTCAGATGTCCAAGGTTCACCTTCACAACCAGGCCGAGCTTGGCAACTTTACAACGCCCGACAGCCGTTTCGACCATTTGCATGTGGACTTGATCAAGATGCCCACATCTCAAGGATACAGCAACTGCTTGACCATCATCGACCGATATACGCGCTGGCCTCAAGCAATTCCAGTCTCCGACACCACGGCTGCCACGGTTGCACGCGCTCTATTCGAGGGTTGGATCGCGTTCTTTGTACGCCTCTTACGATCACATCGGATCAAGGGGCTCAATTTGAGGCTCAGCTCACCTCACAGCTTGCTCAGATGATCGGTGCCAAGCAGGTGCACACAACACCTTACCATCCACAGGCCAACGGTATGGTCGAGCGTATGCACTGCACCTTGAAAGCTGCGCTTAAGTGCTCACCGGAGACTCCTTGGACTCAGGCGTTGCCAGCGGTGCTGCTCGGATTGAGGACCACATTTAAAGAGGACCTCCAGGCATCACCGGCTGAGATGCTCTTCGGCACTTCGCTTCGCATCCCGGGCGAGTTTATTGCACCAAGCAACACGTCTGTGACTCACCCAGCTAATTTCGTTTCCACGCTGCGATACGACCAGTGCCAGCTGCCAGACACGTCTCTCATCGACCGTTTGTATTCAAGGATTTGGCAACCTGTGAGTACGTATTCCGTCGAGTCGACGCAATTCGCAAACCACTCGAACTGCCCTATACTTGCCTTCATCGAGTCATCAAGCGAATTGACGCGCGAACCTTCGTCATAGACATAGGACGGAAAATTAAGAATTACGGGTAATTACAAGCCAACCCTTAACCCGCGAATGATTATAGATGAACATCCCATTCCGAAGGCTGAGCATATTTTCAATCGTATGAATGGTGCGTAATTTTTCTGTCATTTAGACATCACAGACGCATATTCTCATCTAACAGTAGATGAGAAATTTCGGCATTCGTTGACGCTGAACACATCAACACATGGGCTTGTCCGCCCTACTCGTGCAGTTTATGGTGCAGCGAACATACCAGCGATTTGGCAGAGGAGTATGGAAGCTGTATTGCAAGATCTGCCTAATGTGGAAAGTTTTTACGATGACATTCTGGTTTTCGCCGAGGGATTCGAGAGTTTGTTATCTTGTCTTGATGCAACTTTGAATAGATTGAAAAGGAGTGGACTACGTTGAACTCAAAGAAATGCGTTTTCGCCACAACTTCTATAGAGTTCTTGGGACATAGGCTGGACGGTCAAGGCATACACAAGTCAGATAGGCACATTGAAGCGATTCAGGACGCTCCAAAACCAGCGACATCTGAACAATTACAGCTGTTCTTGGGAAAGGCTGTCTGTTATAGTGCATTTATCCCAAACTTGTCAACGAAGGATCGACCCCTAAGAGATATGCTGAAGGCAGAATCCTTTGAATGGACACGAGAAGCGACTATAGCCTACAATGATATTAAACCTATTTTGGTTTCTCCGTAGGTTCTCGTGACATATGATACAGCGTTACCGTTGCTGCTTGCTACGGATGCGAGCAAGACGGGACTTGGTGCGGTACTCTCCCATCGTATGGAAAATGGAGAGGAAAGACCGATTGCTTATGCTAGCCGAACGATGAGCGCAACAGAACAGCATTATCCTCAGATGGATAGAGAGGCGCTTGCGATCGTCCGACAATATACTATTTCGGAGAAAAACTACAACGCGGCATGGGAGACGTTTGTGAATCGTTACAACAACACAAGAATCATTGTAACGGCACTGTTGAACAAATTAAGTTTGCAGCCAAGTATTCAACAGGAAGGTGCACCGGCATTAAAAACCCTACACGACACCACCAAAGAATGTCTCAGGGGTTTGAACAATTTGGGAATCCCCACAGACAATTGGAATCCATTTATGGTTCACTTATTAATGAAGAGGCTCGACAAGACAACACACGTCCTATTTGAGCAATCTCTCGAAAACCCAAGGGAAGTCCAAACATTAGAAAGGTTGCTGAACTTCCTCTAAAACAGATTTCAGTCCCTGAGGCCCTGGGGACTAAGGGAAAGCACAATGAAGAAGGGAATCGGAGAACTCCCATTGCAAGATCACTTGCAGCCTCTACAGTGAGAACACCCAAGTGTCCTTCATGCAATGTCAACCACCCATTATTTGCTTGCCCACACTGTGATGATTAAACTCACCAGGGACGACGGAGCGAACATCCAATGCAGAGCAATACTCGATTCAGGGTCACAGCTCAACTTCATTACACAAAGAATGGCAAAGGAATTGAACCTTGCCAAAATTCCAGATTCTATAGGCATTCATGGAATCGGTAGAGCCTCTCAGCGTACGCAGCATGAAATAAATGTGAGGCTTAGCTCCAACACTACAAGTTTTTCATCAAGGTTGGAAGCATTTGTATTGCAATAAATCATCCCGCAACATCCAACAAAGGACTTAAGCATTGAAAACTGATCAATTCCTCAGAACATCAAACTGGCGGATCCAGAATTCAATCGAGCCAATCGCATCGACTTTCTCATTGGGGCTGAGATATATCATCAGTTGCTATCAGCCGGCCAAATTAGGCTAAGTGACGGTTTACCTATAATTCAGAACACCCTATTAGGATGGATCGTCTGTTCAACAACTTGCTACAAAAAACGCATCCCTATGTGGTATATGCAGCGAAGATGAAGCGTTAAGCCAACAATTAGAGAAGTTCTGGAAGTTGGTACAAGACGAGTCACTACGTAAAACGCTCACTCCAGCAGAAACAAACTGTGAAGATCATTTTAATCAGACAACATGCCGAGATTACCAGGACAGGTTTGTGGTAGGTCTCCCATTTAAGGAACATCAAGGCAGTTTGGGAGAGTCAATGGACATTGCACTACAGCGGTTCTGGTCATTAGAAAGGAAATTCATTCGAGACCCAGAGCTTAAGCAAAGATATTCCAAATTCATGAAGGAATACCTTGATCTCGGCCACGTGGAGTTTATTGACAGTAATTCAATCAGATCGCCCTACTACTTCTTGCTGCATCATGTGGTAATGAAACCAGATAGCACCACCACCAAGTTGAGGGTAGTTTTCGATGCATCGGCCAAAACATCAACAAATGTGTCTCTAAACGAGTTATTGCATGTGGGGCCGGTTATCCAGGAGGAACTCTTTACCACACTTCTTCGTTTTAGGCTGCCAAGATACGTGTTCACGGCAGACATCGAGAAGATGTATCGACAAAACCGCCTGAAGGAGGATGACCGAAAATATCTTTTGATCTGGAGGAGAGATAACCCCAAGGAGCCGTTAAAGTGTTACCAACTTTGCACCGTAACTTATCGAACAACATCAGCCCCATATCTTGCTGTGAAGTGCCTGCAGAGACTACCAGAATCAAACACGGAATCATATCCATTGGGCGCTGAGCTGAGGTTTTGAAAGGAGGTTTCTACGTGGACGATGACAGGGTCAGACCGCATATTCACTGGAATCGAGATGTAGAAACAATTAAAGGAACTTCTGCACACAGCAGGTTTTAATTTGAGGAAATGGTGTGCGAACCACCCCAAATTATTACAAAACATTTCAAAAGAAGACATAGAGGTTCAATTAGACTTCCAGGACAAAGATCAGCCTCATGTGAAAACATTTGGTCTTACTTTGGCCTACTACTACCTAAGGCCGATTCATTCAAAATAAAAACAACATGGCGTGACCGATCCAAAGTTACAAAGAGGATTGTGTGCTCTGATGTAGCTTAGCTTTTTGACCCACTCGGCTTGGTGGGACCTGCGACCGTGCTCGCAAAAATTTTCCTACAAAAACTGTGGCGTTTGAAACTGGAGTGGGGCTCTTCACTTCCAATTGAATTATACACAGAATGGATGCGCTTTCGGGAGGGCTTGAGAACGCTGGAAAGCACTGACATTCCAAGGCATGCAAGTCTTCATAAGGAGCCAAAGACAATGCAGCTTCATGTTTTTGCGGATGCATCCGAAAAGGCATACGGTGCTGCAGTGTACCTCCGCAATGTTGATAAGCACTACCACACACAGCACAGCTGTTATGTTCAAGGTCTCGTGTAGCTCCCTTAAAGACACTCACGATGTCCAGACTGGAGCTGTGCGCTGCAAAACTGTCTGCGGACTTGGCAATCCGTGTACAGAAGGACCTGACTTGTGATATTGAGCAGACATGGTATTGGAGCGATTCTGAAATTGCCCTGTGTTGGATCAATTCATCACCATCAACATTACACACTTTCGTCGCCAATAGAGTGGCTGCCATTCAAGAACACACTACGCCTCAACAGTGGCGACATGTTAGGGCCAAGGAAAATCCAGCAGACGTATTGTCACGGGGCATGAATCCACACAGGCTCAAGGATTGCGGCCTTTGGTTCTACGGACCACCGTTTATTCATGGTCAGGAATCTAGCTGGCCAACAGCAAAGGTTCCGAAAGTCGAACACATTCCTGAATCACGGGTTGTGTTGGCGTCGGTATCACAGCTGCAAGTGCAAAACATTATAGACAAAATCAATCACGGAAACTCATTCCGCAAGCTGCAGCGAGTCGTGGTATACGTGAATCTATTCTCAAAAAATTCGAGACGCCGGAGGATCGCTGGGGCCCCTTCCACTACTGAACTACACAAGATGACATCAGGGATACCGCCAATTAGTGCAAGTGAATTGGAGGCGGCACTGAGTGTTATCATAAAACAAATGCAACAATCGGAGTTTAAGGACGAAATAGTTCAACTAAGAACTAGAGAGGAAACTCATAAGAACAGCAAACTTGCTTCTTTATGTTCATTCATCGACGACAGAGGAATCATTCGAGTCGGCGGGAGACTGGAAGCCTCGGAATTGTCCTATGACGCAAAGCATCAAATGGTCTTGTCACACACACACCCTGTAACGAAGCTGTTGATGAAGTCTCTGCATGAAGAAAACAAACATCTCGGGCCGCAAGCGCTGCTGGCAATCACACGGCAGAAATTCTGGCCACTTATAGGAAAAACCTTCGCAAGATCGGTGGTACAACACTGTATGAGGTGTTTTAGATCAAAGCCTAAGCTGCTATCGCAACTGATGGGAAACCTTCCTGCGCAACGTGTTCAACCCGCACGACCCTTCGTCAATGCATGGGTCGATTTCTGCGGTCCAGTTTGGACACACTATAAAATTCGAGGAAAAAAACCTCAAAAATCATACATAGCAGTAATTTGCTGCTTTTCTACAAAGGCGGTACACTTAGAGCTGGTCACAGAATTTGCCACAGACGCATTTTTTGGAGCGTTGAAGAGGTTTATGGGGAGGCGTGGACACTGCAGGCATATTCATTGCGACAATGCCACAATTTTCACTGGCGCCAAGCTAAATTAGCTGAGCTGAAGAATACAATACATTCAGAGGAAGCTAAGAAACAAATACGGGCACTGTGCAGCACGCAGGGCATAGACTTTCATTTCATACCGCCTCGAGCACCGCATTTCGGTGGTCTTTGGGAGGCAGCAGTCAAATCTGCAAAAGGATTGCTTTTGAAATTAGTCGCTACAGCATCCCTGACATACGAAGAGTTAGAGACAGTGATCATCGAGATAGAAGCAGTGTTGAACTCAAGGCCGCTAACACCTATGTCAGCGGACCCAAATGACCTGAGTGCAATCACTCCAGGACATTTCATCATCGGAGAGCCACTCTTGAGTACAACTCATCCTGAAGCAACCCCAACGAAACTTTCCCTTATTACACGGTGGAAGCTAGTTTCACACATCAGAAATGAATTTTGGAAGCGCTGGTCAACCGAATACCTGAACGAGCTCCAACAGCGCTATACATGGCAGACCACACATGAGAACATTGCACCTGGGAACATGGCAATATTGAAGGAAGATAATTTGCCTCCCATGAAATGGCCTCTTGCTCGAGTGGTCAGTGTGTATAAAGAGGGTGATAACTTGACCAGAGCAGTGGACGTACTCACAGCTAGATCAACGATGCAATTGAACCACTTCCTCTTGATGCCACTGCTGGCACTCGGTGCTCCAGTTGGGGTGACTCTTCACGGCTCCGCCTGGCGTATATTTCGATAATTTGGGTGCAGCAAGAATAATATCAAATGAGTGGAACATCATCGCTTACTATGAGATGTCTGCATACTGGACAGAGTACAGGGGTTTAGTGGAGGGGCAGAGGTCGTTGGATAATATCTGTACGCAACTACATGCAAACGACCCGTGCACAACTACCCTGGGTCAAATTCAACACTTGGTTAGGGAGATAGAGGAAAACAACGAACTAATGTTAACTGATACGTCAGCCATTCGCAGAAAGAGAGGAGCACTAAATATAGTGGGCAACATTGCCAACAGTTTATTCGGTGTATTAGATTCAGAATATGCTGACAAGATGTCGAAAACCATTGAAGACACCAAGAAAAATTAAGGGCATCTGTTGCAATTAATACGCAATCAAACAACGATAATCGATTCCAGTGTGAACATCATAAAGAAGACACAAGACGAAGTCACCAGACAGTTTCAAGAAATGCAAGCGCAGCTCAGCGCACTGACGAATGGAATTCACAAAATTCAGGAGGAATTACGGCAGCAAAAATTATCGACTTTGTTTACGGCCCTGACCACTCAGGTATTATTAGTGGCATCGAACATGCAACGCATGCAAGCTTCAACGAATTAGTCCAAAGCTTGTAACACCTCATCAACTTAGAAACAATTAGTGATCATCAAGGTTTTCATTTCAAGTGATCATTTCTGTTTTCTGTAAAGCAGCCAGAGATGGTCAAAATCGCCTGTGGAAGCAACGTGACTTCAAGAACGCTTGATGGATCTGGTATTTTGAGGATGCATGGAAGCTGCATTATTAAGCAAAAACACATCACCATTCAGGGGCATAACATTTACCCCACTGTATTAAGAAACTCTTACATTCCATCTGGTAACATCTCACAGGTGGTGCTTCCGGAGCAAATAAGTCAGCTCCAGGTTCATGGGTCTACATACCGGACCCAAGGAACAGAATTGGAAGCTTAAAGAAACAACTACAACTACAGATAGACTCCAGCTTACCAGCTCATGATGTCCATCAATATACTGTAGCATACATCGGATCAGCAGTGTCGATTTGCCATCCTCATTTATGTGGTATGGAAGTTCCGCAGTCACACGTATTCGCCACCAACCGTACCAACAAGACCAAAAGTATTTCCCAGGACCAAGCAGCCGGATCCAGTTGGAGCCGCCCCATCTATGAGAGCAGCGCAGACCCCTGCATTTACTATACAGTTGGACCAATAGGTATAACGTTTACTAGAGAGGAGGGTGGGGGGGAATGTTGGATCCCATACGGGCCGGCCAACGTTAAACAAATGCACAAGCGCATCGGGTGCATCGGATTCCTCGAGTACAAAAATGTGCTGATTTGAGCATATCAGCACGGCCGCCAGTTCAGCGAAACCGTGGGTGCATGACCACCCGTGCAGCCGATCGGATTACTCGTGGAGTCTGATAATCGTCCGATGCACTTGTGCAATAGCATATTTAGCATAATAAGCATTATTAATGTTAGTTAGTAAGCATTTTTGTAACTCTAAAAATTGTGAGGCGAAATAAACTGCCTGAGAACAAACAACGGGTTAACATTCAAACCTTTACTTAGTCCTGATTAACAATAAAAACAGAATTTTGTGACACTGGGACAAGCACCAGCTGTGGCATTCCACACCCGCGCGCCTTAGGTGTTACACTTAATGCAACAGAGCTAAACAAGTCAAACAAGACTTAAACAAATATGCTTCCCGAATTTGTTAATCACCCTTTAGCTCGAAAACTGCTGAGACAGCCCCCCCCCCCCCCTCGGTTCAACTCAATTTATTGTTTGGCTAGATGAGATCTATCTCAATTCTCATTTCTGCATGCGTTATACGAAACACCCTGTATATAACACCTTGATAGTAATTAAAGCAAAGATATAGTAATATTTTTGGTATTTATTTGTTAAAAAGTGTACATACAACACAAAGTATCAAATACGTACAAATTTAGCTTATGTAATAATCGATTTAACAATCTTAAGGCAAACATTCAACGTACTATAAAATGTTATAAATTAAAATCAAAAAGCTTGGGGCAATTGTGGTTTAAAAACTAAAAAATTAGTAGATTGAATTTTGTACTTCTAATGTTTAAATATAAATTTATGATTATCAACAAGGTTGAATCATGCCATGTAACAATGAATACTGCTACCATCCAACATTTTCTACGAGCAGCGGGAAAACCATTGAAAATGTAATTCCTGAGAATATTCCTGTGATTAACATTGCTGCAGCATACATGCCAGCTGTCACAGCATACTTTTGTGAGACTGTTTGGGGAGCGTACATCATCCCCAAAGAGCTATAGAAATTTATATTTTAATTTTTTTTTTTATATAATTGTCATTAATTTAAAAAGACAAAAAAGTTCAAAAATACCTTAAGTAGCCAGAAGAAAACGACATAACTACTGCAGTAATCCAATATGCCCAGTCGTTAGTTATATAGACTGGTAAAATTCTGTTGATATTCTTCGGCCTATAGTTGCAAAACAAGAACAGTGGAATGAATACAATTCTGGCTACTACTGGCCATATCAAATATTTCGGTTTTGGCTGAAATGAAGAATTATTAGTGCCTTATTGCCCATCGCAAATTGTTCAACTGCCTACCCATCTGATCCAAGAAGTTACTAAGCTTCCCAGCATTGCGAAGAAGTTGAAAGTCAAAAAGCAAGTGACGTTGCTAAAATGTAAGTTTGGCACGATGAAATGTTCATCATATACTTTAACATCTGTAGAGTAAAATATACAGTGAGCTCGGGCTATAACTGCCAATTGCTATTTCATTTTACCTGAGTGAACTGCCGGAAAAACAGACAGTGTTACAAAAAATACAAAAAACACATTAAAAAGCTGTAAGAATGATTGTTTGAAAATTTTCCAGTACGGAGGGCGTACATTCCCAAAAGTTTTATTTTTTTCAGACTCTTTCTCATTCAATATTTCATGATATCTGTAGAATTTCTAAAAGTAAGCAACGTTATTTGTTTTATTTTGGAATACAAAATTAGCACTTCCTGTTTATGCATACATGTATTAAAATAATTTAAAATGCTTACATTTAATGGCAGTGCAAAGTATGTATCAAAGCAGATTAACAAAACTAGCATAGCTGTAATGAAGTAGTAAATTGCAGCTGTCCTATCCGATGAAGCTACAGCAGAACTTATCATAGAAATGATGGTAGCAAAAAGTCCACTAATATTTGATCCCAACACAACTGCTCCTGTGTATTTTATAGGTAATTTGGCTGCCATACCATACACAGTGTTTTGATAAATTCCGTTGGCCACTAAAATTGTCAAGGATCAGTTAATTGTTTTGACAACAAGTAAAATATAGCTCTTACTGTTTATTAAAACAACACTGATCATTGTTATCCAAAAGAAGGCACCAGGCCACTCCGAGGAATCTGTCATAGCCAAAATAACAGTTACGACAAATATAATAACTTCAATTAATATGCTCCATACAATCCTTGTGGTCAAGTTCCCTCTTTGAAAAAGAATTATTTAGCTTGTGTATTACCGGAAACTCGATATCACTTATTACCCCAAACTTACAAATATATTGAGCCAGTTGAAAACAACATTAGGGATTTGTGAAGCGAAACCCAAGTAAGCTAGGAAATTAGTGGCGTAACTTGATTCAATTCCTGTGCCTTCCAGTTTAAATTCTACAAAATACTGAAAATATTTTATGAAATTTTAATTATAGTCGAGCATTTGAATATCACGTACCGTTTTAGCAGTAATGAACATATTCCAGGGCATTAGTGTGCCGAGCCCATGTAAGACGAAAGTTAGGAATACTAACCTGTATCGATCGTATGGAGGGCTAATTTCCATTTTGGCTCTTTCCATTGTCATACCTGCAGAAATGACAAAATCAGATATGCATATCAATTTTCACAATAGTGGAAATACATGTAAGTGCTTGCAAAACCAATCACTTTTAGCCATCATCTAACTAGAACATATAGCGTAGGGTAATTCGAACAAAAATCAAATCAAACATAAAAATTAAATAAGAATCTAAACATCCCGTGAAATTGTGGTAAAAAATGAGTTGACATAAAAACGCTATCCCGAAAAAATTGTAAAACTAATATTCATATTGCATATTGTAAGTATAAAAAACTGTAAGTTTTAAACTACAATCAATATTATATTGCATCTAAAATTGCTGTTTGTTTGTCTATTTTGTCAGGAACTAGTGCATAGCTTCATAATTGTGGTATTGGCCTTACCTTTAAAATTCAATTCATCGTTCGGTAAATTGCTTGCTTCCCAAGCAGGTGTGAGTCTTACTGGCTCAGCCAAAAAAGGCGCCCGTTCACTATCCCCACCATCTGAAAATATTTAATTTATAGTTTTTTAAAAATGTCATTCTAATTTTTAATTTATTTTTAAACCTAATTTTTATATGAGACCATAAAGAGAACATTACAGATAAATACAGCAAACAATTAACGAAGGCTGGTGTGTGTAAATTGAGCCTTGCAAAGAAGTCATTGAATTCACTCTTATCTTAAAATCGATATCGAGTGTTTGAACTGTTAATTACTTTAAAAGGATTGCTTTTTTTTTAAATGCAGCAGGCTAAAGTAGCAGATTTTTAAAATGCATATCTAAATAATTCTTAACCATTAGAAAAACACTCTTCACTAAAATGTCTACTCAATTGTGTAGTCCATAAGCGTATAACGAGCGTAAGCCAATCAATTAATTACACTTATCTGACCAAATATGCATTAATTCTACTTAGTTATCTTTCCATTAGTTGAATTAATCTATTCTGTTTCCCAATAGTTTTGCTTCGTTTGAATCGTTTATGAAAAAATCAGTATACCACGACCCAGCCATCCTAGCGCTCGCACCGAAATTCTTATTAAACTGAAATATCATTTTTAAATCAATGCGAAATCTGCAGTACTCTAGCACTTTAAAGATCAAATACATATAGCTCAAACATAGCAATTTTGTAGTCGTTATCAGTGATAGTGGATAATTTTCGTGGATGGATTGAAATATGACATTTATTTATTCTGCACAGTGGCCATAATCTGCCATTATTTGTTCTCTTCCACTGAATTGGTAACTAAACAGTAAACAAAATTCGTACGGGCGCGGATTTTCACTGATAGATAAATACATTTAGTTCAGTAATTGAAACATTTTAGTTCATTGGTTGAATAACTTTTGGGTGTAAAGTACATAATTTACAAATATCAGAGGTTTGTAAATTTAATTGATTTATCCTCCAGATAAAGGAAATTACTTTCGTTGTGTTTTCATTGAAGTTCATGAATGTCTGCCTAATATTGGTTCTGATCATGACCATGTGTTTATTGTGTGTCTGGTAACTTTCAAAAGAAAATTGTCTCAAATAAAAATTGATTAAAAAAGTAACTGAAAGTGGGGCAAAAATATAGAGCACAGGTCACTGAAATTTTTGTGTGAACGTTTAAATTTTCATCTTATAACAGGCGGGCTGAAAAGTTCGTAGGCTAACACATAGATGGCGCTACTAGTATCAAATCCATATGATTTCTAGTTAGCCCTAACCTTCAAAAGACGCGTGTATAAATTTGACAGCTGTTGCACTATTAGTATCTGAGTTATAGCATTTTGAGTGAAAGAACTTTTGTTACTTTGCAAAAAATGGACAAAAAAGAATTTCGTGTGTTAATAAAGCATTGCTTTTTGGCGAAAAAAAATACTGTTGACACCAAAGTTTGCCTTGATAAACATTATTCGGACTGTGCACCAGGAAAATCAACCGTAGAAAAGTGGTTTGCTAAATTTAAACGAGGCGAAATGAGCACCGAGGACGATGCACGCAGTGGACGCCCCAAAGAGGCGGTTACCGAGGAAAAAATCAAAAAAGTCCACAAAATAATTTTTGATAACAGTAAAGTGAAGTTGATTGAAATAGCTGAGACCCTAAAGATATCAAGGGAACGTGTTGGTCATATCGTGAATGAATATTTGGATATGCGAAAGCTCTGTGCAAAGTGGGTGCCGCGCCAGCTCACAATCGACCAAAAACAACAACGGATCGATGATTCTAAGCAGTGTTTGGAGCTGTTCAGTCGTAATAAATCCGAATTTTTGCGTCGATATGTGACGATGGACGAAACATGGCTCCATCATTTCACATCAGAGTCCAATCGACAGTCAGCCGAGTGGACTGCACGTGGTGAACCGACTCCAAAGCGTGGAAAGACGCAAAAGTCGGCTGGCAAGGTTATGGCATCAATATTCTGGGATGCTCATGGTATAATATTCATTGACTATCTTAAAAAAGAGAAAACCATAAACAGCGACTATTATGTAGCGTTATTGGAGCGTTTAAAATACGAAATCGCGGAAAAGCGGCCTCATTTGAAGAAAAAGAAAGTGCTGTTTCATCAAGATAATGCACCATGTCACAAATCAATGAAATCGATGGCAAAATTCCATGAATTGGGCTTCGAATTGCTTTCGCATCCACCGTACTCTCCAGATCTGGCCCCCAGCGACTTTTTTCTGTTCTCAGACCTCAAGAGGATGCTCGCTGGACAGAAATTTTACGCCGATGAAGAGGTGATCGCCGAAACTGAAGCCTATTTTGAGGCTAAAGACAAATCGTATTATAAAAATGGTATCGAAAAATTATGACCGCTATAATCGTTGTATCGCCCTCGAAGGGAACTATATTGAATAATTAAATCAAATTCTATCAAAAAAATAATTTTTTCTATGCTAGCCTACGAACTTTTCAGCCCGCCTGTTACCTACTGTTTAATTCGGATAACTGCATCAAACAAATTAATTTATAGCCTACAATACAAAATGTGTGTCAACTTCCTTATTAAAATATTACAACTTGTTAGGCAGAACTAAGGCTCATGTATTGTAAATATTCACCGATTTTCATTCCTAATTTTATTTTATGTACTTATAATCCGTGGGATCTGTTTTAAGAAGGGGTATGTTGGATGTCTCATATATTGGGCCTTATTACGGTTCTCACCTCACGCCCGTGACAAACCTCACTGTCGTGTCACCTCACGTCACATGTGGTATTCCCATTGTCGCGTGACGTGAGAATTTATGCCGTGAGAGCAATTCGAGTATCGATTGTTTTGACATTTAAAGTTTAGTTGTTTGAGGCAAAACAAGTTAATATTTGCAAAATTGAACTGAAAGATGAGTTCAAATGAACTGTGGTTCAGCGATACTGATGATGAAGACGAACAGGAAAGGAATCGCCAAATAATATTGAAAAGTTTTGTTAGTGTCTCGGAATGAAAAATATCGAGTCACGATATTCTCGTTGTCACTTGAAGCCGATCCAAGTGACCATTTTAGTCGCTATCAAATTGTAGGTGACCGAAAGAAGTCACCCAAAGTGACAACGAGAATACCGAATCTGTAGACTCACCTCACATGGCATGTGACGTGAGAACCAGAATAAGGGCCATTACCTCTGGTTTTTTAAGTCTCCGACAGGGTTTAAGGAATGGTAATTTTTATATGCGCCAGTTGAAAAAGTTGTGAGCAACCATGAACATCAACTCGTCATCGTTCTCAGCAATTGGACATTGCACGCACTTCTTTGATGCGAATTTTGTGTAAAGACCTTGCCATGAAGTCATATAAAGTTCAATTGGTATAGCAGCTAAAGCCGGTTGACAATCCGAACCGTCTACGGCTCGCAAATTGGGCGGAAGATCGTTTGGCCGATGATGGCGAATTTTACCGAAAAACCATCTTTTCGGTCGAGGCTCATTTCCATCTCGGTGGTTATGTTAATAAGCAAAACTGTCGCATCTGGGGCACAGAAAACCCGCACGTCATCGTGGAAAAGCCAATGCACCCACAACGAGTGACTGTTTGGTGTGGATTTTGATCCGGCGGCTTCATCGGTCATTTTTGAAAATGAAGACGGAGCCGCCGTAACCGTCAATGGCGAGCGCTACCGCGCAATGTTGGCCGATTGGTTTTTCGGGGAAATCGAAGCCGAAGACTTGGACCATATTTGGTTTCAACAGAACGGCGCACAGTGTTTCCTTTTCCCGATTTTGTGGCCAAAAATGCCAAAATCGAAGGTTGTCATATTGAATTTTTTTATTTTGGGTTTTGTATAGGAAGGTACGATACGTTAAAATCCCGAATATTACGACCCCAAACCGATTCCCTGAGGCACAGGGGCACTTTGAAGTTTACGTGAAAGCAGCTGCACGTTTCGAGCACTTGCCGCTCTGCTGACAATACGATCTTTGACCTAGTATATTTCCAAACTCAGTGACTCTATTTCAACAATTCCTTTTGGATTTTGTTTATTGGTGTAAGTATATTAAATAATGACGCTTGAATCATGGAAATATGTGATTTTTCACTATTATATGTGTATTAGTATATAGTCCTGTAAAATCGGTGTTTTTTTCCGATAACTGATTTTCAAGCAGAGTTATCTTACAAGTACCACCCGGTACCAGAGTGAAACCATATAGAAAGTTAAAAAGGAAGTCTAAACTTCCAATTTGTGCGAATTTCAGCTGCTACTAGGTGCTACTTGCGTTGTAGGGCGCCATTACAGTTAGCTCGCGCGCGACATAGGAATTGAGCGCTCGAGGCCGTTGACAATTTATTTATCCGATTTATGAGTTTTTGGTCTCATTTGAAAGGTGGTGGGGAGGACTATCAAAAATGTCACACCATTTCGCTCTTCTTTTTTTTTATCGATTTTTGAACATTTTCAACCACCCCAAATTTTCTCATCTTTTTCGAGTATTGTTAGCACTTTGCGACTATTTTTCTTAGATGCACACTTATGTCCTTTAAATATTTCGAATTTACATTTTTTTTACCTTTTCATACAAATTAATTTTTTTTTTCACATTTTGTCGGAGCAGTTTTCTCAATCTCCAATCTTAGTTGTGGCAATATGGCAACACAATTTTCATTCATATCTCAAACGATAGCTATTCACTCCCCCTATTACAGAAAACTATAGAGACTTTCAAATTTCTTTTAATTTCCCCCCAAAAAATCGCAGAATTTTCACACTAAATTTCCCCATCACCCCATTTTCGAAAAAATCATTCCAATTCATTCATTCACTTTTCTTCCACAGCCGTTTTAATTTTGTCGGTGCCGACCAAAAAAACTACGTTTTGACGATATTCAATGAGTTTCATCAACTTTCACCAACACGGAACGGACCATTTTGCCATAGTGATCATTCTTCCTACAACTGAGATATCACCCCCCCCCCCCTCCCCCCCTCCCCTCCCCTACAACAAATACACGTTTTCACCAATAATTCCCACATTTCACACTTTTCACCAACGCATTCTACACTCCCTCCCCTTTCCAACGATACCTATAACATGGCACTTGCGACCCAAAAAACCATAAAAAGTATTTTTGGCCACAAAATCGGGAAAAGGAAACACTGTGCGGCGCTACGTGCCATACAGCGAACGCCACAATCGATCTTTTGCGCGCTATCTTCGGAAATCGCATAATCAGCAAAAATGGTGATGTGATTTGGCCGGCAAGAAGCTGCGATTTGACGCCGTTGAACTATTATCTTTGGGGAGCGGTTAAAGATAAATATTACGCCAACAAACCACAAACAATTCAAGACCTCAAGTACGAGATTCAAGCTGCTATTGCTGACATAAGGCCCGAAACAATCGAAAATATACTCAAAAATAGGGTGGAATGGGCTACTGCCAAGTCAGCCGTGGTGGTCATTTGACCGAAATTGTTTTCCATAAATAAATGACAAAACAACCTTTCATCCATTTCAACCGTTCAACCATTTAAAAATATTGAGCCGTTTGTTTATAACAAAAAGAAATTCTAATTTTTAAATGGGCCACACTGTACTACATAAAAATAATGTAAGGAGTAAAAATGTGATTTTGCTGAGATCATCCTCACATCGGCAGTGCAGAAAAATAACGAGTTTGAATAGAAGTTTGAAAATATCATGTTTGGAATTATAAATCATACTATGTATGTGACCAAAATTGGTTAAGATTTGTATTCAGAAATTAAAAAAAAATTAAAGAGGTCATGAATATAAAAATATTAGGGAAAAAGAAACAAAAAGTAAATTTTTTGGTGAATTTCACCCTGGAAACGCACACTTCAGTTACGAATCAAAACGTGCATATGGGGTGTAATCCACCCCATAAATTTTTAACTAGTGATATTTAGTTATCTATTAGCTTTATTAATAAAGTATATGTTATATTCCATTTTTGATTTCTGTGCGTTGAAGTGGTATAATTAATTGGTAAATTGGTGTATCGAAGAATGATAGATTGATTTCGGAACTTGTGTTGCGTTGCGTCTCACAGCTGCAAGTTCAAGTGAGATAGCACGCAAATATAGCAAGGGTTATAAAGGGTGTTTTTTTAAGAGGTTGCCGTTTTTTTTTTTTAATAAAACACATATAAAATTATGAAATGACCAAAATTTTTTTTTTTATTTGGTAGATAATTTTTTGGCATTTAACATTTAAACACAATTTCTGGCATATGGCCACCACGACTATTTTTCACAAATGTCATTCTGGAGGTCCAATTTTCGACCACTTTTTCAAGCATTTGGAGGCGTATGTCAGCAATGACACGTTGAATATTGGTTTCCAAAGCATCAATCGATTGAGGTTTATCCACATAAACCAATGACTTCACGTATCCCCACAAAAAGTAATCGAGTGGCGTCAAATCGCACGAACGCGGAGGCCAATTCACCGGACCATTTCTCGAAATAATGTTGTCGTTGAAAGTTTCTTTCAATAAGTCGATTGTTTCACGTGCTGTATGGCAAGTGGCACCATCTTGTTGAAACCACATTTCATCCATATCCATATCTTCAAGATTTGGCAACAAAAACTCATTGATCATGGTTCTGTATCGATTTCCATTCACGGTAACGCGTCGTCCTTCCTCATTTTTAAAGAAATATGGACCGATGATCCCACCAGCCCATAGACTGCACCAAACAGTACATTTATCAGGATGCATTGGTAATTCTTGAACGGCGTGTGGATTATCTTTGCTCCAAATGCGACAATTTTGCTTGTTGACGTATCCATTTAACCAAAAATGCGCCTCATCACTGAAGAGAATTTTACGGGAAAAAAATGGATCTTCGTTCAATTGATTTAACGACCAATCACTGAATTCACGGCGCAAACGATGGTCGTGTGGCTTTAATTCTTGCACCAATTGAATTTTGTATGGCACCAAACCCAAATCTTTACGTAAAATTTTCCATAAAGTCGATGGACAAAGTCCAATTTGCTGAGCACGACGACGAATCGATAAATTGTCGTTTTCTTCGACACTGGCCTCAACGACAGCAATATTTTCTTCTGTACGAACTCTTCTCATTCTTGTCGGTGGCTTGGCATCCAAAAGAGTGAATGTAGACCGAAATTTGGTAATTACGTTCTTTATGGTGGTCTCTGACGGACGATTATGTGCACCATAAAATTCACGAAGTGCTCTATAAACATTTTTAATTGAACACTGATTTTGAAAATAAATTTCCACGATTTGAAAACGTTGTTCTGGAGTTAACCTATTCATAATGATTTGCCAAACAATACTGAGTAGAAATGCCACTTTGAGCTGTCAAAACAACTGCCATAAAGTAAAACGACATCTATCGGAAAAACAAACCTCCTAAAAAAACACCCTTTATATAACGCTTTTAACTATTTATGTTAACTGTTGCAGATCCAGAGAAAAGGTTTGGGGGGAGAGAGGTTGATTTTCGGAATTTTTTCGGCTGGCATGAATCAATAAACAAATCTGTCTCAGAACAAAATCCAAACTTAGATCACAATGATGAGAAATATGCAATTATTTTATATTTTATACATAATGACAACTGAAAAATTAAGACTTTAAAGAAATACCACGAAAATTTATACTTATGACTTCTTAGGGTGCAAATTCTGAATTTTTATAGCATAAATAGGTAATTTAAAATGGCGGATCCAAAATGCCAATCGAGCTTTTTTTAGTTTCAAGAGTTCTCCGTTTTCGCATCTGTAATTTGTAATTTAATAGATTTTCATTAAATAAAAGAAATAGAGACTTATCGCAATTTCTAAATATGGTATGAAAGACCTAGAAGAGCGAGCGAAACTTTTCGAGTTCAGTTGAAATTTAGAATTTCAAGGAGGTGAAGTGTAAAAATGCAAAAAAACACCAGAGGACAGCATGAATGTTTTCATGGTCCCAAGACCGTGACAGGTGATGTAAATCATATCCTGCTCGAGGTACCTCTGCTACGGCGAAAGTCTCATCCTACCCGATGAAATGGACGCTAAACTAATGATACGGATCCAGAAGGGACATACTCGATAAATACCCGCAATTCCTGGGTGTAAACTATCGTGCCCATAGGATGAATAGCACTGCGTTAGTGCGTCTTTTAACGATGGACTCTGAATACCTGGCGACCTTCAGTTTAAATTTAGCCTTCCTGTAGCAAGCGGGGCTCTGCTGCAGAAGACCACCCTTTCCATAGCTACTCGTGGGATCAAAATTGAATACCAGAAAAAGTCCGCTGAGAAGCGCACCGATAAATGCTCCAACTTTACCAAGGCAAAACATCCCTGCACCAGGGAAAGTGGTAAACCTAAGTCCAACAAGTAACCGCGAGTCTATAGAGATCTCCTCCCAGGAGGAGTAAGAGCTCCTGAGATCGCCAGAAATGAACGAGACCGCATCCACCGAAGTGGCTCTCGTTCCTAATGTCCGCATGCCCAGATTATCTGGTGCAGCTAAGAAGGGGTATAAGTGGCTCCTACAACAGGGCCACAAAGTGCAAGAGGGTAAGGAGTTGGCTAATGGAGAAGGGAAGGAGGAGAAGAACCTGAAAAGGATTCACTCCGATGACTCCTTACCAGGTGGATCGCAACCCGGCCTCAAAAGACCCAAGGTGGGGAAACAGAAGACCGAAAGGCATGTCCATCCGCATGGTCCCCAACCTACGTTCAAGGAAGTTACCGAGAGCGTTAGAATAGGGATCATCCCCGCCAAATATCCAAATGAGTCTGACAACGGACCAGATTTGGGAGAATGGATGCAGGGAGCCGCTGTCTCTCTCCCAACTCTTGGTGGTGTGGGGAGATTAAAAAACTCTTTAGGCTGAAAACTCTAGCCATGTTCATCAACAGGTGAGGCAGTGATTGAACTGAACAAAAGCAATGCACTATTTAGAAAGGCTAAGGAAGAAGTGGGAAGACGTTATTGATGAACGGAGCGGTAGAGAGAACATGAGAGTTTTTGAAGCAATCGATGCTCACGGATCCGAGAGGGGAAGTTTGGAGTCACACACGAGTGGTCAACATAGCCCTAACCGTTAAGGGCCACCATAATGTCCATACTGTTCCGTACGGAAGCCCATGCAAACTTGCGATTACATACAAAACCCACCCCCAAAACACAATGGGAATAGTCGTTCGTTTCGTCAAGTCTGTTTTGCCTGATCTGCAGCGTACGTTGCATATGCATATATTACAGTTGAAAATGTTTCGTGATTGACCGAAGGAATTGAAGAAAAAATGAAATTTAAAGCTTAGAAATAAGTTTGAATGTATTTTCGTCACAAATTTTTTAGCATTTTTCCGATTCTCATCGTTTTTAAAACATTTTTTCGTGTAAAACAAGAACGAGGCAACCGATTGAAAATCCCTTCGGTTAATCACGAAACAATACTATAAAGAGAAACTGTGCAAAGTTTCAGCAAAATCGGTCTATTCGTTCTCGAGAAATCTTGCCTACCGCAAAAAAAAAGGCTGGACGAGGAAAACTCCAGGAATCGACAATTTTCAATATTTTTAGCTTTTTTCACAACTTCTAGAAATGCTGAACTTTTTTATGTGTAAATTTCAAATAAAACAGAGTTTTGGTTTTTTAAATACAATTTTTTGAAAAAGTTGTTTTTTTTTTCCTTCAAGACCTATGTAACCCCTTAAGACCAAATAAGCAACACTATCAAGTACAATAGAAAGAAAAGTACAACAACTCTTTTCTCAATTTAAAGTTTTTCTAGATAAGAAAAGTCCAATTTCTTTTCTTCTCTGTTTAACTTTGATATATAATAACAAGTTTAGATCAGTTTGAAAGAGGGCAGTCTGATCTTTCTAGCTGTGATTTGTGATATTGGACAAGCGAAAGTTATGAAAAGTCAAAGCTAATAATTAATTTATTACCGCGTTAAAAATTCGAAGTGACATTAGCATCGTCCTTGTACATTTGAAATTTGGGTTGGAGTTGTTATCGCATCGTCCTTGTCCTTTTGAAATAGGTTCGTGTACACGCTAAATAATTTATAATTTAATTAAATAAATTCGCATATCTGCACAAAACAATTCGTAAAAGCAAAATTTGCCTTTTACAAAATATGTGCTGCCTGGATATGTTCCTTTTACAAAACATCGATTGAAATTTGCGTTTGTTCCATGTATTTCGCATGTACACAAACCCAGATTCCCATAGTATTATTATTAAACTAAAAATAGGTCAAACTTTTATCAAGCTTTATGCAATTTCCAAATTTGACTTTTCATACCGTTGGCTTGTGAAAGCAGATCACACAACATAAGGGACGGCTAGAAAGAAAAGTCAGTGTCTTCTTTCAAACTTACCTACATTTGTTATCCCGCGATGTCCCTGAAAGTATTCATAGTTATTTGTAGAGCTTCCTCCATTAGATAAATATTCTTTGATCGTAAATATGAGAGGCAAAAGTGGTTTTAGAGGGAGCGGGAATAGGTTAGATAAGGAGCATTGTTCCAGAACTAGATTGGTCCCTTGGTCGCGAAGCTTCATTGCATCCTTGCCCCGCATATATTTATCACTTTATCATATCCTTTCCTTCGGCAGTCTCAAACCTAGGCATCTACTTTTTCTCTTTGCTAAAGGTGCCAACATTCATGACCTATTAAGTTTATTGTAGTAAAAAAGATAATTTAAATAGGAAGAGTCTATTTGCACTCGACTTTTCCATGTAAACTTGTGCGTACCCGGGTCGCGCGGCAAGCCTCGGAATCGCCCATCCGTGTCCGAATCCGGGTTCCTCGAGTAAATGTAAAGCTGGTTAAAGTATGTAAAGTATATATGTAACTTACTATAATTGCTTTTCTTACTGATATTTACCTTTTACAAAATATCTACTGGCTGAAAATTTGCGTTTCACAAAATATTTATGAAAACTTACAGCACACGGACAGGCGATTCCAAAGCTTGCCGAGCGACGTGTACCCGTATAAGCAAAAGTTCACACGGAAAAGTCGGATGCGAATAGACGCTGCCTTTTAAATAAATATTCCTGCGTTTGAACTATGGTATTAACTACATATTTCATTAGATCAGATTATTCCTAATGTGCAGGGCATGCATAATATTTCTGCAATGATCATTATGTATGCATTCACTCGAATATGATCATATTCACTTACTATGCATTATAGCAGGCGTGGTGCGCTGCGCAGGCAGTAGCTGTCCTTTTCCTTTCATCTTAGTACTCTGCAAATAGAAATACACTTTGAAAATAGTGCTAATTAAACATTCCAATGCGCGGTTGCATTGCAGCTCGTGCAACTTCAGGTTGCTGTGATGAAAACAACTGTCTTTATAGGGCCACTACGCCCAGTATAAAATTACTGAACTCTCTTAAATTCAATTGAGCTTAAACACAGCGCATCCATGTACATTAGCCATGTGGATTTGAAGAGTTCGAAAGAGGTCAAATACATTAATCGAAACTAATAGTCGTATTAACTCGAAGGGTTAAATTGTTAATTTCTGTTCACTAGTAATACGCATACCTTTTCTGCTGCCGCCGTGATTATTCAATTGCATTAAAACCAATTTTTTAAAATTCCCCCAAGCTAACACGAGCACGGTTTCCGGAAACTTATCAGTTAAGCTTGCCGAAGATCATCGTTGGAACTATTTTAGGACTTGATAACATTTAATGGTTATGTTCAGTAAAAAATCCAATGTTCTCTGCATTCTGAAGTGACATTTGCGTCAGCCCTTGCGGCAAGTCGCTCTTGCGCTGTAATCTAGGTAGCTTCCCAATTCAATTTATTACATTAATGTCCATAAATTAATGGACTTATTTGAAATAATTAGAACGAATTCCAATACGACAATAAGCGGCTTGATGACCAAATATCGGCAACTTTGATAATTTTGGAAATAAAAGTTAAAAACAAAGGCATGTAAGTTAGTAAACTTCAACGAAAGAGAGAGAAAAAATGTAATAAAAATAATAAGGTATAATATAAGGTAGTGGCTATTCGATTCGTCCTTGCCCTTGTACAATTGGAATCTTGGTCGTGTGCCTTATTTAAGGAGACAATTGAAATTGTGGGGAGATTCTTGTTTCCTTGGCCCCGCTTTTTGGGAACGGGGTCTCAATTTTTGGGAACGGGGTTCCAAACATTTTGCTGTGCTAATAACGGAAAAATAATGAAAAAATTCTATCTCGACGCGTTTTCGAGATATAGGGCAAAATAGTTTATACTTAACGAGCCACCTTAATTGGGAAAACTTTAACTTTTAGGAAAATTCTATTATATTATATTATTATAATTTACCTTTTACAAACTGCCGGTGGAGTTAATTTTCCTTTTACAAAGGAATGCAAAGCACAGCAAAATGTTTCGAACCCCGTTCCCAAAAAGCGGGGCCAAGGATACAAGAATCGTGACGAAATTGTGATTTTTAATAATAATTAAAATTGTTTAGAAAGCTTTTAAATTTTTAAGCAAACCATGTTCTCTTTTTGAATGCTTCCCTAAAATATCCCCACAGAAATTTATGGGAAATTTTGCATGTCAATTATTTTTAAATTTTTTGTATTAAAATAACTTCATTTTTCGGAAAGTATTGTTTTCGGTAAACAATACTTTCCCAATTTACTCGTTCCGACCATTAAAAGAATGTTTCCACAAAGTTGTAGCGAAATAGCACAATGCGTAGGAACTTGACTTAAGCCTTTAGATAAATATTAACAATAATCAGCAAAACAATTTACAGGATAGCAAACACCATCGAAATATAAACTAAACACGGAACGGCTGTAAGCCAGATTTAGCGTACCACATTCCCTGATGGGATAGAATTGGGTGTGTTCAGATTAGTCGCTCAGTGCAGGCGTAAATATGAAGACATATTCAGAAGGGGCTAAGAATTCAAAATTTTCCGAAGTTCCTTCCATAATGTCTATGCCCTCCTTATAAGCTATTTACAGGCTGCCATTCACTGACAAGCTATAATGCTTTTGTGCTTCCCTCATGCAAGCTGTTGCTGTACTGATCTATAGTATAACTGGATTGTGAATGAGCTTGAATTGCTGTGCGCACTTTTCCAGCAAGAATTACAGTCGTTTTATCAGCAGCGTTTTGTCACGGTTTTTTGCGAGTCGGTGTTTTTCATTATTGAAGTATGTGCAGTGTAATTTTAATTACATTCTTTAATGCAATGTAATATTAGCAATGGTGCATACGTGTGTGTATTGCGGTGAGCACTGGGTTTCTAAAAATCATCGAAAATTCTACAGGTAAATATTAACATGCAATTACAGCATCATCCAGGTTGTGCTCTGACCACTTTGAGGTCTCATGTTTTAAAATTAGAGGAGCATATAAAGGACTTACGGAATTTTTATACAGCCATTCCGTGCTAAGTTTATATTTCTATGGCAAACACAAACTATTACTTGCAAAATCGACTGCTGATAAAACGATAGACAACTAGAACTAGCAGTAGTCAAAAGTCTCTCAGTAAAAGCTCTCTCACGCCGGATTGCTTGATTTGCCGCAACGAAATATAGAAGATATCTCTAAATTCCTCTCCGTCACGGCACTGCCGTTCCGTCAGCTATGGGTCAGCTCCCATATGAATGTATGCATTTTAGTAGGTATACGGCGACGGTGAAGGTTCGTTTGCCTTTACCAGATTCCATGGGAGCCAGGCTTGAAATATTGAACATTAACTTATGTTTCTCCCCGTAAAAAACAGAAACAGAAACAAACAAAAAATAAAACAGAAACGAACGATTACTATCCTATACCTGTAAGCAATTAAGAGAGAGAATCATAGCCGGCAAAAATTTCTCACGTAAAGCATGTACAGTGTCAGATACAAAATGCAGCGTTTTTTTACTATGGAGTTTTAAAGGTGTTTTCTAATTCTTTCTATTACCATGCCATCTGAGTGCTACCTCTCCTCGTGATCATAAAGCAATAGTCAATGCGAATGGATATGGTGGGAACGCAGGTAGCGCACACATAGTTGGTAAATACGTACGCGGTTGCTCTCATTTTTTCACTCTGCATTTTAATGGTGATTTCTAACGGTTCATAGCGAGTGTGTGCGGCCCTCACGCGGCTAGAGAAATAGTGCAGGGTGGTGTTATTTTATTGAGAGATTTGGCTTGACTTGAAAAGTTCGGAAAATAGCTGCTCTTTCCTTTTAAAAATGATGGGCAAATATCATATAAGGTGTTTGGTGTGTGGCTTTGCAAGGGACAATTATAAGGAAATAAGTTTTGTGCCTTGCTGGAAAATAGAAATTGTTCAAAATAAAATCATGCACCCTGTAGAAGCGTTTCAATTTTCATAGCATCTCCTGCCAAATTTGTGTCTTGCTCTCACATATTACTGGTTTATAACTATCCATTTCCAACAAAATGAAACGTCTGGTCCAGTTAACGGTACCCAAGGTCGTTGAAAGATAATGGAAACCGTCACGAGTGTTCACCAAACACCTTTGAACGCATAAAAAAGGTGAATTTAATAGGTGCGTTCGACTTGCCACTGCCTCAGTGAGCCGGCTCAGTTTGCTCAGTTGCTCACTGAGCCGCAGCGTTTTTCTCACTCCTAATGTCCCTTTTTTCCGGATGGTGTCGCTAGTGTTTTCTGAGCCAGAAGTGAGTCATCTGAGCCAGCTAATTCTGTTCTCAGTTGGCTCAGCTCAGTTCCTCTGACATTTATACATGATGGATTGATAGATTTTGACATGACATGAAATGAGTGCAATAATTCTAATCTGAAGGATCTGTAACAGATTCGCTGTTCAGAATCAACTCCTCTAACGATTTTGAGAAGACAATTGAAATATCAAATCACTTCAAAGCGTTTTTCTTGCACAGCCATGCTCACTGAGCCGAAACTGAGCAAGTCAAATTGACAGCTGATTTCAAAGTGAGCCGGCTCACTGAGGCAGTGGCAAGTCGAATGCACCTAATGCTGGTTGGTATTTCTTATGCACTGCAATAAACCCTTTTACGTTAATTGTTCATTTGACAGCTATTTGACAATCCAACACAATTGAATTTACTGTTGCTATTCGTGTACTTTGACACTTGGTGAGAGGAGTTTTCTTTCACTTGCTCTCTTTGCTCAAGTTTTTACTTGAAAAGTACGCGAACAGACCTTTTATAAAACTTTACATCAAAAAGCGTTCGTATACTTTGTGAACTGGGGAAATTTCCTTTCCCCAGGCGAAGAAATTAATAAATTTTTTACCTAGAAAATTTTCTTCGTTATTTCGGAAATTATACCCTAGCACCATTATTTCAGATCCGTCCGTTTTAGGACAAATGGAAGGAACATGCAAAATTTCCTCAAAATCCGAAATGTTAACGTATTGTAAACTTGTTCCGAAATGTGTAATTTTATACATTTGGGATTCATTAGGGTGCGAGAGATCCCTATAAAAACCTAAATGCCTTGAGAATTGCAACTTTTCTTAAGATGTAATAGGGCCTTTCGGCAAGCACGTTCTCAGTGAGACAATTGAGACAACATTTGAAGCAACCATCTCAGTTGGCTCAGTTGGGTAGGATAATTGGATTAATCAGCTGATTTTGGCATCAAGTTTTTCTGGTGTGGTTGTTTCCACCATAGAAATACAAACTAAGCACGGAACGGCTGTAAGCCAGATTTAGCGTACCACATTTCCTGATGTGTTAGAATTGGCTGTGTTCGTAATAGTCACGCAGTACAGGCGTAAATATGAAGCCATAATCAGGAGGGGACTTACAATTCAACATTTTCCGAAGTTCCTTCCATAATGTCTATGCCCCTCTTAACATCTATTTACACGCTGCCATTCACCGCTTGGTCTAATGCTTTTGTGGGAGGTAAACAAAACCAGCGAAATTTAAAAAAAAGGCCATTTTCTTAATTTTCTGAAGTTAATGTAACTCCTTTTAATGCGGTTTGATGAAATAGAATGTTTATCATGCATTTCTCTCCATCCACTTACCTAAAAAACGATTTCCCCCGCGTATAACTCTTGTTGTTGCGACAACCCACCAAAGAGCACTTCATATCGTAAATTCTCGTACAGTTTAGTTTTTTCGCACTGCTAACTGCACTTAAACAACGCGTAAAATAGTTCTTTATATAATCCTCGCGGGCTGTTGCCACAATTATAAATATACACTCGAAAACTTGTACTTTTCCGGTTTAATCCACTAAAACTTCGAGGTAGCACAGATTAAGTTTGACAGTCGGATCAGCTGTTTTATTCAGCTTCCCTCATACACGCTGTTGCTGTGCTCCTCTAGGTAGGTCCCATTAGGTGGTCGCTCATGTATAGGGTTCATATCATGGAAATATGAACTAAGCACGGAACGGCTGTAAGCCAGATTTAGCGTACCACATTCCCTGATGTGTTAGAATTGGCTGTGTTCGTATGGTCGCTCAGTGCAGGCGTAAATATGTAGACATAATCAGAAAGGGGCTTACAATTCAAAATTTTCTGAAGTTCTTTCCATAATGTCTATGCCCCCTTTAACATTTATTTACACGCTGCCATTCACCGTTTGCGCCCCGCTTGCGACGATTCTTATTTAGCTCTCCCTCATAAACGCCGTTGCTGTTCTCCTCTAGGAAGCACCCCTTAGGTGGTCGCCCACGTATAGGGTTCATACACGATACAGCCGTTCCGTGCTTAGTTAGTATTTCTATGGTTCATATACGATATAGCCGTTCCGTGCTTAGTTTGTATTTCTATGGTTTCCAACCGCACAACTAGCCAAGGCACACTTTCAATGCTAAAACCCTTGGTATGGAAAGTGTCTTGGCTAGTCGTGTCGGGTTTTTATCAGAATAAGACCCATTATATATGATTATGCCATTTTAAGAGGGACTTTCGCTTAGAAAATAAATAAAATAAAATTGGAGATTATTCTGAGGGCTGGTCAAGGGCTGTTGCCGAAAGGCCCTAATATGTCTAATTATCAGCTGTTTTTCAATTGTGTTGGCTTGTCACTGTCAGTTGATTTGGCAATTTCGTGATTTATACATGGTCTATCCTCTGTCGCTGAAATAGGTTTTGTTTTAATATTTGCATGAAATTCAGATAAAATGAAAAGACGAAGAATTTGCACGCTGTATGGAAGTCAAACAGGTACAGCACAGGATATTGCCGAATTGATTTGGCGAGAAGCAAAGAAGTTCGGCCTAACAGGACCAGTCCTGGCGTTGGACGAATACAACTTCAAGGAGCTTATAAAAGAGGAACTGGTGATCTTCGTGTGTTCCACTACAGGGCAGGGAGAGGAGCCTGACAACATGAAGCAATTCTGGAGATTCCTCTTGCGAAAGGATTTACCCCTAAGATCTCTATGTGACCTTAACTTTGCTATCCTTGGTTTGGGAGACTCAAGCTACGCTAAATTCAACTACACTGCCAAGAAGCTTCACAAAAGACTGATTCAGCTATCGGGAAAGCCTTTGATTCCCATTGGTAAGAATGTGATGATTTCAAACAGTTTTTGTCAAACGAGAACGCCGTAGGACTATGCGATGATCAGCATGATTTTGGACCTAGTGCTGTGTACCTGCCGTGGTTGAAGAACTTATGGGAGATCCTAGGGAGCAAATTTCATCTTTCTGAGTTACCAGCGCAGAAAAATATTTACTATAAGTGGAAAGTCTCTGTAACCAATGAAGATAGTAGAGCAGATATGAATTGTTTGCAGTGGCACATGACTGCAAAACCCTCCTTCATCACCTTACAGGCAAAAATAGTAGTTGTGCAATAAACATCTTCTAACGCAGATATTTTCAGGGGAATGAAAGAGTAACATCGAATGACCACTTCCAAGACACGCGTCTAATATCGTTCTCCCATGACAATTTAACCTGGCGACCTGGAGATGTTTTAACCCTCTTTCCCTGGAACTCTGATGAGAATGTGGATTTATTGTTTTCTTTACTTTCATTTGAACGAAACACTATCGTGAAGCTGTCGCAATTTGATGAAGGTAGGACTTTAATGCTGCGGGAAAAAAACTGACTACTTTGTTCTGCTTTAACATAAATAATTGAAACGTCTTTCAGAAATGCACCTTCCTCAATATTACCGTGAGTCACTCTCGTTGTGGCAAGCTGCTAAGTACATTTGGGATCTTAAGTCTGTGCCAAACCAGAGAGCCTTCGAGTTACTCGCGCTCAACTGCACCGATGACATGGAAAAAGATAAGTTGATTGAACTATCGAGTTCGGAAGGCTTGGACGCGATGATAACCTATGCAGTTAGGCCCAAGAGGACAATTCTAGAAGTCTTTAATGACTTCCCTAATGCTATTTCCAGCTTAGAGTTAAATGTCCTCTTTGAAATATTTCGTACGATAAAACCCCGTCAATTTTCGATAGCCTCAGTTCCACAAACTGGGCTACTACAGATTTTGGTAGCTATAGTGGAATACAAAACCATAATAAGCAAACCCAGACAAGGGCTTTGCACATACTGGCTTAAAAGCCTGAACAAAGGACAACAAATCTTAGCTTGCATTCAAAAAGGCACTCTAGCTATCCCAAAAAATCTAGCTGTTCCATTAATAATGGTGGGCCCGGGAACAGGCGTGGCGCCCTTCAGGAGTATGTTATTGGAAAGAGAGATCTTAAAGCAACAAGGAAACAATTACATATTTTTCGGTTGTCGGGGTAAGCACAAGGACTTCTACTTTAGAAAGGATTTCGAAAGGCTTGAAAAGAAGGAGGTCGCAAGGTGTTTTTTCGCGTTCTCTCGTGATAAAGAGGAAAAAAGGTATGGTATTCTCTCATATATAACAACACAATGCTTCCCATTCCCTTTCTCCAATTCATCCTATAATCCATTTATCTAACCACAAAAAATTCATTGCAAACTGCTCGAAGATCTACAATAGACGAGTTCTCGAAGTTCTAGTTGAAACATATGTAAAAACCTTGGCCAGACTTTCATTTATAACTAGCTTTCCCGGGGTACGAAAAAAAGTTTACCTGTTGCAACAATGCCTAAAGCTGGAAATCAGGCTCAATCCAGCACGCAACAAAAGACAGCTTTGTTCTTATTTATGTTTAATCACAAAAAAATATAAATTATAGCCGTTAAAACTCAAATGGCAAATCCGTAGGAATTAGTAACATCGGTGGGATTAGGGCTAAAGGCCCAGTCGGAATTGTTGCTTCGAAGACGTAAGAGATGAGATGATTCATCTTATGCTATTGCATAACAGTCGCAGTATCAGGTTTAACGGCAGTTCTTGTGAAGACAATTTCGAAGGGTTGAGTGAGTAAAGAAATTCAATGGGGTAGTGAATGGCTTCGTCAATATTCATCATTATATCACATGACTTGTATGTTTTGCATCCGGTGGAAATTATGTTTGCGACAGCTTCGGTTATTTCGTCCACTACTTACTTTATTTTCTGCCGATACAATTACTCGAGCGCAAATACAGATTGGTATTGTAGTATACTTTCAATATCTGTGTAAATTAACTACTTTAAAGTCACTTCTGCTTCTGTGTAGTTAGCTCACTTGCATTCAAATATTAAGTTGAATAAAAGCTCCACGTACTACCTTTACCGAAAATTTAACTCTTCAGGAAAAATTAATACATGCAATAAGAAAAACGAAATAACCCTATAGACCGTTAATAAAAGAACAACTTGCAACAACTTCTTGCAAACTCTTATGCTACTTTTCGAAAGGTTAAGAATATGTATCTTAACCTCAACTGATTGTAAGCTGCTTTCGGAAACAACTGACGCTGAATATTAGGATAATAGGTGGATGGATATATTTTACTTTACTTAACGAAAATTTAATATAATATTAAAAAGAATTACGCAAGCTACAAGCGAAAGGGAAAGCGAAGATTTAACCTTTCAGTCGGCTCGATTATTGCCTATTAAAATGTTGTCTCTTATGGCTGAATCAAAGGTGCAGTTCAAATAAGACTTCAAATGGAATCTTAACTTTGATTAAATCGTATGACCATGTATGACCGCATTTACACTATGATTCTCACGAATTAATTTCATGAGCGTGACGTCACAGATTGTGCGGAGAAACATCGTCCCTTCTCATACGTTTCCCGTATGCGACGTCACTGCCAAGCTCATTAAATTTGTTCGAGGGCATGATAGTGTAAATATGGTCTAATTCGGGTTAATAATATTGTAAAAACATCCTCTGAAGAGAAATGTGCGAAAATGTCGGCAATGTATTGGATATAAAATAACTTGTTTGATTCTCTGCTGATGGTCGCATTCAAAACCATGTACAATTGTAACAGTGAACTGGTCTTTTATTTGTGTGCATAAGTCTGAAAGATGGAAAATAACAGCACTGCCGCCTACGGGCGGTGGAACAATGAAATTCGTAGACAACAACTCGGAATCTATAACAGCTACCTGAAAGTGTTTCAACATAATGCGACCCTAGATGGTTTGGCTCCTTATAATTAGTAAAAAATATTCATGAAGTCCTATACAAAATTTCAAGGATTTTGCGATTTGTTTTCGAAGAAAGTTCTCCCGCAATGGAAATGCCGTACATTCATAAAGAAATAAATTATTGATTTTTGAATTTGGAAATTTTGATGGCAGATTCGAAATCGGCGACCTCAAAAACCCCCTAATGCGGAGTTCAACTTTTTCTACAACGAATTTTTAATGGCAGATTCGAAATCAGCGACCCCGAATACCTTTTAGTGCGAATTTTCAGGGTGATTCCTTGAAGTTTAACGTTTTGGGAGGCTACTTTGGGTCCACCATCTTGAACTATGATGGATTTGAATTGTGTAACTCGAAAGACATCCTCATATTAAATTTCATGAAAATTGCTTAAAATTAAGGAATTTCGGTAGCCATATTGGATCCGCCATTTTCAATTTGGAAATTTGAATGCCGGATTCGTAATCAGTGACCCCTAAAACCCCCCAATACGGATTTTCAGGCATCCCTTGAAGTTTAACGTTTTCAGTCGCCATATTGGATCCGCCTATTTGAATTTAGAAATTTCAATGTCAGATTCGAAATCGGTGACCCCGATATGCATTTGAATCCCTTGAACGTTTACCGAAGAAACGGAAGCGTTACATTTTTTCGTTTGATCCAGACCGATTCTCCGCCAATAAAAAAGTTTCACTTCAACAAGTTTTCCTTCACTGGTTTTCTGAAAAAACATTCTATAATATTCTCTTCATAGTTATATTGCAGTTAGTATGCACTTCACCGATATGAAACACTTTTTGATTTCAATAAAGTCGCACTTTTTTCCGATTTCTGTTAATCTGACAGTCACCTGCAGATTTCTACATGGGAGATACATTTTTTGCCTCATTAGGGCATTTCGGGAAGCACGTTTATCATGTTTGAAATTTTCTGAGCGATAAGTTCAGGTACCCTTGAGCACAAAAACTCAAGTCTGGCATTTCGTCCCGGACAACCCCCGTCTGGAAAAGGGTTGAATATGTCAAAATCCATACCTCCCTCAAAATATTTTTGACAGATAATTTTAAACATGAGGAAATATATTAGGCGTATTCGAGCGGATCTGCTGAGAATACTGTGAAAGCTGACGCTAGCACGTTTGTGATTGGCTGGCTCAGCATCCGTGAGCAATTTCATGTTTATATGCGTGAACATCCGGTGGCCACAGTATATTGTAGCCGCTGGACGATTTCAGGTTTTACGTGTTTACATAATTTTTTTTTAGTGACTATTTGTGTTACGGATCGACAAATACACAGCTGCCACGGCACAGCATGTGCAAATTTGTTCTCGCTTGTTAATACATACATATGAATGTATGTAGAAGCAACCGCAGTCTTCAAATAAATTTCGTGAGAAACAGTCAAATATAAAGTGTTCAATCGGAGCATTATTAGGAACACAAATACTCGACCCGACTCACACACTCGACTTGAGAGCCGCAAAGGTGGGAAGGAAGCTCCCAGAAGTCGACTGTACATTGATGTTTCAACACTAGAAAACAAAAGACTTAGATGGCTACCATGAACTGGCAGTTATACCCCCAACCCACGAGGCACTTTTCGTACCTATGATGCCCGCTGAGCTAGCGATAGCGTTCAGTGTGCCCAGCAAATCCGCTCGAATACCACCTCAATTAAGTGACACTCTCAGAGGCTACGGATTTTATGTTCAGGGAAGTGCCCTTAATAAATTAACAAAAACTCAGGTTTGAGGAAATATGAGTAAAATCGTCAATAGCTCCCAGACTATTAGAACAAATTATCCCTTTGTATAACTTTTTCCAAGCAAGCACCGCTTTGCATCCTATAACACGGATTCACTATTGAGACCATCGTTTAAGGACTTTTCAACTCTCAATGATTATTTCGATCCCTAACATTACTCAATTTTCCTCTTCACCTTTGCATCTTAATTTCAAATAATATTTTTCTGGCAGATACGTTCAACATATCCTAGAGGAGGAGAAGCAAACGATGCAAAGAGTTATTGTGGAAGACGGCGGCGTAGTCCTTGTTGCAGGGAATTCCAAAAACATGCCAACACAAGTCCGAGAGGCATTTGCATCCATTGTTGGTAGCGACGAAATAATACAGCAAATGATTAGAGCTAAAAGGTATCGGGAAGAAACATGGGCTTAATATAATACAACCAAATCTTTGTAAATAAATAAAATATTTATTCAGTAAAACCCCAGACTTTCAAATTTCCAGCGTCTCGTCGTCGATCACATGAGTCCTTATCATCGCAGGCGAATGCCAGCAAATACTGTTTAGGGTGCCATGCAACTGTGAATGTTGCTGCATCGACGGATATATCTGCGACCTTGTTACCGGACTCCGTGTGGGCAATGTCTATAAGAAGATCCTCGCTGGCAGAAGCTATAAGCTTACCGTCATAGCTAAACGATATAGTCCTCACTGGCCAATCCAATCGGGACAAGACTCTTAAGCACGCTAACTCCTCAGCATCCCAAAGTGAGACTAGAGCATCTGCAGAGCCCGTAGCAAAATACTTTCCTTAAATAAAGTTAGTTTTATCCAGCTTGAATACCCAGAATGTAGTCTTACCCGTAGGGTCGAACTCTATGCAAATACAAGTGCCAGGATGGGCTTTCAGAACGTGCTGCAATTCAAGACTAGGATAATTTAATATGTGGACACATCCCTGTCCGTTAGTCAGGAAAAATAAATCGCTCATGTTATTCCACGCAATCTCATTCACCTTAAAAAACAAGAGAGTTGAAGAGCTAAAGTTTGTGTATGTCAAGAATACCTCAAAATTGAACTGTTCTTCCGCTCGGATTTTGTGTGCCCTGGTATCGATAAACGTGACCAAATCCTCTTTATTGCCCACGGCTATTGTCCTCCCATCGGGTGACCAAGTTATATTAATATTTTCACCTTTCGTGTTAATTATTGTTGAGCATTTCCCAGCCCTTACGTCCCAAATCCGCACAGTCTTGTCTCCACTTGCCGTACTCAGCAAATCCGGCTGTGAAGCATGCCAGCACAACTGATCCACAGATCCAGTGTGACCTCGAAAGGTATTGTCCTTATTCTAAAAATATCTTTATCAAATATGTCGCGTAAACATTGGATGATGAACGAACTATTCGCTCACGATCTAGGGTGAACACAGATACTGTTTTATCAAAAGATCCCGATGCCAGCCGTTTACCATCGCAGCTCCAGCCAACTGAATGCACCTGTGGTAAAGTGGAAATAATCAATGGCATCTCAGGCTTTTCTTGCATAACGTACCTTAGATGTGTGGGCCTTTTGCTCTTTCGATTTATTGTGTGTTTTGAAGTAGGTTCGCAACTCATCAAGGCTTAAATTTCGCTGGACCATTTTGAGTTTTCTTGGGAGAAGCCGAATTTGTGCTGTCAAATAAAAAAATTGTACTAGAGTCTGCCAAACGGCTGCTGTCTGGGCTTTGAGGAGAGAACTAAAGGAGATGACATGCACGAAAAAAGCGTAGCCACTTTGGATCTTCTTCTTGGCCAGGGGCGGCGTTAAATATTGTGTCGGGGACGTGTTTCCTTTTTGTGGCGTTAAAGCCCTAACCATAATGTGCATACCGCTCCGAACGGAAGCCCATGCAAACCTGAGATTACACAAAAAATCTATCTCCAAACCACAATGGGAATAGTCATTCGCTTCGTCAAGTTTCGGCAAGTCCGTTTTGCTAATCAATGTACGATCTGGAGCTTACCAAATAACATTTTTCGGTGCTGCTTTCCTTCAAAAATGTTTGCATATTTATTCGTTTCGATATTAAGGTTTCATTCTAAACCAAAAAAAAAGAGACTAACGTGACTTGTCCATCATTTTGTTAAAGACGCATTTCGTTTTTTATTCTTTGTTCTAGTTCTGTATTAACATAGCAATACTAAAACATGCTTTCACTTTCCAGCTTTGCATTAGTTCCTGGAAAGTTTGACAGCACTTTCAAACTCCGGCGCCGGCCAGGCAAATAACGTGGTTTTTATAGAGTTTTAGTAAATTGAGAAGTGAAAAATAAAGCCGGGAAATGTGTTTGCCGCTGCCGTTCGATGCTTGGTGCCGCCAAGATCAAGGAAACTTGATGTACTTTGAAATTTTAAAACCGCTATATTTTTTAAAGCAAGGGAATTTATTTTATTATTTTTCCAGTTCTTTCCGCAAGGATTTCCTTCGGTCAACGTAGCTAAAACTTTGCTGCTTCTTCGCAAAATTTTGGCGGCACGGAAAGGAAACAGTCTCCTTTTACGCCAATGTTGTTGAGCAAATACATTTACACAAGGTCACTACGTTTCCGCGTACGTGTCCTTGCCATAGAAATACAAACTAAGCACGGAACGGCTATATCGTGTATGAACCCTGTACATGAGCGACCACCTCAATGGGACCTACCTAGAGGAGAACAGCAACAGCATTTATGAGGGAGAGCTAAATAAGAATCAGGCCAAGCTGGGCCAAGCGGTGAATGGTAGCGTGTAAATAGATGTTAAGGGGGGCATAGACATTAAGGCAGGAACTTCAGAAAATTTTGAATTGTATGCCCCCTTCTGGCTTCATATTTACGCCTGCACTGAGCGACCATACGAACACAGCCTATTCTAACACATCAGGAAATGTGGTACGCTAAATCTGGCTTACAGCCGTTCCGTGCTTAGTTCATATTTCCATGGTCCTTGCCTACAGAAATGTGACAATTAAACCCCCTCAAAATTCAAGAAGAAGTTTTTTTTGCTTGCGCTGTCGTTCGTATGCATTCCTATGTGATGTCGTCTGCCTTAGTTCTATTCTCAAAGGTTGAGGGTTAACTTTCCCCCCGCCATACTTATAAGTCAATCTCCTGTCTCAAGCGTCAATTTCACAACCAACTCCTGAGAGGGACGAGAGAAGATGTATAGAAATTTATATATCGCTGTTTATTTTTATTGCAATACAAAATGGACCGAATCCACAGATTTTTTGAATGCTAATCTTGACAAAATATTTGGATTTAAATATTTGTGGAACAAAATTTTATAAAATATTATCTTTAAATTCAATGGATGTTAATAAAAATCATTATTAATGTTATAAAAATGCTTTTAAAGCTGTATCCCTGCCATATTAACTATATTTTCAAGAATTTCTGACTGATAAAATTTAAGGCATGTGAACGTTGTAATATATACATATTGTTAATATATGTGATCGTTTGACCAATTGTTGTGTCTTAATTAAAGAATTTGGAAATAAAAGCTCTTTATAGCAAATTTTTAAATCTGGAATACCACAGCACCAATTGTGTAATTGAAAAGTTTGTTTTTAAGGAATGTTGCTGAGCAACCAAGACGCTTAAAAAACGAAATTAACGGAACTATTCACGACAGCCAGCATCCGAATTTGCATATTTCTTGTTTTATATAACATATGTAATGATATTTGTTGCTTTTTCCAGTTTCTTCGAGTGAATGAAACGTTTTCGTGGTTGGTAAACGTAATGGATCTTAGCAAACAAAATAAACTCTGGAACTCATTTTAGTATTAATAATGAAATTTCCCTGAAAGTCGTGAGTACTCTAAATTCACTGTACTGAAATCACAACAAATTTTTCTGTAGAGAAAATCTGTAACGACAATTCAGTTCGCTGACATTATAGAACGTTAATCTTCCATCAGATTACATTGTAAAACATACACTACACATCCACACTCTTTTGATTTGATAACTGCAAAATTCGCCTCCTTCGATTTCGAGGCGCGGTTTTCAAATCTTATGCTAGAGAGGATAAAATCGTGCCGAACTCAGAATATAATTGGATTACTAATTAGGTAAAATACTGTTGGCATATTTATACTATGGCTTTGTGTGGAAACCAGGGGTGAATCTCAGAAACAAATGTTTCTTTCTGAGCATTGCTTGGTTTACATACACTCTGTCAACGGTGAGAATCTGCATCCTTGGCAGATCAATTACCTCGGAAGACCATCTATGGAGGGGACTTCAACGCTCACGGCCCCCTGTGGAGATCTGGGTGTTGGATTCCTAGAGGGTGAGCTTTTGCCGCCTGGATTGAAACACGTCCCCTGTGCATGCTCGATGCCGGGTCTCCAACTCATGTTTGGCACAATGGATCTTTTTCAACAATAGATCTTAAGTTGGTCGCATCTAGAATGTCCGGACGCGTCAACTGCTTCGCGCATGACAATCCAGAGGGGAGTGACCACTTTCCGATTAAATTAAAAAACTGAATTACAGACAACCAAAAAATGAACTCTCGAATCCTCTCAAACATCAAGGATAGGAATAGAGCCTGAAAAACATTTCAGAAGCATCCTACGGATGAAAACATGCGAATATACCGTCGGGAATCGGCACAGGTAAAAAAAAATCAAGGAGGCGAAAAGAGAAGTTTGGGTTGATTTCGCAATCTCAATAGACCTCAACCTTAATCTGGCCGAGGCATGGAATAAGGTTAAATCCATCTCCGGCAACAGGTCACCTGGCCACATTAACACCAAGGGATCTACGTCCTATTTCACTGTTACCCTGTCTTTCACGTCTTTTCGAGAAGATCATGAGCCAGTGACTCCCCTCGCTTCTCGAGCGGATCCTACTAAAGGAGATTCACGGTTTCAGGAGATATAGGGGAACCACTTCGATTCTCCTGGAGTTGGAGAACACCATCAAAAATTCCTTTGACAGGAAGGGGGAGCTTTTCCTTTTATCGGTTGATATCGATAAGGCCTATGACAGGGTGCGGTGGGATGTTATAGCCGCCCAGCTGCAGGTACGGGGCATTGATTCGAAGTTCATCCACTTGATTAAAAACTTCATATCCTCCCGAAACCTTCAGGTTCGGGTTAATGGTTTTACATCGGCACAGAGACCCCTACAAAACGCCCTGCCGCAGGGATCGCCATTATCAACCTCATTATTTAATACCTATATATCCTCGCTGATCAACAAACTAGACTACATAGACGGACTCGACTTTTACGTCTACGCCGACAATTTACTGCTGACATTAGACTCACCTAGAGAGGTACTTAGGAAAAGTTTAATGGCAATGGACTTATGGCTTTAATGGCTATGGACGAAAAATTGGAATATATGGTATTTTTCAGGAAGAGACACCCATGTCAGTATGAAAAGAGAGGATCAAAATTACATATCCTTGAACAAAATCAAGATCTTGGGACTTGAGATGACCACCAAGCTGAGCTGGACTAGCCACTGTCAAAAATTGGTTCCAAAAGTGGCAAAAATAAATAATCTTGTCCGTGCCATTTTCGATAGATGAAACGGCTCTCCACTTCATGCTACAACATATATAGCGAAGAGCCTTGTAAGGGGAATAACCAATTACGGCCTTACTATATATGCGCAATCGCTCAGGAGCACTCTAAATCCCTTCCAAACGGCGATAAATAAGGTGCTTCGGACATAATTCGGGGCACTAAAAACCCAACCAACCCAACAAGGGCTTAAGGGATTAAAGCAGGACTGGAAAACAAGGAACAAGATTAAAAAGCGCAAGGACTAAACATGTGGCTAAAAATATACTGGAAAATAGACTGGCGAAGACCACACCATATACCTCTCCAGCACAACCGGCACGCAAACCTTCGACCTTCGCTAAATCGGCGCTCAAAGAAGCGGAGGAAGTGCTTGTGGGCTTGGGAATCCCAATCCCCGTGCCATGTCAGCAGCCCTTATGCACCATAACAGAACCGGACAAAAGCAGAACAATCTTCTCCAACATTCTACCAAGGAGAAATGGGACCACAAATGAAGTGATGCGCCAACGCCACCTGGAGCAACTCCTCAGAAACTCCGGTAGGGTCATTATATAGTCTGATGGATCAAAGGACAGAGACAATGCGGGAGCAGCCTTTGTCTTCACTAGGCGAGGCTGTAAGGTTGTTGCCACATACGCCTACAAACTAGTAGCGGACTCCTTTAGCTTTGAGGCTGTGATTTTTGCCTTGACGAAGGCAAATAAGTTCTGCCAAAGGTCTAATCTCAACTCAACCATCTTTATGGATTCAATGGGAGTTCTTGAAGCCATAAATAATCCTAATGTGCAAGAACCGATCATAGATCAGTTACGGTCCACGTTGCTATTGGCCAGGGGGAAAATAAGAATTGGGTGGGTGCCCGCTCACGTAGGGATCAATGGGAACGAGGCGCAGCGGTGCCACTTACTTATTTATTTATTCGCTTAATACAAGCTCCAGACTTACAATAAACTATAAATTAAACTTAGAACTAAAACAAATGACCAGAAATAGATGGTTATTATAGGGGTGGGTTGGGGGAGTAAAGGGAATGCCTAAGGGAGGCTTTGTCAACATGGAAGTCGAAGGCTGCTGTGTTGTTGACTTTCCGTAGCATTCTAGTGAAGGGCTCGAAGTGGCCGTAATTAGTTCGATGATTAACGAGTCGAAAGGTGGGAAAGGATCTAACGTTTCGGGGGTTAGTGTTAAGGGAGATACTGTGTAGGAAGTCGGGACAGTCAATGGAGCCGGTTAGGACTTGGTGGATAAAAATAACATCAGCGACATCACGACGAAGGGTAAGCGGCTGGAGGTTAATTAGTTTTAGCCGACTTTCATACGGAGGAAGGTTGAAGGTATCAGTCCAGGGAAGGTCACGCAACGCAAAGCGGAGAAATCTACGCTGAACTGCTTCGATTCTGTTAATGAGGGTGGATTGGGAGGGGCACCAGACCTGGCAGGCATACTCTAGAAGTGGCCTAACGAAGAAGATGTAAAGTGATTTGGTGACATAAGGGTCAGAAAATTCCTTAGACCAACGTTTTACAAAGCCTAGGGTTGAGTTGGCTCTATTTACGATGTGATCAATATGGAACGGAAGTTGAGCTCACTGTCGCAGATAACACCCAGGTCACGGAGGGAATTAACAGATGGAATCAGTTCGCCTGAGAGAACGTAGGTTCTAGGAGAGGTGGGGGCGCGTTTACGGGAGAAAGAGATCGATTGGCATTTAGATACATTGAGATCGAGGAAGTTTTTTAAGCACCAAATGGAGAAACTGTTCAAGTCGTTTTGAAGTAGGGTAGAGTCAGATGTGTTGGTGAGTTGTTTGAAGATTTTCATGTCATCAGCATAAATCAAAATTTCGGAGTGAGTGATAACCTTCTCAACATCGTTTATGGTTAGTATGAAAATTAGAGGACCAAGGTGACTGCCCTGCGGGACGCCGGAATGGGATATGAATGGGTTTGAAATCGTGGAATCAAAACGAACCCTGTAACGGCGGTTACTAAGATAAGATTTAATCCACGAGATGAGGCGGGGTGGGAAGCCAAGATAATTTAATTTAAGGACAATGATTTGGTGGGAGATTTTATCGAAAGCTTTGCTAAAATCGGTGGCATTGACATCAACTTCTACCCTGTTTTCCATTGCTTGTAAGGTACTAGACACAAAGCTCGTTAAGTTGGTAGTTGTGGACCTACCTTTGAGGAATCCATGTTGAGATGAAGACAAAATGGACTTACAGTGGAAGGACATGGAATCATAGATAAGGCTTTCGAAGAGTTTAGGGATGCATGATAGTTTAGCTATTGGACGATAGTTCGATATGTCGCCCTTGCAGCCTTTTTTGTGGATTGGGTATCCGATCTCGATACCCGATTTTCTGTGTCGCTGGTATCGGTTTTGCCTTCGTCAAGTGATTTTACAATTTTTCGTTGTACTATATTTTTCAATCTTTGAGAACCGGATATTTATACTTGGTAAATTTTCAAATAAATCAAAACAAAATCGAAGGTGTCGGACTTTTTGAAAATGTCGATTTTAATATTTAAACGTTAATAACTAAGTGATAATTACTTGGAATAATTTTTTTTTCTTTTTTTTTTGAAACTACATTCAAAGAAGAAAAAAAATGTTGCCTAACTTTTTTTGATATCGATATTTATTACAAGTCTATCATTAATTGAAAATTATTTGCCTGAAAATTTAAAGAATCTATTACTCAATAACGGTTTGGATTAAAAGGCTGAAAACAGACAACAGTCTGGAGCACCCATAAATAAATTTATTATTATTATTATTAATTTCGGGGCAAATGTAGAAGAAACGCGAATTTTCGGAAATGTCAGATGTCATTCCTCTCATTTCTGTATGCGTTATACGAAACACCCTGTATATCAAAGTACTAGTGAAACAATCGTGATATTCAACGAGAACAAGTGTTTTCTTCAAAATAAATCACATTTTAAAGAATTGGAAAAATGAAATAGTATGGTTTTTATGGAGGGGTTAAATAAGCTCAAACTTTATTAATACAAGCAAACAAATGATCTTATCGTATTCATATAAACAGTTAGAGCATAGTTAGAGTCTGTTTTAAATTGCTTAAGAGTATTTTAATTTTTATACTTAAATTAAAATTCTGGAACGATTAACGCTGCTCCAGAGGAAAGCACGGCATCAGAACTTTCAGATGACATAACATTTAGAAAGCAAATACATTTTTCCCTCGCTGAATTAGAGTATAATGGTAAACTGATTCCTCCCGAATATTTAGAGGTCACATTTTTTTTATCATCTGAAAATGTGATGTAAAATTTCGGTGTTCTCTTACCATCCTTTATTTCTTTTTCAAACAAAACAAGCTGGTCATCTTTGAAGTTGGCTCCGTCCACCTAAAAAAAATTTGATTTGACAAGAACAAATATAAATATTAACGCGCATACAATCAGCGAAGAAACTTCTACAACTATTGGACCCGACAGTCGGTTTTGGCTCGAAATGAGTGTAATATCGCATGATGACTTCTGTAGTTTATGGGAGTTTGCCATTTTAAGAGCGGAGAAGAATGCTTCAGGATTGAATGTCCTTGTGAAATCAATAGAGTCTATAAAATCCAAATTTATGTCATTCTTGTATCGTCGCTCCGCTTCATTTCCTCTGATTACAACCGCTTTTAAGAAATCTATAGCTGTTCTAGGACCTGCCCAAATTTGCCGCCAATGCAATGGAACCTAAATAAACATTTTTATAAATTATGTGTTACGCTTAATTTAGGATTGTATGGTGGAAATTTCATTTTGGCTTAATTTAGCAAAAGTTGTGCTATAATAAAAGAATATCCTTTATGATATTCTTATTTAATAGGGAAAGAAGGGTGAGGGAGCAGTACAGAACTAACAATTTTATTCCCAAAGGGCCAAAGATAAGATAAGAAAAAAATTCTTATTATATAATAGTTTGATTGAAGGTGGAGTTATGGAGACAGTCTAACTTTGCAAAGGCCATAATACATTAAAAGCATGTGTAAAGAATGTTTCTGTTCTGTTTATGTTGATGGTCTGTAGGCATATATCGTAATCACCGAATCTTTCGTAACGATAGCGTACGAAAGCCAGGGTGTATCCTTGCACTACCTGATTATCAGCTAATGTTTTTATTAAAACATCATCCCGTCCAGCATAGGACTTGATTTCCTTGCAAATAGAGTGAATATGAGTTAATGTTGAATGTATTTCCTGCAAGTACAAAATTAAAAACAATTTTGTATTTCTGGTATATGTATGGAATGTTACCTTAAATAAGTACCCAGTCAGTCTCAATTCGCCGAAAACAAATGCTTCCCAAGGATCGTTAGCATCTTTGAAATCTAGTTCTGTAACTGTTGCATCCACTGTTGAGTTCTGCATGAATAAATAGCAATAAATCGTTTTTCTTTCATTCTGATAAAAAATTGTATATATCGTTTCCACAATAAAGGACAATGGACACAAATTTATGGGAATTGGACCTGGAGAGGTCATCAATGAAACTAATGTCATTAAATAGATAATTTTGAAGTGATTCATTTTTACTATGGGCACTTAGCCGAGATCCTTAAATGAACGAAGTTACTTAGAGATAGATTAATCTGAAAATATGTTCATTTAAAATGAGAGAAATATAATAATTTTTTATTTTTAAAAGTGAGGTGAGGGTGATTAAAACTATATTTGTATTTGCCCCATTGCACAAAGGACGAATTCCATCAATCACACGATAAAGAACCATGAATTGCATGCAATCCTTCGACCGCGTTTTCACGATCGAACTTTTGTCATATGCGGTGCGAGATCTACGATGAAATCAATGAAACTAATGTCTCCCAGATCCCAGCAAAACGGCATGCGTGCAAACATTTCCGATTCGCCGAACAGTCAGACAAGTTAAGTCCTTTTTAAGACTTGCCAATTATTATCGTAAATTCATCCCTCAATTTAAAAAAATTGCCCGTCCTATAACTAACTTACTCCGCAAGGATGTCAAATTTGCATGCATAAATGGCAAGAAGCATTTTTAACCATTAAAAATTCCCTAGTATCACCTCCCCTCCTCATATATCCTGATTTTAGTAAACCGTTTAATATAAGGACGGACGAAAGCAATGAGGCTATAGGTGCTGTCCTCTCTCAGGGAGAAGTAGGAAGCAGTGTTGTTAAGTCCATTTGGAGCTTTTTCCCATCACAGATGGTAGATTTTCCCTTTTTTCCCTATTTGGTGGTCCAAATTTCCCACAATTTTTCCCATCAGTTAAATTGAATTATAGTCTTCATTTTACTTTGTTATAATATGTAGTTTAGTTCAACAAATCTCATACAATTGTAATAAACTACTAAATAAGGAACTCTTCATAATATTAAAATAACAGGGTTATAGGATACCCAGGTTGTCTCTGGTGCTACGCTTCGGGGGAACGCCACTGTAACGGTTCAAAAAATTTGTTTTTGTTTGCATTTTTTGGTAGTATACATATTCATAAATATTTAAAAAACATGACGACAAGGTTCGTGAGTTAAGCCCTTTCACACACATATAGTTTCGGTCTAAACGGTGTGTTTTAAATGCAAAAAAAGAAAATCTTGGAACGACTTTTTTCGACCTTTTCTTGAAATTTCGGTAATCGGTGGCTATCGTTGTGCGTAGCCGATTTTTACAATGTTGATAAGGTCTGAAAAACCGATAATTTTAAACCGTCGCCTTTTTGTAAGAAAAAGACGGCTTCGTACAACGATAGCTACATTCATATTAATAAATAAATTTTCTTTTATATTGATGACTCAATGAATAGAGGTATTTTTTTTACCGGTAACTAAGGCCCATAACATTGTACATTTTAAACATTTTTCAATCAAAATTGGTATTGAACAAGTTAAATATATACTTAATAAAATATTCTTTATCAGATATTTAAATATTTAGTTATAGCAGCAACAAAAATTACCAAACATTGACCATTTTTTTGACCCGCCACAGTGAAGTTCCCCCTTAATAACATAGCCCTAGAACATTATTCGGAACTTCTTATGTGAGAAAGCATCAAAAAGTTTAATTCAGTCGCAGTATTTGATTTCAAGAGCTCGTGCATATGCATACTTTAAGGCCGAAACAGAATGTTTCCGATCATTTCTGTTCCAATGCACTCTGTAAGTAAAAGTTGAAATGAATTTAACTTATTTTCAATCCGATTCGTTGCGTACATTCTGAGAAATTATGTATATGTTTACCAGATAAGCTAAATTTTCAGTCTTCGAGGACTCTTCATGACGGAACGAATCGACAGCATGCTGTCCCTGACGTTAAAACTAGATAAATTTTTCTATAGATTTTTTCCCACGAGTTGTTCTACAGCACGAAATTATTCCCTTTTTCCCATATTCGGCTTTTTAGATGTAAAAATTCCCACGAAATGGGAAATTTCCCACGATTTAACATCACTGGTAGGAAGTGACCAGCCCATAGCCTACGTCAGCAGAACACTAAACAAGGCCGAAAAAAATTACTCCACAATAGAAAAGGAATTGTTGGCCATTGTCTGGGCAACGCGGAATTTCAGGTGCTGCCTTCAAGGCAGGAAATTTACAATCTACACCGACCATAAACCTCTTAAAGGGGTCTTTAATGTGAAAGACCCCACCTCCCGCCTGGTGAGGTTTCACCATAAGCTTTCCATGTTCGATTATACCATCGAGTATAAACCCGGAAAGTACAACATGAATGCAGACGCCTTAAGTCGTATTCCGCAGGAAGAAAACAAAACCGAAGAAAGCCAAATTCTTCACGGTAAAGGCTCAAGTACACCATAGAATAGATTCCGATACGTAGGAAGAACGCATCGAATTGGAAAAATTACAAATAATTAGCGCAGTCACTGGAGCTCAAGCACGTAAAGAAAAGGCCTCAAAGGAGGAAATACAGGCAAAAAAGGGGAACTAAGAGACAGAAGAATGTCAAGATAAAAAGCTCCACAATCATACGCAGTCTGAAAACGACAAAACTCCAACCACAAAATTCGAGGAAACACGCAAAGACCCCGATATAACAACAAGCCCCGAGGAAATGAAAATCAATTTTACAAGATTATCATGATTCTCTTTTCGGAGGTCAACAGAGTGTGATCAAGACTTACAAGAAAATAAAGCGTAAGTATCGTTGGAAAAATATGTTGCGTGATATAAAAAAAAATATCAAATGATACCCAAAAGTGCCAAAAATTGAAAACGTCTCCACAAGTCCGAATGCCGATGATCATAACAGACATCGCAGAGCAACCTTTCGACAAGTTTTATATGGATATTAGATCCACTCGAGGAGTCAAATACTGGGAATAAATATATACTCACATTCAAGGACAACCTGTAGACTGGTATGCCATACCAACTGCGGAAGCAATAACAATAGCTCAAATTTTCTTTAATGAAATTGTCACGTGCTATCACATTCCCAAGAAAATAGTCACATATCAAGGAACAAATCTGCTGATTGATCTGTTTAAATAGGTCTGTAAATGATCAAGGTTGAAGAAATTACAAACCTCAGCGTATCACCCCCAATCAAATGGTGCGCTAGAAAGGGCGCATAGACCCCTAATAGAATATTTGCTGACGACTGTTGCTGAAGATCCAAAAGCGTGGGATCAATACTTGCGAAACGCCGTTTTCGTATACAATAATATGTAGTATACACGAAGGGACTAAACTCACCCCGATTCTCGCGAGTAAAAATAAATCCAAGGAGTACTATGATAAAGCTGCTAAGCCCCTTTCTTTCCATGTGGGGGATAAGGTCCTCTTGAAAAGCGAAACTATGAAACACAACTCTCAGAAATCTGGGTAGGACCTTATCTGGTAACCGCTACCCCGTCATCAGTGAACACCACTACGCATAGGTAGAAAACTAAAGGAGGTGCACAACAACCACCTCAAGCCTTACTTCGAATAGGTTAAAATAATAACAATTATATAGAATAAGGCCCATGTGCCTGAGGCTGCAGTGGTAAGGGGCCCCCCTTGAACGCGGCGGATATCAAGGTGTTGTCCAAACGACAGCTGCGACGGTAAAGGCGGAGAATGAACAGGACTAAATTTCCGGAGCCGAAAGCCGGAGGGCCTAGTGGTCTTGCTCACTCTCCGTCCACCCCGACAAAAGAAGTAGATCGGAAGTAGATTCGCCCAACCCCGGCTCTTTGCCTGTCGCTGGAAGCCCTGAGGTGGTTAAACCTGAGCAGCTAGCGAATAGCAAAAGGAGGAAAGTCGTCAAGACCGAGCTCCCGAGCTCTTTGGCACCGGCAAAGGGGAAGCACAATTCTGGCGTCGTAGCGCAGAAGAAGATTAGTCAGAAAGACTAAGTCGAAGCTGGCCCTTCTAATGCGAAGTCGGGTTCAAGGAAAAACTTTTGCTGAGGCTGCCTCCCACAAAATAGCATGACCCAGCGTCATGCTACTTTTTGGGAACCTTCTTGGTGCAATCAAGGAGTCACCAAAGTTTGAGGGAATGGTCGTCTGCGACGGAACCATGAAGTTTCAGTGCGCGGACGAATATTCTCTTTTAGATGGCTACTATCAAATGTGGCAAATATACCGGCTTGCGGGGACATTAAGTTTACGCCTGCAAAAGGCAGCGACATGCTCAAGCTGGTTCGGGCCGTTATGTGTATCCCGGGACCTCACAGGAGCCTTGGGGACATAATGACCAGGATCCGTATACAGAACCCGGGACCCAAGTAGAGGCCTGGCGGCTGTTTACGGACTCCGCCCGCACTTAGGGTTTGGCAGAGTGAAGATTCATGTCTCCAAAAAAATAAGTGCTGTAGACGAGTGAACAGGGGAGTATTTGACTCACACGCCAGCTAACTTGAAGTTCACTCAATTTAACCTGCAGTACAGGTTGGCCACTTCATTACTAAGTGGAAGGTTGACCAAACTGTGCACATACCCCCAAATAACACTCATACCGGAACCATGGGTGTGCAGAAAACGCATCTGTGGCCTTGGGATGGTTACTTGGGGTAAACTCTTCTATCACTATAGAAGTGACAAACTGCGGGCTTGCATGATTGTCCCCAACTCAATCGAAGCCATGATGTCGCGGTCAAAGTATCACACAAAAAATCTGGGGTCAGGTGCGAAACAATTATTGTTTCTGCTTATCTGCCCTATGACTCAATCGGCCCACGTCCTGCTTAGGAGTTGGAAATTGTGCGATACGCTGAATCCAATAACTTAGTGCTGATAATCGGCTGCGACGCCAATGCACAGCACACCCTATGGGGAAGTAGCTAGTGCAACTTCCGTGGGGAGAAGCTATTAGATTTTATTCTGGCGCACAACTTCATGTTGAAAACCTGGGCAACAACCCCACCTTTATCACGAAGAGGCGGCAGGAAGTAGTAGACCTGACATTATCCAATAGGAAAGCAGAAAGACTAGTTACCAATTGGCGCGTTCTCAAAGAGGAATCTCTTTCGGACCACAGATACCTAGAGTTTCAGCCACCTGGTGAATCAAACTCGACACCGGCGGGCCGGAATCCTAGGAAGACCGACTGGGGAATAAGCACGCCCCAGTGCCTACACTGTACTCGAGGACGGAAATTGAGGATGAGACGAGAAATCTCAGTCGGACTTTGATTGAGTCCTTCGAGTTAGCTTGCCAAGTTAGGAAGAGCAGATGTTGCAAAAAGGTTCCGTGGTGGAACAATAAGCTACAAAGGCTCAGAAAAGAAACCAGGAAGCTTCTGTATAGAGCCTTAAAAACTCAATCATCACAATCCAGGAAAAAGCAATGAAGGCAGTATGTCGTTTGAAGAGGCAAGGACTCTGGAACGACAACCACAGAAACGGCCATGGTGATCTAGCACGAAGGCTCCAAGAAAACTGTGACTCGTACAGTATGTCGATGGATGATATGCCACCGGTAATACTATTCGATAGTGGATATCATGTTGAAATCCCGAATAGAGAGGACTGGGAAAACTCATACCATCTACTGGAGATTTTTTCCTATGTGGTACAGATCGCTCGAAAACCTCTACCGGCACGAGCGCTGGATGGTGTTTGAACAACGAAATCAAACACTCTCGGAGATTTTGCGTCGGTTTTCCAAGAGGAAATCATCGCTATTCTGAGTGCGACAAACTGGATAATTGATCAGAGATGGCATGAAAGGAAGACTGGTATCTGCTGCAACAGCAAAACCGCGCTCGCAGCACTACGAAATCCTATCACCCTCTCGAAAATTGTCCTGGAATGTAAGATACCACTGCAGTCGGTAACTCGTTACAATGCAGTCTCTCTTATATGGGTTCCTAGTTATCAAGGCATCGAGAGCAATGAAAACTCCAATAGCCTAGCAAAAGAAGGCGCGAAATGTAGCCCACAGATTGGCGTGAACTCTGCAACAGTGAAAAACCAGAAAACTCGGTACATAGATAAAATCCATTTGCAGAGATGGTCCGTGTTACAAGCTTGTAACAGGGCATAATACATGTGGCAAACACCTATATCCCCTGGGAATCGTCAGTCATCCGAAATGTGCGTCGTGCGGGGAGGATGACGACAGCGCAGAATACTTTTTCTGCGATTGTCCGGCGTTCTCCCAAGCGCGGTGCACGATGTTCGGTGCTGACGTACTGAGGATGGATGAGATATGTCCTCGACCCCTATCCGACGTTCTTCAATTCATCGGAACAACGAAGAAGTTCGGCTAGGTTGGGGTAGAATACCGTGGACTGTTTGTCTGAGTGCTCGGGGCTCCGCTCCCCCCTCTCCCTCCAAAAATAAAATAAAATATATAGAAGTGATAAGAGACGGCATGTGTGACCTTTGGGTTTTTATTTACAGAATGGAGAAAGTCATCCATTCACATTAAGAGTCACTTTTCACAATTCTTTAAATTTAATACGTTCACGGCATACGTAAGTGAAATCCGCTTCCTGCATATTTGGCATCTTTTTCCCAATTCTTTGAAAGAACACTGTCGTCCGTGATGGGTAGGCAGCCATAAAATCGAAAAAAATCCGAAGGTGACCCAAACCGGAATACGTGGTCATTGCTCCGCACCGTCGGGGGCTGTAACCAGTGCGGCAGAAAAATGGTCATCTGTTATGGCCCTTATAGTACACATTACTACGACGTAGGTTTGTGTTGTGAAAAGCTTTTTGTGAAATGCGTTAGCAGGCACAATGAGAAATGTTACGTCACACGCGAATCACCACGGCGATGACTTGATCAGCGCAGCACCATGTGCGAGCACGGCAACGTGCAATACGAAACCCTTCGAGTCCATCGCACTGGGTAAAGCAAAGCACCTAAATGCAGCGCCATGCACTTATGAAGTGGGCCAGCGCATCGTGTGACCAATAAATTAGAATTGGGTCAATTCACTGCGATTGGTAATTTTGGCTTTGTTAAGGTTAGGCTATGCAAGTAGACATACATGTGTTATGTACATATGTATAGAAGTAAGATTTAGTATTTAAGGCCTTGTAAATTTTAAGAATATAGACAGTCATTGAACGAAACTAAACGCTGCCATACATCTTCCAACATAGAAATAGCGGCGTATCCACCTCTGGTTTCATTTCATTCGAAACCACAGAGTAGTCCAGATTCTAAAGAATTAAAAAATCTGGTCCAAAAATGCCTTATTCTCATGATACGGATCACCTCGTCGCGCTATCCACAGGCCACAGCGGGTTCCTAGTTCCTTTCCTATTCCTAAGAATTTCCTAAGTTCCTAAGAGTTTTCATAATTAATAAGAAGATTGGTTTGCCTATCTCTCACGGCTGGCAAATTGCCACTCTCGCGATGACTGGTTCCATTCCAATCGAACAGAGAAAAGCTTTTGCTGAGAGTTGGTAGTAATATCAGAACCCGCTATACAAAAATTTTCTTTATATGACAGGAGCGTTTTTTCCTCTAAATAGTCTTTAATATCAGCCAAAATAGTACTATAGTAAGCTCATCATGGTAAATTCACATTTTGCTTTGAGTATAAAAAGCATCACCAAAAGTTCTACATTTAATTTAGCATGAATGTAATTCATGAATCGGGAATAATTAGTAGCATGCCAATTTTCTTTCATTCTTTCAATATTTCCCATTTCGATTTTATCACATTTAAAATCACAAACAAATTCCGCAAGCAACTTATATTCAATTCTTTGTTCTGAACGTCATTACCTCGACTTGTGTACACTATTAGATTTTTAGCTACAAACTCAAGACCGGCTAATGGAGATTTGATAAAGTTTAGCTTAGCACTAAAGTTAGGCGGAAACAATCAAAATAATTTGATGCGTGCAGGGCTCGGAGGCTTGAACACAAAGTGCATGCGCTTATAAATGTTTGTTTAAATTTAAGTCATAAGCTTGGCTTATTTAACATATGTGCAGCAAGTCATAAAGTTATAAAATATTTGTGAAAAAGTAGGAGAGTTTCTTACTGAAGCCAACTTTCGCCAAAGACTTAGGATAGGACGAATACGCTTTTCCAAGGTGCTCTGCTCCTCGTGCTTATAATAAGCATCTGCAAAAAATATTTTTTTTAAATCCTTTTTCACATAAAATTTTGAGAACTGCAATACTTCTAAGAGTTTTAATAGTATTCCTGCAAATTGCAATATTCCTTGTAAAGTGTGAGGTAGGCGATAAGCCAAACTCTTCCGGTTGGTCAATATCAGGGAATTTCTGGATAGCATCAAAGTATTCTTGGATATTCGGTGTGGTCGGAATCGAAACGTTTTTCTCCAACGGTGACCAGCGATTTCCTAAGACTTTTTCACACAAAAAATCCCTTAAGAGACTGTCTAAAATTTGAAGATCGTGCCAGTTATTGATGCGCCCCCCATAGGCTAAATATTTGAAAAGTCCCTGCAGAATTTGCCAATTTGATCCCGAAAGCTCAAAATCTTTATTGATCCACTTTAAAAATTCTAGAGCAATTCGAAGATCCGAATCACCGAATTCATATTTCTTGGACCATCCTTGAGGTATGTACTTAAGTCGTTCTTGCAAAACAGAATTAAGTACAAAGGTAACAATATGCAGCTTAAACACCTTTGGGTCATTTGTTTGTCCTGATAAGGAGGTAGACCACTTTTGTAAGAGTTGACGAATTTTATTTTTTAACCCGTTGGGAGATTCTTGCAAAACTTTTATGCATTTGTGAGTAAAAGACGGTGCAAAACCTTCGGAGGAATCGCATATAATCCACAATCGGAAATTATCATTAATATCCACTGCTTCCAATTCCCTGTCAATCTGCAAAATCCAGTTTGGAACTAAATGGGCATTTTTTACACAAATCCACTTGCCAGCTCCAGCAGCACTTTTGACTTGATTCAGTGCAATTTTTTCTAAGCCCCGCCCAATGGATATCTCCGTGTACTTGTCACTACCAACCCTGTTGTTAGCGGCGATTTTAATATCTGAAGACGGATCACATCCTGTTGCTGTGACCATAAGTATCGGTCTTTTCTTATCACTTTCATCCGCAAGCTGTTGGATGGTTAGCTGCACTGGGATTTCAGGGTTGGCACCTATCATGTTCAAAACCAATTTGTTCATGGCTGAGAGCATAATTTCTGGACGGAATATCTGCGCAGCGAGGACTTTCTGAAATGGGGTGATTTGCACAGGAATTTCATCCCGTTCACTCTGAATGTAAGCATTCCACAGCGTTTCATTATCTAGATCTAAGGATCTATAGAAATTTGGCAAACTTCCCATTAAAGAAAGAACTTTTGGTTTTGTTTCTTTTTTGATCCACGCGGGGCAGTGGAAGGTGGAATAATCTTCAGAATGTACAAAATTCGTAACGAAGAGCTCCCACTCCATTACTGAGATATTTTCAGGGAACGCATTTTTGCAAAGTAGCATGCCAAGTGTGAGGTGATCTCGTTTTGGCGTTGATCTGCACAAGTACTGATATGTAATTTTTATAAGATGCGAATATACAGCAGCTTCCTCGACTGACTCCAGATGTTTTAAGCTTTTGATGAAAAGGGAAATAAATGCCTCGGTGGATATCTCATAGGTGCTGCAGAGACCGATATAAAATCTTGACGATCTTTCGCATAGGTTTTCAAACTGGCTGTATTCACGAATTAAAGTTTCTTTCACTTGCTTGGATTCTTTTAAGGAATTCTCAATATCTGCACTGCTTTCTTTGACCTCATTAAGCGTTGCTAGGAGTTTTTCATTTTTCAATACGTCACCCTGGGCTTTCGATAACTCTTCCAGCAGTCTGTCCTCTAATTCGGTTCGCTGCTTCAGCAGAGTTCCTTCGTTTTGAAGCAACTCAATACGCTTCATCTCTAACTCCGGGCGCTTGAACAAAATAGTTTTTGATATCAATTGATCTTTGAGTCCGATAACTGTTGTGGTAAATGGTATTTGGGTGATGTATGACTGTACTTCTGGAGCGATGTTTGGCTTACTATATTTTGTTATCAACAACAGTTTGAAGTTTTCGTTGCAGTCAATTAATTTGTTGCCCACCTGAATGAGTCTCTTGCTGTACTTTGAATATATTCTAGCAAAAACAATTTGCATGACAGGTGGAAAGAGTTCCTGGCAGTCTTGTACTAAAAGAATTTTTCCAAACCGAACGGCAAGTTCTATTGTATAAGTAAGTTTTTGCGAGTGTTGTGAAATAACTTCAACTGGAATGTTTTGGCTTTTAAGATTAGCTTCAAGCCACTTACAGGCGCTTTCAGAAGGATCAATCAGAAGTGGAATAGGGTGAGACCCAAAGGGCAGGTGTATGACTTTCGAAAGGAGTGCTGCATTTTCTATCGCTTGAGCATCTCGCGCCAGACCCATGCTTTCCCAAATTATTTGATCTTGGTCGCTTATCAAATTAGCCTTAATATCAAAGTCATGTAGATTTAAATGTTTAGTGAGTTCCTCTAGGGCGAAGCTAAAATATTTAAATTAATTATATAAATGTATAAGATATCTCCTCGTAAGAGAAACACTTTACCGTCTTTTTTCGTACGTTAAACTCAATAAGTAGTTTATAGCGTAAGATATCAAGAATGAAGTAGCGTCCAGGGATTTGTATTTTTCATCGTATTGGTCTAGTTGTTTGTTCCAGCTTTGATACTCCGTACTTAGTTTTTCGACAAGAACTTCAGCTGACCTCAGAGTATTACTGGCCTCTTCAAGCTTGAGCTCCAGAACAGCAGCCTCCTGTGTGTAGACATTTAGTTGTTCGGACAACTGTTTAACGCGCGCATCTACATCATCTAAGCCACTCATCAGAGACCTCATTTCACTTTCAGCTGTGTCTAGATTTTTTTGGAGCTCGTATTGCTCACGTTCTAGGGGCTTGATACCTTGCACAACCTTCGCATATTTTACACTTGCAATCACCCAAGTAGCCAAAGGCGCTGCAGCAACTGAAGCACGCTTTGCATTTTTCGTCTCAAAAGAATCAGCTTTAGACTTCAGAAGTCGTTCCACAGCGTCGCAGTTCTCTGGGCTTATTCTTGATGGGTCCAAAGAACGAATATCCTCTTTGACACCGCGCTTTGCTAAAAATGATTTCATACTATTCCATGATGTATCTCTTATGCCCATAAGCCTAAGGACTCCCTCCAGGATGTCCCGGATAGTTTCAGGAGGGGCTCTGAGTGAACGAATTTCGGAAAGTGCTTCGGATTTTATTTGTCCAACAGCAGCGCTTGCTTCTTGGAGTATTGGCTCCACCTCACTTAGTTCTTGTTCGATTGCCTTTTTCCGTTCCATAAGATGTTCGCTATTTTCTTGTGTTCTTCTCTTAAGCTCGAGCAGATCAGATTTTTGGTCGTTGGCATTCCTCATGGTTGACGAAATGAGCTGCAAAGCATCGTTGGCCAGCTTACGTTTCTCTGCTAAGGCCAATTCTTGATTAACGGCTTTGGACTTAAGGGACCCGACAACTTCATGCGCAGCAGCTAGTTTTTCCACGCCCATCTTAAATTGGTTTTTTTACAAACACTTTTTTTTGCTAGAAAACAATTTATACTTACTTTCAGCTTTTTTAGGCGTTTTTTTATATCTTCATCGAAAGAATTGTATATTTCGTAGTAAGACGTAATGAGTTGATAGTAGCGTTGTGGTGGTTCTTGAAATACAAGTTCTATACAATCGGAGAAATATTTGGGAACAGGTAATAGTTCCCGGCCTCCTGAGAGCTTTCCTATCAGAGTTTTTGGTAAGGCCGTCAAAGTCGTCATAGAGGGTGACTGGAACCATATGATTTCTGCGTTTCTATAGAGGGCTGGATATCGATGGAAAATTTGAGTCAACCTATTACTGTTCGTGTCAAAATTTAGAGCGATACGTAAATTCCGTTTAGCTCCTGAAATGGAAGATTAATATTCATTTGATATTTTTTTCTGTAAATACATATTTCGAAAATGTATAACTTCGAACATATCTCACTAATTTATTTATTATCACAATTTGCAGATATTTATTTACTTTCATAAGATTATACATCTTGTCAAACCATGAACGAATTGTAATAATAAATAGGTAATAATAATATTCCAAAGTTTAGTAATGCTGAAATTTCAAAATCAAAAGTTTTTTTTGGATATAATACTTCACAATATTTTAAGCCTTTAAAACTTAATAAAATAAAATTCTGACGTGCTTCCTTTCTGAAGTCAACACGTAGGTACTAAACATTTTATTGCTATCTACTAAGAGCAAGTTTTTTACCAAAGGAATACAAAATGTTGCCAAAAGTGGTCCAAAAAAGCAATAAATTGAGTAATACAATAACAGGGTACGAGTCGAAAGTAAAAAATCTGATTGAGAGCATCAATATCTGCTGAATCAGCCCCGATATTATTTATGAGATTTTTAACGGTTTCAGAAGTAAACGGTGTCTCAAAAAGAACTTTAATTTTGAATCATGCGCTATTCCCGTCTGTCGATTGATTAGTCAGTCATATTGTCAGTTGATACCCCTCAACAGATATTTTAAATTGGACTCCTATTTTGTAAAATTTCGATGAATGTGAATTGCAATGAAATTAAGTACTTAATCCTACAATACTTAACTATTTAAAAAGAAAGACGATAACGAATCAGTATACCCTTCCAGTTGGGCAGCACTCTTCAAGGAACTCGCGACAGATTCTAAGTCATCTCCAAATAAATCAATAATTTCGCTCCCTTCGAGGATTGCCTCCACCGGCATCATGATATCCGGTAAATAATTTATCCAACATTGATCGATTAGAAATATTGAAGTCTGGTCCTCCAAAGCAGCTGACTGCATTACCTATGGGGGAAAAATAATATAAGAGAAAGGTTGAATGCAAAATACATAGCTAACAATGGTCTGCTTATTCTGAGCCTATACAAGAACTCAAATAAAAAAATATGTTACTAAAAAATAAACAAAAACCCCGACTACAAAAAACGAGATCATTTTTATACTTTATGTAGGTAGGTACCAAATAAGAATTTTGTTTAAAATTCAATATTACAAATAAAGCAGACGGAACCCATACGGCATCCCAGTTGAAATAGGAAATATAATGGGTCCCGCCTGCTTTAATTGTAATATTAAAGTTTGAATAAAATTCTTAGTTGGTATCTGCATACCTAAAGTATTAAATTGATCTAATTTTTTTTAGTTGGGTTTTTTTTTATAATAGATTTTTGACAGCTTTTATAATTCCATATAATATGTAGAGTAGGTAAGTAATGTCACGACATTATTCAAACAGGAAGCTCATACTCATAACTAGTAATTTTGCATAATACCAAGATGATAGTATTGTATCTACGTCCTATGGTAATGACGCCATATAGCTTATCGCATTTTGCTCGTTAAACCCTTTCATTACCATGTCATGAGAGATATTAAGAAAAATGTAATCCACCATATTAGAATAACGTCACATACATATATTATAGTATTTTGCTTGCAAATCCTTTCATTTGATAGTCTTGTCAAGGGGGTTTTGAAGAAAGAGTGGTATTCGCCATCTTGCAGAGTTCGCCATATTGGATTTAGAATGACGTCACACAATTTGCTGGAGTTTATTCGTTAAACCTTTTTATTTGATACCCTGATCAATGGGAGTTGTGAAGACAAAAAAAAACCAAAATATCTGCTGACGGCGGCCATACTCTACTTTTTATTGCATATTGGGATTCTAGGGGAGAAAATACGTCGGTTTTAATCAGTAATCGGAAAATTTGAATGTGCATTCTTGTATTTTTCCGATTATAATTTGATAGTTTTTATTAAAATAGTACCTAGAACAAAGCGCTACTTTTACACTTTCTGATCAATCGGTGACCAATGTGGTGAATTTTGTATTTTTAAAGTGTTTCAATAATTCATATAGGTAATTGGTAAAATGTTAAAATTAAATAATAAGCACATACCACTTTAAGGTCATTGTAAAATTCAGCCATTGTGTAGTGTTTCCCTCCTTGAGGAATATATATCCGCGATGAACATATGGTAGCTGCTATGTACAGGGCATCAATGAAGCAAGATCCTGGTTGACCTACACAAACAATATGAGTTCCAAATCGCGAGAGCAAACGCGATATAGTAGCTGTCATTGATAACGCTTCATCCGTAACAGGAGTCTCGATCATAAATGTTTCGGTATCTGCACAGATAATAATTATTATTATTATAAAATATATTTTCTAAACTGCATAGTCAAACAATAGAAAGCCTCTTACTGCAGATTGCAATATTTTTTTGCACTATTTCTTTTATCTTCTCCGTAGACGTATCAATAAATGAATTCCTTTGGACATTATCTGCCATGAAGTATATGTCCTGAAAAAAAATTACAATGATGTTTATACATGGAAAAATGTTTGCATACTAAAAAATGATATCAATATGTATAACACACACGTTAAGTCCATTATGAATAATTTTGTTTCATTGAAGAGTGTATCTAGTTTTTCGACCCTGTTCCATTGAAAATGATAATGCTTTCATTATTATTAAGTATTTATTTATTTTGAGCCCTAGCTGCATAAATAGTTTCATTTTTACCAGGCATAACTATGCATTAATTCAAAGTGTACAATTGTAAAATTTTCAATTTTATCGAAACTGTAAAATGTACAGTAAATTCACGCTAATCATATCCCTAGGGTCTGTCGAGTTGCCCCTGATCAAAAATTACTCTAGGTTAAAGCTTAAAAGTTACTCACTTCATCCTTTATCGTCAATATCCTTAATATAGTGCTCTTCACAATGCTATCGTATTTCCTCAAATCTTCAGTTGTTGTAAGTCGATTTCGGAACAAAGTTTCCATTTCAGTGATTAGCGCCTAAAACAATTGTTACATATGTTAAATGCAAAAAAACGAAATTTCGGATATTTAGTTCAAAGTGGTGAATAGTCTTCAAGATTATGACATTCTGCTGTAACTATGTGAAATGAAATGATTATAACACTTACCTTACCAAAATGATCCTTACTATAATTAATAAGTCCCTTTATCAATGCAACCAATTTTTTTGGAGTGAAAATATAATGACTTTGCTTGTCAAGTGTGAATTGGTCCTGAATCTGAAAAACTACTTATTTCAAAACCGAATCTAATTATCAACTATACTTCAAAGTACTTGTTTGAAAAAATCGATTAATGTGTCGACTAAGGCATCAACATGTGGAATATCCTTGAAACTGCCCATAATTGGCTCAACGAAATTTCGGATAATGAGTTTCATATCGCTTTCTGCAGGATAATTCACAGCTAAATAGCTGTTGCATGACAAGAACCTCGGCGAAAGATTTTGTCCCGATTTATTGCTTACTGATGAACATATTTGCAGACCTGTAACGCTGATCCATTCCAAGTTTTCGGCGTAGAAACCGTTTCTTTGAATAAGCTGAAGGAGCAGTTCTACAACATCTCTAGTACCCCAAGAGTCCATGTAACATAGATCTAAATTTTTGAAAAACATTAATACCCTTGATTGCTGGGGTTTGTATTCGCGTCCGCGAATTCCTGACACTGTGATGCAATTCTAGCGAAGACACTTATTATAAAACATATTTTTTAATTATATATGTATACTTTAAACTTTACTTGTTTGAGGGCATGCAACACATAATTTGGTGTAAGTTGTGAACTGCAGTTAATGACCACCAATTGGTAGTCGGGAAACTCTGTGATGGCATGCCTAAGTAGTACAGTTTTCCCGCAACCGGCTGGGCCGAGTATCGTAAATGGGATGCAAGAGCTTTTAAGGAATCCTCTCACTACATCCAGACAAAGCTTCATTTGGGCTGTGTAGATTAATTGTGTGTCTGGGTTTGTTGATTTGGCGTCAGGTTCGAAGATATCTACAGTATCTCTAAATTTGTTGAAGTAGGCGAGATTGGCTTTCTGAGGATCGGGAATGTAAATACCCGCTGTTTCGTAGCACCAGTTTGCGAATTCCGTTTGTTTCTCCATCATAACATAGGGTAAAAGGGCTTTTATGAATGATGCACAGAACTCCTCCTTAGTTTTTATATTTGTTATATTCTGCAGAGCGGACTTGACAATGGTTGCTTTGGAAACTTGAATGGAGCTTGTGATGAAACATTAAAGTGGTTAATAATAATACGTAATATAACAAACTAATAAAAGAAAGTAATAGCTTTTTTTGCGATTTCAATAATATAGCGGCAGGGTATCACGGGATTTTGCGTTATTTTTAAAATATAATATGCATGCTGCATATATTTTTTTTGGTTAGAAACTTTTTACATCTTCATTTAGATAAAATACAAAATACAGATAATTCTCGAAGGCTCTTTTATAAGAAACCCACTCAAACTTTCTTTTGCAAAATATAGGCAATATCGGAAAGAACACTATTTGAAATGCAAAAGCCAATTTGTGCCAATCGACTTAAATATTGCAAGTTTTTAGAAAAATTAAAAAAAAATTCCAAAGGATTTTTTAAAACGAAATTAGTCAGCTAACTTTTGTGTCAATTTTACAATACGTCGATTGCATTTTCTTTTTCTGACCAGGAATCGATTTAACATTGCCAGTTTTAAGAAAAACATAAACTATACCAGTAAATTCTGAGCGGCCTTTTGAAAGGAATGCAAGCAAAAGGCAAGGCAGGCAAAATTGTGCGTGCTGTCAAGACACATAACTATCGGAACAACAAATATAAGCATAATTTCAATAAATTGGGGGGGTCAACCGTTTTTGAGTTAGACTCTAACTGTTAGAGGATTGCACATTATTATTTCATTTTTATCTGTTGATCTACCCAACGCAGCGACATCAAATTCACCCCAAACAACTACTATTGTAATGCGCTTTCCAAAAATTCCACCAATGTTAATATATGTACCTCTACCTGTGAAGGTAACATACAGTCACTTGAAAATTTGCTTTAAGATTTCGTACAAAACACGTTTCTCTCGCAATTTCGCGGAGATTCATTTAAATACACACCTTTTATATATTTTTTGAATTGCCCATATTGTTGCCTTCCAAAAAATGTACCATATGTTTAGATAGAGAAAGGATATAGGAATTATTCTAAATGTTTTTCGCGGAATTTTAAAAAATTTAAACAATTAAATATTTTTTTTCAAATTAAACGTTTGTAACGTATCACCAATAATTAAATAATCAATTAATAATCTTCTAACCACGAAATTAGTAATAACGTATCACCGTAATTAAAATTATCATTTTGGGGTTAATTTGAGACAAATTATTTTGCAGGTAAAGCAGACGGGACCCTTTAGACATCCTAGTTAAAATAGTATGATAAATACAATGGTCCCGCCTACTTTAACTGTAATATTAAAGTTTAAATGAATTTCGTAGTTGGTATAAAATATTAAATAAAATATTAAAATTACTTCATTTTGCAGTCGGAGTTTTTGTATATTTTGTAATAAAATTTTTTTTATATAGATATACCTATGAAAATGCAATAATATGTTAATACCAGGACAGCCCGCACACTACAAAGTTCTCAATAGATTGCAGCAGAAAAAGAGAATAAGTAATAAAATAACTGTAAAAAACTGTCGAAGAAATCTTGCCTAGGCACCAGCTCACACCGATAAACTTTTTTCAGTTATATATGTTGCTCTCGACTGAGAGGTTCTGAGTAGAGAAATGATTGAATATCACGACTCCAACTATTTTGATAACATTTATAGACTAGGGGTTTTAATAGGCGATAAATCGATATAGCTAGGTTTCACTTCTTGGACGAACGATCAAAATCTTTTTGCACAAAAAATTAGGTTTTTTGGGGTCGCTGATTTTAAATACAATGTCCTGGACATCCTGTGCGATCCAATATGGAGCGCTCCAGGGAGCGCTCTCCGGTGGTTTCGCCTGAGAGAAGCTCGGTCCTCCAGGTACTTATTATTAAAACCGAGTATAAGAATTCGAAATTACCTTGAGTATTCCTTAACAAGTAAATCAACAGATGGGCACAAGTATTTCTCTATGTAATTTCGCAGTAGGTCGTTGTATTCCTCGCGTTCAAAAAAGGCTTCAATTATAGTTTCAATTGGTAGATCTTCGGAACTATAAGGCACCATAAACTCATTATTAAATGTACGATATCTTAATTACATTTTAGATCTACCTTACGTTAATAATACCCATTCTCGAGATTGTGGCAGGCGATGCGTGTGACAATTCATGGGTTTCGAATATAAAGTTGACATTGTTTCCAAACTGTATCCTCCACCCAGAAGGCAGTGTAAGAAGTCTTAAAATGAACAAGTTTTAAAGTATAAAGGGAATTTATATTGCTGCCTTACTTGTTATCATCCAACACGGAATTGAGTGCCTCAATCCACTCTGGATCTATGTCACCATCACAAATCAGCCATGAGTTAATATGTTGAGGTTCTGAGTTAACAACAACAGCTGTTGTGGTTAAGACTCCATCGTTCCACTGTCGGGTATCGGGGTCTAGTCGTCCAAGCAAGTGCACTTTACTCATCGATTTGGGGCTTATAGTGTACGTTCTAATCGTGTTGCCGGCGGAAATTAACGCCTGCTTCAGAATTGATATTATTGCAGTTTTTCCTGAGTGCGGTGGCCCGACAACAACAACCCCCATTCGTTTTGTCAATTGCTCATAAAGCTGTAGTGCTTTCTCGATCTGCCTGTCGTTTTTATATAAGCCAAGAGTCGAAAAAGATTCTTGAATGGAATTGAAAATATCTGAATGGGAGAAAAGTTTTATTTTCACCTCGGGGAAAACATTTGCTAATATCATGTTGAATCTAGGAAAAACTAGGATAGTAACACAAGCAGCCTGATAAGCTTATCCTGGAATTATACCTTTTACTGTCGTCCAAGTTTAGTTTGGACATTGTGTTGGAGCGTAGGGCTTTTACCACAATGTCCATTTCTTGTTCATGTTCGGAGCTTTTACTTCGAAATTCTTTCCCGCAAGCCTGCAGAATTGTTTTTAGTTCACGCAATCCCCAATCATAGTGCTTCTGGGCGGATAGTATGTTTTTGTTTAAATCAAAAAGCTCTACGATGCGATCGGCAATTTCGTCTGCGTTTTTGAAGCCTTCTACGAAAAGCATTACCCGACAAATTTCCAGGGGCTCTGGCTGCTGCATTACAATGGGGCGGAAAAGGGCCTGAATATTTCCCGGCAACTGCTGCCGGCCACCATATTCCTCTCCAGCAGGATTGAGGGTTACAAATATCCCACAGTGGTGGTTAAGCTTCACCTGTTCGAATGCCAATATTTCTTCGTTTCTCATATCTCAAACAGACCATCTGTTAACTAATTACTCACTGACTTGTCCAAAATGCTAACAGACTCGCTTTTATCTTTCAACGCAGTTTGAATGGGCTGGATGAGCATCGAAATTGCAGAGAGGGTATCTTCCTGTAAACGATTGAATTCATCAAAGCAACCCCAGGCGCCACATCTTGCCAGACCGGTTAGGATAAGACCCATTGCCTCGGTATCCACATTCTGAAAGAAAGCTATTTGCTCGGGGGAACTTATTCAATAAAATCTCGGAATTACTTCGTCACAGTTAAAGACCAGAACTAATCTGCCAAGCATGCCTCCAAGAGCCTTAACGCATTCCGTTTTTCCGGTGCCGGCAGGACCGAATGGATTCCCCCCTAATCCCAGGTACATCGCTTGAGTCAAGGTAAGGTAGCATTTGTGCGTTAAACTTGTATGAACCAATTTATTTGGGTTGCCCAAGTATTCGTACGAATACTCAAATTCAGCAAAAACCATCGTCATGTAGACTTTGCCATCGGGCTTCAAATAAAATTTCATTTGCTGCAGCCAATGCCAGTCGGTCGTGTTGGTCACATTGTGCTCGAGCAAATACTGGGTCACGCTGATATAGTGAACTAGATCTAAGAGCAGGCCCTTTAATTTTGTCTGCATCAGAAAGTCCTTGGTTTGATTCTTCATATCTGCAAACTTGGCAACCTGCTCCTTCAAGGCCTTCTGGAGGGAGGGGAGTGCCATTGATGTAATAGCGCGTTCAGCTTGCTTAGTGAAATTTATGGCACGGGATGTACATATGACCTGAAGGGGATACTTTTGAAGGATATCCTGGGATAAGTCCTGAACCTGACTGCACTGCTTTATTTGTTCCTTCAAGGTGCCCTGTACCGACTTAACGAGATCAGTTAACCAAACCTGTGTAGGAAAAATTTAGGAGCAGTCAAGAAATTTACACATTTGGCCTTAAGTACTTTTTACCTCAATGACGTCCTGCATTTTAACGACTTGTGTCAGTCTCATAACATCTCCCTCATCGCTTTTTATAGCCGTAATGGAACCTGTGCCGCTTGTTCTCTCTATCACCAAAGAGTTAATTCCTGGGAACAACTTTTTGATATGCTTCTGAATGACTTCGTCTTTTGTTGCTTGCCCCAGGACCTCAAGGAGATTATCGTCGCCCAAGAAGTAGAACCTTGGGAAAGTGTTCCGCTTTTCCTAGGGAGAAAAAATAATTATTTTCATTAATACTCAGAAGATAAGATGGGACTGATTAAGTAATGAACTTTTATGATTAATTAGGCAAATCTAATTTTTATAATAATAACATATATAATTTGTTATTATATATGTGCTTATAATACGAATTTACACCTACGTAAGTGATTTTACTGTATTAACGATGGATTTTGGATTTATTTATGTTGCGCCATTGGAAGGTAATAGTTAAAGTGTAGAACTTTAGAAGGGGTATGACACAATTAAAACTATAATAGTATCACCCAGTGGTCGATATTCGACCTAGTAAATAATGATGAAATCATGGTGATGATTGTAGTAATAAAATTTTTTGGAGTTTACTCCTTAAGAACCTATTTTCATATATAGCTCACGGTACGGAAAAAAGATGGGGAGTGAAATCGAGTGTTAACAAAAGGTAAAGTGTTATGATTTTCTCTGCGCAACATCTTCGCACATCTTATACTGAACGCGTGTATTTACATATATGCATATTGGCCCCTATACATCTTCCGATCCACTGCATAATATTGTCGGACTGAGAAACGAATAATTCACAGCTTCATCCAAATTCGACTCCAGGCTTTCCCCACCGCATGATTTTTCATTCTGCGCCTTATTAGTTAGATTGCGAGAAGGGTTCATAGTTAGGTGTGGGACCGATTGGTGTCGCCTAAATCTAACTTCTATACCACTTGACCGATTGACTCCATGTTTTCACAAGGAAAGTCATATGGGTGTGGAGCTCTATCAGGCAGATGACTTTTTGTTATTCACCTATGGTAGCTAGTGGAGGCAATCCTACAGAGAAGGGTGGATGTGTTTGGGAGGGTTCCATATGACCTGGGAATGAAAATCTGTCTCAACAAGTCAAATTATATGCTCCCAAATTAAAGAATGTCCTTCGATATTTCGAATGGTGCTATGCCATTAAGCAGCACAACGGCCAACGAGTTTATTGGCTGGGCTTTAGCAAACAATTGCAGAAGTAGGGTTTGATAATTCCAAAAGAAATGCAAATGCACTGAAGTTGATAAACGGAAAAAAACGTGGCATAGGTCCGGATAGTCTTATTGCTTTTGAGATCCCTTGTTAGGTCCAAAATTTAGTATGCCCGGGCATTCTCGGCGGATGAGTCGAAGGCATTGGAGAGGATAATTTTGACTTTTTCAAATTTGTAGAAAGGTGCTTGGTTTCATTAAGAGCACCCCCAGGGCCGGATTAAAAGCTTGCGGAGCCCGGGGCTATAGGTACTCGGGTGAGGCCTTCTTTAAGAGCAACGTTTTTGATTCTACAAGGCAAAGTTAACACATATAAAAGCAAAGTAGTGTCACTTTTCACAAGACTCACTTTCCCCAAATGGATCCTGACCTCTCATAATCGGAGTAGTGCTCCTTTTTAGGGGACTTGCATGAGGCCTTGAGGCCTGGGTTGAGACTAGAGGGTGTGGGCTGTCTTTTGAAGTTTCTGCTCGTTGGGGGCCTCTCTGAGATTTGGTCTGGTGAGCGCAACAACAGCAACAACAATTCTATGAGAGATATTCCGAAGTTGAGTGTATATTTTGACTCACTGTCTAGGCATTTAGGTTTAAGACAAATCGAAAATCGTTGAACGAAGTTTTATTAAAACTAGATAGCAAAATGTTGTTCCATAAAATAGGCCCCAACATCCAACCAGGTGTGAAAGTTTCAAAGAAAATTTGAAAATTAAATGTATTTTTTTTTCATTTGCAGATTTATGTTGATTGGGTCTTGCATTAATGTAAACGCACTGTAAAATTACCGGTCACCAAAAGTTCTAGGAGGAACTCTTAAGATAAGTTTGGACTTCAGACTTAGGACTCTTTATTATTTTAGGTACAGCATCAAAATTCTACTTACCGTCATGAAAGACACAAGAGTATTTTGGCACCGTGACAACTGGCTCTCCAGCGAATTTATAATTGTAGTTATGTTGTTTATTTTGGCAATTGATATAACACGAGAATCCCGCTCTATTTCTCTCATAATATATCGAAAGTCTTTGTCAATTCGTTGAAACAAAGCCTGTTCATTTTTCAAGGTTCCAGCTCCAAAAACAGGCTCCAGATACACCCACCTATAAAGAAATAATTTGAAATATCGGACACTATCAAAAATTAACTTTTACTTACTTTCGCTGTGACTGACTAAGACTTGTGAGTAGTTGGTCTAGCGTATTGAGACGGCTTTCCCAAATCTCAGCTTGGTCGGAAAATGAATCGAAAGCGGCTGAATTTTTTGCCGATTGCAGAAGACTCTGATTGTCACCTATTTTGTTTAAGATCTCGTTGTAGTCCTTTACTAAACTAACAGAGTCTCCAGACGTGACAGTGTGAGTTGTGAGTTTAACTAAAGCTATTACTGCCCATTGATCAAGTTCATTTAAAGCTTGACGGACAATTTGCTCTGATGCAGCTTGCCGGACCAAGTTCTAAGTTAATGGTAGTAAGCAAATGTGTACATTTGTTAGTCAATTTTCCTTAGTTACCTGAATTTTATTAGATATTTGAAGCAGCTCAACGGAGTTGTCTAAAATATCTTTCAAAACGATGTTGTGGGAAGGTTTTGGTTCTTTTTTCATCAATTGGAAAAATTTTGTCCAATGCTTTTCAGTAAAGGCATCTGAGTGAAGTTGCTGTAAAATTGGGAACATACTTTGACAATGTTCAACGGTTTGACGAATTCTGGAAGATGCTAAGTCTAGAGACGAGTGGACAGAACCTTCCCACTTTGTGATAAATTCCGTGAGGATATACGGCCGTTTCCTATAAATAGCCCATTCTTCCTTAGCAACATCTTCCAATTCGTTTAAAAATTGCTCATAGATTTCCCACTGTTTTGACTGGGATGCTATCTTTCCTTCTGCTTTTTCAAATATTTCAATCATATCTGGAGGGATGTCCATGTTAAGCTTCTGGGCCTCTTCTAACAGCTTTGTATTTCTCTGTTTTATGAGTTCCCAATTCTGAAGGCGTTCCTTGAAGAGATCAAGGGAAGTATTTTCATTTGCCTCAAGTTCAGCAACGGTAGAGTCCCATCGAAGGGCAAACTTCTCCACTTCGTCTTTCAAGTTAAGGACCTGGGTTCCAACATGATTTTTCATTATATCAACTTGCCGTTGTAGCACTGCCGAATGATTCTCAATTAGCGGAAGTAGTTTTTCCCATTGTATAATTAGGTTCGATAACGCAGACACCCGCTCCTTGCACCATCCGGCTAAGCATTTGTCTTTACCTCTGACAATTTCAAGAGTTTTAGACACCTAGAAAAAAAACAGGTTTAATTTCAGCTTTCAGTAAGGATACCAAAAATTACGTTTGGTATTTCCGCACAAATTTTTTCATATCTTGTCCCAGATTCAGCAATACTTGACTCCTCCATCGGCACATTTTGCAAAAACAGAAGCGAGGATTGAATGAATTCGTGAATTGAAGAAATATCGTTAACGATTGAAGAGCGCAAACTGCTGCTTAGAGCTTCCCAGTACCGCCTTCCGATAAACTCAATATCCGAGCGCAGGGGAAGTATGTTTATGATAAAGCAGTCAATAATCTCCTCGGAACTGAAGGAGAGAGGATTCAAAGTATATTAAATTTATTAAAGGGGGCACATTGTCAAATACTTTTTAATTTTGGCAATTTGCTGACTGAAATGTTTGCAGGCTTTAAAATTGATGTCCCAGTCTTCCCATTTTGTTAAGTGAACATTACATAGTTCGTCAATATCTACACATCCTAGTGCAATCCAAGGAAGCCAAAGATTCTTGAATTCCTGTAGCTTTTTGAATAACTCCTCTGATCGTTTGTATAGAGGTCCGAAGTGATTTCTGTTACGGTCCACCATAACCTTGAAAAGTTCACTGCTTTTATCGGAGATACCACGGAATCCCAGAGGTCGCCCTATGAATTTTTTCAATTGGGAAAAGTATTTTGACCTGATTTCTTCCTCAGGTGGGCGGAATTGAAGTTGACGTTGTCTAAAAATGCAAGCAAAAATTTATTTATTATTATTATTTCGCTTAATACAAGCTTCAGATTTACATTAAACTATAAATTAAACTAAGAACTAAAACAAATGACCAGAATGAAAGCAATTAATAATTAGAAGGCTTATTATATGGGTAGGTTGGGGTACTAAAGGGAATGCCTACGGGAGGCTTTGTCAACATGGAAGTTGAAGGCTGCTGTAATCTTGACTTTCCGTAGCATTCTGGTGAAGGGCTCGAAGTGGCCGTAATTAGTGCGATGAATATCGAGGCGAAAGGTGGAAAATGATCGAACGTTTCGAGGGTTAGTATTAAAGGAGATAATGTGTAGGAAGGCGGGACAGTCAATGGAGCCGGTTAGGACTTGGTGGATAAAGATAACATCAGCGACATCACGACGCTGTTTTAGCCGGATTTCATACGGAGAAAGGTTGAAGTTATCAGTCCAAGGAAGGTCACGCAGCGCAAAGCGGAGAAATCTACGCTGAACTGCTTCGATCCTGTTAATGAGGGTGGATTGGGAGGGGCACCAGACCTAGCAGACATACTCTAGGAGTGGCCTAACGAAGAAGATGTAGAGTGATTTGGTAACATAAGGGTCAGAGAATTCCTTAGATCAACGTTATACAAAGCCAAGGGTTGAGTTGGCTCTATTTACGATGTGATCAATGTGGGAACGAAAGCTGAGCTCACTGTCGCAGATAACACCCAGGTCGCGAAGGGAATTAACCGATGGAGTTAGTTCGCCTGAGAGAACGTAGGATCTAGGAGAAGTGGAGGCGCGTTTACGGAAGAAAGTGATCGATAGGCATTTGGATGCATTGAGATCGAGGAAGTTTTTCAAGCACCAAGTGGAGAAACTGTTCAGGTCGTTTTGAAGTAGGGTGGAGTCAGATGTGTTGGTGAGTTGTTTAAAGATTTTCATGTCATCAGCATAAATCAACATTTCGGAATGATTGATAACCTTTGCAACATCATTTTTGGTTAGTATGAAAATTAGAGCACCAAGGTGACTGCCCTGCGGAACGCCGGAATGGGATATGAATGGGTTTGAAATCGTGGAATTAAATTAATTAAATTAACAAAATGGCTGCCTCAGGAAAATTTTTTCCAGATTTTCGGTAAAAAACCAACAGTTAATTGGTTATAAAAAATCGAAATTAAAAAAAAATATCCTTCGATCAGGCACTAGTTTTTCATGTTTTCAAAAAGCTGTATAAATTTCATTAAAATCTACCGAGCGGTTTTCGAGCTACAGTGGTCACCAGTCGGTTGGAACTGGATCAACACAAACAGCCATTACTTTTAAAATTATTAATTTTTTTTTCTAAAATTTCTGTCAAGTCAAGTCGAAACTGTATTGAATGATGCTACGTTTTACTTTTATAAAATAAAATAATTTACTGGCAAAAAAAAAATTATTTGAAATTGTAATTTTTTCATTTCTCTGACTACACCTAACCCCTTAAGGGGACCTCTATGGCTTAAATGAGGTTGTGCGGAGTCAAAGGATTATGTTTTTTTAAAGAAATAAACCACATAAAATCTAGAAAATTAGGAAACTAATTTATTATTGAATACTTTAAAATTGTTTTTGGCCTATAAAAATCACAAAAATACCCATGGGCTCTTATGGGTTGAGCAATGGTGGAATTTCACCATTGCCGTAGCTTTTTTCAAGAACCCCTGATCTGAAACACATAAACAAGACATTTTCTGTTAGATAATACTGCACAGAATGAATTAATTAGTTTTGCTTTCCTGCAATTATTTTTGATTTTGTGTAGTTTAGAGTTCAATTTTTGAAATTTTTCATTACTTACTGAACTAATAAATATTTTAAAAAATAATTATAATCTAAATATTCAAATATTTTTTAATCCATTCCATGACCAGATGTATAATAAACAAGCCCACCAAATTTCAAACAATTTGAGCTAACGGTTTTTGAAATTTTCCACGGCAAAATTCGAAAAACAGAATTCTGAGCAAAATCGAATTAAAGTTTGACTTTACAGAAGAAAAACAAAGTTTATCAACGAAAAAGCTACTTAGAAACGCACTGATTAAAGTTTGTTTACACAACAAACACAACAGAGAATCACAGGGAACGTATGTAGTTGCTCTGCTGTGAACCAAAAGTAGCGCGGATTTAGCGCGTCGATTAGGCTTCCGTTATTAAAGAGTATTTGAAGTACTTTTTTTTAACGACAAATCTAAAAGTAAAAAAAGGCATAACCTCGTTATTTTCTTAAGGATTTGAGTTTAGTTTGTAGCGTTTTACTCGGAAATAGTTGAACAAAAATAAAAGGCAATAAAAAAAATTTAAAATTTAGCCATATAGGTCCCCTTAAGGTAATGCCTACCCGTTAGTGACCTTTTTATGGGTTTTCAGGTATACTATTTCTCTGCAAATTGTTTCGCAATGTTTCATTGAATAATATAGAGATTATGATGAAATCCTGATCCTCATTTCTCAATAACAACTCATCGCTCAACTTAAGCAGTCCGATCAACATTTGAGCGGATGTTTAACGCTCAACATATGAGCGGACTTACTCATTGAGTCAGTCTCACTGCTGTTTTTGTTTGATTGGACTGAAATCTGGAACGGACTCATCATTTGAGCAGACTCACTGCTTGAGTAAAAAAAACGGCCATCATAATGCTCCTACTGAGCGTGCTATAAGACGCATGATAACAAAGTTTGAAAGTGAATTCACTCTTCACGATACAAAGGCGCCTGTAAGACAAAGAAATGCCAGAAGTGAACAAAATATTGCCGCCGTTCAAGCCAGTGTTCGTATAAACTCAAATGTGTCTGTTCCGCGCCGTTATCAAGAATTGGGGTTCTCCAGGAGGACAACCTGGCGAATTTAGCGATTGGATTTGGGTCTGCATCCTTATAACATGGTATTGGCACAAGCACTCAAGCCAACCGACCATCACATTCGTCGTCAGTTTACTGATTGGTCACTGGAAATGTTGGAAGCCGACGGCGATTTTCATCGCAAAATCATCTTCTCAGATGAGACTCATTTCTGGCTCAATGGATTCGTCAACAAGCAAAATTGTCGCTATTGGAGTAAGTCAAATCCACGAGTGGTTCATGAATCACCATTGCATCCACAAAAAATGACCATTTGGTGTGGATTATATTATGGTATGATGGAATCCTCGGACCTTATTTCTTTCAAAATGAAGCAGAAAATGCCGTTACCATTAATAGAAACCGCTATAACACGATGTTGACCGATTTTTTTCCCCAGAATTTGATGAAATTGATGCGGACGACCTTTATTTCCAACAAGACGATGCACCGCCTAACACTTCCCGACTTAACATGGACTTATTGCGCGGTAAGGTCGGAGAGTCGTTAATTTCCAGAAATGGTCCCATTGCTTGGCCGCCTAGAATGTGTGATTTAACGCCTTTGGATTATTTCCTTTGGGCCCATATTAAGTCGAAGGTTTACAGCAACCATCCTACAACTCTTGATGCATTGGAAGCCAATATTCGTCAAGCCATAGCTGAGATACCGGCCGAAATGTTGCAGAGTCATCGAAAATTCGCGTGAGCAGATGAACGTGTGCAAGAGGAGGTGGTGGCCATTTGGCCGATACTTTATTCAAATCATAAATCGCATAAAATTAGCAACCCTCAAACCCTCATTGTGCAGATATTCACTGAATTCCAATCTTTTTTTGTAAAATATGTTCGCTATATTTAAACAGCCATTTTGTTTTTGAGAAAACTAATTTCGAATTCGTACTCAGCGTTGGCCAAATTATGAGAGCACCCTCTAGTTTTTAACGTCTCTGACACAATTGATTGGAATTGAAACAAACTTTAATACTTTATAAGATTTAAGAAAAAATAACGCTGAGAACCTTGCTTAAGGCAGTTACTTACCTGAAAACAATGTCAATATGCAAATCAGGGAGCTTATTGTTCATGTCAACGAGTCCTAGTATATACTGGTATTCCAATACTTTGTATAGTTGGTGATCCCAATGTAGCTTAAATGCATCCAAGTTCAAATATCCTTGACTTTCCAGCGTAGCAACAAGTTCTCTTAAATGGCGCATATCATCTTTCCATAACTGACCTTGACTCAAAAGATCAGTGTTCATCAATTTCATTACCTTTCAAATAGAAAATGATTTTTTAAAAATTTGTTGTGAGTTAACAACATTACCGTTCTCTTCGCTTGCTCGTGGTAGCCCACAAGAAGGTTGTTATCAGCGGATAGTTTACTAACAGCATCTTGCAACATGGAGACATACCGCTTAACAGACTCCTCATCATTCCAAGCCACTGATTCGCTTTGGACAAGTTTGGATAGCTCCAGAGCATTTTTCAGCATAATGGGTCTTTGGCAAGGGATCATCCTGTCTCCAATGGTATTGTGAAAAGTGGCTATTTGCTGCAAACGACGAGCATAGGACATGAATTTGGCTGCATGACTGGCTGAAGATCGTAGCTCTATTGGGACCCTGTAGCCCATGTTTTCGAATTCCCGAACATCCTGGCAGAATGTCACGAGTTTTGGATTAAAGGTAACTCGCATAAGCTGACGACCTTCTTTTTCAAACTGCACAACCGATTGATCATCTCTCAGACGAAGGTCACCCTTTTTTACATCAGATAAACACTGCTCGCCCCAAATTTCAAAATTTGTTCGAAGCAGTGTTTCAGTTTCTTCTTTCAACTCAAGGATGTTTTGGTTTATCTTTTCAAAACCTTCTCGTCCACTGAGCAGGTGACTAACCTTTTCAATCTCTATGATCTTATGTGTCGGAAATGGAAGGGGTTACTTATTAAGCCCATGACATAAAGTAACCTTAGAAATTACCTGATATTGCACGATTTTCAGCCATCTACATTCATTGCAGACTGTTGAGAGATGTCCAGTGTCTGGCTCAATATTGGTGTCACTCATGGCTTTCCTCAAGTCCTGCAGGAGGATATGTAACGACTGAAGGAACTGTTCGCGCTCGATGGTGAGCAATTCTAAGACGTTGGGGCGCTGAATCAGAGTATCGTATTTGGAGAATATGAACACAACCTGCCGGGGGTTGCTGAGGTGGTTATATAGCTGACTCTTTATTGCTTGGGCAATCTTCTCATCAATCGGCTGCAACATGTGCTCGAACTGATTTAGTGCCTTATTCCATTTCATTTGTCCAATAGAGGTGGTGTCATATATGTTAATAACTTGGTTAATAATATAAAGAAGAAGTGGTGTCATTAATGTGCAATATTAAAAGGTTTAATGCGTTAGATAAAAGTAAACAGCATATTTGGTCAATGCCTACATATGTCAAATATATAGTAAATTAAATAGTCCCGACATAAAGGCGAACCGTTTTTACACGTTATCGTTACGTAATGCTGCCTGTTTGGAGTTTTCCACTACAGCTTCATTAGACCTGGTAAATCAATTACAACGGATGACTACTCTAACGATTGCTTACGATTAAGTATAGCCGAGATTGGGGAATAGAGATAGGCCAGTCCTTGCAGGACAATGCTCAACCGCACGAATACCGTTGCGCAAACGACAGGAGTTGGAATTGAAAACTCTGTCACCCACCGTATTCCCCAGACTTTGTACCAATTGACTACCATTTTATTCAGACATTGCATCACTTCTTGCTAGAAAAACTATACACATAATTCAAATTCCAGTTTTATAAACGAGTGAAAACAGTTTTCCCAGTTTTCTAAACGAGTGAAACCAGTGGTTCAGTTTTATAAACGAGTGCCCCAAGCTTTTACTTTTACTCACATACCGGTGGCTCAGGGAAAAAATTTATTTTCTACGTTTTAGTTCATCTGATAAAAGCATTTCATTTCATTTAATAAAAGCTTGTATTTATTTATTATTATCTATATTAAAATTAGAGAAGCAACTTTATAAAATTTCTATTCTAACCAATGTCCTTTGATAACAACAAACTTCATAAGCAAATTGTACAACCAGTCATTGAACTAAACAGGACCTCAATAGAGATAGTGACCCACTGCGCCCAATTCTAAAGTCTTATTATGGCCTTTCGGCAAACAATCTCAATGAGACAACATTTTGAGCAACCATCTCAGTTGGGATGGGTATTTGGGTTAATCGACTGATTTTGATTCAAAGCTAAAATCCTGGGTTTGGAAAGTATCTCGAATAGTCGCGCCGTGTTTACCAGAATTAGGCCCATTTATATATGAATATGTAATATGCACTTCCGCTTGGAAAATAAATAAAAAAAGTAAACATTTTTTCTGAGGATTCTCAAGGACTGTCACAACACAACATACATATAATTGAGACAAATGAGACACAGAAAATCCATCTCAGATGGCTCATGTGAAAGCGAGACAATGTACAAGAACACGCCATCTCAGTGAGCCAACTGAAAACACTTCAGTTATCTTACTGAGAACGTACTTTCCGAAAGGTCATATTATATCACCAAACCATGTAAAATTATAAGAGACCTTCCACACTGGCTTTTGCAGCGCCCGCTTGGTTCTGGCAGGCCTGGTACTGCTTGATACCATGTTGAGCATCTCCCATCGAACCTGTATATGAGAACTTATCAACCAGTAGATAATAGATAGAGCCTAACTCACACCAATGTTTCCTTGTAATAGATTCACTCATGTAAAAGAATCCAAATTTTTATATATGTATTATAGTTTTAAGAATTTGTTATCTAGTTCGTAGGTTTTGATGTGAAACATCTATAGCCGCGGGTGAAACTGATTGTTGGCGTGGCGACGAATTCCGTGGCGATGCAGCGCCACTCTACACGATGGTATATATATATATATATACAGTCTAGTATACAGTGTGTGTGTCTATATACAGTGTGTACGGTGTGGCGACGCGTCGCCATTCGCAAGCGACTGTGCGATTTTCTTCCCACTCGGTTCGGCGGTGTTGTGTATTATAGTACACATAACCTTTGTTTTACTTAAAAAGTTAATTTTTAACAATAAAATATGTCTGACAGTGATAATTTAGAAAGTGAAAGTGAACAGCCTCCTGCAAAGAGAGCAACATGACACACTATCAAGTCATCAATAAGTTGATTATATTTATATGTTGTATTGTTTATATTTTTCAAACGTCAGTAAATGTAAAATCTACTCTCTTGGTAGATTAAAATTTACACAATTTCTATTGCATATATTATTTTTAAATTAGTTATTAATTAATTTCAATTTCATTCTCATTATTCTTTTCTGATTAAAAATAATGCACCAAAACAATTGCTTGGAGAATAAATTTAAAATTTAATAATGACTGACAAAATTGTATTTCAAAATCAGCTTTGTCAGCATGTAGGGCACGAATGCTTTTCTTATTTGTTATTAATATGAACATCTAAAAATTAATTAATTCATTCATTTTCTAATCATGGTGGAATTAATATATATATACAATTTATATTTACAAATTACATTTATTATTGAAATGTATAATTTAATATCTTTAGTAGTATATTGCAATAACTAGCTGAGATTCTTCAGTTTACTAGTATATTAAAGCCACATTAAAATTTTATCATGTATATATATCACTACCATTGATTTTAGCTGGAGATTTCAATGTAAATTTTGTAAAATATGAATCAATGCCATTAATTACGTTCCTCAAAGAAGAATTTCAATTACAAATTAACAATAATCCAAGAGAACCTACTACCAGATATGGAACAACAATAGATGTCGTATTTATTAGATATCTTGATAATGTTATGTCCAATGCTTTTGTAACATACTTCAGTTATCATCGACCAATTGTCACAGTAATACCGTCAGAGGCAACATCGAGTGTAATGATTACTGAAGTCACTGAGTAAAAGAAATAAGTTTTCGCAACTTGAAATAAATTTTTGAATTTTTGTATTTAATGAAAATAAACGTTAAATAAATAAATAAACAGTCATCATTTTATTTCACTCGATGTTTCAAATCTGCCAGGCGTCCCGTGACGGTTCACATTGATTTTTTTAATGTAAATTGATACACAGACACATTGTCCTATAAGTCCAAGTCTTTGTCTTCATCTTCGTCTTCTTATGACGTCACACCGAGCTAAGTTCTGTTTGAATTCATGTCTATGCCACTGTGCTTAGCAGTATAAAAGTTAAGACTAGTTTAGTTTGATGTGCGTAGGGTCACCACTTCGCCTGAAGCTGCCACCCGGTGAAACGAAACGGAAGGTCTCTTTCCGCGAATATTTATTTTTTTCATTGGAGAATGCAGTTTTTATAAGTGGAACTTCCGCTGGTTGCCGAATAAATTTTTCAAATTCATCACAGCTCATATCAAAATTGAGTTTGCTTGTAAGTCCAGCTTTAACAAGCTCTACTTTCATTCGATTCTGAACATCTGTCCACACATTTCCCATCATCGAAAAAACCCTCTCTACACAGGCATTACTTATAGGAATTGACAATATTTTTCCTACTAATTTTGAAAGTTCTTGTAATTCTTCGGACTCTGCAAATATTTTGGTCCACTTTATATCTAGAGGAACATCCAGATCTTTGACTTTGGGAGCAATTTTTTGGACTATTTGAATTTCGTCGTACAAAGAATCTTCATTCAGTAAATAAATAGTGATGGAAATTAATAGCAGAACAACTCCAACCCGACATCGCAAATAGTGGCCTATTAAAACCATAGTTTGTCTGGTGTTAAACAAGGTGAAAAAAATCATGTTGCCTCAGGGAGCGAGCAGGAACGAATATTTTGAAAGAGTCCAGCAATTCAGGTGAGTTCATAACACCTTGCAAACAATCAAAAGACCAAACAGTTCCGGAGAGATACCGCCAATGTAAAAGGATTAGAGGGAAATAAGTTTGAGCCTATCAGAATATGGAGATAAAAAGAAGTTGTTATAACAGGAAAGGCCACGTAGCGCTATGCTAAGAAAGATAAGTTCGAAAACATAGTCACCAGCATAATGAGGTCCGTTCTCTGAGTCGTTAAGGACTGGTGTGTCAGAATGGGCCTGACTATCAACCCGACAAAGGCTGTCCTTGTACCCTTCACAAGAAGACATCTTCTAGACTTAGGTCCAATATCTATTCAAGGAACAGTAATTGAGTATTCCAATAAAATTAATTATCTGGAAATTTGGCTCGATAAGGGACTAAACTGGAACACTCCATTAGATACCACCTTAGGTAAAAGTCGTTAGCTGTGAGATACACAGGGGCAGCCAGGTACACACCGGGGGTCTAACACGTAACACTTCGGTGTATGTGCCTTAATTGTGTATACTGATGGAAGTGCGACTATACCTTCCACGTGAGGACGGCTGGAAACAGGCTCCCGGTACTCTCATGTCTGCCGGAAGTGCTGGCTAATTGCAGTCGGGCGGAGAGAAGGAGACTCTTACAATTAACGTACCCCCTAACCCAGGATGTTATGTGTATCCGTGCGCACTGGGTGGTTGGAAGTCAGGTAATATAGGCTGTATTCTAATAGAGCCTTCCTGATACCTCTATGCCTCAGGTCGTAATCTGGGCTCTCTCATGTAAGGGGCACTGCGTGGGAGACTTACTCTTCCCCTTCTCTAGCCAAGTGCATGAGTAGCGCCTGTTGCGAAAGTGGTCGTAAGATACAGATGTTTTATTAACCTCCAAAATTGCGTCATACAGCTCGACTCTGGTTAGGTCTGGGTGCACTAATGTGGCATTCTGGGAGAGACAAAGAGCCTTTAAACTCGTTCGAAGCCTCGGCTACACGCCGACTGAGGAGCTCACCGAGCGGACAAAAGTCTCTCTGGCACAGCCCAGGAAGATCGTTGACCACCACCAGGCCAAGAAACAGGACTCGGCAAAGAGGCCTAGACGAGCTCCATCCCCAAAAGATCGAGATCCGGTCCTCCTAAGCCATCTCAGGTAAAGAAATCCTTCAGTGAGATGGCGAAGGAAGGTTTGACATTGGCTGTCGTGGACCTCAGCAACACGGATAGTGCCATCACCCAAGACAACTGGAAGATGGTGTGCATCGAGTTGCTGTAGGTCTACAGGGACATCCTGCACCGTAAGGACTTGAGCTGTAATAATGTGGACAGCCCTATCGGAGCCGAAGCAGTGTCAGCTTGAGACCCTGTTAATTCTACTTCGCCTACAGATACTACATCTAGCGCTGCATTCATGTGTGGTCCTCTCAGTGAGGATGACAGTGTCCTACCGGCATCTGAGATATTAGAAGACATGCTAATATACTTCACCCGGATTGTGATAAACCACCGGAGGAGGACGAGGGGATGACCCTTTATCTGATGCGAGTTGCGCCGAGAGATCGTTGATCGAAGATAGCCCCCTGGCAACAGTCAGGGCGAGAATGGTGTAGATCCGCAATCTACACCACTCCAAAGTAACGTTTTTACGGGGAGGATGTCATGGTCCAAAATCACAGGTCATGGATCCTCCCGCATTTCAGCTCAGCTCGAAGTCTATATGCTTGGCCTCAAACTATATAGCTCACGACCACGTTGAACCCCCTCCATACGATTTTCTTCGAAGGACTATTCTGGAAGCGAATAGACGGAAACCCTAAGTTATCGTCGGTGCAGACGCTAACGCACATCGAAGCTCGGACGATAACTTAAAGGGGGAGTCGCTTTTTGATTTTATTATTGGTTCAAACTCTGGATATGCAATGGGGGAAACGAGCCCACGTTTATTAGCTCAGTGAGGAGAGAAGTTCTGGACATAACTCTTGTCACAGAACAGGCGATCGCGAAGGTTTTTAATGACTCCTCTCTCCGATCATCGGTACATTAAATTCGAAGTTGATTTGCTATCAAGCTAGCTACTATAATAAGGTCCTAGGTGATAACCTCTAGTGAGGGACCATCCCCGATTTTCTCCACGCAGGACGTGGACAAAGCGGTAGAAGTCCTTACTAGGGCATGCAATAAGACAACGCCGATCTCATGTCCCACCAGGAAACCGAAAGGAAAAACGAGGCCTCCATGGTGATCCACTGAGATCGTATCTGCAAGGAAAGAGTGCCGCAAACAGTTCTATTTGGCCAGAAGGACCAATGTATGGGCTGATTATAAGGACAACCTGAGAAGTGACTGCTAAACGCTCCTCTTGGGTATGCTTTTGCAGCAGAGTGGAAGAAGTCACTCAAGCGATCTGGTAACGAAAAATACTCTCGACATCTCCCAGCACTCCGGGCTTCCTACAAAAACATAGGGGGGAATGGACCTTTACGTACTCGGAAACCTTACAGCTACTTACAGACACCCACTTCCCTGACTGCTCCCCAGATAAGAGTGTCTGAAGTTTTGAACAACCCTAATGGACCTGCCCGCAATGTCCTCAGGTGAGGCAGTTAGATCTGGGCTATTAACAGCTTCAAGCCTTGTAAGTCTCCGGTCTTGGATCATACTTTTGGAGCTTCCAAGGGCCTCAGACCAGATTATTCCGTGGCTAATGGCCATCTTTGAGGCCTGCATACGGTGGATCTATATTCCCGGGGCCTGGAACAAGGTGAAGGTGGTCTTCATTTACACAGTGGGAAAGACTCAGACAGTAAGCCTAAGGATTTCGGACCAATTAATCTGTCTACCTTTCTTCACAAGACTCTGGAAAGACTAATTGACGCCTGTATTTGGCAGACTGTGGACCAGTCGAAACTATCGCTCTCTCAACATGCTTATACCAAGGGCAAGTCTATTGACACAGCCCTTCATGTCCTGGTAGATCAAATAGAGAGGGCTCTGCTGTAAATGGAGTACACATTAGAAGCCTTCCTTGGCATTCCTTTAATAATATCAAACCAGGGGCGATGCAGGGCCTAGGTGTGAATGGGTCGCTCATTGGATTGGTGGACCTCATGCCTAAGGGCAGGGTCATCAGTTCAACTCTGGGCGAGGCTTACATCAGAAGATATGACAACAGGTGGAGTCTTCTTACCGCTTCTATGGAATCTGACCCTAAACGACCTGCTACTTGACCGGGATCTGTCGGGTTGCAACGTGGTTGCCTATGCGGATGATATTGTAAGTTCTATATCCGGTAAGCTTACAAACACGGTGTTTGAAGTGCTACAAAGGGCCCGTACCAAGTGGTTGGTGCGGCCTAGGGGTTAATCCGACAAAAACGGAATTGGTGCTATTCACCAGGAAAGATTCCTTCCTTCAAGATTTCACTCCTCCAATGAGTGAATCTGAGACTTTCGAGTCAGGTAAAACACCTGGACCTCGTTATAGATAGGAAGCTAGACTGGAGGACCAACATTCAGGAAAGGGTACGGAAGGCGACCACAGAGCTTTACACCTGCAGGAATGAAATTGGAAAAAATGGGGCCTAGGAACTCGGTTCGTCCACTGGCTCTTCGTGACCGTGATCCGACCTATTGTGGTCTACGGCGTATTCGTATGGTGTCCTGCCCTAGAGAAGGCTTGCCATCAGCATGCTTTCGAGAAAGTTCAAAGAACAGCCTCCTTGTTAATTACGGGTGCTCTTAGAACTACTTTGTCCAAGGCTCTGAATAATATCCTCCACTTCCTTCCAGAGGGATTATTGGGCTAGCAAATAGCAGCTTGTACAGCCGACAGGCTAAACTTAGTAAACCCCTGGACACGTACATATTATGAGCACTTCAAAATACTCCGCGCACGAGCTCCTAGCTTGCATTACGTCATACCAATGCCCAATTTTGACAACAGATTTAACTCCCTCAGTCATTCCAGACGGGAATGGCAGGAGGGCCGTGTCACGCAAGCTACATAATTCGGTGTAAATCTTCACCGATAGCTCGAGGATGGAAGGCAAGATTGGTGGTGGTGTCTACTCCAAGTACCTGGGCCTTAAAGCTTTTTTTCGTCTACCGGACCACTGCAGTGTATTGCAGGCAGAGGTGATGGCTATCTTAGAGCCACTGAGCTGGCTACGTACGGACGCATCATCACTAGTTGACGTCTCTATTCTCATTGACAGCGAGACCACTATCAAAGCTTTTACGGGGATTTATACGACCTCCAGAGCAGTCGCGGAGTGCCGTTCGGCGCTCAATCAAATTGCCAAGAGGGTAAATTAACCTCGTATGGACACCGGGACACACCGACATCCCAGGCAACGTTAGAGCAGATGAGTTTGTTAGGCATGGGACAACCCTGCCAGTAGCGGACATCATCCAGCTTATAGCTGTTCCCAAAAACTTGAATTATCGTTTGTAAAGATCGCAGATAGCAGGTGGAAACGCGAAAGCACTTGCGTGACCACCAGACAAATTTGGCCAACCTTAGACCATATGAGGTCAAACGCTTTCATCTTGCTCAAAATTGAAGAATTTCTAACTTTTGACAACATTGTGCTTGCAGAGTTACACTTATTTATTTAGGAATTTCTTCGAATCCGAATAAGCATGTTAGCACTAGTTTACACCGACTTTGTTGCTCTTTTAGCAATAGGCGATCCCGATACAAGTTTTTTAGTTCAAGCAAAATAGCAAAAATATTGCCTAAACCTTGAAATAATTAATTCCTAAAATCTGAAGGCTGGTATCGACACAGAATGTCACCCTTTAAGCCATATCCAAAATCCTCCGAGATCCCCGGATTGGCTTTTTATACAGTCGCTTTCAAAGTATAGTGCGTTCACCGTAACGATGGGTAATTAGGCCTTTCCAGTCTCATGGCGTGAAGTCTCGCGAATAGTCGTGAACGTGGATGGCTTTCGCAGACTTTTCGCATATTCGCGGTTTTTTCCGGTCAACGTGGGAACGGGCGCGAATAGTTCGCGAGCTAGAACTGTGATGCCTCTAGCCCAGGGTAGTTATCATTTGACCAAAATTCCCGACAAGCTGAATTTGTGCACAGACGTCTCTAACATGGCTACGCAAGATATTGAAGGTCAAAGTGTTTTGCAAATATCTCGCGTTATATTTATCGGACATCCGTATGTTTTAAATCTCGCTCTTTCCGAGATATTCAAGGTCAAAATTTCAAAAACAAGGTTTTTCACGAACATTTCCCGCCCAATGCATTGGACGTGATGGAATAGGAAAAAATGTTATGTATGTAAGATTGATGCCCTGCATTTTTTCCTCCAACTTCTTCCTTCTCGATATGCGAGATTGACGATTTCTCGCCTAATGCAAGAACTCGGGCTGCGTTAAATTATCCAGTCGAGAAATTAAAAGAAAACTAAATACTTTTATAATTTTTCCAAGATTCCTACGTCCCACAGAGATGCGACACAAAGTTAGAGCGGTTGCAGCTTCCACTTCATCCGTTTTGGTCTCGCCGCCGCGACTTCACGCTGTGAGTCTGGAGCGACATTTAAGATTAACTGCGTGATATCCGATTTCGATGAAATTGAAATATGCCATAAAGGAGGTCATTCTGTGAAATCTTGGCTTTGGAGATATGTCACGTAAACCCAAAGGAATGCGTGTTATAATGTTTGACGTTGAAAACATTTTGTGGGAATTCCCCAAAATCGAATGAAGACAAGACATTGATGTCGATGCATTGAGATGAACACGCCATTAGGCTTAGTTTTTATCTGGTTTTTATTTATTGCTTTTTTTTCATCAGAGATATTTCCCACCCTGGGTTATAGCCCAATCAGCCCATACGTAAATACGGCCCTGGTGGCACCGTGTGCATGCTAGAGACCGTAAATTACATCGGTAATCAACATTTTACTACTGGTGTTTTGAAACATGTTTGTGGCTATTTGCCCACGAAACCATTTTACGAAATTTGAATATTTAAAAATTGTGATAAGTTGAAGGAAGATTGATTTTTCAAGAAAAACTGTACTTTTAATTTTTATTTAAAAAGGACTGGTGGAAATGCTCTGGTTGCTCTTATTAGAAATTCACAATCAAAAAAAAATTAATTACTTGAGTTATATTCGCGTTGTAAAAAGTATATTTGAGAATAAGAATAAGTTGAGTCATGACAATATTTCCTAGCCTTGGTAGCTGGCTGGCTCAGTTTAGATTTATATAATGTCATCAATTCTGCGAATTTTGACATTGGCCTTGGACGAAAATATTTCTAAGGATAGACGCATCACACAAAACACAAAAAATCTTAAAGATATAAATTATCACTTGTTTTGTTCGTCACAAAAAAAAACTTTCAAAAATGTTGACCAGTGTTATTTGTATTTTTCGTTTAAAGTTGCTTTAAATTAAGAAATAAGTAAAAGACCACACACTTACTTTTAAATGGGGAATTCCTTGATAGCATGCTTCTGACCGATGGGTCGTCTAGCAAGGTAACAATTTGCTTGAATAAATTTTTTATATTGATGACCTCAGCTAGACGGTCTTTAAACTGCTGTCCTCGTTTAGGTATGTGAGGCTTTCCTGTCCAAGCGTGCTGAGTATAATTGGGCCAAAATAGACGTGTAAGAGAATCGCACAGCTGCATCCATGAGTCCGTGATGTCGAGGATTTGATTGAGCAAATTACTGACGTGATAGGAGCTGATGTTCCACACGTCCTCTGACTTCAAACTCTCGACACATGCCTCGATGATTTGATTACCTGCAAGGAAGATTGTAAGTGATACCGAGAACAAAGGTTCTTTTATAGAAAAAAGGTTCAGCTTCCGTGTGGACCATTGAGAACATACAAATAACATCCATCAAATCTGCCATTCGATTTTGGGGATAGTGGTGAGGTAGTCGCCATATTTCATCCAAGTTGTTGTGTGCAGAATCCAGAAATTCTTCAACTGTGCTCAGGGAGTTCTGGTCAATTTGTCTGAAAAGAATTTCCCCTGGGGTCAGTGGATGTTTTGTTTGCAGAAGGGTCACGAGGGCTGTTTGGCCTGTTGTTGTCTTTGGCCTTTCGGTTGAACACACGCCTAGCCTTATATCTATGAATACATCTGTACACTTGGGCACTTACTTGATTTGCTTGTTTATTTTCTCCAGCATTGTGGAAAATATTTGAGCCTGTTCACGATCCAATTTGGTGGAAGAGTTAGCTGATTTTTGATTCCAGAAATTGGTTTCATCTTGGATGCTGGTGATTCCTGGCAGCAGGTAAATCAATGTTTACTTTAGCAGTTGTTAACCTTGTGCGGCAGGGAATTACACTGTGCGATGGGAGTTTTTATGTTGATTTAAGCTTTATTTACGTTTCGTTTTTAATTTGAACGAATTCGGCTTAAAATGAGGACATAAATTGCGTTGACAAAAACTGCAATTTCGGGTGAAATTTGCGAGACAAATATTTGTAGGAGACCTGCATACATAGCACTGGATTTTTGGCACAAGCGTGACCTTAACGTGCAAATTGGATGTTGCACAAATAAGTGCAAGTAGATACTTGTGTAATTAGCTCCCGAATATTGATTTATCTCCGTTTCCGAAGACTTGATCTTTATGAACATTTCTTTTGTTAAAACTCATCATCCATCTAATCGTAAAAAATAAAATATGTTCGATTGCCTGATTTATCGTTTGAATAGATTCTTTGTATGGATATTTGGTGGAGCCATAACACATGATGGAAATAAAATCTTGATTTCGGCTCCGCGAACTTGTTTTTATTTACAAATAAATGACGTGTTTCAAATATTCAAGAATGATAAATCAGTTTTCTAGACAGACAGCCTTGAAAACCTTTTAATCAAAGAAGACTCGTCAGATTATAATTGTTTTTGTAAATTAAGGTAATTTCGTAGAATTGAGGAAGGAATGAGGTTATTTTCCCATTATTGATGTTGAGACCAAGGACACAAACACCTACAGTGTACGGAAGTAGATATTTTTTCAAAAGTATTATGAAAGGATCTTTGAATCAGTAATGATTAAATGTTTTGATAAGTTATAGCTCAACACTTTTTTTCTAAACCATTTTGCTTGCTAAATTCAAGTTCAATAGTCTTTGGCTAAACCAATGTTTTATAAATATCTTCTTTTAAAGTTCAACGTATAAAATTAGTTAATTTTACCTGTTTGCGGTAGACCTAAGGTGGAACCCAGAGAAACGTGTAAATTTTCCAATAACTCTGATAACTCTGGATTGTACTCTTTTTTCTGCTTGAATAATAAATTTAAAGATCAATAAGAGCATATCGCAATACGCAAGAAATCTCCAGCGGAAATGTGACATGAAAGACTACTTACCCTAAAACCATGCGATGAAAATACTCGGGAAACCGAATTGTAAATCGATTTGACCATTCCACCCTCAAGCGTTAATATACCCAGAACTGGAAAATCCGGTTGAGTGGGTCCAACTTGTGGAATTTTGTAGAATAGCAAACAGTTTTCCTCTGTGGGCACTGAGTGCTGAAACAGAATTTTACCCTCAATACGGGTGGCTGCGAGCACCGTGATGTCTTCATTCTCAAAGAATTCTCTGATTATGCTATCCGTGTCCTGGCTGCATACTGCACCGAAATACTCGCCTAGAATGGGACATTTTATTTACTTTCATTCCTCCGCGGAACACTTTATGCAATTAAACTTTTACCTGACGTATTAATTATAAAACGACTCTTTTCTGCCATTGCAATGAAAGGAAACTCTGGTCTGGACTCTTTCCGGGTGTCCTAGCCTGAAATTCGTTTGGACTCTGGTTACTTAGGCAACTGTTACCAGGTTCACTGTATCACATTGTAACCAAGGTTAACAGCAAACCTACCCACCTGTTGATATTAATTTATCAGCCAGTAGGTTGATCGTGCCATTTTAAATTCCCTATATAAAATATAAAGGAAGGGAAGGCCTTTCGCCAGGTGACAGACTTACTCAATAACAAGGGGACGTTTTTAAGTCAAACACTATAATGTCAGAGATGAATGAATTACATTGTTAGAAGTAGGTGAAAACAGTTCCGCTTTTGTATTACGCGGCCGATTGCCTTGGAATTTTGTGTAGTGGGTCTTTGTTTTGTGACTTCTCAAATCATACACTGAGAGAAAAATCACAGTCCGAAATCAAATTTCTCTTTATATTAAAACGGAAGGTCGTTCAGTGGCAGGCTGAAGAGGGGACTATAGGGGTTGAAACCCCCCACCATGAAGCTTAATGAACTTAGATTTTCTACGAAATTAATAAATGCGAACATTTTTGAATACTTTCGACTAGAATGCATCATAATAATGCAGTTGATTAAATATGTTGCTGTATAAAACAGGGGCTTAATTTTCAGATCTGATTCAGTCATAAGTTACGAATGTCAATTTGAAATTTAATTTTAAGGAGGGCACCTAGTGTAACCGCTCAAAAAAATCGATTTTTTTTTGCCTAAATGTGTTTGAAATCTTATGTAGAATATGTCTACAAAATTTCAAAACGATATTCGTTTTCGTATTGGAAATAGACGACAACATGTAACAGGTTTTGAACGTGTACGCAGCTCCGCCTTATTCTCAGCACGGCGAGTTCCCCTCACGCACCTGCCTTTACGATTCTCGTCGGCTTTTTTTTATTATAGTTGGAAGGGGCTATTGTCATCTCCACAGACCTCTGTTTCTATATATCGACGATTCATAAGTAAGTTACGATATTAATTGATCATCACAAATTTTTCAATATCAGACCTGATTTTTTTTAAATGTGTTTTTCTCAAAATATCATTTTCGATGTTTGTGGGCTTAATATCTCAAAAACTATTAAAGATTTTGGGCTGATGTTTTCGAGATATAAAAACCAACTTTTATTGGAAGTTAAACCTACAATTTTGGTGAATTATTGTTATAAATTTTATTTGTAAATGTTTATAGGTCAATATTTTAAACGAAAATTGAGACATTTTTTTTCATGTATTTTACAAGTTTAGCTAAGATTTATAAATGTTATTAACAAAAAAATTTTGAATGGATGTTCCAGGCTCACTCTAAGGGCTGTAATTACGCCCACAAATTGGACATCGTAATCGCAACGCGTCTGATAGGAATGCTTATCACGCCGACATTTTGTACCGAAAAAATTAATAAAAATTTTTTTTATGACAATTAAGAGATGTTCTATAAGGCCTAATTCATTAAAATATCATAAAAATGTAATTAGTCTAACAATAAAATGTTTGAGAGAAGCGGTTATTTTTTGAGCTCTTACACCAGGTGCCCCCATTAAATATTTAGGCCGTGTGCCTGTTTGGCTTAACTTGTACTGGGCTTGCACTTTCTCATCAAGTAAGCCACAAAGTGCATGAAATAGTAGACTAAACTCGGATTACAAAGCCACACAAAAAAAAAATTTCGGACCCGGGGATCGGAATATGTGTTTCATAAATTTTTGGGGTCGCTGAAACCGAATCCGATATCTATTTAACCCCATCACGTCACGAATTGATGTCAAAGTATTTATGTATGTAGATATTAGTACTGAGTACTTGGCAATGATTTACAAAATTATGAAAGTATACAACATATCCAGAATTTAATTGAATCTGAGCATTTACTTGTATTTTATATAAAATAAGGTGCATGGAAACAGAGGTGACAATCTCCACTTCTTTGATAAATTAAACTAATAATGCCATGTACATAGTTGTGTTTGTCGAGAGCTTCAATTCTGTTAAAATAGCAGTTTCAAAATACGTCTTTATCCTAAAGTAATTTAGCGTCAAAATTTAGTGTATCCAACAAAGGCAGCAATTTCCATGGCAGAGTACGGAGCCGCATTTTTATAGGCTTGTCGAATTTCGTATTGGTTTTTAAATCACATTTTTCAAACTTGTAGAAACTATGTCTTAATTACATCAAAAGATAAAAATAAAAGTATAACCTTGTATATTGGATCAGATTGTAAGCCATTCACGCTTGTTCTTTGAGTTCTTCCAGATAAATATGGTTTAAACTAAAATTTAAATCACTAACATTTATTCACAAAACACACTCTACATAAGTTTTTCAACTAATACCACGATCGATAGTGTCGAAAGACTATGTGTCTATCTTTGTTCTACTCAAACGTCACCCAATTCAAGAAGTCGCAAACAAAACTTTAAGGTGGGCATATTAAAATGCCGCAGGCAGTGGCGTAGCGTGGGTGTCAGCCGCCCGGGGCGGAAGAAAATTTTGCCGCCCTCTTATTTAAGTATTTCAATTTAAAAGACTATAATATACAGTAATTCTAAAGAAGTTTTCGGCAAGAACAGGCATCATTATTGTGTATTGATCTCTATGTTATATTTTTTGCTCTCAACGTCTCAATACAATACACAATAATAACATACGCCTAAATTTTTAGGCGTGTGGTACTCGTGGGGCAGAAGGGCAAAAAGGTTTTTTCTCATTTATGTATTGTCATTAGTCCTATAAATAATTTTGTGAAAACCCTTAAAAATGTCTGCCATTTCGCGAAAAAAAATTGTTTCATTATCCACATGATTTTTGCTACCGAAGTACACATGTTTATATTTTTAGAATTTTATTTCGCGAAATGTCAGTTGTTTGAAAAAAACCGTTTTTTTCGACGAAAAAACTCGAACTAAATGGCTTATAACTTGTTTTCCTGATATATAATACAATCGCTATAATCATGTGTACTTCGTAGATAATTTAATAATTAAGGTCCAGTTAAAATTTGAAGTCAATCGGATGAAAACTGTTCGAGTCAAATTAAGGGGTCACATAGGTCTTGAAGGAAAAAAAAAACAACTTTTTCAAAATTTTTTTTTTTATTTTAAATTTACACATAGAAAAGTTTAGCATTTCTAGAAGTTGTAAAAAAAATTTCAGCTAAAAATATTGAAAATTGTCGATTTTCCTGCAGTTTTCCTCGTCCAGCCTTTTTTTTTCGTTAGGCAAGATTTCTCGAGAACGAATCGACCGATTTTGCTGAAACTTTACACGATTTTTGTGAATTTGTTTCGTGATTAACCGAAGGTTAATTCAATCAATCGGTTGACTCGTTCTTGTTTTATACGAAAAAAATGTTTTAAAAACGATGAGAATCGGAAAAATGCTAAAAAGTTTATGACGAAAATATATTCAAACTTATTTCTAAACTTTAAATTTCATTTCAATTCCTCCGGTCAATCACGAAACAATACTATAAAGAGAAACTGTGCAAAGTTTTAGCAAAATCGGTCGATTCGTTCTATTTTAGGTGGAAATTGTTTTTTACAACTTTTCTATGTGTAAATTTCAAATAAAATAGAGTTTTGGTTTTTAAAATACAATTTTTTGAAAAAGTTGTTTTTTCTTTCCTTCAAGACCTATGTAACCCCTTAACCTGGTAATAGCCCCTTAATAAACTTTAGTTTGATTTTTCTCTTCCATTTGGCCGGTGACACGTATTTTTGTTGTAATAGATTTATATGATGCAAAACTATCATCTAGCGAAATTGGAAGTAATTCTCCCGTTTCTTTAGTGTTCGATCCAGCCTCCGTAAAGAAAGGGATTCCCCGATTTCGGCACAATATAAGTAATGAATGCTCATTTCGATCGTTCCGAAACAAAAATATGAGATGGTTCAAATATTTACAAGAAATTATTATTATTTATAGTGAAATTTTGCCGCCCCCTAAAGTGCCCCCCCCCTTACGCTTTTGTGGTGCAAAAGGGCAGATAAGCATACAAGCTGATAGTGGTTACCGAATGAAAGCTTGATTATGCTTATATCAAAATGTCGAGGAATGTCTGATCAGGGCTCGACCAATTACGAAGCAGTCTCAATTCTATGATTTAAGTGTCAACGGCTGATTTTACTTATTTTAAGGATTTCTCCCACACCATTAGAGCTCTTGCTTTCAAATTTTGTTTATAGTCTCCTTGCCGTAATATCCAGGAACTCTTAGAAGTATTTCCGCAAAATTTCTACATTAAGATGATGAAACAATTGTTTTTCTTATTTAAAGGTTCTTCGTCTTTTTACGTTATTTTATTAAGTGAATGGGCAAATTTTGAGCAAAGTGCTACCAATCCATGGAAAAATACCTCTTATTGTTTTTATATAACAATAAGTAGCCGGATGGTCCTAACACTGGTGTAAATACCTATATATTTATATACATACCTACATACATACGGAACATATTCAGAAAATTGAATAAATATTTCTTAGAGTTAGAGGAACTCTTTGCAAATATTTTTCGCCAGACACCACCCCATAGCTCTCTCCATTCGAAATATATTTGTTGAAAAACTCGATCTGTTTTTCGAATTTCATACGTACGTCTTGACTCCTGATCTCCAAAAATGACATCGTTTCCGAGTTATGTGCGTCACATAACTGAAGTTATTCTAAGTTTCAAAGACATTCAGGGCACAACTTAAGCGGAAAAGTTACCGAGCATTTTAAGACATAAGGGTTAAATTAAATAGTTTTTGTCTTGTGAGGAAAAATGTTTATTATGCAAAATGCACACATCAAAAAATGCTAAGCAACACGGGGTATTCCGTTGCCATTTCCAGGAACAATTGCCGATCATTTTCATTTTTCAACTACAGGTAGGCAAAAGGTATACGCATCGTATGGTCAACCCGTTTCAGGTAAATTTGCAAAAGTAGGGGGGTTATTAAGGGAAAACAAGATTTTTCCTTTTGTGATAAAATTCAAATTTCGTTTTTTTGTGAAATTTCTAGGAAAGTGTTCTTCTATGACAATATTCGTCCTTAGTCTAGTAAGAGGTGTTGCCCCCTCTTGCGGATAAAATAGCACGACTCTTCTTGGCATTGAAAGAATTAAATTATCGAGGAAATCGTGTTGTATGTTTCTTCAATGCTCTTGAAGCAGATCACATAGCTCGCTTCTGGACGAAACTGATGACAAATCGTTTAAAATGCTTCTTTGAAGTCTATCCCATGCATGTTCGATTGGATTTAAATCTGGAGATTGCGCAGGCCATGGTAAAACGTTGATTTCGTTTGATCTCAACCATTATCTAACGCTCCTTGCAGTGTGTATTCTCGCATTATCTTGCATCAAGATGAATTGGGGTCCAACTTCCTTTCCAAATGGAAGAACAACAGGTTCCAGTATTTAACTAACATAATGTTCGACCGACAATCGTCATCCCGGCCCATACCATAACGGTGCCTCCTTGGTAGCTGGTGGCTTCCTGAACAGCTCTGATCCTTTCTGAATTTCCAGATCACCTCCAAACTCGCATACGTCTTGAATCTGGGTGAAATCAAAATCGAGATTCATCAGTGAACAGTACATTGGATCATTGTTCTGTGCCCCAATTTTGATGTTGCTCACACCACTGAACCCGCCTGGCTCGATTCCCACGTCGAAGTGCTGGACATCTTAGGGCACGACGAGAGTGAAGTCCAGACTTTTGTAGCCTATTCCTAATTGTTTGGTCACTGACCGTGACGTTGCATGTTGCAGAGAGGCTAGCAACCAATTGACGAGCCGTCAATGTCGGACCCCGTCGAGCTCGAAGGACGGTTAACCGATCTTGTGCCAAAGTTGTTGACCTAGAGTCCTAGACCGATGAGTATGTTGTTCGCGTGAACTCCCTGCAGTACATTGTCGCTGCCACAATCGGCAAATCACACTTCTATCGACGACGTTAAAACTTCTTGCTACATCAGCTTGTGGTCTACCACTTCGAAGCATTCCTACGGCTAAATGCATTTCGCTAGAGGTGAGATGGTGACGCGTACGACCTGGTTCTATATCTTACTGAAGAATTCAGAACTTTAAAACTGCCTGAAACGGGTTGACCATACGATGCGTATACCTTTTGCCTACCTGCAGTTGAAAAATGAAAATGATCGGTAATTGGTCCTGGAAAGCCAGGACCAGGTTTTAGCCCTTGGGAGCTTAATTGATATAACTGGATGTGGGAAAACCATGTGACGGTATTTCGAATTGACTTTCTGGGCATATTGGGTGTACGGCACTCAGCGTTCTTTGCTCGTTCATACCTCTGAATTTCTGAATATAATTGTCGCAAAAACGTTTTTTTTCTTCTCGAAGTATTCAAGTGTAGAAAAGGAATGAGTTAGTTAGAGGTTTTGACGAGAATACGTCTTACACCTTGCAACCATACATTGCCTTTGTGCTGACGTCATTCGCTGATGCAATAGCAGTGAAAAGTTGAGTTACGAAAATGTGATTTTTTAATTTTGTCTAGCTCCGGCGTCCGCAGTGCGATCATAGTTCTATTTTACAAAGCGACAAGTGTGACCAGTGCATAATAAAAGAGGGATAAAAACGGCCAAGACGTATTTGGTCATTTTCTGTTTTACGAATAATTGGTCAGTCAGAAGCTGATCACTGATTAAAATTCACAAATATGAAATATGAATCCCAGTCAAAACAAGACTGAGTTGCTGGTCACTTGTCTCAGCTGCACTGTGTAGCTGGTCACTAGTCACCAGTTTGTTGGACAAATATACGGTTTACAAATTGCAAATTAAGAGTGCAATCAATAATACCACTAAAATTTGTTTTTTTTATACTGCTGTCATATTTGTACACTTGTAAATTGTTTTGGAGAAACAGCAACTCAAGAAGTTGCGCTTTTGATTTTCGAATTGAGAATAATTAAAAAGAATTAAGTCGATCAGAAGGCATGGAAGGAATGGGTGCTCTCGGGTTGAGTAAACATCATTCTTCTGTGTGACTTACTTTTTTATAGCATGCAGGGTACAGCTTTCCAAATACGTGTAATAAAATATTCATTACACTATTTTGTAGGAGATTCCATGAGCTCCAAATTTCTTAATAATACAAAACGTTTCCGACAAAATACTATACAATTGGACGTCGCTAGCTCCCATTGTAATATGTAGATTAATCCACCACTTCAATCATTCCTTTTTAGGGTTCCATAGCCAAATGGCAAAAAACGGAACCCTTATATAATAAACAAATAATAAGTTAAACAAGTGAGTTTAAATGAAACATAAGAAGCAACATATAACATGGCACAGCCGAATTAATAAAACCTGGTAACATTAAACAACCAAAGGCTTCATAATGGACTTTTTGGGAACATTTCGACCTCCGCCTCACTTATCATTTGAGGGAAATATAAGTGGTGAGTGGACCAAATTTAAAAACTGAGGCTATAAAATAAATTAAATGTTGAAAGTAAAATTGCCATGCTGCTGAATTTAATGAGTGAAAAGGCAATGGAAATTTTTGAGACGCTGAACATTACAGGAAAAAAGGTCTACTCAAAAGTTATATAGGTTTTTGATGCATATTGTCAACCAAAAAATTTTGTCACAATTTTCACTCAAGGAAAGAGCAGAACGGAGAAAGTTTCGATATTTTCCTTACAGCTGTCATGAATCAGGCAAAACAATTCTATTTTACGAGTACTACAAGAGAACCCACAACGTATCAGATGCTGCGAGACCGTATCGTTCTTGGTATCAACAACGCAGACATGTCGGAGAGATTACTAAGTTCAGCGGACCTCACTTTAGCCAAAGCAATCGAACATTGCCGAATATCAGAAGCCACTCATCAGCAAGCCAAGGAATTGCAACACTCGCCCCAAGGAATGGAAGTCAAGAAGAAGCAGACTGTTTTACCAGCATTAACAGGTAACATGTAATAATAACAACAATCGAGCAAAAGTACGAAAAGAAATAATTAAACACGGTAGACGGTGTTCCTACACTCACAAAGTTAATAGTTGCCCTATATTTGGAAAAAAATGTGAGAATGGCGGCAAAGCTAATCGTTTCTCAACAGTTTGTAAAACGAATAATTTTAAAGAGTTGAAAAGAAAATTGTTAACCAAGTTGAAAACAGAAGTGACACTAGTTATGAGTTTGAGTGTTAGTGGAAGTTGGTTCAAAACAATAGAAGTAAATGGACATAAAATAACATTTAAACTCGATTCTTGGTCTGAAGTAAATATTTTACCTTATTCGGTATTTAAGAACTATTTAGCGGAAATCAAAATAAACGCATGAGAAGGGTTGCCGTATCAGCCGGATCGGAATCAATAGAAGTGACACGAAGTCGCGACACCACACCATTTATACTGGATTCTAGAACTTAGAGTAAATTAATGATCTGTGATAACCTTGAATTGCTGAATTACCTGTGATAGTTGAATTTGTGAATTATAGCATTATTTGATGATTGAGGTTTTTGATTTGGCGACCATACATCCTTACTGATCCCTTCCCTGTTTATAAATCTCCACGATTTAACAAGTAGAATATAATAAGATGTGTGCCGCCATCTTAGGTCCAATACAAAATGGTGGACTATCTATTTCTTTACTACCCATTCGATATGCGTATCAAATGAAAGGGTATGATGAGTATAATACAATAAGCTGTGCCACGTTATTGTAAATCTAATATGACAGCCGACGTAAAATAGTGGATTTTATTTTTCTTTACAACATACTCGACATTGGTATCGAATGAAAGGGTATGAAAAGTAGAATTCAATTAGCTATATGACGTCATTTTAAATCCAATATGGCGCACAGCAAAAGATAGCGGGTTAACATTATCTTTACATACCCCTCAATGTATGTAATGTGTGTCAAATTAAAGTGTTTGATGAGTATAACACGACGAGCAACCTGACGTCATTCTAAGTGAAACGTGGTGAATCATCGGATAGCGGATCACCATATTGATTACAACTCTCTTGACATAGGTACTAAATTGACGAGTTTCATGAGCGGAACATGGTTAGCTTTGTATTTCACATCGATCGCACATAAACTTCCTAGACCTGGGTATTAAATTAGGAGCTTGAATAAGACATATAATAGACTAAAAAGTAGAAAATGTTGAATTAGTTGAAGAAGCGGAAGTTTCACACTTGCCAATGAATCGGATTAATGAAATAAAATCGGAGTGAGTCAATAAAGCACATTAAAAAGTGAAAAATAAAATAGACAAAACAACTTTTTAAGTAAACAAACGGCTTTTTTGCACAATTGGTGACATACTAAAAGCTAGAAAATAATTATGGGTCACCAATCTAGATCATGCCGAAATAAAATCGTGGGACGCATTTAGTAGAAAATACATAATATAATAAATAATAAATATAAAATCCAAGCTCCAACAAAACAAAGTATTCTACTAAATGCGCCCCACGATTTTATTTTAGTCTGATCAAAGTTCCAGATTGGTGACCCATAATTATTTTCTAGCTTTTAGTATATCATCAGTTGCGTAATACTGTTTAACTTAAAAAGTTTTTTTTACCTATGTTTTTCGTTCCAAATTAATTATTATAATAATACCATTTTGAAGTGCAAATTTTCCATAAAATAATATCAATATTAATGAAATTTACTGTAAAAAAATGATAAAATTAATAAATTAAAATACACGCTTTTGACCCCGAAAATATAATTTTTGCCCATGTTGAATAATTCATATTTTCGCTAGATCCCTTCATTGTGACACCTTAAGTAAGCACTGGACTCAATAGTGCTATTCTAGTTCTCTTTATGTATATAATGAAAATTGAAATTATCACACCCATTTTATACTCCTCGTAATCAATGATGTCATCATCCTACATACTTTCTAATTACACAGGGGGTGTAGAATTAATCAAGCTGAAGCATCTCTTTGTAATAAAGATTTTATTCAGATTGAACGGAGCAGCGGTGAAATATAAAAGGGCTCGATTTCTGTTTTGTATCAAGAAAATCAACGAGCAGACGGAGCCCATATTACAGCTCAAAACGATGCCGGAATACAAAAGATGGTAAGGTTAAAAATAAACCATTTCAGTAAAAGCCTCTGAATAATCTCCCACTGAAATTATAGCAATCACAATTCACCCCGGAACGTGTCTCGGCTTAGATGTGGCTTTGCAAGAATTCAATACACGATGTAGATGTGCAGAGAAGATGAGGGATTTAGCATAAAAAAGAAAATCTCTTTAAGGCTGCTCCATTTCAGTGGGTACTTTATATTTATCATATTTTTTTCTTGCCCTTTTCCCGCCCTGCGAGCCACATTTCCAAAGATCCTTCTTTTCAAGTAGCACTTGAAGTGATGCTTTCATTGAATAAGTTGTATCACTCTTCTTTGTTTATGAAGCATCTCCCAGCATGGAGAGTCCTGTACACTCTGTCTATTTTACGAGTCTATTGCTCTTTTATTGAATATATATGTTAAGAAAAAGTAAGAAAATATTGCTTTTTAAATAAAAAGCGAATTTCATAATTCTAATTGAATTTAATATTTCTCCGAAATATGCCCTGTCTTTTCATGATTTTATGGTTCAGTAAAAATCAACCTCAGAAACTAATGCTGCTATTGTTCTGCCTACCACTTGCGAAGCAATTCGGTAACATTTATTTTTATTAAAGGGAAAAGTTAGAATGCTAAAAAAAAACGTCAATAATTTGCATATTATTGGGACTTAGAGCAGATGTAATATATATATTCCTATAAGGTCGTTAACGTTTGACAACTGTGTAATTCTATTCATTTTAAAAGCTGTTGTTTGCAACCTGGTTGATTTTTAGTGGTTTTATCGGTAAAAATTAAACAAAATATTCAATTCAATTTCCTACTACGTACCGAGTAGCCTTGTGCGTGATAAGGGACTTTTTAAGAGGATGTACAGATAGGGACCATAACACATGTTCTCTATTAATTGTGGAAGCGAAAAAGTGTACGAAGCGAAAAATAGTATTTTCCTACGTCATAATTCGTACATGTTGTATTATAAGTTAAATACTTACATAAGTAATGAACTGCGTATTCGTTCCACCAGTTTCAAAAAACTATGCTAATTTCTTTAAATTAACTTTAGTAAATAAATCTTTGTGAGGAAAATAATAATAAAACGGCTTTTATTTAATGGTGAAAAAGTGACAAAAATTTACAAAGCACCTTCCAAAAACTTAATATTGCCTTCCGAGATATTCACTTTAATGATAAATACATACTTAAACTAAAAAAATTATGAAAACCTCCCAGATACTCAAAAACTTTAATTAGTGAAATGAATAAAATTAATACTCAAAATTAACAAGTGGTAGATTATGGTGTATAACAAATAAATTTCCAGCGTTCACAGACAACGATTTCGCTTGTTTTCGTAAATCAAGGCAAATTCGAAAAACAGTCACTCGCTATAAGCACTGCTCCAAGGAGCTGACAGGTACACCTTGGCAAACGATGTCAAATGAGGATATTGTTTAGATTTAAACGACCACCAAGTGTTAGGGTCGCGACTGCGGTCAATTCGAACTGTCTTCAAAAAATAGTCAATTTCGCTTGTTTTCATCTGCCACTTCATTGATACAATCCCAAAAAATATCGTGAGATTCACGAGTAACATTTGAAACAGTTTCATTTAATCTGGTTTTTTTAGCTCTAGTTGGAGACGGCGATGAACTACCACTGTTAGAAGACTCGTCGTAAGTCATTTCTAAATGCTCCAATAAGATTTTCTGTCGCACTTTTTCAGCTTCAAATGCTCAAATACTTAGTTAGTCTTAAATCTGGGGTCTAAGAAAGTTACAATAAGGTAATTTAGATCTTCACTCAAGGAGTGAACAACCCACAAGACAATGAGCCCAATATCCGGCCGCCGGATATTCGGCCATCTGGCCTCGCAGCTCACCTAATATCCGGTGTTTGGTATCTGTCAAAACAACTATCCGTTTCATCTCTACTTTTCTGCGTTTCTTGAATATTTTTATGTCGAGTGTGCAGTGTACACTACAGCTAATGTCCCGATGTCGATTTAACCCTATAACGTCAGGTTTCAGCGACCCCGAAAACATATAAAAGACATGGTCTGATCCCCAGATCGAATAATTTTTATTTTTCCTCTCGTTTTTGCTGACGTTTTTTGAGGTTATATCAAAAACCTGACGTGATGGGGTTGAACTGACATCGGATTCAGTTTCAGTGACCCCAAAAACATATGAAACACATAGTCCGATCCCCGGGCCCGAAAATTCCCGTTTAGCTGAGGTATTTTGAGGTTATGTCTAAAACCTGACGTGATAGGGTTGAACTGACATCGGATTCAGTATCAGCGACCCCAAAAACATGTGTAACACATAGTCCGATCCCCCGGCCCGAAAATTTTTTTTTGTGTGGCTGTGTAATTAAGGGGGCCGATACATTGAAAGTGAGTTTTTTTAAAGAATTTTTTTGATAGGGAAGGAATAAGCGGATCGAGTTAATTTTTTTATTAGTTTACCACAAGAGCTTGTACATTATAAAACATTTTTTTTCGAGAGCCGGCGTTTCAAAATGGCGGCGAAGCCCGTGACGCAACAGCCCCCTCATATGTCAGTCGCTGCGTTCTCGCGGCGGTAATATTGGTCCGAAACAAAGGAGGAAGAAGAAATTGTTAAAAAAACAGTTGTGGCTTCAATGTGAACCTAACTTTAAGACAAAAAAATATTTTTTCCCCAAATGCGACTTGAATGAAAATTTTGCTTGTTTTTTTGGCTGAATTCGCAACCTCTACGGTCGGGGATTCGCGAAATCGGCTATAAATTTAGGTTCATCCAGTAGACAAGGGTCTTTTGAAGCTACGGTAAAATTTTCAGCGTAATTGAACCTTTCTTAATAAAGTTATCGTGCAGCGAGTAGTCGAAAATGTCGTTTCGAGGAATTTGAGTTCAAAGTTTGGGGAAGTGAAAAGACGAATTCTCTACTTACATTTTAGTCGGCTATTCCTGCACCGTAGAGTTGTTCTTCCTCTTGTGCACGCAGCTGATTTACGGCAAAAGTTTTTTCCTTCCGAGCCGTTCTTGCTTCTTTTGAATCGAGAAATGTGTGCCGGTCTGCGCTCGTTACTCGAGAATAATTCGAAATATTTGTCTTCGATTAGAACAATAGCTGAGGAATTTGGGAATAATAGACGAAAAGCTAAGAGCGGGGCGGTCTGGAGCCGGGGCGATGGACAGCTTCTCACCCACGCTACTTGACATCGCCGCTTCTATGTGAGATTCCATGAGACCGGATTGAGATATCGGGAAACGCTCTTAGACACACGTTCTCAACACCTTATAGAATATATTCCCGACGAAAAAAAGAAAAATTTTTTTTTGATTTTACATGTATCGGCTTCTATGTGAGATTCCATGAGACCGGATTGAGATATCGGGAAACGCTCTTTAGACACACGTTCTCAACACCTTATAGAATATATTCTCGACGAAAAAAAAAAAAAAAATTTTTTTTTGCTTTTACATGTATCGGCCCCCTTAAATGAACAAAAATTCACAAAGAATAAAACATGCATTAAAATGAAGCCCTTCACCACTACCGATGCTGGGGTGTGGATACAGAATTTTTCGGCGCAGTCCAATCAATTTTATTCTGCACAGAAGTTAGAACGAAAGCCAACTTGACCATTCTCAACCACTGTATAAGCACGAGATTGCAAGCTCTCAGGCTCTTGTTTTTGGATTTTTCGACGAGTTTTTTTGCGTGTGTGGAGTGACAGTTTTTTTTTAATTTGAACATCGTTGGACTTGGCTTTTCTTATTCGGACTTTATTTGGAACTTGGACAGGACATTTTGCTGGACATTGCTGACATCTGATACTTGGACTCTGGAGTTTTTTCTCTTGGACCTGCACTGGACTTTGGATCAACATTACCTTGATTCTGAATTTGACGCGGGTTGTTCTTTGGACCTTTTTCTTGTTTTCTCGCGATTAGTTTTTTTGTGGGAAAGTTAGCACGACGCCGAATTCAAACACAGTAATACTCAATAATGGTGCTATCGTGTTTCAGAAAATTTGGCTTTTGTTGGGTTGGGTTCTATTTTTCTATTCGTATTGTAGTCATAATTTATCCGAAGAAATAAAGGAACAGTAAAGGATAACTGCATGCGGTTTTATTGTTCCCGCTACACATTTTTTACCAAATACCGTGCGGTACATTTATTTTTTGGTGATTCTATCCAGGAATTCATCGGACATCAATTTACCGTTCGCCAAACCGATGTTTCATAAATTTCTGCAGTTGCTGATTTTCAACAATTCCACATTTTCGGCTGTCCGTCCGTAAGAAAAGGTTGGACAACTCGATCGACTGCATTATTGTAATTTCTCCTACTTTCACCATAAATGAAAACCATTTCAATTTTTTCTTTTGCAGATAAAGTCTCTAGTCAGTATATTGACTGAATGTGTGCGCGATTTATGGGAGCATCTACAAGTTATGAAAGTGCTTTAATAAATGAGGAATTGTTTAAGACGGAGTGATTAATGAAATCAAATTGAGTAATGAGTATTGTTGTTATCGTTCTCACTCCATAAAATCTAAATACATTGTATCCTGTTTCGGATCCTTAATATTTTGGTCATTCCGGACAAATGCTTCACACTTCAATACTTTAAACTAATATCACAGACATTGTAATCACAGTTAGTTATTACAGTTTCATACTTATTTGGAAAGTAATAAACATCCATTCTTATTTATTCATTTCGCTTAATACAAGATACAGCTTTATCTGTATTGAACTAAAAACTTTAAACTAAGAACTAGAACAAATGACCAGAATGAAAGCCTTAGCTAATTACAAATTAGAAGAGTTATAGGCGTGGGTTGGGCGAGTAAAGGAAATGCCTAAGGGATGCTTTGTCAACATGGAAGTCGAAGGCTGCTGTGATCTTGACTTTCCGTAGCATTCTGGTGAAGCGTTCCAAGTGATCATAATTAGTGCGATGACTATCGAGTCGAACGGTGGAAATGATCTAACGTATCGGGGGTTAGTGTTAAGGGAGACACTGTGTAGGAAGTCGGGACAGTCAATGGAGCCGGTTAGGACTTGATAGATGAAGATAACATCACCGACACCGCGACGCAAGTCAAGAGGTTGGAGGTTCATCAGTTTTAGCCGGCTTTTATACGGAGGAAGGTTGAAGTTAGCAGTCCAAGGAAGGTCACGCAACGCAAAGCGCAGAAATATTCGCTGAACTGCTTCGATCTTGTTAATGAGGGTGGATTGGGACCAGACCTGGCAGGCATACTCTAGGAGTGGCTTAACCAAGAAGATGTTAAGTGATTTGGTGACATAAGGGTCAGAGAATTCTTTAGACCAACGTTTTCCAAAGCCAAGGATTGGGTTGTCTCTATTTACGATGTGATCAGTGTGAGAACGAAAGTTGAGCTCACTCTCGCAGATAACACCCAGGTCGCGAAGGGAATTAATAGATGGAATTGTCTCGCCTGAGAGATTCATTGGATACATTGAGATCGAGGAAGTTTTTCATGCACCAGTTGGAGAAACTGTTCAGGTCGTTTTAAAGTAAGGTAGAGTCAAATGTGTTTGTTAGTTGTTTAAAGATTTTCATGTCATCAGCATAAATTAAAATATTTAAAATATCGGAATGATTCATAACCTTTTCAATATCATTTATGGTTAGTATGAATATTAGAGAACTAAGGTGACTTCCCTGCGGGACGCCGGAATGGGTTTGAGATTGTGGAGTCAAAACGAACCCTGTAACGGCGGTTACTAAGATATGATTTAATCCACGCAATGAGGCGGGATGGGAAGCTAAGATAATTTATTTTGAGAACAATGATTTGATGGGAGATTTCGTTGAAAGCTTTGCTAAAATCGGTGACAACGACATCAACTTCTACACCGTTTTCCTTTGCTTATAAGGTGGAGACACAAAGCTTCTCAAGTTGATAGTTGTGGACCTGCCTTTGAAGAATCCATGTTGAGATGAAGACAAGATGGACTTACAGTGGAAGGACATGGAATCATAGATAAGGCTTTCGAAGAGTTTATGAATGCAGGATAGTTTAGCTATTGGACGATAGTTTATATGTCACCCTAGCAGCCTTTTTCGTGGATTAGGGTGAAATAGGAATAGGAAAAGATTGGTGAATGAATTAATTAAATGGGTAATATATTCCTTTGAAATTATGGCGGGATCCCATCAGGGCCTGGATCAAAGTCATCGTGAGAGTACTGATTTTATTGGCAACAAGAGATGGATCAATGACAATGGAAATAAGGAAGGTTTGTGGGCAGTTTCTTATAAAGGAAAAGTAAGTAAGATCGAGGAGAGTCGTGGTCGCTAAAAGATTGACTGAAGAAATCCGCAAAAAGGGTAGCGATGACAGAAGAGTTAGAAGAGGATGAGTCACCGAGGGGTGGCCATTCGATTTTTTTTTCATATTAATGGAATTGTAGAATTGTTTGGGCTCGGAGAATAATTTAGACTGCATGCTGATGAAGTAATCATTGTAGAGGGATTCGCAACGTTCGAAAAAAATGGAAGAGATAACGAGGTGTGAAGACCAGTCCGAATCGGACCTTGAAATGAGGTAGGAACACCACAATTTGTTCCCTTTGTTGCGTAGGGCACTGAGGTGTCTATCGTACCAAGACGGAGATGAGGAGCGGTTCTTTATGGATTCGAAGGGGACACAATGGGACAGGTAACTAAATATTTCAGTGTAGAAAATAGCGAGTCGGTTGTTTATAGGCAGATGGGAGCCAATAAAGTTTCAGAGGATGGTAGAGTTACTTAGAAAGAAGTTTAGCTCAGATAAGTCTGTTTTGAGGAAGGTGTATCGGAAAAGGGGCTCAGAATTAGTGCGATTGTTTGATGATTGGAGGGAAAAAGTGAGGAAGGTAGGAAGATGGTGCATCTCAAGAGTAGAAAGAAGGTGATTGCTTTCAATTACAACAGAATCAATAGGGTTAGAGGAGAAAATTAGATCGAGATGCCTACAAAGGGGGTTCTTCACACCGCTGATTTGGCATATAAGCCTGTGTCAGAGAGATGGTCAGTACGAAGATACGAAGTGTTTAATCAATAAAGAGAACCCAAGGCACGTCAGTATCACAAATAAATACTAATCCTTTCCGATGGGAGGAACATGTTTAGTTTTAGATAAGAATTGTTCTCTTTTCCCAGAACGACCCAAATTATAATTCCTTCCCCCAAATGAAGAGAGGGTGATTAAAATGAAATTGACCGTAGTTGCATCCTTTTTCTAACCACTTTGCACGTGCTTATATTTGGATCGGAAGAGAACCGCAACATTTGATTTTTAGCGATTACAATGCCTTCTGTTAAGAATCGAAAAAATTTGTGCGTCAAAACTTACGCATTTTGAGCATAGAATCTGCATCTGCAATTAATAAGGGGTTCCCAATTGAAACTTCGAAGCTACCGCCCACCTACCCAACCAAAGGGGCGGGAGAAGTGTGATTTTTGCAGGATCGCCTGAAAATCATAAGTTTTAATTTCTCAAATTTTTTTCGTACTTCACGTATTTTTTGACTTATATGTAAATAATATAAATTTATATTTACTTATTAAGTTTATAACTCAAGTATCTCTACAATAATTGATGACATAAAATCCATGGCCTTCCTCACTGAGAAAAAAGTTTAATATCAGTAACGAAAAACTACAGTCACTGCAACAGAAAATTGTGTTCAATATAGTTTTGACGAAAACATATCTAAGAAATTAAAACGTATTTCGTAGATTTCACCAAATGGAATTGGTATATTTTACAAATTGGGTCGAAATTCAACGAAATTTACATGCCTAAATAACGTAACTACTCCATTAATTTAAATCAAATAATTCTTAATAGAATAGTAATTTTCCGAATTTACCCCGCTATATTTTGCTAACTTGTTTACCCGACGACGTTTCGAAAAGACTCCACCCTTTGTGGTCATGTGTAAACAAATTAGCAAAATATCGCGCTGTAAGTTCCGAAAATGAATATTCTATTAAGGGGGTATTCTAGTCTAGGTGTTCTGTAAAATTTGATACAAAAAAAATTAAGAATATTTTTATTACCCATTTTTTTATTAGATATTTATTAATATTTTAACAATACAAAAACAAAATTTTTTAAAAAAAAATTACAATTGAAAAAATTACAGGGTGGTAAATTAGGGGAGGTTAACAATAAGAGTGCATCCTTCTTGACATGATTCCAACCCTTCTGGTGATCTTAAAAAAACAAAAAGATTCTTAATCAGTAAGAATTTAAGAATTTCTCTATCGTCTGAAAACTACTAACTACGGAAATGAAAAAAAATTTTTTTACAAAATGGCGGCTGTTTGAAAAAAAAATTGATTTTTCGCCCTTTTTTTCAAAAGTTTTGAAATTTTCAAAAATAGTAAAAAACAAATTTTTAACCTAATTCTATTATAGTTCCAACGATAGCGGGATATATAAAGAAGTTCCACGCCAAGTTCAAGTTAATCGGTTCAATAGAACTTGAGAAATCATGGCAGCCGTGTTGGAAAATTAGTCTTGAGAAAAACGCGTTTAAAGATTTGAGCAAAGTTTTAGGCAGTCTGTACTTACATTTCATTAATCGGCGATTCCTGCTCCATACATTGGGCCTACACCTGCTCTACGATAGCTTAGAACAAACTGAGCTGTACTGCACACGTGTGTATAAAAGACTTTCTGTAGGATGATTCATCCTCAGGTAGTCAGGGAACGTCTACCGCCTATTGTTCGATTCACTGTGACAGGTCCGGTTTACTCGCTTTGTCACTAAAATAGCTATAACTCTGTAAATATTTGAAATTTTAAAAATTCCTTTTAGGATATATTTTTGGAGGTCTAATATTTAAAAAATTTAAAAAAAAAAATTCGATTTTTTCAAAATTCTAGACTAGAATACCCCCTTAAGAATTCTTTAAATTAAATTAATGCAGTAGTCACGTTATTTAAACAGGGAAATAATAAATAAATACCAGATTTTTTCAAAAGCAAAGAAAACTCAGGTACGGAGCAATATGAGGGGCTTAATTCAATTAAAATATTCTAAATTGATAGTTCACTACGGTGAAGTTCAAAACCATCGAATTTAACTTATGGTATTTTATTCAGTAGGAAATGGATCTTTTAAATCAAACGAAGAAATAGTGGATATTCTTCATTATGTATGTGTTTTAGAAAGTATATTACATTATCAATCAAAATTTCTTAAAATATATAATTCATTTACATGTTGTGTTTATACATATGTATGTATTATAGTTACTTAAACAAACACGTTCTTCCTGGATAATGCTGGAAAATAAGACTTGCACCGTATTTTGTTGCTTGTCAAAGCTTTTCCAGGTCAGCTGGCTTAACAAGTTTTAAAATTTCAAGTTATTCCGTGCTCTGCAAGAAAGTACAAATGAAAACATCTACTTTATGATTTGCTAATTTTTACCAAGAAATTCTGTTAAGAATGCTGATCCTTGGAGCGCATTCAAAATATTCACTAACTCAGCACATTCCTCCAATTCACTGTTTTAACTGTTACTATATTTTCACTGTTCACAATACGTGCAATATTCAAAATGTCACCGCCGTTCAATAAATGTCGTTATTATTAATGTCTTGCAAGCACTCCCGATTCTGATTCGGACTATTCTGTATATGTTTTTTCAGACAATAAAATTTAGTACTTCTACTAAATTTCGTTAAAATATTTTATTTCAACAAAAGATTATGTTAATTATTCTTATTAGAACAAATATATTGAATTAGTTTCAGTAAATCCAAGAACCAATTTTCTTCGAATTCGAAACCAATTTTCGTTGATTTTTACCACTTCAGAAAACATCTTAAATTCAATGAAAATTTGAGTTGAAAACACAATTTAAGGACATTCATTGGAATCGGCTTCGTTAATCCTGCGAAATATTTTCCTTATATTAAAGCGGATCTTACGTTGATTTCAACTATTTTTTTTTCGTTGAACTACATAAAAGAGGAGTTGTTGCTTCATCAAATTAGTATTTTGTATGCCTCATAAAAATATTTCTTGTATCAGTAGACATTGATCTGATTTCACGAAGATTTACGTTACTTTTATGAAAATTACAGTTCCGTTAAAACAAATAGCTCATTTCATTAGTTTTATGTAAAGAATTTTTCTGAGTTCTTATGCCTTTTAGAAAATGTTTTTTTTAGTAGGCTCATAGTTGTATCTATAACCGTTTCGAAGTAAATCGCAACAAATGCACAAAAAATTGAAAACAAAATAGTTTTTTGTTAACAATAGTTTATGCATTTCGTTTTCGAAGTCACTATTTGGCAGAAATACATACATGCTTAACGATATTCCCTGTATTATTAACGCATATTAAAGTAAAGGGGTGTCGCTTTTTACAAGACCAACAGCGACTTCTGCTTTAGTTCACACAGCAGAGCATTTTATAAAACTTGCTCGATTGTTCGCGTGCCTGCCGTGTAGCAGAGGGAGAACTTTACTAGCCTTCCCCTAGCCCAAGCGTAAGATATAAAAATTGAAACTGAAGTTATAATAAGAATTAAATAGTCACCTTAGTTCTTTCAAATCATTTTCTTCTGCAAATTGTTTTTAATTAGTTTATATAATAGAAATCAATGGAACGTAACTACTCATTCTCAATATTTATGAACATTAGAAAACAATAATATCTATTATATCATAGTAGCTCTGAAATATTTTTATCTCTTTTTAAGACTCAGAAAGACCTCTCAGCAAATACTAGGCTTACGATGCGTTTATTCGCTGTGTGCGGATAGTTGGAGGTTGATCGAATAGCTCGCATTACTGTGGTTGGCTGGGGTTTCAAAAACTTATTCACACGGTACGGGGCCCCTCAAAGGTCGTGGCCCGAGGCTCTAGCCCCCATAGCTCCCCCTAGACCCAGGCTAGTGTAGTACTTAACCGAAATGTTAAAACTATGCGCTCAAATCAATTTTCAGGTCGTTAAATTTTAAAAGTTTCGAACGGTTATACGTTAATAAATTCGTAATGGCACGATTATTCTGTAATGTACCATACATATGTATGCATGTTCAGGTTTCGACTTAAAGTAGTACTAAACTGCTATGAGCAATTATATTGCCGTGACTGTCCCAGCATCCGTCTATCCTACTACTCCCGCTCAGGATGTTATCTCCAAGGTAACCACAATTGCCACTGAGTAACCCTAAGTAAATTACGAAACCCCAATTTGGCGCAATCTCGGGCACGACATGCGATTTACATTCCCGAATTGAAATAAATTGAATCATGCTGGAGACAAATGTGTCCTGCTCGATATCGTTTTGCTGGTAATTTTGTGCCCACGACACCGCAACAACTGCGATGCATTAAATGCTTGACTCGATTTCCGGCGACATTACTCAGATGTCGCACGACAAATAAATTTAACTCATCAGTGAAAATGACAGTGTCTAACTTGACTGCTCCTTTAGGGGCACTGCTGAGTGCCGAGGGTGGATCTGGATGCTACTGTTGGAATTTATTACATCTGGACATATAAAATCTTTGGAGCATCGTCTTACCAGAAGGGCTGAGGAGGAGCACAAAAACCTCACTTGTCATCGCTGGGGGAACAAATTTACGGGCAAAATATACAATTTAAGCTGGCTGTGTTGTCATAAGCAAGCAAACGGCAAAATGAATGTTTCTTGTTCGGCGTGATTTACGAGTGTTCAAATCTCAGGCCACCGTGGGTTTCAGATTTTGTATAATTGGAACTTTTGCACAGGGACCGCTCGTGGTTGCACAGCCAAATAAAAGATAGTGTCTTCTATTTAACAATATGAGTTTAACGCAAGTGGGTGTTAGCGCCCGTTATGTAGCTGGCATACATTTGTGGAATCGGCACGATTCTTGTATCCTTGGCCCCGCTTTTTGGGAACGGGGTTCGGAACATTTTGCTGTGCTTTGCATTCCTTTGTAAAAGAAAAATTAACTCCACCGGCCGGCAGTTTGTAAAAGCGAAATTATAATAATATAATAGAATTTTCCTAAAAGTTAAAGTTTCCCAATTAAGGTGGTCCGTCAAGTATGAACTATTTTGCCCTATATCTCGAAAACCGGTTGAGGTAGAATTTTTTCATTATTTTTCCGTTAATTAGCACAGCAAAATGTTTCGAACCCCGTTCCCAAAAATTGGGATCCCAAAAAGCGGGGCCAAGGAAACAAGAATCTCCCCGTGGAATCTTTCAAATCATATCTTTTTCGGCACGAATATCACTAGACGAAAATTTAAAAAAAATCTATTCCAGGTATTTTTAGAAAGTAACAAAAAACTTATACTTACATTCTACGTATCATCCTGTGATAATAGATTCCATTTTATTATACTGCAAATAATATTATTGAAATGTTCTGAACAACGGCCCAAGTAAACGTAAAAATTCAAAACAGTTAATTTGGGGTATGGATGGGGGGCCTCGATAGTTCAGTTGGCGGAGGGACGCGTGACGGCGCCACATAGGGTTATTTGTATTCAAAAGATGGTCAAAAATCTCTTTTCTGATGGTTGCAATTATAACAATACTATTACTTCGGAGAATAATACAATACATTACGCACGCTTGGCGGCCATCTTGAAGCGCTAGGCTTAACGGTAGACCAGCGTCACGCGGAATATCGCTATTGTCTAAGTTGAATGTGCAGTTCTCGGTTCACTTTAAAAAAGATTTTGTTTGATAGGTCACAAAAGAAATAAGTGAGTTGTTAGTGATAAGTATTGATGATGGATCCTGATGTTAGAGGTATGTAGTTTGATTTAAACTTGTTGTAGTAAGGTTTATGCCTTTAGCGTTTTTGTTATGGCTTAAAGTAGAATTCAACAGTGAAAATCACCAAAATAAATGATGAACTAACTGTTTATAATAATAATAATAATAAATTAGTAACTTTCTTATATTTCCGGGCTAGTCCGATTAAAAAAGTAACAGAATCGTAATCAGATTGTTGTAGGAAGTTAGCTAATAAAAAAGATCTTGCAGAAATATAGCATACACATACGGTTTTTATTGGACGCTAGAGGTCGTAGATATTTCTTGTAAAAAGAATGATATCAATAAGGGTCAATACCAGCCTACGGCCTCTGTTCTACATAGTTTTCGTACGAAAAGTACGGTACTTCAGTGTTCTCATTTTCATTCGAAGCGAAATCAATAAGAAATACAAACAACTCACTTGTTTTAAAATCAGGGCAAAATGAAAATGCACCGAAATTTGACAATTTTATTTTTGGCGCTGTTGCAGTGGGGGGATTTGAAAGAAATTGTAACTTAAATCAAATATGCTTGGTAGCTTACACTGAGAAAAAAGTTTAATATGTATCAGTAACGAAAAAGTACAGTCACAGCAACGAAAAATTGTGTTCAATACGAGCCTACAAAGTGCATTCTAATCGGTACGAAAATATTTTCATTAAATTAAAGGAAATTTTTTTTGTGGTTGTGACGAAAACATATCGAAGATATTAAAATGCATTTCGTAGATTTTACCAAATAGAGTTAGTAAATTTTATAAATTGGGTCGAAATTCAACGAAATTTACATGTCTAAATAACGTAACTGGGTATTTCTCATCAAATTCCGAAATTTAAGTCCCGAGCTATTAGCGCTGAGTCACGTGCATCAATTATCAATGTAATATTTTTATTTTAATGCAAGTTAACTATACTACTATTTTTATTTAAAAAAAACGAGACGTGGTTCAATAAAAAAAAAATATGGTCAATTTAATGTCATGAAAACCATTCCCTCACGTTGCACAGTGGGGCCAAATCTCAAAAAGCTGGCCAAAACTAAAAAATTCAAGTTATCGATCTGAAATCTCTCACTCGGGGGTTTTTGGGGGCGCTGATTACGAATCTGATATCGGATTTGTAAAAATCAAAATGGCGGACCGGAAGTGACGTAATGTTTTACGAAAAAATTGAGCTAGCGCTCTGAAACTCAGTATAATATAGTTTTCTTGGGCGCTGATTACGAATCTGATATCAGATTTATAAAATTCAAAATGGCGGACCGGAAGTGACGTAATTTTTTACGAAAAACTAGAGTTAGCGCTTTGAAACTCGGTATTGTATGGTTTCCGGGGGCGCTGATTACGAATCTGATATCGGATTTATAAAATTAAAAATGGCAAAAATTTAAGTCACTTCCGGTTCGCCATTTTGAATTTTTATGTATCTCATATCAGATTCGTAATCAGCGACCCCACAAACAATATTAAACCGAGTTTCAGAGCGCTAACTCAATTTTTTCGTAAAATATTACGTCACTTCCGGTCCGCCATTTTGAATTTTGTAAATCCGATATCAGATTCGAAATCAGTGCCCCCGAGAACCATATAATACCGACTTTTGAAACGATTCATCACTTTTTCGATTTTTGTCCAGCGAAACAGGTTATGCTTACATTTTTCGAAAAAAAGGCGGTCGGTGATATGCGGCGCTGATTTTTCTTAATTTTATTTCTTATTTATCTAATTTATCACCTCCAATCGTTTCAGAGCGGAACAATGCGGAACATTTTATATATTTCCATTTTAACATGGCATCTTACATAGTTTTTGAGTATAAAATGTAAAAAAGTCTATCTCTCTCTAAAATTAGTGTTTAATAATACAGTAACTAAATTAATTTTATAATATTCTACTAATCTTTAACTGACGATTCCATTTTGTTTTATTAAAATCTGTCAAATTTTGAATATTTTGTGCCTTCTTGAAAACGAGAACTTTTTCTCTCTTCAAAACACACAATCACTGCTACCCTTGGATGCCACTTTCACGCTGGCATTCTACGGGTGAGCGTACAGTTGTGGTCCTATTATCGCTTGATTCTATAGCGCTGGGAAGTACTTTAGCCAATTTGAGATTAAAAAATCCCAATTTGAAAACTTTTTTTTTTAGGTTTTGGCCAGCTTTTTGAGATTTGGCCCCATAGTGCGTTGTCCCCCAGTCCGAGTTAATTGATAGAAGAGCAGCTTTTCTAAAAATTAATTATGTTCGTATCAATTAAATATTGCTAAAATATTCGAAAGATAGTGTATATACTGTATGTATACTTTTTTTACGATACGGCAAATATATAAATCATAAAAAAATTTTAAGTATCCGTCCCTTAAAATAAAATCATTCCCTCACTGTGTTATGAATATTCGATTTATGATCGTACCGAACGACATCTGTGAACGCAACCTTAAGTTTTTAAAACCTAGGAACACTCTTATTGAAGTGAAAACTTCTTTAGGCGCGTTTAGCACTTTTTGTGGGCACTGAATTAAACTGAGCCGTCACGCTCGGCTGATTAACGCTCATTCGGGTGAAGTCGGCTCGAGTCGACTAAAGGTAGAAACCCAATGTACGCTTTCGGCGCTTTGAAAGCGCCAGCCGCTTTGTCGGCTTTTGTCGCTTTATGTCATATTGAACGCTTTATCTGCGGCAAGACCCAGTGTAAGCTTTGCTTGCTTTACCCAATGTACGCTTTCGGCGCTTTGATAGCGCCAGCCGCTTTGTCGGCCATAAACCTATAGTTTCATTTTTAGAGTATGATGATGCAGATGAAGGCCACTCAGGACAAAAATCACTAGAGTAATTTATATACAATTATAATTAAGGACATTATAAATGTTATTACTTTGTCAATATACAATGCAAAAAAAATTGTATTTGGTATTATTAATTTCACCTTTGAAGTTTTTACTTCTGTCGTGTGGTCTTAAGCACACACAATTTTTTTTATGCCAATGTGGCGATTTTCTTTCAACTCCACCGCTGGTTTGTGCAAGAATGCATTTGGTTCAAATTATTTAAAAATTACATTTCTATGTATCATTACCTCACTGAACGTATATTGAAAATAAAGTAAGTATAAATGAATTTTTAAATTTTTTTCAATACGTTTTGGGGAGTAAAATGCATAGTTCAACATTCTAAATCAAATTGCTCAATGTGTCTGTGTTTTCTTAGATTTTGTCTGAATTTGTCATTCCCTTGCCGTCATTCCCTCACTGTCATACAGTATCATAATAACTACCTATATAGAAAATGAACAAAAATATGGAAGACCATTACTCTCAAATAAACCTCACATAGTCAAACTTTGGATTTCTGCTGTAAAAAATAATTTTCTTAACACAAAATATTTAGATGTAATATAAACTGAAATTTTGCGATTTAATGAGAAATACCCAACTACTCCATTAATTTAAAGCAAATAATTCTTAATAGAATATTAATTTTCCGAACTTACCCCGCGATATTTTACTAACTTGTTTACCCGAAGTTTCGAAAAGATTACACTTTTGTGGTAATGTGTAAACAAATTAGCAAAATATCGCGCTGTAAGTTCCGAAAATTATTTAAGAATTATTTGATTTAAATTAATGCAGTAGTCACGTTATTTAAACAGGGAAATAATAAATAAATACCTGATTTTTTCAAAAGCAATGAACACTCAGCTGCAATATGAGGGACTTAATTCAATTCAAAAATTCCAAATTGATCGACTATAACGGTGAAGCTCAAAACCATTGAATTTAACTTATGGGATTTCATTCAGTAGATCTTTTAAATCAAACAAAGAAATAGTAGAATGAAGAATTAAGTATGTATTTTAGAAAGTATATTACATTATCACTCACAATTTCTTAAAATATATATTTCATTTACATGTGTGTATTATAGTTACTTAAAAAAACACCTTTTTTCTTATAAATATTTTTCCTGAAGAAGTAGTATGACAAGTAGTCGGCGGTATGTTAATATCTTGTATTTGTTTCAAAGAGAATTCTTCTAAAGTATTTCCTATTTCATAACTCGCATAATTCCTTTCATATCCAATGATTTTTACATGTTGACAAAACAGATAAATTTTATAAAACACCTCCCAGTCTCTTTTTAGGAATATGTATAAAATAAAACTCCTAAATAATTAATACATATTAGAGAAAATCTACAAACAAATGATAACATTAACCTGATTTTCAGTGGGAAAAAATGTTAAAATTTCTTGTGCAATTTTTTTTAAATATATAGGCGCATTAATGTGCTCTTTTACAATCAATCCCTGTACAATTATTTCGTCCAATTCCCTCTGGTATTTGTTTTCAAGTCGATTATTTATTTTGTAATGTTGTTGTATTAATTGACCTTTCGCGCTTTTATGGACATCCCTCAAAATCTAAAAAACTATTTCCATTAAAAGTGTCGCAAGACGTTTGTTTTCCTTTTATTATACACCTCATCACAAGAAGTTTCTGTATCCAAAAATGCACTGTTTTCCATCCAATGATTCATTGAAGAGGTCATAGACTCTGTCGATGCCGACGATGATTTTTGAGGAGAATTACTCAACGTAGGAATCTTAGAAAGCATAGGTACATAAGGAGCACATAAAAAGCACATAATTCTCATGTGGTTTCCAATCCAATTCGTGCAAGTTCCTGAAGTCCGGGGTGTATGTCGACGTTGAGCTGCACCCCGGACTTTGATATGTTTAAAAAAGCACTTAAGGGGGAAGGCCACTGTGACGGGTCAAACAAAAAAAATTTTCTGTCTTAAATTAAAGTTTATATATTCAAAAATATGTGTATAAAATCTCAGTTCAAAATTTCAAAAATTGACTGAGTTACAGCTATTTTAGTATAGTAGTAATAGTAGACCGACTGTTTTCCGCTTGACGTCCCGATGTGAATGGCACGCCCCTAAGTCCCTCGCTCAAACGTATTTATCAATAAACCTAAACCGATTTTCAATTTTTGTTTTTGTTTTATTCGTTTTTGCAGTGGCTACGGTTAAGCGTAGCCGATTTAAAAAATTTTAATATTTACTATTATTTAGCCTGTTTTGAAACAAAAAAAAGGTCGAAAAAACGGAAAAATTTTCAATTGGTCGCCATTTTGTGAAAAATAAAAATAAAAAAAATCGGCTACGTACAACGAAAACTACATTCATATAGATTATATAGAACTTTTATTTTTTTCTTCTGATAACCCGTTCTTGAATAATCGATGCGACCATGGAGGGGGAATTTTTTTTTGGACTCTAGGGCAACGCTCATAACTTTAAAACTATTTAATATTTTTTAATAAAAATTTATGTTAATAGTGTTCAATGTACATTTAATAAAATAAATAAAATCCTGATATTCCTTTCTTTTCCCGGTCAAAATAATTCCCGAAAATCACTCATTTTTTCGGCCGTCACAGTGGCCCTCCCCCTTAAATGTGTAGCACAAAAATTTTATTTACGGTACATAAAGAGCACATAAAAAGCACATAATTCTCATATGGATTCGAATCCAATTCGAGAAATCGGGGGTGCAGCTCGACGCACCTTGGATCAGGTACGGGACATGTTTGCGGGAACCAAGGTTCATGTTATCTGTATAACTGAGACATGACTTGATGCATATAATAATTCAACATACATATATATTTATTCCGGGCTTTAATCTATTTAGACCGGCGTTAGCATGTAGGGAGAGGCGTTGCTATTTATGTACGTATATGATTTAAAAACAAAAGTACTTGAAATATCCTCGCCAAATCAAATCGTTGATTTTATTGATATTGAACTTGACTCTGGCATCGATAAATTAGCCCTTTTCACTGTATACTCACCTCCTAATAGTTTGGACACTAGCACCTTTGCTGAATTTGTTGGCTCGCTAACATCTATTATTTATAGTTATAAGACTGTAGTTGTCTGTGTTGATGCTTAAAGATAAAGTGCGGCTGCTAAGGTTAAGGTTGAGAAATCGCTATCGTCTCCAGCGTTTCTTAATTCTGTTGTTCCTCAGGGATCCATTGTGGGTCCGTTACTGTTTAGTCGCTTTATAAATGATCTGCCTATGTATGTAAGAAATTGTCCAGTTTGCCTGTATGTTGATGATGTCCAGAAGTATCTCAGCCGGCCAGTGGGTTTACTTGAGGATTGTCTTGTACGTGTTAATGAGGATATATAAATCATACATGAATGGTCCATAACTAATTCCCTTTTACTAAATCCATCTAAGTCAAGCTGTTCTTCTGTATATAGAGGCGATTTAAATAAAATTGATTCACCCTCTGTTTTTCCTAAGGGCACTGTAATTGACTATGTGGAATCTACTAAACATTTGGGCGTCATTATGAACTTTAAATTTATTAGTTGTAGTTACATACGCTTGATGATGAGCAAAATCTACGGGTCGCGTCTGTGGATCACATCAGGCGATGTATCAGTTTCAGCTAGTCAGGGCAACAGGGTATTACCACACATTTCTTACTGCAGCATTGTTTATTCTAAACTGGGTTCAGTGTGTTACAGAAAACTAAAAGTTCCAGGAGCAGCCATGTCTCTGGTATAGACCGAGTACTTGGTCTCATCCATGTACTTGTCGAGGCTTGAACTTTGTTGCCTGCATAAATCAGTACACGAAAAAAAGCCTACTGAAGAAGCTGAAATTTCTGTAATCATATAGAGGTCTAAGCATTCTTGATCCGCGGTGTCTTTCACACTTTGGCGCTCTTTCCATGTTCACGCGGTCCGCAAATGGAATTCTCTTCCTAAAACTGTACAAACAGTAAGGTCTAGCAGAGCCTTCCATAGACATATAATAGAACAGAATTATATAATAGTGATTTGCTTGAGTCATTTTCTCATTTTCTTTTTCTTATTTTCCTTTCTTATTTCATCTTTTATTTTGTATTTTGTCTAACTCATCACTTTTTTTGCATATATTTTACTGATTTCTATTTTAGTTTTTCCAATCATTGAATTAATAAGTAATTTTTCATGAAATTTTTAAATGATTTTAATATGATATAATAATTTGGAATCAGACTGCTGCGAATATCTTTGTAATAAATGAATGTTTCTGAATATGTGCAATATTTGACTTTTCCGGCATTAATTCTCACATCTTTGGCAATATTCAATGTTTTTTTTTAAATGAAGGTATTATATTAATTGAAAAATCAGCGAAATATCGTAAAGATGGTTCTTCTACTAATATATTGTTATTTACAAAATATTTAATTAATCATTATTGTTCCGTTATCACCTGTTGTATACTCGAAACCTGAAAAAGAAGAGAAAAACAAACCAGAAAGCAACACAAAGTAAAAATGTAACGAAATGACTTATTTGATGGGATCCTCCAGTCCGTCATTGTTTCATTCGCTGGGTGCTGCTCCAATTCGGAAATATAAAGCGACAACGAATTTATATAGTGTAAACATTGTAATTCCTAAAAAACAGAATGTTAATAAGTCGAAAACGGGAACTTACACATTGCACAAACAAGAAAGTTACAAATAAGATTGCATATGACGAAACACAGTTTTCAATATTTCACAGAGGAAATAACAAGTAATGTACAGAAATCGTGAAGTTAAAAATACTTACCATATACTTAATTCGCAGTTTGACAGCTTTAAATGACATTTGTTTATGTTTAGTCTTATAGTCGACTTATCAATCGAGACTCGCTCAAACTTCCATGTATTATAATGCAGATTATGAAAGAGGACAAAAGATCACAATCTAGGGAAAGTACCGAATCATATTTATATATATGTATAGGCTATGTTTCACCTCTATAAAATATGTATATATTTCTCCAAGGCTACGGTTTTGAGTTGGGATATCACAGCGAGAAGTTAGATAGCCATTTGTAGAAATCGATCGACGTAATTTGGAAATCAAGAAAGAAATAAAATCGTTTTTGAAATCTACACATTCACTCGGTGTATAATTTGAACCCTTGGCATTCGCGACTTTGCGAGTGAACGCTTTTGAATTATCATTATGTTAGTAGTGGAAGATGGAAATACACAGGAAAGGAATAAAAACTAGTTCGGATATGTGAAACTTGCGATTGCTTTTATTAATCGAAAGAAAAATTCAGAAATGGTTATAAATTTTAACAAGAAAAAAATATATAAAATGTAAGAAAAACAAAAATATAATATTTGGCAATTTACAATATTTGTAACATTTGCTTTCACAAATTATGTAACAAAGAAGTATTCAATTAAAAAATTCAATAAAAAAGAAATAACAATAATAAATTCCAAAATTTAGTAATAACAATTCAAACTTATCTAGAATAAAATGAAAGAAAAAAAAAATATTCTGAAATCTCAAAAATATTATTTAGGTTTTACAAAAAATCCTATCACCAAACAATAAGTATTATTGAACCTAGCACCAAAATTTTCTAAGTCTAAATTAGGAATTAGTACGCGAACGCGAAGAGCCTTTAGGAAGAGCAATGGAATTTCCACCTTCTTGTGTATTCCTTTGCGATATCCACCAGCTAAAACGAGCGAAAAAGAGTGCAGACAGATTGAGATTTCCGCGTTCTTTTATAGTGCTCTTGCCTGACTTTCTTCAAAATGGTGGCGATTCTCCACCTTCGTTCAGCCTGCCATATAGTTGTGGGATCCAAATAATACGACCCACCTTGCTTTCATTTTACATTTTATGCAGGTATCCTCATGAATTTCCATTTTATTTGTCCATTTGCCGTTGTAGTACTGTCGCTACATTAAATTGTCGCATTTTAACATCAAATTCCTTCCAAATTTGACTCTTAAAATGTTTATCAACTGCGCCTGAATTTCCGTCTGGCAAGTCCATCTGCATCGTGGAACGAAAATTCGCCGAAACTCTCCAACTAGAGACATTCCATCTCGCTCCGATTTTTGTCTCTTTTACTCTCATTACGCTTATGAGAAATTCTAAATTTGCAAATATTTCGTAAATTTGCCTTCCGTTCGCTACGTAATTGCAATCATCGAAATCGCCGCGAAATTCTCCGTCGATTGATTGCTCGAAGTCGCGGGTGCCTTTAAAGGTGAAGTGTCAACTTGACGGTGAAATGACCTGTTGACAGGTCAAAGTTTACCAACTTTTCGAGGTAAGTTTTTATACTATTATTAATAAATTATTAATTTTTAATGCTACCATTTTCCTTACAGCACATTTCTGGCGGGATTGATGCCTCTGGAACACGGATGCGCGCACCTGCGCGACCGACTGGATTATGATCCAGGTAAGTGTGTTTACGTTGATGACGGCAATTAACATTTTCATTTTTTATGCTTTTGGGGAGCTCCACCGGGTGACGCATTGAGAACAAACCCTCTACGAATCCTTCAGGTAAGTATTTAAATATTTACATTGAAAAAATATTGAAATTTAAGCCCTTTTTTTCAATGTTCCAGTGACCATCTCGCTGTTGGTTGCGAGCCCTATGGACCAGCCCTAGCCCTGGAGCTTCCGGAGGAACATACTCCCGCCTGTTGAACGAATTAGTTCAACATCAAGATACTATGAATTATAGGTAAGAATTCATTTAAACCAATGATTTCAAGTATTAATTCATATCTTGTATTTGTACATTTCAGGTTGATCACAGTTTTTTTTATTAGATTTAGTTGAAGTCAATTCAATCTATATATTTAATTCAGACTGTATTATTAGTTTAATTCAATATAATATTTATATTATTTTAATTCATTTGTTTTGCAATTTTTTTGTTTTCCGTTGTCCATAACGGAAAAACTTCACCCTATCATCTTTATATATCCTAACCCTAACTTCATACCCGCCCGGTAAATTTATTTTAAAGTCACGGCTTTTGGACTTTTTAATTCGATCGAAGTCGATTCTCTTTAATATCTTTCGTGGCAGAAAAATGTCCTCTCCTTCACGAGTAACAAATTTCTGAACATCGTTTTCGATTCTCATTTTAATTTCAGCAACAGTTTCTGATGGGCGCAGTCGTTTCAGATTGTTGAGGCTGGCGCCGTTTATTGTAGCTGGTTGGTCCGTGTCCATTTCGATGGGTAGGTTGTCTTCCTTCGTCTTCTTTCGGTAATCCGGGGGTCTTCTTGGCGGTGAAAAAAGGCCCTCAAGTTCTGGTTCCAGCATGTCGGGATACGCAAACTCCAGGGGTTCATCAATGATTAAAATATCGTTGTCTTCTTCTTGCATGTTTATCTATATTTAAATGTAGGAACGGTGAGAAAAAATTTCAAATGAACATTTAGCTTGGACAATGACAGCACGAAACATGACAAGAACATCATGCGGTTGGTGTTTTAAATGGTAGAGGACACAGCTTGCCAATTGGTCGTTTAAAAGAATTCGAACTTGTTCGAACTTCCGCCACTCGAACCAAACCATCTATGCCGGGGAAAATCTGTTCAATCCTTCCTAAGGGCCAACACGTCGGTGGAGTATTTTCTTCCTTCAGTAGAACTAGATCTCCTATTTTTAAATTAGTTTGTGGTTTTGTCCATTTTGGCCGTTGCTGTAACCTATTTAAATAATCTCTTGACCATTGCTTCCAAAATTGATGGGTGATGTACTGCATATGTTTCCATCGGTGACCTATTGTTAGTTTTTGATCTTTTAATTGCGGTTCCGGTATTGCATTGAGGGCTCGTCCTATTAAAAATTGTCCAGGAGTCAGTACTCCTAAATCTTCCACCGCATTTCCAATCGGGCAAAGTGGTCGTGAATTGACACACGCTTCGATTTGTGTGAGTAATGTTGCATATTCTTCATATGTATGCACGGCTTTTCCTATCACTCTGCGTAAGTGGTACTTTACGGATTTCACACCCGCTTCCCATAAACCTCCAAAATGAGGTGCCGCCGGTGGATTAAAATGCCACGTAATATCATTCAGGCTTAAATAATGGGCTACTTCCTCCGAAGCTTCATTGGACGCTTGTGCCGAATCTTTGTGCAGTGTTTTGTCTGCACCCTTGAAATTGGTTCCACAGTCTGAATATATGTTCTTACATAAACCACGTCTGGCTACGAATCGCTTAAGGGCTGCTAGAAATGCTGTGGAAGTCAAATCTGAAACTAATTCTAAGTGTATGGCCTTTGTGGCCATACACACAAATATACAAAAATACCCTTTGTATATTTTTGTAGTTCGATGCGGTGACATTTTTAAATTTATTGGTCCAGCGTAGTCAATACCTACATTAAACAATGGATTTGAGATGTTGACGCGAGGAGCCGGTAAATTTCCCATTAGTTGCGACTTAATTTGTTGCCGATATGCAATACAAGTTTTGCACATGTTGATCCTTTTTGAAATTGTTCTTCTTGCATCGAGTATCCAATATAAATGCCGGCTTGTGTTCAAAACAAGACTTACTCCTCCATGTAGTGTATCTAAATGTATTTGATCAATCAAAATGTTTGTGACATGATGGTTAGGCGGCAAAATAATTGGATGTTTCCTGTCGTAAGAAATGTTGGCATGTTCCAACCGACCTCCAACTCTCATTAAATGATTTTTATCGACGAACGGCGTCAACGTTAGTAACCGACTCTTCTTGGACAATTTTCGTCCTTCCTTCAAGGAGGAATATTCATCCTGAAAACTTGATTGTTGAATTAACCGGAATATTGCAACACGAGCTGCTTGTAATTCTTCAGCCTTTAAATATCCTCTAGCCCTTGCAGTTTTTGTTTGGCAATTGCGTAGAAAACGTTTTACATAAGTTGTAACACGAATTAACTTGGAGAACGTTGAGTATCGAAGCAATAAATCTGTATCCAGTTCGGCATAAAGTGTTGTTACAGCGCATTTTTTAGCTTCTAACTGTGGCTGATTTAGTAATGGAGGACACACTGGCCATTCATCCTTTTTCTTACACAACCATTCCGGACCATGCCACCATAGCTTGTTGTCTATTATTTCATCAGCGAAGACTCCTCTTGAAGCGATATCGGCGGGGTTTTGGTTGGTAGGCACATGTCTCCAATTGTCGGGATTAATCAGCTCCTGTATCTCAGCAACACGGTTAGCTACATACGTTTTCCATCTTATTGGGTGACTTTTAATCCATTGGAGGGCTATCATTGAGTCCGTCCATGCCGTTACATGTACATTTTCCAGCCGAAGATCTTGTATTGTAGCCTTTATTAATCGTGACAAAATCAATGCTCCATTTAATTCCAAACGTGGTACAGTAATCGGCTTAATCGGAGAAACTTTCGTTTTGGCTGTTACTAACTGACATCTTGTTGAGCCGTTATTATCTTCGACCCTTATATATATCGCAGCTGCATAGGCATTGTTGGAAGCATCGCAGAATCCATGTAACTCTATTTTGTGTGTTTGCTTTCCAGTTCCTATCCATCTGGGTATTTTTAGTGACTCTAAACTGCTTAGTTTGCTCTTAAATTTTTCCCAATGATTGGCTATGTTTTCGTCGACCTCGGCATCCCATGAATATCCCTTTATCCATAAAGTTTGAATTAAAATCTTAGCCAAAATTATCACGGGTGCGATCCAACCCAATGGATCATATCGAGTTGCAACTTCCGACAATATAGACCTTTTGGTTAATATCTTATTTTGTCGTGTAAAATGGATAGCAAAGGTGAAATAATCTGCACGAGGGTACCATCTTATACCCAAGGTTTTAATAACTTCATTCTCATCAAACGACAAAATATTATGCACTTCTCTATACTCTTTGGGTATTTGATTGAGCACTTCGGCACTGTTGCTAGCCCATTTCCTTAAGTTGAAACCTCCCGCCTTAAGCATGTTTATGCATTGCCTCTGCAATTCTTTGGCTTCGTCAACTGTATCGGCCCCTGTAAGCAGATCGTCGACATAAAAATCGGAGAAGGTGGCTTTTGCTGCTAAGGGCCAATTACTTGCTTCATCGATCGCAAGCTGCTGCAAAGTTCGTATTGCAAGATAGGGTGCCGATGATGTTCCAAACGTTACAGTACATAAGCGAAAATCTTCGATGGCTTTAGTTATGGGGTTTTGCCATATGATTTGTTGGTAAACACGATGATCAGGATGTACTAAAATCATTCTGTACATTTTTTCTATGTCGGCCGTCATTACTATTTTGTATTTTCTCCATTTAAGAAGGGTCGAAGATAACTTTGGTTGGATTGTGGGTCCTATGAGTAGATGCTCATTTAATGATTTCCCATTACAACATCGTGCCGATGCATCAAATACGACACGCAGCTTTGTTGTGGTGCTTTCCTTAAATACCGCATGGTGCGGAATGTAATAATTTCCGGAATCTGTGATCTTTGCTATTTTTTCCATGTGTCCTAACGTTACATATTCATCGAGGCATTTCGTATATTCTTCTTCTAAATAAGTATTGGCCTTAAACTTGGACTTTAACTGATGAAAACGCCTCAGTGCCAAATTTCTTGACGGTCCGAAGGAAGGTTGGCTATTATTTTTGAAAGGCAATTTAACTTGATATTGCCCATTTTCCAATCTACAGTGTGTTTCTGTAAATATTGCTTCACATTCTGCATCTTCAGGCTTGACGATAGGTTTCCGTGTAATTTCTTCTATTTCCCAAAACTTCTTTATTTGGTCATTTAGCATGTCTACCGAGTTGTTGATTGTAACAAACGTTTCTACTGTTTGAACTGGGGATATGGGCATGTTCCCAATTATTACCCAGCCAAAAATCGTGTTGATCGCCATTGGGGCTTCCTTCGGCCCTCTTTTTATCCCTTGTAGCAACATGTTAGCATATGCTTTAGCCCCGAGAAGTATGTCAACAGGCCCTGGCTTCCAGTATTGTGGGTCTGCTAACTGAATTCCTTCAAGATGTTTCCATCGCTTCATATGAATGGGAGCGGTTGGCAATAAATCCGTGACTTTATTGATTACTAACATGTCTATTTTTAAACTTTCCTTGTTGTTATGACATGAGACTACCTTTAAACTGATTTGCCGATTTGATTCCGTTGCTTTGCTACAATTTAATCCTGTAACCTTTACTTGGGCAGGCCTTCCCTGGACTCCAAGACGTTGGCAAGCATTTTCTGTAATGAACGATGTTTGTGACCCTGGGTCCACTAAACATCGTAGCACAACCCTTTTTCCTTGGTTGTTCATTGTTGCCACTAATGCCGTGGCCAACAATACATTATGTACTTCGGTAGTGAAAAAGCTTTTTGTGTTGTCCTTATCTTGATCATTATTTCCCGCATAATTATCCTTATAACCCTTATGGTTATCATAATTCGGTTTTCCTTGGTTCCTTTTTCCTTCTGTTGTGTCTTTACTTGTTGATAAATGTAACAAATGATGATGAGGCCCTTCACATATCTTACATTTTTGTGTACCATTACACTGTATTGCTATGTGTTTATTGGAGAAGCAATTGAAACATCTTTTGGCCTCTTCAATGCACTTTCTTCGTTTCTGCACATTCATCTTCAAAAATGTCGAACATGTTCCGACATAGTGTCCACTATTGCATGCTGGACATTTTGTATGGTTTGCTACATGATATGATTTTGTGGTTTGTGCTGGTGCTGCTCTTTGGCTCATCGCGTAAGTCATTGATTCCAAAACTCTGAATCTAGTTCGTAAAAATGATTGGAATTTTTCAAAAGTAGGCAATTCCTCTGAAGCGCCAAGTTCTTCCTCCCAAAGCCTTAACGTTACAAACGGTAATTTTTGAACTAGTAGATGAATTAGCAATGTGTCCCATGATGACACATCTATTTCCATTGCCTTTAGTTGTTGGATACACTCTTCTGTCGTATCCATTAGAGATTTAATAGCTTTACTATTCTCCGTTACTGATTTTGGCTGGTTGGTTAATATTTTCAATTGCGTATTTACTAGTACTCTTTTATTTTCATAACGCAATTTCAACTTGTTCCAAGCTGGCTCGTAATTTTCCGCAGTAACGGGAATGTGTTTTAAAAGCCGCTCGGCTTCTCCAGTAAGGCATCCTTTTAAATGGTGTAGTTTTTGTACTGCTGGCAACTGTGAATTGTTATGTACCAAGGATGTAAATAAATCTCGAAACGATCGCCATGATGAATATTCTCCATTAAACGTTGGTAAATGTATGCGAGGAAGTTGAGTTTGGATATTGCTGGTATGGATAACTGTAGTGCCTGCTCCAGGTACCGTTGGCTGCTCTCTAGCAGTCTTTTGAATTAGCCCATCGGTTAATTCTCCCATGTATTCTTGGTATTTTATTTGAATTTCCGAATAAGTATCCCTTTGAATATAGTCATGGGTGCTCGATTCTTTTGATTTAATTATTAATTCCCTAAGAATCGTATCATTGTTATCCAACTCACTCCAACTCTTCTTTAACTCAGCAATTTTGTTTTCATAAAAACCCGTCGTTCGTTTCTCTAAATTCGTTTTTTTGCCATTTGTGATCGATCGCTCGAGTTTTTGTGCCAATACGGTTAGTTTGATGCACTGTTCCTCCATGATGTGATTTAAGTACCGCTATAGTAACAATGAGTTATTTTCTGTTGCAGTTAAACGCTTTTTTTCTTTTAGTTATTACAATTTCAATATTGTTAATATTAATACCAAATGAAACTAACTATTGCCAAATATTATTCTTGATCTTTATCGTATTAATTCCAACGTTAATATTTCAATCGGGTTTCGCATATCCGGCTCGAAGGACCAAAAAATGTTAGTAGTGGAAGATGGAAATCCACAGGAAAGGAATAAAAACTAGTTCGGATATGTGAAACTTGCGATTGCTTTTATTAATCGAAAGAAAAATTCAGAAATGGTTATAAATTTTAACAAGAAAAAAATATATAAAATGTAAGAAAAACAAAAATATAATATTTGGCAATTTACAATATTTGTAACATTTGCTTTCACAAATTATGTAACAAAGAAGTATTCAATTAAAAAATTCAATAAAAATGAAATAACAATAATAAATTCCAAAATTTAGTAATAACAATTCAAACTTATCTAGAATAAAATGAAAGAAAAAAAAAAATTCTGAAATCTCAAAAATATTATTTAGGTTTTACAAAAAATCCTATCACCAAACAATAAGTATTATTGAACCTAGCACCAAAATTTTCTAAGTCTAAATTAGGAATTAGTACGCGAACGCGAAGAGCCTTTAGGAAGAGCAATGGAATTTCCACCTTCTTGTGTATTCCTTTGCGATATCCACCAGCTAAAACGAGCGAAAAAGAGTGCAGACAGATTGAGATTTCCGCGTTCTTTTATAGTGCTCTTGCCTGACTTTCTTCAAAATGGTGGCGATTCTCCACCTTCGTTCAGCCTGCCATATAGTTGTGGGATCCAAATAATACGACCCACCTTGCTTTCATTTTACATTTTATGCAGGTATCCTCATGAATTTCCATTTTATTTGTCCATTTGCCGTTGTAGTACTGTCGCTACATTAAATTGTCGCATTTTAACATCAAATTCCTTCCAAATTTGACTCTTAAAATGTTTATCAACTGCGCCTGAATTTCCGTCTGGCAAGTCCATCTGCATCGTGGAACGAAAATTCGCCGAAACTCTCCAACTAGAGACATTCCATCTCGCTCCGATTTTTGTCTCTTTTACTCTCATTACGCTTATGAGAAATTCTAAATTTGCAAATATTTCGTAAATTTGCCTTCCGTTCGCTACGTAATTGCAATCATCGAAATCGCCGCGAAATTCTCCGTCGATTGATTGCTCGAAGTCGCGGGTGCCTTTAAAGGTGAAGTGTCAACTTGACGGAGAAATGACCTGTTGACAGGTCAAAGTTTACCAACTTTTCGAGGTAAGTTTTTATACTATTATTAATAAATTATTAATTTTTAATGCTACCATTTTCCTTACAGCACATTTCTGGAGGGATTGATGCCTCTGGAACATGGATGCGCGCACCTGCGCGACCGACTGGATTATGATCCAGGTAAGTGTGTTTACGTTGATGACGGCAATTAACATTTTCATTTTTTATGCTTTTGGGGAGCTCCACCGGGTGACGCATTGAGAACAAACCCTCTACGAATCCTTCAGGTAAGTATTTAAATATTTACATTGAAAAAATATTGAAATTTAAGCCCTTTTTTTCAATGTTCCAGTGACCATCTCGCTGTGGGTTGCGAGCCCTATGGACCAGCCCTAGCCCTGGAGCTTCCGGAGGAACAATTATTAAATTAATATATTTTTCCGCACTAGTGAGGCATGCGACCGTCGGAAGAGGGTGGTTAAGGGAGGGGAGTTGAGGGGGGGGTGTGGGGGCCCCCCACAACAGAAAAAATTATTATTTAAGCAATAATTACAACTATTTTCACATTTAAAAAAAATTTGAAATTAATTAATTTTTTTCGTATTCAAATATATAGAAAAATTAAAACAATTCTGTCATAGAACGTGGTTAAATAATAGATTTTTAAGATATGTATTATTTACGAACTGCATTTCCTTTCAAAATTGCGTAATTTATTTTGAATCTCCGGGTTTTATTTTAAAGCGGAGCCGGCCAAATTTCAAGTCATACAGAACAGCTACATAAACTTGTGTCATAAAGGATCCGTTTTTCAGTATCTCTCGGGTACTGAGGGAAAAGGAAAAAAAAAGTACCCTTACATATCTTCTCATTGCGTTAATGAAGCGACCCAAAACGCACTCAGGTATACGGCTCCCATGAAGGGAAAGTTTGCCTGCTCCGAGGAAAAAGGAAAAAAAAGTACCCTTACGCTTACATACGCCACGGAGCCGAGTCTGACCGGCTCTGTTATAAAGATGCGTGTTTTATTTTCTGCAGCGTGTTCTTTAGACCGTCGAAAGCACGCAGTGGGAAATAAGCAACTTACCGCACGCAAAGGCGTGCGTTTTAGTGGTACTTATCCCTCATGCGTGCGGAAATAGTATATTACGATACAAGGGCGGTAAGTAGCCGATTGCCCACGATGGCGGTGTTGACGCACGAGCGAAGCGAGTGCGTTAACAGCCATCATGGGCACTCGGCTACTTACCGCCCGAGTTACGTATGCTATTTTTCAGCACGAGTGCGGGGTAAGCAGTAGGTACGTTACGGCACATGTTTCCATTCGGTGACTCATAAATTAACCACGGTGCGCTAAGGAGCCGATTGCCCACGATGGCGGTGTTAGACGCACGAGCGAAGCGAGTTCGTTTATAGCCATCGTGGGCAATCGGCTCCTTAGCGCACCGTGGTTAATTGATGATTTACCGCATGGAAACCCGTGCGGTAAGGTACCACTTACCCCGCACGTGTGCTGAAAAATATTTAAAAGATCAACAGAATAATGGATTCTAAATATTTAGTTGTTTTGTGCATGGAAAAATTGTCACGTCCATGGTTTAACTTATTGAACGCAGCCATAATTCAATAAATCAGTAAACACAGTTTCTGAACGAATACAGACAACAAACACAACGCCATTTTAAAAGTATTTGACAGTTTGTCATTCCTGGGATAATTATTTTGGAGTGAAGACCCGTACGGCAAGTTTTTTTAAGAATTAGCATGCTGTTTTGGTCACTTCCGTGGATTACGTATTACATTATCCACGGAGGTGACTTAAATGTCCATATATATGTATGAAACCTACAGTGAAAATAGCTAAGCACATAAGTGCTACATAATGTAAGATAAAATATCTTTCATTTTTCATCTTTTCATCAAATAAAAAAACATTTTCTTTTTTCAAATTTTAAGTCCGTTTTTGAGAATGGCCCATTAGTGGGATTGAAACTTTAGATATGAAACAGAAAGCGATTTTCTGAGAAAAATTGACGAATTTTAAAGTGATACTTTTTATGCGACAGCGAATTTGCTTAATATGATTGGACTCGTTTTCATAGCGATACTTTGAAGTTGAGTAATTTCGGTTGCCATATTGGCATACACAATTTTTAATTTCCATTTCGATAGCAGATTCGAAATCAGCAACCCCGAAAACATAAATTCACCCGATTTGATACCAATCTTTTTAAATTGAAAATGTTCGGTCGTCATATAGGATCCGCCATCGTTAATTTCCATTTCGATAGTATATCTAAGATCAGCGACCCCGAAACCTTAAAAAAAACCCGATGTCATAGCAATCTTCTGCATTTGAATATTTTCGGTCGCCATATTAGATCGGCCATCTTTAATTTTCATTTCGATAGTATATTCGTGATTGTTTATTGAAAATTGTTATTTTAAAGAGAAATATTTGCTTTATTTATTTGAAGTTTCTTCCCAATTCAAGAAACTTTCTCTTGGTATCAAGAAAGACTTAGGGAAATTTCAATTAAAAACCCACTAACTCTTGGATAATGAAATTATTTCTTGAAGCAAGAAATTATTTACGAATTAACGGTTGAATCAAGAGCCAGTTCAATGGACGAAAACCATTGCTTTAAATGCATTGTTTCAAAGGAGATTTTCTTCATTTTAGACACTTTATCTTTCAGTGTATGCATACATATATATGGTATGTATGTAGGTTATTATCTCCTTTTGATACCTCAGACTTCAATTTAAAAAAAGCATATCCATAGAAGTTTCTGGGTTATTTTATTTATTATACGCCGAAGTCATGTAAAATTTTATGCTTTAGCTTAAGGGGGTCTACTAGTGTGACCGCCTCAAAAAAGATGATATTTGGGCATTTTTTTTAAAGAAAACTACTGCATGGAATGATTTAATGTTTTAAAGATAGTTTTGTGGATATATAGTAAATCCATGATAAAATTTTCGGACCAAAAAATCGAAAATTTAGCAAGTTATTTGCAATCTCCCAAGGCTCCAAAAAAAAAGTCACTAAACGGCTGCAGTGATAGCAACCTTCACAGTGCATGAAATCAAAAAAACAAAAAAGTTTATTAAACTTAAAGGTTTTTCCCGTGCCATGACCCTCCGGCTAAAAAAAAAATTTGAATTTAACAAAATGGCGGAGTTTCTAAAAAAAATTGCAAATTTCGCGCGAAAATTTAATGATTTTTGGCCTGTCAAAATTACATTTTTGATTTGATCAAAAAACTGGAGGTTCATGGTACGTAGAAAGATCTTTGAAAGAAGCTGCAATAAAAATCAAATCGATCGGATGATTTGTCTTCGAGTTATAACTGCAGCCAATTTGACAAATGTGGTTTCGAGAAAAACGCGTCTAAAGTTTAAGGGGCCTATATGGCTAAATTTTCGATTTTTTTTTATTGGCTTTTATTTTTGTTCAACTCTTTTCGAGTAAAACGCTGCAAACTAAACTCAAATCCGTAAGAAAATAACGAAGTTATGCGTTTTTTTAACTTTTAGATGTGTCGTTAAAAAAAGTACTTCAAATACTCTGTAATAAAAGCCTAATCGACGCGCTAAATCCGCGCTATTTTTGGTTCACAGCAGAGCAACTACGTTCCCTGTGATTCTCTGTTGTGTTTGTTGTGTAAACAAACTTTAATCAATGCGTTTCTAAGTAGCTTTTTCGTTGATAAACTTTGTTTTTCTTCTGTAAAGTCAAACTTTAATTCGATTTTGCTCAGAATTCTGTTTTTGACCGCAACTTTCGAACCGATGAACGGCTGCTCTTAATATGGCTGTAACTCAAAAACTATTTGAGATATGCCCTTGAAATTTTAGTATGTTATTTTTAAAGGTATAGACTATCGAAATATGCAAAAAAAGAAAAAACCATTTTTGAAAAATTTCACACTAGTAGACCCCCGGGCGGGCGATACATGTAACCGCCTGAATTTTGACCGTTTTTCAGAGGCTTATTTAAAAGGTAAGGAATAAATGAATCGTTTTTAAATACAGTATGTTTATTCATTAAATATTAAAATACAAGAAACAGATTTGTTTTTTTTTTTCAAAATGGCCGCCGTAGTAACTAATCTCCTGACACCCTCGCGGCGAAAGGCATCAATTGGCGGGATTTTTGGCTTCTGTTACAGCGATCGGAAATCAAAAATTTTGGTTTGAGCGTGTTCGTAAAACATGTATCTTCTAGTTGAATCATTAAAAAACCAAAAAAGAAAAAAAATCGTAAATTGGCACGCCTCAGAAAAAAAAGTCCGATTTTTCACCCTTTTTTCGATGGTTTTTAGTTCAAAAATGGTAATTTTTGAATTTCCTTTTGGCTTTTTTGAGGTTCAACTAGAAGCTAATACTATAAAGAAGACGTTTGTCAAATTTCATAAAAATCGGTTTTTGAGTTATCTTACATTTAAAATTTAAAAAAAAAGTAGTTTCAAGGGAATCGCGTGTAAAGTTTTGTCACACAGAGACTCTATGATTACAGCGACTTACCAACTAGTCAGCAATTCCAGGGCCATACAGAAGTCGTTCATGGAATTAAGGAATAAAAGAGTTTCTGAAGATCTGCTTACCCGGGTCGCCAATACAAAAGACCCCAAGGTCAGAGATTTGAAAAGCAGGTAGCGAGAGTCGAACGCTGCGGTACAGGAAATAGCGCTCGAGCGCCGAGTTGAGGCGGAGCACTTAAATGAGTTTTTATTCGATAAATAATGCGAATTTCATTCTAAAAATTTACAGGCATATTGAGATGGTATTTTAACTATTTATGCAAAAAAAATTCGATTTTATTTCATTTTTGCCCCTTAAGTGGGCAATTTACGAAACATACATATAACTGGTAATTGACTACAAGTAGCAAAAAATATCCTTAAAGTGTTTTCAGTCAAATGCCAATTCATAATAACCTCGAGAGCAAAAGATTTCTCGAAGATAAAAGGAGCTCGCGCTGTAACCATTCCTATTGGTGAATGTCTCCCAGTGACAACTGCAATCGAACAAATGGTCCCCATGCAGCACACTACTGGATGCATTCCACTGAAAGTACTATAGGCGGCAAAACAAATATGCAAATCCTTCGATTCATTTGGAAGCTCTGGTAGGAGAATTGCTCCCAAGCCCGGTGAAGTTAAGCTGCCAGTGGCACACTGCAAAAAGTAGATAAAATCCCCTAACTGTACGTAAAACTTCGATAAAACGATTCAAATGAACTCGCTTTGTCTAGCGACGTTTCAGCCGGGATTAAGTGCAAAGCAAATGAGTACGAAGCTATGCAAAGGAGGGTCTATTAGCGATTACAATAATTGAATGTAATTCCAGGTGAAGCAGTCCGAAGTCATACGAGTTTGCCTCTTCACCTGCTGTTCGGGTTGCTATTTATTTTAACATTTTGCAGCAGGGCTCGATGGAAAACTTTGTAGCTAGGCAGTCGCTGATCGCGTACAAAGCTCTCGGCATGTTTTTTCTCATTTCAAGACAGTCAACACTACCCGGACACGGCTTAATTAGTTTCATTCCGTTCCGGGGAGATGAGGCCAAACTTTTAATCTGAATCCATAGACTGCACAGTACGGAGCAAATGGGTTTTCCCTCTCCACTTGTGGTATATATGTACGTCCTCCGGAAATGGGGTTTAAAAGGATTTCAATATATTAACCAATAAAGCTCGTGTCATCTAAAATGTTAATATCCCTTCTCAGTTTTGTACAGGGGTAACAATAAAAACGTTAATCCATTAGGTTTAGGAATTATCCCGAGAGCAGTAGAATTTATGCCGCGCAATCAATCACGCGTCTTCTGAGTGATGAGCCAACTGACAAAAGAATCTTATCTGCTTTTATTAAAAGCCATAGCCATCGATACAAAGCCAGTAAAATGTAAAACATCCCTGTGAAGTGGGATTCATCCTGATATAATTTAAGCCGCAGAAATCAATTAATGAATAGGTAAAACAAGCGCTTTTTATGAATAAAAATAAAAACTTATTCATAAGGATTTCTGGAAAGCTGTAAATGGGGTTGTGATAGGGCGGGATCTACTTTAAAAAGAGGCATGTTGAAACATCATATAGGACCTATAATTTACATTGTTAAGCCTTCGGAATATCAGGAGGAATGATGATTTTAATAGGAGTCAGTTGAAAAAGTTGGTGAAAAGTATGAAAAATTATAATGTGAAAAAACCCCAAAAAATCGGGTTTTTTTAGAGAAAAGTTTTCGTGATGAAATTTCACAAAAGATGGAATAATTCAAAAACTCCAATATAGACTATTAGTCGAGTCAAAATAGACACAAAAAGTGCTAGCCTAAACAAAATTTCTACAGATCTGCAAATGTGTACAGATCTTACATACAACATTACAAATGATATTTCAAAAGTCCCCACCGATCCGACATGCGCTTAAAATTCTACTCTATTCTAAAATCAAGAAAAAAAGTTTATGAGCCATTTTTGTAGAGAATTGCAAGATATACAACTTTAGTATGAACTGTTTTTACGATAACACTTACCGTTTACGAGAAATTTGCGAAAAACTGATGTTGTTGAACTTTGATTTTGACATTTTTAGCGCAAGTCGGATCGGTGGGGACTTTTGAAATTCATTTGTAATGATGTATGTAAGGTCTGTACACATTTTCAGCTCTGTGGGAATTTTATCTAGGTTGAATACCTATTTTCACGGAACTATATTATTGCTGCCGAATAGGAATAAGTAACGAAAAGAGATAAAACCGAAATTAGGAAATAACTGTGCTGAATAATTGCAAAATAATCTCAAGGTACAAAAAATTAAAAACAGGACCAAGGGTCACCGTATGCATTACCCATAGAACTTTTTCGAATCTGCATGAAAACGGCTGACGATACGATGCACATATGTATCTACAATCTAGATGCAATTAACAACGAAAAATGATCGGTAATTGTTTTTGGATGTTGTAAAGAAAAGCTCTGTTGCTCAGCATTTTTGATGCACGAGTATGTAGATTAGATAATGTTTGCATAAATTCCGAAGTGTTATTTGATCAAAGCTTCTGTGCAGCTGACTTCAATTGTTTATATAGCCAATTGATCACACATCACATTTGTTTCACCTATACAAATTTTCAAATATGTTTTCAAGGTAATTCAATTCGTGGTTACTATACAAGAAGAACACTTAGCTGGACTGCATGTTGCAAATTTCAAAACGCATGCAACTGTGCACAACGATAAACAATGTTTCAGCCTAATGCATTTTTAATACTGAAATATTGTGTAAAATATTAGGTCCGCAACTAAGTTCTCGCTGTTTTTTTTTATGAATATAAAACTTTATTATGAAAAAATGGTTACAAATGAGTTATTCAAAGTACTGCCCATCGCTAGCGACAACCTTTTCCCATCTTTCTGGCAGAGCTCGAATACCGTCAAGGTAGAAGTGTTCGTCTTTTGAGGTTATCAACATCAAAATCACCGTCTTTGAAGCGACGGAACCAATCACGGCACGTTGTTTCACTTAGAGCAGCATCTCCGTAAACTTTTTGGAGTTCTCGATGCGCTTGAGCCGCCGTTTTCTTCGAATGAAAAACGAAAAGCAACACTTTCCCGCAAATGACGATTATTTGGCACATAATCAGACATTTTCACACAACCAAAAGTATATGTTCCAAAAACAAAATCACAAATGTATCAAAGCGGCTTGCTTACCATATGTCTAAGCTTGGTTCATGACGTTTTAGTAATGCTATAATCGACCAACTCTTACTACTGGAGCCATCTATTGAAAAACAGCGGGAACTTAGTTGCGGACCTAATACATATTTTGACCCTTCTAAAAAGGAAAATTCTAAAATTCGATTTCGCTCCATATTGTGGAGAGCTTCTAACATATGAGAAGTATTCGACGGTATGCTATGCGTTCAAACCAAACAGTATATTTTGTCAGAAGAAATTGTGTCAGAAAATCGGTCTCACACTCTAAAAAATTTTCGTGTAATTTTACCCTTATTATATAAGGCACTCGATAACCTCTTATAATAATGGTAAAATTACAGCGTGGTGTATTCTTAAAATTATGCATTACAAAAAGAGTAATAAAATACACTTAAATTGTTGTAAATATCCACAAAATTATCACACGACTTGGGTATTTTAGTCTCAAAAATGGTTTAATATCGCATACATTCTCAATGTTTATACACAGGAAAATTGAGCTAAATATTATGTAATTTTATAACACGTGAAGGCTAAAATTTTCCTGAGAATACACTACCGTGGCACTAAATTACACGAAATATTATTTGACAATAGCGAAAATGCTCCCAGCAATACGCTTTCGTTGTGTAAAACTACAAATTGGAATTCATAACAGCTAAGCGTACATAAATACAATTCATCATACCAAAATTTAAATCATCCTATTATATAATTTTGGCATGATAAATTGCATTCCTATATGTTTGCTTAGCTAGTATGACTTGCAATATCATGTAGTTTTAAACAACGAAAGTGGATTACTGCGAAAGTATCGAAGAGTTATTTATAATTTGGATATTAAAAAAGCACAATAAATTTTCAGTTAAATCAATCATACCTACTTAGAAATTAACTAAAATAAGTGTGTATTATAACTATATACTTTCATAATATTCAGATTTAAAGTATGCATTCATTATATATTTTTCTGCAATACTATTGGATAATTCTGGTGCAATTATTATATGTATATAAAAACTAAACACTTCCTTCATTATTTATTTTCCACATGGTTTACCAGGGTGACGTTTTGCGAATATAATTAAATAATATCATTATTCATTTGTAAAAAATATGTTTTATTCTTTCATTTTATTTATTTGTACAAAAAATTATAGTTTCATTTCATTAACACAAGTAATTCAATTCAACTATGTAAAATATAATAGGATTATAGAATTATTCTCAACCCATCCTAATCCTAAATACATATGTATGTTATACTGCTAACTTAAAAAATATATACTCGTATATGTTTTAAAGCATTAAGCTTTTTTTTTAAAATCATTTGAGATAAACATAAATTTAGTTATAAAAGCCTTTGTGCACGTTGAAATTGGGAAAACAACTTCACTCAGAAAACTTTAATGATTACGGCAATGGATTATTACTAGGTTACAAGTATTATCTGTGTTTTCTAGATGATTTCGATACCGGTGCAATTGATATTAAGGATAATTCGAAAATATTTTATTGCACTCATCCCAAAAGCATTTAAACTCCGCACATTTCCTTCCACGATGAATGTATAAATGTTTGTGATATGATTTAAGGCTACTTAAGGAGCACTCACAAATGTTGCACTGGCACATTTCACGTCTTAGTCACTCGACTGCTAACTATAGACTGAGCTAGCGTCAACGCACATACCGTAAAACAGCATGATTGCATAGAATTTGGTGCAATTATGCACAAAAATTATGTAAAATTACAACAATTTCGATTTATTATTAACTTACGTCAAAATGTATATGAAACTAGGCCAAAAGATGTAATGTTACTCAAAAAATCGGTAATACATATTACCTGCTTAAAATCCCACCTATGGGGCGTTTTTACACGAATTTTACACAAGTTTTACCATATATGACGCAAAATTACAATTACTTTTTACAGTGCTCTTATTCCCGTCAGAGTTTTACTGAGGATCCCTGTTGCGTGTCCTATTTTATAGGCTGTAAGAGAAGCAAAACCAGTTTTTTCGTGAATAGCTCGTTGATTTTATTTTTTACGGCAAAAAATAGTATTAGAAAATTGATAGTTATGATTCTGAAGCCACGCTTAACTCGGCGGTAATACCAGTGCTTTGCTGTGCAATTGCCTTAATTGCCAAGTTGTACAAACACTCGTGTGACTCATGTGCTAATGCTAAGGTAATGAAAACAAATAATTTGCCTCTTTGTACATAAATGTTTTGGATTATTTTCTAGGTTTTCTGTAATTTTTGTGATTTTTGTAAAAGATAGTATAAAAAACTCTAACTTTGTTGTTATTTTGGAATTCAGATTTGTTTGATAATAAAACATTATATATATTCTTAATATTAAAATTGAGTAGTAAGTAAGTACTAAGTATAAAAAATGTTTTACCAGTATGGCGATTATATCGGAAAAGCGCTCATAACGTTGTTATGGCAACAATGCAGCACAACCAAAAAAAAGCAAATAAACTTCCACTGATAAATAACGTTTTGTTTTAGATTACTTATATCTTTCCAGGAATAGGTTAGCATTTTTACATATACAGTCCTCATTTCGGCTCTACCGAACCGACGGCTTTTATTTATATTACTTCGGTTTCATGAAAATATGGATGGATTACTAATCATATTGAATATAAATATATTAACTTACCCTTCTATGTATAAGGCGTCCAGCATATTTCCTACTTCACTTCTCCAAGTTCAGGCTAAGCTTCTGTTTCTTGAATCGTTTATGTTCGCTATGCTGGGTGATTGGTCCGCAGTAGCTATCTAGGGTGCAAAGAATTGGGGGGAGATTTGCAAATAATATTTAAAATTTCTATTGAATTAAAAATGTCTATCGAACAGAACTCGAACATTTATGTATAAGTATGAAAATGGAATTTTCAGCAGGCGTTCTATTTTCATTCTCACAACCCTTTTTTTTAGGAGGCGGTAAATTTGTCTTCGCCCCGGGCCCAAAATTTTTCAGGGCACGTCACTGTACATAGCTGACTGACTGACACGAACACAACAAACTGTCGACTTTCGCTTATGGCTTATGGTCTACTCGAAAATTGGAAGTATATTGGGAGTAAAAGCTCTAACCGCAATTTTCGATGGGATTGCACATCTATGTATATGTAGTAATATGTACGTTATGTCTGCTTATACTAAACACCTGTGCAAAACAAATGCAATAGCCTCCTGCACCGTCATTTAAAAACGGTACTTCATCAAACGCAAATATGTAACAGGCGGGCTGAAAAGTTCGTAGGCTAGCATAGAAAAAATTATTTTTTTGATAGAATTTGATTTTATTATTCAATATAGTTCCCTTCGAGGGCGATACAACGATTATAGCGGTCATACAATTTTTCGATACCATTTTTATAATACGATTTGTCTTTAGCCTCAAAATAGGCTTCAGTTTCGGCGATCACCTCTTCATCGGCGTAAAATTTCTGTCCAGCGAGCATCCTCTTGAGGTCTGAGAACAGAAAAAAGTCGCTGGGGGCCAGATCTGGAGAGTACGGTGGATGCGGAAGCAATTCGAAGCCCAATTCATGGAATCTTGCCATCGATTTCATTGATTTGTGACATGGTGCATTATCTTGATGAAACAGCACTTTCTTTTTCTTCAAATGTGGCCGCTTTTCCGCGATTTCGTATTTTAAACGCTCCAATAACGCTACATAATAGTCGCTGTTTATGGTTTTCCCTTTTTTAAGATAGTCAATGAATATTATACCATGAGCATCCCAGAATATTGATGCCATAACCTTGCCAGCCGACTTTTGCGTCTTTCCACGCTTTGGAGTCGGTTCACCACGTGCAGTCCACTCGGCTGACTGTCGATTGGACTCTGGTGTGAAATGATGGAGCCATGTTTCGTCCATCGTCACATATCGACGCAAAAATTCGGATTTATTACGACTGAACAGCTCCAAACACTGCTTAGAATCATCGATCCGTTGTTGTTTTTGGTCGATTGTGAGCTGGCGCGGCACCCACTTTGCACAGAGCTTTCGCATATCCAAATATTCATTCACGATATGACCAACACGTTCCCTTGATATCTTTAGGGTCTCAGCTATTTCAATCAACTTCACTTTACTGTTATCAAAAATTATTTTGTGGACTTTTTTGATTTTTTCCTCGGTAACAGCCTCTTTGGGGCGTCCACTGCGTGCATCGTCCTCGGTGCTCATTTCGCCTCGTTTAAATTTAGCAAACCACTTTTCTACGGTTGATTTTCCTGGCGCACAGTCCGAATAATGTTTATCAAGCCAAACTTTGGTGTCAACAGTATTTTTTTTCGCCAAAAAGCAATGCTTTATTAACACACGAAATTCTTTTTTGTCCATTTTTTGCAAAGTAACAAAAGTTCTTTCACTCAAAATGCTATTACTCAGATACTAATAGTGCAACAGCTGTCAAATTTATACACGCGTCTTTTGACGGTTAGGGCTAACTAGAAATCATATGGATTTGATACTAGTAGCACCATCTATGTGTTAGCCTACGAACTTTTCAGCCCGCCTGTTACTATATTAACTGATCTTGTGCAATTTGCCTTATTTGATTCAGTTCTGTCACAGGCAATGCTAGTTACATTTTTTAAATAATTTCTCATAGTGTTTGGTACAACGGCGTGTATCAAATACCAATATATCATTCAATTGACATTAATGTCGTGAAGTAAATCGCGGATATTCACAAAATTTTGTTGTGAAGAAATATTATATTCCGATAAACTTATATCTACTGACTGAACAGTCGCTTCGAGTGTTATATCCATTGATAGGTTACAATGGGCTATTGACTCCTTTTCACATTACAAAACCTCGGAAAAGGACGGTATTCTTCCCATAATATGTACTTCAAAAAGTTTACCCTACTATTAAAAGCATTCATATTGCGGGAACTTTGCAAAGCATAGCATATCTATATACAGGGTTACAGGGAAAGTCGTACTGAATATTAAAAGACGTTATTATTCAGGTCATTGCTGATGGATTTGATTCTGCAATATGGTGTCCGAAACTTAACCGTTATGGAGATATTGAATTTTAAAGATTTTGTAAAAAATCCTTTATTTTTGGCTTTTTTATCGATTTTTTTCGGATTAGAGCTCCTAGGGTCCGTTTTTTATGTATCTAGTTAGAGGGCATGTCAATTAATAAAAATGATTAGCAAAAACTGAACCTTCTACCAACAGCTTAAAAAGACTGCTCGACAACGCAACGGTTAGAATTAAAGAATTTTCACTAGGTGTTTTTAACTTTGAAGCGATTTTTTTGAAAAAAATTTATGGAATTTATTCTGCGAAGTATTTTAAAAACTTCTACGCCTCTTTAGCTATTCAAAAAGTTATGATACTCGCTATTAAATAGGCAAAACATTGACCAAATAACAGTTAAGGTAGTAGAGGGTACATTTTTAGTTTGAGGTAAAAGTAGCTATAATACGTAAATAAAACAAAAAAAACAGAGTAATATTTTTATAATTCATGTTCGACATGGACACCGCTATTTCTTACACAAATTCTCATTCTTTTTCTTAAATGACTTTTCACAACAGACGTTCGCAGGTTCCGCCTCATTTCCTCAGCCGCATCAATAATCTTTTTTCTTCCTGCGGTCTCAGGTATGTCATTTTGAATCTTGGCGTTTAGTCTTCTCATGTAATTTTTCCGTGGTAGATGTGTTATCCGTGCTCTTCGATAATTTTCTGTAAAATCTGCGTGACTAACAATATTCAAATTGAAGATAAACAGCACGCATATCAGAAAAGAAAGTCTATGGAATCAGAAAAATTCCCAAGCACTCTCTGCGACCAGTAGCAAAAAACCCTATCGACTGGAGGAATGAAGTGCAGACGGCTTGCAATTTTAAAAGGGGGGGGGGGGGGGGGGGGGGGGGGGGGAAGTAAGGTTGCGTCCTTCTTGGCATGATTCCAACCCTTCTGGTGATCTTAACAAAAAAAGATTCTTAATCAGTAATAATGTCGTTATCGACTGAAATCGAAAAAAATTTGTTTAACAAAATGGCGGCTGTTTGAACAAAAAATGATTTTTCGCTCTTTTTTTCAAAATTTTGAATTTTTTAAAAATATTATAGTAAATAACAATTTTTTTTACATAATTCGGCTTATGTAGGGATCAGCTGTGTTGGTCCGTTCGCTTTGAAATTTTGCAGGTGGCTTCCTATAGGCCTCAAACTAAGGCATGTTAATTATTTAGGGCGGCTGGGCCCTAGTTTGCGAAATATTCAACTTTTAATTTTGACGAAACGTCAAAATCAAAAGTTGCATATTTCGGACAATTCTTCCACTTTCACTGGAATTACAGGTAGCCACCTGCAATTACACTCCCTATTACCCACTTTTTTTCAATTCACTGCACTCTAAACCCTGGAAAAAAAATAATATTAATGAAATATTAAATTGGAAACTCTTACCTGTCAAGTCTGTCCATTGTTTATATTTTATATGTTCTTTTCTTACATTGCAGGTGGCACCCCTGCAATTTGCAGATGGCTCCCTCTGGAATTTCACTAGTCCCTTTTAGATTTGTTAAGAAACATTTTTATTCAAGAATTTCATTATTATTGTTAAATATTTGCAAAATATTATTATATTATTATATATATATATATATAATATATTACAAATACATATTATATTATTTACCTTTTACAAAATGTCTATTACAACTTGCGTTCTTTTGAAAAATATCTACTGACTGAGTATTTACCTTTTACAAATTGTTTATTACAACTTGCGTTCTTTTGAAAAATATCTACTGACTGAGTATTTACCTTTTACAAATTGTTTATTACAACTTGCGTTCTTTTGAAAAATATCTACTGACTGAGTATTTACCTTTTACAAATTGTTTATTACAACAAATGCAAATATTTAACAATAATAATGAAATTCTTGAATAAAAATGTTTCTTAACAAATCTAAAAGGGACTAGTGAAATTCCAGAGGGAGCCATCTGCAAATTGCAGGGGTGCCACCTGCAATGTAAGAAAAGAACATATAAAATATAAACAATGGACAGACTTGACAGGTAAGAGTTTCCAATTTAATATTTCATTAATATTATTTTTTTTCCAGGGTTTAGAGTGCAGTGAATTGAAAAAAAGTGGGTAATAGGGAGTGTAATTGCAGGTGGCTACCTGTAATTCCAGTGAAAATGGAAGATTTGTCCGAAATATGCAACTTTTGATTTTGACGTTTCGTCAAAATTAAAAGTTGAATATTTCGCAAACTAGGGCCCAGCCGCCCTAAATAATTAACTTGCCTTAGTTTGAGGCCTATAGGAAGCCACCTGCAAAACATCAAAGCGAACGGACCAACACAGCTGATCCCTACATGTTCCCATAATTCTAGTTCCAACGATAGCGGGATATATAAAAAAGTTCCACGCCAAATTTCAAGTTAATCGGTTCATTAGAACTTGAGAAATCATATCAGCCGTGTTGGAAAAAGTATAATAGCTTTGAGAAAAACGCGTTTAAAGATTTGAGCAAAGTTTTAGGCAGTCTGTACTTACATTTCATTAATCGGCGATTCCTGCTCCATACATTGGGCCAACACCTGCTCTACGATAGCTCAGAGCAAACTGAGCTGCACACACACGTGTGTATAAAAGACTTTCTGTAGGATGATTCATCCTCAGGTAGCCAGGGAACATCTACCGCCTATTGTTCGATTCACTATGGCAGGTCCCGTTTACTCGCTGTGTCACCAAAATAGCCATAATTCGGTAAATATTTGGAATTTTTAAAATTCCTTTGGAGGTTATATTTTTGAAGGTCTGATCTTTAAAAATATGAAAAAAAATCGATTTGTTCAATATTCTAGACTAGACCCCCTTGCTTGACAGCACCATCAGACATACAAAAAACCTTAAAAACAAATCGTGGAAGAGGTTTTGCTCCTCAAGGTGCGATGCTAATTACTTAACTTTTTCCGACTTAGGTACGTAACGAATTAATTTGTAGTTTGGTTATATCATATAATAACTACATCAGTCGAATCAAGTTTATTCTTTATAAAGTCCCAAAACAGTTCTGTAAATTCGTAAATTGTAAACGTAAATCTGATAGTCATCCCTCCACCCTCGGCCTTGGTTCTCAGAGTACTGGCGATCCTCAATTGATTGCTAATCTTCTTAGTGACTTTTTTAGTACTGCCTTTCTGGATTTTGCTGTGATATTATTCTTAATGATTTTTAACATTTGACGAAGCTCGCGCTGATTTCCTTAAACCCAAAGATTTAATTTTTACGAAAGTGTTATTTCTGAATGGATCTTGCAGCTGTTTGATAATATTATTCTTGTGATCCTTGCGGTGTTCCCTCTTGTTTTGTTAAAAGGTGCGGCCCTCACTGGTCCCTATTTGTTGTTATTTATTTAATTTATCTATTTGTAGTGGTGTCTTTCCGTCATCTTGGAAGTTGTCAATTATCAATCCGCTACACAAGAAGGGCAACCAATTTGATATTTCTAATTACCGACTCAATGCCAACCTCTGTTGTCTTGGGAAGTAATTTGAAGCCTTGGTTTGCGATGTTCTATATTTTCATTGCAAACCGTTCCTGTCATCTTTTCAGCACGAATTCGTGAAGGGTGAATCGACCACGACTAACATGTTAGAGTTTTCTAATTACTACATATTAGCTATTGAAGCTTGTAAACAAGTCGTTTGCTTTTTTACGAATTTTAGCAAGGCTTCCCTTCTTGTTTTGTCAACTGGATTCAATCCTATTTGTCTGAACGTACTCAAAAGGTTATTTTCCCAAGGGCTCTTTCTGATGCCATTAAAAATACCACAGGTGTACCGCAAGGCAGCCATTTGGGTCCATTGCTTTTCATCATTACATCAATGATGTATCTTTGATTGCTTCCCGCTCGAAGATTCTTTGCTACGCTGATGATGCTAAGATTTTTCGAACAGTGTCTAGCATCACTGACTGTCAGCTTCTAAACTCTGACCTGGAAGCCTTCCTAAATTGGTGTGAAGTAAACTGTCTCCCTTTAAATGTCAGTAAATGTACCTGCATGACCTTTGCACGTATGAAACTACCACTGAATTTTAATTTTAGTATTGACGAATCTCCCATAACTAAACTTGACAAAACCAAAGATCTCGGCGTCCTGCTTAACTCGAGGTTTTCATGTGAGGATCACATCGAGATCATCGTAAACAGGGAAAATGCTACCTTGGGGTTCATTAAGCGATGGTCCAAAGATATCGATGACCCTTACATATCGAATCTTCTTTATTGCATTTTCGTTAGACTACCTGAAATATGCTTGTCCGGTCTATTCCCCATTTTACAAGGTTCATATTAATCGAATCCAGGCCGTCCAACTAAGGTTCGTAAGATTTGCACTTCGGAGCCTTGGAACGATCATTCCGTTCTACCTCCTTATAGGGACAGGGTTGGACTAATTTCTCTTAGCACTTAAGAGGAAAGACGTGACAATTCCAGAAATGTTTTTGCTTTCGACTGTTTGGAGGGAACTATTAATTCGCCAGAGTTGCTACCAACATTTAAAATCTCTGTCCCAGAACGTTCTTTGAGGCATTCATGATTCAGAAGGGATCACATCTGAAGCCGAATTATGGCGCACTTTTTGGATAAATAAGCAGCAGCAGGACTTTGAAAGTATTCGAATAGCGGAGTTAATACAAGTAGCAGAATCTTTTTACCCGAAGGTGAGGAGAGCCCTAGAAATTTTACTGGGAATGCCTTATTCCACTGCTAAAATTCAAAAGTCATTCAGCACACTAAGACTCGTAAAAAAGTGGCTAAGATCGACTATGATCGCAGACAGATTAAATTGGCTTTGTATGCTCAATGTACATAGATCTCTTTCATGGAAGACATCATAAACCATTTTGATGAAGACCCTCGAAAGATACTTTCAAAATAGATACAATAGCTATTTTAAAAGTAACTTTCGAGGGTCTTCAGCAAAATGGTTTATGACAAATTAAAGAATTTATATAAAAAATTACCTATTTTAATTTATGTTTATTTATTTGACTAGGTGCTTATAAAGAATCCCTTTGCCCCCCTCCCGGCCTAGAACCTGGGTACGCCCAATGCCCATGGCAAAGGGCATCGATGAATCTCAGGCAATGCAATTCTAATCATGGTGTAACTCGGTCAGCTTCTGATGTTGACAGCGCAACGAGCCATAAACAGAAAGTCCTTGGCATTAATTGATTTATATTGAGTGATCAATTAACCGTCGATATGGAGCAAGACGCAATATTTTGCAAACGCTTTCCAGAATATATGTTACGATCCTCTGGGATTCTTTTCTCCGTACACACTGAGGTTGAAGATTTTGTTCCAATTTGCTTGGCCTCATTGCCGAATGATTTACTTCAAGTGTGGAATGATTATCGTCGAGATTTATTCGTACTGAAATATTTCACTTTTCCGAGATGTGTCCTCAGTAATGGTAAAATTATAAGTAATGAAATTCACATATTCTCGGACACAAGCTTTAAGGGATATGGCTGCGTAGCTTCTGTTCGAACTATTGATGAAACTCGAGGAGTAACTGTCAGGTTCCTAATTAGCAAAAATCGTGTTGCACCCCTGAAAGATAATGGAGTAGAGAATCTTACGTTGCCCCGAGTAGAGTTAACTGCTGCAGTGCTTGCTTCCATATTATGTGATTATCTCCGTATAATTCTGAAAATTAATTTCAAAGAATTGGACCAACTCCAAAATTACTTTGTATTGGATTTTTGGCGCAAATCGTGTTAAAGAGATAAAGGAATTTACAAGTAGAGAAGAATGGAGACATTGCCCGGGAGTTGATAATCCGGCTATCTTGCTTACTAGAGGAGTAAAGGCGAAACTACTGATTGCATTTACGGTGTGGAAAGATGGACCAACTTGGCTAAAGGATCATTCGATAAACCGGCGATAACGTTAACCTTTCCGGTTAACGGTTTCCTTAGAGGTCGAAGCGGAAAATCAAACGCCGTTTTTCAATATGGATGAACCGCTCCTACAATTCAACGATAATAGTAAGTGGAGGAAACTATTGAGGACAACTTTTTATTGATTTCGATTTATGGATCATGCTACAGAGAGGTGTCGTCTTAAATGTGAGCATTCCAAGATTTTAACCAAGTTCTGAATAATATTGGATACGATAAGTATACTCAAAATGCATGGTTCCGGGAAAAAATTAATTCCGTGAATAGAAATCAAAGATTATCTAAAGCATTTAAAACGCAGACGCTATGTCCTGTTATGGATGAAAACAAAGGCTTTTTACGGATAGAGTCCCCCCTCCCGAAAAATATTCCTGGCTACGGACCTGGACCGAACGGTCTAATTGTAAGTGTATGGGTAACCCAGACCAACCTTTTTGCCCTTTTAATCTACATCTACATCTACCCGTTTAAAATCTATTGACGTATGCATGTTTCGCGAACAGAAGGAGAGGTACTATTTGATTCCAAGAAAAAAACAAAGAACAATAAACAGACTATTGGATTTTAACCACCTGATTAAACACCTCAAACCCAAAATTTTTTTCGAAGTTTCATATAAAAGCACCTGCTAAGATTCATTTTCGATGTGTCTCATTGTGCCCAAAAAGTCATTTCGTGATGTTTGCTTGTGTTGTAAAATATTTGGCACTAGTTGCAGTGCTCAGTGCAGTGTCTGAAGCATATATCATGTGAAGTCATACATTTATGGTGGTATGACGGTACCGTTGGTAAATGTAGATCCCTTCACAGGTTTCACAACTGTTAAGAATCAGGGAGAATTTCCATATTTGGTTGCCCTAGAAACCCAAGGTAACCACTTCTGTGGTGGTGCCCTTATCAAGGCTGATGTCGTTGTCACTGCTGCTCACTGCTTAAGACCTTACAGACCAGAGTATATTAGTGTTCGTGCAGGAGGTGTTCTACTTGTCGAAAATTCTCAAAACGTACAAGTACGGCAACTCTCCTATTACCTAATGCATGAATCGTATGATCATGAAAATATCAATAACGACATCGGTCTGATTAAATTGGCCAGCAAATTCACCTTGAACAACATCGTTGGACTCGTCAATCTAGCAAGCTCCGGGTCCAGTTACATCGGGCAAACAGCTACCATAGTCGGTTGGGGGCAAACGGAGAAATCAACTCTTGCTCACGTCGTTAAAAAATCAACAGTTAGCATCATCACGACAAAACAATGTGCTCAGTACTTCCATCCAGTGCAGACCATTACCCACAACATGATATGCGGATTAGATAAGACACGACAAATTCGTGGTATCTGCACTGGAGATTCAGGTGGTCCCACTGTTATTCATAATGCTGGAAATCCTACTGGAGATGTTCTAATCGGCGTTAACTCTTTCGTCAATAAGCCCGAGGAACATTGTGACACAAGATTTCCTTCAGTGTTCGCCAATATCGCCATGTTCAGGCCATGGCTGGACAGAGAATTGAGTACCAGATTTTAAATTTAGTTGTTAAGGAAACCAATCCTTCGTGTCATAAGTGTATTTAATAATAATAATTGTAATAATCATTTTAAAATTATTAATTTGGACTTTTATTTGACCATCTTAAGGGGGACCACTAATGTGAAATTTTAAAAAAAATCGAAAAAATTTTTGTTAAATAAAAAAAATAACGTTTAAATAATTTTTTTTTTATTCAGAAAAAAATTTTTTTGTATTATTCAATAGCTAAATAATATCATATAATTATCATAACAAGATTGTATTTCATTTTCCGCAACAAAAAAAATCTTTGAAAACTCTCAAAATCTAACCTCGGACATGAGACAACCCCCTTAATAAATTTTAGTTGATTGTTCTCTTCTATTTGGCCGGTGACATGCATTTTTTTTTGTAATTGATTTACATATATGATGCTAAACTATCATCTAGCGAAATTTGAATTAATTCTACCGTTTTTTTAGTTTTCGATCCAGCCTCCTTAAATGTATGCTAAGCCAGTCCACGTGTGTAATGACGCCACTAACACACGTTTCATGTCGTTTTTTGTTAAGTGGTCTGAAAGATGAAGGAGGAGGCATGAAATTCGTAGAAAAGATGTTGTTTTACTAGGAATCTATAACGGCTATGGGAAAGTGTGGAAATCGGGATGGTTTAGGACGACATACCCGGAGTGAATTGCAGGGGCGGAATTTGTGAGGTGCGTCCACGCCATTCTGGGCCAGACCTCAAAAATTCTTAGAAAACCGCACCCTGCCTGTATTCCATGCCGTTGCGCAATGGTAATCAAATCATATTGCGCAACACTTTACCGAAATGGGTGACTTTTTCCAGAGATTGCAATATCCCAGAGAGATTGTTTATAAATATTAAGGGGATTCAAATGACAAAAACCTCAATATTATACTTAGCGCGAGGAATTTAAGGAAAACAATCTTATATTGGTAATTAAGCCGCCGCCGCCGGTCCGTTGCTACACGAAACATCAATGTTGAGCGATGGCGATATCAAACATCGTGACTTCGATGCTACGAGCAAATAATCGAACCGACTTATGACATTAAACTTGGTTTTGCGATTCTTTTACTTATCTCTGTATGCAGGTTTATTCGGGTACTCACCTATAAGCGGTGCCCCTTAATTGAATAGCGCATCGACGGAAAATTACTGCAAAAAGTCGCACTCGTCCCATTTGCGACATATTTAATAAAGTATTTAGTACTTTTGCAGTACAGCATCGATGTTAAAATTACGATGATAATCGGACATCGATACTTAGCTACAGATGTTAGCATTATGCTGACATTTCTTAACATCGATCATTCCTAATTTCAGCGAAAATGTAAGCAATTTCATTGCGCCAAAACGGACCACAATTTCTTTATTTATTCGAGAAACTCGGACATGGACTGGCAATTCCGAAGTTCGCCGGGAAACCCGTGTACCCGTGTAAGCAAAAATTTCAAACAATGCCGAAGTTTGCCGAGCAACCCGTGTACCCGTGTACTTACACGTAAAATGGTGTGCGAATAGACACTGCCTAATTTTTAATTTTTTTTTTCAACCGAGTGTCATGTAACGGGCAATACCTTCTAGTCTAATAAACTTTCTGTTTTTTTTTATTTCACGCACCGTGAAGGTCGCTTAACTGCAGCAGTGGGGGGACTTTTTTTTTTGGGAGATTGCGAATAACTCGCTGAATTTTAAATTTTTTAGTCCAAAAGTTTTATCATGTATTTACTATATATCCACAAAACTATCCTTAAAACATAAAAACATTCCATGTAGTAGTTTTCTTTAAAAAAATTCCCAAATATCACCTTTTTTTGGGGGGTCACACTAGTGGTCTCCCTTAAGTAAATAGAGTACCTACTAGAAATCTTCAACCATACATGTACAATAGAAGGACTTCTTTGAACGGAGTACAATACCTACAATACAATAGTGTCCATTTGAGATATTTGTTTTGCTGGAGCCTTTGCACTTGGCCATTTGGTCGAGCGTCAGGCCACGAGAGCAGCGAAGCGTTTGTTTGCACCGACCTAAACGAAGGTGAGGCGTGTGGGAATTTCAATGTTTCAATCGGCTCCAAGCCATTGTGGGGGTAGGGTTCCAAGATGTCGTGAGATTCTAGGAATGAGCATGGGTACGAATACGAAAACTCGAAGGCAAATTTTTAGAATTTTAGTTGATGACGACGGCGCACAGTGGGCTGAATCGTCGAAAAGGTGGCCATTAATTCAGTTTCGATGTTAGTGTACTGAATATATGTTTTTAGGTCGCTCATGAAGAATTTGAAACCCAAAGTGAAAAAACAAACAAAATAGCTGACTGAAAATGATGGCTCCTATAAAAAAAACATGAATTTTTTTGTTCTTCGTTTTTTTTTAGTTTTAATGAGTAACTTGTTTTACATTTTAAAGTAAGTCAATTATAATAAATACAATTCTGGTTTTTTCAAACGTATCATTTTGTTCCATCATCGTCGGAATCTTCACTACAACTAGAATCTGAAACGTCATTTTCATGATTAGAATCATTCGCAAAACTCTTCATCGATAACAAAAGTTGAATTGCTTCCGGAGACAAACTTTTGCTCGGTTTTGGGTTGTTTTTCCTTGGCTAGAAATATATGGATCTGAAGTCAACAAAAGGCGCTTGAAAACATCTTCCATAGTCGCTTTTCTTGAACATTTTCGAGAGTAATTTTCGCGAAACTTTTTTATATCCTTATTCCTTGCCTCCTGCGCTTCCTCGGACATCTGCCCTATTGGTAATGGAGCGTAGTCTTTGACTTCGTGTCCGTGAATGAGCAGTTTATGTACTGCTTTCGGCATGCAGTACAGCTCCACGAACCGTTTTGCCGTTTCCAGACAGTACATTCTAAAAGCTTGGACGTTGATCGCGAACCCACTAGACATAGTTTGCAAAATCGCGTGACATTTCTTGATTAAATCCATGTCAACCCCCAAGATTTCAGATAACTTTTCAACGTTTTCGAAAAATCGCCTCGCTGTATTGCCGTCATTGCTAGTACCGAATCCTGCTTTTGGACGGTCTGCATTCAAATGCAACACTTTCTTGAATTCCGCTTGAATGCCGTGCTTCCTTTCTTTAACACCGTTTTTTTCTTCGTTTGTTCGGGCCTGCCATTTCCTAATGTCTAACTTGTATCCTACATGTAGGAAGCATTCAAAAAAACGAATCCACACATGAAGACTCGACAATCCGAACTCGAGTTGATTAATATCAATTTGTTTAGATGCCATCAGCTCGATGTTGTTGAACTCTTTTGATGTGCTTTTGTGCAAGTAGCATCGAAGAGTAGAGCTTGTCTCTGCTACCGCGTCACAAACTTTTTGATCGATCATTGTAAAATGTAGAGAATAAATGTTCGAATGAAAGGGTTGAAGGTCATGAATTTGATTTGAAATGTATTTTTTCTCGTCAAGTGTAGACTCAACCGTTCCCTTCAGAAACTGGAGCCTTATCGGGCGACAATAACGCGGAGAAGAGGGCCTTGGATTCTTCCAAAGAACAATTTCTTTTTGCGAACCATCATCTAACCCAACAATTTGCAGTGGAACTAACGACGTTAAAAAATTTGAGCATCAGAACTCGTTTCATTCTTAAATCCTTGTTTATGCTCGCTTTGCCCCGAGCTCACATCACAACCCCATTTACATATCATCTGAATATTTTTGATAACTGACGAATTAATAGAGTTAAGAACCTCGGTTTGAGTGAATAGGATTCCGTTGCAAGTGTGATCAAGTAAACTTTGCAGCGAGACCTCTGCTGACGTGTCTGATACTACTATGTTATCGGGATAGCAATGTTTTTTAGCTTCAACAACCATCTCATAAGAGGGATAAGCCGGAAAGTTTTTACTTCTTAAATATTGACGTAGATCTTTGTACTGTTGTTTCGTCCGTTTCAAATGAACAAAATCTACTTCATCCCCAGACATCTCAGATTGACCGGAGTTTGCAACTGAAGTATAGGCTTTTCTATAATTGCTTGCCCTACGGGGCGTAGTGGTTGTGACATCTTGGAAAACCTTTGCAGCATCTGTGGTTCCTGACGAACGTAGGCTCATTTGAGTTGCGTAAGCCAGCTCCTGCGCACCATAGGAATCGCGTAAACTCGAAGTCCTCCTCCTTTTTGTTCTTTCACTCGCGCTCTCAAAATCGATTACAGTACCACATGGCCTGCCTTTTGGATTTGGTGCAGGCGTTCTTTCGTTTTGTCCAGTAGTGTTCTATAAAATTCAATATGAATTTCTTAGTATATATTTTTTTATGAATTTAATTTTCAAAAGTCCAATCAACAAATTAAAATCGAATAGTCCCGTGCACCTACCCCCCCCCCCCTTTCGAATACACACCCCTGATAGACCGTTTAAAACTAACTAACCGTAATTATTCCTGAGGATTCCAGCCACTCTTTGTTGCTTTTGAAGAAAAAGTCAGCCTTCCTGGAAGCTTTGTCCCATTTCATCGTACACACCATTTTCTTTAAGCTGATTTTGTCGATCTATGATGTGGTGACAGGGCCACCATTAAACGCAGCTAAAACTTCCGCTAAGTCATTTAACTGGTTGTCCAGAGTCAAATGAAGCTTGTTTTTCAGAATTTCGAAAATCTGCACACCAACGAGTTAGTACCTGAATCTGAAACACGTTCAAAAAGTGGGTGGTTGCGTGACAAAGTTAAGGAGACAAACAAAACAAAACAAAGCAGAATCGCAGATATTCGGAGCTAAAGTTAATTGAATGTTATTCGAGATAGTATTACCTATAATAAAAGTCATTTCAAGATGCGATCTGATATGATAAAAAATATAGGTCTATTATATTACAAACCAATCTATTTTTATAATCGCTTGAAGAGCCTTAGTTATATAAAAAATACATTAGGTAAAATGTCTAGACGAATGTAAAATTTGTACTTAAAAAAATCTACATACCTTCAGCATCACTATCCATCGCAAGAATTTGGAAACCAACACTCACGACAAAAGTAATCCACTCCTTTCTCTAATAAGAAAATAGCCCGTGCCCGGTATATATTGTGCTCACGGCTCGTGCGAGCATATACTGGATGCTACAGCACGCACATGCGAACGCTCTAGCACTTGTCCCCTTACAATTTCGCCCCACGTATACTTTACCTACGTATATAACGCGTGTCGACCAAAAACGATAAATTTTTTTTTTCATTTAATGGCCACCTTTCTGACGATTCAGCCCACTGTGCGGGCGCACAGTGGGGCGAATGGCCTGTTTCGCTGGGCAAAAGTCGAAAAATTGAGTTAGCGCTCTGAAACTCGGTATTATATGGTTTTCGGGGGCGCTGATTACGAATCTGATATCGGATTTATAAAATTCAAAATGGCGGACCGGACGTGACGTAATGTTTTACGAAAAAATTGAGTTAACGCTCTGAAACTCGGTATAATATAGTTTCCGGGGGCGCTCATTACGAATCTGATATCGGATTTCTAAAATTCAAAATGGCGGACCGGAAGTGACATAGTTATTTGTATTTGTTATACGATTTTCTCATGGGATGATTACTAATAATCACAGTAAAATAATACTACGTAAATACAGTTTTTTTAGTTTGTTATTATATATTCGCATATAAAAATAGTACAGAAATATAGAAAGTATACAGTATAGAAAGTTTCACATATTCAAACGCCGAAATCATAATCGTCATCTTCTGTCCCACCAAACTCATTGTTATCTACATGTAAATTAGCTACCGGAAGTAACAGATTAACAACATCAACAGGCAAAGGTTTGCTACCAGTCACCTTTAGTTTTTCAAGGCTCGTAATTAGTGGATCCGAAGAAGCAAGAAGACGATGGAACATATCTGACATTGTTTTGTCACGTGAACATTTTCTTGAAAAATTTTCTCGATAGCGACGAATATCCTTATTTCTTGCTTCTTGCGCATCCTCAGATATAATTGGCCAATGGGTAATGGGGCTCGTTCAATAATTTCCGCTCCGTGCATCAATACAGTGTGTACCGATGTTGACATTGGGTAAAAAGAATACAATTCAACATATTTCTTTGCAACATCCAAGCAATATTTTTTGAAATTTTCTACATTGACTGCAAACCCACACGATATGGTTTGTAAAATTACTTTACAACTCGCTATAAATTGCTCGTCAATATTGAGAATTTAAGCTGCTAAAGAAACGTCTTCCTAAAATCGTCGAGCATTATTCCCATCATTGGTATTACCTGCACCCTGTTTTGGAGCATCAATATTTATACTTAAATGAGCCTTGCGATCAGATACTCGTTGTTTATCTTCTGTAGAACGAGCTTGCCTTTTCCCACTGCCATCGAGTTTATATGCTAAATGCAACATCCACTCCATAAACCTAATCCAGGCATGCAATGAAGCAATTCCGAACCAAAAATTCTCTTGATTACACGATTTTGTACTAACAAGTTCCAAATTGTTAAAATCTTTCGACGTTAACTTACAAATATAACACCTCTGAGAGGAACTTGTATTAGTTATCGCGTTTCTAACCTTTCCGTCTATCATTGTAAACGATAATTCATAGAGAACTTCGATGTTCCTATCTTGAAAGTATTGAAAGAAGCGAGCCACCACCTACGGCGCACGTGAAATTATGCAGCGCGTCACTCTAACAGCTGTAACTTTTCTTCGGGAGAAAACCATATGAAACCGGCTTTCAAAGCGCTAACTCAATTTTTTCGTAAAACATTACGTCACTTCCGGTCCGCCATTTTGATTTTTACGAATCCAATATCAGATTCGTAATCAGCGCCCCCGAAAACCATATAATACCGAGTTTCAGAGCGCTAACTTTTTCGATTTTTGTCCAGCGAAACAGGATCATGCAGCGCGTCACTCTAACAGATGTAACTTTTTTTCGTGGAGAAACGTGGAGCTAGTTACTTGGCATACAAAAACTAGACACTTCATCTAACGTTTTCGTGAAAGAATCAGAGCGCAACCTCGTGAAACAAAAAACGTAGCTCCAATTGAATTAAGAAAAAAAGTTCATTTAAGGGAAGTGCAGTGTCATACTTAATAATAATGGGAGTAAACAAATATAAGTTGTAGCGAAAATTCAATCACATATTATTATTGTACATACCTTCGCGATCAATATCCATTTTCAAGCACTCAAATCGGACACTTAGTTACCAAAATATTAACGTTCAAAGTTTACGTATTATAAACGTTGCCTGAGCGTCACACCTGCACGTGGTCGAGGGCTAACTTTGAAATGACGCAGAGGGTCAGGTAAACAACCCATCGACCCATCTCTTACAGATTTATATGCCCCAAAGTCCCCTCTATCAAACTATGATGAAATAAAATGAAAATTGAAACCTTCGATTTTCGACTTTTGGCCAGCGAAACAGGCCATTCGCCCCACTGTGCGGCGGCGGGTGGATTTTGAAAGCAATATTTAAAAATTTTGTATGCTGTGATAAGTAATTGTTTCATCCAGGCAGATTTTTCAATTTTGTATTTGCCTGTTCAGATTTTCAGTTAGGTGATTTCCTAGGTATATACGGAAATTTGAATTGAATTTCATTCATTCGACTGGGCATCTGTATTACTTATCTGTGGGAACAGGTACATCACCTTTCGATTATCCAGTTGGCAGTTTATAATTATTATTTATCTATTATCCCTCTGTGACTGACGTGGTACTCTGACAGACACCGTATACAGAAGAATATGTTATAGTTCATTGGATTGTTCCAATATGGACTGCTCTCTCGCAGTACCATCATACGACAGGTTTAGAAATCAGTCAGTAATGCCTGCTCTCCAATGGGCATGCCAACCACTAACCAACCAACAAAAATGCTGCTGCCTTTTCCTTCTCATTATAAAATGAGTCTCCCATCTTACTCGTGTTTTGGTCGACATGCTCTAACTTTTCCTTTGTGTTAGTTAAACCATTTGAGTTGCCGCATTTAATTCAGCACTTTTTAGCAGTGGTTCGGGCCCTAGATACGTATTTAGTACATGAAATTTGTCAAAGTTCAAGCAAAAGTGAGCTTAAGCTCAAGTAAATATGTGTCAAAGTGTGTAGAAACGAAGAAATGAAATTTATTAAGCAGCTAGTTCTGCTAAATTAGTTAATTGTTAAAAATAAATAAAATAAAACTTAGTTCGTTTCTTTGCATTACATCGATCACAACAAACAGAGCTTTCTGACTGTTCACATCTACATTGATAGAATTACGTACGAACGCATTTTGTCAGCCAACTGGTCACTGGTCGGTTAGTGGTAGGCATGCCCATTGGAGAACAGGCATAAGAAGCGGATTTCCGCAGCGGGTACACGTGTGGAAGTACATGGCGTGGATATCTAAGAGTCTACCACGTCAGTTAAATCGAAAGTTGCTGACAGACAGCTACATCAGTAAAATCGCGATAATTCCATAGTGTCTACCAGACTCCACATGAACGGAGTAGCATACATGAGTACAGACATAAGTTTAGCATGAGTATTAGCTATTGCATTTTTATGAAGATAAAAACTGCGAGATTTTTTGTTGATGAATTTTTTATATAACATATTAGAAAATTTTAAAAAATGTTCTAGGGTTAAATGAAACATGTATAACTTTAAAAAAACGTTTCAATTTCATTAGTTTTCTTAGTTTTCTATTAGGTAGGTATACATTTCTTGGGGAGATTCTTGTTTCCTTGGCCCCGCTTTTTGGGAACGGGGTCCCAATTTTTAGGAACGGGGTTCGAAACATTTTGCTGTGCTAATTTAGGGAAAAATAATGAAAAAATTCTATCTCGATCCGTTTTCGAGATATAGGGCAAAATAGTTAATACTTGACGAGCCACCTTAATTGGGAAAACTTTAAGTTTTAGGAAAATTCTATTATATTATTATAATTTCCCTTTTACAATCTGCCGGTGGAGTTAATTTTCTCTTACAAAGGAATGCAAAGCACAGCGAAATGTTTCGAACACCGTTCCCAAAAAGCGGGGCCAAGGATACAAGAATCGTGCCCATTTCTTATTTTATAATGACAAAATTGAATTATTTATTACTAATAGTAGTAATATTCCAACTTCAACATAGTGTCCATCAAACTACCACATCAGAGTTACATCAGTCACAGAGGGTTAAGCACTTGAAGCAAAAATATTGGTCCTATTAAATGGTTGCTAATAATACCAGTGCAAACATACACTGAATTACACTAGAGTGACGTCAGGCTTATCCTATGTGAGTTTGTGACACCATCCCTGGTGAATTTCGATTCATCCGTCCACAGAATTCGGTCCAGACCAGCCATGTTCTCTATGTCGCATTCCAGTAGCGAAGCGAAAATCTCCTAACTTCTCTGGAAATATATTTCCTGTATTTCTTTGACTCATATATGATTATATAGACATAGTCTCTCTCGATGAATATCTCTGCAAACTTTAACTGGAGATACATCCCGTACAACCGCTCAAAAATGCAGATTTTTATAAAATTCCGCCAAAGGTTTTCTACGCACCTATTATAAATTATATGTATATTCTTTTTCTACCAGTACATATTGTACCTTCTTTGAAAGGTGATAGGATAAACCATTTAATAAAAATAAAAAGAAGTGTGTGAATTACATGAATTTTAGAGAAAATTTGGAAATTTAGGATATTTTAAAACATTTCCATTTTCAATTTCTCAAGTGACTGTACCTTAAATCTTAGAAGTAGGTGAACATTGTTATGTAATACATACTTATATTCCGACTTAAAAATCCAAAAATAGAATGCAAGAAATTAGGGGGCAAATATTCCTGAAAATGTTTCTTGAAAACTCTCTTTTCCTTTCCCCCTTTATTCACGAAGGCAGTGGAGTTAAAATTTGGGAAAAATATGGAGAGGTATACTTATTCATATTTTACAGAAACTTCCAACATTTTCGTTGTATTTGTACCGATTTTTTCAATAAAATTTATTAAGAGAGCCTAAGATATATTTTAATGCTTCAAAACGTGCAATGGCATATAGTTTCCCGTATTCGTATAAATAAATGTGAAATTACAAATTATTCAGTCAAGCAGTCACATCAAGAGCATTTATTTCTGACTTCATGGTATGGACACCCTGTCCGCGTTTTGCGAAGGGCAAGCGGCCACAAAAGCAACAGCACTGGACGTCGTCGTCAGATATCATAAATGAGAACACGTCCAGCCCGTGAGAATGCAGTTAGCAGTTAGTTGCCGGACCACAATAGAGCCATATCTCGTCCGAAAGCCGAAAGCACAAACTATAAAAAGGGCAGCACTGTACAGAGTACTTACAGCGGGAGCATTCACAAGTGGCAGCCATAGAACATCAGACACAGGATTCCTATCCAGGCCATATTTATTAAAATTTAATTCCGCAGTCATGTGGTCCCGAGCGCTGGCCACGGTTTTTATAATTTATTGCCTTAATACAGGATTTTGCGAAGGTTCGTACAGTTTTTATTCACATAATAATCCGGCTCCTAACCCATTTGCCTCGGGCCAAAATCCGCTGACCCACATGCCCAGCCGCATACGGGGGGTTTTAATAACTCGCCGAAATAATTTTCAAGTTCTCCTTCCTTTCGATCTGTACTTGCTTTTCCTTTGTAGTTTCAGAATTACTCGATTTATCCTGCACGAGTGATTCGGATTGCGAATACTTCCGGAGGACTGGTCAGAATGTCACGTGTTCCGTGGAAAAGTGTGTCTGCGAAAGTATCGATAATCAACAGCCAGTCGACTGTGAACCTACGGTTTGTTTGGTGGATTTGTGGTTTTGCGTTCGGCACATTAATTTCGTTTTCATTTGCAAGGATTTGAGGCAAAATAACATCATCGGTGGCCACTGCCCGTGTCGCATGGAAAACGCCTTTTGCGACAGCACCAACAAAGTATGCCTCTGCAATACCGAGTTCATAGCCAGCTACGATAAACGAAGGTGTATTCGCAGTAAGTTTCCATTCATTTACTTAAATTTGCTTAGGAATTCTAGCCTTAAATTCATACGAAAAATGAACTACGTAGGAACTTCACAACAGTAATATTTTTGTTATTACCATAATTACAAAAAAATTATTTGGTGTTTTTATTTGAATTCACCCGGAAAAAGAAACGGGCATTTGTGTATAAAAGTGGGCTATATTTTCTGTTTTTGAAGAGGCCATCGATAAAACCTACGTTTGCATTTAGAGGACCTAAAATCACACAAACGTGCTCTCTACTCTAAATCACATCGGAGTTGACATATTTACGTAACCATTTTCATAAAAACTTTGAGATTCATATTTCAAAGTGGCTTTTTAAGCGGCCAAATATGAATACTGATTTTACATTTAGAGTATCTTAAAACACATAAATAATTGTTCATACAGATCACATTTGTGGACTTTGAAGTACCCCAATTTTAAGGCCAGGTTTCATGGATGGTTTGCTGCAAAAAGCCCACCATAATTAAATTCTGCAATGAAATGGGCATTATTATCGTAAATATCTCTAAATGGTATTTTATGTATGCAGAGACTATTATAAAAATATTGCACTTATGATAAGTTGGAGAAGATAGTTCATATGTATTTGTATGCAATTTGGAGCATTTATGATCTAAATGCCTTCAAGTAAAATACCATACAATAGTTCGCCTTACATTCAGGACATGTATTTTTAAATCAATCTTTGTTCATACCTTGGACTGAAATCCAATGAAACTGCATAGATTTTATTTGATCTTTCCCCATTAAGCTTCTAAGACTGAATTTGAAAAGTATACCCTTTCCGTGTATTGTTATTTAATATAAATCAGTTTAGTGTATTTTAACTAATAAAAACGAAACTGAATGTTGCTTACCTTTTTGTCCGATCAATGAAAGGGTTCATAAAGCCAGTTCTCTGAATAAGATTCTCAAATGTGTGTGTGAGGGGGGGTGAGCATGCTTCATGGTGAATTGAATTGGAAAATTGGTATTTGAAAATATATTGAAGACAGCTGTACTGTGTACTACTTTTTTATAGAGATTAAAAGTGTCTTACTTTTTTTACTTGGCTAGAATTAATATTTTCGGCGAAGTTTCCTTTTCATGGTTCTTGTAAATTATCTCAGTAACAGTCAACAGTCATTATCAATTTTGTAGAGCTTCAAATATATTAATATAAATGCAACAATTAAATATATTAATTAAACATAACTACATATAAATAGAAAACTTTATGCTTTACAAAATATATTCATACAATATTTATCCCAAGTCTGGGGTATGGGGGAGATGTATAATTATTTTCAAACCTCATTCGGAGTTTTTTACAAAAATAAAAGATTTGACACCGGACTACAAAATATAAGATATATTTTCCTCAGAAAAGTGCAAATCCTCAAATTTGAATATTTTATCTATGATATATATAAAAATGAAAGTGTGTTTGTGTGTTTGTTATTCAATCACGCCTAAACGGTTACTTCGATAGACTTAATTTTTCGACAAAAAAAGGTAGTACATGGTCGAACTTAACATATAGGCTATGCTACCGCTTAGTTATGTTATTAAATTAGTTAAACTTCGAAGGTATTCGGGGTCGCTGATTTCGAATCTGTCATCAAAATTTCCAAACGCAAAATGGCGGATCGAATATGGCGACCGAAATTGCTCAAATTTAAGAAGTTTTAATGAAATTTAATACGTAGACACATTTTGTGTTACAGAATTCAATTTTACCAAAATTCAAGATGGCGGACACAAAATGGCTACGAAAAAAGTTAAACTTAAAGGGATTACCCTGAAAATCCGGACTAGGGGGACTCGAGGTTGCTCATTTCAAATCTGCAACCAAAATATTTAATTCAATATGGCGACCGAAAATGTTAAACTTCAAGAAAATGTTTCAATTTCAATTCAAAATGGCGGATCCGATATGGTTACCGCAAAAAAATTCGCACTAAGGCGTCTTCGCGGTCGTTGATTCCGATTCTGCTATCAAAATTTCCAAATTCAAAATGGCGGATCTAATATGGCAAACATTTTAAACTTGAAAGGAACACGACAAAAAATAATACTTATGGTTTCTTGGGGTGTACATCTTGAATTTTTATAGCAGAAATAGCTATAAATATAGAAATAAATGGAGGATCCAAAATGGCAATCGAGCTTTTTTAATTTTAACAGTTTTCCGTTTTCGCACTTGCTATTTGTAATTCAATAGATTTCCATTAAATAAAAGAAATGGAGGATATCACAATTTCTGAATATGTTATGAAAGACCTAGAAGAGCGAGCAAAACTCTTCGATTTCAGTGAACAATAGCATCCATAAATATGTATATAAATTTATGTGAGTAGAATAAAACAATATTTTCCGAAGAATTAGTAACGTGCACACATCACAAAACTTCTGTACAAATAATAGATTACAAGAAATTAAATGTTTAAATAGGATCATTGTAATGGCAAACTCAGTACAATAACGCGCCGCCGCCCGTGCGAAGTTGGGTAACTCAGCTGGTAGTACTATATATAATAATACGTCGCGTAATATGTGCATACCGGCTATTTACTAAATCAATTCGTACTACTATTTTGAAAAATTATCGGACTACTACTGCGAATTATAACAATTTTTATATAATACCAAACTCCAACCTTAATCAAGCTGATAATATTTTGAGCCGCGATAAATGAAAATCAATCAATTTGCGATTTAAAAGATATTGACATAGAAGGTATAGAGTCATTAAATCCATAATTAGTACGGTGATAGACTGGTTAGAAGAAATCATTATTTCACAGAGAACGCGCAGGTACCCAAATGTTAAATTTACTCAACAATTCCGCAGAGTTATTAACTTTCTGGTGACAATCAAACGCGAGGACAGTAGATACTGGAGTTGAATCGGCTAACCTCTAGGGAGTTAAGCAAAATAAGGTGAAGTCTGTCCAAATATGGGAGAAGAATGAAATGATCTTCACAAAGAAAGCCACGAAGACCAAACCGTAAAAACCTGTATTAACTCTCACATTGACTACCGTGAGAAATAATTCGTTTCTGTAAATCGGTGAGAAAAATTGTGACGTCACATATTAGAAAGTCAGATAAAATTACGTTTCTGTAACCACTTTTGTGAGTGAGTATGTTAGTGCGGCTCTAGTTTTGGTATTTTGTTAGCTCGAGTGTTGAAATATTCGCCTTAATTATCGATAAAACGTCATTTTGCATGCTAATATTATAGAATAGCAAAGGTACGTATAAAGAAGTTTGAACTCATATAAGGAACCATTAACCAATTTCTCTTTTCTTTCCGCTGAGATCACCTCGACCTGAAACTTTAAATAACAAAATAATCCACATGGTTGTAATATTGGGCAAACTGGGGTGTATTGTAACACGTCGCACATTGCGGCCATAATCGAAAACTTAATGGATCGACCTGAAACCTCGTACTCGGGTGTTTTTGGGGTCGCTGATCACGAATCTGTCGTCAGAATCACGAAATTCAAAATGGCGGATCCAATATGGTGGCATGCAAAGAATTCTAAAGTTTTTACGTGCACATTTTTTTTGTTACTATTGGATAATTTCATTTATACTAAATAAATGTACTAAAACAAACATTTTTCAAATTTTCACAAACATTTTTATTAAAATTGAAAATTATATAATAGGTTATACACGAAACTAGAGTTTCGAATTGTATTATAATTTGTACAAGTATTTCAAGAACGTATACTCTAATATTATAAAATTGGAAAGTATTTCCTGCTTTAAAGAAGAATTACATAAAAAAAAAATCATCATTATCAAGGTCATAAGCAGCTACATCTGTCTCTGACTCAGAGGCAAAGCTAATATCAGTACTGTCCTGCTCCTCTTCTTTATCAACAGAAGGACGCGAAAATAAATTAATAGCATCTGCTGATAAAGATTTTAGCTGTTTAGCTGGCAATTTTCTACAACTAGAAATGTATGGGTCAGAAGCTACAAAATATCTTTTGAACACATCCTCCATTGTTTTTTGACGATAGTTTTTTCTAGCAAAGCTCAGGCGATAGATCGAATAAAATTTATTGCAGGCCTCTTGTACATCTTCTGACATTTGACCGATAGGTAAAACTGAATCTTGAATGATTTCTGGGCCATGAATGAATAGCTTATGCGCTAAAGTTGGCATGTAATACCAATCATACTTTTCTACAATCATTCTAGCTAACTTCACAGTATACTGTCTAAAATTGTCCAAATTAATGTCATGTCCACTTGATATCGCTTGCAGTATAATATAAAAACGATGTATGATATCCTGATCAATTCCAGTTATTTTTGCAGATTGTTGGTACTTTTCAAAAAAATGACGAGCCGTATTACCATCGTTCGATGTTCCACTTCCAGCCTTCGGTTTGTCAACATTTAAGCCCATTTCTTTTTTAAAAGCAGCTTGTGTTATTTTTTTTCTGTTTTCAACCGACTCTTTTTCCTCTCCCTTACGTGCCTGCCATTTTTAGATTTTTAATTTGTACGACAAATGTAATATGAATTTAAAACACCTTATCCAACAATGTAGAGATGAAAGGCCAAATTTTAAGTGATCTGAAACAATTTTTTTGTTAGGCATTGCATCTATGTCGTTGAAATCTTTTGATGTACAATTGCGCAGATAACAACGCATCGCAGATGTTATATCTGTCAATGAGTGTCATACTTTCGTATCTATCAATGACAAATCATATTTAACACACACGATTTTCCCGTCTACAGTAGTTTCAAATGGATTCAGATCATTTATCTGGTTTTCTATGTCATTAGTTGTTTTTTTCGTCAAGTCACCTGATTCTTTTGCACATTGAATTTTAATTGGCCGACAATAATTTGGTCATGATGGCATTGGATGTTTCCAGACTATTCTAGTTTTCTTCGTAGTTTAGTCTCTGTGTACAAGTTGCAATGGGACAAGAGAGGTGAAAAAAATACTTTCGTCACTAACATCGTTTTCATCGAGCTTGTGCTTATATTCACTGTGTCCCGAACTACCATCACAGCCCCATATAACGATTAAAGTTAAATTTTCTAGTTGTTTTTCAGATAAACATTTTATAACTTCCATTTGATGAAGAATAATGCGGTCAATCGTATGATTTAATAGAGATTGCAATTTAACTGCTGCTTCATTTTCAGTGATAGAAAAACCTAAGGCTGAATAACATTGTAATTTTGCTTTTTGTGTGATGGAATCATCCTTGATTTTTTCTGCACATGAGCATTTCGCAGCTGCTGATATTTACTTTGAGATAATCCAAGTTCAATAAACAATGACAAAGCTTCATTATTGGTATATATTTATTCGCAGACTCCAAAGATTTTCTGTATTTCGAAGCTTTTGTACGACTCCCTTCGGAAATATCACGCACCACTTTTGCAAAATCAGTATTACCTTCAGATCGCAATTTACCTGTTGCTGAGTATAGGAGAGCTTGAGTTGATACATTCCCTCGTAATTCTTCTGTTTTTGATTTTGAGCAACTGAGTTCTCGCCGACCTGCATTGGAATTTTTTTCATCAATTTGTTTTTCTTTTGACTTTTTATTATTTTTTTTCTTCTTTTGGTTATCTTTTTTCAGTTCAATGGATTTTTGTAGCCAATCATGATTTTTTCAAAAATTTTTCTTCTATTCTTTTGAGTCCCATCTTGATCTCATTTTATGTATAATACTATATCTGATATTTGCTTTTTTTCTTCATCTGATAATTGATAACTTGAATTTTCACTTTCGGATAAAAGTGTTTCCACCTTAACATAAATTTATTTTATATCATTCTTTAAAATGTTTTTTATTTCATTGAATAATTTCAGCCTTGCTAAATCACCTTCCGTCGTATTACTGGAACCAAAAAATAAACTCAAATTTTTTTATCATCATTGAATTACGTTGATAAATTAAACAAAAATTAATATCTGGAATAAATTCAACAAGAAATCATATTTCAAGATTTAGTTAGGATTGTCATACTATGTATTTTACTGAAAAATTCTATTCCACAATTAAAATTTGTCAAAATAAAATTGCGTATTTTTTCATTAATAGTTGCATAAAAACTAAAGTCGCAAAAGGTAGCAGCTAAATCTTCTTTTATTCGGTAACTTATACTTTTCTGAGTAACCTCAAATAGGTTTTAAGGCAGCATACGATGGCGTTTTATTACTATATGGGTTGAAAACTCAAATTTTATATAAAAAACTACGAAAAATATATCCTCATATTTCTACTCCTAAAAATTGTTTGTTAAGGTATTGATATTTACTAAAGTTTTTACGTATTTTACTAACCTTTAGACGTAGATTCCATTTGGTTTTGTTAGATTTCCTTTACTCCAAGAACTTTCACACGTGCATAACTTTCCCTGTGTATCTACAATAATATGTAGTTTGGGCGAAGGTCACGTTGCGACTGAAAGAAAAGAGGGGACTTAGGGTATAGGACGTTACTACGAACGGTTTCCACTTCCCACGTCTGTGCGTCGGTTCAAATAAACTATAATTACATAGTTTTAGAAAGAGACATTCTCTTAAGGTTGCAATGAAAGAAGCATCACAAGATCATCATATTGGAGCCCACCCAGCAAAAATTTACTCCACGGGGAAAAGTCACCGATGGTTCCTCTTGTCATAACCTTCATAAGATAGAACCAGACAAGACAGCAGGAAAGGAAGCTCGAACGTTTCTTTCTTTATCGGGCACATGTTTGTAGACGATTCATTGTGTGTGGCCTTACGAATTTAAGAAAAATCACTTACGAGTTCGGTCCCACACATCTTCCATCAAATGCCATTTAGCCCCACACATTTTTTTTTATCTGTGTATTTTTTACGCTGCTGGCGCTCGTTCAAAGACATAGTGAAGACTCAGGACACTTGGACCAGCAAGCCACCTTTGTGGCGCCTGTTTAAAAGCAAAATTAAAACAAACAAGTTGTATCTCATTCATCGGGTTCAAAGTCAGCAAATTTCATTGAATAGGAACTTATTAGTAATTGCCTGCAAGAACTATTTTGAGTGTTGAGAAAATTACATTAATTTTTCATGATTTTGCGTAAACTTCGAAAATTTAAATCAAAATATGAAGTTTCGCATAAGATAAAATCATGGAAATTTGGTTTGCTTTCCTCAAAGTTAATATTAGTTGTCATAGGCCACAGTTGATAAGTTTCTATTCAATGTAAAACTTTCTGACTATGAATCCCATGAAAAAATACAACTATTGTGTTTGCACGTTGAATTCACGTTTACTTTTTGACGTAAACTCCACCTTGCTCAATCAACGTTGCTTTTTCGACGTAAAATTAAGGTGGAGTTTTCCCCGTGGAGTTGACGTGAATAGTCCACGTCAACTTATACAGATCTGCCCTAGGACATCGGTATATGGAATTCCACTCTTTTTCAACGTGAAGTTGCGTGGCATTTCCACGCTGATTCCATGGGGATTCTACGAGCTTTTTTGCTGGGCTTTGTCCAAATTCGAAACTTAAAGTTCTCTCATTGACCCCACAAATGTTATCTTTTTTCCATGCTTCCAAATAAGCGCAGTCAGTTGTGGAGGAAAATCAAAAATGATTTATGCCGAAAAGGGCTTTACTGACTTCGTTCGAGTTTTGTATATATTAACTATTATTGGATTTCCTCGGAAAATTCACTGATTACAAAAATTTTTTCAGTCCTGCGTGAAAATAATTGGGGTCTGGGGCTTGTCTTCACAACTTTACATCTATTAGTTCGTTTTGAGCTTTGAAGAAAATTGTTGTTTGTAAACTAATTGTTTTGTTTTTATCATTTTATATAGAAAGCGTTCCGCTGGGTGAACTCTGTGAAGACAACTCGCAGTGCTTAAGCAGTAATCACTTCACTGTTTGCGATCCCAATAAAAAGGCTTGCGTTTGTCTCGAGCAATTCGTGGAAAAAAACAGTCAATGCCTTTCAATAGTTGGTAAGCAGTTCTGTAAGAAAATGTAGCTATTTTGAGTATATAGTTCGATTTTTCAGCTTTAATTGAAACATGCGCCCATGACATTCAATGTGAAAATCACACAAAGAATTCAATATGCTCTGATGAGAAATGCTTTTGTAAACCGGGATTTGTTGCAAACATCTTAAAAACAACTTGTCTTCCAAATTCTGGGTATATGGAGACTTGTGTGGAAGCAAACCAATGCAAATCCAAACTTGGAAGCGGCGGAATATGTGACGGGGGAGTATGCACCTGTTCAAGTGAATATTTTGTTCTAAATGCGTCAATTAATAGAACCCAGCTTAAACGATGTCAAAAGAAACCAGGTAATTTTTTAAGGATGATAACTAATTGCGAATGTAGCTTATACGGGTTACACATTTTCTTTTACGCAGCTCTTGGTGACTACTGCAGAGACAGCTCAGATTGCTCTTACATTAATTTGGAAAATGCAGTAGTTGAATGCTTTTCAGGTTACTGCCGATGCATTCCAGTTGAGGGCAACAACTGCCCTTCGGGAGTTGGTGGGTAGAAAACACTAACATGCAAGCCTAATCGTAAAACTTTTAAATTTTAGATAAAAGTTATAGCGTTATGTTTGGACATCTCTTCGTAGTGCCAGCCATCTGTTTATATTTTATTTTTCCATTTTTGTAAACTTCATATTAATTTTTTTCAAATATGAAATATAAGTTTGGTGAATTTTTGTTTTATATATATGTTAAATATTCACATAAAATTTCGTCTTATAAACATCTCCCAGATTCATGTCATGACAGTTGCATAGAGAAATCGTCGATGTGAAATATCCTGAAATTTAATTTTTAGGATTACTCTTATGAATCTACAATTAGATTTGATCAGGTACAGTTGAGATCCGATTAATTCATCAGGTACACTTGAGATCCCAAGATCATAAATATACACCACAGTCCTTTATATTTTGATAGCCTCAGTGCTAGCATAAAAAATAATACAACTTCTCAGTGTGTAACATATTTCTGGGATGGGACTCTATGAAAGCCGGATTTAAGCTCTGACAATCAAAATAGTTACGAAAACCTAAGATTGATCATCCGACGTGTGCAATTGAAGCCATTGGAGAGTGCAATAAAATCTTTCTCGAAATAACATTGCCAATTCATCGTTTACTCTTAAAGAAAATTTTTGATAATAGAATATCTGAGAATGTATCTATGAAACTGCAGGTCATGAAACATTGAAAAGGTTGATTTTAATGTCTATTCATCAGAAGGAAAACATAAACTTATTTGCAGCGAAGAAGGTTCGACGAATAACCCCCTTATTCGAATTCATAAAATAGCAGATACGTATTATCTTGTTGTCTCTATCTATTTTATTTTCTAGTAACCGCTTAACAGATCAGACATCAATTAATCATCTGATAGCTGACATCATGAAACTTTATGTTTGACCATCCATTAGCCTTCTATTTTAACTCTTGTCAACAAGTTGCTACTTCCAACCATTTTACATTCTCAAAAAAAGTTTTTTTCATGCCCTGAAAATTGGCAATAACAATGGAATAATGTATGCCCCTGAACTATTCAATAAATACCAACTTCCGCAGGCCTCCGGCAAACCTCGAGTTAAATTTTTTTAAATAACAGCCAAGAAATGATTTAATATCTGTTTTTTTACGAACAAAACCATTAATTTTTTTTTGAGATTGAAAACAAATAATTAAATTTAAAAAAAACTTTTTAAAAGCAACGGCTTTCTTTTAAAACAATGAACTAAAAAGAAAAAAATTTTTACTGATTGCTGATCAGAATAACTCAACATTTGTAAAAAGAAATTCATCGGACGCTCATGATATATTACTGTTGTTGTTTAATTCCTACAATACACTATTAATATGTTTTATCACAATGATGAGCCCAATAGATTTCTTATAACAAACGTTGGTTCATCAGAACCAAAGTAGTACGCAAAATTTCAGCTCAATTTGATAATGGGAAGTGGATGAAATTTCAATCACTAACTTTGAACCATACAAACAACCCTACGTAAGAACCCATTGAAAAAATAATGTTTTTCTTTTAAAACAAACTTTGCAGAATGCAAAATTCCAGCTCAATTGTATAACGGCAATTGTGTCAAATTTTAATCACGAAATTTGAACCACATACACAACCCGACATAAGAAGTCCATTGAAGAAACAATATTTTTTTTTAAAATCATTATATTGTGTCCACAACCCTTGCAGAATGCTAAATTTCAGTTCAATAGGATAACGGAAAGTGGGTCAAATTTCAGTCACTGATTTTGACCTATACAGGATATCGATCATAATAAAACTATAATATTTACAATAAAAAATTCGAGTTGGAAAATGAACATTTTCTTGTTGGCTTTAATGGGTGATTTATATACCAATTATGTAAATGCTTATAAAAAATTATATTATATAATATAATTATAACAGCCGGTCTACAAACGTAAAGTACATGGTGTTGTACATTCGCATCCATAGTAGCAATGTATCCGTTAATCAGTTCCTCTACTACATGCTATTTTTTTCATCGTTTTACAATAAAGGTGAGATGAAATCATTCCATGTGCACTTGTAGCCACCATCTCCAAGGAACGTCTAACGTTGCAGTTATTTTCAAAATTGACGGAATAAATATAGATCAGGTCTGATAGTCCGGTAAAATTAGACATTCAATTTACAATAATTCGCATAGAGCTGTAAATTGGTACAGACTTTGGGAACATTATTACAAATAAAATACTAAAAGTCCCCATCGATCCCACATCTGCAAAAAAAGTTATTCAAAGTTAGTCAAAGGTCAAAAAAATGTGTTTTTTTCAATTTTTCTGGTCAACGGTAAGTTTTATCATAAAAATAGATCAGATAAAAGTTGTAGATCATGAAATTATCTACAAAAATTGTTCTCATACTTTTTTTTTAGAATCACCATTCCTGAGATATTGCGATTCTAAAAGTTGAAGAAGTCGTATTTTACATAATATACACACATTTCCGCACCGCCTGTGAGGTAGTGTACTCGGCGCATTTTTTTTTACGTGGTGTCCCCGGTAGGCATAGTCCACGATCTATTGTGATAAGTTTTATTAAAAAAATATTGTATTAACTGAAAAATGGTACTATAGAAAATGATTCAAATCGCACAAATTATTATATAATTATAATTATATTAGGTGCGCAACTAAGTTCTCGCTGTTTTTCTTGATGAATATGCAAATTTATTGTGAAAAAATGTTTACAAATGAATCATTCAAAATATTACCCATCGCTAGCGACAACTTTTTCCCATATTTCTGCCAGAGCTCGAATACCGTCACGGTAGAAGTGTTCGTCTTTTGAGGCTATCCACGTATCAAGCCATTTTGAGATGTCTTCATATGAGCGGAACTGCTGATTAGCCAGACCATGTGCCATCGAACGGAACAAGTAATAATCGGACGGCACAATATCTGGAGAATATAGCGGGTGGGGTAGGACTTCCCATTTGAGCGTTTCTAACTAGGTTTTAACGGGTTTGGCAACGTGAGGCCGAGCGTTGTCGTGCCGTAAAATCACTTTTTCGTGCCCTGATCGTATTTTGGCCGCTTTTCGCGCAGTGCTCTGCTCAATCGCATCAATTGAGTTCGATACCGTTCCCCAGTGATCGTTTAGTTCGGTTTCAACGTGTTTGCAGCGTCTTCGAAGATTTTCGGCCTTCCTTCACGCGAACGGTCGTCAACATCAAAATCACCGTCTTTGAAGCGACGGAACCAATCACGGCACGTTGTTTCACTTAGAGCAGCATCTCCGTAAACTTTTTGGAGTTCTCGATGCGCTTCAGCCGCCGTTTTCTTCGAATGAAAAAAGAAAAGCAACCCTTCCCCGCAAATGACGATTATTTGGCACATAATCAGACATTTTCACACAACCAAAAGTATATGATGCAAAAACAAAATTACTAATATGTCAAAGCGGTTTGTGTACCATATGTCTACGCTTGGTTGATGACGTTTTAGTTATGTCACAATCGACCAACACTTACTACTGGAGCCATTTCTTGAAAAACAGCGGGAACTTAGTTGCGCACCTAATAATTATAACAGCCGGTCTACAAACGTAAAGTACATGGTGTTGTACATTCGCATCCATAGTAGCAATGTATCCGTTAATCAGTTCCTCTACTACATGCTATTTTTTTCATCGTTTTACTATAAAGGTGAGATGAAATCATTCCATGTGCACTTGTAGCCACCATCTCCAAGGAACGTCTAAAGTTGCAGTTATTTTCAAAATTGACGGAATAAATATAGATCAGGTCTGATAGTCCGGTAGAATTAGACATTCAATTTACAATAATTCGCATAGAGCTGTAAATTGGTACAGACTTTGGGAACATTATTACAAATAAAATACTAAAAGTCCCCATCGATCCCACATCTGCAAAAAAAGTTATTCAAAGTTAGTCAAAGGTAAAAAAAATGTGTTTTTTTCAATTTTTCTGGTCAACGGTAAGTTTTATCATAAAAATAGATCAGATAAAAGTTGTAGATCATGAAATTATCTACAAAAATTGTTCTCATACTTTTTTTTTAGAATCACCATTCCTGAGATATTGCGATTCTAAAAGTTGAAGAAGTCGTATTTTACATAATATACACACATTTCCGCACCACCTGTGAGGTAGTGTACTCGGCGCATTTTTTTTTTACGTGGTGTCCCCGGTAGGCATAGTCCACGATCTATTGTGATAAGTTTTATTAAAAAAATATTGTATTAACTGAAAAATGGTACTATAGAAAATGATTCAAATCGCACAAATTATTGTTGGTTTCGGAAAGATGTTATTCTGACTGATAATCTTCAAATGCCACTTCAATAGTTATATCTTTTTCGCTTTCTTTTTCTGCTTGTTCTTCTAGCTGGATATGTGGAAAAGATACATCAGTTGTCCCCTCAATGATATCATGATATCTCAAATGATATCATCTGTTGAAGTTGATTCAACATTGGAGCAAGACTGGCCTTGGCAATTAGTACATACTGATGAACAATATAACCCGACTTTTTTACAGCTACATTATGCACTACAACCTTTCTTGCAATTGCAAAAGATGGTGTTGAGAAGTCTTTCCGGAGCAGTTGGGAGTAAAGTTTGAATTGGCTCCAAAGTATTATCTACTAATTTCCAACCCCAGTCTTTTGGTTCCAGTTGATTGCCTAGCCATACTTGAACTTGATAGTATACTCGACATAAGTGTTGACTAGCAGAAGCAGATGTTGGAGAAAGACAAGATAATTGCACTCTTTTTTTGTTTCGTTTTTGAGCTCATAGAGCAAGAAGAAAGCGAATCCCGTTTGTGATGATGTCTTGTGGAGAAGAGTCGATCTTTTGAAATACTTCTGCGCAATTAATTAAATCATCTTTTTCAAATAATTAAATACTGTTGTTTTACCCCTTCTGAAAAATGATGATGTAGTATCGCAGCCAGTTATTGCATGTAAAAATAAGATATGATTTTGACATTTTGGATAAGCAAATAAACTTTTCGATGAATATATTTATGTTGGCTGTTGAGCTTTCTCAGGTTTCAAAAAGTAAATAATTTTATCAATTGGAGTTCGTGCAGTCAGTAGTACTAATAAGTCAACATCTTCACCGACAACGATAGTTGTATTTGTTGTATTGGATTGTTCTATGGCTGTTTCAATAATGAGGACACGGCGTCATTATCAGCTTGTTTCAATACATTTTTGCAGCTGTAAATTTTTCGCATAACACTAAAATAAAGCGAGACTTGTTGTGAGAATTTGCAAGGAATTTGTGTTGGTTTGTTGGAACTCTCATAAATTGATTAAAAACGACATTAGAAGATGAAGATGTTTTTGTTGTTCGACGACGCTGTTTTGCAGCTTTAATGTTTTTCTTATTATCAGTGTAGCCAAATACTATAGACACTCTATGACCAAAATGTTTATGTACATACTGAACGTATTTATCAAAAATAACGTTGAATGTTTCTTCTCGATCCCACACAACGCGGTGTAATGATGTAACTAGCATTTGTGTTGTCTATTTCAATGTTCACTGATTCAAAGCTCAAGGTTATGCGGGCCAATGAAATTAGGGACTGAGTTTCTTTTATGTCTATACTCTCGTATACAATCGTATAATTTACAAGCATAAGTTACACAAACCAATATTATATTTTAATATTATATTTTTACTCATATTAAACATCCGATTGTGTGCATAGGCGGTTCAGCGTACATATTATTGTTTTTAGTGATTTAGAATCGCAATATCTCAGCAATTGTGATTCTTAAAAAAAAGGTATAACAACAATTTTTGTAGATAATTTTATGGTCTACAACTTTTGTCTGATTTATTTTTATGATAAAACTTACCGTTTACCGGAAAAATTGAAAAAAACATTTTTTTGACTTTTGACCTTGAATAACTTTTTTTGCAGATGTCGGATCGATGGGGACTTTTAGTATTTTATTTGTAACAATGTCCCCAAGTTATGTACCAGTTTTCAGCTCTATGCGAATTATTGTAAACCCACCTCTATATTTTCGTCTATTTTGACCGGACTACTGAGGAATCTGGCAGAATTCTTCGCAATTTGCCCAATTTTTACCCTCGATCTTACCTTCACTGTCACTACATATTACCCAACAAAAAATATCGCGATCTTTTCAAACTCCCTTTAATTTAGCGAAATGTCATAAGTTAACAAAAAAGTTGGTACATATCCTCGGCTCACTATTACAAGAATTATTATTACTACTAATTTATTATTATTATTACTATTAATGAAGTTTAGTTATTAGACATTTAAATATTTGACTAATTTGTTCGAATGTAGAAAAATTATCCATAAGCTGTCTTAAAGCCAAGCTCATGATTCTGTTAAGGTTCTGTGGAACACAACTATTAGTCCATAATATAATTGATGTGAAATGGGGGTTGCCAAGCAGAACCTGTTGTTGCGGGAGGGAGCTCTGTACAGCCCGGCTATGCTGTACCTTCGTGGTGTGCAGCCGCCTGAGCTCGTATGCTAGCATGGGGTAGTGTGGGGGGGTTGCCTTAAAGCCGCATTGAGCCACGAAGACAAGCTGCTCACAACAAAGCTCTCGCGCAGAAAGGAATATAAAAATAAAGGTAAAGGGAAAGGTTAAGGTACGACGGAACCCCTGCACCTACCGGTGACTAACTCTCCGAACGGGGAAGCCTGAAGAGAAAGAAAACCCAATCCGAAGAGGAGGTTGAAAAAAGTTGAGGGGACTTAGGGAGCCATAAAAAAAATTGAATCCGTCCACATTACGATGTCACTCTTGTATTTACCATTTCGTTGACTTATAACCTTTGAAATTATACAGTCTTATGCATAAGTTTAAAGCCACCTTGGTTTTTGCAATATCCGTTCAATTTAATCTTGAATGTTAAAAATTCCAGGTATTCAAATATGTCGATTAGGGGGTCACATAATCATACACACGGTTAAATTTAATTGTAAGAAAACCTAGTTCAATTAGTTAAGAAATTAAAGAACTATGCTAAAATTACTCAACAAGGAGATGTGCAAAAGTTTAAGGCCACTGGAATACATGTTGAGAAGAATATCAATGTCAAACGCACTAACGGTTAATTTAACTGTTATTTAATTCAGTCATCAGACTTCACGATCGTGTCTTTTGAGTAATTCTCGTGTAGTTTAGATTTAGTCCACGCAAATTTTGTTGCAGTTTTTAAAGAATGGGTAAGAGAAAAGTTGATAATAGCATTCTGTGGTAAGTGAGTATTCACATCCTTTAAGTACTGACTGAAATTTATGAAGTTGCTCTTGAATAGGTGGTGGCTTTTCACAAAGAAAACAACAGCCAACGACGTATTGCTGAGAAGCTTGGTATTAACAGAGCATGCGTCCAAAACACCATCAGAAGATATGAAAACACCGGAACCATTGACCAAAAGGTTCATTCAGGACGCCCCCGTATTGTAGATGAGCGCTCTAAAAGGGCTCTTATTAAAATAGTCAAATAAAATCGCTTCCTCTTAAGTAGAGAGATCAATATGCAGTTCGACTTGCTACTGGAAAAGATGTATCTACGCTGCATATTCGAAAACTTCTCTGTGGAGAAAATTTGAAAAGCCGACCAGCGATAAAGAAGCCTTTAATAACTCCAAGAAATGCAAAAATTCCCAACAAATGGTGTCGATCATATCAGAAATGGACAGTATGTGACTGGAAACGAGTTATTTGGTCGGAGGAAAGCACATTTCAACTCATTCCAAAATGAAAAAAAATTATTTACCTGAATGCGTCCAACAACAAGCTCAAGGACGAGGTGGGAAAGTCAGTGTATGGGGTGCAATGTCGTGGTATGGTTTTTCTAATTTGTTTATTATTGATGGAATGGTCTGGTGAACAAGGAGAAATATTTAGAAATTCTGCGTGAATTCTTGCTACCTTACATTGAAGAAGGTATGCCTCTACGTATGGACCGGTGTTTTTCCAACAAGATAATGCCAGGCCGCATACAGCTCAGTATACACAAAGGTGGTTGGAAGAAAACCATATTACTGTTCTTCCTTGGCTACCATCAAGCCCGGACCTTAATATTATAGAAAACCTTTGGAAAGTTCTAGGAGATAGGATAAGCAGCCGTAATCCTAGCAATATTTCAGAACTGAAACAGCATTTGCAGGAGGAGTGGAAAAAAATGACAAAAATTATGGCCGAAAACTAAGTTAATTCGCTACCAAAAAGGCTCCATGCTTGCTTGCATTAGTGCAAAAGGATTGTATTTTAAAGCATAAAAACAAAAGAAGAGACAAACAAACCTTAACATGAATTCTAAAGGCTTTAAACTTTTGCACAGGTTTTTTGTCAAATAATATTACTAAACTGTTAACTGTTGTGATAAACTGATGTATATTCTTTTCATAATTAAATATAACCTTATGTATAATCATTGTAACCCCCCACCATCATTCTCAAATTCTTGAGTTTTCCAAATACAACCATTCAACTCAACTGATAATGAAAAAACCAAGGTGGCTTTTAATATATGCACAAGCCAAGTATATTAAGGTGACCACGAGAATAAGCCTAAATTGCTAACTAACCTTACAGAGAATGTATTGAAAATCCTGCTTACGAACTATAATAAATGTTAGTGGATTTTTTGGATGCTATTGTTAACTGATGTGATTTCTTCGATTAAGTAAATATTTCATCATAAACGACTCTGTTGCCTAATCAATTCCACCTCACACGGGATAATTACGCGATTGAATAGTATTTTAATACGTCGTGGAATCATACACTGATTCTGGATAGTTCCTAAATTCTTTTACGAACCCAAGTTCCAGAAATGATGATATCTTTAATAAAATTAGTTCAAGGAAATTGCTCCAATACGGTTTCATCTCCACGCTGCGAACAATCTTTCCCAGTACTTGTAACGCACTGATAATCATTTCTGGAACTTGGGTTCTTCGGGAACTTGGTAGATCGACATCATTATTCCGCGAATTGCTGCTGTATTACCTTTGAATGTTTCAATAAATATTTTAAATGTAGTTATAGACACGAGACGGCGGCATATCAATTAGGCACAGTTTCAGCACAGTATGGCGAATTTCCAAATCAAGGGAATAAAACCCCTATACAATAAATACCCGGTACATTACCTGTGGGTACCACCGGTACCTATCTCGTTGGAGCGGAAGGAAAAAGAGAGTTAACGTAATTGGCACGAAGAAGAAAAAAAAATATAGCTATTGGAGTATTAGGAGATATCACTGAATTACATACTTTTTATTGATTGAGAGAAAAAGGTCGCTAGGTTAAATTTTAGAAAAAAAAAAATGCAAATGAGTAGATATTTATAATAGTATTATGGTCCCTTAAGAATTATAATATGTTATATTATTATAGTTTGTTAAAGGTCAATCGCGAGTCTATTGAACTAAGAGGTAAGGTTAGAGGATTGAAATAGGGATTAGTGGAAAAGGAATTGGAAGGAATAATAATTGTGAAGATCGATGTACACCGGTTAGGAGGTTCGACATGGGAGTACACAAAAAAAAAAAAAATAATCGGAGCCGGATTAAACAATAGGATAAAGTTAGGGGCCCTTAGGGTGGAGAAGAAGGGAAAAAAAGAGAGAGAGAAAAAAAAAGGCAATATTTCGTGAGCACTCATATGGCCCCAGCCTTCTTAATGCGCAAAATTAAAATCACCTCGCATAAATACAGACACGACACTCGCTTTGCTGCAATCACCCATCATATACTTCTGTAGCACCTCGATTTTGACGGAGCCAACTGCAACCCGGTGTACGATATAACAACATACCCGACGACAACCGCCCGAACAATTGCAGAGGAAAAGAAATATGGATATAAGTTAACACCTGAGTCAGCACGTGCCGTGAGAAAGAGAGCTTTCCCACGCATAGATTAGGATAGTCACATCAACCGCCGGTGCAACGTGAATGCAGTGTCAGCGTCTACGACCTGGGTGCAAAAACAGATCAGGTAGCACAGGTAGATTTTAAGAACTTTAGAATATTTAGTCTTTAAGTAATTCTCAGTGCAGAAACATCGTTCGGAGAAATAAATATTTTTGAAATATAAATTTTATTTTTTTTTTCAAAGTTTACCTCCAAATAAAATTAACTTATATATTTAATAATATATGAAATTATATTTAAAAGGGGAAAAGGGAAAAAAAAACGAAATGGAAAAAATTCTTAAGCCAATATAGATTATCCATCGAAACGAACGATTACATCGGAAGGGCAAATAGGGGTAAGCAACGATCGTACAACTCCGGTAGGTGAAGTGGGCTGCTAAAAAGTTCAGTTCGGAACAGACCACGAAGGAGGACAGACAAGTGAAGAAAAAGTCAAAAAAATAATTTGCAAAGGTGCAGTGGAAAGGCAGCCAAGGAAGAAAAAGGGACTTGGAACTTTCGGACCCGCAGAAGGAGGAAAATTCGGAAAGGAATAGAGAGGCAGCAGAAGCAGGAGCGGAATTGTGTGGAGGAGGAGAACCCAAAGGAAGGGATGCTCTGGAAGATCGGAGATTCAAGGCATCGATCATCGGAAGGAGGCTGGGCCACGCGGTAACTGGATTGGACATTTCAGGATTTTTATTATTCCAAGCTAAGTAGGTACCCTTTCCTTATTCTTTATTTTGTTGTCCGGTAGTTGTTCTTTTTCTTATTTTTTTTTCTTTTGTGTGAACGCGATTTTCACACTTATTCACCTAATTTTGTTACTCCTCGTGCTCGAGCTACCTTGCCGGTAGGTGATAAGTAGGCAGCGTGCGGAAAAAACAAATTTCTTTGATGATGTTCGAATTAAAATAGACTTTGGGAAAGGACCAGCGTCTCTTTTTTTTTCTTTCAATACTAATCTCCCAAATTTTTCTAACCAGAAATTCCTTTTCATTGGTTCTCGGCCATCCAAGGAAAAAGAAAATAATTAAAACCGAGTGGCGCCCAGTTATGGTGATCGTTTGATCGTCGGATATAGTGCATGTTCGGTATAAATCTGAGCTATCAAACACCGGCCCTTCTCCAACGCTAGCTGGGAATTCCTGCAAAGAATTTTGCGTGTAACAGAAGTTTTGCTTTTGCTGCCTTTCTTCTTCAACTTGGTTTCACTTTCTGCGGAAATTTGTTTACTCCTCTTGCAGCTCGGCTACAGAATAAAACTGAAATTTTACTATACTGTCGCTTGACTCGGCACAACCATAATTCAATTTCCCTTTACTCTGCTTAATAGTTGACTAATGCCCGCGGTAAATTTGTCACCAATTTCTGAGTAAAGCAAACGTATCAAACTCAACTCCGCTTGCTCACAGCACAACCCCGTACGTTATCCGCCCGTTTATTTCTTCACTCCGAGGAACGCTACTTCTGCTGCGACCAAACGGTCCTAAATCTAAGCAAAAGCTAGCCCATCATCGTATATCCGTCGCCGCCCAAAGGGATATTTAATGCACGGTTATGGGAAAAAAGCAAAAGCATAAAAAAACCCAATTTATTGAAAAAATGGAACGGAATTTATAAGAATACAACCAAATGTTAAATATTAATAGGAAATTATGTGGGTGTGAGTAGTGTGTGTGTGTGTATGTGTCGAAGGAAGGAAGGTAAAATCAGGTAGGCACGTGGTGCCAAATCCAAGCGACGGGGAAGACGGAATGGTCGATTCCCACTGTTCGCTGCGGACAGACGTCTCGAGGGAGTAGAGCGAAGAGAGGCTCTTGCACTCGATGGACCGGCTGGCCAGGCGCGATCGCAAAAATTCGGATAACTGCGTAGCCGAGTCGTAGTCATGACGGCGTAGAATGATCCTTCGAGCCGGATAGAAAAACCTCTTTAAACTCGTAAAGGGTACGCGCACGCGAAAACCAAAACTCGCCCACGCGACACGCGATTAGTTTTCTAATTCACTAATTAAAAACACAACTAAATACGGATCAGTAATTTCTTGCGATCTAACAAAGACCACAGGTAACAAATTGTCAGCAAAGATGCGTAAAACCAAAAAATCCACTCTCGGCAGGAGGCAAAAACAGACTGTACAATAAATCACGCGTTCATAACGTCCGGCGGCTTACCCCTTTCTTTTATTCTCAGAAGCAACGCGGATACTCAATTCAGGAGCGGTGCACCTTTTACACGCGTATTAGCAGGGTTTTCTCGTCAAAGAGGGGGCAGCCTTTGCGCTCGACTCGCGACCGACCGTAATTATGATACAGGCGCAACACCGTTAAGGTTGTGTCGGCCGATCGGTCATTGGCTTAGGAGATCGCACGACCGACTCGCATGTTTTGAAACCGCTAGGTTTTAAGTCTTAGTCTATGGCTTATCGTGAGTAGTCGCATTGGCTGCACTACGTAACCTCTTCAACAGCTTAAACGAGAGCAGCGCCGGATGCGGTCATCACTGGAATTATTTTTTCACCTAAAGAGGATCCTTTAAAAATGTTCAGTTAAATTGCTGAAACTGCTGGGGCCCCATTACTTAGGCCAACTTTCGCCTTCCGCACGAAGAATATCAAATCATCTGACCATCCCATCGTAGTGAAGTTCCCCTCAGCTAACGATCAAAAGCTCTTTCTCCGTAAGTGTCGTAGGAGTGTATGAAAGCTTAACAGGACATAACCATCGAATTCTGCGTGAGGCTCTATTGTTACGCAGGCAGAAGCGGATCCATTCAGCTAAGCTATCACACACGACGGTTTGGTTCTGAATGTTCTGATCCGAGTCGCCCTAGCGACTGAGTGGAAGCGGATTACCAGCTGTGAATAGCTAAACACTTCCAGCTGTGTTTCCGATGGTCGGGCCATTGAACTGGATGCTGGCACCGCCCATGTCCTGGGTGGTATGGTGTGCTTGGACGGTGAGGCAGAAGCCGCTGTGGTGCGGATGGCGAAGTCGAATCTGCTACTACAACCGCAACCAATGACACTGGAACTTAAATCGTCCGTTCTGATGCATGTCCGTATTATTGACTTTAATCTTTACTATACATATACTTTCTTTTTTGCCATTCTTACTTTTTAGCTTTCTTTTCCATTTTTCTACTCTTAGTCATTTCCATTATCTGTCAGTTTCTAGCAGCCATGCACACCCTTTGTTTTGATTTATTTTCATTTTATGCTCTGCTCCGCTCCGCCCGCCTTCTAGGATGCGCTAGGATCTGCATTTATCTTACCGGTCCTGCCTAGTGATAACTTGGGTGGCCTGGATAGAACTGGTATTCTATTAAAAATTTTTGGTGGAACTAAAAAGGGCCTTATTTGACTTATTTTAACGCTCGCAGTATAAGGAACAAAATTGATGACATCAGGTTAATGATTGGTAACTCGGATCTATAATACATGTTTTATGTGTTAGTGAAACGAGTTAAATAGTGATATCCCTTCGAATTATGTTTCTTTGCCAGATTTTAATTTATTTCGTTGTGACCGTGATGATCGTATCGGTGGCGGTGTCTCTATTTATGTTAGAAAGGGTTTGAGATCTAAGTTGATTAACACCTCTCCGTCTCACTCTTGTGTAAATTTTGTGTGTGTTGACATTTGCAATGGTTACAATCAAAAGTGCCTCCTCGTCTGCGTCTGCCCAATTGTTTTACTCCACGGCATACGACTGAGTTGGGGGATTGTCTGGTGGGAATATAGCGATATAGTGATTTGTGGCGACTTCTACGTCAATGTCCTGTTGACCGGTTGCGGTAGTTCTCACCTGAAAACGCTGCTGCACCGTTGCGATTTGCATATCGTCAATTCTATACCCACCTATTATAACTCAGCTTCTCCATCCCTACTTGACTTAATCTTGACTACCAATCGTAACAATGTCCTATTCAGTAACCAAATTACCCCTCCTAGCATTTTGGACCATGATATACTGTTTATTTGTTATGAATTCGGATAATAATAGTGATTGTGCAAGGACCATCACTATTCGCAACTACACTACCATAGATACTAATTCCCTCCTCCATAAGTGTGAAGGTCTACCCTGGAATGACGTATATCACGCAACTAGCACAAATGATAAATTTGATTTATTTTATTCTTTTGTTAATTCGCTCCATGATGAGTTTGCACCGCTTCGTTCCAAAGTCATCCCTCCTGATGATATTCCGTGGCATGCACCTGAAATTCATAATTTCATCAATGAGAGAGAATTTCTTTACCAACGTCACAGGAGACTTAAAACGGAGGACTCGAAAGCATCGTACAAAATGGTACGCAATCTTGTTAATACTAAAGCCCTATAAGCCAAAAGAATTATCTTAAAAAAATATTCAAGAGTGATTTGCCCTCAAAGACATTATGGCAGAATCTTAGAAAATTCGGTGTACACCAGAGGGGTGAGTCCCAATGTAATCTGAACCCCGACAGCGTGAATATAAAAACTCCGACAGCAACGGACAGTCCTGAGACACCGCCTCCTTGGCCTGGTTAGAAGCTCGATGGCTTTTCATTCTGTAATTTTGATCAATCTGAGATTCTAGAGGCAATGAGCAGCATAAGGTCTCAGGCAGTAGGCCCTGATGGGATCCATCCCAAATTCTTTAAATTATTACTGCCCTCCATTTTACCTATAATAAACCACGTTGTCTCTTCTTCGTCTTTTCCTAATGCGTGGAAGCACGCTATTGCTATCCCCGTCCCCAAAAGGTCCAGTCCTACAGCTCCCTCTGACTACAGACCCGTCAGCATTTTACGCTATCTCTCAAAAGTTGTTGAAAAGTTCGTAAACAATCAACTTCTTCGATACCTGAATCGTTATAGGTACTTAATGAAGTGGCAATCGGGCTTTCGTCGTAATCACTCGTGTGAGACCGCGCTACTGAAGGTCACCTTGGATTTAAGGTTTGCTTTGGACAATAGAGTAGTAGCTTACTTGGTTCTACTTGATTTTTCCAAAGCCTTCGACAGTATTAACCACGACACTCTACTTAAAAATTTAATAGAAACATTTGACTTGTCTTCTCCTGCTGTCAAGCTCATACATAGCTTTCTCTCTGGCAGAACGCAACAGGTTAAAACCGACGATAAATTTTCTTCTGTTGCCAGATTATCCGGTGGTGTTCCTCAGGATTCCATCTTGGGCCCACTTCTTTTTGGACTTTATATTAATGATTTACCCGCAAGTGTTCAACATTCCAATATTCATCTCTATGCCGCCTGTTTTCTTTAATGACTCAGGTTTCGATCGCATGGATAAGGTTCGTAATGTGGGCGTTTTTCTTAATAGGAAGATGACCTGTTGCGATCAAGTTAATGCATCCCTATCTTAAATTTATGGCACTCTGTGAAGGCTGCGGACTATGGCATCAGCCCTAATTATTCCGTTTTTTGTGTACAGTTTTGTGGTGTTTCCTTGCCTTGACTATATATATGCCAACAAAATAAATGTTGCCTTCAATGATTGTGTCCGATTCGTATATGGCTTGCGACGTGGTGATCATATTTCGCCGTATTTATCCTCTGCCCTTGGTTGTCCACATCAAACTTATTTAAATATCAAACTATTGTGCTTTCTCCAGAAACTTATTTATTCTAACAACCCCCAGTATTTGTCTTCTACCTTTGTTTTCCTTCGCTCCTAACGGGGATATGATCCTTTCGCGCAGTATTAATACCTTGGTGGGCGAGCGTACCTTTTCTGTCCAGGTTGCTGGATTGTGGCATTCACTTCCGCATGATATGCAGCGACTGCCGGGTCATGGTGCATTCAGAAGGCGTATATTGGAGCATTATATTCGAACGGGTTGATTATTGTGTTGCTTACGGTTGGTGCGTGTCTGCACGAGATTATCTGTAGCTTTGTCTTGCTTTTATTTTGTAATGTTACTTCAATTTTATTTTTTTTTCTGTCACTTCATATATTTCGTTTTTTTAACTAAACTAAAAAAAGTTGTCTACTTTATTTCTAATACTTAGCTATTCTTAATTTTGTAATTCTAATTTTTCCCCCAATTATTTGTTTCCACTGCCTTAGGTACAGTTCAAAAGATGTTCTTTCTTATTGTGCCATTTTTCAATAAAAAATATCTATCTATCTATCTATTTAATATGAGCACTCAAAACTCCGCCCATGTTGTCTCATGTTAAATTTTTCGTGTCAATTTTTTCCCGTCGCTGCTAACAATTTTGTTGCCTTTGTTGCTGACACAGAAAAGGGTGTAGTATAAGAGACAGGTCGGAACGTCGATCGCGTTTTTACATAGCCTGGCTGACGTGTTTTCCCCCGGCAAATTACCAGCTGATTTTTTTCAATATTTTCTTTATGATGTGAATAATTACCTGACACATTTTCAAATGGAAGGAAATGACGTATCTTCGTTATTCGATCCCATGCTCTTTGAATATAAATGTGCGTACTTGAGCTCCTTTTAAATACGTCCAAATTTTTATAGATATTAAATAAATGAAATCAGACATAAACGAATAAATTAATTATTAATTGTAAATAAAAATGGTATAGATTTTTTCTTTTAATTCAAATAACTGTAAATTGATAATTTTTATTTTTTATTCATAATCGAATTCTGTTTCGCTCGAGCTACTTTCTTCACTCTCTGATGCACTGTTAGTATCGCCGTCAGAGCTGTCTGTCATTGTAGATTATTTTTCATCATCTGTTAAAAACAATAACAATTAGGTAATAATATTCACTGTAATATAAGCAATACGGAAATTTTTTTAAAAATTTCACCTTTTTCAGGCTGAGGAGTAATTGCTAACTGTAACTGCGTTTTTGGAAGCTGATCTCCATCAAACCACGAAAAGCCGTATTTGTTGTCAACTTCTCCAGCCATAATCTGATGGTGTGTCGGTGCAAATAATTTTTGTGTGTGCCTGTGACCACATTCGGGCTTTATAACATGCCCTTAAAAATTGCTTGTGTAGTTCTGATTTGCATGGAGGTAGGGCTGAGCCATCAATGCTGTTTTTTGGTTTTCTGAAACATAGCTACTCTTGCCTCGTCGATATTTTTCAAACTTTTAAAACTATACATTTTACATACGAACTCTTCTATTTTACCAAAAACATTTTCTCTTAGGTCCGAAATTGGCCTTGCCATTTCCATAAAGCGCTCTGTAAACTCTTCAAATTTAGTCATGATGGAAAACGGTCTCTTTTTGCTTTTTCTGAAAAATGGTGGGTTGTAATCACCCCCTGTAAGAGCATGAAATACTGGAAGAGCTGCACTTAAATTATTACCAAGAGCTCCATGTAATTTTGTTACGTTGATGAGTCGTCGATTGTTTCCAACACCGACTTCCATACACACTTGAATATTTGGCAAATATTGGCTAACATTATTATTAATACGTCGGTGTCGGAACACCAAATAGTAACGTTTGCATCAAAGTCTAATTGACAAATATGGAAGATCATCTTAGTATCGGTTTTTATTACTTTGTTATCATTGACCACATACTTATAATATGCGTCTGCATTGAGGTAAATAATTTTATTATTGATGTAAGGTGCCATAAAATCTTCCTTCCAATTTTCAATCAAAAACTGCACAAATGCTTCTTTAAAATTAGAATTTTTCAGCTCAACTGAAAAATCTTTTCGTCGCACTTGGTCAGGGCCATCGATACGAAAGTCAGTTTGCTGCATGCCTCGAATTTTGTGTTCCGTGTCTTTGATCGACGGAAAAATGTACCGATCAAAGGCAATTATGATGGTTCTTGCTCTACTCGCACATTTAACATAGTTTGCAAAACTTTCTTTGAAATATTTCCAAAGTTGATCGGTACATCTTTCAGCAGATGTACCTAATATAAAATATCCATCGTTACCATGACATCCGTATCTGACCGATTTTACATATCTTTCTAAAATGGCAATTAATACCGATTTTTGCGTTTTGCAAATTGTACCGTCAAGATGACATAGAGACAGTGGTACTAGCGACTGGCGTTAATGGATATGTCAGGACCTTGTCCAAGTCGACCTCTTTTGTTAAAGAAATGTGAAGAAGTTGACCAAATAAATCTCGCTGCATTCGCACTGCCATCGTTACGTGGGCTACAGTAACTTTTTTTTTATCGACCATGTCCGTGAAACTATGAAACTTTGATCTTGAAATTGGTTGCTCAAACTTATTTGGATCATTTATACAATTTTCGATGACAAGTTTTCGTTTATTGCTGCCTTCTTCTTCAATATTAATTAAAAAGTTCTTGACCTGTTCGGGTGCAGCTTCGCCAGTGGAAATGTTGTATAAACATTCTTTATCTAAGTATTCATCAAATGGGTTGATATTACGCTTCACACCGCCAATAAATCTGTGAATCTGTGCTGTACTCCTAATTATTCGACTTTTATGAAGATCTTCTGTCACATCTTGTAAATTTTTCAGTCCTTTTTGTTCCTTTGTATGAGATATGATAGTCGATTGAATAGTGCGACTGCGGCACCATCGCTGTCAAGCTGATATAGAGATCGTTATGTGCGCTATACCAGTCAATTTATTCGCGCCGTCAGCATTGACGGTCTGCTCAAGAGTCTATCGGTTGTTTTGAAAAAGGTTTTATTGTCCCCTTATACCGAATGTTCCTTTTTTAAATTGTTCACTTAATCCTGGATGTGTTTCATCAATTTTCATCAAATTATCAAGGTATTTTACTAAATACGTTGCATAATTTGGTTGATTAAACGCGAAAAACATATTAGCTATTTTAGACAAAGAATATTTAAATATTTCGAAATTACTGGTACGGATACTCGTATTTAACATCATGTAATAATGTATGAATTTTACATACAGCATTTAATACTGTACTGTCTTACCGTGTTTGCCTTCCAAAGATTGTAATTTGAATGGTTCATATTTTTCTAGCAACTGCAATAACTGATGTTCTTCAAAGTACGGTTCAGATGATTTTGATTTTAAAATCTGCATCAAATACATACGTAATTCATCTGATAATTCTTCTTTTCTTTGTTGGAGAAAGCTTTCAAAATGCAACATTTTGAATGCTAGCGTTATCAATGGATGGAAGCGTTTACATCTATTAAAGTGTTTCCCACTTATAAAACCACTGATGGATCCATTAGCGATCATTTCTTCATTCACCATGATAACTGTTAAGCCGCAGTTATCAATAAATTTACCCACTGCCTCAAAATAAGCCATCATTATATGGAAAACTCCCAGGTGAATGAACAGTTCGTCAAATTATCCCTTTTGAGTACTTGCTTCGGATTTGCAGCGCAATTTTTGCGATAGCATGATCGTACGTCACTTCGATGTGATCTTCTCCACACTCACGAGCAATTTGTTTAATTTGAACCATAGTCTCTAAGATAATTCAGATTCAGAGATTCATACTAACCATAAACGATGTTGTGAAGGTTATCACTCACTCCGAAATTTTGATTTATGCTGATGACATGAAAATCTTCAAACAACTCACCAACACATCTGACTCTACCCTACTTCAAAACGACTTGAACAGTTTCTCCATTTGGTGCTTAAAAAACTTCCTCGATCTCAATGTATCTAAATGCCAATCGATCACTTTCTCCCGTAAACGCGCCCCCACCTCTCCTAGAACCTACGTTCTCTCAGGCGAACTGATTCCATCTGTTAATTCCCTCCGTGACCTGGGTGTTATCTGCGACAGTGAGCTCAACTTTCGTTCCCATATTGATCACATCGTAAATAGAGCCAACTCAACCCTAGGCTTTGTAAAACGTTGGTCTAAGGAATTTTCTGACCCTTATGTCACCAAATCACTTTACATCTTCTTCGTTAGGCCACTTCTAGAGTATGCCTGCCAGGTCTGGTGCCCCTCCCAATCCACCCTCATTAACAGAATCGAAGCAGTTCAGCGTAGATTTCTCCGCTTTGCGTTGCGTGACCTTCCCTGGACTGATACCTTCAACCTTCCTCCGTATGAAAGTCGGCTAAAACTAATTAACCTCCAGCCGCTTGCCCTTCGTCGTGATGTCGCTGATGTTATTTTTATCCACCAAGTCTTAACCGGCTCCATTGACTGTCCCGACTTCCTATACAGTATCTCCCTTAACACTAACCCCCGAAACGTTAGATCCTTTCCCACCTTTCGACTCGATAATCATCGAACTAATTACGGCCACTTCGAGCCCTTCACTAGAATGCTACGGAAAGTCAACAACACAGCAGCCTTCGACTTCCATGTTGACAAAGCCTCCCTTAGGCATTCCCTTTACTCCCCCAACCGACCCCTATAATAACCATCTATTTCTGGTCATTTGTTTTAGTTCTTAGTTTAATTTATAGTTTATTGTAAGTCTGTAGCTTGTATTAAGCGAATAAATAAATAAATAAATAAATAACATCTTTATTCGTTGGTGAAGTATTATTAGTTGTTAAGTAGCAAACAGTTTGCTGAGGCGTTAAGTCATTATACAACAAACTATTAAAACCAACCCACATCGGTGTATCAGGTACACATAAAAAGTGTGAAAGTAGCCATGCAAAATCAATATGATGCACTGATTTCAGGTTGACATTACTTAAGCATGATAATGAATCAAATGGTAGCATACTTTCGGTAATTCGCGGTCGCTTCGTGTATCGTTCTCGTTCTGGGACAATCACGTCAAAACTCCTATGTTTACGAGACTGCGAGTTGGATCCTTCAACGATGTTACCATAAGTATTTTCTTGTATGCTTTCCTGATTTTCACTATCAGTTACTTCTTCATTATTTACTTGGTTAGCTATCTGAAAAATTATACCAACAGTATCGTAGGAGTTTCCATAAAGCGATCAAAATTGTTAAATGCGGCTCCAGTGCACAATGCAGGTGTTCGTACAATACTCTCCGGATAAATATCTGACTGCTCGCAAGACGTGAACGTTGCCGCAGTTTCAACACCTTCCAATATACTATAACTGCAGCAATGACCGTACCGATTAATAATTGTTTTGCTGTTCGTCCAACTTCAGAGAATGATTTCGGTAATCTAGCGGTTCTTTTATTTTTTTTCTTTCGATAGTTTTCACCAGAAATCACCTTTGTACACTGAGAAAAAAACACTAGTAAAACGAACCAAAAACCAATTTTACGCTTACCAAATACTTGGCAGGTTTTCAGCTTACCGTGTACTTGGTTATAATAACCAAATTAGATTTGTTAAATTAAATTCAACCAAGTTCACTGAAGAAATCAACAAAGTTTTGTTTAAATTTAATTTAACCAATATTTTTGGTTAATACAACTGAAATTAAAAACACCTTAAAGTTTTAAATTAATTTAATTTACTAAATGCACTAACATAAAACAAAAACTCCTTTGACTTAAAATAACGCGTAACAAGTTTTAATTTAGTAACCACGATCTTCGACGACCTCCTGGAGACTGCCGGTAGAATGCCCATGGCTTTCCGTCGTCTATCGATATTCCCGTAAGTTGCAAATTCGGCAGCAGGTCAATTGCGCGTGCATTGAATTGCGCGTGCATTGAATTTGCAGCTTTCAGGTGTTTGGCGGGTTCCGATATCGTCTGGGACGTTTCCGGCGAAAGTTCTTCGGTGTCGTCTGGACAGCGTCCGGCGAGAGTGCCGGATTATTGGAATGTGTAACATCCCGCCGGCCTTGAAATACTTCGGTATTTAAGAATGTCCTGTGAAAAAAGAAAGAAAAAAGAACATCTCCTTATCGCGGCATTTCCTCCATGCAGACAAGGAAGCTGTTCACGGACAATGGGGTTAGTTAAAGGGCGCCCCGACTCGCCCGATTGTAATACGCCGACAGATGAAGGAAGGTCAGGAAGTTAGGAAGGATAAATTGGAGAGGTGGTTTCGGATCGATAAATTTATGCATTCAATTGTGGGTACAAGTTCACATTGTTCCGCAGAGTCTCCAAAGTAATTTCAGACTCTGCTCGAGGGCTTAAGTGCGATATAGGTCCTCGCTCAAGCTCTTCTATAGTCTGTTCTTGGACTACGTTCGGAGTTGCAATAGATTCTCTGCTTCTGCGATGATGTCTATGTACAATAAAGGCAGTTAGTGAGTTCAAGAACGCAGCGAAAATGTTCCAGCTCCATCCATGAATGCTTCTGATGATCTGCACGTTGATGACTGTACTAATGCAGAATTTTACGATCCGTACAATTACTAAAATTCCAAAGATGCTTGCGGTGAAAGATCCAAAGTAGGATAAGCCTGACCAAGTACTTTGTATATAAGATGATATTTTGCTGACATGGGATGAGGAAAGTAGGTTCATAATGTCTAGATTCCGTGTATCGGTGTCATGACCCATGACAGATTGTGTCATGACATTTCCAATTGCATGCCGTTCTGAAGGAAACATAATTTGACGACGCAAATCTTCAGTTTCTTCGAAGGTGTAAATTCCAGATTTTATTAGATGGCTGGGGTCTTCATACTTCCAAGAATTATCCACTGATGTACTGACTGATTTTGGCACTATTACAAGTCGAGGGTGTTCGGTCTGATAGCCGGTGAATTTGCACACGGAAATGAGTTTTGTGACTTCGAGTGCGAACACAACATCCCCAGTGTGTACTGCATAAATAGTGTTCACAGTTGATTCTCTGCTGATGGTTTGACCTTTGATAGCTGCTCCTTGATAAAGAACGTCATATTTCAGATCTTCACAACTTGCATCTGCGATCATATCCCAAAAACTCATCCCTGATTCAGGGTCGGTGCAAGTCCCCTTTATGTAAGGGCACACAATGCCAGCTCTTAACACAACCTGATTATCATCAAGCCTTACAATGCTGTCATAATCGGTGATGGTGATTTCCAAGGAGTGCATTACAACCACCTTGTTCCATGAATTGGACCCAAAAGAGTAAGGAACACCCTCGCAATTGCCATTTGTATCGACAGAACCTGCCACTATTTCGGAATATCGTGATGTCGCGTTGGATTTTATGTCAGCCAGAATGCGGTTATTTTGAAGAGCGTAGATTCCTTTGGAATGTATAATCAGACAATTCTCTTTTGATATATCGGCGATAAATGTACTAATACCACCTGCTACGATCGACAGATGGCTGAACATGCCGCAATGCAGGACAGTTTGCAAGATATTAATTTTGCACTGGTAAATGTGAACTGGAGCTACTTCACTCAGTTGTAAGAGTTGAATATCTTCTTTTAGGCTAGACGGCGAGGAGGTAAAAACATTAAAAAGTGTATTTTTCGGGCACAGGCGAGATTATTATTGGAATCGCTTCGTTTTAGGGTGTAGTTCAACCCCCTAAGTTTGCTTACAAATTGTTGGTGTGCTTGATTTTATAATTAACTATTAGTGACGAAAATAGTGCTTTTTTCTCTATTTCCTTTAATATCTCCGTTCCTCTTGACTTTTAGTATAGCATATGCATTGAGAAAGTTGTTCCTTGTGAAATTTCCTAAAATATGAGCCCTGACAGAGGTCGCTAAGTGCAATTGTTAACTTGCAAATAGCCCCGAAAGTTAAAAAAAACGTTTTTTTCACTATTTTTTTACTAAAAAATGACCGCACATAGATGGCTGAAATTTCTCAAAAATGATGTGTATGTGGACCCAAACATCCATGAATAATTTTAGCGTCATCGGTCAATTACTTCTCGAGTAATTAACGATCACTTTTTTTTTTTTTCCTTAATTGCAACTTGCGCCATTTTTTTCACAAACGGGTTTCGCTGGTCGGACCAAGCCAGAAAAATCACAAATCCAATTATCTTTAGTATCCCGTTGGAATTTTTGGAAAAAATTAATTCTAACCGATTTTATAACGATTCTGTATATATAGATATACATGCAATGTATTTGGGAGCACTTGGAGTGCTCCGAGCGTTCCTTAAAAAAAAAAAATCGGTTAGAATTAATTTTTTCCAAAAATTCCAACGGGATACTAAAGTTAATTGGATTTGTGATTTTTCTGGCTTGGTCCGACCAGCGAAACCCGTTTGTGAAAAAAATGGCGCAAGTTGCAATTAAGGAAAAAAAAAAAAAGTGATCGTTAATTACTCGAGAAGTAATTGACCGATGACGCTAAAATTATTCATGAATGTTTGGGTATACATACACATCATTTTTGAGAAATTTCAGCCATCTATGTGCGGTCATTTTTTAGTAAAAAAATAGTGAAAAAAACGTTTTTTTATAACTTTCGGGGCTATTTGCAAGTTAACAATTGCACTTAGCGACCTCTGTCAGGGCTCATATTTTAGGAAATTTCATAAGGAACAACTTTCTCAATGCATATGCTATACTAAAAGTCAAGAGGAACGGAGATATTAAAGGAAATAGAGAAAAAAGCACTATTTTCGTCAATAATAGTTAATTATAAAATCAAGCACACCAACAATTTGTAAGCAAACTTAGGGGGTTGAACTACACCCTAAACCGAAGCGATTCCAACAATAATCTCGCCTGTGCCCGAAAAATACACCCAAAATTCCTCGCCGTCTAGCCTATTTGATTTGCTGAACCGGAGTATCTTCAATATCGCAGTTTTGGTTGCTGAGGAATGATATTTTAGTCAAATTCATCCTTTTGTGTCCACAATCGTATACAATTATGCTTTTAGAAGGGAGCAAGAGCGCAATTAACGTGAGATAATTAAGCCAAGCCATGATGCTATAAATAAATAAGTATTCTTAATATACTTATATGCGAGAAATATCCATTTTATAATTATATGAGCAAAACAAAAGCAAAAAAAGGAAAGGTATTGTAACAACTTGTTATTGCGGTAAAGGACAGACCTTTGTAATAGATCTTTCGAATTCACCTTGTGGAGTTTGGAGGTGCACAACCCTGATTATATCATCCTTCCCGGGGAAAACAGCTGTTATACGGGCCAACTTCCAATGAGATGGAGGTAGGCCGTCTTCTTTAAGGAGCACGAGATCTCCTACTTCGATATTCTTGTTGGCCATCTTCCACTTAGGTCGTTGTTGCAATTGATGCAAATATTCAGTTGACCATCTTCTCCAAAAATCTTGGTGTAATTTTTGTAGTAACTTCCAACGACTAAGGTGTGCTATTGTTGTGTCCTCGTAGCTTGTTTCGGGAAGGCTATTTAATGAGCTTCCTATCAAGAAATGCCCAGGTGTAAGAGGGTTGATGTCGTTTGGATCCGAAGATAATGCGCTGATTGGCCGTGAGTTAAGCACGGCTTCTATTTGAGTCAGAACAGTGCTTAGTTCTTCGAAGGTAAGCTTAGTTTGCCCTATGATTCGACGCAAATGATGCTTCACAGACTTGACGCCTGCCTCCCATAATCCACCAAAGTGAGGCGCTCGGGGGGGAATAAAGCTCCATTCCACATTTTTGTTTGCATACAGTTCTGCTGCTGACAGTTGATATGATTTAATGAATTCTGTCATTTCTCTTTTTAGGCTCCTTTCTGCTCCCACAAAATTTGTTCCGTTATCGCTAAATATCCTTTTGCTAAGACCTCGTCTCGCAAAAAATCGTCGAAGAGCGGCTAAAAAGCAATCTGTTGTTAAATCACTGGCAAGTTCAAGGTGCATTGCCTTCGTAACGAAGCAGACGAAAACTACAATGTAACCCTTGAGAGTTTTGGTATTCCTAGTCTTATTAGCTTTAATAAATACTGGTCCAGCGTAATCTATGCCTGTGTATGTAAATGGTCGACTTGGAGTTGTACGTTCCATAGGTAGTTGACCCATTAAAGTGTTCATGTGCTCTTTCCTCCAACGACAACAAGTGACGCATTGATGCACGATTCGTTTGATAATCTGCTGAGCGCGGGGGAGCCAGTAGTTTTGCCGTAAGGTGGATAGCATTATCTGCTTACCCCCGTGGAGAGTGTCCTTATGTATCTTCTTGATGAGTAATTCGGAAAATTTGTTTGAGGGTGGTAATATTATAGGATGTTTTTCAACCCCGGACAGATTGGAATGTTCTAGTCGTCCTCCCACTCTCAAAATGAGCTGCTCGTCAAGGAATGGATTCAAGCTCAAAAGTGAGCTTTTTCGCGATAAGGGTTCCTTAGAAATTAAGCAATTAATTTCTATGGGATATGCTGTCGATTGTGCTTGTCTTATCAGGCATAATTTGGCTTCGTTAATTTCAGAAGCGGAGAGGATATGCGTTTTGTAAGAGGAGAGCTTGCGACACACACTCACAAATCTGCGGCAATAAGCTATGACTCTGCAAGCATGGGTAAGGTCTGAGAATCTTTCAACTAGTTGGTATTTGCTAGCATTTGTGTGAAAACTCTTCAGCCCTTTCTTCTCTTCCGTGAGCCCCTGTATAGAAGTTGAGAGGATAGTTTTGGGCCACTCACATTGATCTGCTTGAAGCCAGGTTGGACCATTCCACCAGAGTGAATTTCCTTTTAATTCTGAAGAGCTTAGAAGTTACAGTACGGAGTATCATATAACGTAAACGCGCATAACTGCCAATAAACCTGACACCCCCAACGCCATTTCCGTTCCCATCACACTTTCCCGGAGTCAACCTAAATCTTCCCAATGTCGACCTAAATCCTTCGCACGGTTGCGAACATGCGCGACCGAAGTAAACGCCTAGACATGGGATCAGCATTTTCGCTTTCCCAGAAATTGCACTGGACGTGCACCCATGCCGCGTGACTTAGCGTCGCAACGAGCTTGGATTCCAAAAAGTAGTTGAAATATCGGGCACTCTTCTCCCATCGTTGGTCGCGGCTCGAAGTACAATCGTTAGCCATTTATAAGTTTAAATAAATAATTATCAGTGGACTTGTTCTTTTTTTTCGATAAATTTCGGACTTAGAACAAAATTGGCGCCCGAGCAGGGACCCCGGCTGTGCAAGTGTTTAACAAATCAGTGCGTGCCAGTACAATAGTACTAAAATTCGATTAATTTAACTATCGAATAGTGCGCCCAAAAACAAATCAGTGCGTGCCAGTACAATAGTACTAAAATTCGATTAATTTAACTATCGAATAGTGCGCCCAAAAACCAATCAGTGCGTGCCAGTACAAGAGTACTATATTCAATTAATATAACTATCGAATAGTGCGCTCAAAAGCCAGTGTGTGCTAGTGCAAGAGCACTAAAGTTAATTATCACATAGTGCGCTTACAACAACGGCAATTGCTCAGTGCGTTTTTACGCTTGACCGGGGCTCAACAACAACAAAAATCCAGCACAATAGTGCAGAAGGAAGGCATCCGAAAGAAGGAGGAACAATCCCACACGACCAGGAAGAACAAGGGAGTCCAGTCACCAAGAACATCCAGTCCAGTCACCAGAACATCTAGGAGAACAACACCAATCACATCATCACCCCCCAACATTATCATCTAGACCGTAGCGGGCATCCATACCAGGCATCAATCAACATTTCTTTATATATACTTATAAGGTCAGTAAAATTCACTTTTAATCCGACACTTTCGATAATTTACATACAAAATTGTTTCGATATATAATACATATATATACATATATATTGCGATCATAAAAATCTTTAAAATTTTTGTGTGTGGTCTTCGAGTTACCAATTAACACAAAATTTGTTAAGGAAAATATAGTGGAATCAAGGAATAGAACCTCTCTTTCCATTCATATCAAAAGAATTATTACATTAATAAATTCACGATGACTGCTTTAACAATCGACCCCCTCAAATATCTAGATAGGCTCCCCGAATTTCACGGCGACCCTAGAGATTTGCATATCTTCTGTAATTTAGTAGATAAAATTCATCCAACACTAGCTACGTTTGATCTCTTAGCGCAGTCAATCTTTTCGGATCTAATAAAAAATAAATTAAAGGGAAGAGCTAGGGAAATTATTGAAATTAATACCCAAGCCAAATCTTGGGAAGAGATAAAACAAATATTAATAAATAACTTCGGTGACCGTCTCAGCTGCGACGAACTTTTCGACGCAATGAGAAGCGTAACGTTTAAAACTAACACGGTAGATTTTTACAACGATCTCAAAACAAAATTAAGAAGACTAAATACTAAAGTACTTCTTACTTGGGGAGAAGGCCCAATAACTAACGAATCCTCGCGACAAAATAGAAAATCCGCTTTAAACATCTTCATGGGGAAAATACCCGAACCCATGAAATCGATCCTCATCTGTAGGAAACCCGCAGACCTAGAAGAAGCAATGGATATCCTCTTTAGAGCAGGATATGCTTACGTTTCACCCTATAAAACACCTGAACAAACCTATAATAAGAATGGTCCAAATAACAGAGGCAATAGAAATGAACAGAGACGACCTAACGAGTCCCAACAAAATAACAGAGGCAATAGAAATGAACAGAGACGACCTAACGATTCCCAACAAAATAATAGGGACAATAGAAATGAACAGAGACGACCTAACGAGTCCCAACAAAATTATAGGGGCAATAGAAATGGACCAAGAAGGCCCAACGAATACCGAACAAACCACGGAAACGATTATGGGCATTATAATAATAATAATAATTATAGGAACAATCATAGTCCGCCACCAGCTACATCATATAATAATCCAAATGTAAGCACTAACACTAACGCTTACAACGGCTCTACTGCTCAGCCGCCCCCGGAACCTATGGATATCAATAATCATGAGATCCAGGTTCACGAAAATTTTCAACTACCAGCCTCGAAAGAAACCTACCATATATAGTGGTAAAAACAAAACTTAACCCTCTTAAATTAATGATTGATACAGGAGCGACCCACTCCATTATTAACCCCGGGATATGTAACCCGAAATGGAGTAGTGCCGTTAACCTACATTTAAAAACCCTAAAGAACATCGTCCCAATATCAGAGAAAGTCCGAATACCGTTGTTTGTGGAACTTGGAGACCCGAAGCAAGAAATTGAAATGCTCGTGTGCAAATTCCACGACTTTTTTGACGGAATATTAGGAAATAACGTCCTCAGACAACTTAACGTTAAAATCGATTACGAAAAATCTTGCCTTTTAGTTGATGGAAAATCCACTCCCATTCATTTCCAACAAGAGGAGAATGAGGAACATTATAGCTTCAAGAAAAATGGAAATTATATAGTAAATATTCCTGTTAGGCAAGAAAATGGTTTAGCATATACAGCTGGAAAATCTTCAGCTAATGGTAAGATCACAATCCACGAAGGTGTTTACGAAGTCTCAAATTTTAAAATGGAAGCAGTAGTCCAGGTACTAGCCGACTCAGAAAGTTCGGTACATTTTAATACGCAAGAAACAGAACCTGTAACCGAACAAAATTTCCATATAATTGAGGACAGGGAGGACAGGCCCCTACTAGAACAAATTAGAATGAACCATCTTAATCCGGAAGAAAGCGCGAAACTTTCAAACCTGATAAATCAATTCCCCAACATCTTTTACAGAGAAGACTCTGATTTAACTTTCACTAATGCTACAAAGCACGAGATCCGTACAACGAACTCGACGCCTATCGCTGTGAAATCGTACAGATATCCGTACGTCCATAAAAATGAGGTAAGAACCCAAATAAAGGAAATGCTCGAAAAGGGAATCATTCGACCAAGTAAATCTCCTTATTCAGCACCAGTCTGGATAGTTCCAAAAAAACTGGATGCTAGCGGTAGACGCAAATGGAGATTGGTCATTGATTATCGGAAGCTGAATGACATTACAGTTGACGATAAATACCCCTTACCGAACATGGATGAAATTCTAGAAAAACTCGGCAAGTGTCAGTACTTCACAACGCTGGACTTGGCCAAGGGATTTCATCAAATCGAAATCGCACCGGAAGATGTACATAAGACCGCTTTTAATGTAGAAGGAGGCCACTACGAATTTGTACGTATGCCCTTCGGCCTGAAGACAGCGCCGGCTACATTTCAGCGACTTATGAACGAAGTCCTATCCGACTATATTAATAAAATCTGTCTAGTCTACCTAGACGATATAATCATATTCTCCTCGTCACTTACAGAGCACATAGAATCCCTAACTAAGATATTTCGCAGATTAAAAGATGTCAACTTAAAAGTACAACTGGACAAATGTGAGTTTTTAAAACGAGAGGCAGAGTTTCTCGGACACATTGTCACGGAACAGGGTATTAAACCAAACTCCAACAAAATCGAATGCGTTGAGAAGTTCCCTATCCCTAAGACGCCGAGACAGATTAAACAGTTTCTTGGTCTTACGGGGTACTATCGTAAATTCATTAGAGACTACTCTAAAATTGCAAAGCCCATGACAAAGTTCCTGAAAAAAGACGCGAAAGTAGACGTCTCCGACCGAGAATATATAGACAGCTTCGAAACTTTAAAAAGACTTTTAATCAGTGAACCTATTTTAAAGTACCCAGACTTCGATAAGACCTTTACTGTGTCGACTGATGCGAGCCAATTCGCTATAGGAGCAGTACTCTCTCAGGAGGACCACCCTATATGCTACGCGAGTAGGACCCTCAACAACCACGAAGAGAATTATAGTACAGTTGAGAAGGAACTTCTGGCAGTAGTTTGGGCTAATAAGCATTTCAGACCGTACTTATTCGGAAGAAAATTTCTAATAGAAACGGATCATAAGCCGCTTCAATGGCTTTTTTCTATCAAGGATCCAAATTCAAAGCTTGTACGTTGGAGGTTAAAACTCTCTGAATTCGACTATGACATCAAATATAGGAAAGGAACAAGTAACGGGAATGCGGACGCACTCTCTAGAATAATTATTAATCATACCGAATTAGAAACCCCGCTAATCAAAGACACAGGTTGCCCAATAAACTTTTACAAAAGACAAATAATTATTAAGAAATCGAATTCAGGATCACTGAAACTAAAGAATACTAAAGTTTTCAAAAACTGTCGGAAAACCATTTACGTAAAAAACCTTGATTGTGATACTGCCACCTTAATAATAAAAAACCACTTTGACCCAGAAAAAACTAATGCAATTCTCATAGAGGATGAAGCATTTTATAATAACTTCCTTACCTCCCTAAGGGAATATTTTAATAATAATAGCGGAAAGTTTAAAATAATAAGATGCAGGAAATTGCTCAGAGATGTTCCAGACGAAAATGAGCTCGTCAAACATATAGAGGAAGAACACCTCAAGAATAACCACCGCGGTATAAATGAAAATTTCATAAAACTCAAGGAAGAAATATACCATCCAAATTTAAAAGAAAGAATAACGAAGTTCATAAATAATTGTGAAATTTGTAACCTTGAGAAATACGACAGACACCCGGTAAAACAAAAATTCAAAATTACCGAGACCCCCAACGGACCAAGGGAAATTTTACACATTGACGTATTTTATAGTCTAGATAAGACCTTGTTCCTAACCTTAATCGACAAGTTCTCGAAATACGCTCAGGCAATTAAAATAAAAGGAAGAACTTGGACTGAATTTAAAAGAGCAACCCTTCAATACATTAGCACTATAGGGCATTTCAAGAAGTTAATTGTAGACAACGAGTTAGGATTTAAAGCGCTTCCCCTGAGACAATTCCTTGACGACCAAAACATTGAAATACATTTTACATCCAACAACAATCATACATCAAATTCCGACGTGGAAAGATTCCACAATACCATTAACGAACACCTAAGACTATTGAGACATGACCCGAACAAAAATACAGACAGTGTAGAAGATAAAATATTAAAAATCATTAGCTTTTATAACAATTCCGTTCACTCCACCACCGGAAAGAAACCATTAGACTTTTTCCTAGGCAACATTAAACCAGAAGAATATCCAGCCATAAGAGAAAAAATTATAAAGAATAAAGAAAAAACAATTAACACCCTAAATAAAAATAGAGAAGACGTTCAAGTAACTTCCGGCCCAATATTCTTAAAGGAAGTTAGAGGAGGCAAAAATCATGCCAAATTTCGGAAAGTAAACGCGAATATAGTAGATAATGATCACGTTATCATAGGATCAGGTCATAGGTATTATAAATCACACATTAAACGAAGTAAAAAGTACCAAGATAACAATAGCCCTAGCATAAAAGCCAAGACTAAAGACAAAAGACGAGACAATAACAGAACCAACAAACTTATCATTCCAGACAATGAACCAACTAACGATACTGATAACATTAATCCTGCCATACCTGGCCCTAGCACAACTTATTGAGATCCAGAACCTCAACGAAAATAACGGGTTTATCACGTTAAAAACAGGTGAAGTTAGAATAATTAAGAATTTTCAAAAAGTCCTACACGTAATCAATATCACCGAGATAGAACAAGCTAGAAATGATATACGAAACAACATCAAAATCATTGAATCAAACAAAAAATTAGTCGAACCAATGATCATGACAATGTTACACAATTTTAAACTCCTAGACTCTAAAGTTAATGCACTAAGACCAAATTTAGGTTCAAGACACAAAAGAGGATTACTGAACATAATAGGCAAAGGACTTAAATACTTGACAGGAACTATGGACAGTGACGACGAAGAACTGATAAAAACAAAACTTGATAATCTTTCTAAAAATAATCATGACCTCATTACCGAAGCCAATAAACAAATTTCCATAAACCAACAAATATCGGACCAAATTAGTAATATAACTACACACATTAATAACCAGCAAAAGATAATTTCAAATATTCTCTCAAATTATACGAATGAGAACAGCGTTAAAATAAACAACCTTCAAATCGAAATACAGATCATCCAACAGATATATCAATTAAATTATGATATAAACCTGTTACGAAATCATATTGATGATATAGAGCAAATTATCCTCACAAGTAAATTAAATATTTTATCCAGGAATATTCTAACCGAAGAAGAATTAAAATTAATATCCAATCCAGAAGATCTGCAAGATATTAAAATTGTTGTCGCCTATTATACAAACCAGATAATAATAATAATACTTATTCCACTATATTCGACTAAAAAATATTCTAGCATTCTTATTGAACCACTTCCAAACCCAAGTAATAAATCATTAGTACTCGAAGATTATACAATTATATTAGATGAAGATAAAATAACATATAATAAAACTGTTAAAGACAAATTGGAAAAGAATTTAATACAAATAAACGACGATTGCCTTAATCAAATATTCAAATCCAAACAAGCAATATGTAAGACAGTTGTTTCTAAAGAAGAATCCGTAAAGGAAATATCACGAGGACTCGTCCTTACTAAAAATATGTTAAATGTAAATATATCGCAAACCTGTAATACAAATGAATTAAGACTTTATAGAAACAGCCTAATTAAATTTGAAAACTGTAAAATAATTATAAAAAACCAAACATTTAGTAACGATTATTATAGGATAAATGATCATATTGTATTTCCATATTTTATGTCACAAATAATAGAAAGTGAACCTGTAAACACAAGTACCCTAGAAGAGATATATTTAAGCAAAATTAAAAATAGTAGGGAAAAAATAAAAGAAATATTGGAAACCCAAAAAATGTATTCATCATATTCCGGCGAATTTTTCATAATTTTTGGCATTGTAATGGTACTTTTAGCATTGTATAATATCTATAATATAAAAAATAAAAATAATATTACTATTACACATAAGAATGTCAAAACTTCGTCGGAGCCTCAGAATAACGATGGGGGAGTTACAGTAGGGAGTATCATATAACGTAAACGCGCATAACTGCCAATAAACCTGACACCCCCAACGCCATTTCCGTTCCCATCACACTTTCCCGGAGTCAACCTAAATCTTCCCAATGTCGACCTAAATCCTTCCCACGGTTGCGAACATGCGCGACCGAAGTAAACGCCTAGACATGGGATCAGCATTTTCGCTTTCCCAGAAATTGCACTGGACGTGCACCCATGCCGCGTGACTTAGCGTCGCAACGAGCTTGGATTCCAAAAAGTAGTTGAAATATCGGGCACTCTTCTCCCATCGTTGGTCGCGGCTCGACGTACAATCGTTAGCCATTTATAAGTTTAAATAAATAATTATCAGTGGACTTGTTCTTTTTTTTCGATAAATTTCGGACTTAGAACAAAATTGGCGCCCGAGCAGGGACCCCGGCTGTGCAAGTGTTTAACAAATCAGTGCGTGCCAGTACAATAGTACTAAAATTCGATTAATTTAACTATCGAATAGTGCGCCCAAAAACAAATCAGTGCGTGCCAGTACAATAGTACTAAAATTCGATTAATTTAACTATCGAATAGTGCGCCCAAAAACCAATCAGTGCGTGCCAGTACAAGAGTACTATATTCAATTAATATAACTATCGAATAGTGCGCTCAAAAGCCAGTGTGTGCTAGTGCAAGAGCACTAAAGTTAATTATCACATAGTGCGCTTACAACAACGGCAATTGCTCAGTGCGTTTTTACGCTTGACCGGGGCTCAACAACAACAAAAATCCAGCACAATAGTGCAGAAGGAAGGCATCCGAAAGAAGGAGGAACAATCCCACACGACCAGGAAGAACAAGGGAGTCCAGTCACCAAGAACATCCAGTCCAGTCACCAGAACATCTAGGAGAACAACACCAATCACATCATCACCCCCCAACATTATCATCTAGACCGTAGCGGGCATCCATACCAGGCATCAATCAACATTTCTTTATATATACTTATAAGGTCAGTAAAATTCACTTTTAATCCGACACTTTCGATAATTTACATACAAAATTGTTTCGATATATAATACATATATATACATATATATTGCGATCATAAAAATCTTTAAAATTTTTGTGTGTGGTCTTCGAGTTACCAATTAACACAAAATTTGTTAAGGAAAATATAGTGGAATCAAGGAATAGAACCTCTCTTTCCATTCATATCAAAAGAATTATTACATTAATAAATTCACGATGACTGCTTTAACAATCGACCCCCTCAAATATCTAGATAGGCTCCCCGAATTTCACGGCGACCCTAGAGATTTGCATATCTTCTGTAATTTAGTAGATAAAATTCATCCAACACTAGCTACGTTTGATCTCTTAGCGCAGTCAATCTTTTCGGATCTAATAAAAAATAAATTAAAGGGAAGAGCTAGGGAAATTATTGAAATTAATACCCAAGCCAAATCTTGGGAAGAGATAAAACAAATATTAATAAATAACTTCGGTGACCGTCTCAGCTGCGACGAACTTTTCGACGCAATGAGAAGCGTAACGTTTAAAACTAACACGGTAGATTTTTACAACGATCTCAAAACAAAATTAAGAAGACTAAATACTAAAGTACTTCTTACTTGGGGAGAAGGCCCAATAACTAACGAATCCTCGCGACAAAATAGAAAATCCGCTTTAAACATCTTCATGGGGAAAATACCCGAACCCATGAAATCGATCCTCATCTGTAGGAAACCCGCAGACCTAGAAGAAGCAATGGATATCCTCTTTAGAGCAGGATATGCTTACGTTTCACCCTATAAAACACCTGAACAAACCTATAATAAGAATGGTCCAAATAACAGAGGCAATAGAAATGAACAGAGACGACCTAACGAGTCCCAACAAAATAACAGAGGCAATAGAAATGAACAGAGACGACCTAACGATTCCCAACAAAATAATAGGGACAATAGAAATGAACAGAGACGACCTAACGAGTCCCAACAAAATTATAGGGGCAATAGAAATGGACCAAGAAGGCCCAACGAATACCGAACAAACCACGGAAACGATTATGGGCATTATAATAATAATAATAATTATAGGAACAATCATAGTCCGCCACCAGCTACATCATATAATAATCCAAATGTAAGCACTAACACTAACGCTTACAACGGCTCTACTGCTCAGCCGCCCCCGGAACCTATGGATATCAATAATCATGAGATCCAGGTTCACGAAAATGTTCAACTACCAGCCTCGAAAGAAACCTACCATATATAGTGGTAAAAACAAAACTTAACCCTCTTAAATTAATGATTGATACAGGAGCGACCCACTCCATTATTAACCCCGGGATATGTAACCCGAAATGGAGTAGTGCCGTTAACCTACATTTAAAAACCCTAAAGAACATCGTCCCAATATCAGAGAAAGTCCGAATACCGTTGTTTGTGGAACTTGGAGACCCGAAGCAAGAAATTGAAATGCTCGTGTGCAAATTCCACGACTTTTTTGACGGAATATTAGGAAATAACGTCCTCAGACAACTTAACGTTAAAATCGATTACGAAAAATCTTGCCTTTTAGTTGATGGAAAATCCACTCCCATTCATTTCCAACAAGAGGAGAATGAGGAACATTATAGCTTCAAGAAAAATGGAAATTATATAGTAAATATTCCTGTTAGGCAAGAAAATGGTTTAGCATATACAGCTGGAAAATCTTCAGCTAATGGTAAGATCACAATCCACGAAGGTGTTTACGAAGTCTCAAATTTTAAAATGGAAGCAGTAGTCCAGGTACTAGCCGACTCAGAAAGTTCGGTACATTTTAATACGCAAGAAACAGAACCTGTAACCGAACAAAATTTCCATATAATTGAGGACAGAGAGGACAGGCCCCTACTAGAACAAATTAGAATGAACCATCTTAATCCGGAAGAAAGCGCGAAACTTTCAAACCTCATAAATCAATTCCCCAACATCTTTTACAGAGAAGACTCTGATTTAACTTTCACTAATGCTACAAAGCACGAGATCCGTACAACGAACTCGACGCCTATCGCTGTGAAATCGTACAGATATCCGTACGTCCATAAAAATGAGGTAAGAACCCAAATAAAGGAAATGCTCGAAAAGGGAATCATTCGACCAAGTAAATCTCCTTATTCAGCACCAGTCTGGATAGTTCCAAAAAAACTGGATGCTAGCGGTAGACGCAAATGGAGATTGGTCATTGATTATCGGAAGCTGAATGACATTACAGTTGACGATAAATACCCCTTACCGAACATGGATGAAATTCTAGAAAAACTCGGCAAGTGTCAGTACTTCACAACGCTGGACTTGGCCAAGGGATTTCATCAAATCGAAATCGCACCGGAAGATGTACATAAGACCGCTTTTAATGTAGAAGGAGGCCACTACGAATTTGTACGTATGCCCTTCGGCCTGAAGACAGCGCCGGCTACATTTCAGCGACTTATGAACGAAGTCCTATCCGACTATATTAATAAAATCTGTCTAGTCTACCTAGACGATATAATCATATTCTCCTCGTCACTTACAGAGCACATAGAATCCCTAACTAAGATATTTCGCAGATTAAAAGATGTCAACTTAAAAGTACAACTGGACAAATGTGAGTTTTTAAAACGAGAGGCAGAGTTTCTCGGACACATTGTCACGGAACAGGGTATTAAACCAAACTCCAACAAAATCGAATGCGTTGAGAAGTTCCCTATCCCTAAGACGCCGAGACAGATTAAACAGTTTCTTGGTCTTACGGGGTACTATCGTAAATTCATTAGAGACTACTCTAAAATTGCAAAGCCCATGACAAAGTTCCTGAAAAAAGACGCGAAAGTAGACGTCTCCGACCGAGAATATATAGACAGCTTCGAAACTTTAAAAAGACTTTTAATCAGTGAACCTATTTTAAAGTACCCAGACTTCGATAAGACCTTTACTGTGTCGACTGATGCGAGCCAATTCGCTATAGGAGCAGTACTCTCTCAGGAGGACCACCCTATATGCTACGCGAGTAGGACCCTCAACAACCACGAAGAGAATTATAGTACAGTTGAGAAGGAACTTCTGGCAGTAGTTTGGGCTACTAAGCATTTCAGACCGTACTTATTCGGAAGAAAATTTCTAATAGAAACGGATCATAAGCCGCTTCAATGGCTTTTTTCTATCAAGGATCCAAATTCAAAGCTTGTACGTTGGAGGTTAAAACTCTCTGAATTCGACTATGACATCAAATATAGGAAAGGAACAAGTAACGGGAATGCGGACGCACTCTCTAGAATAATTATTAATCATACCGAATTAGAAACCCCGCTAATCAAAGACACAGGTTGCCCAATAAACTTTTACAAAAGACAAATAATTATTAAGAAATCGAATTCAGGATCACTGAAACTAAAGAATACTAAAGTTTTCAAAAACTGTCGGAAAACCATTTACGTAAAAAACCTTGATTGTGATACTGCCACCTTAATAATAAAAAACCACTTTGACCCAGAAAAAACTAATGCAATTCTCATAGAGGATGAAGCATTTTATAATAACTTCCTTACCTCCCTAAGGGAATATTTTAATAATAATAGCGGAAAGTTTAAAATAATAAGATGCAGGAAATTGCTCAGAGATGTTCCAGACGAAAATGAGCTCGTCAAACATATAGAGGAAGAACACCTCAAGAATAACCACCGCGGTATAAATGAAAATTTCATAAAACTCAAGGAAGAAATATACCATCCAAATTTAAAAGAAAGAATAACGAAGTTCATAAATAATTGTGAAATTTGTAACCTTGAGAAATACGACAGACACCCGGTAAAACAAAAATTCAAAATTACCGAGACCCCCAACGGACCAAGGGAAATTTTACACATTGACGTATTTTATAGTCTAGATAAGACCTTGTTCCTAACCTTAATCGACAAGTTCTCGAAATACGCTCAGGCAATTAAAATAAAAGGAAGAACTTGGACTGAATTTAAAAGAGCAACCCTTCAATACATTAGCACTATAGGGCATTTCAAGAAGTTAATTGTAGACAACGAGTTAGGATTTAAAGCGCTTCCCCTGAGACAATTCCTTGACGACCAAAACATTGAAATACATTTTACATCCAACAACAATCATACATCAAATTCCGACGTGGAAAGATTCCACAATACCATTAACGAACACCTAAGACTATTGAGACATGACCCGAACAAAAATACAGACAGTGTAGAAGATAAAATATTAAAAATCATTAGCTTTTATAACAATTCCGTTCACTCCACCACCGGAAAGAAACCATTAGACTTTTTCCTAGGCAACATTAAACCAGAAGAATATCCAGCCATAAGAGAAAAAATTATAAAGAATAAAGAAAAAACAATTAACACCCTAAATAAAAATAGAGAAGACGTTCAAGTAACTTCCGGCCCAATATTCTTAAAGGAAGTTAGAGGAGGCAAAAATCATGCCAAATTTCGGAAAGTAAACGCGAATATAGTAGATAATGATCACGTTATCATAGGATCAGGTCATAGGTATTATAAATCACACATTAAACGAAGTAAAAAGTACCAAGATAACAATAGCCCTAGCATAAAAGCCAAGACTAAAGACAAAAGACGAGACAATAACAGAACCAACAAACTTATCATTCCAGACAATGAACCAACTAACGATACTGATAACATTAATCCTGCCATACCTGGCCCTAGCACAACTTATTGAGATCCAGAACCTCAACGAAAATAACGGGTTTATCACGTTAAAAACAGGTGAAGTTAGAATAATTAAGAATTTTCAAAAAGTCCTACACGTAATCAATATCACCGAGATAGAACAAGCTAGAAATGATATACGAAACAACATCAAAATCATTGAATCAAACAAAAAATTAGTCGAACCAATGATCATGACAATGTTACACAATTTTAAACTCCTAGACTCTAAAGTTAATGCACTAAGACCAAATTTAGGTTCAAGACACAAAAGAGGATTACTGAACATAATAGGCAAAGGACTTAAATACTTGACAGGAACTATGGACAGTGACGACGAAGAACTGATAAAAACAAAACTTGATAATCTTTCTAAAAATAATCATGACCTCATTACCGAAGCCAATAAACAAATTTCCATAAACCAACAAATATCGGACCAAATTAGTAATATAACTACACACATTAATAACCAGCAAAAGATAATTTCAAATATTCTCTCAAATTATACGAATGAGAACAGCGTTAAAATAAACAACCTTCAAATCGAAATACAGATCATCCAACAGATATATCAATTAAATTATGATATAAACCTGTTACGAAATCATATTGATGATATAGAGCAAATTATCCTCACAAGTAAATTAAATATTTTATCCAGGAATATTCTAACCGAAGAAGAATTAAAATTAATATCCAATCCAGAAGATCTGCAAGATATTAAAATTGTTGTCGCCTATTATACAAACCAGATAATAATAATAATACTTATTCCACTATATTCGACTAAAAAATATTCTAGCATTCTTATTGAACCACTTCCAAACCCAAGTAATAAATCATTAGTACTCGAAGATTATACAATTATATTAGGTGAAGATAAAATAACATATAATAAAACTGTTAAAGACAAATTGGAAAAAAATTTAATACAAATAAACGACGATTGCCTTAATCAAATATTCAAATCCAAACAAGCAATATGTAAGACAGTTGTTTCTAAAGAAGAATCCGTAAAGGAAATATCACGAGGACTCGTCCTTACTAAAAATATGTTAAATGTAAATATATCGCAAACCTGTAATACAAATGAATTAAGACTTTATAGAAACAGCCTAATTAAATTTGAAAACTGTAAAATAATTATAAAAAACCAAACATTTAGTAACGATTATTATAGGATAAATGATCATATTGTATTTCCATATTTTATGTCACAAATAATAGAAAGTGAACCTGTAAACACAAGTACCCTAGAAGAGATATATTTAAGCAAAATTAAAAATAGTAGGGAAAAAATAAAAGAAATATTGGAAACCCAAAAAATGTATTCATCATATTCCGGCGAATTTTTCATAATTTTTGGCATTGTAATGGTACTTTTAGCATTGTATAATATCTATAATATAAAAAATAAAAATAATATTACTATTACACATAAGAATGTCAAAACTTCGTCGGAGCCTCAGAATAACGATGGGGGAGTTACAGTACGGAGTATCATATAACGTAAACGCGCATAACTGCCAATAAACCTGACACCCCCAACGCCATTTCCGTTCCCATCACACTTTCCCGGAGTCAACCTAAATCTTCCCAATGTCGACCTAAATCCTTCCCACGGTTGCGAACATGCGCGACCGAAGTAAACGCCTAGACATGGGATCAGCATTTTCGCTTTCCCAGAAATTGCACTGGACGTGCACCCATGCCGCGTGACTTAGCGTCGCAACGAGCTTGGATTCCAAAAAGTAGTTGAAATATCGGGCACTCTTCTCCCATCGTTGGTCGCGGCTCGACGTACAATCGTTAGCCATTTATAAGTTTAAATAAATAATTATCAGTGGACTTGTTCTTTTTTTTCGATAAATTTCGGACTTAGAACAAAATTCTTAGACCGCGCGAGGCAATATCAGCAGGATTGTGTTGGGAAGGAACGTGTCGCCATTCTGTGTTGCCCACATTTTCGATTATTTCTGTAATTCTATTGGCAACGAACGATTTCCATCGATGTGGTAAGCTCCGAATCCATGACAGGGTTATTGTGGAATCTGTCCACAATATTGTTTTGCAATCGTGCTTTAAGGTTTCGCGGAATGATTTTACCATTTTAGATAAAAGAACAGCTCCACATAATTCTAGGCGGGGAAGAGAAATTGTTTTCAGAGGGGCGATTCTCGTCTTGGATGAAATGAGATGAACAATTGTAGATTGGCTTGCGGTGGTAACTCGGAGATAAATAACTGCTGCATAGGCCTTTTCTGAGCTGTCGCTAAATCCGTGCAGCTCTATTTCCGAGTCCCGATGACTATTGAGCCACCTTGGAATTCTTATATTCTCGATGTTCGGTAAGTCGTCTATGAAACGCGTCCACTCTGATAAAAGATGTTCCGGTATTTCTTCATCCCAATTGCTGTCTGTTATCCAGAGATTTTGCATGAATATCTTCGCACGAATGATAATGGGGCTCAGCCATCCTAGAGGATCAAACAATTTTGCTATGTGGGATAACACTAGTCGCTTTGTCCAGAAGCCTTCTTTCGTGACCTTTATTTTAAATAGGAATTCATCGGATTTAGGATCCCAATAAATGCCTAAAGTTTTGAAGGTAGTTGTATCCGACAATTGCATCTCCAATGCTTCCCTTGACTTGTCATTTTCAGCGACGTCTTTCAGAATATTTGGATGATTCGAGGAAAATTTTCTTAATGGAAATTGACCGCTTGCCAAAAGACTAGTCAGTTCTTTCCGAAGGGATTGCACTTCTTCGATCGTGTCTCCGCCCGTTAAGACGTCATCCACATAGAAATCGTTCGCAAGACATTCAGAACCGCGAGGGAATGCTTCTCTTTCATCTTCGGCTAGTTGTAATAGTGTTCTCATAGCCAAATATGGTGCACAATTAATTCCAAATGTGACGGTTCTCAATTCGTATTCTTGAATCACTGAGCTGGGCGTTGGGCGCCATAGTATCCTCTGAAATTTGGCATCATCGGGGTGTACCCAAACCTGCCTATACATCTTTTCGATGTCGGCAGTAAATACATATTCGTGATGCCTCCATCTCAGGATTATTTGTGTTACGTCTTGCTGTAGTATTGGGCCCGTCAAAAGGTTGTCGTTCAAAGAAAGACCATTCGTGGATTTGCAGGAGGCATCGAACACAACTCTTAATTTTGTAGTAGTGCTCGATGGTTTTATTACTGCATGGTGGGGAAGATAATATCTATCCACACCGGTTGTGGGTAGGCTATCGCAATGTACCTTTGTCATGTGTCCCAGACTTACATATTCTTCTAAGGTTTTATTGTAATCCGCTACGTAACCCCTTCTGATATTGCTTCTCTCTGTTGATAAGTACCTCTTCATTGCGATCGTTCGAGACTCGCCTAGACTTGGCAGGCCTTTCTTGAAGGGTAATCTCACTACATATGACCCGTTAGAGTTACGGGAGACCGTAGACTTATATAATTGTTCGCATTGCTCATCAACATCAGAATTTTGCCTTGGTGGGATTACTTCTTCCACTTCCCAGAATCTTCGCAATTCCTCAGATATTGGGCAAGTAGATAAATGCGTGTGAAGGTACTGATGTTGAGAAACATCAGAGCGTATCTTACCGGTTAATATCCAACCGAAGATAGTGTTCTGTCCCATAGGAGAGCCTTGGGATCCCTTTCGTATACCTTCACAGATGATAAGAGGATAAATGTCGGCCCCGATAATTAGATCAATTTTAGCCGGTACGCCATAATCTGGGTCCGCCAATTCTACATCTTTCAAATGATCCCAATTCGAATTTGATAACTCCGTCGCTGGGAGAAAATCTGTGAGATTATCTAGAATGAGCGCTTTAACTGGCACGGTTGCATTCGTTTTGGAAGCAGTGATAACAAATCGCACAGATCGGGTTGCTACCGTTGCTTCGCTTGAACCTATTCCAGTGACTTGTATTGAGGTAGGTTCGGGTTTTTCGTGTAATTTTGCTGCTAAAGCAGAAGTTATGAAGGTGGCTTGTGAGCCGGGGTCAATTAACGCGCGAGCAGTGACAGTGCCCATTGACTTTTTTATGTTTACCCTTGCCGTTGCCAATAGTACTGCTTGTTTCTCATTCACGAAATGCGCAGCGACTTTGGGAACGGACGTGATATTTTGCTCCGTTTCGGATTTGGTAATTTCTCCCGACTTTTTAGTTTGATTATGCAGCAGAGTATGGTGCTTCCCTCCGCATTCATTGCAGCGCGTTTTACTGCGGCATTTGGTAATGGAGTGATATTCTCCCAAACAATTAAGACAATAGCCCTTAGACTTGGCTACTCTCAATCGTTCTGTTGGATTGTGTTTCAAGAAAATTTGACACACTCGCAATGAATGGTTCTCCTGGCATAATTTGCAGAGCTTTTGCGTAGCGTGAAAGCTCTGAACAAGAGTTTCGGGTTTTGTTGCCTTTTTTGATACTTGGCTGCTTTCGCGTTGAGTGCCGGTTAGAGATTCTAGCATTCTGAATCTTGTCTCGAGAAAGCCTTTTAAAGTTTCCCAAGACGGGTAGATATCACTGTCAGATAATTTTTCTTCCCATGATCGGTGTGTTTCCGCTGGAAGCTTCTGAACTAGAAGATGTACGAGAAGAGGGCCCCACTCTTCCACTGATATTCCTAAGTTGCTTAATGAAGCAAGACTTTCGGTGGTGCAGTCAACTATTGATTTGAGTGCATTAGCTGACTCATTCGACACTTTAGGTTGGGAAGTTAATACCCGTAACTGTGCGGAAATTAGAATCCGCTTGTTGTCGTATCGTTGAACTAATGCACCCCAAGCTGCCTGGTAATTTTCGTTGGTTGTCTGGAACTGTTTGATCACCTTGCTTGCATCGCCTACGAGATTGGCCTTTAAGTAATGCAATTTTTGAACACTTGCTAAAGAGCTGTTGGAGTCGATGAGTGATTTAAATAAATCACGGAAACTTATCCAGTCGGTGTAGTTCCCAGAGAACTTTGGAAGCGTTATAGAAGGTAATTGCATTGGGGACGCGGCTGCAAGTCTTTGCGCGTTAAATTCTTGAGGGGGGCTACTAGTTGATTGATGCCCGGATTGCCCTTGTGATTTATCGAGGGAACTCAATTTGTCAACTAGTTCACCTTTGAAGTCGTAAAATAACTCCTCACAAATGGAGTAGTGATCTTCGGTGAAGTACGAATGCTCCTTTCGAGCTGATGGGGTAGCTAATGCGGACAGGTTTCTGTCGTTTGCAGAAAATTTCTGCCAGAACTCATGCCAACCATTGACTCGGCCAAGATAGTAGCCATGAGTGCGTTTAGCCACGGCGGTTTTTCTTGTGTTTACCACAAACCGATTCATTTGCTCCGTGAGCGATTTCTGATTGCTTATAAGAGCCTCGAGGGATGGAGGGTTTTCCAGGGTAGATGGAGAGTCTCCCACTGTACCTCCCATTATGAACTTATGTGTGTAATATTAATATCGAACACCGAAATACACGAAGGGATAAGAGAAGGTACTTACTGGAGGTGTCGGGAAGGGGTGTCAAAGTTTCGTTGTTCTCTTCTGCGTCTGATGCTGATCGCCTGAATGGGATGATCTGATGATGTTGATCGTCTGAATGGGATCGACTGATGTGAGGCGGTTATCTGGGGATATCTTCTTCCGGCTCGGGATGTCTTCTTCCGGCTCGGGATGTCTTATGCTGTTCCGCTTGGCTTCACTGGTGCACTTGTCACTATACAAAACTTTTTACACGTTCACTGTAACTCGCGAAATGATCCGGCTCGAAGGACCATGAATTTAAAAACACTTTAAATCTTGAATTAATTTAATTTACTAAATGCACTAACATAAAACAAAAACTCCTTTGACTTAAAATAACGCGTAACAAGTTTTAATTTAGTAACCACGATCTTCGACGACCTCCTGGAGACTGCCGGTAGAATGCCCATGGCTTTCCGTCGTCCATCGATATTCCCGTAAGTTGCAAATTCGGCAGCAGGTCAATTGCGCGTGCATTGAATTGCGCGTGCATTGAATTTGCAGCTTTCAGGTGTTTGGCGGGTTCCGATATCGTCTGGGACGTTTCCGGCGAAAGTTCTTCGGTGTCGTCTGGACAGCGTCCGGCGAGAGTGCCGGATTATTGGAATGTGTAACAACAACTAAGTTTTAAACAAGTTTATGAAAATGTTACCAACCAAAATCTTTGTCAATACAACGGAGCTTTTGTTTAAATATCAACCAAGTACCTTGTTGGTTTAACTAAAATTAGAATACCTTTCAACCAGTCTTGTGATAAGCTTCTGGCCAAAATAACAGTTAATTTGACTTAGTTTCAGGTAAATATTTAACCAAGTCCTCAGTTCGTTCAACCAAACGTCATTTGAATATTTAACCAAATCCTTATTTAATTTGGGGTTACTTTGGTTTACGGCACTTTTTCGTAAGTATTAAAAGGGGTGATTTGCCTTTTCCTCCTTGTTATTTTCTTTTCTATTCTTCTTTCACCTTTTCTTTCTGACGATAAAAACAAACAATTTTATTTTAAATTTCATTTATTGAAATCGTTTTTTTTTCCCAGTTTTTTTCATACACTTCGTGCAGTTAAGCACAAAAATACATACATAGATAGAGACATACATATTTCATTATAAAATGCACATAATTTTTATACAGGAATTCAAACATACAAAAATGCAAAAAAAATGATTGATTAATAAACATAATATTGATAGATCTATATAAGAACTTAAGCTTTATTCATATCTATTAAGTTGCTTAAATCACTTATTAGAGTAGTAACAGCCGGACTATCATCGTCATATTTTGTGTTAATGTCATACTTGGATAAAGTCATGTCATGTGGATGTCATATTTGGATAAAGTTCCACACTAAAATACTTTCTTTAGGATACTTAATGTTAAGCACCTGAAACAGTTTAAAACATGAATCCAATGCACTCAGGAAATTTTCAAATTTAAATTTAATGTTATCTACAACTTCAAAGTATTCCTTATAGGATTTATTTTCCCCCAAGACGCCTATTATAATCGGTTGTAATTTAGCCTTATTCAAAATACATAAGTTACTTTTTTCCTGAAGCTTTGTAATAACTTCATTGACAGATTTAACGGTTATCATTAAACTTTCCTATGAATCCCTTATACTATACTTAATTCTCAATTTAGAGTTTGATGCTCTTTGCGATGGCTTAAGTAAAGCATGCAATAGTTTAATACAGTTCACATTTCGTAGGTCTTAAAAAAGATATTATGAAATATACATTATACTATTATTTGTTTTTAGAGATCTTACCAGAGCTCTGAGGAAGGTCTTCATTCAATACATCCATCAATAAAGATTTGCAACGTGTATCTTTGATATTCTTTTTGAAGATTTTATCAATGTATTGCAGGAATAACTCCCAGTTGGTATAAAGCGTTTTATTAGGATATATTTGACAAAAATCAACATTAATCTGAAAAATTGAGCAAAAGCTATATAGTTTCCTTTAAAGCAGTAAAGTAAACATCTTACCAATTCTGGAGCTTTAGAATGTGTGTATAAGGGCCAATTTTTAAGGATGGCATTAATAGTCATGTGAGTATTTTCGGTAATCTGTTTGGCTCGGTACGATCTTGTTAAGAACCATTTTTCTTTAACCATATCCCATGGTTCCCTTATATATTTAAGTGCTTTACATATATCTAGCATTTCAAGGTCTGAAAGTAAAAAACCATAAAATGATTGCTTCAATAAAAAATTCAACAATTTAATTAATTGTGCTTACCGTTTAGCTGTTGCGAATTCTCGGGAGATTCTGTAGATTTTTCTGGTTTTTGGTTTTCATTTGTCGAATTAATCATTTTTTCATTAGCTTTTTCCTGTTTTGATAACGATCGGACAATTTACCTTTGGGTGGTAGCTTTCCTCGGCCAATAAAATAGGTACTCTGAAATTAATTATTATGCATTCTTTAAATTGTTTTATTCTTTATATGGACAAATATGCATTACCTCTATTTCGGTTGGAAACATTTGAATAATCTCCTTTGCTATCTCCGAAATTTTCGAAACTTTTAAGTGTCGTCCAGATTCGGCAAACTTTTGTATTATATTGTGCGTTAAGATGGTTCTGTGACATGGCTCCAGGAATTTATTATTCACATAAAATTGAATAATATTTTTACCCTCTTCTGTACTCTTCAGTATTTGAGATATTTTCTGCAATTAGAGATATTTTTCAAAAATTTAGTTAAACTGCATTATCGCAGTATAACATACCAATGAAGATGGTTTCGGATAATCAGTAGAACTACTTGTTGTTGAAGTATTCTCTGTTTCAAGCAAGCATTCATTATTTTGAGATCTTTCTCCAAGGTTTGTTGTTCTTGAATGGAAATTACACCAACATGTAGGAAATTCGTAAGTACCTTATAAATTAAAAATTAAATTGAGGAAAAAGTTTTAATAAATATGTATAAAAGCCTTCATACATTTTCCTTTTGCCAATTAAATAGATGATATTCAAATTTTATTCTTAGTCCGATCGCATCCTTTGGAAAGTGTTCGTCAATATGTCTTAGTCTTATTAATTTTAGTGCCTCTATGTCAATACCCATTGCTACAAAGTAAATCAACTACAATTCAAGTTTATGGATCAAAGTGCACATTACTTACACGAAAATGTTCTTATTAATTCATCAGTCATATTCCAGCTTTTTAAAAGGTTGGCTAATTCTCTGTCATTCATATTGTCGATAGTGCTTTGTTGATTAGGAATTATAATAATATTTGGAGGTGATGGAACCAACATCTGATCCACAGATTCCATGTCTATCTCTAAATCTCCTGAAAATGGCGCAGAACAATTGCTCGGGAAATCCATCTTGCCGTATTATCAGGAACTTATCATAGTTTGTTATTCTTCTAAATATAAGCATTAGAAACTACTATTATATGTTACATATACATAATTTCTCTTACATAAAAAGCGTTGCTTATTTATATTCACACAAAATTATGACTAAGAGTTTTATATAATAAATATTATATATGAATTGGCTATGTATGGAGTTTTGTTTTAAAAATATTTTTTTAACCTTATCATATTTTTACCATTTCTTAACTTATGCCTGTGTATAGGAGGCCCATCGAAAATTGAAATTTTTTTTACTTCAAAAAAGTTGTCATTTCTTTCAAAAACCTCGTATGCTACAAAGTGATCATTGTATCTAAGGGGAAACATCGCACAAATGAGACAAATATTTGCTGGATTATCTTTGAATGTAATTAATTTTATAATTTCAAATAATACAATTGATTTCTCGCACGACTTTGTTAGAAAAAAACCTTGTTCATACTATATTCCGTTATATTCTATTTGAGAATAGCAATTTACTTCATTTTGGTGTATATTTTCTTTCAAACAAATCAATTCGAGAAAATTGCTCTTTATTTTATGGCAATCTTGAACCCTTATCGAACAATGTGCGGGAGAGGCTATTAAAGCAGAAAATTTCAGTTGAGATTTTAATGCAAGCGTATATGGTATATTGTGGCGGCTTGTAATAACTCTAGCATAAGTTTTTAATTCTTGGTGCTTCGATTCGAATCTAAAAGACCAAAAATATTTTGGTGGAAGTCGGTTAAAAACAATTTTAAATTATATGTAAGTCCACCTGATCTAAACTACGTTTCTTTTGAATTGAAATCTACGACTTTATTATTTTGTACCTTGCAGAATATTAAAGAGAAATTGTTCGACTTATGTATGTACTTATGATCAGTACGTCGTCGTTCTCTGTTGCCATTCATGCCCCGCACAACCGAAATTGCATTCATCAATTAAGAACGAGTTCAATGGGCACAAACACCTTGCTCAGATGTAAATATTTCAACGCATACAGATGAGTCACAACAGATCCCAGGCCACAGATAGCGTAGCTCGGTGCCGAGTTCTGAAGTCGGGTGAATTCTTGGATTCATTTCTGGTGAAATGAACGCGGTGGGAGCGAGCGCAATGGGAACAAACACCTGCTTGCTCAGATGTAAATATTCCAACGCATACAGACGAGTCACAACAGCAGCCAGGCCGCAGATCGAGTCCCAGCGTAACCTCGGTGCTCTGAAGTCGGGTGAATTCCTGGATTCATTTCTGGTGAAATGAACGCGGTGGGACCCAATCGAAGACAAAATGTTCATAAGCACGGCCGACAAATTTTTGTTAGAGATGAGTTCTCTATATACTGTATGCTTGGTGGTTCTGGCCAGCTTTTAGGCGTTTTAGCACACTGTGCGTCGTCTAAGGAGGGGAAGCGCTTGTCTGGATTGTTGGATCGAATTTCGGATGCGTGGACAAAACGGTCGGTCCTATTATCACTTCGGGTAATAAATCCGCATATCATTCGGACGTGTTGTCGTTGAATCACCGAGGAAGATGTTGGCCTCGATATAGATGGTACAGGTGGGTTCGTTTTCCCGACTAGTTTTTCCCGATATTCTTTCCTTCGCCGGGATCTGTTAGTCTTGATGTGTGGTACTTTTGTGTGCCATGAGTCGAGCAGTGTTGTGTCGCTTGTTTGCGGAACCTGTTTATTTTTGGGGCCTTGTATTCGCTCCTCAAGCCGAGGCGGAACTAGTTTCCCGAAAGCGAGAATTTTGCCGTGCAAGCCCGCGTCGTATTCGTGGGGGTATCATACGAGCGCACATTTCGCCGACTCATTCGCGTAGCGCACGACTTGTCTCTATTCTGATATCATGTGATAGGGCTCATTCTAAACTTGGTGGCGCAAAATCGCGAATTCGGCGTTGCTTGTCGGCATCAATCAGGCCGTCCACAAATTGGGCAGAAGAGATTTTATTACGCGCATAATCCTGGGCCTCACTAAAACTTAGATATGTGAGACGCTGAACTTCAGTGGCAAATTCGGCAAGCGTCTCATGCGGTTTCTGAACTCTAGACCGCAGCTGGATGTGCGACGAACTGTTGATATTCGTCGCTAAATCTACCGCGGAAGGCAGCGCTCAGCCGTTCAAAGTCATCTCTCGTCTCCTGCGGCAACGTTTCATAGAAACTAAGAGCTGTGTTCCGCAGATACGGTGCTAAGTGCACAGCTTTTAGTTCCTGAGACCAATAATTTGCCCGCGCGACCGCCTCAAAATGCTGCTGGTACATTTTCCACGGCTCTTTTCCGTTGTATTCCTTCGGAACTAACTAGATTCTAGTTGGAATACTCCTCGTTTGATGGGGCTCTATCGAAACTGAATAGGCTCTCGGCTTTTCAGCCGGTAGAGCTTTGGGAACTGGTGACGGTGGGAGACTAACTCCACCTCCCCTCATTATTGAACCACAGGGCACGTCGTCCAGATCGATCAAGCTATCGTGACCGCGTTTTCACTTGGCGTGGCATCATTCATCTTCAGCTGGTCTAGATTCATTTGTGCAGCATTCTGAAAAGCATGAGGGGGGAGGAAAGTCTCAATTTTGGCGGCTAACGTGCTCATTGTCGCCGCCAGGAAGGTTAAGGTCGTCGTCAGAGCATCCAGTTGACGCCCTTGTTTTTGAATCATGGCTTCTAAACGAAAGTCGGACGTTAAAGGCGTGGTCAAAAGAGTGGTTTTCGTTTCGGAGGTCTCACATCGGTTAGGCATGCTGTAAGTTGGTGAAAAGCTACCTCTTCCCGAGTCTGGATTTTCGCTCACTGGTTATTTAGTGGTGTGGAGAAGAACCTTTTCAGACTCTGTTCAACAACAAACCCCACACCTGGCACCAATTTTTACGATTTTTGCCTTCATTCTGTTTTTTATTGTCAACCTTTGAAGTACGGCGAAATTCAACGTTGAAAAACAAAATCCGGAGAATGCGGCCGGTTTCGCTAATTCGCTTGGTCCGGGCTCGTGACTACTGGCCGAGTTAAATGATAAGCGAGAGGGAGTTTTTTTTTATTTAGTTAATTTAAATAACCCCGGAGCAAAATATAATGACCAGTTGTCTTGAAACAATTCGGAGCTGGCAACCTTTTTCAACAGGATCACCGAAAACTTCTTACTCGGCCTGTGTGAGGTGAACTCGCAATAGTCACCGTGCTTCGTACAAACACAGCAGCTCAGTCCGTACGGCTGCGAGAGCTATTCGATGTGTATGCGTAAAAGGAGAGACTAGAAGACAAGCCGCGTCTTATTGTTTCGTCTCTCCTCGTTACGACGGTTACTGAAACGCCAGCCGATCGGAAAATTCGGCTTGTTTGGAAAATCAGCGGATTTTCCAAGTTTAACGGGCCGGGAGTGTGTGCAAAGATGAAGTGTGTAGTGCTTTCCGCCTTAATTCGAGAAATTTTGTGAAGATTGAGTTTCGGTTATTCCAGGAACACGGGCAGCGGCGACAGCAAGGCAGAGGCAACAACGCGGGAGGGGTTCCAAAGCCAATCAACTTAACTAACGATGGATTACGGATAAGTACAGTGCAATAAATTGTAGTGTAAATGGTAATATGCAGCGAATTTCGTTACCGCACCGCAGTCTCTTCAGGCCGACCTAGTATGTGCGTACAGACGGCTGGAGAGAAGTTGCACAACAATGTTGCCGGGTGACAGCTGGTGACCCAGATTCTTTTTTTGTAAACAAACAGTGCGTGAATTAATGCTACTTTCTCTTTTAGCCAGAGAGAAGTGGAACATATAGAGGGCCAACGCCATATAGCCACGAACGGACCTCAGGCGTCATACATTTGATTTCAAGCGGCGGTCTTTTCAAAGCTCGGCGGTCTGATGAAAGCTGCGAGAGAAAGTTCTGTATGCAGCTTAAAGTTCTTTAACTTAGCTTACAGCAGCAGGATAACATATGTATGTATGCGGATGAGGACACGGTAAAATTATTTACAATTTTTTCTGACTGTCTCGCTCTGATGTCATTTTTCAGAAGGAGATAGGTGGAGAAATATTGTCAATAATTTTTTACTGTGCTGCTATCCTATCGTGCCCTTGTAAAATGGGAGTCCGTTTGTAATAATTATGAATGAATATTTGCCGCTCCTGGGGTTATCAATGAATTTACACTAGCACTGCATAGAGTGGCGCCAAATGAGAAAAGAGTGGTGCCGCATTAAACTATGCAATGTAAAATTATGATTTGAGCAAGCGCAAAATGCTTAATTATAGGATATGGCAATATGTATTGTTTATTCAAATGTCTATTTGCATGAACTAATGCTGGCGATTGCGAGTTTAGCGTAGATATAAATTAAATAAGCGATTTTTGTAAAGAGTTGTGTCTTGCATGAAAAAAATTGTTTAGTTAGAAACAATTTATTGTAATTTTCCAATATTGTAAAGGTGTTGTGTGTAGTGCCTGTGAATTAAATTTTGTGTAGTTTTCGTTGTAATGGAGAGAGCAGGAAGGATCCCCTTGCCAAAACGGAAGAAAATAGGTATTAGGTGTATCGTCCCCGGTTGTAAGAGTTGCAGAGATATAGATTCAAGTATTACGTTTTTTTGTCCAAGAGATTCTGTCAAGCGTGAGGAGTGGATTAAGTTGTGCTGCCTAGATGTACAAGTATTATACTTTTACCTAAACGGTTTTATATTTGCGAAAAGCATTTTATTTTAAAATTCCCGGGGCAAAAAAAGTTGAGTAGTGAGCAAAATCCTACACTCAATCTACCCGAACAAATTGATCCCCCCTGCAGCACTATTCACTCTAAACGACTTTTTTCCCCTTGTACTTCTAATCCGTGTACTCCTGCTGAAATTGTATTAAATCAAAGCGTTATTGCCCCAGTCCACTTAACTACACCGGAAAATAGTAATAGTAATGAAGATATTCAGCCATTATATTCATTTTGCCAAAAGTCCGCCGAAAATACGCGGTTTTACTTAAAGCAAAATAATAAGCTGAAAACAGCAGTTCAAAATATTCAGAAAAAAAATTCTATATTGAAAAAAAAAGTTAAAATGTTAAGCTCTAGATTAGCACGTTTCACTAGAACTCAAAATAACCAAAAGGATATGTTAGATTTATCAGCAGGAACGTTTAATAATAATGTTATAACCATGTGTAGATTGTTTACTAGGCGAAAGAATGTCCCATATACCGAAGACGAAAAAACAATTTCTTTGAGTTTATACTTCCGTTCCCCATCGTGTTATAGGTTTTTAAAAAATGATTTAAAATTAGGGCTTCCTAGCCGTAATTCTTTACAGAATTGGATTCCAGTAAAGAATTTGAAACCCGGCCACAATGAAGAATTATACCCCTTTATTGCTTCGGCAATTAATGAATTTGATGAAAAGTCAAAAAATGCCGTTCTGGTCTTTGACGAGGTCTTTGTTAGGCGGGAATTGAAATATAATGTAACGGCAGATCAAATTGAAGGTTTTTATGATGATGGAAAAATTAGAAAAAATGAATTAGCTAAGTATGTAGTTGTCTTCATGGCGCGTGGGCTTTTCACACCGTGGAAACATGTATTAGGATATTTTACTTCCGTTAATGGAATAAGTCCCGGTAGACTGAATGAGTTATTATTCGAAGTTCTAGAAAACGCTGAAAAAATAGGTGTTAGTATTGTTTCCATTTATTTAATTAATTTAATGACATTTACATACCAACACAGTATTTAAAAATCGAGAAAGTAAATTTATTAGTATTTATCATTTTTGCATGCGCTATACGATACACCCTGCATAAATAAATTGTATTAAAATAAAATGTGTTTATATATACATACATATAATTTAAAATGGGTACGGTTTACTAGGATTGCAAAGATAGTTGAATAGTCAAGAATTTTTCTTGCTTTATAATTATTAAGGAGTATGACATTTTTTACCTGTCGACCACTCGACTCTTACCATTTATAGAATTCACCCAACGACGTCGCATACAGCAGTTTATATATGCATTTCCCCATATCTCTGGTAGTGAACGTGTTAAAATACTTGGAAATTTGAAGAAAATTTTTACTGAAAATTCTTAAAGGTACAAACTTTCAAGAAAAAGAGATACATTGTCTTTATTAAAAATTGCACCTTGGAATACCCATTCATTTGAATTGTTTAAAAAATATTCAAAGAAGTCAATTTAACAAAATTGTAGATATGTACAATAAATATGAAAATATTATAATATACTAAAAAGTGTTCCTCCCCTACACCTAAAAATATATATAAAGTCGCAGAATTAATCGCACAAATCAAATCACCAGAGAACAATAACCCCCAGTCATCACATCAGTGTATAATTCCAAGAAGCAGGCTGCTTATGTGTGCTCGAGTTTGGCTCCGATTTACGGCCGCTGAGCTGAGAGAGCTAGCGCTCGTGAGTATACCACGCAAAGCTTCCTTGCACCTTACTTGCGTCTTACACTTTCCCCTATGCTTAAGCGAGCTCCACAAGCTCTGGCACGGATTTTGTTCGAGGTTTGTACCTCTATGTGTTCCTCTGCTCTCTGCTTTTAGCGCAGTACACTCTGTATTACCGGATATGGATAACAAGAATCAGCTGGAACCCTGGAAGTTGCGGAACTGGAACAACCTCAGGGGAGTAGCTTTGTTTTATTACCTTTATTTATAGTAAATGCATGTTAGATTCAGTTTATTTAGCTCATATGCATGTAATTATTCCGAAGCAAATACAGTGCGGTGTAGCCAGTAAGGTGTCTTGCTCCCGAGAGCACCGCACGCCGCTCCTTGGCTGCGGGTACCAAGGAATGGACGTATTTTTAGTTCGGCGAATATGGTGGGTGGTGCTACTAAGTTTGGCGCTAATTTAAACTCCTTCTGAACCGATAAGGTGTTATTTGTCCACTTCTTGGACTACCGATCGCGCTTCTAGGCCGGCTGCACGCTTAATTTAGGTGACTTAAAACTGAGGTGCCCTTTATTTCTCGGCTTACTGCAGCTGTAGACCCTCTCTACACTTAGAGCGGTGATTTGGGTGTCATGCACTACACTTTCGCGTCAGTGCAGGCTAATTTTTAGGCTGCATCTTTCCTCGGTTGGAATTAAAAGGGGTACTTACTTGGAATTCCAAAGCGCGTATACCCTACGGGCGACTGGGCACGGACTCACCGCTGGAGTTCCCTCAGCCCTGCGAGCGGATGCCGAGATGGAACTGCACAGGCCTGTAGTGTTCGGACTCGATTCCGTGTCCCCGTCCACTATGCAGCTGCAATTACTAAACACTTCCCTGAAATTGAAAGCACTAGCCCGAACAATTTCCCCGAGCTTTCACGGTCGTAATAAAAACAACTCGAACGGTTCTTTACAAATCTTTTTTTTTCGGTCCAAGCAAAAAAAAAAAAACGCAAACAACCACAACACAGGTTCATTCCAATCTCTCTCAGGCAGCAGCAAAAACAAAACGCAAAAGCAGTCGCCTACTCGGATCGGCCAGCTTCCTTCGTTCGTCCACTAAATAGTCCCTTGCCTGAGTGGATACTGAAAATGTCCCTTCTTAAATCCTACGAGGAAACAAATTTTAATTTTGAAGTAAATTAAAAACAAATTAATAATTTAGTTCTCATTTATTTTCAGCAACTTCTGCCGGTTCTCAACATTTATTTATTTATTTATTTATTTTTTTATTTGCATGAAGGATAAATCCACCATGTAAAGAGATACAAGTGCTCTCGGGAGCTAGGCCCATATGGCACGTCCGTCGGTACATATTTTTTGTATACAGTATGATGTGATAGCTACTTAAAAACTACTTTGCTTATAATAGATCAGAAGTATGGTTGTTTTTATTTTTATTTTTTTTTAACATGGTTCTTAGTATGTACTAAGGCATAAAAAATTTAATTACAATTTTGCAATCCAACTGTAAAGGGTGATTACTTAGCCTATGTTACCTACAGTAATTCGTAAAACAGCCTACTTAGTCTAGATAATGCCAACACAAGGCGAAGAAAGGACAAAAATTCGATGTTTATGGAAAGAAAAATCATACCTACTTAAGTTAAATAATGTAATACAAGGCATAAAAAAGAGAAAAACAAATAAATCAAAAATTTATACAATTCAGTTATAATTATGTAGCAGAAATCCTTTTCTTTTCTTTTATTTGTACCAGCAAAACTTATGGTTGTTATTAACCCGAGCTTATCATACCTCACAGGAGCGGTAGTACATCAATCGCTGCCAGTAGATCCAGAAGGATCGATGGATCCGCTGGGTCCAAGAGTACGGGCAGGGGCGGGAGTTCCCGGCCGTATGCCCTCTTTGTTAAATCGCAGGTGAGCAGGTGGTGTACCGTCAGTGCGCACTGGCAGTGCAAACATCCTCTTTGCAGGATTCTGAAGTAAATATGACTCTTGGTGAGTAGAGTGTGGCCCGTTCTGACCCGGAAGGTCTTGCAACCTGCACTCCTTGGCAGGTCCCTGTTGTAGTTGGGGGGAGAGATGGTCATCCAGTGGGTGTGGAGAAAGGATGGCTTGGATCTCCAATTCGCCTCGAAAACCTCCCGTATCACGTGTATACTGCGTCTCGTGATGAATACTGCCATTGGAGGTGGTGTGGGGGGGAGGGTCGCAGAGGGGCGTTTTTTGCTACTTCGTCTGCAATTTCATTACCCCAGATCCCGACGTGACTGGGGATACACTCAAGTGTGAGACTACCTCTACCCTCGATGATGGCCTGTCTGATCGATTGTATTATCGGTTCAACTGGTGAGGGCTTGTTGACCGCGTATAGGGCTGCCTTACAGTCAGAAAAAATTATTGATTTGCCCTCCGATGACTGTGCCAAGGCAATAGCCTTCCAGATGGCAAAAACCTCAGCCTCAAAGCTCGAGCTAGCGGTCGAAAGGCCATAGACCTGGCTGGTGTAGGTGGATGAGCCTGGTGGGAAAGCTACCACGGCAGACGCCACTCTTCCGTCGGATTTGGATCCGTCCGTGTAGATCCTCTGCCAGTCGGGTGTTTGCCCGATTTTTTCCAGATGCCGCTGTTGATGTTCTGCCGCCGGCCGATCCTTTTTCTTCCCGTCAAGTGGTAGGATGCTGCGTGGAGTCTGGTCAAGTGGGGTGAGGTGTATTCCTGGTGACTCGCAGGGGGTAGGTAGAGTAAAGCCAAGGCGGACGACCATTTGGAGTGCCTTATTCAGAGCCGATGTGGCCCCAGGCCTGGCCAGGACCGTCCGAAGACGCCTGAGGGTGTGGTGGTGCGGTCTTCTCCAGTCGACCCAGTTTTTAGCTATTAATTTGGCCATTGCTATTTCTGACCTGGTTGAAATGTCTGGCAGACCGGCTTCGACCCTGAGTGCCTGGTTCGGGGTAGATGGTAGTGCGCCAAAGGCTGAGCGCAGCGTTTTGTTTATGGCCACCTGGATTTTGGCCAAATTTTGTTGTGTTGTTCCGGCTATCACAGGTAGCGCATAATTGGTGCAGCCTCTGATAAGAGTCTTGTGGAGCCCCACTACCTGTGGCGGCGATCGACTTCGTTAGGTTGTTGATCTTTTCCACTTTAGCTGCAGTTTTATTGGTGTACGCGGTCCAGCTCAATTTAGAGGTGAAGTCAAGGCCGAGGATCTTCAGGCTGTCCACTGTGGTCACCTCATAGTCCCCTATAACCAGGGCGCGTATTGGTGGGGCGTCTCTTCCGGGAAAAGATGATCACCTCATTTTTTTCTTCTGGGATTATGGCTCCTGTGAGGCGGGTCCAGACGTCCAGTTGTAGCTGGGCTCTCCTTAGCACCTTCGCCGGTTGTTCCTTGGTAGTCGTCAGTAATAAGTTGTCGGCGTAGACGTAAACGTTTAGTCCGTTAATGTCGAGTAGTTTTGAAAGAAGTGGTGCAAGGTAGGTATTGAAGAGAGAGGTAGAAAAGGGGGACCCTTGGGGAAGGGCGTTATTGAGTAATTTAATTGATGATTAATTTGACCTGAAGTGATCGGGAGGATAGGAAATTTTTAACCAGATGTATGAACGCCGCATCAACGCCCCATACCTGGAGCTGGGCGGCAATTATATCCCATCTCACCCTGTCGTACGCCTTCTCTATGTCGGCAGATAGTAGGCAGAGCTCTCTTTTCTTGTCGAAAGCTTCCCTGACGGAGTTCTCCAGCTCAAGAAGTAGCGAGGTGGTACCTCGATACCTCCTGAACCCGTGAACCCCCTCTGGTAGAATACTCTCTAGAAGACAAGAGAGCCTGCGACCGATAATTTTCTCGAACAATCGTGACAGGCAGGGTATGAGTGAGATTGGACGGAGATCCTTGGGGGTTACTATGCCATTGGCATAGACCATCTTCTTACGGATCGGAATGAGGACGGCATTTTTCCAGACATGCGGAAAAGTGCTTTTCCTCAGCATGAGGTTGTAAAGTGAGATTAATCTCACTTTGAAGGTGTCAGGGGCTTCTTTTAACATCCGGTAAGAGATTTTGTCGTGTGCAGGTGCCGATCTCTTGCACTTACTAAGCGTAACTCTTAGTTCGTGTAGGGATATCGGGAACGACAGATTTCTTTTGGGATCAGGGGAAAAAGGCCTGTCCGTGAAGGACCATGTGGACTTTGCCCGAATTTGCTCTGGGCTAAAGGTACTGTCGTCAGAGTAACTGACCCACGAGTGGGCCAGTTGTTGGGCGATGCTCATGGAGTCGGAATGGACCCTGTTGTCAACCGTCAAGTTAGCAACCAGGCTGGGGGGCCTGTTGCGGGAGATGGATTTGACTCGTCTCCATGTCTCGGCGAGATTTAGGTTAGGATCGATTGAGCTAGCAAAATGAACCCATGATTGCTTTCTCGCTTCCTTAATTTCTTTAGACTGTGCCGATTTCCTTCGATATTCAAACAGGTTTTCATCGATAGGATGCCTGTGAAATATTTTTCAGGCCCTGTTCTTTTCCCTGATAGTTGAGAGGATGCTGGCGTTCATCCAAACTGGTTGCGTCTTGGGTTTGGGTACGGAGACAGGCATGCTGCCCGCCGCTGCTGCCCTGATAATTTTTGTGACCTGTGCAGCCTCTCTATTGATGTTGGTGGATATTGGCAGCAGGGCGGCCTCAGTCTCGACCAGTTCCCTAAATAACTCCCAGTCAGCCTTATGCTCTGCAAATTTGGGCATAGGTTTGGACTCGGCTGTTCGGAGACCAGTATTAATTAAAATGGGGTAGTGATCGCTACCCTCTGGGTTGTTATGTAAGGACCAGCCGAGACGTGAGGCTAGCCCGGGCGGGGCCATGGTGATATCAATAGCCGACTGTGAACCTGTATGCGCTAAGAATGTGGGGGCGCCTGTATTGAGGATGCAGAGGCCACGACTCTCGATCCAGACGGCGACCTGCCGCCCTCTAGGGCTCCAGCGTCCAGAGCCCCATAAAGGGCTGTGGGCGTTGAAGTCCCCACCATAAATGGTGTTTTCAGGCAGCTGGCTAGCCAAGGCCTCAAGATCTTGAGTCGAGACATCTGCAGAGTTTTCCAAGTACAGGTTCGCTATTTACAGGGGTTGGGGGCCGTTAATTGAGACCGCACAAGCCAACAGGTTGCTATTGATGGAAATTCTCGCAGCAGGGAGGGAATTGTGGACCAAAATGGCCACACCACCATGCCTGTGCTCTCTCACGGAATTATAACCATAGTAGGTGTAGGTGCCGAGCCGTTCAGGCTCTTGTTCCCTCAGGATGTTGGTTTCCTGAAGGAGAATGATAAGAGGTTTGTATTGGGTAGTGAGGATTTCTATACTGGGACGGTTATTATACAAGCCTCTGATGTTCTATTGCAGGATTGTTAAATCCCGAAACGGGGATCGAGAGGTAGAGTTAACTTTCTCATTCATCAATTAAATTATTTTTTAGAGCGTGGGGAATCCTCCCCAACGCTGGAAAAAGTTGATACAGAGGGGGTGGACGTATTGAAAGAGTCTGAGTCTTCCTGGTCGTTTTCGTTTAATTTATTTAATTTATCAAAATCCGGGCCTGAAGCGGCTAAAATTGCCGGATTTTCTGTGTTTAAGGCAAGCGTGGAGTGAATATTTGAGTTGAGTGTTTGATGGGAGTTTGGGGTAAAAGCGATTGTGTTTTGTGTTCGTGTTGTCGTGTTAATGGGTGAGTGGGTTTGGTGGGGAACCGTTAATGACGGTTCGGGTATCGTGAGGTTGTTAAGTATGTCTGTGTCAGTGTCCATTGGTGTTATGTATGTTGTTGGTGTAGTAGAAGGGGCGGAGGTACTTATCTCTCCGATGAGTGGGCTGGTGGGCCTTTGGTTGGGGGTTGTAGGGCCTGTTGGTTGTTGGTCCGTTTTTTTGTTGTTGGTATTGTTGTTGTTGATGGTGTTGTTGTTGTTGGTGTTGTTGTTGCTGGTGCTGTTGTTGCTGTTGGTGGGCTTAGGGATGTGGGCAGCTGGGACTGGCGGGTGTTGGTCCTCCTTGCTGTTCCGGGGATTGCTTCCAGGATTCCTTTTATTGTTTGTTTTCAAGTTGGCTGCAGCTTCAGCATATGTGAGGCCGGGTCTGGATTTGTGGAGCTCCTCGTATTCGCGTCTGGCCTCTGGCATAGTGCATTTGCGGATCGTCTTTATTTTAACTATTTACTTGGCCTTGAGAAATTGTGGGCAGGCAGGGTCAGTGGTCGAATGCGTGTTGTCCTTGCAGTTTATGCAGTACACTATGCTGCATTTGATTGGTATGTGTGGGGTAGGGTCACCGCATAATCCACAAATTGCAATGGTGGATTTGCACCATTTAATTGTGTGCCCAAGCTCCTGGCAGTTCCTACACCGCATGGGGTTGGGGTAGTACTCCCTTACCGGCAAGTTCGTCCAAGCTCCTCGAATAAAAGGCGGAATCTTATACGCATTGAAAGTGACGATGAGTAGGCCGAAAGGCTCTCCTCCCATCCTTGTCGACCACCTTCGTCATCTGCACCACCTCAGTCACCCCTTGGTCTTTTAAGCCCTCAAGAATTTCTTCCTGAGTCATAAATTTAGTGTCATAAGAGAATACTAGGCCTTTCACGTGATTTAGGGTTTCGTGGTACTTGATAGTAACTTTAATGCCAGCGATGGTTGTTGCTTTTATAAACAGTTCTGCAGTTCTGGCATTGTCCACCAGTAACAGGAGCGAGCCGTCTCTCTGGTAACTAGCCTGGGTGAATTTTTTCGAAACAGCATCAACACCCTTTCTAACTAAGAAATGGTTATAAAGTCGCAGTGGTTTGTCGATAGATTGGATGACAATAAATTTTGATTGCTCGGTTCCAGGGGTGATATTTTGCGCTTTTATATGAAGTTCCGGGAAAGATTCAAATGGGACCCATTTGGTTCCTCTCTTCGGTGCTTGGCGGGCCTTTTTCGCTGGCTGGGAATCCAGGACCGAAAAAGAGTCCAGCAGCGCGAAGTTATTGGCGTCGGCAGCGCCGGCCGCCATTGTTGTGTTTCGGCACTCGCTTATCTAAGTTGGCTGGCCTCTCTGTTCAGACTGCTACTCCAAGAGAAATTGACAACCACTGGACGGGCTGTCACTGACAGCAATGGCACGTGTTTACCACAGGCAAAAAATGTCTCTGTGTATTATCGCACGCACAAAATTAGATTAGCCGGGCGTCCCGGCTAAAAAAACACGCTCCCACAGGAGCAAGTCCAGGATGAAAGCTCACGTCCGACACCACTAATTTAACTGGTCGCCAAGAATCGCTAGGTTCACTACCAAGTTTCTCCGCAGATCGATCACACACATCCGTCGCTGATCAGAGCTTGCTGGAGACAGGGTTCGCAACAATATGAATATTGCAGATTATTATCGAAAAATATTCAAGTGTGTAAGGAAGTCGTTGACGACTCATCAACAAAATTACATGAAGCTCTTGGTAATAATTTAAGTGCAGCTCTTCCAGCATTTCATGCCCTTACAGGGTGTGATTACAACCCACCATTTTTCAGAAAAAGCAAAAAGAGACCGTTTTTCATCATGACTAAATTTGAAGAGTTTACGGACAGCTTTATGAAAATTGCAAGGCCAATTTCGGACCAAAGAGAAAATGTTTTTGGTAAAATAGAAGAGTTCGTATGTAAAATGTATAGTTTTAAAAGTTTGAAAAATATCCACGAGGCAAGAGTAGCTATGTTTCAGAAAACCAAAAACAGCATTGATGGCTCAGCCCTACCTCCATACAAATCAGAACTACACAAGCAATTTTTAAGGGCAAGTTATAAAGCCCAAATGTGGTCACAAGCACACACAAAAATTATTTGCACCGACACACCATCAGATTATGGCTGGATAGAAGTTGACAACAAATACGACTTTTCGTGGTTTGATGGAGATCAGCTTCCAAAAACGATTTCAGCAATTACTCTTCAGCTTGAAAAAGGTGAAGTTTTTTAAAAATTTTCTTCGTATTGCTTATATTACAGTTAATATTATTATCTAATTGTTATTGTTTTGTTATTGCTTTTAACAGATGATGAAAAAGAGGATACAATGACAGACAGCTCTGACAGCGATACTGACAGTGCATCCAGTGGCGTAACTTTTTTTGCAGGGGCCCCCCGCAAGACAAAATGTAGGGCCCTCCCCTTAGGGCCCCCACCTTGACCCCTCCCCAATCTTCCCGATTTTTTAGAAGAAATTAAATTTTTTCGAGAGATAGGTAAAAAGGCAAACGAAAAAAAACATTGTAAAATAACTTTTTTTTATATAAAACAGAAAATTTATTATCCTACGGTAATGAACAGAATAAAATGTTGGATACTGTTTGGAATTCAAAGGGTATAATTACCAGCAGACAGGCGTACATACACAATTTCTATTAAGCTTTAGCATCATTCCTTTCTTCTTTGGCACACGTCGTTTATACCTTATACCAAAAGTAACTTTTCGAAATTTTTCTAAATGCAACCTCTATTTTTCTAGAAAACGTTTTTCTCGTCTTGATTTTTGGGACGCAAACAGTTTGATCACATTATGCAAATTTAGACTCCGAGCTCTTTCATTTTCAATACTTAGTATACTAAGTGCTGTGAGTCTTTCCTGGCTCATGGTACTCCTTAAATAATTTTTTATTATTTTTAATTTAGAAAAAGATCTTTCTGCTTGAACTAACGGTTTTTTGCTTAGAAGTTATACTGGTAGTCGCAGTCGCACCCTTATACCGAACCACGAGAATGACGCGATACAGCTCCAATCGCTGCAGGAACACACTGAAGACTGACTAGTGAACGAAACGTGTTAATTTTCGAGCTTTGTAAGACAAAAAGACTTGCAAAGGATTGAGCAAAAGTTATATGAATCGTTCTTTGGTATGATTTCGACGAAACAATAAAAAACGCGCCACGGTACGAGGGGTGTCATATTGTTGCCTACAACTCCTCGCAACGGTATCAGTTTAGGCGGCGGCGTTTTCAAACGAAAAGATGAGTGTGAGTCAAGTCGAAGTGCTTAGCAGGACCCTAGTACGCTGTACTCTAAGGGCCTTTCGTCAAATACAGTAGGCTACATAAGTTTTCACCATTCCGTCGGAATGTGTAAGGCGAAGGCGCCAGGAGAAAGAAACAGCGTCTTGTAAAATACGATGGAATCCTACCAGGGCATTTCCCTGATGAGTTAGTTTGTTTCATTTATTCTTCATAAAGTCGGGGGGCCCTTCGGGCCCCCTGACCGCTGGGCCCCCCCGCGTTGCGGGGTTTGCGTGCCCTTACGTTACGCCACTGAGTGCATCAGAGAGTGAAGAAAGTAGCTCGAGCGAAGCAGAATTCGATTACGAATGAAAAAAAAATTATTAATTTATAGTTATTTGAATTAAAAGAATAAATCTATACCATTTTTATTTAAAAATAATAATTAATTTATTCGTTTATGTCTAATTTCATTCATTTAATAAAATATCTATAAAAATTTGAACGTATTTAAGTGGAGCTCAAGTACGCACATTTATATTCTGTACGCGCAAAGAGCATGGGATCGAATAACTTCAGATACGTCATTTCCTTCCATTTGAAAATGTGTCAGGTAATTATTTACATCATAAAGAAAACATTGAAAAAAATCAGCTGGTAATTTGCCGGGGGAAAACACGTCAGACAGGCTATGTAAAAGCGCGATCGAGTTCCGAACTGTCTCTTATACTACACCCTTTTCTGTGTCAGCTAACAATCTTTCCCCCAATGCAACTAGCTGACGATTTTGTATATTTTAAATGTTATAAAAACTATCTTCTGACAAAATTTCATGTGAGAGGGAATGACTGAATTCATATTTCATTTCGTCAAGTTCGCATGATCAGTTGCAAAATTTTTATACTTAGACTTTATCAATCTTAATGAAAATTGGAACACATGTTCAACTCCGATGGCAATACATTTTAGTGGTGTTCAAAAGAAAAAAAGATTTTTTAAAAACAATTTTTTTTTTTATGGACTTGTTTTAAAAAGATCATCAATAACTATTGTTTCACAAGTTTTCAATCTATAGGTAATGATTAAAAATATTATCTTTTTACCGTGCGTGGGAGGCTGCAGTTGTCTATTCCCCCGATAGTGCCGCAGCTGACAGCCACGATGCTACATGGTACGACTGTCTCGAGCATTTTTCGAGTTATTCAGCCGTAAGGAAATTGGTAAGAAAAACCTGTCGCTGGCTCCTAGACTATAAGTGTCCAGTATCAATGCTTGGAAATTATGGCAACCTTAATCTCACAACTAACCAAACTTTTCCTCGTTAGGATATTAAAGTAAAACGATTGCGGTGGCTTCGCTGAAAATTATCTGAAGATGAGGAAGCAAATGGAAGCCACCTTCTTCAGTAACATAACATCAATTAAAGAAAACCCTTCAGAAATTTCCTGAGAGGATGCTCCTTCCAGTCGATAAACTTTTTGTTTGTGTTAACCAACTCGGTCGCATGCTCATCTCTTCTCAGTGCGAACTTTTCGCGAGAAAACTTTTCAATTAACCATCGGCGCTAACGAAGGTCCGCGGAGAACACAAAGTAGAAGACTCAGTCCTTAAACATAAATTTTGCGTCCACATAATTCACATAAATTCCGAAAAATGGAAGAAAAATTAAATTACTGGCCATTCTCGGCGATGCTGCTGTGGGTGGAATGCTATCCTGCACGTTGCGGCAGTGATTTATGGAATCAAAAGAATTATGGAAAAATTTGAGTACTTTTTTTAATTAGCCACATAATTATTTGCCTTTGGTTCTTAAACAAACAGCGAACGTAATTTACGAGACTTTGCTTTCGCTTATATTTCCCGTAATTTTTTCTCTTTTTCTGTCCGTGGGGCAGAGGTAATGAGGTAAAAGTGATTTAATTGCTACTGGAGTGAGCTTTCCGGGTAGAGCAGAAAGATTCTGCTTTTAAAAGGTGGCCATTGTTGGGGAAAAATGTTGAAATCTTTTCCGCCGGTACTTATGTAATGCGGGGAAAGTTGAGTTGCACATTGAACAAAAAGATAAATTCTTAATTCATATATTCTAAATGAACTCAGCGGCAGTTAGGTGTATTTCTTCAAATCAGCTTTGAAATCATATAAAATTAAAGAATTGAACGATTAAATAAACTTGTTTGATGTTAATTATGTCCTTGGTTTCGTCTGGATAAATCACATTATAGTAGCGCCTATGTGCGTACCTCGCAATATTTTCAAATATACAGCCGAAACAAAAAACACCCTGAGCGCACTCTACCCCCGCGCTACTAATCGCTGAAAACTTCATTCCTACAAAACTCCGAGCAGGTCGATACAAAGTACTCTTTGAGAGGATTGGGGCTCTCTAAAACAACAGGGGGGAGGGGGCTTTTGCCGGACGAAACTAAGGACATAATTAAGATCGAATTTCACTACGTAAGTTCGTTCAATCTTTCAAATTTGTCCAAGGTCTCGTCCGGATAAATGACATTGTATTACTGCTCGTCTGATTGTATGACTGTAACATATATCTGAGCATAGATTAAAATGATACTAAAAAGAAAAAAACAAAAGGAAACCAAAAATATGAATTTGAATGCAAATTTCACATTGGAAATATTAAAAAACCATAAAAACCGCACTTATCCAGAGAATGGCGGATCTAATGACTGAAGGCAGGCCCCCATAGAAACCGGCAACGGCAAACGTCGCCTTCACCGTCGCCGCACAACTATTGAATACACGCATTCATATGGGAGCTAACCCATAGACGACGCAACGGCAGCGCGTTGCTGGAGAGAAATTTAGAGGAACCTTCTATATTTCGGTGCGGCAATCCGGCGTGAGAGAGCTTTTGCTGATAGACCAATTGGAATTCGTTGAACTAGCTGTTTGTTTTACAAGTAAAGGTTTGAATTTGATATCTGTGAATTGTTTTGGTGATTTTGTAATTATTCGGTTTGCTGTCTCTTCGTTTGGATTTCTTGGAGGGTGCCGAGTTTTTCCCAAATTCATCAGTCTAGTTGCTTGACGAATTGGTACTAGATTTACCTGGTTAATTCACCTGCGGAATATACTGCGCCAGTTGACGGTTGGTCTCGAATTCTCATAAACAGCTGAACGTGAGCGGATGCGCCGACGGATTCAATGGCTTCGGGTCGCTCTTGCCGGACTCAAAATGCTTTAAGCTCTCAAGCTCTGCGGCAAAGGCGACGCTTCGTTTGCCGTTGCCGGATTCTATGGAGGCCAGCCTTGATCGTTTGAACGCCGCACAGTGTGGTATTTGGTCCTAAAAGTTGGCCAAAATCACTTTTTTTTATATTATTTCTACTCCCTCTACGCCATTTTTTCCAAAAACTAGTATAACCGTTCCATACAATAGCAAAATACACAAAGCGATAGCGCTATCCAGCGCGCCGTGCGCTCAGTCGGAAGTTACCGTTCATCTAGAGTGTTCGTGTAATTGTTCGATGCGCTCAGATTTCATCATTTGCAAATTCTTGCTATTTTGTGACTGAACGATTTTGTGTTGGTTTTCATGATGGATTGTGCACAACCAGATATGTACTTTATTTGGCATTTAATTTCAACAACTAAACTACAGTCTTTCTTCATTTATACCTACCTGAGAAGAAGCACCAAGAAACTGCTAAAAAAAACACATTTTGGAAGATTAAAGGGAATTTTAATATATTTCTCATCATTTCTAAGCCAAAATAGCAATTGCTTATTATAAAGTAGATCCTACATAATATAAATAAGCGCAAAATAGCCACCCCAAAGTACCCCCGTATTTTTGGTGATTTTTTTTCCGTAGGCACATTCCATACTCAGTAAATGAAGTTTTACTTGAAGTTTTCCCGGGTAGCCTGCAACGCAGATGTTTTAAACAGGCTCCTCTTAACTTCTGATCCTGTCCTGACAGGCATGAGAAAAAGGAAAAATAAAAATAAACAGCCACTTTCGGCTGATGTTCTAAAATTGTTGCTTGAAAGTGACATTTTAAATGTGAGTTTTGAAAATAACGACGAAAATGACGAATAAATGCTTGTATATATTACATATCTTTTTTTTTACCTTTTACAAGCTAAAACTGAAATAAAACATTGTTAGGCAGCCATTAGGGGAACCAAATATTTTTGGCCAACTTTTAGGACCAAATACCACACTGTGCGCCGCCTGCTTTAAATGGCTTTCTTGCAGAGATGAAGAGCGAGTCACAATCCCTCGGTCGAAAATCCTTGGCCCGGTCTAGGTAATGACTCAAAAGCAGTGGCGGATTTACCAGCAGGCTGAGTAGGCTTGAGCCATGGGCGGCAGATTTTAGGGGCGGCAAATGTGAGAACCGGTTTTTTTAGCCGTTTTACTGCGAATAAATTTTAAAGTTGTGAAAAAAATGGGTCGTGATTTGAGAAGATCTATGTTATGTGGAGTAAGTAAATGTGAACCAAAAATTACGAAACAAAAGCATCCTTGTATGCGAATTTCCCATACTAATATATTGAGTAGGAGTGTCGTGATTTTTAACGGCACCTCCAAAATAGAGCTGGAACAAAGGAATACGGGGAAGTCCCGCAATTCAATAATCAAAGCCTTGGTTGATAGTTCTATCTATTCTACTATTTCTTGTTCAATTTCAATCAAATTGTTGGATTGTAAAAATAATCTAGAAACTGACAATTTAAGAGATGAAGGCGGCAAAAATTTAACAGCCTATACTTGGGAAATGTGAAATACGCCACTGCTCAAAAGTACCACGGTGCTTAGATTTTCGCGGTTCGCAACACAGGACAGTAAAGGATCCGGATAAGCGGTCGAACATTTGTGCAAACTTTTGTTTGCCAAAAACTACATGATAATCCACACACTACGTAAAGAGTTGCGCAAACTTCAGTTGCATCTATATTATCGTCGCAAAAACATGTGTGAAGGTGCGTGTTCGACAGCAACAACACTGTACAATTCAAAGACGATGAAAGTGTTATTGCGCCAAAATCGCCACACACTACAAAATAATTTGCGCAACGCCACACGTTGCACAAAAGTTTTCAAACGCGTTTGAATTTCATCAACCAGATGCGCAACGTGCGAAACTGCACCATACTCCCGAAATATGTTTTCTCAACGGCCTGCGTTGGGCAAATTGTTCGCCCGTGCATGGGCCCTTAATGGTTGTGAGCGGAAGGGTATCGAAGTCTTAATGCGATCTGGAACCCTTATTGTTGCTCCCGTTCCGTTAAAAGTAATCTGGGACAGTCGAAGCATAGACAAATAACATATAGATTTCCATTCTGGTTCTAAAGCTCAATCCATTGAGCTTTCAATTTGGTAGCCTGATGTCGCCTGATCTTACTAACACATCCCTAACATGGCTCGACATATCATTTCGGGAGAAAGAGAAAATTGTTCGTTTAGTTCGGGCAAAATCGGCTCCCGAGTGCGCCGAGTGCAAGCGAAAAATATTTCTTTATCTCCTCATTGCCTCCTGCAAGTGCAAGTGAGAAATACATAGTCCTGTCCTGAATCAGTGATGGTGGACATGTACTCTACTCACTCCTCAATGGAGCGACCCGAAATTCATTCAGGCTCGGCTTTGTAGCTCAGCACGCAGGCAGCATGGATTCTGCGGTGGCGTGGCGGCGACATATCTCTTCCTCTTCTCTCGAGTCTCAGCCGTCCGTTAGCCACTGCAATTCGCTTACAGTATATTGGGTCGTCTGTTTGGAGTCGTCCTAAACCCATAGAAATACTAACTAAGCACGGAACGGCTGTATCGTGTATGAACCCTATACGTGAGCGACCACCTAAGGGATGCTTCCTAGAGGAGAACAGCAACAGCGTTTATGAGGGAGAGCTAAATAAGAATCGTCGCAAGCGGGGCGCAAGCGGTGAATGGCAGCGTGTAAATAGATGTTAAAGGGGGCATAGACATTATGGAAAGAACTTCAGAAAATTTTGAATTGTAAGCCCCCTTCTGATTACGTCTACATATTTACGCCTGCACTGAGCGACCATACGAACACAGCCAATTCTAACACATCAGGGAATGTGGTACGCTAAATCTGGCTTACAGCCGTTCCGTGCTTAGTTCATATTTCCATGCCTAAATCATGCCGATTTGCACACTTTCCCGTAGCCGTTACAGATTCCTAGTAAAACAACATCTTTTCTACGAATTTCGTGCCTCCTACTTCATCTTTCCGACCCTTTGACCGAAAAATAAGAGGCCCGTGAGAAATGTATTTATTCTATCAGGCTAATAATTCCTAGAACAATCTTGTTTTGCAAAAGTTCTCAATTGGGCTGGTGACCGGGCTCAATATGAAAATTGAAAAAGAGGCAGTGTTCTGAATTGAGAAATATTCTAAATATTTATCTCACGCACACAAACTTAAAGGAAGTTGAACTAGATGAGCTTTCCGCTCAGATTTGTTTTCATAGGAACAAATTTTGCTATGAGATTGGATATCTATCTATTATTTGTCTATGGTCGAAGAGCCGCTTAGGTCTGACTTTGCTGGCCCAAACTCAAAGCCAACATTAACACGAGCTTTCTCGTGACCGCCTCCGACGAGAGACTCCCGTGTGGGTAGAACGTTACTAACATTGCGATGACAGGTTCCGGGTTCCATACGAAATTATATTTAGATCGAGGAGGCTTCAAAAAGTCAACTCCTTTGCAGAACCGTCGCACTAAAGGGTTCTCTTCAATAGCATTGGTCGAAATTCTGTATCCACTTACAGGTGCCGAATGCCGATAGATGTACGTTATGCGCCGTTTATTAGGCCTGACTATAATAGCCTTATGACTCTCTATGATTTGCTGTCAAATTTCCTTATGATTGGTTATGATTCGGCCGAATCATAACGAATCTTAAGCTCAACTACAATCGTCATAATGAATTTTTGACACTTGCATCCACTAATTCAACCAACAAAGTTAAATCACTTAATGTTTCCATTTCATTCAAAATTACTTTAAATTTCCCTCCAATTATCAACCAATTTTTTCACAAACGTCACTTTTGTCAAGATTCCTTATGATTTGTTCGCTCCGGACCGTACCTTTATGATTTGCCGAAAGATTTCGAAAAGATTTCGAAAGTTCACGAATGATTCGATAAGACTATTATAGTTGTCAGTGTGGCACTTCATATGATGGTACAAAATCATAAGCAGTCTTATGATCTCATAAGACTATTATAGTCAGGCCTATTCTCCTCCCGGTAATATTAGCGAAGATTCCTTTCAAGAGTTTCTCCACAATATGTCTGCCATTTGCCGTCGCTGTAAAAATTTCGTGATTCAGCCCTCACAGCCAGCGCACCAACAGCGGCAGCCCCGTCGGTAGGCGGGAAATGCCAGGGCACTTGTGCGTCAACCTCCGAGGTCGGCTCGGCGGCGGCGGTCAGGGGCCTATCACAACTTCTGGAGCAGGAACAAGATGTTCCGATCTTAGTCTCGCCGCCGCTGTATTCGGTAAGAATTGCAGGACCAATTTCCTTTTTTTTTATAATAACTGGGAAAAATTAATGTCAGATCAGGTTTGTCTGGATGGGGTCAGGGGCTACAGAATTCCATTTTCTTCCGCTCCACCTTAGCGACCTTCGGTTTCAGATTCGAAATTTTCCACAATTGAGTTGTCTCAATGCAAGAAATATTTCAATGTAATGTAAAGCTCCCTGCTTGTCTTGAAATGATTTCAGTCTTTTTAGTCTTGAAGTCTTGCTTCACACATAATGCTACTCTACCGCCACGGCCACAACGATCATTTCTGAAGATTTTGTAGCCTGGAATTGTGACAATGGGGGATGGGATATCATCGAGCAGGTATGATTCACTTACGAAAATAGCGTGTAATTTATATAGGACAACGAAAAATGTCCTTTACTGCATCATTTTTGGGCCAAATGCTCCGAGCGTTAAGGTGGCAACATTGAGGCCGTTAAACCGATTGCAAAATACGAATTCTTTTCTATGCTGATGATACGAAAATATTTCCGATGATATCTGATGATCGTTTCTCTGATGCTTTCTTTAATCTGCGGCTTAGACGCCTTTTGTGAATGGTGTTCTGTTAATTATTTTCCACTTAATGCTAGTAAATGCACGTGCAAGTCTTTCTCCCTCAAAAAGAATACGCAGCTTTTCGACTACTCTATAAATGGACATTCTCTTTCTAGACTGACTAAGGTGAACGATTTGGAACAACATCCCAACTCCTTTTCCTTTGAGGATCATATTGTTTCAGTTGATATTAAAGCTAATGCAATCTAAGGTTTCGTTAAGAGATGGTCCAAAGAGTTCGATGATCCCAACATCTCTCGTCTGTTGTATTGTATTTTCGTGAGACCCATTTTGGAACACGCCCGCCCAGTCTGGTGCCCATTTTATGAGTGCCTTATCAACTGTATTGAGGTCGTTCAACGTACTTTCTTGCGGTTTGCTCTTCGTGGGCTCCCCTGGGATAATTGTCTTGTACTGCCTACCTATCTAGATAGACTTATGCTTGTTTCACTTGACTCCTTGAGGAATAGACGAAACATCTCCAGAACTGTCTTGGCTTTCGATTGTTTGCAGGGTGCTATTAATTCTGATGAATTGCTGGCTCTTTTTAGTATTTCAGTGCCGATCCGAACCCTGAGAAATGGTGACTTCTTCCACCTTCCATTCCATCATACTAATTACGGTTATAATGAGCCTGTAACCTCAATGTTGCGCTCGTTCAACTTAAATCACCCCGATATTGACTTTTATTTATCTAAAAGCCACATTAAACTGTAACTATAAATAAATAAATTCCTGAAAGCTTTATGTAAATTGAGAATATCTGTGAACAAGAAAAGACGTAAAGGGGGTAGGCTGTCTTACTTCTGAGGAACTAAGGTAACATGATAGGTATGTTAGCTATTCATGATTTAACATGTCAATAAAGATCTCCTGTCTTTGGAGCCTCTTATCAGCAGTTCACGCTTTGGCTAGCGAGCCATGGTTGAATGAGTTTACGGGTGTGAAGTGAAATTGGAAATATTAGCAATAATTAAAGTTAATAATATTAAATTTTTTCATTTGCCTTTCGATTCTAGGAGCTATCTTCCATTTGGATGTTGGTACTTCTGATGGAAATTTTTATAACTACTGAAGAATATTATGCAGAAAACAGAACGCAAAAATATTATCATTTGTACAAATGGTATACAAACGATTGATATAAGGGTAGGAATTTGTGAAAAAAATAAAAACTTTTTTTTATAAATTATTAGAATTGTTTAATGTACTATTTTACGTAGGTAACACAAGAGAGATACGAACCAAGTGATGGGCGAAGAACGACTAACTGTCGCTTCCAAATTTATTGAGTATAATGATACAGATATACATATAATATAAGTTCTGCAGCTGGTAATACTGCACATATACTACATCCTTCCCCTTTCTATTATTTCATAATGTACTATCGTAATAATGAGTAAACAATAAATTCATAATAAATTCATTTGAACATAGGAGTAAAACGGTTTGGTTGCTTTTTAATTCTAATTGATTTTCTTACATTTGGCTTATCACTTATATTCTCAGACACTTTAATATCATTATTTGACTTATCATTTTGCTTCCAATGTATCAATTGGTCATAGTGCCTTTTATGTTCTCCTCCTCCCTCAAATCCAACTATACAACCTCGTGGTGACATTTCTTTTACAATTTTACCTTGCGACATTTTAGGCTTATCTTTACGAAAGTCTTTTGCCATCACTACGTCTCCTTCAACAAATTGATCGTTTCGTGACCCTATACAATTTTCAATTTGTTTATATTGCTTCGATTCAACTATAGATCGACTGTCTGGACGTAATAATAACAAAGGTGTACGTAATTCTCGCTTAAACATTAATTTTGCTGGCGATTCACCTGTTGTCACATGTTTCGATGTTCGATAAACAAATAAACATTTTTGAATAGCTGTATGGATGTCTACATGTTCGCTATCTATCATTGCTTTTATTTTGCGCTTAAAAGTCTTAATAAAATTCTCTGCAGCACCATTTGTCGCTGGATGCTTCGGAGATGCAAAAACATGTTTTATACCTAATTGTTTCAGATAAGATTGAAATTCAGCACTGGTAATCTGTGACCCTGAATCTGAAACGATTTTATGTGGAAGGCCATGTGTAACAAAAACTTTTTTTAATATTTCTATAGTTTCTCGCGCTAACATTGATTTGACAATAAATATTTCAGGCCACTTCGAATGAGCATCTAGAATAATTAAATACGAATATCCCAGATACGGTCCCGCGTAATCTGCATGTAATCGCTGCCACGGTTGGCTGGGTCAAGGCCACGGAGAAAGTATTATTTTACGTGGCTCATCTTTTACTTGAATACATTGTTGGCAATATTTAGCTTTATTTTCTAATTGTTTGTCAATACCAGGCCACCCCAAACCGATCTTGCCATGCTTTTCATCCGTACTATGCCGAAATGAGTTTCATGTAATTTATTTATAACATAATTTTGTAATTTCATTGGTATAATCACACGTTGTCCCCACATAAGACAACCCTTTTCTATTGTTATTTCATCTTGTCGAATCGTGTACGGTTTTAAAATTTCTGGCCACTTATTTAATTTACGCTCCGGCCATCCATTTTCTACCATTCGTTTGATCAATGATAGTATTTTATCTTTCGATGTTTCGCGCGCTACCATTTTATAATCAACACATGCTATTTTACTTTCTACCACGTAATGCAAATATGTATATTTCCCTTCGTAATCCAAATTTCCATAATCAATCACATCGTTTTCACATGGCAATCGCGATAAAGTATCTGCAACTATATTTTGTTTCGTATCAATATATTGAATTTTGTAATTGAATGCTGACAAGAAAAATGCCCAATTTTGTAATCTACTCGCTGCCATTCTTGGAATTCCCTTTTCGGGTGATAATATTCTATTCAATGGCTTATTGTCCGCCCGAATAACAAATTCGCGACCGTATACATAATCGTAAAACTTAGTAACCCCGAAAACAATTGCCGCTGCTTCTCTGTCGATTTGTGAATAATTTGTTTCGGCTTTCGTCAATTTTCGCGATGCAAACGCTATAGGCTTTTCTCCATCACTATGAATTTGACTGATATACGCGCCTAATCCGTACGGTGATGCATCTGTTGTCAATGTTAGTGGTAATGACGAATCATAATTGACTATTACTTGTTTCAATTGAATTTTTGCATTCTCGAAAGCTCGTTGACAATTAGAATTCCAATAAAATTGTTTAGATTTTACGCAATCATATAAAGGTGTCAGAATTTCTGAACGTCGTTTGAATAAGCGATTATAATAATTGACTTTTCCAAGAAATACTTGTAATTCCTTCTTGCTTTCCGGTACCTTCATATCAACGATAGCTTTATATTTATTTTCGTCAATGCTTATGTTATGACCTGATAATTTGTATCCTAAATAACTAATCTCTTTCTTGCAAAAACTACATTTATTCACACGACCTTTTAAGCCTGCTTCTTCCAATCGTGTCAAAACTTTATCTAAATTTTCTAAATGTTCTTCATGTGTCTCTCCCGTCACAATTATATCATCCGCTCCGACTGCTACTCCATCTATATCTCTCAACGTTTCTTCGATTTTCATTTGAAAATACCCGGGTCCCGAAGCTATGCCGTACATCATGTATTGACAACGAAACAAACCTTTATGCGTATTAATCGTTAATATATGTTGCGAATTTTTAGCTACTGGTACTTGCAAAAATGCATCTTTCAAATCGATTTTTGAATAACGTTTTATTTCGTTGCGATGATGATTCTTACTTTGTAATCGAGCAACCACATGATCAAAATTCGGTGGAGCATATCGGATTATTTTTAAATGCGGGTTTACTGTGACTTTAAAATCGCCACACTGTCGTATATCACCATTTGGCTTCAATATCGGTACTACAGGCGTAGCCCACTCACTACTCTCTACCGGTACTAAAATTTTATCGCCTACTAATCTTTCTAATTCTTTTTCGATTTTGCCTTGTAATGCGAAAGGTACCGATAGTGCCAACATGTATACTGGCTTAGTATTTTCCTTTAATTCTAATTCTATCTCTCCTTTAGTGAATGATCCCCTGGATTTCTCAAAAAAATTTTATGACTACACAAAATTTCTTTCAATTTCTTAGAATAATCTTGTTCAGATGTTATTGAATGTAATTTTAAACCCGTATACAACGGCCATAGTTTCAAACCTTGCAACCATGATCTACCAATTATCGGAGGACCTTTCGATTTCGTTTCATACAAATCACCTATAATGTTCGTATTGTTCGCGTATACTTGTACTTTTCGTAGCATGCCTACTGGTATATTTATTGAACCATCATGATTTATAAATTCAATATCCGCGTCAGTCATTTTAATATTTGCAAAAAATTTCTCTTTGATATTTAATGGAATCAGTGATATCGCCGCACCAGAATCTATCTCCATTTGAATTTCAGAATTATTTATTTTTACAGTCATAAATTGCGCTTTTACTTGCGTTTTGCCCGTTACGTACTCAGTGAGATGATGTATAGATCGTTTCGATATAAACATATTATTAATTTCGCGTGTAATACTGTCATTGTCGTCGTCGCTATACTTTTCAATTTCATTCTATAGTCTACTCTAGATTTGTTCGTGTTTCTTACATTACCATTTACATTATTTGTATTACAAGTAACACTCAGATGACCTCGGATTCCACATACTTTACACGTATATTTGTTGTACTTGCAATTACGTGCGTAGTGATTTTGTTTACCGCAACAAAAACAAGTTACGTTTCTCGCTTGCTGATCTGGCTGTCGATATTCGCGCTCGCTGCGTCGCTGCTGGGCACCTCTTACGTTACTTTTCCACGAATATCGGCCTTTGTACGATGATTGCTGTCCTTGTCTGCCTTGCTTCGTAGTCCACTTGCCGTGTGCTTCTCTCCTTCGGGAATGTGCGTCGTCTCGCCTCCGGGAATGTATCACGTGTAACTCATCGTTATACTGATTATCAGTGCCGCTTTTCTTTTCGATTTGTTCAGCGCCGAGATTTGCGGCTTCTGTAGCTAATTGCTTTCTTCAATGCATCTTTTAATGTAGGCTTTTCGATTTTCAACAATTCTGCTTTGATATTTTTACTGCGCAAACCAGAAATTAATTGATCTAATATTTGTTCATCGCTATCTTTAAACTCACACTCCTTGGCTAAACTTTGTATAATGGCCACATATTCACTAATTGTTTCATTTTCTTGTTGGACTCGCAGTCTAAATGTGTTGCGATGTACTAAATATGAGGCAGGAGGTTTCAAATAATCTTTAACAAGCTTGATTAGTTCTTTGAGATCAACTTCACCTGGTTTCTTCGGCTTGCACACTTTATCTATAACGTCGTATGTTTCTGCACTAACCTTGCTTAATAAAATGGCACGTTTCTTCTTATCGTCTGCAACATCGTTAGCAATAAAGTATTGTTCTAAACGATCTATAAATTTTTCCCAATCGTGTTTTTGTATATTGTACTCTAGACTTGCAGATATCTCCATTTTACTCTTCGAGTTTACGCTGCTATCAATTATGTTCGATTTGCTTAGTGGCAATGTCTTAACTTCGTGTGCACTATTATTCGCAATTTTTTTACGCGCAAATTCACGTACCAAACCACGTAACGTTTCAACTGTATCGTTTTCCTCGTATAAAATATTGCTTAAATCACAAACTTGTTTAAGTTCCTCTTTACGTAAATCTTGTATCCAGCTTGTACCAAGCGATTTTGCCATTTACCCATTTGAATTCACGATACTCGTGGGCTGGAATTTTCTCGAATCCTCGTCGCCAATGTACTATTTTACGTAGGTAACACAAGAGAGATACGAACCAAGTGATGGGCGAAGAACGACTAACTGTCGCTTCCAAATTTATTGAGTATAATGATACAGATATACATATAAGTTCTGCAGCTGGTAATACTGTACATATACTACAGAAATTGATAAGGAAAAAGAAAATCGAATTCACAAACATATTTTACCCCAAAAAGATAGTAGTGGTTAGGCTGTAAGCATAAGTCTGCTGCCATTCGAATTATTGTAATCATGATGATACGAATAAAGATAAGGGGTTTTAACCAAAAATTGAAAATACCATCATCAAAGAGACGATGGTTAAATATACATCGAAGTGCAGAGTAAAATAAATTTCCCGGCGTTCACAAGTTTACCATAACAACAACTATTGTTCAAATTTCAAAATCAATGGAAAGTTGAATTAGAAAATATGTAGCACTATAACATATTAATACACTATTTTGCATTCGAACGAGACTACCTCTCCCCCTGTTTTCGAAGGTGCTGAGTACGGTGCTTGTCTAAGAATTTTTTGTTAGTGTTGCGATAACCCCGACCCCGATTAGGCCAAAAACCACCCCGGGAGGGGTGAATCGCTTATAATATAGTGTCCACCGACCCAACCTACCGGATATTCCAGATCGGCTTTAATTTTTTTTGTTTCCCTGCACCCAGAAAAATTTGTCTAGTCATTCGTAACTATTTTCTCGTCAATATCAACTATTTATTGAAAACGACATAAATAGTTAATAAAAACTGCATCTAGTTATTACTAACTAGAAGATAGTTATTAATTTTGACCTGAAAATTGTTAAATTTAACTAGTTTCCAGTTCCGTATGTCCGCGGAACTGGAGTCGTGGAATTGTAAGTACTAGGAATCTGGGACTTGCGTTCGTGTAGTCCAGTCAGATATGTAATTCAGTACTATGAAGTGCCCCGCAGTGACCAGTGCGTGTTGTGTTTTAAGCAAAGGTAAGCTTTAAGGTTTAAGCAAGTGATACAAGGGTACACCAGTTGATATGATAATTATTTTTGATTCATATTATCATATCAACATTTTAGAGCACAGTTTTACCTCAGTATCAGTTCTTGGACTTAATAAATGTAGCGTAATAGCAAGACATTTGGGGATTGCGTCATTTTCATGGGCCGTAATTTTACAACGGGTTTCTGATATTTGATGCCACGGGAACAAACGAAAAATTATTTCGATTATTGCAAATTATATTTTAATTAACATCAACACACATATTATTTATAATATATTTTGGATACCTATTCGAAGTAAATGTCACTGTCGTAGGTACTATAATTTCGTGCATAATGATTTCAGAAATTCCTAACTTGTAAATTCATGATCGAAAGAGTTCTGTAGTTTCAATATAACTTTGCATTGCGGATTGCGCCGGTAACCCCATTACACTGAGATTTTTATAACTTTAGTGCGCTGAAATTCGTTGATTTTTATTAGCACAATTAACCGAGAAACACTATTCGGAAATTTAACCAAAAAGGCGACTGCACATTTCAGGTTTTTTCCCAATATTTAAAAGGAAGAGGTAGGTACATACTTAGTGAATTCTTTTAACCAAAAAGAATTCTAAGAAAGATAGTAATGTGAGTTTTCAATGAGATTAACAAATAGTTTTTTTTTGATTTTCAAACTTTTAACCTCACTACGAAGAAACGCCGCCAACGCCAGATCAGGCAGACACCTTGAATTTTTCGGATCGCGCATTTACCAGTCCATACACCCCAGAATGTGAAACAACAAATTTTGTGTGATCGATAGCTTGTACATATCTATGACAAGTTCGTTGGTAAGCTCATAATTATTATATAAGAACATTTTCAATTACCATTATTGAAATACTTACGCTATTTTTTCATTAATATAATTCAAATTCGCGTTTTGTTAATATTACCATTTGTATTAGAACTGGGAATTGATTATGAATGTCTTCAGTTTATGGACAAAGAAGATTTATTGAAAATAACCGGGAGTAACGATAGCTCGTATGGAATATAATTCTTTCAAAGAACGGATAAGTTCGCGAAGGGCGGGATACGAGTCTTCAATAGTGTTTAATAAAAGTAAATTTCATGTTCTCATTTCCAATATAACTTGCGACATGTAGTATTTGGCTGCTGTGTCGTTCTTTTGACGTTTATTAACTGATTGAACAAACTACCAAAACAAAGCCATGTTTAAAATATAAAGTACATTTATTAAGTTTGATTTCACAAGAAATATTTAGACGCCGACTCTAACGACTCGCTAGCAAGAACTGTTACAGTGAACTGTTCTGTATTCTGTAGTAAGAATTATAGTTCAGCTTTTATGCGATGGTGCTGCTGCAGGCGGAAATAAATAAAGCTTAAGTGTCCGGCACAGCTACCACCCTCTCAGTGACGTAGTTACGGGTTGCTGCAGAACTGTCACCAAGCCTGTTTCGAATCCCAGGGTATGTGCGCAACGGACAATTCCAAATGTCCTGTTGTGGATGTTCCTGTGTTGCTTGAAGATTATCATCTATGTTGCTGAATGCTGGTTTCAAACGTTCGGTGGAAATTGATGTTTCCTTTCCCTTAATTTCCACAATGAAAACATAGTCGTTAATTCGCTTAACGACCTTATGAGGTCCAGTATACGGTGCCTCCAATGGTGCCTTGACCGCATCCGTGCGGCCAAAAACATGCGAACAAGTGTACAGGTTCTTTAGCACATATAGATTTGGCTTGATGTAATGATTTGTAGCTCGGGGTCGAATCTCTCTCATATACTCGCGGAACTTCTTAACAAATATTTGAGGATCAGCCTGGACTTCTACATCGGTAAAAAATTCGCCTGGAATACGAAGGGGTTCTCCGTAAAGGAGTTCAGCTGCTGAAGCTTGAAGATCTTCCTTAAAGCTGGCTCTCAAACCCAAAAGCACTGTAGGAAGCACGTCAATCCAAGAAAATTGATGACACCTTAAAAAAGCTTTGAGCGTACGATGTAAACGCTCAACCAAACCGTTGGCTGCAGGATGGTAACCTGTTGTGTGGATATGTTTCGCTCCCATCAAGGATGCCAAGGCCTTAAATAACAAGGACTCAAATTGTGAGCCTTGATCCGTTGTGATAATTTTTGGTGTGCCATAACGAGAAATCAACAGCATAATCCAATTAGCAAAGAAAGTAGTTGAAATGGTATCTGCTGAAATGTCCTTGAGTGGAATTACCTCCGGCCACCGTGAAAATCGGTCAATCATCGTGAGACAATTTCGATAACCGCGAACCTCAGGCATGACAACAATGTCCAAATGAACATGATCGAAGCGTTGACCTACCGGAATTTTGTTAGGCACATTCCTCTGATGACGGTGCACCTTGGAACGCTGGCAATCAAGACAAGTGCGTGTCCATTGTAAAACGTCCCTCCTCATGCTCGGCCATATAAACCTTTCCTTGAATAGCTGTAAGGTTGCCTTACCTCCAGGATGAGAAAGTCCATGAATCCGTGTGAAGTGCTTCCTGCGCAAGGATTGCGGAATGTAAGGTCGGATTCGGCCAGTAGAGTTGTCACAGTAAATTGATGCAGTATCGATGCTTGATTTTTGGAGCCGAAGCGAAGTTGAATTGTTGAGCAAATTTAGCAACTCATTGTCTGTAGCCTGCTCCTGCTGTAATTCCAATGGACTCAGTGCCGAAGTCTATAGCACTCAAGCGAGATAGTGCGTCAGCCACAGTATTGTGGTCACCAGACACATGTGAAATATCCGTCGAAAACTGGGAAATATAGTCCAAGTGCCGCAACTGGCGTGGTGAAGCCTTTTCCATTTTCTGTGTAAAAGCGAACACAAGAGGTTTGTGATCAGTCTTAATGATGAAATTACGACCCTCCAAGGAATGTTTAAAAAACTTGATTGCTGAGTATATGGCAAGTAGCTCTCTGTCGTAAGCGCTATAATTTCGTTCGGCACTGGAAAGCTTTCTTGAAAAAAATCCAAGTGGTTTCCATGCAGGATCATTTTTTGCTCTTTGTTCCAGTGCTGCACCTATGGCTGTATCTGATGCATCCGTGACCAAGGCCAGATCGGAATCAGGAGAAGGATGAGCCAAGGTTATTGCTTTTGCTAGGCTCTGTTTGCAATTTTCAAACGCTTTTTCGGATTCTGTAGTTCACAAAACAGGGCGTTTGCCGTTTTTTTTTAACGTCGTGTAATAAATTGTTGAGTGGTGCTTGAAATTCCGCCGCACGATGAACACATCTTCTATAATAGTTGATGATGCCCAGGAAACGACGGAGCCCTACCAGAGTTTCTGGTTTTTTGTAATTGACAATAGCCTCCAACCTGTCAGGAGGTGGCATCGATGATGAATCCCAAATATGTTACCTCCGTCTCACCGAAGCGACACTTGTCAATGTTGATAGTCAAACCGTTCTCTCGGAGTCTTTGCAGAACAGTGTGTAAATGTTCTCGATGTTGTGTCTGAGAATTGGACATAATAAGTATATCATCAATATAACAATACACAAAATCTAGATCCCTGAAGATGCCGTCCATAAACCTCTGAAACGTCTGCGTGGCATTTCATAGTCCAAAAGGCATAACGACGTATTCGAATAGTCCAAACGGTGTTATAATTGCCGTCTTTGCGATATCTGCTTTTGCCATTGGAATTTGGTGATACGCGCGACTCAAGTCCAATGTGGTGAAAATTGACTTTCTATGAAGACGCTCTGTCACATCCTGCACATGAGCCACTGGGTACCGATCAGGTACAGTGTGCGCATTTAATTTGCGGTAATCACCACAAACTCTCCAACCTCCCGATTTTTTCGGGACTAGATGGATTGGCGATGCCCAAGGACTTTTAGATGGGGGGAATGAGTCCCTGCTCCTTCATAAGTGCAGCTTTAAGTTTATCACCAGCTAAGCGCCGCGGGCGTTCCGCAACATGTGAGCCGGTGGTGATGATATGGTGCTGTACTAAAGAAGTTGGCACACGCAAATAGTTATTACTGCTGATAACCTCTGGGAATTGCTGTAGGACATCTCTGCAGGATACGCTATTATTAACAAATGAGATGCCGAGCTGTGCTGGTCGAACCATCTCTCCTGTGATTGCATTTGCTGAATTGTTTTGCATAAGCTTGCCGTTATGCAAGTCAACAATGAGCCCAAAGTGAGCCAGAAAATCTGCCGATGATGGGTGAAGCGACATCAGCAACAATGAACCTCCATTCAAAATTCCGTCCTAGTCCCAAATCCACTTTAAGCAATTGTTGACCATAAGTATGGATTTTAGTTGAATTTACTGCATTCAGAATTAGTAATGCCGGATCCAGTTTACACTTGGCAATAGTGGGCGGAATGACGGAAACTGAGGATCCGGAGTGAATTAAAAAACTATGTTTGGAACGCCTGTCGTTTATGTAAAGGCGTCGTTCAGTTGAGAGGCTGTTGAAAAATTTGCTGTCTTGAGAAACCTCGGACACAGACAGCTCATTTAGTTTTTCTGGACTATTATTGGGGGAAGATTTGAAATTGCAAGGTGGAGTGCATTTGCGAGCTTCGTGTGCAAATCTTTAATGGTAAAAACAAATACCATTTGTTGCCGTCTTGTTAACGGTTGTTGCTTTTGTTGAATTGAATTTTGTTGTTGAATTTTGCTGCTGCAAAAGGTCGCTGAGCTTCTTTAGTTGCTGCTCAAGACCGTGAATGCGCAGTGTTTTCATCAGGTGAAATGATTACTCTGGATGAAACAGCATCCACTGAGGCTGCAGGTGCAGTGCATTCTAAAATACGGTCGGCGGTTTCCGCCAGTTTAAGGAGATTGTGTTCCGTACTCGCTGAGAGGATGCACTTAATGCAAGCCGGCATGTGCTGCATCCATAAGGATCGCATAAACGATTCCGGAGCATCCGTCGGTGCCAGTTTGTACATGTAAGGAAAAAGGTTAGTAGGCTGGTATTTCGGAAACTATGCGTGCGTAAATTTGAGGGAAAAATGTGAAAGACGCAATAATTCCTGAGGTTCGCTCCGCTGAGCAAACTATGCAGGTTTGTTGCAGGCTATCACTAAACGGGCATCGTTTAGAGCACACACGGGCAAACCCTGCTCCTGTGACTCCCGAGTGCTCCTCAGGTAGCTGTTTTGACTCCCGAGTGCCCACCTCATTGCTACTGCAAGTGCAAGTGAGAAATGCATACTCCTGTCGTGAAAAATTACTTGTGCGGCACACAGGACATAGACGATGCTCCGAGTGCAAGCGAGAAATATTTTTTTGGTGGCGAGAAATATTTTTTTGGTGCCTCCTGCAAGTGCAAGCGAGAAATGCATACTCCTGTCCTGAATCAGTGATGGTGGACATGTACTCACTCCTCATGGCGTTAATGGAGAGACCCGAAATGACCCGAAATGCGAAAGGTTTATGGAGGTATACTGCTCCCTTGAAGTCAAACTCTGCCCAGCTATGGTTTAGAGAAAGGATCGCGCATCTATAATTATACAAAGGGGTGCATGCGCCCGTCCGACTGACGACGGGACCACGCGTATAGTTTCGGGCAACATTGCATTTATTTCTTTTTCCCTTATTGAGAAAAGAGGGTCGTTTATGACGCCGCCGCCGCCGTCACAAAATCCCGAGTAATTTTCCTTGAATTTTAAAAACGAAAGCGAAGGAAGGGATCAGGCTGAAAATGAAGAATAGGTCAGTCGGTTTAAAGACGGTGCGAAGTGTAAATCAGCAGAAAATTGTGGTGAAAGAATAATTAATCAGTATTAGTTTTGTTGAGGCTAAAGGTACAGTGTGAGTATTTCACTGGGTGTATCAATGTGTATGTAGTTTCATTAATTAATTAATTGATCATTTGTGTCGATGTCGAGCCGAGTGCTTTAAACGTATTTTCTAATAGATAATATTCGTATAATTAAATGTGCATGGTATCGGGTGGTGTTTGTTTACCGGAAAGTTGATTCCTTTTGAACCTGAGGAAGACAGAGTCTTTGGGGATGGCGATCCTCCTCATTGGCCTTGAGGATGGCGATGCTCCTCACCGTCCAGGGTAGTTTGCTTCGTGAGACGGCGATCCTCCACGAGTGCAAGGAGATGGCGATCCTCTCCGCCCCTTTTTGTGTTTTCGCAAACGGTTTGTCGCATCGTCTCGCGCGTGTATTCCTTGATGATGACCAGGTTCATGAGAGAGGACTTTATTTATATTCGGGGGAATAATTAGTTTGCCCGGCATCCATGTTATCTGCTTTTGTTAAAGTTCATGCACTCACTAGTTGTTTTTGATTTAATTGCAGAAACACGGTTCATCCACGAAAACATTCGGTTCTGGACATCCTCGCCCGTTTTACACATTAATGAGACGTACAGATTTAGAATTATATATGCATATTTGGTATTAAAGCCGTCTGGTTTATTTTCTTTATATTTATTCTGGCGTTTTCTTTTTGATTCCTTACATATTGAATCATTTTATTTATTCTTTTACATACATGTCCCTCAAAAGTTGTGACGGCTTTTTGTCGCCCAAAGACAAACCCGTAAGCAGCTTGTTGAGTTGTTGTTCTCTAGAAACAGAAAAACGAGCAATCAAACTGTTCTTCAAGAAGAAGAATTTATCCTTAACCGGAGGGGCACGGACAATATCTGTGACCTGGCTGAGTAGTTCAGGAGAATCAAGCGCTGATAATATGGTGAAGTAGCGTTCCTCGTCGGACTGGATACCACATTTAGCAAATATCGCCTCGATATGTATATACCATAGTTCTGTTCCGCTTCTCCAAAAGCTAGGAAGCCCAACATGTCCTGCCATGTTATTCGGAGACGCATGTGTATGCGTGGGTGCAGATGGAGTAAAAGATGATACAATCTGCGGACGAGCTGCTGGAGAACCGTTTACCTCCTGTTTAGGTTGCACATTTTGCTGCGAGTAGCAAATTCGTTCATTGTTTCCCACAATTTGCTCGGAAAAGTCAATCAGCGAACTATTCAAAGTGAACTGCGCCATAATGATGCTATGAAGCGTCGTTCCGTTAGAGTTTTTTTGCACAAAATTGTTTTTCTCAAAGCGCGTTAACAGTTGGGGTCTTCACTTTGGTGAAGCGACGGGGTCACCACTTTAGTGAAGCCATATTTAAAATATAAAGTACATTTATTAAGTTTGATTTCACAAGAAATATTTAGACGCCGACTCTAACGACTCGCTAGCAAGAACTGTTACACTGTACTGTTCTGTATTCTGTAGTAAGAATTATAGTTCAGCTTTTATGCGATGGTGCTGCTGCAGGCGGAAATAAATAAAGCTTAAGTGTCCGCCACAAGTATGCTCACCGTGGCGCCACCTTTGTTTCGCAATAGCAACCATAACTGTAGGAAAAAAATGTTTACAGATAATTTTGTTATTGTTGAGACTTCTTTGTTTAGATAATATTCATTGGGTAATATTAAGGGAATACCGTGCAATCTCATGAAATACAATGACCAATTAATTAGTCAGCCCTAGAAAGGACCCTTTGTTCTAGATTATGTCCAAACTTGTGTTATTTTAGGTAATACTGTGTAAGTATCAGAGACATGAGCAAAGTCATTAACATTTTCAAAAAAAAACACAACACAAATGTGAAATCTGTCGAAATAAGTCCCCAAGTCCTTTGTAGTGACGATTTCACGATTTCAAACCATAAATATAAATACATCATATATATGTATGTATTTCAAAACTACAAGCCCATTTTTCTTGAAATCACGTTTTTCAAATCGGTGACCACAATATCGAGTTCTACTGAACCAATTCACTTGAAACTTTTACAGCACCTTTAGTACAATTGCCACTATTGCCAGTATGGCGATTGTGTTGATACGTTTTTTCGAGAAGCATTTAAATAGAAAAAAATCCGAAAGTCGCACGTTTTTTGTAATTAAAAACTTTTTTGTTTTTTTGTAATTTTAACTTTTTGCGCTGAGGGCTATAGAGAACAGAGTAACTATTACTAACCGTTTTGAATTTTGTGTCACTCTCCCCAGAGGGCGGCAATCGTGGGCTGCGTTTGCATCTGCTCTGCGGACGCCTCAAATTCAAAGGGCTCCCGGGTCCACTGTTTTTTTTAACGAGTGCCTAAATTGTATTTTTATACTAAAAGGTCCAATAAATACACGAAAAAAATATCTGACCCAGAGAAAAATTTCATGAAGTTCGAGTCAAACTTCGGCCGTCACTACTCCCAGTCAATTAAGCCAATTCATATGCACTTTCAGAAGTAAAGTTTGTTTCATCAAATTTTGCATTAATTTTACCTTTCTCGGCCCACATAACTCTCCTTATATTGAAATTCATAACTGCGCAAAAAAGTCCCATATTAGGGTAAGTTTTCTTCGATCTTCGTAAGGTGAAAACAGCCAGAGCCCACACATAAATTTGCGCACTCAGTTCACTGCAACTTCATGAAAAGTCCTTAAAAGTCTTCCCAATCCCAAGTTCCTTTTTCGCCAACAGACGTGTTCGGCAGTGAGGCGACGAATAAAGGAGAAAAAAATCTTAAAGCGGTCGGCTGAAAACAAAAAGAAAGTGGAAGTCAAAACTGCAGAATAGAGTAAGTTTAGCCTGTTAAGTAGGGGAAAGAAAAACGACATCAAGGAAACGAAGGAGCAAGCCTGCTCCAGAATTTCAACAAAGGATAAAGTGTCTTTAAGAAACTTTTATAATAAATTTAAGTTAGAGTCTGGGAGCGAACTTCTTTATTGCTATGTGATCCTTTTATCTTATTAGGAACACTTAAGCTTAATACTAGTGCCTCAGAGCTCACTGCCACGGGTACATTAGTGTGGAAATTGTATAATTTTTCAACCGCGCCCAGAATTGTATGCTTCTCGCCACCCACTCTTCTATATTCTGCCTAAGCCGCAAAATGATGGTAAGTTCATCAACATGAGCATGGTTTTTGGAGCTTATCACAGATTTACCTAATCACTGCAGGATCTTGTCGGATATTTTTTCTATTATTTTTTTTGCGGGGAAGCGCAATTCTACATAGATGATAAAATATTCGTCTAAATATTTTTGAGAAGAAACAGGCATTAATAGCTATTCGAAAAACAAAGTAAATATGCGAAAATATAAGGAAAGAACAAATTTTACTCATGTGATAACTACAACAGATACTTGGATTCATTTAATTCTATTTTGGTTTTATTTAAAATGATTGCAACCACACCGATAACCGCCGCCTCATGAAATCGTTCCCACGAGGTAAATGTCATTGGGTAAATTAGTTCTAGGTAATTTAAGCAATATAACGCCGAAACAAAAATGAATGTTTATGTCGACAAGCTGTCGTAGATAAAAAAAAAAACAATGCAACTCCACAGTCAAGTACTTAACGTTTAATTTAACTCGCCCTCAGATATACTTGGCAGAAGGTTCTGTGGAAAAACAAGCACAAAGGTTCAACACAAACCCCGAATGAAAATCAATTAACAAATTTCAGGGCATCCAGAGTGGACAGTGTTTCGCTGCAGGAAACCGCTGGCATAAATTCAACTATGCGGTAATTAAAAACCTCATTTCAATGTACCATGGCAAACACTAATGAATACTCACTCACCTGACCACTTTTAAATTTTGCTCGCGAAATAAAATAATATTTACTGGATGTGAAAATTTACCAGAGACCGGCCGCAGCGCGGAGGGAATTTTAACGCAAATATTATGGTATTCGACTAGTGGCCTAATCGCCGGATTCTAACTGATTTAATTTCACCACTTGCCCGCGCCTCTGAAAATTGATTGTGCGAAAAGCGGAATCAACCCCAGTGCAGAATAATTGCATTCGCACATGTAAATTCGGAACAAATTAAGCGAATGCTTTGTTTTTCTGAATGGTTGTGATCTATTGTTCGCTTCTACGCAAATTGCATTAGGTTTTGAGATGAATGGACGTATTTTCATGCCGCCGCTGGTATCTACTATGAGAGACAGTGCACTGTTGAACAAATTTTCATTTTGATAAATCATCGAGCGAGGATGAACTGAATTGGAAAAGCAAACTGCAAAACTGAGTTCATAACTAATGCATTGGTTAATAAGGGCATAGGAAAAATTCCTTAAAATTAAGAAATGTTATCACTCAAAGGCTCACTAATATTGGAGGGTCTGAAATATTTAGATATTAAAGCCTCTCTCTACAATCAATCGTCAAATAAAGGGCCGTGCGCAAGATATGTGCCGGTGATTATGAAAATAAACAACAAGATTTTTTTATACTATGTATACATATATGTAATACAATATTTCAAAAAATATTTACTCTTATAAAGTAAGAAGGTTTTGTTAAAATTGTGAAATTTTGTGTGTAGCTTATGACAGTGGCGTAGCGTAGTTGGGGCGGCAAGGGCGGCCGGCCCAGGGCGGCACCTTTAGGAGGCGGCAAAATTTCACAATAAATAATAATAATACGTATCTTGTAAAAATTTGAATCATTTCATATTTTTGTCGCACCTACGATTCGGACCCATGTATAATAATCACATCTTATAATATGATAATATAATAATGTGCTGACTTGCAGGGATTCCCCGTTTGTTATTTTGTGCTTGGATTGTTTATGACTAATATTCAACGAGAATGGTTTCTATCATATAAAGAATAGTGTTCAATATTGTATAATAACACCTCCAAATTAGGTTACAGTACGGGTAAGTACCTTCAGGGAAGTCCGTGAGTGATATTTTGACAATTCAAAAAAAAGTTTGATTGATGGATCATCAGTTATCCAATTAACATTAACTTTCGTATCGTATATACATATATACATATATCAATAGGTCCTAGGACGTCATATGTTGGATTTGCTAAAATGATATTTTCGTGTATTCACGGTTTTACCTGTGAAATAGGCTCAGTGGCTAGCACTTAAGTTAAGTTAGGTAAAACTAAGGCCTCTAGTGTCAGAGAATGAGTTGATAGAAATCGGGGACAAATGTTTAGCACTACTTGATGTTTTGATGTAAAGGGTTTCCCAATAGGGATCACCTGGTTTTGATAGCTCGTGGTGGCCATATTTGTTAATGGTTTTTTGAAACGTCTATGCAGTTATGTTCACTAAGGTTTGCGATTTCATCATGACACGTTTCACGATGATGCTACGCTTAAAAATTGTCCAAAATTATTACGCCAATTCGCATTCTCTTGTCGGTACTGTAAGAGCGCTTCGTGCAAAAAACGGTCGTTATAATGCTCCTTCTGAGCGCGCTCTATAAGACGCATAATAACATAGTTTGAAAGTGAATTCACTCTTCACGATACAAAAGTGCCTGTAAGATTAAGAAATGCCCGAAGTGTACAAAATATTGCCGCCGTTCCAGCCAGTGTTCGTGAAAACTCAAATGCGTCTGTTCCGCGCCGTTCTCAAGAGTTGGGTCTCTCCAGGATGACAACCTGGCGAATTTTGCGATTGGATTTGGGTCTGCATCCTTATAAGATGGTATTGGCACAAGAACTCAAGTCAACCGACCATCACATTCGTCGTCAGTTCGCTGATTGATCACTGGAAATATTGGAAGTCGACGGCGATTTTCATCGCAAAATCATCTTTTCAGATGTGGCTCATTTCTGGCTCAATGGATTCATCAACAAGCAAAATTGCCGCTATTGGAGTGAGTCAAATCCAAGATTGGTTTATGAATCACCATTGCATCCACAAAAATCGACCGTTTGGTGTGGATTATGGTATAGAATCATCGGACCTTATTTCTTTGGAAATGAGTCAGGAGATGCCGTTACCATTAACAGCAACCGCTATAAGACGATGTTGACCGATTTTTTTTCCCCGGAGTTTGATGAAATTGATGCGGACGACCTTTATTTCCAACAAGACGGTGCACCGCCTCACACATCCCGACTTAACATGGACTTAACTTAAGTCGTTACTTTCCAGAAATGGTCGCATCGGTTGGCCGTCTAGATCGTGTGAAATAACGCCTTTGGATTATTTCCTTTGGGGCAACATTAAGTCGTCGAAGGTTTACAGCAACCATCCTACAACTTTTGAGGCATTGGAAGCCAGTATTCGTCAAGCCATAGCTGAGATACTGGCCGAAATGTTGCACAGAGTCATCGAAAATTGGCGTGAGCGGATAAACGTGTGCAAAAGGAGCCGTGGTGGCCATTGGACCGATATTTTATTCAAATCATAAATCGCATAAAATTATCTTTCAAATAAAGCAATCGGAGCCATTTATGCTCGAAAATTGTGTATTTTATACAAATTTAAAGCTCCGACGTTCATAAAGGGATACCCTATTTGTATACGCTTTCCAAACTGTGATTTTAGTGCTCATAAGTACGGGTTGTGATTGTTAAATTATTGAACTTCGTGAACAATTGTACTGGTCGTGTGCGTATACATTCAACTATGTGAGTATTAGATATATTATTTACGTTTTATATTTATGTAATTGTATGTTTGACTATCTGCTATGTTGTTGGAGCTTAAATTTATGAAAATAAAAATATCAGAACAGATAAATTTCAGTAATGAAAGCTATATATTTTTTTAATTTATTAGTATTTATTTTGAAATGTTCTACGATAGTTTCGTTTACGACTCCAACTTGTACTTTTAATATTTATTCTATAGAAGTGTTAATAAAGTTATTTTTGTTTTTAGCATCAAAAATGAAAAGAGTAAAAGAAAGTGGGGCATCTTACCGTAATAAAAGAAGATTTAAGTTGGAAAATATTAAATATTATTAAATATATCTGGCTATCTTGTCTATTGAGCAAGAGGTGTGTGATGCTATAGACATTGATAGTGGAATAAAAGACTTTGCTCTTAAAAAAAGTAGACAAATAAAGTTTTAGTTAAAGACAGATGTTTTGTTTTTAATTCTAATGAGAGTATATTATTTTTCAATAAAAGTATAATTAGTAACAGTATCGTTCTAGTTCTAATTGGAAGTCGATTTGCGTTTTATATTCAATTCGCTAATAACTTAATCTGTCGATCGTCAAGGTATATTCATATGAGTTCTATACCTGCTATATCAATGTAAGTGGCATACGTGTAAGAATTTTTGTAATAAATGTGATTATTATATTGTTAAACATATATGTATATACATATATGACTTTTTTATTTGTAACCTGTAATAATGATGACTGTTCTTGCCCAAAAATTCCTTAGAATTACTGTCAGTCTTTTAAATTGAAATACCTAAATAAGAGGTCGGCAAAATTTTCTAACACCAACGCTACGCCATGCAACCGTCCTTAACAGCTAATAAAAAGTTTAAAGGCCGTGTTAAATGTTGCTCATGTTAAATCCAACACCAATTGCAGGTGTATGGCTCTTGTTACAAGCCAAATGAAACTTTTAACTTCGTTCCTTAAATGGTCTAGTGTGGCATTGCTGTTTATTGAAGTTTATCCATAAAAGCAATTATTGCTTTTGGCTGTAACGACAACATGTACAATATCGAAGCAAATACAGACAAATATCATTCCAAATAAACGTGAAGGTGCACCGTGCACGTGTGTGCATAGTTCGACCATGTTTCCTCCCCGCGGTGTACATTGGGTAACACTAATAATGGCGGTATCAACACACACACGGGCGCGCTTACATTCATACAAACACGCATATTTTTCCCCACGCATATAAGTTAAATTTTATTCTGTTTTATGAATTAGAAAAAACAAATTTATAAAAAATTTAATTGCTCAGACCCAACATAAACAAATTAGACTTAAGGGGTAATATTTAAAAGCTACTTAGGTGCGGGCAGAAGCTGTCCAGCGACGATTTGTACGATTGGCTCTCCGTGCACTTCCGTGGAGAGAGACCTTTATTTTGCCTCCTTATTCACATCGCCTCAAACTAATAAATCTTGATTCTTTAGAATCTCGTAGTGAAGTCTCCAAAACTGTTTTTGTCTATGACTGCCTTCGGGGCATTATTGATTCCTCAGTCTTGTTGTCTTCTTTTAATATTTCGGTTCCTTCTCACTCTCTGAGACATAAGGGTTTCCTCCGCGTTCCCCAACACCGGAAGAAGAAGAACTTGACAGCTGTGAACACTGCGCTTCGAACAATGAGTGAAAGTTTTGATAAAAACCCCGATAATTCGGGGCCCGACTCAGTGGGAGGCCCGTCCGGAGTTGTTGGGGGCTCAAGTGGTGGTGGTGCTGGTGGAGTGCGCGTGCCTGATGTGCCTGGAAGCTGTTCCGGAGGGATGGTCCAGTCGGTCGCTAGGAGCTCCAGCCTGCCGGTGGAATGTCAGCCAACTGCCTCGGAGAGGGAGGACGGACTGTGGAAAACTGCGCGCGGGAGAAGACGAAAGGGCGGCAGTAACAAGCCCGGAACTACACCTGCCGACGTACCTGGCAGGTTGCAGGTACGTGGGTCTGGAGGTGCTCCGCTCTCGATTGGCAAAGTGGCTGTCAAAGCAGTCCAGCCCGTCAGTAAAGGCACCCACCAATCGGGAGCGGCAGGGCCCAGTATTTTGCGTGAGCGAAGGTGCGCGCCTTCGTTGTCGCAAGCTTTCGCCGGCAAAGCTCTTGGTACAGGCCGGGCAAGTAGTGAGCTCCCTGTGCCAAGCAAAAATGCGCGTCGCCGTAGAAATGCGGCGATGCGAAAACACCGGCTTTCGCTCGAAGAGCAGAAAGGGGTGTTTGGGAGTGCTGCAGAACCCCTGGAAAAAGTTGTCAAGGGCTGTTCCGGTACGCCCAAACGCCCACTTTCGCCGGATAAAACTCCACCTGAGGCGAAGCGGGAGGTCAAGCGCTGCAAGGCTGCAGCTAAGGTTGGAGAAGGCGGTTCTGGTGCACCAAGGCCGACTTTTGCCGAGGTCGCTAGCGACCAAAGCATTCGTATGGCTTTTGGTCCCAAAACGGAAGACCTTCTCCTAACCAGCGAACAGGCTGCTTCGCTTAAGGATCTAATCTCAGAAGAGATTTTTAATGTGGAAGGTGATGGGCCCTCGCTTGCTTTCCGGGGTGCAAACTTCGTCGGTAGGGGACGCGATAACCGTGGCTACCTGGCGATAGTTTGCTTAGACGCGGAAACCAAGCGATGGCTTATAGAATTCGCAAAAAGCATGAAAGCGCCGTGGAACGGAGCCGAGATGGTTGCCTGCGAATTCTCTAGAATTCCCAGGCATACCAAAGTCACGCTCTGGATCCCGGAGTGCTGCAATGTTTCTGCAGAACAGCTTCATGCTAGGCTGCAGAAGCAAAACAAAGCGCTAGGGGTTGACAGATGGCGATTGTTCCACATGAAGGACGAGCCCCCAAAGGGAACCCTTCTGCTGTTGGGACTCGACCATCTGTCCCTCGAAACACTGATGGCGCGCGGAGGAAAGGTCTATTATGGGTTCCTTGAGCTCAAGGCGCGCATCAGGGGTAAATCAGATGAAGGCTCTGGGGAGAATGGTGACGACTCGGTGGACTCGGAGTCGGGGGAGGTGACGGCGACCAATGTCGACGTCGCCGCCTCCGGGCCTGAGGCGGCCGTGGAGTGTGCCGTCTCCACAGAGATCTCCGCGGGGCTACCCCCTGTCAAAGATGTTGAAATGAGCGCACTGTAAAATGGGTGACGACTCTTTCAATATCTTACAGATTAACTTGCAACATGGCAAGTCGGCCTCAGCAGAATTATGCAGAGTCCTGGCTATGGGGCACACAAAACTAGCCCTAGTTCAGGAACCCTGGTTGTTCCAAAATCAGGTTCGTGGACTGGGTCTAGGCAATGGCCGTGTGTTTGCGGCAGACGCCGCCTCTAAACCTAGGGCATGTATCTGGATCGCGAACGGTTTAAAGGCGGCGCAAATTCATGAGCACAGCTCCAGAGATCAGGCTACTATTCGAGTAACTCTGAACCTGGCAGGTGGCGCTCAGGATGTTATCATTGTTTCCTCATACCTGCCGTATGACTCTGCTGAACCTCCGCCGAGTTCTGAACTCGTAGAGGTCGTAGATTTCTGCCGCAGGAAAAACCTCCCTATGGTAATCGGCTGCGACGCTAACTCGCACCATACCTGTTGGGGTAGCTCCGATGTAAACAGTAGGGGTCAGTCGCTCCTCGAATACATAATTTCTACGGAGCTGACTGTCCTCAACAACGGCACCGGACCTACTTTCGTAAACTCCATCAGGTGCGAGACGATTGACATTACTTTATGCTCGATCAGTCTCGTCGACTTCATTTCTGATTGGAGAGTTACGGATGACATTCTTACATCCGATCACAGAGCCATCTCGCTGAAGATCTCGGCGGACTGTCCAGCTCCTCCCAGTTTCAGGAACCCCAGGAAAACTAACTGGGACCTTTACAGATCCGCTCTGGGTCTGAGACTGGAGGGATGGTTGCCATTGATCGTTAACGTCAGTGACCTGGATCTGTCGATTAGGGTAATAGAGAGGGCTATTTCCTCTAGTTTCGAAGAGGCATGCCCACTTACCACCCCCAGCTCCAAGGGCAAATGCCCCTGGTGGAATCGCAGGCTTATGTTGCTTAGAAAAGGAGTTAGAAAGCAACATAACCGAGCTAAAAACCTCAACTCTGTACCCGAATGGGAACTCTTCCGAGAGAAACAGAGGGCCTACAAGAAAGAGGTGAAATCTGCCAAGCTACTTTCTTGGAAAAAATTCTGCTCAGACCTTGAAGGGATGAGAGACACCGCGAGAATCCACAAGATTCTCAAAAAAGACAAGGCCGTCCAGCTGGGCTCACTCCAGCTACCCTGTGGTGATTTCATCGATGATGACCCTTCTGTTGCGTCTCATCTGTTGGAAACCCACTTTCCTGGTTGTGAGCCGGTACTAGAAGATAACATAGCGGCTGAACAGCACAATCCGGATGACTCGGACTGGGCTGTCGCCAGGTCTGTTATAGACAGGGATCTTCTTAAATGGGCAGTCTTTTCTTTCTCGCCTTTTAAGAGCCCTGGTAGAGATGGTATCTCCCCGGTCATGCTGCAAGAGGCATTCTCCTTGATTCAGGATCATCTGACCACAATCTTCAGAGCGGTCCTGGCTTTCGGGTATATTCCTTGTAGCTGGCGCATTTCCAGGGTAATATTCATACCAAAACCTGGGAGGTGTAACTACAAGGCTGCCAAATCCTTCCGACCGATTTCACTCACGAGCTTTCTGTTGAAATCGCTGGAGAAGATGCTGGACTCTTTCATTAGGTCGAACAATCTGAAGGCATTCCCGCTGCACGTAGCGCAGCACGCCTATCAGAGAGGGAGATCTACTGATTCGGCCCTCCATCATACAATCTCCTACATTGAAAGGGTTTTTCAAGATAAAGAAGCGGCCCTCGGTGTCTTTTTGGACATCGAGGGAGCGTTCGACAACACCAGCTTCTCTGCAATGGCCTGTGCCTTGCAGGAGCATGGTGTAAACCAAACCGTAACCAGGTGGATTATCAATATGCTGCAAAGCCGTATTGTATCCACTGAGGTAGGTTCCCACACAGCGGTCAGGAGGGTAGGTAGGGGCTGTCCGCAAGGTGGTATTCTGTCTCCTCTCCTGTGGTGCATGGTGGTTGATGGCCTCATCAGGTTACTGGACCGGAGGGGCCACTTCACAGTAGCCTATGCGGATGACATAGTGATACTGTGCAGAGGCAAATTCCTCAGTACTCTCTGTGATCTCCAGCAGCAGGCCTTGCGAATGGTGGAGAGGTGGTGCAGGGACAGGAACTTGTCAGTTAACGCTGACAAGACCTCTGCTCTACTCTTCTCTAATAGAAGGAAGCTGGAGGGTCTCAGACAAATGAGAATATTTGACAGAGAGATCATCTACGCAAAAAGCGTAAAATACCTAGGAGTGATCCTGGACATCAAGCTGGACTGGAAGCTACACCTGGGCTGCAAAACACAAAAGGCCATCTCGACCTTTTGGCAGTGCAGAAGAGCGTTCGGTCGTACTTGGGGCATTAGCCCAAAAATCATCCATTGGATGTATATTGCTGTCATCAGACCGAGTCTCTGTTACGGGGCGTTGGTCTGGTGGGAAAAGACAAATCTAAGCACCATCAAAGGTACATTATCTAAGGTACAAAGATTGGCCTGCTTAGCCATCACAGGGGCAATGAGATCTTCTCCAACTGCAGCTATTGAGTTGGCTCTCTCCCTGGCTCCGCTAGATATCATCGTGCACAAAGAAGCGATGAATTCGGCCCTGCGCCTCGTTCGAAATAATCTCTGGCGACCCAACCATCGGCCGATAGGGCACTCCAAGATCTGGGACAAACTGTTACATACCAACAGTTGCGTCCAAATGATCTCGGATTATGTAACGCCCCATCTCAGCCTATATAAAAGGTATGTTGTGTCCATTCCCTCCAGAACGGAGTGGGATGAGGACTATCTCGGCAACACAGTGCCGGACGCCAGCTCTGCGTGGTTCACGGACGGATCCCTCGCAGAGGGTCTGGCTGGAGTCGGAGTGTACGGTCTGAATGATGACGTGTGCATCTCCCGCTCGCTAGGCAGGTTCGTCTCCGTTTTCCAGGCGGAAGTTCTTGGCATCCTAATCTGTGCACAAGAGATTTTGAAGAGGAAACTGAGTGGGAAAAACATTTTTATTTTCTCCGACAGTCAAGCTGCTCTGAAAGCACTTGACTCGCACTTAGTTTTGTCTAAACTTCTCAGTGAGTGTCGTCACTCGCTTGATCTTATTGCGACCTCTAATCAAGTCTCAATAATCTGGGTCCCTGGCCACTGTAATATAGCAGGTAATGAGACTGCGGACAGGTTGGCGAAAGAAGGGGCCTGCTCTTCCTTCATAGGACCAGAACCCTATGTGGGTGTTGCACCATCTCTCATCAGTCGCTCGATGGAGGATTGGGTCCTCTCGGAGCACAATGAGAGGTGGGCCGCTAGATCGGATTGTAGACAGTCTAAGATGTTCTTGCATCGGGTCGACCTTGGCCTCAGTAGACGTCTACTCAATCTTAGTAGATGCCAGTTGAGCCTAGCAATGGCCATCATTACTGGCCATTGCAGGCTGAACAAGCATCTTCATACTTTACGAATAGCGGATTCGCCGCTTTGCGGATGCGAGTTGGAGGACGAGACTATTGCTCACTTTCTGTGTGCATGTCCGTTCTACAACAGAGCCAGAACCGCTCTATTCGGGAACTACCATGTAGATCCAAACGATCTACATAAACTCACGCTGCCCACCATCTTGAGCTTTGTTAGAAGAACTGGTCGTCTAACGGCTCAATCTGGGCACCGAGATTAACTCAGATGTCGGTCTCTCTTCTCGAGGTTTGTACAATGGACCTTTAGTCTAAGTGCAGGGTTTATCTACCCGCCTCATGACAATCTACATCTACATCTACATCCCCAACACCGCACAAATTACGGTTACAACGAGCCTATCACGTCGATGTCCCGTTACTGCAATGTTAGTTTTGCTTGTTTCTACTTTGACATGTCTAAAAAATGTATTAAGACTAGACTTGGTTGACTTCCACGTCACTTAACTTTAATTAATTTTTCGTTTGTAAGTAGGTCACTGTATCTATATGGTTAAACAATTTATGCATATAAGTATGGATTTGTAAAGTAATCAGCCTTTGATGAATTTCCATTAAATAAGGGTACATTGAATTGTTTCTGTTATTGAAAGTTACGAATAAAATGAAAGAATTGTTAAGAAGTTTTATAATTTCAAGATAACATAACTCAGCATTTATGAGTCAAATCACCGGAGACCATATCAATTTTTTCTAGGAATGCACACAAAGGCCAAAAATCAGCCATATGGCAATTAAGTTTTTTATTATTAAAAACCGTTATATGTTTTTTTTATGTTATGTTATAGATAATATAACTAAGTTAAAATTGGTACTCTTCACCGCTTTTTCAGAAAACCATTGGGCTCAGATAATAATAAACTCCGGTAATAATTAAATTAAATCTAGGTACTTGTCAAATTCAACGAGCTTCAAAGGAATATTTTTATCACAACAATTTAATGGTAAGAGCGGACCCTTTCAACCATCAACCTGTTTACATCATTCCTTGGAAATATAAAACTGTGATGAATTCAGCGGATAAGCGACAAAAGTGAAACTTTTCAACTCGCTGAAAGTTAGAACCGTTTTATGTTGGTTTAGCGTTTTCCAGTAATCAGATCGTTATTATCGAAAAATTTTGTTTTATTTGAAAACTTTGATCTTGATAGGGAAGAATGCAGGGCTTTGATCAAATCTTAATTTATGTCGTTTGTGCCACTTAGACGCCTTTCCATTTTAAATATTTTAAGAAGTAGGTTCCTATTTACAGCCAAAGAAAGGAAACAAGCTCTCACGACATGTGTGCGATAACGGGATGTAGCCACCCTTTTTATTGCCCTGAAAAAAATCATAAAATCTTTTACAGATTTCCAGTATCCGGAGGTATCAGGAGGTGTACACACAGTAAAAAGTTTTGCAATTTTGCTAGCTTATATTACAGATTGTGTTTAAAAAAAACGAAATAAAATAAATCCATGGTTTACTGGACCATGCTTATTCTTCTCACCAACATATGCATGCGCAACTCCCATAACACAATTATAAGAGCCCAAGCGTGGGTTGCAGCGCTTGTAGCGCCCGAGCTGAGAAAAACAATTGCTGTTTAAACTTAATGGAGTGCAAATGGGATATCGCTACGTGACCAAACTTCTTTAACTTTCAAAGTGCCGGACTCACATCGGCTAAAGTTATATTCCTAAAACAGGGAAAAATTAAATCCCTAACACAAATTTTAAAACACCCATGAAGAAACCTTATGTATTTACTTGCGGAGATGTTTGGTCGGATTAAACTTTAACGAGAGGAGTGGCAGAAGGGGATTTAGTGCATTGTGCACCATGTCTGATTGTGAGTTTAAACCGCTTGTCAGGATTCTTCAATTCAACTAACCTCGCAGCTCACAGGTGGGGACGGACGGAAAACCAAGTGATAAAACAAGATTTAGATCCCTTTTTGTGGATAGCAGGCAATCTGCACCGTTTAATATATCTGCTATTATTGACGGCTTAAGATTTCAAATAGAATGGAACTTTCTTATATTACCGCGCAGAGACAAGTCTCTAGAACATTCTATTATATCAATGACAAGTTAATTGGCTATCTTTCTAACCGGCTTAATAAATGGGGTTCTGTATTTCCCCCGTATGCATGTTTGTTTGTTTGTTTGTTTGTACGCGATTTTCTCAAAAACCACCGGGTCGATTTTGATAATTCCGCTTATATAATCTTTATTTCTGTGGAGGTGTGTAACAATGTGTATATATTCAAAATGGCTGATCCAATATGGCGACCGAAATTTTCTCATTTCGAGTGAGTGTGATGAAATGGAACACTTGGGGTTTTTGGGGGTCGCTGATTTCGAATGTGCTAGTAACATTTGAAAATTCTAAATGGCGGATTCAATCAATTGCGAATTTACTACATCCAACATGGCGCTTGAAATTTTCAAATGAAAAGTGAACACGATGAAATCGAATACTAAGGAGCTGTGGGGAGCGCTGATTTCGAATGTGCTATCAAAGTTTGGAAACTCGGACACTTAATAAAAGAAAGGTTTTTAACCGACTTAAACAAAATTTGAGAACTGACACTGAAAAAGACTGAAATAAAAAAATTAAGTAAAAGATAGAACTGATTCCCAAAATCTCACATCCCAAAAAGTTTTAAATAATTTCACTTAAACATCCTTTGCTACAACTTTCAACATTGAATCCTAAGAGTCGACTAGATTTTTGAATTTTTTGATTGGTGGGAAAACCTGACTGATTTTAATCCAATAGTAAATAATCCAGACAAACTGAATGTCTTCACTCATCATAATAAGATCATTCTGCGGCAAAAAAATTGATCCCGTTTTCATCTCCCGAATAATTTGTAAAATGGCAAATACGCAGCAAAAAATCCCGTACAATTTTGTCAAGATTAAGGATAAAATCTGAAATATCGCTAATTACTTGACGTAGCGTTTTTTTCCATAAACACGTATATTTATAAACATTTTAAGTTTATCTTTGGCGGCCATTTGACCAATTGAGCTGTGCCTTGTTATGCACGAGAGCGGATTCTTTTAATTTCAGATGAAATCCTAAGCGGATCAACTGTAACATAATGGGCTACGATACTTACTGAGTTTTTTTGTGTCATTGATTACGAATCTGGAAACATTTTTTAGAAAAAACCAAATGTAAAATTACAAAAAAAAAACCAAAAAGTCGACAATTTTTATTGGATTTTCGCGAAATGTCGTATATGGGGGTTTTTGGGTCGCTGATTACGAATCTGGCGACATTTGTTTGAAAAAACTAGATGGTGACCTTGAAATACCAAAATAAAACAAAAATCCACAATTATATTATAATTATTTTTTTTATGGCAAAAAGTGAGTTTAGGTTAATAAAAAAACATTGTTTTTAAGGTATCAAACTCTATCATTGAGTGAAATTCATGTTTAAAACGAAATGCGTTAACTTTACAGTACATTTATTCACTAAGATTCTTACATTCGCCGCTATATTATATGTATGATAAACGCTAAGGTAGCAAAAAGTAGCAGCTAAATTTTTGTGTGTTTCCTAAAATGGGTTCAATAAACAACTTCTGGATGAGTTTGGCGCGGAGGAACGCGGAGGAAGTTGTGCTTTTGAAACGCATGATTTTTATTACTAAAAAACAAAAAAATCTCTAATGTTTTACGGCTCGGGGTCAATATGCATATTAAGAAATGACTATGTTACTCAAATTACTTCGTTTTGCTTACTTGCTAGAGCACATTCCATTTTGCAGAATTGAAAAATATTAATCTGTGAAGAAGCTCTGTTACAAACGATGCACGCTCACTCACACTACAAATGAATTCCTGACGCAGGTAGCGCCCTCAGGCCCTTACCGACGGTCGTTTCTTGTACTAGGGGTACTACAACAACGTTTTGAATCGTTGAAACGTTGAAATAAAAAACTTCGATTAATGAGTTTTGGCCAGCTTTTTGGCGTTTTAGCCGGTCGGTTTTTTTTTCCATGCGATGACATTTCGTATGCTGTAGGTGGGGTGGCTATTTATTATGACAATGTCTTTGAATATTACGTGATGAGTCGCTCGATTTGCCGCCCCCCTGGACGTGCCGCCCGCGTGCGGTGCACGCCTTGCACGCCCGCTTACAGCGGGCCTGCTTACTGATAGGGACTAACTTGGTAGTCCCTGTTCTTATGGCTGGAATGTTCCTGAACGATGTGAAGCCTCCAAAAACATTCACACACAATTGGAGTGTTTGTTTTTTCTTTAATAAACAAAGTGGAATTATGTGTCTCTAATTCTAATAGGACTCCATACCATAAAGTAATGTCTTTTAAGGCGGTCCTGGACAGACGGGAGAGTCCGGCACACAAGTGGCCTCGGCCACTTATGGTGTCCAAAGCATTTCCCCGCTCCCTTATAAAAAAAAAAGTCTAGAATAGAGGGTACATGTTTGTTGTTCGTAGAGGTATAGGTAGGATTCGTAGAGTGGCACATAAAAAATTGCTGCAGCTTGTTGACTGCAGCCGTCCTTGGGGTGCTCCATACAAGCCATCAGTCAGGATTAAGATACTACGGACTAATCACCCAGCATAGCGAACATAAACGTTTAAAGTGGCTGAAGCAGAGCCTCGATGTGTGGAGGGCCTTGTGGAAAGCCCTATGCTTCCTTACTAGAGTGAAATAGGAAATATTTTTTCTTGATTTCCTACATGATTCGATAGTAATTCTCCACGGCGGCGATTCACATTGTTATCCTCTAGATGACACGAAAGAAATTCATCTAGAAGTTTCGCATTCGCGGTAACAATACTTCAGGAATAAGTAGCTGATCATTTTCCGCGATAATTCTAATCACCTTCGGAATATAATGTGAGAAGCATCAGCGAATCTTCTTGCTTGCTGGGCAGTTACTCATATATATAGATGAAACCGTATTTGCAAAAAATACCTTCACAGGTTGCCAACATTCGAAGTGCTACAAGTCGTGATCCGGTGACGTTTTGGAAAAAATGTGTCTCCTGCATCAATCTGGCGTGTTTCTGGATGTGGGTCACATACAATGAAAAATCTGATATTAATGAAATTTTTATAAAAAGACGTAGAAAAATCGCCCACAATATTTATTTCGTGAAGCCTTAAAGGCAAATACAAGGTGTCCTAAATAAACAAAAACAAATTTTACACAGTAAGCCATGTAACGTGTTTTGTATGTCGCAGCTTTGATTGGGTTTCCGTATAGTGTTTTTAGGCGAGGGTGAAATCCCTTCGTGACTTACAATAGATCTCTTCACATAAATATTCTACGCAGGTCGAAAATAGGAAAAAGTGGCAATGGGTTATTCTTAACCCTCTGCAGTATCAAACTAGTCGCCGTTATTTCTCCTGTAGCTTCCAGATTTTCCCCATACCAAACTGCAAAAACAATTGAAACAGTTTTAATTTATTCACGTCATTAGTCAGTTCACACTTCATTCCCTCTTAAGCCTGAAAGGGCCGATATACAAACAATGCACACTGAAAATTCTCTGAAAAGCAACATCTCAAATGAAGAACCGTTCATCAATCACTTGTCCAACGATACCAAACCAAATGGCTCCTCTACAGGCCACCAGGATACTGTCAACAAGTGGAAAGCTATTTGCATTCCTGATTAAAAGTTTTGTTACCTGAAGCTCGTTCCTGAGTACACTCAAACCATTCCGCATACGTAATTAAACCTAAAGTTAAATGACTGCACGGATGATTGCACTTGGTATTTCTTCTTCTCAGCACGAGTACTGTACCAACTGTGTTCCAATCACATCTGCTGCAGATCCGTCTGTAGGATATTAAGGTAACCTGTCTGCAGCCCTTATGTACTGTGATCAATTTATCGATTTCAAGGGGTTCTTAGCAATCAATATCTATCCTGGTAAGTGTTCAGGACGTTACATCTGATTGCTGGGAGATTATTTATTTCCGTGCATTGCAGTTGCATGCATTTTTCTTACGTATACAGGTGCAAGTGCTTATTTTGTCATTCTCTCGATTGAATGAAATGAATAAAAATGATTTATGGAGAATTCGACAACGAACATCCAATGTGGTGAGAAAAAATTATGACGAAAGACAGCACAAGAGGAAGGTGGTGAGTGGTGTGAAGGCGAACGGACACAAAATTTACGACGCAAAGTTTAAATAGCGGGAGAAAGGAAGCAGTACCTACCTAAATTGAAGAATACAGGGAAATCATTGAATCATTTGAATTGAGCACTTTTTATAGGAGCTTGTGCAGTGAATAAATGTGCTGACCTAAACTTGAGATTTTTTGTTTTCCCTGAAAATGCCACGGTCCTCCTTTAGGCTTAGCTGCGGTCAAGCTAGAGATCGTCGTGGTCTAGGGGTAGGAAAGTTCCGTAGATCGAGACCGGGTCGAGTGTGAAAAATCGCATTTTTGGTTTTTTCCTCCCATTAAACGTCCATTAAATTTATTTGTTCGTTTTTTTAATCACTACTGTTGTGGTTGGTTGCCCAAATCGTAGCACTCTTTTAATATAATTTCGTCTTTATCCGAAAAATTGCTCTCATGCTTTTCAATTTAAATATTATAATCACAAGTCCAGCAACTTAGCCCCGCCATTTTAGAGACAATAAAAAACGACATTTGTGCTGAATTGTGTGAATTGTTTTAGGGTTGTACTGCATTATGCTGCTTCGCAAAATTCGATATCACCAATAGAAAACATTTGGCAACATAATTAAATTTGGGAATAGAAGTTACCCCGCCATATTGGATATAAATTAAGAAATAATTTTTTTAGTATTTCACTCGAATAGTGCTATGGTGTGTGTGCTGCTCTTTAAATTTTTTTGTTACTCAAGACAAAAATTTCTCTCACTACTAACATTTTCAGAAAATAATTAGTCCCTCCATTTTGGACATAAGTTCGTAAATAATTATTTAAGTATTTAACTCGAGTTGTGTTATGGTGTGTGCTGCTATTACAAAACTTGTTATATTCACACAAAGAAATTAGCACACAAATAAAATTTTCAGGAAATAGTTAGTCCCTCCATTTTGGATATAAATCATGTTAGGAAATAATTTGTTCGTATACTACTCGTGTTGTGCTGTATTCGAAAATGCTTTATCTTTACAACAAATTGGGTACACTAACAAAAATTTCGATAATTTCTCGGAAAAGGTTCCTATGAAATTTAAATATGTCAATAAATGTCGGAAACCTGAATGGGAAAAATATATGAACAAGCAATTTCGAAGATGTACGGAAGCCGCTGAAACCTACTGGAAGATAAAATGTGTGGGAACAAGGAATTATTTGCGCATAGCATTAGTATCATAAAGGTCTCCCAGTTGAAAAAGAATAAATTTTTTGAGTATACATTCTGCGAGTTAAAACCGATTCCACTTTGGATTACTGTATGAGCAAAGAATCAATTGCTTTTACACAGGCATGTCATAGGCTGTAACCAATCAATTAATACCTACTTAACCCGTAAACAATGCAAAATCGATTAAATGTAATTTATTTGAAACCGATAACAGAGAATATATGTCGATCCAGTTAAAGCCTCCAACTTTTTTGTATTTGCCGCTACATGATCGATGTTACTGACCTTCGGAGAGATTGTGATGCTAGAGCCGAAGCGAAAACGGGTATCAAGCATTTTTATATCACAAGCGGGCAATAGTTGCCTTAATGCGGTTTAAGCACAAAATAGAAGATAGTTGCTAGTTATTTCCAATTTATTCGGAACAAAGTTGGTTCAGCGGCAAAAAAGACGACTACTCCATTTGCGTCTCACTCACAAATCACCTTAACCAGACCATACATCAATTTAAAGCGACTCACACAAATAATATATGATGTCAATATGACGTCAATCGATCAAGTGGCATAGAAGTTAAATTTTGCGGCACCTATGGTTAGCGCACCTAACTATAAACCATTTCATTTTCAGCCCTAGTTGGTAATAATGTCACATGGTCTGTCATATCAAGCCCTTTGATTTGATATCCATATTAAAGGGGTTGTGTAGAAAAAAGTAGTTCGCCATTTTGGACGTCCGCCATATTGGATTTGGAGAGACGTCACATATATTACCCACTTTAAACCCTTTAATTTGATATAATATTAATATATGAGCTCATCGTATTCCACAAGTCAAACCCTTTCATATGATGTCCATATCAAGGGGATTGCATAAAACGCGGTATATGGAAAACAATTTTTTCCGATGGAGTAGATGGGTTTGAACTCGGGTTTTGATAGCAGAGCCGAACTCTATTACCCATTAAGCTATCTGACAAACCGCCAGACCAGTATAAATTTAATGCTGCATAAAGGGTATTGTCTGAATGTGAGCGAGCCTCTTAACCAAATGAGATATTTTTTCAAATCGAAAACCATGAAAAAAGCAGGTTGTTGTACACCGTGCTCGAACTCGCGTCTCTTCACACCAGAGTCCAGCGCCTTATCCATTCAACTAACCTTCTTCTTGGCAACCGGGGGAAATTTAGTGCTATATAAAGGGCATTGTCTGAACAGAACCCGTCTTAAAAAAAATGAAGTGGTTGTAGAATCGAAAAACATGAATTACGTCTAAAACCCGCGACGGAATTGATGAAAGGTTTTTTGCTCTAGATAATTTTGTGTCACGGATTGAAGCCTATCGATGATTTGTTTTTTTGTTTATTTATGAAAAACTAAAATACGAAATATAACGGCATTTTCTCAAGGGGGTAGTCTCATGTTCGAATCTCAAAAAATTGATTTTTTTTTTCTTGCATATTTTCAAAGTTTAATAAGTTGAGAATATACTGTGAACATTTTAGTCTGATACACTAAGTGATATTAAAGTTACAGCCAATAATAGGGGAGACCGTACCTTGCAGCTGCGGCGCTCATACCTCAATGAAAATTTTCTTCTCCAAACTTTAAACGCGTTTTCCTCGAAACTACTTTTTTTCCGTCGGCACGGATGATTACAAAAAAACTATTAGACCGATTCGGCTGAAATTTTAACACAATATTCCACACATGAATAGTTCTGGCGGGTACCAGAATTAGATGTTTTTATCTATTGCTTTCTGTTTTATGTCGATTTTAAACCGAAAAAAAACGTCGATTTTTGAAAATTTTTTTTACAAGGCCGCCATTTTGCTATTTTTCACTCAAATCTTTTAAATCTGCTACGGGCCAGAATGACAACCCTACTGAATAATAATCATTTTGGAATTTTGATTTCGGATGATGAGCAATCAGGGGGGCGTGCCACCTACTTTTTTTTTAAGAGACTTATTTCGCCTCACCAAAATGACCTTAAAATATTTCTTTTTTTATTTAAAAAAAATGATTTTGTATTGTTCAATAGTTAAATAATAACATATAATTATCATAAGAAGATTGTATTTCATTTTCCACAAAAAAAAATCCTTAAAAACCTTCAAAATTTAAGCTCGGACATGAGACTACCCCCTTAACGTAATAAGGATTTTGCTAGGCGCACATTGTTTTTTTTTCTATCAACACGGCGCCCGAGCGGGCGTTTTGATTAAATTAAAACTGCACCCAAATATTTATTCTAGCAATCCATTTGAATTGCAAACCTATTGAGATCGAAAGTTCTTTGTTTCATTATAATTTAAAAAGAATCATTAAAAAATAATGGTAGAAAGAAAAAATAGATAAAAGAAAGTTTTGAATCGAACTCGCAACATCGAGACTATCAGCCCAGCCACCTACCGTAATTTTGATTTTACAGCTCAGCTGTTGTTTTTCGCTCGTTTTTTTCATAAATGCTCTCGACCGTGAGCTAAGAATTCGGTCAAAATTGACCGATAAATTCTGAATGTAATACATAATGGCTTAGAGAACCAAATAATGCCTCCCAAATCCATTTCAAACGTTCTTCTTTTTTGCAACAATTCCGCGTAGGTACCTACTCGTGACATTCGGACTGAAACTTTGCCATTTAAGCAAAATCGAAGTTCAGGCGAGTCTGACATACTTATGTATGCACATAACATGTAAGTACATTTTCGAATTTTTAAATTGGTTTCCTGACCATGTTTTATTTTTTTAAAGTTTGTTTAGCTGTTAATTTTCCATTTAAGAAAATAATTGAAATCCCTAAGGACAAACTGACACGTTTCCATTAAACCATTATATCATGCTGCCGCCATCTGCTTGATGACATTCGCCGTTCTTTTGTTCGAACAAATAAAGTAGACCACAACGACCGCGGCAATTACACTATTTAATTCATAGCTCTTATCGAGCTCCACGCGGTGTCACGTTCGGGCCCAAGTCACACAAGACCACCGGTTTATCCGGATGTACATATGTAAAATCCGACTGAAAGTGTAATCTCATTTGGCGGCTTAAACTCTGTAAAAATAATTAGTTCTGATTATTTAAATTAAAGCGTTTAACTTTGCCTATTATGATAATGACTGGGTCGTGTGCCGACAGAGCTAAGCAATTACCATCTCGATCTAATTTGGTTGGAGCGTTACGCGGTACAAGGAGGAAGGGCACTCCACATCTGGCGGGCTTTAAAAGTGCGACTTTAAGGCACATCGTTATCCCTACTTTCCGTACACTCTAACTCGTTTGTTTAGCGCTGAAATAAAAAGCACTAAGCCGCCTTCGTGCTGGATTCCCACTCGCAAGACTGTCGACAAATTACTGAGGGATTACAAACAAAATTAAAAAGTCGTCGCAAGAAAAACGTTCCACTTGCTAAATATCTCTACGGACTTTTCTTCAAGGGTGCTAGGACATGATTGCACGATTGTCTCCTCGAAATTGCGAAATAACTTACGTATGCTTAGTTATACCGTGCGCCGCACACCTGTTCACCGTTCTCTGCATATGTTCCGGTGTACTTCGGAGTTTGCGATTTATGAAATAATTAGTGATGAATTATGTTCACAGCCGCAGCCAAGCACCCACCTCTGGAAGTGCGCCACTAATTATTTTACAAATTGCCGTCTGGCTTCTTTCACGCCTTGCAAGTGGCTTTGCGGGTAGAACGTCTGGACATAATGTAACCTGACTATGCCACCCAACGACCTTTAGTCAGATTATGCATGTAATCATTTATGTAACCTCTTGGAAATTAATTTGTTCCCCTTTGTTTTACGAGGTTGTCGTTTACTTCTGTGCGCGGGGATTGCGCGAATAACTATTTTTCCTTTTTTAATATTGCGCCATATTGGAAGATTTTAAATGTGTTTCATTTTTTCTTGTTTCCAATCAAATGGCTATTTAAAATACACCAAAGGTTAGGTCTTATAGTTTATAAGGCAAAAATAGGATTTATATTCTCCTCGCGGAAAAATAATAAAAAAATCAGATTGCATAACTAAATAACCTAATATACATGTAAATTTTGTGATAAAGAGTTCGCCATTTGCTCCTTATTTTTTACCAGACTACGTCCAAGGGGTTATGAGCTTAGCAGCCTATTTATATTTGTTAGTGTGTATAAATGTTCATCTGTTCCTTTATGGCTCTTAAACGACTCATCGGATTTAGCCAAACGAAGTGTCATTAGATTTTTAGGAATGCTCCGATGGGTAGTAACAGCAAAAACATGAGAAATATATATGTGATTCGTTGAAATTAAAAAGCGCGAGAGGGAAATGAGAATGAAAGCTCCTGTTTCGCTCTCAGATCTCGTGTTTTACATATTTGTAAGTTTTTCCAGTCGTCTGACGATTCAAAAATTCTCTTTTCAACAAGTGCCGTTAGTTGAGGCTTAGGTTTTACAGACTTTGTCTATTCGATCAGTTTTGTGATTTTTTTTAGCATGATCGTGGCAATAAGTTATTAAGTGCTAACGTTTTTATAGCTGAAAATCCTTATAAATTAAAATAATTGTAAGTAATGATTTTGAATTTTCATAATTTTGTTGTTTTGATTAATATTTCTCGGATTTTTTCATTACAAATATTTAAGGTCAAAAATGAAAGATGTTTCAAAAATACTCTTAAAGAGGATACTGGAGGAATGCTAAAAGAAAGTCGTACCCATCAGCGAATTGTTGCTATACTTAAATTTGCATTAAGTACAGTAAGTAAATATAGAAAACAATTCCAAATAACGACCCAAAGCTGACCTAGTAGAAGAAATTCCAAACCCTCCTCAGTTATGAAGCGCAACATTGTTAGATCAGTCATCACTAATACATTTGCAAATGCCGTACAAATTAAGAAAACCATCTTGCAAACTCATCAAATTCATATTATTGCAGAAACTATAAGACGACTGCTTAGAAAAGCGGGAATGAATGGTCGAGTAAAAGTTAAAAAACCCTTCTTAACCAACCAACATAAAAAACTGCGATTGGAATTTCCAAAAAAGTACAAGGATTACACCTTGATTCCCTGATTGGGAAAATGTCGTTTGGTCCGATGAAATGAAAAATCGGTGAGGTTCAGGGGGGCGAGAAAGGGTCTGGAAAAAACTTAAAGAAGCTTTATCGAAACGATTAGTTAAAAAAACGTTAAAATTTGGTGGCGGAAACATAATGATATGGGGCTGTATGCGTTCTACGGGAGTCGAGTTGTGTTCCTGATTAACTGAGCTATGATCACGTACAAATTCTCAACGATTCTCTGAAATCCTCTTTACAAAAATGGGGTAAAGACCTTTCGACGTTCTCTTCCAACACATCAACGATCCTAAACACACCGCAAGAATAAAAACGGAGTGGCTTCAAAATAATGGGTTTACTGTATTAGACTGGCCAGCCCAATCCCCTGATTTAAACCCTATCGAACACCTTTGGGGTATCCTAAAGCCGAGGATATCGAGCTGGGATAGTACAGCAAAAACAACTGATGAGGTTTGGAGACGAGTGCAAATTGAATGGGAACCAATATCCCCCGAATTTTGTCAGAATTTAATGCACAGTATATCAGAACGAATTAAATCTGTTTAGCTGCAAAAGGACGGCACACCAAATATTATAATAATTACATTGAAATTTCAATAAATGATAAACTCACAAAATAGATAGAATCTCTCTTTCTAAAGTAAAATGTTATTTTCCGTTATATTATAGTTAACCAAAGTATATGAATGGAATTGTTTTTGTTAAGGAATTAAATTTAAATAAAAAAACTATTCAAAACCATGTCCACGTTTAATTTGGGAAACACTTAATTCCGTATTCAATTTTAATTCGATCGGATATGCGATTTACGATATATTAGCTGTTACTTCACCCCAAATGAGACGATCCAGCCCTTTCGGGATGCCCTGGAGGATGAGATCCTCCGGAAAATACTTGCTGGAGACTATAACGCGAGGAGTACGGAGTGGGGAGTGCCCGCACCGGATTCTCGGGGCAACTATATAAAGCAGATGGCCGCCAGATGGAGCCTGTATCTTCTTAACACTGGCGGCTCAACGACTTTCCGTCGCCCCGGATCCGGCGCAATGATTCACGGAGTTTCCTTCGCGACGGAGGCCCTGGTTGAGGGCTTTGTACTGGACGATTACGCCGGGAGTGATCACCAGTATATCGCCTTCCGTGTTTTTGAAAGACAAGGCTCCTTTCGGCGTGAGCCACAATGGCAGCGGCAGCAGAATGTCAAGTATGTAGCTCGACGAGGCCAAACTGGCCTCATTCAAGACGCCTTGCTCGTGCAGGTAATGACCGCGGCCGGCCCGAAGGGTCGGAAGGTGGTTGAAGCTGTGGCAGAGTAGACGGTGGGCCTTATTCGCAGAGCCTGCTAGCTGTCAATGCCTCGACAAAAACCGGGGCAAGCTAGACGCCTAGCGTACTGGGGGACAGAGGATATTGTGGATCTGAGAAGGGTCTTCCTCCGGGTCAGACGGAAAGCTCAATAATAGCAAGACCGCGAAGAAGGTGCTTTGAACCACAATCAATCGGAACAGGTCACTCAGAGGGGGAAATTGGGCAAGGAGGTCAATGCTGATCCCTGGGGGTCCCACCCTTCACTGAAGAGGAGCTGGGGGTTGCAGCCACCTACCTGCGTACCCGAAAATTTCCAGGACCATATAAAATTCCTGCGCACCTGCTCTCTGCTATCCGTACGCTGGCGACCTATCTGCCTATCGACAATTGGCGCCGTCAGAGAGGTGGTTCAAGCCGTAAGAAGGGCTTAAGGCCGGCCCCCATAGAGACCTTCGCCGTCAAACTTCACCTTCGCCGCCGCTGCACAACTATTGAATATGTACATGCATTCATATGGGAGCTAACCCATAGCCGCCTCACGGCCAGACCGTTGCGAGAGGAAATTTAAAGGAATAGTTAATAATCTGGTTGCAGCAGACCGTCGTCGTGAGGGAGCTTTGCTGAGAGAGCTTTGACAGCTGCCAGTTGGGATTCGTTAAATCAGCTATGCATTTGACAAGCAAAGGTTTGAATTTGTAATCTGTGAATTGTTTTGGTGATTTTGCAATTATTCGGTTTACTGTTGGATTGAATTGAAAAAAAATGGATGGTAAGAAAACAAACATTTAATTAACGCTAAAATTTATTAATTAATGTGCTTACAGGAAAACAATTTGAATTCAAGTTGATTGAGGCGGTAGAGCGTCATCCATGTATTTATAATAAGGCGCTCAAATCATACCGGAACAAACTCCTTAAAGAAAAGGCCTGGGGGGATGTAGCCATTTGTGTTGGAGCAGAACGTAAGTGCTAATGTTCTGAGTTATTTACCTCAAGTCCATTTAATAATAATTTTTAATTTCAGTGAAACAATGTCAAGAAAGGTGGAGGTCTCTTCGCGACCGTTTCGCAAGGGAATTTGGAAAGAGACCAAAGTTTGGGAGTGGCGCTGTGGAGGAGGAGGAGCTCATTAGAGTACATCTACAGCAGTATAATAAATTAAGCAGTAAAAATTAGTGAATGAGGAAATGGTAGTTTGGCAAAATTCTCGGGTTTTTCTGTAGTACAAAAGATAAACCTGGAAATTTAGTGAGGCGAACACATCCATTAACTATAAATGTTATTAGTTAGTAGTAGTTAAATTTACATTGTTTTATTACAGCACAGTTTCGAATACACATTTCGAGGCATGCTTTGGGGCGGGCAGTAGCCCATCTTCGGTCGCCACGGAGGCGACCAACGAGTCTCCAGAGCCGCCCCTCTCAGCCGGAGAGCTCTTGCAGACTCCGGAGCCACCCCTTGCGACCGAAGTAGTGTGCACGCCAGAGCAGCCAAATTTTCTCCTAGCCAGCACGGCCTCGGATGTGGAGACCCCATCCAGCTCTTCAAGGAAGAGAAAAGCTGTGGAACAATTCTCACGGTATGTAAAAGATTCCAATTTGTAATTTGTAATAAAAGTTTATTTTACAGACTGGACAGTATTATAGAGAATGTAAACAGTATGATCTCCGGGACAACTGGCAGGAATGCGGGTACTACGGCGTGCTGGAGACATATATGCAGCAACTGCCCGAGGTTGACCAGGACACCCTGAAGTGCGTATTCTTGGCGCAAGTAAATGAGCTAATTGTGAAAAGATTAAAATAAATAATCAAAAATTAAAAATATTTTGTTGCAAGTTTTATTTTTTTTGTGTTTTGTCGAAGGGGGAAAAACGCATTATGCGCCATCTCACCCGGTACGTGGGACTCGCACCCACTAAAAAACCACCTCATATTTTGCATTCAAATCTCATATCGACAATTATGATCATTTAAAGACATGTCTAAAATGGTCTTGATTGTCGATATGAGATTTGAACTAAATCTTCTTTTCTGCTTAGCTGATGTCCCGCAGAGCAAGTGAATCTAAAAATAGAACTGTTAAACCTTGCCAAAATAAATAAAAAATGAAAAATAAAACCTGCCCACAATCAAGACCATTTTAAGACATATCTAATTGGTCCCGCAACTGGGACGCAGCCCTCGAAGCGTTGTTTGTCCACATCCGCTGTGGTCTCTGCAAAGGAACTGCTTCCTTCCTCCATAGTCCACGGACGACTTCTTCTCCGTTGTACCGGTCCACATAATCTGGTGGGACATAACTGCCATCGTGAATTTTTACGAAGTTGTGTAACAGAACACATCCTTTCACAATTTTTTCTGCTTAGTTGGTGCTCATATTGAGGCAAAACATCCAACGGGATGTCAAAATCCCAAACGCATTTTCTATTGTGCGCCTAGCCCGAGACAGACGTTTGTTGAAGTGCTCCCGGTCTGGTGGTAGATGCACCCCTAAAAACAGATTTTTCAAATATTTGGTTATGAGGTTTTTTAAAAGTTTACCTGGATATGGTCGCATCAAGAACGGCTTCAGGGGAAATGCGGCATCACCGACAAAATAGTGTGGAAATGATGTTTGGGACTCCGGCAAGATGTCATTTCTTGGTAGCCCAAGTTCGTCACCAAACATCTTTTTTCCAAAGTCGGAATACCACAGCACAGCACCGTCACTTCGGGAGCCGAATACTCCAACGTCAATGCCCGTAAATGTGTAGTTGGCGTCACACACACCCACCAGAATAAGCGAATATTTGCCTACGGTGAAGGATTCTATGTGGGCCAGGCTTCAAGATTTCAGCCGCCGCTCTCGCCGGTTGGTTCTACCCGACACACTCGACGTGCAGAACGCGTTCAACTCAGTGGGGTGGGTGGATGTGCTAGAAGAACTGTCGACGTTCAAGGTGGCCGATTATTAGTTTACTATAGTGTACGAGGACAGAGCAACAGGGCTGTCACAGCAGGGTCTGCCCAAGGGTCTAAATTGGGTACAGACCTCTGGAATGTTGCCAACGACAGATTTCTCCTTGGATATTCGGAGGGGATGTGTTGGTCGGTTACGCGAATGTCGTCATGGCGCTTATATCTGCCCGCACCGTCGAGTTGGCGCTACTGACCTATAATATTGTAGTGCGGAGGTTGAACGCGTGGATGGCTGTACACGGCCTGACCATAGCTATAGTCAAGACTGAGATAGTCATCCTCACGAAGAGGAGAATCGGTCCCATCCTCCCATTGATGGTTGGGGAGGATCACGTGCAGACGAAACCTGCCGCTAAGTAACTGGGGGTGATGACCGATACGAAACTCACCTTCGGGAAACATCTACGTCGGGCGACTGACAAGGCAGCAACTACGGTCGCGAAATGGAGCAGGATCATGGAAAGAAATTCCTGTCTAGGATAGGGCCACGGGTCGTAAGCACGGAGGAGTCAACTACTACCTCACACAGTTCTTGAGCTGACACGGGTGTTTTCGGACCTGCCTCCATAAGGAAGGGAGGGCCGACACACTCGGGTGCTTGTACTGTGGGGGTGTTAGCGACGACGTCGATTACGTATTCTTCCATTGCGTACGTTGGGCGAATGGAAGAGCCGCTGTCGAAGAGAAAAATGGGTAGCTGTCGCCAGAGAATGTGGTCGGGTCATGCTAGAGAGTGAAGACCATTGGCGCTTGGTTGCGGAGTTTGTCGAAAACACTTCCCGCATTAAGAACTACGAGGCCGCGCTGAAGTCCTCGCTGCAGACCTCGGTCCCCGTGGAAGAGAGCCCTACGGGATAAGCAAAAAAAGGCCCAGCCCGAAGTAATGTGGAAAACGGTTCCGGGCTGGTGTCCTTGGCGCTTCAGGGAGGGGTTTCAGACGGTAGTCATCCAATTTTTTTTGGGTGGGAGTCCGGCACTCCGTCCGTAAAGGGATTTCCGCCCTCCCACAAAAAAAAGATACACACATTTCATGCCATACTTAATTGTTAGAATGAATGCATTTAGCAACAAAATTATATGCCTGAATCAATAATTATTGTATACTAACCAGCAATATTGAAAAACTTTTACCGTATACTGTTTTGTTCCGAAGGCCATCGTAAAAAGCTATTAAACATTAACTCTACAATTGCTGTACAGCCGCAATGAACGCATCTCCATACAGTGCTTTTAGATATGTCGTACATATCTGCAATTCCGTGGTACTGGCCTCCATTTCCAAGCCAATGCAACGCTGTGAGAAACTGCTGGCAAGGAGTTAAAGCAAAGCTGTTTTGAGTACGGTAAGCAATTCGCGGTCCAACAATTAAAACTACAAATTTCCTCTGCCTTATTGTGACTTATACGAAAATGTGCATTAAAATGAAATACATACATGAAAAGAAGTTATGTTTTTTTGTGCACCTTGTGCTTGAATAGCTTACGGTGAATAGAACAATTTGTTGTGGTCGTTGAAAAGAACAAGCAGATTAAATTGTGTCTATCACAACCAAGGTAACGCTAAATTAAATTTCCCTGTGGTCTTAGGACACACAATAAGAGAGTTCAGTATTTTTACACACTAATTATTTATGGCTTAAGCAAGTGCGATACAATGAACGATTGGAAAGTGAACAAAGCAAATCCTAAACGTCCCACTGTTATGGCCGAACCGTCAGGTGGCTTCTTAACCGTCGAATGGTCGAATGACTTCGCCTAGCCGCCAGGTTGGCCAGCTTTACTTTTGCCTGGAGTTTCCTCTATTAGCCGCTTGGCGTAATATTGTATTACCGGAGTTACTCCCCCCTGAGAAACTTTCGCCGGGAGGTTTGAAAGTAACACGCCGACGGCTATAAGTGCGTAACGGTGGAGCCATGGATGATGTCCACTGATGTGATTGAAGTTGAACAGGTGACCCTGGAGTAGACGGATTGTCTGATGGGCTAGAGCTGTGAACCAGAGCCCTGCAAAACTCTGAGCCTGCCGGCCGCGCCGCCGACAGCACGGCTCCCCCATCAACTTTTCTTAATACCTCCACACCACTTGAGCTGATTCGTAGAATCATGCCTATGCCGAGCCGACAGCTTGCTGGGTGGCCGCCTTGCCAACTGTTTGCCACCTTGCCGACTGCTTGTCGAGTGGCCGCCTTGCCGACTGGCTGCCACCTTGCCGCTCGCTGCCGTACAGCCACTACTTTGCCATTCGATCGTGTTCGGTGTTCGGCGTGAGTTTATGTACACAACTTTTCGTTGCATGTCTGCGACAATTCGGCCACTTGCGGCGGGTCGCGGCAGAGTCGTTGAGTAGCGGCAGAGTCGGCGAGTCGCGGAGTCGCGGCAGGGTCGGCAAGATGTGGCCGGAAATGGCCGGCAGTCGCGGCAAACTGCCGAGACCTTTCTGCCGCTGCCGCTTGGCGACGGCAGAGCTTTACCGGCCGCAAGCGGTTGGCGGCAGCTCGTGGCGGCAAAATGACGATTTTGCAGGGATCTACTGTGAACAGATGAATCGTTTGTTAGGGGTGGTGGGTGGGGTTAAGGAATTTCAGATGTTGTCTGAGAATTTTCAAGTTGAGGAGCAGGTTGAGAGGTAGAAGGTTCAGGCTGTGGTGTTTGAGGTTGTGTATAAACTGTGTTGCTGGGATGATCTTATTTGTTGGTGTAGCACGGCTTAAGTCAAGTCTATCCACGGAAATGTTCTGCCTTTGGCCCATGACGTCAATTCTGAAGAGTCGGTCTGTTAGGCGTTCGATGACCTTGAACGGTCCTTCATAGGGTGGTTCAAATGGTGCTCTGACTCGGTCGGTCACATCGAACAAAAACATGTGAACAGACGTACAAATCTTTTAGAATGAAGACTCTTGACTTAACGTGGTGGGCGGTTGGAGTAGCTCGTAGACCACGTGCAAAGTCTCTGTGATTCTCCATGAAGATCTGTGGATCTGGTTGTAAATCTTGAGCAATGAAAAATTTTCCAGGAATTCGTAGATTACTTCCGTATAGGATTTCAGCAGAACAGGCTTGTAGTTTAGACTAGTTTTTAACCCAAGCATGAGTGTAAACAGGATTTCTATCCAAGGTTTCGGAGAGCACATGAGCCAGCTTTAAGAGTGCGATGAAATCGCTCCACCAGGCCGTTAGACAGTGGATGATATGCTGTTGTTCGACATCTCTCAGCCCCGATTAAGTTTGCGAAGGCTTGGAATATTTGAGCGCCTTGATCTGTTCTGATAGTAGCTGGAGTGCCGTAGTGACTGATCCAGTGATCAAACAGAGCTGTAATGACGGTGTCGGCGGTCATGTTCTTGAGAGGCACAGCTACAGGCCATTTTGAGGACCTGTCTATGATTGTCAAACAGTAGTTGTACTCATTAATCTTTGGTAAAACGATTAAGTCTATGTGGATGTGACTAAATCTAACATCAGGTATAGCGATACGATTAGGTACAAGTCTGGTGTGTCGTTGTACTTTTGATCTTTGGCAGGCAAGACATTCACGAGCCCAAGTAGTGGCATCTCTCTTGATGTTGGTCCGGACGTATTTCTGTCTAAGTTTTAGTGAAGTCTGCTTCTGACTGGGGTGTGACAGACCATGTACGATGTTGAAGGCAATTCTCCGGAGTGATTGAGGTAAGTAAGGACGGCATTCACCCCGGGAAACATCACAGTAAATTTTTAAATTTGTTTTTATTTCAGTCTCTTGAGGTTGTAGAGATGAGACGCCTTGTATTATTATTATTATAAAAACCTTTATTGTCCAATAATTACGACATTGGTATGGATTCCTGTGTTAAGCATTTCATTTGCGTTAGTAGCTTAGATTTAATATTAGTACTTACTTTAACGTTAGCAATTTAGATTCATACATATGTTCTTTGGATATTATTTGTTTGCATTTAACAGCATTTAGGAAAATAATACAGTACAAATATACTTATAAATACTTGTTGTGTAGACTTGCCCGTGGCTTAATTACAACATCATTTAGCAAAAAAGAAAAGAAAAAAAAAATATTACAATTTGGAAAAACATTCTTGTTATGGTGTTTCAAAAGGTGATAAGTGATATGAAAAGGAGGTATGAAATTGTTTTTGTTACTGTTACATATCTCGTCGATGGTTAGTTGAGAGTTGACAATTTCACATTCTAAGAGATCATGGGCTAGAGCGAATTCAACAGCCGTTCCACAGTGATTATATACAGTATCCCTTCCGAATTTGAACAGTGTATTGTTGAAGAATATTCTAGTTTGATTTGTGTTATTAAGCTGAGTTGTGTGTTGTTAGTTTCAGATGTTATTTGGTGTATCGGCGTTGTCTGTGCAATGTTTGTGTATTGGTTCCATAGAAGAGCAGTGGAATTGATGATTCTGACAGAGTCAGTGTCGTGGCAGGATTTAATGATGTCCATAATAATTGGATGTTTCCATGCTATTTTTGGGTTCCATTCTAATTCGTCAGTAGCTGTTTGTGGAATCGCCTTGTATAAGGCACCCAGCTAGTTGGTATGGCTATCGTTGATCAGTTCAAGTTTCATGGCTTCAAGACATAAGTAAGGATACCGTGTGGTGGGCATTTTTTTTACTTTATGGAGATAGTTGAGTGTTCTGATTAGAATTTGGACTTTTGTGTGGATGAGATTGAACTCTCTCCTTAGAGCGTATGACGGTGTACACATTGGTAAATTCAACAGTCGCTTGTAGTAATTTAGTTGGGTGGGTTCAATGCCATTTAAGTTGTAAATACCCCATGCTTCGACCCCGTATAGCATCACCGAGTTTACCATAGCGTTGTACAGTTTGATTTTGACTTCCCAGTTTGAAAGGATCTTGTTTTTGCTGATCTTAAGGATTGCGCCTGTTGCTTTTAGCCAGTCTGATTTTCTCCGTCGCAGTTCCTCCCTATACGAGCCATTTTGTTGAAACGTGACACCGAGGTATGTGAAAGATGGTACATATTCTATTTTTTCGTTTTTATAGATAAGGGTGATTTTTCTGTTTTTTGTTACTCTTCTTGATATCAGTAAGGCTTTGGTTTTGCTGGTGTTAAGCGTTAGTTTTTTCATGTCACAGTATCTTTCTAGAGATAGCAGTTTTTGTCGGATGTCATCAGGAGAGGTGCCAATCAGTGCAATATCATCCGCATATGCGAGCATTAAAATGTCCTTATTGGCTATAATATCAAATCCTTTGTAGTTTCGGCCTCTTAGGTATCCTTCGAGGTCAGAGGTGAACAGATTGAAGAGCAACGGACTCAGTGGGTCACCTTGGAGAACACCTCGAGTTACTTTGGCTTTGTCAGTGTGTCCTTTGGTTGTATGTATAGCTGTCGATGCATTTTGGTATATTTTAGATATGGTGTATACCAGTCGCGGGCTGATGTCAAGATTTAACAGGGTGGTCCAGAGGCTTGCATGATCAACGCTGTCGAATGCACTTTTAAAGTCAATGAAGAAGATGTAAATCGGTTTTTTGTCTCTGTTCAGTGCTAGTTTGGAGATGGTGTCCAAGATAAATATGTTGTCACTGCAACCTCGAGCTCTTCTAAATCCAGATTGGTTTTCGGGGATGATGCTTCTGTTCTCCACCCAGTTAGTCAATCTATCCGCAATAATGGACATTAGTAATTTCATGATGGAGTTTTCCAAGGCGATGGGTCTGTAATTTCCCGTGTCCATTCTGTCACCCTTTTTGTACAGCATCACCAGTTTTGATCTTGCGATTTCAACAAGGGGCTCCGCACCAGATTGTATGCCATTAGTTTAGTTTTAGTTTAGTTTCAAAGGGGGCGTTCAGGCTTGTAAAAGCCTATCGTTCACCGCGATCACTAGGATCTATTGTGAATCCCCATCAATATTTTATCCCAAATTTAGCCTCTTATAGAGGCCTAGGATTTTATTGGGAGTCATTTTCCAAACCTGTTCAGGTGTTGGAAAGGCATTCTCTAATTGAGTTAGTCGGAGCCTAGCTAGGGCTGTACAGTGACAAAGGATGTGCACCGCTGTCTCTGGGGCTTCCGCACAGTAGCGACAGGTGTCAGAGTCAGCTCTCCTAATCTTTTTAAGGTGGTACCTTAGGGAACAATGTCCAGTGAAGAGCCCAGTAATAGTTCTGAGCTCCTGTTTGTTTAGGTGGAGGAGTTTCTCGACCTTTTCATACGGTGCACCCATGAAGGTCTTTGATTACCGGCATCCTGGGGTGTTATTCCAGTACCTGAGTCGGCTCCTCTTCTCCCAACTTTCTATGGCCCCCTTTAGGGGCGGGAGTAACTATGACTCTCTTACTAACCCGAAAGATGAGTAATTAGCCATTGTTAGGTCGAAAGGGGATGGATATAAACATCGCTTGGGTCAGTTTGACTGGTGGACTAATATTGATAGATGGGTTCGTCGTAGTACGTAATATGGCGGGCAGTCTATTAGTCAAGGAAAGCCTGATTACCCCCAGGGCAGATGGTGATGACTGAACTGATTCCTAACAAATGGCTGCCCTTAGGTCGAAAGGTGCAGATTTTCCTAGATTTTCTGTGCCAATTCCTAAGGGCTAACACAGCCTTGGAATGGCACGTTGTTGCGTTGAAACAACTAGCCCTCCAAGGTTGTGATCGATAGTAGCTTGCTACTCTTAAATACGGCCCAACAGTGAGGGGGAGGATGGACTACCATATCCTAATCCTCCTCACAACGTTGTGGTGTGGTATGATTTCGATCAAACCAGAACGAGTTCAAAATTTGATATTTGAGACAGTGAAGAAGGAGGTCTCTGGTTGAGTAGATGCGATGGCGTGTGTTCCATAGGATGTGTAGAGGTTGGTAAGAAGTCGTGGGTGCGCCGATCCTCTACCTCCTAGTGGTGCCCGCCGGTAACACCTATACTGTGTATGCCAATATGACATGCAGGGTATAGGTGGCTAACAGAGGAAGGTTGATGGGTCCTAAGGGTTGCCAGCCCTTTCGACCGACTACTTGTTGGCACAACTAATAACAATGATAGCCTCGGATCACGTATAGGTACTAGGTCCACCGACTTAGTGCCCCAACAAACTACCAATGACGACCATAGCAAATTCATCTGTGAATTTTGCTCTCGCACGTTCGCAACGAAAACAGGAAGAGGAGTCCACATGAGGAGAACCCACCCAGATGCCCTAGACGAATTACAGCTTATAGAAAACACCAAGGCTAGATGGAAAGACGAAGAAATTGCGATGATGGCTAAGAAAGAGGCAGACCTGATGGCTGGTGCGGCCCGGGTAAGATTTATGAACCAAGAATTGGTTAAATTTTTCACTGGAAGATCGCTGGAAGCCATAAAGAAAATGAGGCAGAAAAACACCTATAGAGAAATGGTCAGGACATACCACACGGAGAGAACACAAACAATCGTTACAAGTCCCCCTGCTCGGGATTCTCCGAATTCTACGCCAGCATCAACGTTATTACTCCATCTAAAGCAGCTTCCTCCCCCTCGAACGACGAACGAATCGTATAACCACTCACAGCTCCAAACAATAATTAATAGCGCAGAGGAACACAACAAAGGAACCACGCTTATAGATTTAGCAAATTATTTATTAACCATTTTTCCCCCCAAAGATAGCCGGACAGTAATTAAACCACCGCCCGTTGAGACATTGACGAACAAGAAAAAGCAGAGAAGGAGAGACTACGCTCTCACACAGCGTAATTTCATTAAACATCAAGGAAGGTGTATAAAGGCCATCTTAGATGTCCCTAACAAATCAGTGGAACCGAGTAAGGACATAATGCTGCCATTCTGGAAAAACATCTTCACCAGAGAAAACATAGCAGAACCTGCATACGTAGACCTACACCAGGAGCTATCCAGAATATGGGACCCAGTATCGATCAAACCAGTGGAAACCAACACCATCGATCTCTCATCCGCCCCAGGACCGGATGGAATCACCCCAAGGCAGATACGTGCAGTCCCATCGATAGTTACAACAAAGATTCTAAACCTTATATTATTATAGGTGTGGAAAAGCGCCCGATTATTGCAACGAATCGAGGACACTATTTCTACCTAAAAAGGAGAATTCTTCCGCACCCGGAGAATTCAGACCTATCACAATCCCCTCCGTATTAACCCGTCTCCTACACAGTATCCTCGCAAAGAGGATACAGAACCACATGGACTTTGACAAGAGACAAAGGGGTTTCCGCCCCACGGATGGTTGTGCAGATAACACGGTCTTGGTAGACATGGTAATAAGGAAGGCGAACTCGGTTCATACATCGTGTTACATCGCTTCGTTGGACGTGAGTAAGGCCTTTGACTCCGTGTCGCACAAGGCACTATTTCAGGTTCTAAAATGCTACGGTTTCCCGGATCAGTTCATACATTACATCAAGATGCTTTATGGAAAATCGACTACACGGCTAATAGGAAAAGGATGGAGATCGGAGCCCATCCACCCTTCGCAAGGAGTAAAACAAGGTGACCCATTGTCACCAGTACTATTTAATATAGTAATAGACAAAGTGCTGAGGGACCTACCAAAGGAAATAGGACTAAGAATAGGAGGAGAAGTGGTTAATGCCGCTGCGTTCGCCGACGACATAATCCTGATGGCTTCAACACCCGGTGGCTTGCAGGATCTAATCAACACAATTGCAGCTTCTTTAAAAAGTTGTGGAATGGACCTCAACGCATCGAAATGCATAACGTTAAGCTTAAGAGGGTAACAGAAATCGAAAACCACGGTGGTGGAAAGGGTAATGGTCAGACTAGGAAGAAACGAACTACCAGCGCTGCGGAGAACAGAAACTTGGAAATACTTAGGTATAATGTTCAATGGGGATGGAACAACTAAAATGGATGCTCTGGAAGAACTAAAGGTGAAATTGAATAGACTGGAGAAAGCCCCATTGAAGCCGCAGCAAAGGATCTTCGCGCTAAGGGTATACTTGTTGCCGCAATTCTATCACAGATTAGTATTGGGTCGGGTACTAATTGGAGCGCTTAACAACTTGGATAGACAGGTAAGGAAAAGTGTGAGGAAATGGATGAGACTACCAGCTGATGTACCTACCGCGTACTTTCATGCGACCGTAAGAGATGGCGGATTGGGCTTACCATCCTTCAGATGGTTATGCCCACTTTTAAGACTAATAAGATTGAGAAGACTGGAGACAACGCAATTGAACGACGATGACTTCGAAGACCGGTTCATTAGCAAGGAGATCGCTACATGCAAGGATAGACTGACAGTGGATGGAGCACTTCTAGCCAAAAGCAAGGAAATAAACGACAGATGGGCAAGGAAATTACATCGGAGTATTGATGGCTATGGTCTAAGGGAGGCAGCGGACCATAAGCAGGCGCATCGATGGATTCAGGAGCCAACGAAGTTACTGACGGGTAGGGACTATGTACAGTCGGTGAGACTGCGCATAAATGCCCTGCCGACTAGATCAAGGACCACTAGAGGGAGACCCGATATGGAGAGGACGTGTAGAGCGGGATGTGGAGTGCCGGAAACATCCAACCACATCCTGCAACAATGCTTCAGAACAAATAAAGCGAGGATTGATCGACATAACAACGTGTCGAAATACTTAGAGAGAAGCATGGAACAGAAAGGCTATGAAGTGCACAAGGAACCGATCCTGGAGACGCTAGAAGGAAGAAGGAAGCCGGACGTTATTGCAGTGAAGGAAGGTATCGCATTAGTTGTAGACACACAAATAGTAACGGACTCCAGGGGGCTTGATAAAGCTCACAACAGGAAGAAAGCATACTACGATAAAGAAGACGTCAGGGAAATAATTAAAAGGAAATATAATGTAAGTAAGGTAAGGACAACATCAATGACGTTAAACTGGAGAGGCGTGTGGAGTGGTACATCGGTAGGGGACCTGCTAGAGATGGGAGTATTGAAGAAAAAGGATACTGCGGTGGTAAGTGTAAGGACTATAACTGGAGGACACAAAGCTTTTGTGTTATTCAACACTTCGACATCTGTACAGTACGACAGGCGAGCGGTAGGAGTAACATAAATGGATGAATAAAATTTTTTCTGGTAATTCCCAACCCCTTTAGAAATTAGCTAAACCTTACATACCCCCCCAATCTAACCCCTATACCTTCCCTTCTAATCCCACAGTAGTGCTGCCTGCTTTTCAGGCATAAACCCGAGGAGGGGTTTTAGTGAGTATGCCCTGCAAGGGGAGAGCCTCACACTAGGGTTGTCCATAAGGAGGATTTCCCCTCCTCATCAAAAAAAAAAAAAAAAAAAAAAAAAAAAAAATGGCATTTAGACACGCCACAGAAAGGTTCTGGACCAGTAAGGGCAGATTCCGCCCCTTGTTTTGCCAAACCATCGGCTATTTCATTCCCTGCATAGCCTGCATGGCCTGGGACCCAAATAAGAGTAACCCTGTTGTGGGTTGCTAAAAGCTTCAGGGATTCCAGGCATTCCCAAACCAGCTTTGAGTCTACACTGAAGGACTTGAGCGCCTTTAGTGCGGCTTGACTATCTGTTAATATAAAGATAGTAGAACCATTGATGGTTCTGTTGATGCAGGTATTGACGCATTCTAGTATGGCCAATATTTCAGCTTGAAATATGGTAGGGGTTTTACCTAGTGCCTTTGAAATGCGGCACCTTGGGCCATACACGCCAATTCCTACCCCTTTATCTGTTTTTGATCCGTCCGTATACCACACCATCGATCCCTTCGGTGGGGACGCCTCACTGGCTTGTCATTGTTGACGGGTTTCGATTACCACGCTAAATGGCCTTGTGAAGTCCAGCCAGGTTGTGGACACGGCGGATATTTTGGACATCTCCTCTAATCGGATTTCTTCGATTATCGCGAGATGTCCCACCAGATCCCCTGGTTTGAAGACCATTGTTCTTTGCAGCCTAAGTGCTCCCAGGAGTGCCTCCTTCTTAACCTGAAGATGTAGTGGTGTAAGATTAAGAAGGAATTGGATGGCTGCAGTTGGGCAGGTACTCATTGCGCCTGTGATTCCCAAACAGGCTAGTCTTTGCACCTTTTGTAGCTCGACTTCCGCCTTTTTTTGTTTTATTTTTGGCCACCATACAAGGGATGCATAAGTGACCATGGGTCTAATTATTGTTGTGTGAAGCCAAAACACCATCTTCGGCTTCAGACCCCAAGTTTTACCCGCGAAGCTGCGACAAATGTAGAGTGAGGTGATCGCTCTTTTAGTCACATTCGACAGGTGTAGGTTCCAGGTGAGTTTATTGTCCAGGGTTACCCCTAGATACTTAACCTCACTTGAGAAACTGAGTTCCGTATCATCAAGTGTTGGAGCCGTAAGGTTTAGCTTCCTTCTCTTGGTGAACGGAACCAGAACAGTTTTGTTCGCGTTGATGCTGAGACGACGTCTCAGGCACCAACCGCGAATCATGGACAGGGCTTCTTGCATTAGTGTCGAGACAGTATGGTCATACTTGCCTCTGACGGTGACAACTATGTCGTCTGCATAGCCCTGAACATTGAAGCCAGAGCGAGTGAGCTCCACTAGGAGATCGTCGACAACGATCGACCACAGTAGTGGTGACAACACCTCTCCCTACGGGCAGCCCATAGCGGCTATTACCGTTATCGATTTTTCCCCCAGATTCGCCGTTATCCTCCTGCTCTTGAGCATGGAATCAATCCATTTTACCGTGGCAGGTTCGAAACCCCTTTCCACAGCAGCTTCTTTGATTGCCTCGAAGGAGGTATTGTCAAAGGCTCCTTCTATGTCGGCAAACGCACAAAGGGCAATTTCCTTGACTTGAAAAGTTTTCTCAAGGTCCTTGACCAGTGTGTGAATGGCAGTTTCCGTAGACTTGCCAGCTTGATAAGCAAATTGCTTTGCATGGAGAGGTGATCTTTTCAGCACACCTTCATTAAGGTGTAGGTGTAAGACCCTCTCCATGGTTTTAAGCATAAATGATGTGAGACTTATGGGCCGAAAGGACTTCGCAAGCGTACTGAAGTAGGGCTGGGAAGATGTCGTCCCCCCCAGGAGATTTGTAAGGCTTGAAGGTGTTGATGGCCCACCTGACCTTATTGGGAGTGAAGATCCTCCCTGCAAGGCTTTTATTCCTATTCTGTGACGGTAATCAGGTGTGTCGATCCCGGTAGGAATTTCGTTGCCTTGATTTATTATACGAGAGCCTGGAAAGTGAGTTTCCAGGAGGAGTTTAATTGTCTCCTCTCCACTCTCGGTGTAGGTTCCATCTTGTTTTTCAAGGGAGCCTATACCATTTGAGTGATCCCTAGATAAGACCTTATGGAGCCTAGTTGCCGCAGGAATCTGGTTAATTCCCTCGCAAAAAGTCCTCCAAGTCTTCCTCTTGGACTTTCTCAATTCAATGTTGTAGCTTGTGAGGGCCCGCTTGTATTCAGCCCATTCACCGGAGCGTTTGGTTCTATTGAACAGCTTTCTGGCTTCCGCTCTTTTCTTCTCCAGCTCCCTGTTCCACCAGGGCACAGTTCGTGTGCCCATTTTTTGTTTCACAGGGCAGCTGGTTTCGAAGGCTGTCATGATAGCTGTGTGGAGTTGCTCAGAGGCGAGGTCCAATTCCTCTGCAGTACTGATATGACTGCTGAGGTTGACGTCCTGTGCCTTTAGGAGTTCTCGATAGAGCTCCCAGTCAGTCATCTTTGGAACCCTGTGAGCCTCTTTTTGAGCTAGGATAGACTCGATGTCGAATCTAATATGCATGTGGTCCGACATGGAGACCTCATTTGATACATGCCATCTTTGTATCTTTGTGCTTATAAATGCGCTTGAGAGAGTAAAGTCTAACACCTCTTGCCTAACCGCGTTCATAAAGGTTGGTTTGTCGCCTTTATTATTGATTTCTAACTCGTTAAGTATGATGAAACCTAAAAGGTACTCACCCCTTGTGTTGGTGTTGGTGCTCCCCCATATCAAGTGATGGGCATTCGCGTCGCATCCCACCAGCAGTTGTTTGTTCCTCCTCTTGCAGTGATCCACCAGGCGTTGCAACTCACTTGGAGGTGTTTCATCGGAGTCCCCTGGGAAGTAGGCTGAGGCTATAACAGCCTCTACACTGCCTCCTGCAAAGGGGATCTCTACGGCCGCTGCAGCTAGGTCCCTGGTGATGAAATTTGGAAGTGGAGTAAAGTTTAGGTTAGCTTTGAGCAATAAGGCTGCTCTTGGGCTCTCGTGTAATGTATCAAAAATCAACTTACACGAGTTAGTGGGCAGTCCTCGGATCCTTCCTTGGTGCACCCACGGCTCTTGAATAAGCGCCATGCTAAGGTTCTCCACGATGAACCTCCTGCTAAGCACGTCAGACGCCGCTTTTGCATGATGGAGGTTCACCTGGACACATCTTAGGTTGGCGCTGGTCATGTTCTAGGCCTTTTTAAGGGTGGGGCCAGTCTGTGCCCCTGCCTTGGCTTTAGGGCCAGGCCCGCCTTTAGGCTTTCGCTTATTTCCTCTAGGGAGGGTAGAAGCACTCTTTTCAGCCGCTTTGGAAGCTGCTATTACAGGTCCCCCAATCTTGGTGCTCGGTCCTGGCCCAAGGACCTTGGTGGACGTTGATGGTTGGGGGTCCCTTGTAGACGCAGCAGCCTGCCTCTCAGATGCCACCTTGGGCGGCCTAGTGGCCACTGGTGGTTTCTGGGGGTTGCTGCTTGGGGGCTCGGTCGCAGTCTTGACACCGTCCGGCTGGGCGGGCTGACATCTGTCCTTACCCCCTTCAGTCTAAGCTGAACTTTGCCGAACTTGTAACTGATTACAAGTCGGGACTTCTTCAGCTGTTCGGCTGATTGAAGGTCTACCGAAAGAGTCACTTCAGCAACTGACGAGGGCTTTTGCACTTTGCGTAGCGCCTTCCATTCAGCCACATTTAGATCCTCATTCTGACCTTCTATCAGATCGAGGATCAGATCAACAGGGTCCTCCGAGCTATGCGGGAAGTATCCGACCAAAATCTGAGGGCTAGGAATTTTGTCTTCCTCTACAACCCTCAGATCGGCTCCTTCCCACAGCTTTAAGCTCCCAATTGCTCCCCTCAGCCACATTGCTGTAGCCTGATTGGCGCAAGAGAGAACCATCCAGCCCGGTCTACCTGCGATGCCGAGAAACTTCGGCTTTATAGAGCCCTGTTTCTCAGCAGCGATCCTCAAAATGATGGCAGTCTGAACGTTCCTTATTTGGTCCGTTGTCAGACTGTCATCCGGAAATTTGGCGGGGATGATCCCCAACCTGACGCTCTCGGTAACTTCCTTGAACGTAGGTTGAGGGCCACGCGTGGAGACATGCCTTTCGGCTTTCTCCTTCTCTGCCTTTGGTCTTTTGAGGCCGGGTTGGGCTCCACCCGGTGAAGAGTCGTCGGAACGATTCCTTTTCAGGCCTCTTTCCGCCATCTTCTCCATCGGCTTACGAGCCAACTCCTTAGCCTCTTCCACTTTGTGGCCCTGCTGGAGGTACCACTTGTACCGCTTTTTAGCTGCCCCTGATAGTCGGGGCATGCGGATAGTGGGAACGAGAGTCGCATCAGCTGATACGGTCTCGCTCGGTTCAGGCGATCTCAGGAGCTTCTCCTCTTCCTGTGAGGATATCTCCATAGATTCGCCGGTACTTGCAGGACTAAGGTCTACTGCTTTCCCTAATGCAGGGATATTTTCCCCTTGCAATGTTTGTGGAGCATTTTGAGGTGCGCCTCCCTCATGGTTATTTAGGACTTCAATTTTGTTCCCACGAGAATCTAGGGAAAGGGTGGTCACCTGTAACAGAGCCCCGCATGTCACAGGAAGGCTAAATTAAAACTGAAGGTCGCCAGGTATTCAGAGTCCATCGTTCAAAGACACACTAACGCAGTGCCATTCATCCTATGGGCACGATAGGTTACACCCAGGATTGCGGGTTTTATCGAGTATGTCCCCTCTAGATCCGTGACATTTTGTTCAGCGGCCATCTCATCCCGAAGGATGAGATTTTTTAGCAGAGGTACCTCGAGCAGGATGTGATACTAATCACTGCCACGATCATGGGACCATGAAATCAGATTTATGATGATGTCCCCTGGTGCTATTCAATGTATTCACACCTCACCTCCATTGTATGCCATTGAGGCATTGCGTGATTAGCTGGGTTACCGTGTCTGGTAGATGTTTAAGGAATTCATTTGACATGCCATCAGGTCCTGGGGATTTTTTTGTTTTCATTGTTTTAAGATGGAATGTTACTTCATCATTGGTGAACGGGGCATCAAGGCAGTGGTCGTAGGTGGAGAGCTTAGTATGCCAGGATTGATTTGTGGGTGGATAGACCAATGTTAGGTGTTTTTGCCATGTACTTATATTTATGTCGTAACATGGAGAGCTTTTTTTGTTTAGTTGGCGAATGCATTTCCAAAGTTCAGTGGGACCTTGGCAGTTGCTTAAGGAGGATTTGAAGTGACTTAGGGCGTTATTATTATCCTTTTTTGCTGTTCTACAGTCGAGGTTAAACCATGGGTTGTGTTTTGGAGTGTTGTCAGTTGTTACCCAGATGTTTTTAAGCATGTTCGTGTTTGTTGAGGCTACGGCTATTGCGTTCTTGATGTCTGGCCATGTCGAGGTTGATGGTGGGTGTGTTTCCATGTTTTGTTTATAGGTGTTAATTTTCAGCGGCTCCCACTTCCATAATGTTAGTTTTTTTCTTTTGGTGCGTTTGGTTGGAAAGTATGGTGAGAGGCCAATACTGAGCGGCAGGTGGTCCAAGGAAAGTAAGTCATGGGATATTTCGAAGCTGATTGGTGGGTTTGTTGATGTTATTCTTATCCATGCCATATCTATTACTGATTTTCCTAATTTACTTATATATGTCCAGTTGCCGGAATAGTCCTGTGCTGATCTGCCGTTTAGTATGTTGAAGTTAAAGTTCTCGAATCTGTCAACTATTTCTAGTCCTCTGGAGTTAGTAGTGGCGTCCATGGATTGTCTTATGTTAGATAATGATTCGTTGATTATTGGGTGAAGTTCTGGTAGTTGGTTAAGATTACCAATCCGGGCGTTGAAGTTGCCGATGACCATGACGTTTGTGTTTTCTGAGGTATTGACAAGATGCTCTTCCAGAAGGGAGTAGAAGTTGTTGTCGTTATAATTTGGAGGGACATACCAGAATGAGATTTGCCAGGGTTTATTGTTGACTAATAGATATATGGTTATGCTAAGGTTGTTTGAGGAGAGATGGCTGTTTTTTGCGTTTATAATATGTTTTTTAAGTAAGACTATTGTACCACCACTTGCTCTGCCTTTTGTTTTGTTTTTTGTAGCCGGTATTTCTATTAGGGATTAGTCAGGTAGTTGTTTACTGAAGAAGGGCGAGTGGTTTGTGCACCATGTTTCCACCATGCATATTACGTCGTATGAGTTATCTAAGTCTTGCCAGTTTTTTTTGGTTAAGTAATTTAAGTTATTTAAGCCTCTTATGTTCCAAAATAATATGTTAAACCTGTCTGCTGGTTGCTACTTATCTTCGGGTGCTACTACAGTCATAGCCAAATTTTCCCTTGAGGAACTGGTAGACACCGAGCGTTTTGACGAGGGTGTCGAAGCCCCTGGCGAATCTCTGCTACGTTTCTTGTTAGTTTTGATCTTGCCTTTGTAGATCCATGCCTCTTTGCCTTCGGCCTTCAAGGCACGGACTTGTTGCAACAGGGCTGAGCGTTCGGCCATTTGTTGTTTAGTAAGGTCCTCGTTTATGTAGATGTTGTCAAATGCCGGGCTTTGACGTAAATCACGTTTGTGCCTTAGTATCGTGTTTCTCTTCTTTTCATTATTATAAGCCTCGGTCGTGAGTCACTACGTTTACCGACGCGAAATATGTTATCGACCTCCGTTGGATGTATAATTATTTTCAAACCGTCTTGTACTAGCTTGATGGCTTTTGCTTCTAGCTCTTCCGTGGCTTGTTCAGTATCTGGTAGCCCGGAGATGGTTATATTACGGGATCTGTTCTGTTGGTTGATTCTGGTAACCTTGTTGGCGAGTGATTCAATTTTGCTGTTTGTATTACCAAGTTTTTCGTCCAGAATTTGCGATATTGGGCTCTTGAAGTCTTCGATGTTCATGTTAGGGATCGTGTTTGCCGGTGTTGCTACTGCGGTACGTGGGGGATTACGAATTGATGATCTTTGACCTGGGGGAGGCATTATGTTTTGTGTAGCTGTGGTTGGTCGAGTGCGGAAAGGTTGCCTAGTGTGTGGGCGTTAATTTGACTGTATTTTATCGGTACGAAAGGGTTGCCTGGTGTGTAGGCGTTGGGTTGTACTTGCGCCTGAATTTTGTCTATTGCTTATGTAAGTGGTTAGTCTAGATTGCGGCGCTCGAAGTTAGTTTAAAATTTGCTTCACTTCCTAGGGCTATCTCACTCGCTCTTACACTGCAGTCGCCGGGATGTGCCAGCGTCGCTTATCGCGAACTTTAATCAAATTGGGTCGCTAATCGCTATGAACACTTTCGGCAAATCACAGAAAAGTCAGACACCTTACTTGGACGTCGGAAATGTACGTTTGGCAGCGGTTTTCATTCAATTCCTCCGAGCTGCGAGTCTCTCTCCAGCATTGAGGTTATACGAGCGCACTCCACCTTCTTGACAGATAAACACATAGCAGTGATGCGAGCTATAATATAATTTGGGCACATGTGAGAAATCAATGCTTGATGTTCCCTTGATTAGTTAAGTCCAACGTCGCGAAGTCGATACACAACTTGGCACGTATAAGCGCAAATGACAACGACCTTCGGTCCAGATAGGATCCACAAATTGATATTCCAATTAATTCAGCGACAAGCTCACATAAAAGGTATAAAACGGCATAAACACTTTCAGCACTGACATTCATTCATTTGGTACAATTCACTGATCAGTCGGCACTAATGAAGCCGCCATGAATTCGGCTCGACCCAATTAATCTTTCGTAACCCTTATCGACACAATAAAAAAACGCTAAATTCACACGGAAATCATTAAATTTACCGAGTGTTTCTACAGCGCGCAATTATAAGCAATTATCTATGTCTCCTTGCATGGATACCAATATTTCCAATTACGCGAAATCTCATGGCGCAAAAATTCCATTCTCTTGTTTAAAAAGGAGTCGTAATATTCTCCTCGAAACGTGAACCCACGTCGATCGCGGCTGGTTGACTCGAGTCGCCTTGTAATATCTCAGTGAGTTCTGGGTCTATTTGCTGTTCTCGATGAACTGTTTCAGGGTCCAGGATTTCTATTCAAGGTTTCGAAGAGCACATGAGCCAGCTTTAAGAGTGCGATGAAATCGCTCCCCCAGGCCGTTAGACTGTGGATGATATGCTGTTGTTCGACATCTCTCAGCCCCAATTAAGTTTTCGAAGGCTTGGAATATTTGAGGCTCAAATTGAGCGCCTTGATCTGTTCTGATAGTAGCTGGAGTGCCGTAGTGACTGATCCAGTGATCAATCAGAGCTGTAATGACGGTGTCGGCGGTCATGTTCTTGAGAGGCACAGCTACAGGCCATTTTGAGGACCTGTCTATGATTGTCAAACAGTAGTTGTACTCATTAATCTTTGGTAAAACGATTAAGCCTATGTGGATGTGACTAAATCTAACATCAGGTATAGCGATACGATTAGGTACAAGTCTGGTGTGTCGTTGTACTTTTGATCTTTGGCAGGCAAGACATTCACGAGCCCAAGTAGTGGCATCTCTCTTGATGTTGGTCCGGACGTATTTCTGCCTAAGTTTTAGTGAAGTCTGCTTCTGACTGGGGTGTGACAGACCATGTACGATGTCGAAGGCAATTCTCCGGAGTGATTGAGGTAAGTAAGGACGGCATTCACCCCAGGAAACATCACAGTAAATTTTTAAATTTGTTTTTATTTCAGTTTCTTGAAGTTGTAGAGATGAGTCGCCTTGTAATATCTCAGTGAGTTCTGGGTCTATTTGCTGTTCTCGATGAAATGTTTCAGGGTCCAGGAGTGTTGGTACAGCGATGGTTTGAACTCGTGATAAGGCGTCAGCGACGACATTTTCTTCTCCCTTAACGTAAATGATATTTGTTGTGAACTGTGAGATGAAACTGAATTGGCGGATTTGTCTATCGGAGGCGTTATTGTGTTTCTGAGTGTGAGCATGGATTAGAGGCTTATGATCGGACGAAGTTACGACACTCGAGAAGATGGCGGAAGTATTTGATAGCTGCGTAAATTGCCAGTAGCTCACGATCATATGTGCTGTATCTTTTCTCCGTCTCGTTGAGTTTTTTGGAGAAGAATCCCACTGGCCTGACAACACCATTCTCAGTCACCAGAGCTAAATTAGAAGTAAGGGATAGAAATGATGATTGTGTGGCATCGGAGAGAGCTTGTTTGAGCTTGGAAAAGCAAGCGTCAGTTTCAGGAGTCCAGTTGATCTTTGTTTTGTCGTTTTTTATAGAGCGTTTGATGAAACAATACAGTGGTAGTTGAAGTTCAGCCGGTCTGGGAACACATTGTCTGTAGTAGTTGATCATTCCCAGGAAACGTCTCAGCTCGTGAACCGTTGGTGGCTTAGGGTACTCAGCGATCTCGTATAACCGGTCAGCTGTTGGAGCGAAACCAGTAGCACTGATGGAGTAGCCTAGAAAGTCAACCTCACTTCTGATGAATTGACACTTATCTACGTTGATTGTGAGTCTGTGCTCCTGTAGCTTCTTGAAAATTTGACGTAGATGGTTTTTGTGCTGTAATTCGTTATCCGCCATGATGAGAATGTCATCTATATAGATGAATACAAAGTCTAAGCCTCGGAAAACGCTGTCAATGAACCTTTAGAATGTTTGTGTGGCATTCTTGAGACCAAAAGGCATGTCCAAAACATTTCTACAGTCCCCAAGGTGTGTTGATTGCAGTTTTTTGGATGTCGTCTTCATGCATCGGTATCCGGTAGTAAGCCCGTTCTAAATCCAGGGTGGTAAAAACAGACTTGCCATGTAATAGTGGAAACAGACTTTGTATGAGAGGTGGTGTATAATTATCTGCCTGAGTGACTGCATTTAGCCTTTCGTAATCTCCACACAATTTCTACTTCATGTCCTTTTATGTAGCTATTGTGATGGGACTGGCCCATGGACTGCTGGAGGGTCTCATGAGTCCCTGGTTGACACAAAGTTGAATCTCTGCTTTTCCGGCGGCTGCTTTAACCCCAGCGAGCTTCCTGGCTCTTGAGAAAACCGGAAGACCTGACGTCAAGATTCGATGAGCGTGAGCTTTCCTTTTCAGAGCAGCTGATATGTCATTCTGTGGCTTTGTGATGTCAAAAAATTCTTGGAGGAGATCTGAACACGGTAAGCCAGGATGAATGGTAGAGATGCCGGTATGAGAGGTGTGATGTAAATGTCCTTTTGAGGTTAAAAGAGTTTTAGAGTCGGTTAACTGCTCGTTTTCAAATCAATCAGGAGTCCGAAGTGTTTCAGGAAGTCAGCTCCGATGATGGGCTTCTGCACGTCGGCTATTATGAAAGACCAAGTGAGATTTCTTCGTAGATTGAAAGTGGGTGTTAAGACTAGCATACCGTAGGTGCTTATCTGATATATGTTGGCAGCGTAGAGAACCATGTCAGCTGGTTGTCGGTCGCCACGGAATTTTGCAGACGGTAATAAAGAATCCGCTGCACCAAAGTCGTCGAGGAACCCTAGACGTGTTTTATTGTCGTGTAGATGAAGTCGGGCCTCCACAGAACGAGGGTTGTCAGTATCGCGCACGGCCCCTATTGTCGACAGCGATTCTTGTTTTCCTGATTCTGTGTGAGGTAGGCACATGGAGAATGGCAGGTTCGTGTTTCTGCGCCATATCGCTGGTGGTTGCGGCATATGTCACTGCGACCGGAACTTCGCCCCCTTGAATGTAACCTGGGTCTGTGATTTGGAGGCTTGAATAATTTGAATTGTGTCAGCAGGTCAGCCACAGTTTTTTCTTAGTGTTCAATCCTTTCTTGCAGTGCTGAGACGAGAGGTAGTGATGCATCTTTGTGAGACTTGTCTGCGACGGCCATGACTGTGCCACTGTGAGAGATTTCTGGAAGGATTCGATCCGCCATTTTAGCCAGCTGTTCCAGATTCAGGTCATCGGATATGGCGGAGAATGCTCTCAGCTCTGTCGGTAATTTCTCGACCCATAAGCCATGTAATACGTCGTCGGGTAGGCCACCGGCCGACAGGTTTTTCATCTCTCTCAGGAGCTGTGAAGGCTTTTTGTCACCTAGAGGTATGCCCTTGATTACTTGGCGTAATTTGTCTTTCTTCGACACTCCTAGTATTTCTAATATTTTACCTTTTGGGCAGTTATACTTATCTTGAGCAGGTGGGTCGTTCATGATGCCGGTGATCGTTTCTGTTGTTAGACCATCTAAAGCGCGTAGGACTGCAAAAAATTTGGCGTTGTCATCCTCGATCTTGAGGGCTGCAAATTCTGTTTCCACTCGTCTGAACAAGTGATCAAGTTTCTTGGAATCATATTGAGGTAGCTTGGGTTATCGTACTTCACGCAGCAGAGCTTCGAGCCAATTCTCCATGGTTGCTTCCTCTTTCACTTGAGCCTTGGTGTTCGCTTTTGATTGAGAGCGGGTTGTTACTGTTCCTTTCTCGTCAGAGCTTGACATTGCACGTCAAAGTTAGATTTCGAATGACGATGCCAGGCACGTAGTGTCAAATCAAAATCGTAATCCAATATGATCACGTCGGGATCACCAGTTTGTGGTCTTCTGATAGGGTAGGTACACACTATAAGAGAGTTCAGTATTTTTACACTCTAATTATTTATTGTTTAAGCAAGTGCGATACATGGAATGCGATTGGAAAGTAAACAAAGCAAATCCTAAACGTCCCACTGCTATGGCCGAACCGTCAGTTGGCTTCTTAACCGTCGAATGGTCGAATGACTTCGTCTAGCCGCCAGGTTGGCCAGCTTGACTTTTGCCTAGAGCTTCCTCTATTAGCCGCTTGGCGTACCTTTGTGTGACCGGAGTTGCCACATCCCAACAAAATTTTGTCAGTTTTCATAAAAGTATCAGCTAATATTATGTATATCTAAACAAATTTTTATTCCTAATGAAGTTAATTGTGGGAATTCACTACTTCACTTACTTTGCATGAGTTAAATTCTTCTGTGGTATAAATGAAATATTTATTATTTTGTTCACCAAAGACTTCTACCATTTCTGTATAATACCGTTCAACACACGGATAATTTTCATAATCGCGCTCTTGTACGGAGTAGAACAAGAGACACACAAAACGCGGCTAAAGTATGATAAACACTATATAACGATATACTCCTATTCTTCCTCGAAGCCTCAAAAAAAGTCGTCAGTCCCGCTATTTTATCACTACTGCTATGGCTTTGTAGCATCAAAGACAATTTATTACATTAAATGATATAATCACTACAAATTGTAACAAATTTACACAGCACCTCTAGTTTATGAAAAATTCTCGCGTATTCCAAAATTTTTGTAGCTGCGATTTATTTGTGAAAACGGAATCTTGAAAAAAGCGTTATTTCTACAAATTTGTAGCTTGTGAATTATAACTACCAAAAATTTTTGCGAAACAAATTTTCTCATGTAGAATAGTACATTACACTCATGTAAAATAGTACATTACAATTTTTTGAAATTTTGTGAAACTAAATATGTGTATCAATTTGTTTACAATTTTTGTGAAAAATCGCTTGTGAATCACAATTTGTACATAAGTCTGCGAATCAGGCCACCGGGCTGGTATTATCAGCAACTATTTAATAGGAATCTTGCTATAAATGCTTAACAGCCCAATTTATGCCGATATTTGGAGAATACACTACCAGGTCTACTAAAGGGTGGTCCGTCTAGTGTTTGGAATTTGAACCACCGGTAATTAGAAGTTTAGTTGATTATATGTCATTTTCGACTTGACAGAAATTTAGTTTAAGGTTTGACATTTACGAAATGGAAGGGTATTCGCTTGAAGAAAGTTGGGAAATATTAAAAACTTATTTCCAAAGTGGTGCGTCTTCTACTCAAACTGTGAGAAATTCGAAAAAAAAATTTGACGAGAAAAACCTTCAAAAACCCAATTTGTGGATCAATTCGTGAAGCGAGCTCGTGAAACTGGAATACCCGTGTGCGTACTCGTCCGTTGCGCTCAATCGAAAACATTGCTGCTGTTGCTCAAAGTGTGCGTGAGCAACCATCAACATCAACTCGTCATCGTTCTCAACAATTGGACATTGATGCCAATTTTGCGTAAAGACCTTACCATGAAGCCATATCAAGTTCAATTGGTACAGAAGCTAATGCTAAAGCCGGTTGACTATCCGAACCATACAGCGAACGCCACAATCGATCTTTTGCGCCCTATCTTCGGAAATCGCATAATCAGCAAAAATGGTGATATGATTTGGCCGGCAAGAAGCTGCGGTTTGACGCCGTTGGACTATTATCTTTGGGGAACGGTGAAAGATAAATGTTACGCCAACAAACCTGAAACAATTCAAGACCTCAAGTACAAGATTCAAGCTGCTAATACTGACATAAGGCCCTAAACAATCGAAAATGTACTCAATAATTGGGTGGACCGAATGGGCTACTGCCAAGTCAGCTGTGGTGCTCATTTGAACGAAATTGTTTTTCATAAATAAATAACATAAAACAACGTTTCAAATAAATGTTCAACCATTGAAAAATATTGAGCGGTTTTTTTTAACAACAAAAAAAATTCCAATTTTTAAATGGGCCACCCTTTAGAAGATATTTTTTGGATAAAATTAATTGAAACAGTTTATCTTTATGAGCACTGGATTGGACGAGGTGAACCGATTATTTGGTCTGCTAGATCTTCACCCCAGACCTTACTCCATTGACATTTCCAGCAGTTTTTGTAACGTATTACGATTAACTAATAGTTGATAATTTAATAAATTGCTTTTATTTCCATTTGAATGTAATTTCTGTAAAACGCAGATTTCCATAATCGTCCGCTAAAGGTTTTCTGTGTATAAATTAATACATCTTTTCTGTACCTCTACAAATTATACCTTATTTAAAAGGCGATAATATGCGCAATTTAATAAGAATAAAATAGAGGGGTATTAATTACATGAATTTCTTAGAAAATTTAGGAAAATCCGTTTTTCCGAGAATTGTAGGAAATTTCAGACCATTTTTTTCACTTCTGAAAGTGACTGTACTCTTAGTGGTAGAGGTTGGTTAAGATTGTAAGAATTTGGGAAGGACATTCATATAGTAGTTGTTTGGCGTGAGTTTGTCGCCGCGTTTAGTAGATCAAAAAATAGGAAAAAAATGATATTGTGCATAATTTTAAATTGATTGACTGAATAATGTTTATTTATTTATTTATTTACTCATTAACAGGTGCAAACTATCTGACGTTACAAAGGTAGATACATAGATTACATAGATAGAAATTATGCTAAGCAGTATAAAATGAATTATGATATTAATGAAAGTTGTATAGTCGCTTTTTCAATTCAATTTTAACACAATGAAAATCGATAATTGAGAAACAGGCATTATAATCTCTAAACATAGCCGACAAAGGTTCAAAATAACCGTAATTGGTTCTGTGATTATCTGCATAAAGAAAATTTAAAAGTTTAGAAAGATTAGGACAGTCTACGGCGCCAGTTACGATATCTTGCATGAACATAACACCAGCAACATCTCTACGTTTTAAAAGAGACGACAAACCCAGCTGTTTTAAACTGTCCTCATATGGAGGAAGATTGGAGGGGTCATTCCACGGTAATTGACGAAGAGCGACCCGTAAGAAACGTTTTTGCACCGCCTCGATTCGATTTATGTTCGTATTATAATGAGGCCTCCACACTATGGAAGCATATTCCAAAATTGGGCACAGAAGCACAAAATAAAATATTTAAACTGTGGGGGGCAGTGAAGACAACAGACCAACGTTTAACGAACCCCATCGTTGAGTTGGCTCGATTAATTATACTATCAATATGCCGCCCAAAGTCAAATTTATAATCGATCAACAGTCCAAGATCAACAACACTTTCAATTCGAGACAAGGGCCTGTCAAACATTTTGTAGAAGAACTCCACAACGGAGGATTTCCTGCAAAAAGAAATAAAATTACATTTGCTAATATTTAGTTTCAAATGGTTCTTGCAGCACCACTTCGCCAATATTAGAAGATCGTCCTGTAGGTATTGAGCATCATGAAGAGATTAGTTTTAAAGATCTTCAAATAATCTGCATATTGCAAAACGTGAGTGTTACGAAGTAAGGGAAACAAATCATTAATAAATATGACAAAGAGTAATGGCCCAAGGTGACTGCCCTGTGGAACTCCGGACAAAACAGAAATAGGGGCTGAATAATATAATAATAATATTTATTGACCAGTAAGAAAAAAAATACAAAAAGAAACCTATATTACTATGGGTTACAGTAGTAATCCCCGCTGAGGTAAACATAAGGTTTACTTGTACGCGGGGCTGGTACAAAGGCTTAATACTAATACCTAAGAAACTTACAACTAAAGCATACACTACTATGCTAAATATATTTCTGAATATTCAAAGAACAACAACGGTGGACAATGCTACTATAATGTTTATAAAATTTATAAGTTTATAACTTTATATATATTAGAATTTAATATATATTCGATTTAATCCAATTTTTAAGTTTTTTTTTTAATACTTGTTTCCTAGAAGATAACATTTTGAGATCGTTAAAGATTCTATCTAGTTGCCACAACATAGCTGTTTTTGTTGCTGACAGTTTTGGTAATTTTTGGCAGTGGAATGCTCCTATTTCTAGTGTTAGTATTCCGTAAATAGTAAAGAATTTCTAAATTATTATAATGATAAAATATTGCTTCAAAAGTAAATTGCTGTTCGATATTTAAAGGGTAATTGCTTATTACAAATTTATTTTTGCTGACTATTTTAAGCAGCCTAGTTTGGAGCCTTTGTAATAGATTTAAGTTATTTTTGTAGGCGCCTCCCCAAACAAGAATACCATAAGTTGCTATGCTATGGAAGAGGGCATAGTACAACATTGTTAGGATTTTAGTTTGCATATATCATGATAGTATAGATAGCGCGAATAATAGATATTTAGTCCTATTTATTATGCTTTCAATATGTTTATCCCATCTCATGTTATAGTCTATATTTAAACCCAGATATTTGCAGTTATCTACTCTTTTTAAATCCCTATTATCTATACGTACGTCAATATCTCTATGTACACTATCCCGATAGTTCCCAAAGGTCATGTAAACACTTCTATTGATGTTCAAAGATAATTTGTTGAAAGCCAACCAGCTGGTTACATGTTAGAGATATTTGTTCATGTTATTTTCTGCAAGAGCCCATGTTTTTTCCGTGGACAGGACCACAGTATCATCCGCGTATGCAATTAAGGTTTCAGTAGACATACTTTCAAGTAGATCATTTATGTATAATATGAAGAGTAATGGACCCAATATTGTTCCTTGTGGCACTCCGGTAGTTACTTTATGAAAATCACTGTATGTTTTATTTATTCTCACTTTTTGTTTACGGTTTGACAAATAGCTTTTAATAAGGTCAAGGGCACTCCCTCTTATTCCATAGCAATACATTTTATTTAAAAGTATTTTGTGATCAACTGTATCAAAAGCCTTGGCCAGATCTAAAAATGTTGCAATTATTGGTCTGCTTTTATCAAGATTATTGTAAATAATATTTGTGACATGATTAAGTGCATCATTGGTGCTTTTATTTCTCCTGAATCCAAACTGATTTTTAGTTAGTATTTTATGTTTAGTTACGAACTCATATAGCCTACTATGTATAATTTTTTCAAAGATTTTTGCTATATTTGATATCAAGGAGATAGGTCTGTAGTTGTTTGGAATGTTTTTACGTCCTGCCTTGAAAATAGGCACTACTTCCGCATTTTTTAGTGCGTCCGGCCAGATAGATTTTTCGATACATAGATTAAAAACATGAGTCAGTGGTGTAACTATGTGGTCAGATATTGTTTTGAGCACTTTTACATGTATTCCGTCAACTCCTCCGGCCTTGTCTTTCAATTTATTAATTATGTTCTTGATCTCTAGTATGTTAGTTGGTTTAATAAATATGGAAATGTTGTTAAATTTAGGAATTATGTTATTTGGTTCAGTTGGCAGTGTTATTTTTTCACTAAGTTTAGGGCCTACATTACAGAAGAAGTCATTGAAGGTATTAGCTATCTCTTTGGGATTCTCTATTTTTTTGTTTGTTTCACCAATAACGTATTCTATTTCACTACCTCTATTTACTTTTTTGCGTAGTTTGGAATTAACTAAATTCCACAATTGTCTTGGGTTACTTCTATTCTTTAGGTAATTTTTTTGTTCAAAGTTATTTTTTGCTTCTTTAATTATTTTGTCCAATATTTTATTGTAATTTTTGTATTTGGCTTCTAGTCGAGCATTTTCGGGTTCCCTCTTCCATGCTTTATATAGCTTCTCTTTTTTTTATACAAGAAATCATAACAGCATTTGTGATCCATATTTTTCTAGGCTTTAGCTTATTTTTGGTTTTGTTTAATTGACTATTGTACCTTGCTAATTGAATAAGCAGACGAAAATTTAACCTTGAAGGATCGGTTATTAAGATAGGATTGAACCCAAAGAACAAAATCTTTGGGAAAGCCAAGTCGAAGCAGTTTAAATACTTTACTAAAATCAGTGTAAACACAGTCGACGTGTTTAAGCTTTTCAATGTTTGTTAGACAGAAATTCGAAAATTCCACAAGGTTAGTCACAGTTGACCTATATTTCACAAAGCCATGTTGGTGCACCGACAATAGTCTTAAACAGTTTGGAATCGGTGCCAGTTTTGCAACAGGTCTGTAATTCTCAATTTGGTTCCTTTTTCCCTTTTTAAAAATGGGTATCACGTAAAATAATTTCCATTGGCGAGGAAAAACACTAGAACACAAAGACAAATTAAACAAAAAAGTAAGGGATCTAGCCAGTGCAGTACCACACTTACGCAGAACAACACCAGGAATGTTATCGGGTGAATCCGAGTAATCTTCGTCAATTTTATTTAGGTACTCTAAAACGGTACAGTCATCAAAATCAAAGTTATTTGTAAATGAAGGAAGACACGTCATATGATTAAAGTAATCTAGGTCTATATCACAGATGTCATCACAATAAGCATTTTTGAAATGCTTCGCGAAAAGGTCAGAAATAGCAGAAGGTTCCCTAGCAATTTCTTTGTCTAGAATTAAAATAGAAGGATAGTTATTGGTCTTCCGTTTGCTATTAACAAAGTCAAAAAATTGCTTAGGATTAGATTTAATGTTATGTTCTGGGCGAATCGTGTACTGGCGATATAACGTTATTGAATAATTATTAAATTATTTACGTAAGTCCGCATAAAAATGATAATCACCCCTCAAATTCGTACTACGGAATTTACGCCATGCATTGTTTCTGCGGTTCCTCAACGATCTCAACTCAGCGTCATACCACATCGGACTACTTAAGAAATTTTTCCTTTTGACTAGAGGAATAAACTGCTGAACTCCATTAAAAATAATTTCATAGAAATTACTTACAGCTTGTGCTTCATCAGGACCGTCGTAAACTGCGGACCAATTACTGTTTAACAAAAACGAATTAAGGGATACAAAGTCAGCCTTCCTAAAATTATTAAAAAAATCAAAAATTTTTTTATCGTCAGATGGCGGTTTACAAAAAGTCACTGAAGTTAGCAGCGCAGGATGATCGGCAGCCTCGTTAAAAATAATGTCACGGCAAGCATCCACGTGTGTAGTTGATGCATCGGAAGAAAAGAAAGTCCAGAAGGTGAAGCCGGGAATAAACAACCCCGCTGAGCTGATGCAAGCCCAAATAACACATGTTATCCACAAATTCTTGCTCTCCTAGCATTAGTAGCCATAAAAAAGTTGGAATCAGGCGAGTAGTCCCAGACAAGATGCGGCAGATTAAAATCGCCAAGAACAATTAAGTCGTCTTTATAAAAACACATATCGGACAAATGTTGAAAATTCCATAACAAGATCTGATAGCCCATCAATGGGCTATTTGGAGGTATATAGGCAGCGAAAATAAAAACACACTTGTTGCGCAGTTTAATCCTTACGAAAATAACTCAGGGCTAACGTCCGTCGAGTTACGTAATTCCACCAGAAGTGATAGGAACCTTGAAAGAACTGCGATCAAAACAACACCTCCAACCGGTGTGTTTAGCATATCGAGGTGACGGACGGTCACGACGATAAATATCGTAGGTATTATTGCAAACCTCAGCATCTAGTAACATATACCGCAGTGCAACCAAGTTAAGCAGATTATATCAAAGGCCTCTTCGCAAGAGGCCCGAAATAATGCACCAGCCTTAAGGTAGGCCCCCATAGAACACTTCACCGTCAACTTTGCAGCAGAAGAGAGAAATTTAGAGGAACCTTCAATAATTTCGTTGCAGCAGACCGTCGTGAGAGAGCAAACAGCGCGATTTCTCTCTTCTTCTGCAAAGTTGACGGTGAAGTGTTCTATGGGGGCCTGCCTTTAGTCCGTAATCCATTGACGTTCTGGTAATATATTAAAAATTCGTTTTGGATTTGGCAGACTGTCGATGGCCTTTCCGAAACCCCAATCAGGGAACAAAATCCTTTACCAAGGCACCAGGGGGCCAGACATTTGTTTCGCCCAATAGTCCAACCACATCCTCAGGCACGATTAGCCGAAAAGAAGTGAATGTCAGGTTCCCGGCCTGTCTGCGCTTCGCGGATAGATCCAAACATTTTATATGAGCGGCAGTATTCTCATCAAAACTCGTGTTTTGTGTTATCAAACGACATACGCTTTCACTGGTTGCAGATGGAGCGCAATTATTAGTTAGCAACAAGTTTTTTGTTTTGACGGAGGTACAGGCGCTCAGAATCGGTGCATCGGTAACAACCACAGCATGTGGCTGCTGGTAGCTGACGGCGGCCGCTGAAGGACGCCGATGAACTTGTGAAACTGCAGCTGGGCGGTGATGGGGGCCGCTATGTAGCGGCTCAGAGTTCAATTGAGTTAGCTTAGCGATTAATGGATCAATATTATCCAACTTATTCTCCAAGGAAGCCACTTGCGCCTTTAGTGAGGTGATCTCGGAAAGGATTGATGTTTTTAAATCCATCATCCTGGAAAGCAAGGTCACCTCCAAATTTTGCATCGACAATTGAGTCCCCGAAGATTTAGCAGCTGACTTGGGAGATATCAAAGAAGCACCAGATAAACTCACGCGCGAAGGCGGATTGTTTTGTGCTTTCGAATTATTTCTTGTGGTACAATTTGCCATAGCGGGCGCAAAATTAATAATTATTAATAAATAAAACAGGGCCGACCAGAAATCAAACCCGATATACCAAATAACACGCAGAGTAAAAATATCACAGTATATAACAAGTAATACAAGTCACAGTCTATGGTAGGTGTCATGTAAAATCACAGATCAGGTATGCAGTGCACTATTGTTGCTTGAAGTAATAACTAAAGGCACACATTATATGATTAACTATACGCAAAAACTAATTGCTTGTCTTGCCGGCAACAAAATTTAATGACCAGAACAGATCAGAGCTCGTCCGCACGCAACGACAATCACTGACAACTTGTTAAATCAATCACCCTGTAATTCTAAAACGGTTGGGAGTCAACCCCCCCCAAGGTGAGACCTATCACTCTACTCATTTCTGCAGGCGTAACAAAAAACGTATACAATGCACCGGCAAAAGAATCATGCTCGCTAGTCGTCGCATCAGCTACAGAATTCGGATTGCGTTAAAATGGTTTTCTGCCTTGTAGGCTTGTAGCTTTGCTTTGTATAGTGTCCACATTTTTATAAAAAAATAAATATAAAATATAAATAAAATATTTAAGATTCTCGCATTTCAACTGTGCATTAGTACTGTATGATGGTCGTCAGACATGTCGTGGAAGAAAGAAGAGAAATTTGTGTTGGAATATTATGTGGCCAAAAAAGTGACTTTTATCGTATTTGGAGAGCGTCCGACTTCCTCGGGCTAAACGCACTCAGGGAAGGGAATATGTTCAACCGCGTTGTTGATCAATCATCTGCCAGCTTTCTGCAAGATGTCGCTTTGTTTACTTTTGAGAAAACTTTATCCTTTCAAACGGCGAAAGAGCCCGGGCTACGGAGTCTAATGTAGACGTTCAATGTTTTCAAGGCATTAAACCTTAATGATGATAATTTTGTGTGGAATGTATGCAGGCAATGTGTCTCCGTGGACGGATAAGTTTGAGCGCACGGAAGTACTGGTTAAGTTGGTTTTGTGGCTGAAGGTCGTATCCCCGGGCATCAGGCCTGCCATCTCCAAGACCCCTCGAAGTTCGTCAGAGAAAGCTAACTTTCTAAGAAGTGAGTGGCCGGGGTTGAGGGGGATTTAATTGTTCCCAGGAAAATTTATTCCCCAAAATGATTGCGTGAGAGATTTACCAAGCGCGCTGCTCTGCATTGGCGGGCAACTTAAGCTCCCAGGCCACATTTACTTTAAACGAATTTTAAGTGACTACCAGGGTCGGGGATCCTTCATAAATTTCTATGGGAGGAAACTTTGTCGCAATTTTTTTTATGGGCGCGCTTTCGCTCAGTGTCGCATTGACTTTCTAGCAAGAATTTGGGGGTCTCTTCTGCCCGAAGGACAAGTCGTGTGCCGGGAGGTTGGAGTTGGTAATGCGATCGTTGAAGGGCTACATGATTTTCTCGTAATTTGCGCCGCCCTTTTCTTTTAATGTCTTAATTAATTTCGAGAGGAAATTAAAATCTCTGGCCTGGGGTGTGATGCCGCGAAATAATGTATAGGAGACGTGTTCTGCAAGAATACGTGTTCTGAAAACAGACACTGGGATTAATTTAATCGCAAAATTAGGGTGCTCCTAGCAAGGGGATTGTGGATTTAAACTGTTGTGTACTTGCCTTTCTTAAGCTTTCTTATGTGCACGTGTAATTATAATTTAATGGTAAGTATTAATTTAGTAAAAGATGATTCCTTATAATTTTTAATTTGTGTCGTAATTTAACACAAAGATGTTTTTTCTCATAGTCTACCTCCAAAAGGAAAAAGTAACATTTACTTTCCTTCGTGTGCTTGGCTGCGGTCCAATAATAATTGTAAAATCGAATATATTGTTTTCAATCGAAATTTCGGTTTAGCTTTTTGCAAAAACTTTCAATTTTTCCCTTAACCTTCCCTTTCTTTCTCTACACACGTGAGGTTTCATAACATTTGTAAATATGTTCAAAATATTATATTTGGAAAATTCACTTAGTTTGACATATTTTGATTATTCCTAAGGAAAAAACTGTAATAATAATCCCGAAAAAATATGACTATATATTTTCATTAAGTAAATTTCAATATTGTCGGTCTGTGGAAAGGACGCGCTGGCAGGTTATGAAGCGAATTTCCAAAAAAAATTTAAAAAACCGAGAAAATTGACTGGGAAACTAACTTTCCAAAAGGAAAGAGTGTATGTAGATCACGTTAAGGATTTGGGGTTTATCCAGAAATTGGATTTTAGGCAGAAATTCGACTACATCATTGGAAGGGAGCAATTCTGTCCTGGTATTTATTCGCCGTTGGTCTAAAGAGTTTCGAGATCCTTACGTTTTAAAGGCTTTGTATGTGGGGCTCGTCAGACCAATCCTTGAGTATTCTTGTGCTGTGTGGTCTCCGTACATACATACAACGAGAATTAAGTCGGCACGAAAGATATTTCTCCGTTTTGAGTTGAGGGATTTGCCTCTACGGAATCCCTTGGACTTACCGTGCTGTGAGAATAGATTAAAACTAATAAATTTGCAGACATTGGAACGTTAACATGAGATCTCTAAGGTTGTTTTTGCTCATTCATTGTTGACTGGGGAGATTGATTTCCACGAGCTCTTATTATCATTAAGAATTAATGTACCTACAAGGAACCTGACGAATTTCTACTCTTACAATGATCACTTTTATAATCTGGATTTTAATTTGAATGTGATTCAAATTAAAAGCAGGTTAAAATAATTACCTAAAATACTTTTATACTCTTTTTCATTGTGCACAGTCAGGGCTGTTGAATTGTGTAAATAAATAAATAAATTTAATGCACTCATATTAATTTTTTTCTGATATGAATTTCCTTGAATTTTTCAGAAGTTTTTTTGCAGTGGTACACAGAGGGTAATCAATTTACATACAAAATTAGATCATGCGTATTTTGGGATATTTTGCAGATATCACAACATAATAAATTCAATTTATTCACTTAAAATCCTAGCGGTGTGTTTGCGCCGTTTGCCTATCTTCTTCGCGGTGCTCAATTGGTTAACGTAGGGTCTGAAAATGGTAAATGAATAAAATGGTTAAGTTGCGCTGTAGTAACCCTTTCAGATTATATTTCTGAATGCAACGAATGCCAGGCATTGCCTTCGTTTGAATATTGTTCGTTCCGAATTACTTTTTCGGTAGTGTACTTGTGTAAACTTTCTAAGTCCCAGATCATAACTCTGGTATAGGGAGGTACATATGTCCAGGTAAATGTTCTGGTGAAACAAGTTGCAGAAAAATGTTAACATTGAACCGTTGAACATTTGGGGACCAGGGTGATATTCTACCAAATCGCACTTGACCGGTTTTATCCCTTAAATAGTACCACAGAGGCGCCAACCTAAACCCGGTGCTGAAATTGATTAAGAGTTGCGCTTTTAAAACTAGGGCAAGTCTCGTCTAGGCCAATTTCTCTGAATTACTATGTAGTGTTTTTTTCCGTCCCAGGGTCGAAAATAGTAGCAATGAAATGCTTGAAGACATTTTGGAATGGTTAGAATGCCTGAGGATATTTATGTTGTGTCCACAAGGACAAAAGAATTGTGAAATAATGTTTGCAAATATTTCACAATTCCCGAAGAAGAGCAATTCGCTTGATTACTTGGCATCAATTCAACTCCAAATAACTAACAAGAGAAGAGGCAGCAGTAGGAGTTTACGCTTGGCGGGCGACGAGGTGCGCTTATAACGTACTCCTGCAGTGAAATTCAATTTTGGGAAATGCTTTTCGCTCTTGTAAGTGTCGGAGAACGTTTGGTCTTGATACGATTTTCTTCTACGAAAAGGGGATACCGTCATTGTCTGCAGTTCGGGCGATTGTTTAAGTATTTTCTTTGGCCGACGTTTATTTATATACCTATGTACGTCCAAGGAAAATTTCTAGGCAATATATCCTGGTGGAACTCCTCGTCGTTATTTAACGCTAACATGTGGTCGGCTGGATATGGCCATAGGAAAGTCACCGCCGGAGGACAAACACAAATATCCACGACCCTAGAATTATATCAATGAAGTGTTTTCCGCGTTAGGGGGAAAATCGGTTGTTTTAAAAATGAGATCTTAGGGAAGTGCGGAAAACAACCGATGCGACTCACAGGGGCTTTATTAAATTGCATGTGCTCCAGAGCTATTTGTCAATAGCAAACGTAAAGGGGGTGTATTTGGTTGGTAGTCTGGCTGCCAATGGGAAATTTATAAGGATTCGGATTCGCAGGGGCTGGGCTACGTCATGCGGTGGCATCTGCAAGTTTAAAAATAAATTTTCATTTAAGGCTTTTGTTCCAAGATTTATTGCAACTGTAAATCTGTGGCTTGGTTATTTGTCGTCGTTTGCCAGCTCGTGATATTACGTTGTAATTCAAACAGCAGGATGGGAAGGTTTAGTCGTTTGGATTTGTTTTAATTTTCTTTCCAATTTGTTTGCAAATGAATAATTGTCTGTAAAATCGTTGTAATGTGTTTTAACCTTATAATGATATTGTGATGTAGTAGCAACTCATAAAACTCCGAATCCCATGACACGCCTTGCAAAATGAAGGAAACCCCAAAGAATATGTATTTATTAGTAAACACATTAGTTAATTTATCTAATAGATTCTGCTGCTGTTGAATAGATGTTCAGGCTTTATTTCGTGAAATAAGTAATAAAAAAAAAACATTCTAAATTAAATTTCGACAGTTTATAGTTGGTACCTACATTTCTCAAAACATATAAAAAAACTTTTTTTTAATAACTTATGAAATAAAATGGCGACTTGAGCGTTGCTTCATGAATGCATCGTTTTCTGCGTGCTCCACTGCGGAAGACAGAACCTCCATAGATCAACACCTAGAATAAAACAAAAATTCTCTCGTTATTTATGTAAGTTTTCCCAGTTACAAAATATCGATTTTTGAAATTTCCACATCACTTTGAATAAAAAATTGCATTTTTAACGAAATGAAAAAAAAGGCTTTAAATTATTTATAAAAACCGTAATTGTTAACCAATCGTAAAAATCGTGTGTGTTTCGCTCAGTGCGAAATCCATCTTAGAAGTCACACTTAAAATTTCAAGTCGATCGGATGGAAATTGGCCAAGGTATATTTTCCGTCGATTTTAAAAACGTACTGAGTGCACGTAACACCGCTGAAAGCGCTATTTAAATAAAATTTAAAAAACAATTATTTATTATTTTTTTATACTTGAAGAGATGCACAAAAAACTCTCGAAATTTCATTTTGATTGTTTTTTTTTAATTAATCTATACAACTTATAAGGAAAATTTTACTTTCCGGAGTGACAATAGTGTAACCCCTTAATAATAGAATTGATATGGCTCTAATTTCTGCTGTTCTTGTTTCTGAACAATTGAATCAGTTTTATTGAAGTTTCCGACGATTTTTCATTTCTTTTAACCAACAAAAATGCCCGAGACATATCTTTTAGAAATCTAAGCTCTTCGCTTCCTTACTTCGAGTTCCAGGCGAAGAGCGGAAGAATTCTTAAGTTCTTAATCGACAACTTTGTTCAACCTCACTATGTTATTAATCCAATCCCCAATGATAAACAGTTTTTGGCAAATTCCATTGCCGGAAATGTCGAAATTACTCACTATGCAAACCTTGATATATTCGGTCGCTCAACCCTAGGTTGAGAATTGTTTCATTATCTACATGATTTTTGCTACCGAAGTACACATAATCATATTTTCAGAATTTTTTTTTCGCAAAATGGCAGTTGTTTGAAAAAAAAACGTTTTTTTTCGAGGAAAAAACTCAAACTAAATGACATAACTTTTTTTCCTGATATAAAATAGCTATAATCGTTTGTACTTCGTTAGATAATTTAATAATAAAGGTCCAGTTAAAATTTGAAGTCAATCGGATTAAAACTGTTCGAGTTAAATTAAGTTGGTAATAACCCCTTAATAAACTTTAGTTTGATTTTTCTCTTCCATTTGGCCGGTGACATGTATTTTTTTTTGTAATTGATTTATATGATGCTAAACTATCATCTAGCGAAATTTGAAGTAATTCTCCCGTTTTTTTAGTTTTCGATCCAGCCTCCTTAAGGCCGTAGTGAGCGAGGAAATATCCAAATTACTAAAAGACGGTATAATGCAACCTTCACGATCATCCTACAATGCACCGGTATGGGTGGTACCAATGGGATTCCTCAGCCGCAAAGAAATATAGATTAGTAATAGATTACAAAAATTAAATACTGTAACTATTCCGGATAGATATCCTATACCGGAAATAAATGAAGTATTGTCCAACCTAGTGACGCGGCCGTTGCGGTTCTTTTCACCTTGGTTGGATTGGGAACTTTGTGAGTCCTGGTAGGTGGTTTTCCCGGCTTTGGTGGTAGTCACCACAATTTAATTTAAATCGCGGTTGTCCTATCTTGTACCTTCTAATGATTCCGAGTGTGAAGGAAGAGGGTAAAAAATTATCAGTAGCGTTAGGTAAAACCAGATTTGGCACTTTATCGTTTTCGCACCTTGAAATCGGTGTAGAGTTCTACGGGGAAAATCAAGTAGTTTTGAAGTGAGAAGTAGTGATTGTTTTTAATAAAAAAGTCAGTTCAATTTTGGAATTTGTAAAAATTAGTCGGAAAATAATTGTGAGAACCTTGAGAATGTGTTTATGAAATCGGTAGAGTTTTAAATAAATAAAATATATAACCATTTAAATTGTTGGTTTGTTGTGACTTCGTGCGATATAATTTCTTCTCGCATACGACATCTATATTCGTGTGCCTAAACCAAGATGAGCCGCAAGCAGAAGAAGGGTTATTAAAAACCCATACGAAGATACCCCCACACTAGTCAGCAGCAAACTTTTTACGGTGCTTGATTTAAAAAGCGGATTTCACCAAATCCCCTTACTACAATGCGATATTGAGAAAACTGCATTCTCCGTGAATAACGGAAAATACGAATTTGCTCGCCTCCCATTTGGGTTGAATAATGCTCCCTTAATCTTCCAAAGGACATTGGACGATATATTGAGAGAGCACATCCGTATGAGGTATTACCTATTACGTCTATATAGACAATATTATTATTTTCGGCAAAAACGAGCAGGAACATTAAGAAAATATAGAGCTCGTGTTTGAAACACTAGAGCAAGCTAATATGAAGGTTCAAGCAGAAAACGGAATGCGAATTCCTTAAAGAAACGGTAGAATTTTTAGGTGTCATAATATCTAGAGAGGTATAACCACTAATCCGAAAAAGGTGGAAGCTATTATATAAGAAATTTCCCTACGCCTAGAACACTTAAGGACCTGCGTTCCTTTCTGGGTATAGCTGGATATTACTGTAGATTTATACGCGATTATGCGAAGATTGCAAATCCCTCGACGGCACTTCTGAGAAGCGAAAAGGGAAGAGTATCGAAAAATATGTCTAACAAAATAAAAATACATTTAGATGAAGATGCACTCGAAGCACTTGCTAAAATAAAGATGTCTCTTACGTCGCGGGATGTCATGCTATCATACCCCGACTTCAACAAAGAGTTCGAATTGACTACGGATGCATCGCAATATGACATTGGCGATGGCTTAGCGCAAGACGGTAAACCAATTACTTTCCTTTCCAGAACGCTAAGCAAAAGGGAGGATATGTTTGGGTTTAATTTATTAATTGTTTTTCTTTCCTCAATGACAATTAGTGTGTGTATGTACATATGGGCGGGAGTATGCATGTGTGTATATTCGTGTTTCTGGGTACCCATGGTGTTGCTTTCTACCTAGATGTCACCATCCCTAATTCGATTAGATATAAAAAAATAAAGCAATCAACTGAGTTATGTTAAGTGTCATGTCCGTGGAAAATTTTCATCGAGAACTTGACCTACGGCATCTTTCAATTCCACGGAAAACCGGTTTCTATGTAAAAGGTGTGGGGTATTGACGCCGTAATGCGCAAAAGGTTACGCAATTAACTGGTAACAGGGAGATACTAGTCAAAATTATTTATTTCCAGCAGCCAGCAGGCAAACGTGCAGAGAACGTTTCAAATATTTGAAATATGAACATACAGTCCCAAGAGTCAGTTGCTCCAGGCGATATATCTCGGCAGTTTTTTTTTCGTTATCGTTTGAGTTCTGCGGCGCTATGTCATGTCACTGCATGGCCCCATTGCTGTCTTGATTTGGTTCTCCTTGAAGCTTCACAATTCCTTCCCAAAAGCCTGGGGTGAACCCAAGAATAAACAAACACTTTGTTTTCAGAGACAAGAATTTCACATGCACCTTTTATGCCAGCACAGCCTTTTTGGTACATGGGACTAATTTTAACGTATAGCGTTCTCTGACTTGAAACGCGGCTCGTGAAACCTATGCCAGGCATGTTTCTCGCGCCGCCGGTCGTATGCTTCAGTTAACACTCAGCAGGAGTTTTCACATCCTTTGGCACAATTCACATGTTTATGATGCATAAAAAATTCCCAACTGAACCGAAAAGGAAGTGATGTATCCTGATATTCAACTCAGCCAAGGCGTCCCACCGGGGCATTCCGGCTGCGTATGGTGGCAGCATTATTATCGGGTGTTGACGACAAATAGATTTGACGACGTAAAGTGGAAATGAGTATCTGCGAAACAGCCTAATATCTTTGCCGAGGAAAGGTTCGAAAATATGCAAGATCCGGTGAACTGTTAAGCCGTACAAAGATATACAATGTATACTCGTACGTACATATGGAGTGGAATGGATGTATTGAAGATGGCCTCTCATGACAGTCGAAATGTCTCGGGTTGAGATGTTTGCTTTGGCGACTCTGATTTGGCAATTGACTCGTAAAAAAACCAGCGAGTTTTAACAAATCGCATATAGATTTCCTCAGTGTTTATTATTAATTTACTTCTTCCATAAACCAAATCTGTAGTAAAATAAAATCGAAAGTACCTTGAAAGGCATTTACTCAATATGTTGATATACATACATACATTGATGTCGGTCGCGTGGGGTCTTTAAAAGCGCATATTTTAGGAAAATGTTGCCATATTCAAAAGTAATTAATCAAATGCGGTGAGTGTTTATTAACCTTCATAAAACATTCCGAAGCAAAGATAGCTGTTTCTTCTGATGTTACGACATTCACCAGCCAGGGAAGGAAAAAGTTCAAAAACGGATTTGAAGCGTACTCGAACCGCGGACTCAGGCGTGGAAGTCCGTGTGTTTCTCACTGAAGATTTGAAGGTTTTTGGCATGGTCTCCCTAGAAATGGAGCAAACTTGCTACAGAGTGGTTCTTATTTAAAATTTCATATTCACGCCCGCCAATCTAGAAGCAGGGGGTGGGAGACTAATTTTAGCACTAATGTATTTCCCCCGCGGAATGATTGAATTTTTATAATGCACATTTTTTCGTAGTCTTTATTATTTGAGATATTTGAAAGTTGTAGGTTAAAAAAATCACTATATAACTATATGAATACCAGCAACAGAATGAATTATGGAACGTTAAAAGTGAAAAAATTAAAAAAACAAACAATTAACGATAACAGCCTGGAAAAAATAAGTATATGAATTCAAAGGCATAGACGAAAAAGCAAAGATAGATAGAGTGAACTAAAGCGTTAGAGTTTATTTTTCTCACGGTAGACATCAATAATCTCTGTACACAGCACAAACTCTAGCCCACATGTCTCCATTTTACCTGCACGAGCGTCTGCATAGCAAATAAAATTTTGCAAACTGACCAAATATAAAGTTAGGAAGCACAGGAACAAAACATGTAAAAATCTGTGTTTTGTATGAGAAAGCTACATAGGGATATCATTCTATCTTTTTCATATGCATCAGGAAAGTATCAGTATACGACACATCAGTAAAATTCTGAATGAGTAAGAAAGACAAAAAATCTGCACAAATTGAGACCCAACTTAGAGTTGCCAGAGAAGAATATTCTTGTATTAGAAACTTTTATATTAGGATTATTAATGCTTTTGTACTTGTATTGATAAATTGCGGGAATTTAAACATTTTTACCCCCGGACTCACCGACCTACAATTTGCCACAACACATTTCCAAGAAAGGACTGCTAACTTATTTTCAATCAACTTTGCTTCTTTTCTCAATAATGAATGATGATTGATCAATATGAAATTTTAAGTAAACATTAGCAAACCCTAAAATCTTCAATCAAACTGAGAATAAAAGCAAGCAATCACGTGCTGCTCAAATAGCATGCTATTTATAACAACAACCATGGAAAAAAACAGCAACAACATGGGAAATCTATCTATTTGATTGGTTGAAATTAAAAAGCGGGAAAATTAAATGAGAATGAAAGATCTTGCTTCGCTCTCAGATCTTGGCTTTCACATATTTGTAAGTGTTTCCATCGCATTCCATCCTTTATAACTTTCCGCAGGGCTTTTTTGTTTCTTGCCAGGTATGGGGCGTTGATGCTGCGTTCATACACCTAGTGAACAACTTTCTCTCCTCCCGGTCACTTCAAGTTCGGGTTAACGGTTATTGCTCATCAGTTAAATCACTAGAGAACGCCCTTCCCCAAGGGTCACCTTTTTCCACGTCCCTTTTTAATACTTACCTTGCTTCAATCTTACCCAAACTCCAAGCCATTAACAATCTAGAAATATACATATACGCTGACAACTTACTACTAACAACTACGAGTACTGACCCGGCGGAGGTACTTCGTAGGGCTCAGTTAGAGATGGATGTATGGTCTCTCCATACGGGTACCATTATCCGAGTGTAAAACCACGAAATCATTAATTTTTCCCGGAAGAGACTGCCAGCGAAACGCGTCCTAGAAATAAGGAACCAACAATTGATGTTCTTAAAATCCTCGGGCTGGAATTCACCACCAAATTAGACTGGACGACTCACTCTAAAAAGGTCGCAATAAAAGTGGGCAAAGTCAACAATTTGATAAGGGCTATCTCAGTTCGGTGAAAAGGTACTCCGCTTCCATGCGTCGCTTCACATTGCCAAGACGTCATACAGGGATGCACCAACTATGCCTTAACAGTCTTTGCGAATACAACTGCGATGATGTAGATGTAGATTGTCATGAGCCGGGTAGATAAACCCTGCACTTAGACTAAAGGTCCATTGTACAAACCTCGAGAAGAGAGACCGACATCTGAGTTAATCTCGGTGCCCAGATTGAGCCGTTAGACGACCAGTTCTTCTAACAAAGCTCAAGATGGTGGGCAGCGTGAGTTTGTGTAGATCGTTTGGATCTACATGGTAGTTCCCGAATAGAGCGGTTCTGGCTCTGTTGTAGAACGGACATGCACACAGAAAGTGAGCAATAGTCTCGTCCTCCAACTCGCATCCGCAAAGCCGCGAATCCGCTATTCGTAAAGTATGAAGATGCTTGTTCAGCCTGCAATGGCCAGTAATGATGGCCATTGCTAGGCTCAACTGGCATCTACTAAGATTGAGTAAACGTCTACTGAGGCCAAGGTCGACCCGATGCAAGAACATCTTAGACTGTCTACAATCCGATCTAGCGGCCCACCTCTCATTGTGCTCCGAGAGGACCCAATCCTCCATCGAGCGACTGATGAGAGATGGTGCAACACCCACATAGGGTTCTGGTCCTATAAAGGAAGAGCAGGCCCCTTCTTTCGCCAACCTGTCCGCAGTCTCATTACCTGCTATATTACAGTGGCCAGGGACCCAGATTATTGAGACTTGATTAGAGGTCGCAATAAGATCAAGCGAGTGACGACACTCACTGAGAAGTTTAGACGAAACTAAGTACGAGTCAAGTGCTTTCAGAGCAGCTTGACTGTCGGAGAAAATAAAAATGCTTTTCCCACTCAGTTTCCTCTTCAAAATCTCTTGTGCACAGATCAGGATGCCAAGAACTTCCGCCTGGAAAACGGAGACGAACCTGCCTAGCGAGCGGGAGATGCACACGTCATCATTCAGACCGTACACTCCGACTCCAGCCAGACCCTCTGCGAGGGATCCGTCCGTGAACCACGCAGAGCCTGCATCCGACACTGTGTTGACGAGATGGTCCTCATCCCACTCCGTTCTGGAGGGAATGGACACAACATACCTTTTATATAGGCTGAGATGGGGCGTTACATAATCCGAGATCATTTGGACGCAACTGTTGGTATGTAACGATCTGTCCCAGATCTTGGAGTGCCCTATCAGCCGATGGTTGGGTCCCCAGAGATTATTTTGAACAAGGCGCAGGGCCGAATTCATCGCTTCTTTTTGCACGATGATATCGAGCGGAGCCAGGGAGAGAGCCAACTCAATAGCTGCAGTTGGAGAAGATCTCATTGCCCCTGTGATGGCTAAGCAGGCCAATCTTTCTACCTTAGATAATGTACCTTTGATGGTGCTTAGATTTGTCTTTTCCCACCAGACCAACGCCCTGTAACAGCGACTCGGCCTGATGACAGCAATATACATCCAGTGGATGATTTTTGGACTAATGCCCCAAGTACGACCGAACGCTCTTCTGCACTGCCAAAAGGTCGAGATGGCCTTTTGTGTTTTGCAGCCCAGGTGTAGCTTCCAGTCCAGCTTGATGTCCAGGATCACTCCTAGGTATTTTACGCTTTTTGCGTAGATAATCTCTCTGTCAAATATTCTCATTTGTCTGAGACCCTCCAGCTTCCTTCTATTAGAGAAGAGTAGAGCAGAGGTCTTGTCAGCGTTAACTGACAAGTTCCTGTCCCTGCACCACCTCTCCACTATTCGCAAGGCCTGCTGCTGGAGATCGCAGAGAGTACTGAGGAATTTGCCTCTGCACAGTATCACTATGTCATCCGCATAGGCTACTGTGAAGTGGCCCCTCCGGTCCAGTAACCTGATGAGGCCATCAACCACCATGCACCACAGGAGAGGGGACAGAATACCACCTTGCGGACAGCCCCTACCTACCCTCCTGACCGCTGTGTGGGAACCTACCTCAGTGGATACAATACGGCTTTGCAGCATATTGATAATCCACCTGGTTACGGTTTGGTTTACACCATGCTTCTGCAAGGCACAGGCCATTGCAGAGAAGCTGGTGTTGTCGAACGCTCCCTCGATGTCCAAAAAGACACCGAGGGCCGCTTCTTTATCTTGAAAAACCCTTTCGATGTAGGAGATTGTATGATGGAGGGCCGAATCAGTAGATCTCCCTCTCTGATAGGCGTGCTGCGCTACGTGCAGCGGGAATGCCTTCAGATTGTTCGACCTAATGAAAGAGTCCAGCATCTTCTCCAGCTCGTGAGTGAAATCGGCCGGAAGGATTTGGCAGCCTTGTAGTTACACCTCCCAGGTTTTGGTATGAATATTACCCTGGAAAGGCGCCAGCTACAAGGAATATACCCGAAAGCCAAGACCGCTCTGAAGATTGTGGTCAGATGATCCTGAATCAAGGAGAATGCCTCTTGCAGCATGACCGGGGAGATGCCATCTCTACCCGGGCTCTTAAAAGGCGAGAAAGAAAAGACCGCCCATTTAAGAAGATCCCTGTCTATAACAGACCTGGCGACAGCCCAGTCCGAATCATCCGGATTGTGCTGTACAGCCGCTATGTTGTCTTCTAGTACCGGCTCACAACCAGGAAAGTGGGTTTCCAACAGATGAGACGCAACAGAAGGGTCATCATCGATGAAATCACCACAGGGTAGCTGGAGTGAACCCAGCTGGACGGCCTTGTCTTTTTTGAGAATCTTCTGGATTCTCGTGGTGTCTCTCATCCCTTCAAGGTCTGAGCAGAATTTTTTCCAAGAAAGTAGCTTGGCAGATTTCACCTCTTTCTTGTAGGCCCTCTGTTTCTCTCGGAAGAGTTCCCATTCGGGTACAGAGTTGAGGTTTTTAGCTCGGTTATGTTGCTTTCTAACTCCTTTTCTAAGCAACATAAGCCTGTGATTCCACCAGGGGCATTTGCCCTTGGAGCTGGGGGTGGTAAGTGGGCATGCCTCTTCGAAACTAGAGGTAATAGCCCTCCCTATTACCCTAATCGACAGATTGATGAAAATAGTTTGGTTTTTCGGTGGGTGCCGACAAAATTGAAACGGCTGTGGAAGAAAAGTGTATGCATGAATTAGAATAATTTTGTCACCAAGCGATAGCTAAGGAAGCAGAGTAATCTGTATATGTAAAAATGAATAACTATTTCCCTTGGTCACGCCATCACGCGTGAACGGCTGGACCGATTTCGCTAATTGAAGGGATTTCCTTAAAAATCCGCACTAGGGAATTTTCGGGATCACAGATTTCGAATCTGTTATTCAAATTTCCAAATATGAGACCACCCCCCACCCTGCTGGCAGATATAGGAGAGGGGGTGCAATAAGGAGGTGGTGTAAAATGAGGAAAACTACATTTAATAATACTTTACAGTTAACAGTTAAAAAAGTATTAGGAATAGGTGAAAGTGATGTATGGGGTGTATTGTGTACGAATTTATGGTTGATGTAATGAGACCACCCCCACCCCGCTGGGTCACATAGGAGAGGCGGTTGTGCAGTAGAGAGGCGTTGTAAAATTAAGGAGTACAAATTTAATAGTATCCCGGAAACTCCGGGTTCGGGCAAGCTAGTGGAATATAAATAAAAATTTAATTTGAATTAGAATAATAGTTAATGAATTTTGGAATATAATTGTTTAAAATGGAATTTGTAGCGTAAGTAGTATTTCAAAATTGTATTTATAGCCATTGAATTTTGCCTGAGTTATATCAATATGTTATTGTACAGCCTTTTGTAAAGTTTATCTTGTAATCATGTGTTAGGATCAGTGCCATATGGGCCCCGCTCCCGAGAGCACGTAAATTGTTTTACAGTGTGGATTTATCCTCCCTGTAATGATATAAATAAATAAATAAATAAATAAAGTTTCTTAGAGTATTTCGATTTTTGTTTCTTGTTATATATTATCTCTTTCCTTTTATCCCTTTAAGAAAATGGCTTAATGGAAATGTGTACGTTTGTAGCGAAAGACTTGTTATGCACATGTTATATACACTACCCCAATTCAGATGGAGTATAGATAACTGGAGTTGGTTAGGGTATAGCGATCTGCTTTGTTACGGTGCGATCTCGGGCTTGCCGCGAGTTGGGCTCGCCGGAGTCCGGGGTCGGTGTGAAGGAGCACATACGGAAGGAAAACACAGCGGTTTGACTTAAAGAGCCTTATATTCTTCGTATCCTAACGCTTACAATTCTACGGCCTTGAGACTACGGCTGCTGGCACGTCTGCTATTACGGCTGCTGGTACGGCTGGCGTTACGGCTGGTGAGTACGGCTGCTAGCACGGCTGCTGGTACGGCTGCTAGTACGGCGGCTGGTATGGCTGGTGATACGGCTGGCGAGTACGGCTACTGGTGCGTGTCCCCTGATCTTGGGGACAGCGATTTGGCTTTGCCAGCTGCTGGTCCGGTCCATGCCGACCGACTGCGCGCCTATGGCTGGTCCGGTGTTCGCCGGTCGACTGTCGCGCCAAGGCAGGGCCTCCCGGGGCTTTATAGGCGGCGGTGTCCCGTAATGCGAGCCCACGGGGCTCGTAACAGCTTTCCTAGTTGCTGATGGGATTTGTGTTGAGATTTCCGGCACAAGGGCACCGGATTATTATCGTTATTATATCACATGGGCGGCTCCCACATGACCCAAGACCAAGTTCAGTGGGGGTCCGATCGATGTATTGCAGCGAAAAAGAAGGAACACTAGGTCACTTTAATCACTTCTTTATTTCCAACTTCTACTTCTGTTACAAGTTTCCCACTTAAGAACTAATAACGATTCTTAGTTAAGTTACTTAATCCGCCTACGACTTATACTTCTTCTTTCGGCTCAATGTTTACTTGATAGGTCTTACTTCGACCTTAGTCCAAATCCAACTCAATTCAAATGTTCTTGCCCAGACTTAGCGTCAGCTCCCAAATTCAAGAACTGTGGTGGAACCAAATACTCCCCCCGCCAGATTGATTGGTCAAAACCAATCAGATATGCTTATGAATTTCTCTTTGATTCCCAATTGAGCTATCGAGTACCTCCCTTCAGTGGTATTTACGCCCACGCTTCATTCCTTTCCCTTGTTGACGACATGCATTGACACACGCCCTCGTTTAGGGTCAGTCGTCATGATGTGAAATAATAGATTATTTCCATGACTGTAGCGAATATGCGCTTCAGCACTAATTGACTGTTTGTCAAGTTATTGTTCTGGGCACTTAAGTACCCTTAAGCAGTATTTAATTCGTTTGAGCAAATTATTGCATAAGGGTGATATTTTCGTAATATTACGAATGCCTAATATTTATCTCCTCAACTTCTTCGTCATGTGGCTTATCTTTAACATACGTCACATGCCGGTATGTAACACACACCAGGTTTTATAACTTGGTACGATAGTGTATGGGCCGCTTTACGTGCCAAAAGAATCGGAAATTAGTGACAGAACAAGGAACCTCACACTTTATATTTAAAAATATATCAACCAGTGCTGAAGCACGCAAATTTCCTTAAAAGAAGATCACAAGCCGATCAGGTGCTAAGCAGAACCCAACACAGTTGACTCTTTGGCGGCTAGCATTTTTAGTTCTTCGAACCAGATGCCGAGATATTGGATAATGATATTGCAGACAAGCAAAAAAACCTTTTTTTATTCTTCGTCATTATAAGTACATGAGCAAATACACGTTACCACTTCCATATGAGGTGCCCCTAAATTATATACTTTTGAGAGCGTGCTTCGAAACAATTTGTAAAAGGTAAATCATTTCAGCAAGTAGATAATATGTTAAAGGTAAATAACCAGTCAGTTGACATTTTCAATATTGCAAAAGTACTAATAATGAATAATGTACAGCACCAGGGTCTTCATGGCCCCAAGAACGTGGCAGGTAATGTCGATAATATTTTGCTCGAGGTACCTCCGCTACGGCGAAAGTTTCATCCTACTGGATGAAATGGACGCTAAACTAAATGCTTCGGATATCGAGGGGACATACTCGATAAATACCCGCAATCCTGGGTGTGCCCATAGGATGAATGGCACTGCGTTAGTGTGTCTTTTAACGATGGACTCTGAACAACTGGCGACCTTCAGATTAAATTTAGTCTTCCTGTGGCATGCGGAGCTCTGTTACAGGCGACCACCCTCTCCCTAGCCATTCGTGTATTGTTGATATCCTTATTAAACCCAATCGTGGAGGTGCACCTGCACTGGGGAAAGTGGCAAACTTAAGTCCCACAAATACCGTTGAATCTATGAGGATCTCCTCTCGGGAAGAGGAGAAGCTCCTGAGATCACCAGAACCTAACCAGACCGCATCGGCCAATGTGACACTTGTTCCCAAACACCGCAGGTCCAGATTATCTTGTGGAGCTGAAAAGCGGTACAAATTACTCTTGCAACATGGCCACAAAGGGCAAGAGTCTAAGGAGTTAACTCGGAAGTCAATGGAGAAGAAGAAGGAAAAAAGCCTGAAAAGGATTCGTTGCAACGACTCCTCATCAGGTGGAGTTCAACCCAGCCTCAAAAGACCCAAGGTGGAAAAAGAGAAGACCGAAAGGCAAATTTCTTGCGTGGCCCCCAAACTACTTTCAGACTGTCATCATTTTGAGGATTACTGCCGAGGAACGAGACCCCGTGAAGCCGAAGTTTCTGGACATTGCAGCTCGACCGGTCGGGATGGTTCTCACTTGCTCCATTCGAGCACAGCAATGTGGCTGCAAGGGACAATTGGGAACGCCATGGAAGAGAGCCGATTCTGTTGTAGAGGAAGGCAAAATTCCTCCCCCTCAAATTATGATTGCGTACTACCTGCAAAGCTCGAAAGACCCTCATCCTCGATCTGATCGCGGGCCAGCATAAGGAGCTGAATGGGGAGCTGAATGTGGCCGAGTGGATCGTGTTCCGCAAGGTGCAAAGACCTTCCTCGGTTGCTGAGCTGAATCTTTCAATTTCATCGGTGCAAAATGTAAGAAGCCTGGATATGTGGTCAGCTAGAAGTTTGACAGGGTCCAACTCAGAATAAAGGGAAGCAAGGACCAAAAGTCATCCCGCCCAACCCAAGCTGCGACCGAGTCACCCCGAGCCCCCAACCAATAACCAAGAACCCCCAAAAACCACCAGAGGATCAGAGCGTTGCCGAAAATGGCTCTATCTTGGGTAAGTTTTTGGATAACTTCGAACGTCGTTTTTCGTAGAAAACAACCATAAAAACTTGGAAAATCCATCGATAACCGCAAGAATATACTTATAGCCTTTCTTCGTTCTTCGTTTGCGTCATTGGTCCCAAGTTGTCTATATGAAGTTTCCAAAAGGACGGTTCCCTTTGGGATCGGGTGCAGGAAGCTTTCTTTTCGATCCCTTTTAGATGCCAATATGCAAGAAATGCAACAGCTAACAAAGTCCTCTAATTTCTTTTTCAATTTTTGAATGCAGTATTTCTGTGAGATCGTGTGGACCATTTTCTTTACTCCGAAATGTCGCTTCTCATGTTCAGATTTAATCACATGCTTTGCATTCCTCTGGGGACGACCAGTAATTTAAGGCCATTGTCGTGTTTAAACATCACTCCACCTTCTAAAGCGTAATTTTCGTACTTATCGTGCTTCAAAATTTCGACAATGGCTCTTATGGTGCGGTCTTTTCTTTAGACAGCTTGGACTTTTATTAAAAGGTTACCATCTATCGTTAGCACAGTGACGGGATTCTTACTCCAAGTTTATGCTCCAGCACGTAATCTAACTCGCATAGGAGCATTGCCCATCGAGCTACTTTAGGTGAAACTTCATTTTTCTCCATTGTATACAGGGTGTGAACTCGAGTCAATAGATGATTGCTGTAGGAATATGGCACCGTATCCCGCTTTACTCGCATCGGAGTTCAACTCTGTATTAGCGGCATGGGGGGTCATAGATCCGCAAAACAGGTCTTTGGCATAACCTTCGTTTCAGTACCTCAAATGCTTCCTTTAGCTTGAGCTCAAAATCTAATTTCGGATCTTTTCTGGGCAGGTCAGATAACGCACGTGCTATTATGGCATAATCTTCCACAAATTTCCGGAAGTAGTCGATAAGACCCAGAAAGCTTTGTATTCCCTCTGTATTCGTGGCCTGCGGAAAATGTTCTACTGTCGTAACCTTATCTTTACCAGGGGCTACCTCGCCATTTTCTATTTCGTAACCCAGATATGAGATAGTATTCTTGAGAAATGTACACTTGGTCCATTTACTATCAAGACTATTCTGGTCAGCAATATTTATGACGTGTTTCAAGACACTCAGTGCTTTTTCTTCCGTTACTGTTGGAATAATTATGTCGTCAATATACACGAACATTTTGCCCGTTCTGATTAAGGGCGAAAAAACTATACTGATAAAATTTTAAAATTGGGTTGACGAAATAACCAAGCTAAAAGGTGCCCTTGTAAATTCATACTGTCCTCTAGGCGTCACAAATGACGTGTACTTGCATAACGCTTCTTCGATGCTCATGGGAAAAAACCCCATATCTTAGATCCAGTGTGGTAAATCTCGGGTTTTTGCCAGCCAATCAATCTGATCTTCTATCATCGGTAGGGGGAAATGGTCTCTGACTGCTACCTTATTAAGTTGTCGGTAGTCAACACAAAATCTTGTAGATCTATCCTTTTGGTTTACGAGGGCGATGGGACTGCTAAACTCTGAGTTACTTTCCGTAATCACTCCTTCTTGCAGCCATTCTTCAATCTGGTTGTCCACCAATCTAATCTCCATTTGTGAAAGTCGACGCGGCCTCTGCTGAAAAGTAGTTTCATCCTTGAGTATTATCCCCATCTCGATTGTACAAGACCCATGTTTCTTAGTTGGGTTTAACCATTTCCATAACTAGTTCCTTGTACTTATTGCTGGACAAAGGGGCAACATGCAGGTCTTTGCCCTCCTCAAGGTCAAAGCAGGTGTATTCACTTAAGGGCTATGGTATAGGCTCGAGCGATATGCAGTCGGGGGTTACTGTTAGCTTTGTCCTATTCAGTAATGTTTTACCGACAATGATGTCATTCGGTAAAATGTTCCCGGCTACAACGTGTAGCTTTTCTGCTATTACTAAGTCATCAATAGATACTCCTGTCACAAAGCAACCTTTGGTACGAATTTTATCCGACCCATGAACCACCACTCACTGCCTGTGTCTATAAAAGCGTTGAATTCCATATTTCCAATTAGAATAAGTTTCAACATATTTCCTTGTAATAGTTCTATGCTTATAAAAGCAACGTCCTTCTTGGGTTCTGCACCATTTTTTAGGAAATTTTTTACTCTTGTGCCCGAAAGAGTTACACGTAAAGCACTTGTTATCGACCGGCTTTTTTGGACAGTTTATCGCTATTTGGTCCTTAACACCGCAAGCGTACCATCTCGTCTTACTTGTTACCTCGAGGTCCGCCCTCTTTTTTGCAGAATCTGGTTTACCATATAATTAGGGCTAGGACTCTTCTTGATGTGTCCGCAGACCTTCGAAAATATGCGGATTTGTTCTTTAAACTCTGGTACGTCACTTACCCCATATAGAACTAGCTTGAAAGTTTCGTCCTCTTCTATCCTCTCCGTTACCTTCAATGCCCATGTCGCCCTTCGTAGTGCTCGACAAAAGCCCTATTTTTGTATGCCCATTACGCTAATTCGGACTTATATCACGAAATTTATTTCACCAATTAAACGCCAAAACTCAATTTGTTCCCAATAAAGTAATTAACTTTTGATTGTCTTTGGGGTTTGTAAATTTGAATTGTTTGATCCGGCCAGGAACAAATCAGAGAAGCATAAGCTCAAAATCTGGTTACGTTATCCTACCGTAACGGTACTACTTTTTTGCTGCGATTTCCTCGCCTAACCCGTGCGCGAGTTATTACAAAGTCTTGCAGCTTACCTGGTATTTTCCGTCTTACTTGAAATGCCCCTGTACTCTACCCAGATATTACTCTCCACTGTCATCGCCTACTCAATCCCTCTCGGTAGCTTCGTGGTAACCTCCTAATTCTTCGGGGTACTCTGCGTCTTTTTTTTTAGAGTCCTGATCGAAAATGCACTCCCACGCTGCAGCCACTGAGCAAGCCGCGTGGCCAACCTTTTCGTCAAATCCCGGTTGAGCCCCCAGAAATTGTGTGGGATCTTTGATTCGGGTAATCGTGCGTATATTGCGTATAATTGTATTTACTACTTTCTACTTTCATTCAAGTAAACTTCAGCACAAGTTGGCAGGAGGAGTCTCGAAAAAAAGGGCACCGAACGTCGTTGTCTTCTTTCTTCTGTGTTCTCCTTGTGTCTTCTGCGTCGGCAAGGTCTCCGCATGCTCGGAGTCGTTCGAGTGGGATTCGCGTGTAACAGGCCTCATTCGGTGATGTGTGAAATGTGAACACATACATATACCAAGAAACTCGTTAACTCACCCAGTAGCACCAGCATTGATTACTTACTTACTGTAGCACCCACAGCTTCTTTTTTGCGTGAAAACACTGATTACTTTTACACAGCGTTGTCATAGGCAAGAACTTGTGAGATTGTACATTACCCACGCATGCATTTTTGCACTAATGAATTTCACAATGTTGGGATCCATCCCAAGCACATGCGTTCCTTCACTGATGAATGGGAATGTAAATTCATGCCGAGAAGAAGTTAGAAATTACATCCGTTTCGCCGCATGAAAATTTTAAACTGCCTTTCAGAAAGGGAACGGAGGCAATAATAAATATAAATGAACATTAGGTTGTTTTTAATTTTATGATTGTAGCAGATTTTCAGGACATAAAATAAAAACCACAAGAACAATCAGATGGGCAGATATCAGCAGAAGGCAATAGTTTAATGAGTTTATTTAACAAATAAATGACCTCTTTTTTCCTCCGTTCCTTTTTTATAAAGCAATTTTAGTCTTTATATAGGGAATATTGGGTTCTAATAAAATACATATTTAAATCATTATAAATTTATTATACCCTTAAAAATAAAAAAAAATTGCACATTTCATTTCAATCAAAATTAAATATGTATCCCTAAAAAAACAACAATTTGTACCTGAAGTTTTAAATATTGCGCATTTAATTTTCACAAGCTGCACTGCACTTGATTGCCTGCCAACTGCTTCCGTTGCTCATGAGCGACTAACTTAACGGGAAAAACGAAAACAAAAAGGAGATTCGAAAACTCACCAAGTGAACGCAGTTAGCTAGAGGCACGTTCTGTTGGTTCTTTTATCAATTACCCTTTGCATTACCATAGAACGCATTCCGAATTTCCGATAAAGTCACAGTTGAAATTATTGATTCTTAATTCACTGGTTGTTAAAAGTCCTATTGGGCAGGTACTAACTCAACCCCTTGGTTCAAATGCATGGAATTGGTAATCTACACAGAGGAATTGGAATCTACACAGAGGAATTTTAATTTTTTTCTGGTGGTGCTCTCAGCTCTGTACTCTATGCAGTCGACTAGTCCTAGTTCGGACTCGCAGCCTCCAGTATTTTGCAAGCCTATAGTTCTGCATATCGTATGGCCCTTCGGGCAACGCAATGGAAAGAAGCCAGTGTTATTGAATTTTTTGGGGAGGGCTCTAGAAAAAATTATGTTAAATCTCAACTTCATAGAAAAGATTTAAATTCTATCCACTTTGCAATCACGTTTTCGGCAAAAGCACAGCGAGACTACACTTTTGAATGTCACAACAGATACTCTCGAAGCGCTATGGAATCCCCCTATGGAATCAGCAAAATGTTCATAGAGAAATCCGGTTCCCGAATGGAACCAGCAAAAGGCCCACAAGCAAAACAAACAACTTGAAAAATTCACACGTGGTGTGAATCTCTCAATGGTGATGAAACTTCGTGTAGCAGTATAATGAAAAATTATTGGTGAGTTATCATTCTATTCAGTTTATTGTTCAAAATAGAATAAAAAAAATACACTTGTACAGGCGCTGGACCAACTTAACGCATACTTCCCAAACAACCAGTACAATTAACAAAAGAACAAGGTTCGAAATCTTAGGCTTCTTCTTCGAAAACGTTATAAATCAGCCAGGTTGAGAAATTCCTAAATCCAAATTACTTTAATAATATTAATTCAATTCAATTCAATCCTTCTGATATTTTTAATTTATTTCCTAAACATTTTAGCAACTCAAATTATGACAATCGCTCGCAAGATCTGACATCCGAATAACTAGAGGACAAGACTTTCCATGTTCTACTTATCACAGAACTAAGTATGGAACTTTTAACCCAGTATCGGTCATTACATGCCCAGAATCGGCAATGATAGATTTTCCTCAGTAGATTTCCATTGTTGCCGATGAAAAATCTCAACCGTTTTCGAGTGACAGGGTGATATATAGATTCGGTATGCACATTATTATTTTATTTTTCTGTTTTGGTCTATTCAACGTAGCTACATCAAACTCACCCCAAACAACTCTCATCTCAATTTCCTTTCTCGATCTCAACAATGTTGACCTACCTCTACCACTGCAGGTACATTCACTTGCGAAATTGGAAAAATGTTTTACCCAAATCTTCTCCGTAATTTAGTATATAGTATGCTATTCTTTGTAATTTATTAAATTGCCTATCTTATTACCTTTCCAAAGAGTGCAACATTTCCAGGTAAAGAGAGGAATTACAAATTTATACGTAGATAGCCGTTGTCGGAATATTAACAAATCGGCATTGTATTTACAAAAAATTGTGACTCAAATTAATTTCAAAATGTTTTTTTTAATTTGAAAACTTATTATTGTTAATAGTACGTCACAATAATTTATTCGCCGATTGCTCAATTGTTTAAAGCAAAGCTTTGGAACCCAAAGGTTTTTTTTCTGAGCTTTCTTAAGTGCAGGTCAGAAAGTTTTATTGTTGTGGGGATATGATTATCTGTTTTCCCACAAATAATTAAAGATGAGGATTAAAAATTTATTTTAGACTCTATTTTTTATATTTAGCACATCCGATTCCTTTGCACATCTATTGTGAACTGACTTACCCATTTTTCAATTTTTATTTTATTCTACCCTAAACCTACTCTTATCAAAAATTTACAGCCAAATCCTACTTCTCTCTCTCGTTAGTTTACAGTAATTTTCGTGTGTGATTTTACAGTAGTCATGGCGACCGTCTATGAGTCTAATAAAACATGTTCACATAATTGAACTCTACTTGATTTCGCTATTGGCGTGTGGCCGATCTCACGTTACTTTCGCGCATATTCATTAAAATAAAAATTCACCATAACAATTTTGAGTTAAACATTTTATCTCGGATAATTACTAGCGTAATTTATCAAGAAGGTAATTTCCTTAACCTTTCTTAGGCAATCCGCCACATTGTCGACAAACCGTATTAGAAGCAACAAATAAAATTGCAAGGAGTTTTTCACGACACTCACGTCAGTATTGATCGAAAAATAATATACGCGCAAATATACGTAAAAATCTTCTAAAAAATTCATGCGGCATTATTTTATGAAAGTGCATTAAGTTATTAATGTTTTGTTAGTCACGGTAGCTATGTTATCTAATTTATACTAATCAATAGGCATTGCACATATCATAAAGACCGCACCACTTGAAATTCACATGATAAAATTGAATAAAAGGGTATGTACTTTTCCGAATGAAATGATTCTTTGCCAGAATATTCAACAGAAACTCATTAACAGTTGGGCGGGATTTCATCTTCCTTCTCCTTTTTTTGGCAAGAAATGAAGAAAAAAAATTAAATTATCGAATTTTCATACTTTGCTACCATTTACTTATTAATTACATTTACTAGGAACTTTACATATCATTTGGTATATTTTTATTAAAACATAACTTAAACATAATTTACATTGTTTTTACAGTCTTCAGTACCTCATTCCTCCCCCTTTGGCTTCGATAATCGCTTTTATCCTAAAAGGCATTGAATCCACCAATACTTCAGTGATGTCATCCGTTATTTCATGGTTCCACACAAGATCCAACACTTGAATCAGCTTTCTTTTGCTCTCTGGTTTATGCTCTTCTACTTTCCGTTTCATCACATGCCATAGATGCTCAATTGGATTCAAATCGGGCGAATTCGCTGGCCAGTCAAGTCTCTGAATTCCGAGATCAGAAAATGTTTTCTGGAGCTGGACAAAATTAATGAGGATCAATTCGTGTTTTATTTATTGTTTATGAAATAGACATTTGGCACTTCATATGCCATACTGTATTTACCGATTTGGCACGATGACAACCATCTTGAAAAATTACTTCAAAAGTGAACGAAAGGTGCTCTTCAATGGCTGGTATCAAAAATTCCTTTATGACTTGCCCATACTTTTGGGCATTCATTGCTCCATCAACAAAGTGCAAAGGACCTAAGGTGTAAAAAGAGAAAAATCCCCAGACCATTTGGCTTTGAGGAAACTTCACTGTCTTGATGGTGCACTCTTCCTTAAATCGTTCTCCTGCTGAACGTCGCACGTACGGCAAATTGTCTGCACACCACAAGTTGAATTTGCTTTCGTCAGACCAAATTACAAGTCGCCAGTCTTCCTTTATCCAATTTTCATACATCTTCGCCCATGCTAAGCGATTCGCCTTCATTTTCTTTGTTAACATGGGCTTTTTCGCTGGTCTTCTTCCAAATAGTCCTACTTATCGTAACCTCCTATGGATAGTTTCGGCTCTAAGGTGGACTTGATGATAATCCCTCAACTCTGTCCTTAAACGGACAGCACTTTTAAAGCGATCTTTCAAACACATCCGTCGCGTCGTAATGAATTTCCTTCCAGATCCTTTTGTCCGCTCCAGTGCTGCACCCTATTTGAGTCGCTATCTGACGATACGACAGACCTTGATCTGCCAAAGTCAAAATTTCGACTTTTTCGTTCCTGGTCAATTGCTTATATTTTCCGGCCATTTAACTTTTTTGACTTTATCGTTATCACCACTTAACTTCAACTGAATATTTTTTCACCAAAAGGGTTGCTTTTATACCTCAACAAAGCAGGTCAAATTATTTCATCCCTCCCCCTAATGTACCTGCTTCAATTATGCGCATTATCGGAACTAACTGAGTGGTGCGGTTTTCATGACCGCAAGGGTAAGTCCCAATATATTTGACTTTCATGAGAAACAACTGAGGATATTGTGCTGTTTCTGTTATATGCTTGTTTGATAAGCCCACCAAAGACGTTAGTAATTGAATTTATTTCATGCGTAAATAATTTTTTCTTCCAGAAAAACTTAATGGTTTAATGGATAACTAGGGAAAAATCCTGCTTGTGCAATTAAGGGGGGAGATACCTTTAGAACGGGTGAAATCAGTCAATTTTAATGAATTTTTTTCAAAGTGATAAAATAATTTGATCATTTATTAATTTTGACATCTTTTTGAGACAATATTAAACGTGTAAAAAACATTTTTTTTGTTTTTTTTTCAAAATAGCGGTTCTGCAGAATATTTCTTCAGGCGTCTGCTGCGAGGCATTGAAAACTGCTGTAGCTGTCAAAATTTTTCTTTTTATCGGAAACAAAAAAGTTTTTTCTAGTCGATTGCTGATATATTAAAGGGAAGGATTAACCTATAAAATAATAAAAATGTTAAAAATTAAAATTTATATCGGCTGTTTAATCAAAGGTCCAGATTTTTGGCTATTTATCAACAGTTTTGACCCCAAAAAAAAAAATTTATTAACCGGATATCTTTAAACTTTTAGGTACATCCGATAGCACTATAAAGAGAAACCTCTGAATATTTCAGCCTAATCGGTCAATAACTTTTTGAGTTACAGAACGAGCAGTTTTTGAAAATACTGTTTCAAAATAATCGCGTTCAAAGTTTCGATATGGTATAACTATAAGTTAAAGTTACTTACTGATCAATCGATGATTCCGGATCCATACAATAAACCTTCGGCCTCCTCAAAAAGCTGATTATCTTCGAGCTGCTGCTGTTTTCGAGCTGTACGAGCTGCTTTTGTTTCGCAAAGACTCATCCGGTTCTGTTTCACTATTCGTGCCTCATCGGCATTTTCGGCGAAAACTTTGCAATAGGTGCCAACAATAATACTCGGCTCGTTCATAAGTTTGAGAATTGAGGTGGAGCCTTCATTAAATATACCAGCAGCAATGTAAGCTGAAATTTCAACAATTTTTAGCCCAGAATTGAGGTGCTTCGGACATATTTGCCAAATTGTCGCATTGAAACTTTCATTGGCATTCTGGGTATCGCCACCCAAGCATCTTTCCAGTAAATCATCTCTGGATAAATCTTCGTAAATTGGTAGAAGATGTTGTTTTATATCGTCGCCAAGTAATGGAGTAAGATCTTCAAGCTGGGATCTTCTTTTCACTGTGAAAAGGCATTGCTCCGACCCAAGCTCTCCGACTACCTTACTACTACTTAATGACGGTATGCGGGCTCTGACGTTTTTGAAAATAACTCCATTAATATTCAATATTTCGATTTTTCCTTTTAACAGTATATTTTTAACATATTATATATTCGAATTATGGAAAAAAAATTCAAAATTCTAAAGGTATCTTATCTTCCCCCTTAAACCGAAATCACATATTCAACTTATTTCAAATTAAATACTATTATTCGTTTCGAAATTATAATATTAGATAATTTCAATTATTCTACTATATCCAGAATATTCAATTGTGGGGAAGTTTTTAATAATTTGAATAAATTGGGACAGTCCGTTAACAGTCAATGGCGTCAGCGAACAAACTAAGATATTATAATAAATAAGTGAAAGACAAAGCTAACCTGTTCGAATTCGTTTACCTAGCTTGTCTTTAGGCGCTGAAATATATAACAGTTTTCAATAAACCAGTCCTCGAGTAATTGCAAACGTACTTGCATTTTTAGCTGTAATATTCGTTACTTGTTGTTTAATCAAAAACATACCTGACGAAGGCCACCTAAAGCTTGACTCGCTTATCAAAATAAGAAATTGGATTAACTCCTTTACAGTGATTTTGCCTAGGCTCACTGACAACATAGTTATGAATTCGAACAGAGTTTGGGATCGGTGTGACTGTAATAACAAGGCAAAAACGAGGATAAATACTAGGATTCGAAAAACCTTTCAATTCGGCGCTTCCTTACTGAAACCCGTGCCCATAACAGTGAAATCTCTGAATAAATTTAACATTAAATCTCACAATTTTTCACAGCAAAATAGCAAACCAAATTAGTTTCGATATTAATTTATATTCTCATTAATTTCTATTTATAAAATGCGGTGTTATTTATTCTATATTTAAAAGTGGAAGAAAATATAAATCACCAAGTATCAGAAATTTAAAATCAAACAGCGTCAAGTAAATGAGAATGTTTTGTGTTTTTTTTTCCTTCGAAAGTTTGGAAAGCAATACCGTGGCACATCTCTGCTACTGGTAAGGCTTATGAGCTGATGAGAAAGCATGAAAAGCTTTCGGTAACGTACTAGAATTGGAATTTGGTGAATTTTCCTCTCTCGGCTGGAAGCACTCCACTGTTTAGAATCTTTGCGAGGTACAGCAGCGTTTCATTAATGTTGTAAGAGTAGTTAGTCGAGAACAGGACTATGACAATGTTTACTCCAGTTCCATTTGAATCGATTCAATTGTTTTTTATTAGATTAAAGCTCAACACCTAAGATTCCCGAAGAAATGTGGTCATATTTAAAACAATACAAACAAGTTTTTTCTTTCACAATTACTCTAATGTATGCAACTCTTTGAAAAGTGAATTGAAACGATATAATGTATTACGTTGATGAAAAACACAAGAAAATAAAATAACAGAATATAAATTAAATTAGTAGTAATAATAAATTTGAAAAATAAAATGGTCTGTACCTCCTACTCAAATAACTTAACTTAAATAAAAGGAAAGTGTATAAACTCCCAGTATTATATCCTACAATAACTCAGATCAACCGGTAACTTCATCCTGCTTGGAAATCAAGTTGCCGGGAGACTATGTAGTATTTGTTGTACGCTTTTGTAACGCGGTATGTTGCTTTAATGGAATTTCACCAGGTATTATTTAAAAAAACGAACTACACTGCGTTCTGCGTTGAGTAAGAAAACAATATACAAATAATGCCAAAATAATTTCGCCAAACAAAGGGAAGAGACACTTGGTGGAATAATATTTGTAATGCAAAATGCAAGACACTTCTTATATTTCCAAAGTATAGGGAACAACATTTTGTTAGGAGAGCAACAAAAAAGACCGGCCAGGTGTGTCGTTCAAGCATCAATTTATGGTGGCATGTATAATACATATTATATAATATACATATGTATATAGTATTTACATGCATATTAGGAAAACTCTTTTTAAATAAGTACCTACGTACGTAATATTAACAAATAGCAATTGCTTTGTTGGGGGAGATTCTTGTTTCCTTGGCCCCGCTTTTTGGGAACGGGGTCCCAATTTTTGGGAACGGGGTTCGAAACATTGCTGTGCTAATTAACGGAAAAATAATGAAAAAATTCTATCTCGACCCGATTTCGCGATATAGGGCAAAATAGTTCATACTTGACGAGCCACTTTAATTGGGAAAATTTCAACTTTTAGGAAAATTCTATTATATTATTATAATTTCCCTTGCTGTGCTAATTAACGAAAAAATAATGAAAAAATTCTATCTCGACCCGACTTCGAGATATAGGGCAAAATAGTTCATACTTGACGAGCCACTTTCATTGGAAAAACTTTAACTTTTAGGAAAATTCTATTATATTATTATAATTTCCCTTTTACAAACTGCCGGCCGGTGGAGATAATTTTCCTTTTACAAAGGAATGCAAAGCACAGCAAAATGTTTCGAACCCCGTTCCCAAAAGCAGGGCCAAGGATACAAGAATCGTGCCCTTTGTTGAATATCTACATATTAAGTAGATTAGGTACTGCTATGAAAATTGAAAATTTCTTCAAAATAATTTTCGTTCAAAGTAATTATAAATGATTATTATTATAAACAAATTTTTTTTTTATTTTAATTTAATTTTTTTATGAAATAGCTGGAAAATTAGAGGGGCGGGAGAGAATTTGAAACGACTTTAGGAGCTATTATCTCTCGAAGTATTCACATTAGCAAAAGAAATTCATAAGAACCTTTATTGCACCTGTCCAACGAAACCGCATACAATGGGGTGTGCGAAAATAAAAGGTTTTGGAAAATAAAAGGTTATGGAAAGCTACCGATTAAATTTAATACCTACGCAATTAAATGACAGTTCACTTAAGACACCTGTCTGTACAATTTCATAAGAATCGATGGAAAAATGGCGGACTTAAAAGGCTGTGACATACGGGCAGACAGACGGACATGACAAAATTATAAGGGTTCCGTTATACCGTTTGGCTACGGAATCCTAAAACCGGATGTAGCGTCATATCGTTTTGAAGCTAGTAACATCCGAAAAAAAATTGTTGTTCCTTTACTATGGAAATATAACAAGTGGCATTTTAAATTGATTTTGTTGACTTCTACCTACTGCAATAGTTAAATATTTTTGTCTTCATTAGTTTTGTTGCTAGCGTTTTAAAGTAATGTAAGCACACATCTTTTCATAATTCAGATTGGACATACCTCTACTCAAAGCATTAGAAAATAGCCATGTTTCAAATCTATACTTACATACATATTAGTAAAATTTAGGTGTGAAAGAACATTTGTTAAATCCAACAAGGGACAGTATGTAATTTTCCGGATGGAACTCGATCACTAGGAGTACTGAACGATCTGAAAAATGATGACTGTTTCGATCCGAGAAGCAAGTCTATGTTAATCTGTCTGTGATTTTAAAATGTGTGACTTATGATTATTTACCAGATACCAACAAGGTAAAAATGTTTAATGAAATTACACGACAATCATGCATATTTTAAAGCGAAAATCACAATTTCATTTAAATGTATTTAAAATGTATGGAAACCTCGTTTTCTGTATATAAATACATACATTATGGTCCTATAAAAATTGCTTTGTTTGGTAATTTTGCAAAAAATATGAGAATTTTATAAAATGGCATGTAGAACACTCCACCAATTTTTAATTTTTAATTTATTCTTAATATCAAACAAGAATAGATACATATATGTATGTATGTAAAACCTTACAATTTAAAAGTGATTTATGTGTTATTGGGATTAATACCCTATATCTGTGTATTTATACATAAACACACCTAATAAACTGCACTAATTCTATGATTTTACAAAGTGATGTGGGAACTCAAGAAAAGAAATCAGAAAAAAATAATTGTGCATCTTACGGTAACTTTACACATTTCCAAACAATCAGTGTAAAGATCATATGAATAAAAGGGACTTTAATTGTAGTAGGCATGAAGCGGTCGAATGGTGTGCTGGCAACGTGCCTACACTAGAAGCCAGGCGTCCCGAGTTCGAATCCCAAAGGAAAACACACAAACCAGAAGGCATACAATTTGAAAATATGATATGTACACCATCAAATGTGGGTATATATAATATATATTATACATAGGGGAAGGGGGGGGCAAGACGGGTCAGAGGGTCTCACGTGTCGTACGAACGTCCCATCACAGCCGCTCTGGCTCCTAATGATGGGACGTTGTATTGTTTCTCAGTCAGCACTATCACCGGTTTGTGAGTTTACGCGTTTGTGACCTAGCGCCAAAAAACTGTTTTGGCCAAATTTCTTGTTATTTTCGCGTTGTGCATGGCGTGTGTTTTTCACCTCAGTATAAAATATCAAGAACTGACTGAGAGCTATTTTTGTTAATCAATTATTATACTAGGAGGTAAGAATATGTTTGTTTCAATATTTTGGTTTGGTTTGTTTTGGTATGTTATTTTATTCAAAAAAGCATGAAGGGGCAAGATGGGGTAGGGTACCCCATCTTGCCCTTCGAAAATAAAATATGACTTTATAATGACATAGGTATGTTTTTGATTAACTTTTAATAACTTATTTGATTTTTATCTTTTTTAGGATGGTGAAAAATTATAAAAGAAAGACGGAGAGAGGGAGTTGGAGTGAAAAAAATATGAAAACAGCGGTATATATGATCATTGAAGGGAAAATGGGGTATAAAGTAGCATCAAAAACATTTTCTGTGCCAGAAACTACCCTGCAAAGGAAAGTAAAAGCAGCTCGTGAAGCCCTAAAACATCCGGCTGCTCCTGTATCGACTAAAGTTCCTTTAGGCCAAAAAAGCGAATATTTTCGGAACAAGAAGAGAACGAACTTTGCAACTATATTTTGGATATGGAAATTCGTCTTTATGGACTTACAACAAAAGATTTAAGGGTGTTGGCATACACTTTGGCAGTGAAAAATGGGAAGAATCATATGTTTAACTGTGACAAAGGAGAGGCTGGAAAAGATTGGCTTCAGGGATTTTTAAGAAGGCACCCAGAACTATCGATAAGAAAACCAGAAAGCACTTCAGCTGCACGTGCCGCTGGGTTTAATAAGCAGGCTGTTGAACAGTTTTTTAACTTCCTTGGTAATGTATATTGTTTAGGATTAAGCAAATTCCTAAACTTTCCTGAGATTGCACTTTTCCTCGCTCGCCACCGCAATAAGCAGCAGCGAAAGAATTCGTGCCGCGACATATGAATCACATTTCATCAGGCATGCACCTGACTGTCGCCACGCGACATCGGAAACCATCCGCTGTCGCGATGAGGAGCTTTTTTTGTTTCCACTGGCCGAGGAAATGTGCAAGCCCGGCAAAACTCTGTGTCTAGGTAAGATTAGTGTAATTGCTAGTTTAAGCTTATATGTATTATTTTGTATATAGGTTAAATAATAAATTATTCCCGGCAGTCAGTCAGGAGAAGTACAGCAAGTAGGTTGTATCTATTAACCCTTTCCTTTCCAGAATCTTCTAGCACTTGCGCTCTGGTACAAGTACCAGTAAGGCACCCAGCAATTGGTTAAGGTACAAGCACCTTTTTCCAAATCTCTCATTTAGCAGAAGCAAAGCAGCTTCGTACATTTGGTGACCCCGACGTGATCGCCATAGATCACACTGTGCACATCAGAGTTTAAGCACCTCATTCTTTATCATTGCTGCCTTTTGAGTGCTAATCAGCATCTTCACCATGGAGGAACTAGCACAAGGGCAGAAACAGATAGGAGATGAAGTTGAGAAGTTAATAAGTAACTTCAAAAAGGACTCCCAGGCCAGGAAGACACTTTCCTATCTGGAGGAAAGGCTTAATCGCCTAGAGACTCTTTGGTCCCAGTTCGATACAACCGACAGTATCATCAGAGAACGGCACCACAACCAAAAGGGGCATTCATACTTTATCAAAGATTACTACGGCTCCATTAGAACACTCTATGAGCGCTATCAAGACAAGTTAGCATCTTTGATTGAGTCAACAAAAAATGCAACAACTTCCCAAGTCGCAGCAGGCATATCCGAGGGTTCTACATCGGCCACCAGCGGTGATGATACCTCACGCAGGGAGCCCGGCCCTGAAGGACAAGTTAAAGACAGCAAAGTACTACCAACTAACTCCAGACTGATTCGGAAACTAAGGGCGGGAGTGCAATCCCTTCGCCGATTCCTCGATCCAATCGAACGAGCTGATCTAAGCCAACAGTCTAAGCAGTACTGCAACTGCAACATCAAGACTATTGAGCGACAATGGTTGCAGTTAGAAACATGCAACAGCGAAATATGGGAGTCGTTGGACGACCCCGAAGACGAGGGCTATGATGCGGAAGAATATGCTGACCTCGAAGGAAGGTCTCAGTCCCTATTAATTAAGTTGACTGAAAGACTAGCAGAAGAACCCACATCAATTAACGGGGCCATCCAATCTGGTATGCGATTGCCAAAAATCGTGATGCCAGTATTTGATGGCGACTATTCGAGATGGCGTCATTTCTCCGATCTGTTCACCCAAATGGTGCACAACCAACCAATGAGCGGATGCCAGAAGATGTGGTATCTCACAACTAACCTGAAGGCCGAAGCAGAGAAGCTGATCAGGCATCTCAGCCTATCAAATGAGAATTACATCTCTGCTTGGACCATGCTGAAGTCTCGGTATGAAAATATGAGGCTATTAGTGACAGCATTTCTCAGCAAACTTTTAGCGCAGCCTAAATTGCAACATGAGAGTGCACCAGCCATAAAATCCCTACATGACACGACGAAGGAAGCATTAATGGGTCTTCAAAATCTTAATGTGCCCACAGAGAATTGGGATCCATTACTTCTCCACATCTTGTTGGGTAAATTAGACAGGCAAACACATTCCCTGTACGAGCAATCCCTCGACCATCCGAGAAACTTGCAAACAATCAAGCACTTTCTCGAATTTTTGGAAAATAGATTCCAATCGCTAGAGGCGCTAGGAAGCAAGGGTAAACCGGTAGATGAGCTTGCCAGAAGGTCAGACCCAATATTAAGGAAAGCCAGCGCCGTCATATCCACCAATCCAATTAATTGTCCCAAGTGCATAAAGCCACACCAATTATTCGCATGCCAGAGTTTCCTGCAGCCCTTGCCCCCGGACCGATTGAAATTCCTGAGAAAGGCAAACCTCTGTATCAATTGCATGAAGGAAGGACACATGGCAGCCAATTGCACATTACGAGGATGTACTATGTGTTCCAAGAAACATAATACTTTAGTACACCTCCGACCATCATCCAATATAAAAGATGAAAATTCTCAACCAGGTTCCACCCAGGCACCAGCCGAGAATTCGATAACCTTGACAGCACGTAAGGCCAATTCAAGTGGAACTTATGTCTTATTGAGCACAGCCACAGTGCAACTTATCTCAGCTGATGGAGAGAGTGTTAAATGCAAGGCAATTTTAGATTCAGGCTCCCAGTTGAACCTAATTACTGAAAGAATGGTAAAAAGATTAGGGTTCAAGGGTGTTCCAGAACCAATACTAGTACAAGGCATTGGTCAATCAAAACACCAAGCTCAGACAAGAGTCAGTCTAAAACTACACTCTAGGACGAATGCATTTTCAACCAGGTTGGAAGCATTTGTCTTGAAACAGATATTGCCTCCGCAGCCAAGCCAACCAATTGATATTGCATCATGGCAAATCCCTAACAACATTCAGTTAGCGGATACCAGTTTTAATCAACCCAACCGAATAGACTTGTTGATCGGTGCAGAGCACTACTGCGAGCTATTGTCAGTAGGACAAATCAAATTAGGCAATGGGTTACCATTACTGCAGAAGACAGTATTAGGCTGGATACTCACGGGAAGAATCGATCGATGCCCTTTAAGAAATTCTCTGTGTTGCGTATTCAATAGAGATGAAAACTTGGACAAGCAACTAGACAAGTTTTGGCTTTTGGAGGAAGTCACAGAAGAAAGAAAACCACTTACTGTCTCAGAAAGACGATGTGAGGACCATTTCAATAAAACAGTCCGAAGGACTGAGTCCGGACGCTTCGTTGTTAAGCTTCCATTTACAGGAGATGCCAGAGAACTTGGTCAATCGAAGGACATTGCGCTTCGGAGATTCATGGCGATAGAACGAAAACTATCAAGGAATGAAGAAGTTCGTAGGCAATACATCCAATTCATGAAGCAATACCAGGAACTCGGGCACATGGAAGAAATTTCCAGTAAGGAAATGCAAGAACCACATTATTTTATACCTCACCACGGGGTTAGCAAGCCAGACAGTACGACTACCAAACTTCGAGTAGTTTTCGATGCCTCGTGCAAGACCTCATCCAATATATCACTGAACGATTTATTAGCTACGGGCCCGACCGTTCAAGACGAACTTTTCACCATCTTACTGCGGTTCAGGTTGCCTCGATTCGTGTTCACAGCAGACATCGAAAAGATGTACCGACAAATATTAGTCGATAAATCGGAAAGAAAATTCCAGCTCATATACTGGAGGAATGATCCCAGTCACAGCTTAAAATGTTATCAGTTAAATACCGTAACATACGGAACGACATCAGCTCCATATTTGGCTACCAAATGCCTACAGAAACTAGCGCAAGATGGATCCACCCGATATCCAGTGGGCGCGGAAGTCCTCTCCAAGGACTTCTATGTAGACGATGTGATGTCGGGATCTGATAGTCTAGCATCTGCAATAGATAGCCAAACACAACTGATATCCCTTCTGGGGGAAGGAGGATTTCGACTCCGGAAATGGTGTGCAAACCACGCACAGCTTTCAAAGAGAATCTCTCCAGAAGACAGAGCTCTTCAATTAACATTTAATGATTTCACTGAAGAAAAAATCAAAATTTTGGGCCTAACTTGGCTGCCAGCCACAGATCAATTTTGCATCAAAACATCATGGGCTGAAACCGAGAAGGTATCAAAACGAACTGTTTGTTCGGACATTGCGCGAATCTTTGACCCACTTGGATTCATGGCCCCAGTAGTCATCTCAGCCAAACTCTTCCTCCAAGATTTGTGGAAATTAAAACTGGATTGGGATTCATCACTACCCATGGAATTACACACAAAATGGCTCAACTTTCGTCAGAGACTTCAAGAATTAAACGAAGTAACATTCTCCAGACATGTCTTCGCTCAACACGTACCGAGGGAGACCCAAATTCACGCTTTCGCTGATGCCTCTCAAAGGGCGTATGGAGCCGCGGTCTATTTGAGATCAATTACCGCTGAAAAACAAGTAATAGTCAGACTCCTTTGCGCCAAATCAAGAGTAAAACCTATGAAGGAAATCACCATTCCTCGAATGGAATTATGCGCTGCAAAGATGGCTGTGGAACTTACCGAACGCATCAAGAACGATTTGAATATGAAGGATACACCAACGTATCTTTGGACAGATTCAGAGATCGTTCTCGGGTGGCTGAATTCCACGTCCAGTTCCTTCCACACATTTGTGGCGAATCGAGTGGTGGCAATTCAGAATTTATCTGCAACAAATCAATGGCGCCACGTTACCTCCTCCAACAACCCGGCTGACATGCTAACGCGAGGAATGTCTCCACAGAAGTTAAAGGACTGCACGCTTTGGTTCTATGGTCCACTGTTCTTGCATGGGTCTGAAGACTCATGGCCTCAGCCGTATCAGAAGTCTACCGAGTGCACTCTCGAGAAAAAACAATTAACGATCGCTGTGGCAGCAGCTGAAGTTCATAATTCGCACTTTATCTTTGATATAAACCACAGAAACTCATTCGCAACTTTGCAAAGAATCACTGCCCGCATAATGCAGTACGCAACCAGGTTGAAAAACAAAACCAACACAGCAGAGAAGGTGCCCATTCAACCACTCAGCGCCAAGGAACTGCAAGATGCCTTGTATTTGATAGTCAAGGTCATGCAAGATGAGCACTTCAAGGATGAATTAAAACAGCTAAACCAAATTCTGGCCCATCAAGGGAAAAACGATCGCCAGATCCATTGTCCAGCAATGCGTAAGATGCACCAGAGCTAAGCCAACCATGATGGGCAACCTGCCAGCACACAGGGTTCAACCAGCGAGGCCATTCGTAAACGCTGGTGTTGACTTCTGCGGGCCCATCTGGACCCACTTCAAGATAAGAGGAAAACGCCCTCAGAAGTCCTATATTGCGGTGTTCTGCTGTTTCGCCACAAAAGCCGTTCACCTCGAGTTAGTCACGGACCTAACAACTCAAGCATTCATTGGAGCCTTAAAACGTTTCATGGGAAGGCGTGGGCATTGTAGAAATTTATATTGTGACAATGCCACAAACTTCGTCGGAGCACGGAATGAATTAAAGGAACTTAAAGAACTTGTTCATTCAAGCAGTGCCCAAACGGAAATCGATATCGCCTGTCAAGCTAAGGGAACAGATTTCCATTTTATCCCTCCACGCGCTCCGCATTTCGGAGGCCTGTGGGGAGCTGCCGTTAAATCCGCCAAACATCTACTTGTGCGAACTTTGGCCAGTGCTTCACTGACTTATGAGGAACTGGAAACAGTCGTCGTTCAAATAGAGGCCATCATGAACTCTAGGCCCCTCACACCACTCTCAACAAATCCCAATGACCTATCAGCACTAACTCCGGGCCACTTTCTCATAGGAGAACCACTTACGAGCTCGATCGACCCACACGCAGAGCAAATGGAGACCAGCCTCCCGACTAGGTGGAAGTTAGTCACTCATCTAAAAAACAACTTTTGGAGTAGATGGGTAAGGGAATATCTGAACGAACTGCAGCAGCGTCACAAGTGGAAACAACCCTCTAAAACGATACAACCAGGAGATCTAGTTCTCATCCAGGATGAGAACCTACCAGCTCTAAAGTGGCCGCTGGGAAGAATTGACAAAATCATAAATGGTCACGACGGCCTTCCCAGAGTAGCAGACATAAAAATCCGCAATAACACAATACGAAGGGCAATTCACAGGCTAGCTCCTCTTCCAACAGAAGATGAAGACACTATGCCACGGAAAGATGAACGCCCTACCAAAGACCAGATCCAGTCAACAAGTAGCTTGTTAGCTGAAACACCCAGAGATTATAAGGACAATGCGTCAGGAACTGCAAAAAAGCGAGCAAGGCTTTCACTAGGCCATGCAGTCACAACACTGCTTCTCGTCTGCCTATGTTTGCCAACAGTTCCCGCATCTCCAATAGAAGTAACACCATTTAAGGGCCACATCGGACTTCACTTTGAAAACCTAGGTACCGCCAGCTTAATTTCAAATGAATGGCACCTCGTTGTTTATTATGACTTGGCAAACTATTGGAAGGAAGTTCAAGGTCTCATTAACGGCACCCGAATGTTGCATGATCTTTGTACTACCATCACCAGAGAAAGATCATGCGAAATCATTACAGCCCAAGTGGAACATCTCAGAATCGAAATAGAAAACAACAACTACATGATGATGCCAAACTCTAATCGAGTTAAGCGAGGAGCCCTGAACTTCGTTGGCAACCTCGCAAACGCTCTCTTCGGGGTACTGGACTCGGAGTATGCAGAGAAAATGGCTCAGACAATTGATGCTGTTAAAGTTAATGAGGACCAACTTCGAGATCTGTTGAGAAACCAAACATCAATAATGGATGCCACAATAAACTTGATGAACAAAAATCAAGAACAAGTAAGCAGACAATTTCACGACATAGAACGACAAGTGAATGCCCTTGTTAAATTCAACCACATAATTTCCCTGGAAATCCATCAGGAAAAGCTAACGCTTTTATTCACTTCTCTTTCGATTCAAACCATGTTGATGGCATCTAACGTACAGCGAGCACAGATGCTAATAATGGATGTTCTGGCAGACACGCACCACGGCCACGTGAGCCCACAATTAATAACACCCAGCCAGCTGAAGAACCAGTTGTTCCAAATTAAGGGTAATCTAGTTACGTCCTTAAACCTACCAGTAGAACCAAACGATGTCTTGAAGTTGTACGGTCTGATGAAGGTAGCAGCACGAGCAACGAACGGACACATCATATTCAAAATCAGTATACCACTACTGGCCTTTGAAAAATTCGAGCTTCTTCGCATTCTACCAGTTCCCGCGTTGATCAACGATACATTTGTCGGAATCCAGCCCTCATCTCCATTTATAATCGTCGATTTACACCGTGACACATACTATCCCCTCACAGAAGCTGGATTACAATCTTGTATGTCAGTCCAAGACGACCACCACATATGCAAGCAGACACATCCACTGTACAAACGTGGATCTAGTGTAAGTGCCTGCGAAATCGGATTGATGAATGACGTCCCCCTACCACCAACATGTCAACTTATCAATTTGGGAAACGAGTCGCAATGGATCCAGTTGAACAACCAAAATCAGTGGATCTTTGCTGTAAAAGAAGACACGGCCTTAAAGATTGTCTGTGGCAACAATGTCACATCAACAACAATAGAGGGATCAGGCACATTAAAATTGAAGGAGGACTGTATCATAAAACAACAACATGTTACCATTCAAGGCCACAACATCCGACCCACCATACTAAGGGTCTCCTACACCGCTATTGGCTCAGTTGATGCCATAGTCAAGCCAGAGCAGTTAAACATCGCAGTCAACCCCATCCAGCCCTTCCATGTCAACAAGGACGAGTTCGAGGAACTGAGGAGCAAGACTGACCAACTAAGGACGAATGCTGAGCTGCCATCTAACCTCAGAGTCCATGATGTTCATCAATTATCAGTCGGATACATCGCAGCGGCCTTGGCATTATGTATTGGAGCCTGGCTAATCTGGAAGTTTGCTCCAAACATATGCAGACCAACGCTTCAGAAGCCAACTCCTCATCCCCGAAGGAAGAGAGACGACGACTTCACAGTCAACCTAGAAGTTTAAGCCTAGAAGCATAGTCATAGTTTTATATACATTGAAGATAATCATGCATACCATTGACGCAGGAGCTTAAAGGCATTGATTTTTATGTGTTTTCCATTTGAGAAAGTTCAGACAGCCCTTATCCTTTAAACATATACCTATGTCAATTTTACGCGGATTATTCTTGCCGGGTTAAATGGTTGAATTTGCAATTCAACGCGGGGGAGGATGTTTAGGATTAAGCAAATTCCTAAACTTTCCTGAGATTGCACTTTTCCTCGCTCGCCACCGCAATAAGCAGCAGCGAAAGAATTCGTGCCGCGACATATGAATCACATTTCATCAGGCATGCACCTGACTGTCGCCACGCGACATCGGAAACCATCCGCTGTCGCGATGAGGAGCTTTTTTTGTTTCCACTGGCCGAGGAAATGTGCAAGCCCGGCAAAACTCTGTGTCTAGGTAAGATTAGTGTAATTGCTAGTTTAAGCTTATATGTATTATTTTGTATATAGGTTAAATAATAAATTATTCCCGGCAGTCAGTCAGGAGAAGTACAGCAAGTAGGTTGTATCTATTAACCCTTTCCTTTCCAGAATCTTCTAGCACTTGCGCTCTGGTACAAGCACCAGTAACGCACCCAGCAATTGGTTAAGGTACAAGCACCTTTTTCCAAATCTCTCATTTAGCAGAAGCAAAGCAGCTTCGTACATATATGATGAACATAAACTTTCACCGGACAGAATTTATAACTGTGATGAAACAGGAATTTCAGTGGTGCCTAAAACAAGGTCAAAAATAATTGCACGAAAAGGCAGAAAACAAGTGGGATCCATTACTTCTGCGGATAGAGGTACTACAATAACTATTGAAATATGTTTCAGTGCTAGTGGCCAATACATGCCTCCAATGATGGTGTATCCAAGAAAGAGAATGGACCCGCAGCTAATATTGAATGCTGCTCCTGGAGCGTGGGGTGTTTGCAGCGATTCTGGATGGATGACAGCTGAGTTATTCAATGGCTGGTTTAAGAAATTCATTGAATTTAGTGGGGCCACGCCTAATCGACCTGTGCTTTTGTTGTTAGACGGCCACAGCACCCACACAAAGAACCTTGACTTCATCAATGAAGCTCGTTCCAATGGGGTTATTATATTATGTTTCCCCCCACATACGACTCATCGACTTCAAGTTGCTGACGTAGCATACATGAAACCCTTGAGCACATATTACGACCAACAAATCACAGCCTGGCTTCGGAGTAACTCAGGTATGGTGGTAACTCCCCGGCAAGTAGCAGAGATTTTTGGCAAAGCGTTTGTCCAGGCTTCTACAATGGCAACGGCGGTTAATGGCTTCAAAAAATGTGGGATTTGGCCATACGATGCAACAGTTTTTTCCGATATTGATTTTGCCCCTTCATTGATGACAGATATTCCACAAACAGCGAGATTTTCTATCACTGAAGCATTTCAAGAAGCCTCTACGCAGGACAACGAAGCAACAGCTCTAAATAGACCGTTGATATCAACCGACGCTTCAGTTGTCCCTGAAACGACAATGGATGCAACAATACGTGCAAAGATAACTTCAGATGCGACAGTTGAAGTATCTGACAAAGCAATTATGGACAAACCACTGATGATTGAGGCAAAGCCTGAACCCGGATGCTCCTCATGGATAAACAATATCGGAATAGACCAAAGACCAACTACACCATCAACAGTATTTTCTGTTGTTAGTCCTCAACAAGTGATGCCTTATCCTGCAACCCGGAAAATTTCACGCGTGACAAGGAAACGAGGAAAAACAGCTATCATAACTTCTTCTGCGTACAAAAGTGAATTGGAAGAATCAATCGAAAAAAAGAGACTGGTAGAAGATAGCAAAAAGAGAAGAAAACATGCAAAAGAACAAAACAAATACAAGAAAACAGAATTGACTAAAAAGAGGAAAACTGCCATTAATAAGAAGAATAAAAAGAATCACGCTTCACCAGAATATGATGAAAACGAAAATAATATCCCTTGTTTTTACTGCAACGGAAAATACATGGAATCAAATGAAGGATGGATCGCGTGTTCCCACTGTGGAAATTGGGCACATTGTAGCTGTGCTGGGATAGATGACGAGGACGACGAGGCAGTGTTAATTTGCGAGCATTGTAATCAAAAATAAAATATTTTTTCGCCATACCCCACCTTGCCCCATAGGGTACCCCGTCTTACCCTACCTTATGTGAAAATCGGGTGTTGGATGGTTTTTGACAAAATAATTTTTTTTTCTTTATCTGGCTTATGTAAAGTGCGTTAAGTTAATAATTTTTAAAGATTACTAATGTAAAAGTTATTCTGTATAAATAATCATTAAAAATAATTTAAATTGAGCGTTTTAATGCCCTTCAAACGTTAAGGACCCCGTCTTGCCCCCCCTTCCCCTACATATATATAAAAAACACTTTTTACGGAATTCCAGGCAACGACAGCCCGAAGGAATCCAGCTGTCATTAATACGAAGGAAAGCTATATGGAAGTCTTAAATAATACCAAAATTAAAATTCAACAATTAAAATCCCATTCCATTAATTCATTAGAAGCAAAATTTGAAGACGTGACAGACCAGGAGAAGCAATGGGTGAAATCATTAACTCAGAAATTCGCGACTCTCTTTTCCGAGGCTGATGAAAGACTTAACTATACGACCAAAATTGTATGCGAATTCCGCACCAACAGAGATACAACGGTTTACTCAAAATCCTATCCTTACCCCGCATCCCTCCCAGATGAAGTAGAAATCCAGATCGGCAATCTTCTAAGGGATGAAATAACCCACCCATAACAAAGTTGTCACTCGCAGGGAATCAAACAATTTAGGATTGTTATAAACTATCGGCAGTAGAACACTGTTACGATAGCCGATTGTAATCCAATACGATAGATTTACTTCTAGGCGCCGAAGTATACGGTCGTATTATTTTCAACGGGATCAGAAAAGGACCAAAGGACCTCCCTGTAGTCCAAAATACCCATCTAGGATGGATATTATTGGGATCAGTGCCAGACACCTAAATATCCATCAAAACCTCGCTCTCGCATATTGAATCAAATCCCACTTTAGATGATAAACTGACCAAATTTTGGGAGATAGAAGAAATTCCCAGTACTATAAAATCTAGTCCTCAAGACGAGCTATGCGAAAACTTTTACAGAGAGACTCACAATCGTCGAAAAGATGGCACCTACGAAAAAAGGCTTCCGTTTGTTGATCTCAAGGCGCCAACATTGGGTCTGTCCAAACACCACGCCACTAGACAATTCTACCAGCTCGAGCGAACGTTCGCTCGAAAGCCCAAGCTCATAACAGCCTACTCCACGTGCATACAGGAATACATTCAACTAGGTCACATGCGTCCAATTACAAACAAGAACATGGAATCGGATGGATGCTACCTGCCTCACCATGCGGTGATGAAAGATAGCACTACCACTAAACTAAGGGTAGTCTTTAATGCGTCCGCCAAAACGACAAACGGAAGATCATTAAACGAACAGCTCATGAAAGGACTAACAATACAGCCAACCCTCAGGGCTACCTTGCTACGATGGAGACAATTCAGATACGTATTCACTGCTGACATTGAGAAAATGTACAGAATGATACACATGCACAACGATGATCAAAGATACCAGAAAATCATATGGAGACCCATACGTAACAGTAGCGTGCAGGACTATGCCTTAACCACCGTAACGTTTGGGACCACGTCAGCACCATTTCTCGCTATCCGCACCTTAAATCAGTTAGCAAGCGATGAACGACAAAACTAACCACAAGCTGCTGAACGCTTGCTAACAGACTTTTATGTAGATGACTTTGTTAGCCGACATCATTCGTTGCAAGAAGCCGAAACCCTTCAAAGTCAGATGAGCGCCATGCTGAGGAAAGGGGGACTGCACTTGCGCAAATGGACAACCAATGCTCCCCAATTAATCAAAAATATTTCACCAGAGGACCGTGAATTCCAAGAGACATGTAACATTTATGACTCCAACAGCATAAAAGCACTGGGGGATTCACTGGCGCCCATCACCAGACACTTTAATTTTTTCAATCAAGCTACCAATATTCGAAGGTCCGCATTCCAAAAGGCAGATGCTTTCGGAAATCTCGTCTTTGTTCGATCCACTTGGTTGGCTGACACCAATTGTGATAGTAGCCAAAATACTGATTCACAAATTATAGTTGACAGGATGCGGCTGGGACGAAGCTCCACCCGAGAGTATCACAAAGGAATGGACGAGCTTCCGGACGCAACTGCCAGCCATTGGAAACATCACAATACGAAGATGGACAAGGTATTAGGCAGAAACAAAAACAATCGAGATCCACGGCTTCTGCGACGCCTCAATTCATGCGTATGCGGCCGCAATATATATCCAGGTACTGGATAAAGAACAGACGGCCACTAATCAGCTCATCACCTCCAAAACTAGGGTAGTACTGACGAAACCGGTATCCCTACCCAGACTCGAATTGTGTGGAGCGTTACTACTAGCAAGGCTACTCAAACAGGTACAAAGCGAGCTCAAGGTGGATCAGAGACAAATATATGCCTGGACCAATTCCACCATTCTTGCCTGGATTCGAGGTCATGCATCCAGATGGAAAACATTTGTGGCCAACCGAGTCGCAGAGATCCAAGAAAATCTACCCCAACAAAGCGGGCAGTACGTACCCACGAAAGACAATCCAGCGGACTGCGCATCTCGAGGGATTCAGCCAAAGCTTCTCGAGACAATGAGCCTATGGTGGAACGGTCCTAGCTGGTTAAAGAAGCCACGTACAGACTGGCCCCAACAACCTAAAATCCCCTCAACGAATCAAGAAGAGAAAAGGGTTCGAGGATTCACTGCGACGATTACTGCTCCGAAATTCTCAGCACTGAACAAATTCAGCTCATACACCAAGACCATTCGGGTTGTTGCTTACTGCTTACGATTCATCAATAATTTTAAAAACAACAAGGACCTTCGAAAAACATTATTTCTAAGTAACCAAGAGCTCCAGCATTCCAAACAAAATATTATCAAATTCATTCAAAGGGATGCATTCGAAAAAGAAAGCAAGCTTCTGAGAGAAGAGAAATCTATTCCCCACAATAGCAGACTACTCCCATTAAATCCATTCCTGGATGAACACGGCATTCTGAGAGTAGGGGGCCGACTCACAAACAGCCACCTCACTTTCAATCAAAAACATACGATGGTGTTAGATAATAGCACCAAGCATAGAGTATATAGAGAACTCATCTCTAACAAAAATTTGTCCGCCGTGCTTATGAACATTTTGTCTTCTTATCTGTATGCGTTGGAATATTTACATCTGAGCAAGCAGGTGTTTGTGCCCATTGCGCTCGTTCTTAATTGATGAATGCAATTTCGGGTGTGCGGGGCATAAAGGGCAACAGAGAACGACGGGCATAGTCCTGAGGTAGTCACATTCAAATACAGATGAGTCACAACAGCTCCCAGGCCGCAGATCACGGGCCAGCGTAGTCTCGGTGCCGAGCTCTGAAGTCGGATGAATTCTTGGATTCAATTCTGGTGAAATGAACGCGGTGGGAGCCAATCGAAGACAAAACGTTCATAAGCACGGCGGACAAATTTATGTTAGAGATGAGTTCTCTATATACTCTATGCTTGGTGATAATAGACACCATGTAACATTTCTAATTATTGACCATATACACAAAAGCACATTCCATGGCGGCACACAGATAATATTAAATACCTTACGCAACAAATTCTGGCTACTCAACGCTCGTAACACTACTAGGTTCCGAATCTACAAATGTGTTATCTGCTTCCGCTAAAACTCTAAGCCGACTTCTCAGCTTATGAGCCCTCTACCAGCTGTAATAGTGACTGAGTCTCTGCCATTCCAACACACTGAGGTCGACTATGCTGGACCTATCAACATCAAAACATCCAAACTGCGGCAAGCAAGGACTACCAAAGGATATTTTGTATTATTCGTTTGTCTAGCTACAAGAGCCATACATCCCGAAACCATAACAGACCTCTCGACCGCAACCTTCCTCGCTGCATTTAGGCGATTTTTAGGACGACGAGGACTACCCAGTTGTATGTACTTCGACTGAGGTACCAACTTCATAGGAGCGAACAGCGTATCACAACAATTAGTAGACGAAGCAGTAAAACAGATGGAAACCGAAGACGCTACCGTAATAGCAAATCATAACATCGATTGGAAATTCAATGCGCCAGCAGCACCTCATCATGGTGGATTATGGGAAGCCGGGGTCAAATCGGCAAAACACCACCTATACAAAACGACAAAAACGACGTCACTCACATACGAAGAGTTAACGACTCTATTGATTCAAATTGAGGCCTGTCTTAATTCCCGACCATTATGTCCAATGTCTAACGACCCTCACGACCATAACATCTTAACTTCAGGCCATTTGTTGACTGGAAAACTTTAACTTCAGTACCAGCACCAACCTTGGACCCGAACACACACCCACTCAAACGATGGCAGTATATCCATTGGCTCTATCAAAACTCTTGGAGAAAATGGTCACAGGAATATCTGCACCTGCACCATCAAAGAGCCAAATGGCAAACAACCTCAGCTAATTTGACACCTGGGATAATCGTAATAATTAGGGAAGACAATATTCCGCCTGGTTATTGGCCAATAATAGGCTGAATCATCAACACGCATCCAGGTAAAGATAATTTGGTGAGAGGTGATGCTATAAATACCAGTAAAAATACTTACGTACGACCTATCACCAAAATCTGTCCTCTCCCAATAAATAACGACAATATTTAAACAATTTTTACTGGCAATACCACAAGCAAACGGATTACCGACCCGTTAACTTTGAATTTAAATTGCAGTCAAACTAACAAGGCTCCTAATCGGTAACGAACGAGCAAAGTGTAGTGTAGTATAGAGTCAAGTAAAATAAAGCACCATCATGGAGGATATTTTAAATATTGATAATGAAGCCACCATCGAGGAAGCCATGGCCAAGGAATTGAAACCCCCACGTTTCGTTTCCACGAAACCACCTACTCCTGCCAAGCGCCACACCACTAAAATTACGCTGGAGGAGTATTTGGCTCGCCGAAAGCGAACCTGCCCATTGCCAGTTCCGACATCAAAGGTGAGGATTGTAGAAACGGCAGTTACATCGCCTGCAATCACCACCACAACCCTCGCAAAAGATCAGGGACAACCGGCAATCAATATTCGGCCAATCACCTCCCAACAAGCGATAGAACTAAGCCACGATCTCCACCTCAGCCAGTCAACCAACCCGAGCCGTTACCACAACAATCATTATGCCAGAGGATTCAACGCTGCAGAAAATGATTACCACCGGCTTGCCCTGGGATAGAATCCTCATCGCGAGGAAGTATTACATTCATCATTGCCCCGACGGAACAGCAATAAAATTTGTACGAAAGGGAAACGGCAAATTTAAAATACTCTTTCAAAAAAAAGGTATTTATTCTTAAAACTTGACATAACAAATTTTGGGGGCGGAGAATGTTCGGGCCTTCTCCATTATCTAAAACAAAACAAAACTGACAATTCCCGACAGTCACATAAATGTCAAATGAGATCAGCCAGCTCTGGCTGTGTCATAGGACAGCTTCATCTGGCAGGCAAAATTAGACCAAACGGCTGGCCTAGTACTAGAGCTGTCCTAACGGATACAGACATGTATAAAAGTTGGTGCCGAACGATTTGTAAGCTGATCACATTCAGATCTCGGTCGGTCTAAGATCAGAGGAAAATATAATTCCAATCAGAATTCTACTCTGAAACTTACACTTATCAGAAAATTACTCTGAACCTAATCAGCAGAATTTTAATCTGCAACTTATTCCACCAGAGCACTTACATATCTGGGCAAACCTCTCCATACCAGAGTTATAATCTGGAACTTAGAAAGTGTACTCGAGTACACTACCGAAAAAGTAATTCGGACTTATAATTTCAAACGAAGGTAATACTTTGCATTCATTGCATTCAGAAAGATAATCTGAAAGACTACTACAGCTCAACTTAATCATTTTTATTTGTTTCCCACTTTCAGATTCTACGATTAACAACTGAGCTCTGTGAAGCAAATAGTCAAACGACGCAACCACACCGTCACCGAAGTGAATTAATTGAATTGATATGTTATCTATACCTGAATTGTTAAAATTTTGAATTATTGTATTTAGTGATATTTACAAAACTCTGAATTTGAAATCTAATCAAGGGCCCTTTTCCACAGCCCTCGACCTATGAATTTGTATTTGTGATACTGTGATATTAGTTTTAAATATATTGTGAAATTAAACAACGATTGTGACTTTTAATTCTGGCACCATTCTACTTATTTGTGCAACACGCGCAGAGTACCTGAAAACAAAACTTTGAACTAAAAGGGCGAAAACTTAGGCTAGTAATTGCGAAATAAAAAATTAAAATAATAATTAAACGCGCGATATTTAAAAAAAAAAATCAATTTTTTTTTCCGTACGCCAAATAAAGAAACGAGCGAACATTTGAATCTTAGAAAAAAATGCTGGGCACGGCACGCTCGACTCGATCCTGGCTGGAATTTTTTTTTTCCTGATCGAGCGAGTCGGAGGCGCTCGCTCAAACCTCCGCCGCGCCGTTCCAGGACCAGCATGAGCCGGCCGACCTATATTTCAATATGAAATACCGCGCGCGGGCGGAAATGCCGCCGGCTCAAGCTGGTCATAAAAACAAAAATAAAACACCAGCGGACACGTACCCGCGGAGGCCCAAACGAGGACCTACCTCCTACGAGGAAATCCCTCGGAGTCCCACGATGAGGAACGACTCCAGAAGGCGGCTCCTACTATGAGTGGCAGCGAAGCATCCGAAGCCCCGAAATCCTCATGGCCCCACTTTCCAGAGCTGAGGACAGCTCTTCCTGTTAACGGCGGGGGGTAGTGTTACGGGGGCCGACTGAAGTTTAGTTAAGTGTACTAAATTACCGTAGAAATTACTCACCTAGCGACGGGGGCGACGTTCCGCCAAAAGTGACCGGTCAAGGCCAGGTCGGGGTTAAGGCCGGAAACCCAGCTGACCGCCATATCTCCTTCTTCTTCGGTGCGCTTCTTCGGAATAAAGACGTGAGGACTTCAAAGAATTGAAAAGAGCGAGTTTTATAGATTTGGATCGCGAATTTAATTTAAAGTTGTTTAACAAATTTGTCATTGGCGCTTAATTTTCATGGGAAGTGTGGTGAGGAAACCAGGATTGGCAAGTGATTTGCGGAAAAGCCGAGCATCGTGGGAGAAACTGCAGCGCACCGGAATCCAGCGATCAGCCGGGACCACCCTCCAGGACCAACGGGAATAACTGCGATAAGTCCGTGCCCTTTTATTTATCGTGTCGATCGCGATCAGTAATCGATTAATTCGCCGGAATCAGTTCAAAATCGCGACCTCTCACTGGGAGTTAATTCGATTTAATTCGATTCAGCGAGCGGAGCGAGTCGAATTAGTTGCGCATATCCTTAAATCTCGCGAATAGCCTTAAGTCTCTTAGTAGCCGAACAGGAAAGGAAGTTACTCACCTGCAGATTATTTCCGCCCGGGTTGAAATTCCTGGAGAGCCTCCTGTGTCCAACGTTGTCTTCTGCCCCGCGGTGCATATCCCTGCCTCCTCCGCGGACCCTAGTCTTGCAGAGCACAAGGAAATAAAAACAAAACGAATTAGCCCGGTGAAGTTTTGGTGCTTAAGCGAGGTCGAGACGCCGCCCTACTGGGGCCCCGAACTGTCTTTCGGAATCGCACTTACAGCGACTTGTTGCCACAACTTTACGCAGCGGACGGCAACTTTTCCGTTTCACCGGCCGGCCAAAAAACTTTGTTGCAACACCACGCAATTCCGCCGTGGAAAACTATTTGCGCGATAAAACTCGGAGTGCACTTATAAAACAAAGTCCCAGTTACCTGTGGATAATCCAAAGGCGATTCCGTCGGAGGTTGTCGTCTTCCGTCTTCCGCCGCCGGCCGTAGACGTCCCTCCGCTGCGGTCTCCTGCAATAGAAAAGCACTGAATTACACTGCACTCTTATTTCCACTGGGTTATTGTTTCTTGTGGTGGAACGATGCCACCTTACCCGCGACGCACTTTCACTTCAGTCACTCGCGATCACTTATTTACAGCTTTGTCTGTCAAAGTATGACCGATAGAAGTTAAATGAACCTTAACAATTACTTTAAAGAACAACATAAACCGTCGATAATTGTAATTGGGTCAAATTAAAGAGGCACCACCACAATTGTCCTTCCGCTGCAGGAATTGTCGAATGAAATAAAAAAACACTTTACATTTCTTTTTACATATTTATTGATATATCACAAATACAATGGTAATTCAAAAGGTCGAACATAAATGACTGAAGCTAAATAATATTCTTATGAGAATCGAATAAATGTAAACAATGGTAAAGAAATAATGAATAACTACAAATTACAATTGATGCATGGAGAGGTGATTCAGTCCACTAGACGTAATGGCAAATAAATATTAAGAATACGCAAACAAGAAATAGTACATAATTTCAAGTCCAGTTATTGGTATTACTCCTTAAACTGGACCACATATCCAAACCTTAATTTGCATCCACAAAACAACTAAAGATTACCAGCTAATTTGCAAAAAAATATGAACATTTTGGAGTGGATATATCGCGAATTCAATTTAACTTCATTAATTGATCAAAGAGACTAGATCTTTGGTAATTTAAAATTTTATTGAGGAGACACCAAATTGACGTTTAAATGAAGACAAGATAAATAAGATTCTGAGAGCATAAATAAAACTTCCTGAACAGGCTCGATTACATGATGAGAGCACCACCACTTTAACGCCGTCCATACGCTCGCACAAAAGCAATCACGTCAAAGTCCTCGAGTATTAATACTACGCTGGAATCATCGAATTCTTTTGTTGCTAAAATTGGACGATTGTATGTCCCGTTCCAGTTGTCCACATTTTGACGTTGATGATTCAGCAAATACGTCATCACTATAGTTGTCCCCTTGGGACTGAGTGTTGCATTGAGTGTACTTGTCGTCTACGAAATCGTCTCCCAACACCTCTCTGTACATGCGCCTTTTCAGTTCACTTAACGGCTAGATCGGAAAAAGTTTTTACACATCTTACAACGTACAACGTAATCCCGTCGTACATACCGTACTCTCTCTTCTCTTTGTCCTGTCAATGGGCCGGTAGTTTTTTTGTTTGTTTAATCCTTGCTACTCCCTTTGGGAGCATAGGGCTTCCACAAAGTCTTGCCATTTGTCTCTGTCTCGGGCTAATGCCTTGCATTCTCCCCATGTTTTTCCAATTTCGTGTAGCTCTTTATCAACTGATCTCCTCCATGTGAGCCTGGGTCGACCTCGTTTTCTTGCACCCTGTGCGTTCCATTCTAACGCCTACCTTGCGATTGTTGTCTCTGGTCTCCGGAGTGTGTGCCCGATCCATTTCCACTTTCTTCTTGCGATCTGTGCTGAGACGGGTTCTTGGTTTGTTATGATCCATAACTCCCTGTTCGAAATTCTTTCTGGTCAGTATATTCTGCATATTCTTCTAAGGCGTTTGTTAATGAACACCTGTATCCTGACTATGTTGCTCTGTTTAACTAGCCATGTCTCACTTCCATATTGAAGGACCGGTTTCACACAAGTGTTGAATATTCTCAATTTTGTTCCTCTTGCTATTTGTCCGGAGGACCAGGTCGCCCTTAGTCTGCCAAACATCACACAGCCACACAAAAAAAAAAGTGGGGATTACTTTTGATGCCATACGTCATATCCATAGTATTTTGGCCTGCTGAGCACTAATCTGCGACCAGAATTGAGCCGTGACGTCCAGATTTTTTTCTAACCTCAAAAAATGGGTTAAAAACAGAGAAAATCGTGGAAAATACACTCGTAAAATTCGGAAAAAATTTATTTTTAACATTTAAACCTATATTCATATGAACTGAGACCTGCTGAGCACGAATCCGTCACCAGAATTGAGCCATCACGTTCTGATTTTTTTCTTAAATTTTTTTTTATTAATTTTTAGAAAAAAAATCAGAACGTGATGGCTCAATTCTGGTGACGGATTCGTGCTCAGCAGGTCTCAATTCATATGAATATAGGTTTAAATGTTAAAAATAAATTTTTTCCGAATTTTACTCCACGATTTTCTCTGTTTTTAACCCACTTTTTGGAGGTTAGACAAAAATCTGGACGTCACGGCTCAATTCTGGTCGCGGATTCGTGATCAGCAGGCCAAATTACTACGGATATGACATATGGCATCAAAAGTAATTCCCACTTTTTTTTTTTGTGTGGCTGTGTCATTCTGGCTTCCTTCCTTCAGCCGATTGTTGATGTCTTCGTCTGCGCCACCTTTTGTGCTTATTATGCTTCCCAGGTATTTGAAGGTATCAACTTCTTCGATTGCTACGTTGTCGATAGATATTGACCTTATGTTATTATTATTCGTATTAATTTTGAGGATCTTGGTCTTGTTGGTGTTGATCTTCAGTCCAACTTCGCCCGCGTGGTACACTAGTGCATCTAATTTGTTTTGCATATCCCTGTGCGAGTGTGCTACTAGTGCTATGTCGTCCGCATATTCTAGTCCTTCTAGTTGCGCATTCAGCGTCCATTGTATCCCCTGGGTCGATTAATTATGCTATCAATATGGCGCCCAAAGTCAAATTTACAATCGATCAACAGTCCAAGATCAACAACACTTTCAATTCGAGACAAGGGCCTGTCAAACATTTTGTAGAAGAACTCCACAAAGGAGGATTTCCTGCAAAAAGAAATAAAATTACATTTACTAATATTTAGTTTCAAATGGTTCTTGCAGCACCACTTCGCCAATATTAGAAGATCGTCCTGTAGGTATTGAGCATCATGAAGAGATTAGTTTTAAAGATCTTCAAATCATCTGCATGTGCCAAAACGTGAGTGTTACGAAGTAAGGGAAACATATCATTAATAAATATGACAAAGAGTAATGGTCCAAGATGACTGCCCTGTGGAACTCCGGACAAAACAGAAATAGGGGCAGAATAGGCAGACGAAAATTCAACCTTGAAAGATCGGTTATTAAGATAGGATTGAACCCAAAGAACAAAATCTTTGGGAAAGCCAAGTCGTAGTAGATTAAATATAAGCATTTTGTGGGAAAAATTGTCAAATGCTTTACTAAAATCTTTATAAACACAGTCGACCTATTTAAGGTTTTTAATATTTGTTAGACAGAAATTCGAAAATTCCACAAGGTTAGTCACAGTTGACCTATATTTCACAAAGCCATGTTGGTGCACCGATAAGAGAGAACTTCAGTATAACGTCAGATAATCTTTCACAATAGCCTCAAACAGTTTTGGAATCGGTAACAGTTTAGCAATAGATCTGTAATTTTCGATTCAATTCTTTACTCCCTTTTTAAAAATGGGTATCACGTAAAATAATTTCCATTGGCGAGGAAAAACAGTAGAACGCAAAGACAATTTAAACAAAGAAGTAAGGGGTCCAGCCAGTGCAGTACCACACTTACGCAGAACAACACCAGGAATGTTATCGGGTGAATCCGAGTAATCTTCGTCAATTTTATTTAGGTACTCTAAAACGGTACAGTCATCAAAAACAAAGTTATTTGTAAATGAAGGAAGACACGTCATATGATTAAAATAGTCTAAGTCTATATCACAGATGTCATCACAATAAGCATTTTTGAAATGCTTCGCGAAAAGGTCAGAAATAGCAGAAGGTTCACTAGCAATTTCGTTGCCTAGAATTAAAATAGAAGGATAGTTATTGGTCTTGCGTTTGCTATTAACAAAGTCAAAAAATTGCTTAGGATTAGATTTAATGTTATGTTCTGTGCGAATCGTGTACTGGCGATATAACGTTATTGAATAATTATTAAATTGTTTACGTAAGTCCGCATAAAAATGATAATCAGGCCTTAAATTCGTACTAAGGAATTTACGCCATCCATTGTTTCTGCGGTTCCTCACCGACCTCAACTCAGCGTCATACCACACCGGACTACTCAAGAAATTTTTCCTTTTGACTAGAGGAACAAACTGATGAACTCCAATAAAAATTATTTCATAGAAATTACTTACAGCATTTGAGTAGACTGAAGAAGTTGGGTCACAAGCTCTGAGCTAATTCCCAAGCTCCACCGGGTGAATCATGGAAGCCGCCTAGCGACCCAGAAATTGTGTCACTAGACGAAGCAGAAAATGCTGATCAAGGGCTTGCTCGGTTTTGAGTAGTGAGGCTTGGTTGCCAATCGATATTGTAAAATGTAATTGTTGATGTATGTTAAAATCTGGATATAAAGCCAAGCAATTTGAATAAACCAATGATTGACCGAACTCAAGTCGTATCATTCGCTGGTAGTCAGGTTCTCCGGAACTACTACCCATCAACCCTATAAGCAGTCAGACTCAGCTGATCTACTTCTACTTCTTTCTACGAACTATCTATAATACGATTATCTGGAGTTGGTCCCCAGAACAGACGAATCTCAGCGGCTAAAAAGTTGAACCATCACACCAGATGTCTGAACAGTCAGTCATTCGTACTCACTCTGTCAAATATCAGGGGGACCAGAACAAAATCCATTTTTTTAAAGCTTGGCCTGTTTGTTTGGGTCAAATTTAGAAATAGAAAATGGTAGAAATTTAACCCCTTCCTGTAGACAGATTGATCTGAAATTTGGCACACACCTTTAGTTCTGATGATAATACAATTTAGTAAAATCAGTATCATTATAAATCCAAGATGGCCGCCTCTACAAAATTTCGGATTACATATTTTCGCACAACCCCCTCAATATAGGTATCAAATGAAGGGGCTTTACAAGTAGAATTCTGTACACTATGACAAATTTCTAATCCAAGATGGCCGCCTCTATAAAATGGCCGATTACGTATTTTCTCACACCTCCTCAATATGGGTATGAAATGAAAGGGCTTTACAAGTAGACCACAGTGCATGGCGGATCATAGAGTTGAGGCAGTCTATACTTACATTAAAAAAAAAAAAGTGAAAACAAATTTTTAAGTTAAACGGTTTTATTGAAAATTAAGATAATAATGATGTAGATAATGTACTGAAAACTAAAAAATAATTCAGAAGGTCCCAGCTACCAGTCATCACACCAATGACATAGCACAATAAAATCGTGGGGCGCGTGAAAGTTCTATCAACAGTCAACCGCTCATATAATTATAAATGCTATTGACATATTTACTCAAATTACGCTACGCACCACGATTTTATTTTTTTGTCTGATTAATGCCCTAGATGATGAGGGGAGTGGTGTGACTGGTAGCTAGGACCTACTGAATTATTTTTCAGTTTTCAGTACATTATCTACATCATTATTATCTTAATTTTCAATAAAACCGTTTAACTTAACCATTTTTTTTTTAATTATTTTTTTTTATGTTTGAGCTTAAGGCCAATATCGGAACATTTAATTCTTGTCAACAAGTTTCAAAATTTGAAGGAAGTGTAACACTCCTAAATGATCGTTTTTAATTCAAAGACCGTAATTTATTTTTAAAAAAAGGTTTATAAAAACGGAACAATAGATTGAAAAGAGGAGAGAATGTCTTGAATTAATATTTAAAAACTTATATGACACCAACAATAATGGGTTCCTCACTGGTCCTCCTGATATGTATGTAAGTAGTTAGTGTGGCTAAGAGATTTTAATCTTTGATTCGCCACTATTTTTATACAATTTGAACATTCTGGAAAATTCGATGTAAACCGTTATCGAATAAGGTCGTGTTTGCCTCGCCTCCAAAGACGCAATTTAATCGATGTTAGTTTTCACAAAAACTCCCAAGCGTAAATAAACGATGAAAGTAACAAACAAAAACAGAGTTGTAAACCTCTTAGCTAAATATCCACCATGATATTTATACTGATTTAGCTTTGCACATATGTATATCCATAATTTTTTTCTGAAATTTCAGATCGCTCAAATCGGAAAAAGTAACATTTATGCAATGACTCTGGACCATATAGCTTTGTAATTTTGAGCGATAGGGTCCCCTTTAAGACTTTTTTAATCCAGACCATTTTTCACAGGGACACGGCTATTTCAAAATGGTCTAAAATGTTTGGTTCTTAATTTATTATGGCCATGGATTGTTGCTGTTAATGAATAAAATCAAAATATGCCTAAACGAACTACTAAAGATACATAGATGAAACTTTCATCATCACCTAGTTTTTCTATCATGAAAAATTTATTTATTTTTTTAGTCTATCAATTACATATTAATTTTGCAGACTAGAAAGAACGACTACTACAAGTGGTAACCCTAATTCCTTACATTTTCTAAGTATGCTAGCTTGCATTTGAATTCTGATCTAGGTATTGAGAAATCTAGAATAAAACAATTAAACTTATTTATACATCTAGTCATTACTTCACAAAGTCCGTAATTTGTTCGATGTGAGGGAGCAATTAAGAAATTTCTTGAGCGAAGAGTTTTTTCGAAAGCATAAAAATTAATTAAATTCAAAAGCTCAGGACAATGAATATCGTAGCACAATAAATCATTAATAAACAAAGCGCAACAGCAGTCACGTCGATATTGAAAGGTTGTTGAGCCAAACAACAGGCGTCTTGAATCATAACTAGGCATATCTGATTTCCACCAATTTAGTTTATAACATAAAAATCTGGTAAAGGACTTCTGTACCGCTTCAATTCTGTTAATATATACAGTGTAATAAGGACTCCATATAATAGCACCATACTCAAGAAGAGATCTCACGAAAGACAAATATAATACCTTTAAACATAAAATATTAGTAAATTCCTTGGTGTTTCTCTTAATAAAACCAAGCGTTTTATTTGCCTTAAATATGACATGTTTAGAGAAGGAGAGTTTCCCATCCAAAATTATTCCTAACTCAGTAATATCATTAACATGCTCCAACAGCTGACCTTTTATGGAGTAGTTGAATACTATTCGTGTTGTTGAGCGGTAAAATGAAACAGTCCGGCATTTAGAAATATTCAAGTGTAGCGCATTAGTAACACACCATTCGGATAACTTATCTTAGTCCTCTTGTAACCGTAAGCAATCATTAAAATCATGTATGACGGAAAAAAGTTTTAAATCATCCGCATAGATAAGGCAATGTGTATATGAGAAAAATTTGACTATATCATTAATGAATAAGATGAATAAAATAGGGCCACAATGACTAATTTGCGATATACCCGAGTCGGCAGCAATTACCCTAAAATGTACGTTATCTATTCACTACAATTTGTTTTCTGTTGGTCAAGTAAGAAGAGATCCGTTGAAGAAAACTAGAGTGAATGCCCATATGGTAAAGTTTCTTTATTAAAATGGTAATGTTTACTTCATCAAAAGCTTTAGCAAAATTTGTGTAAATTGCGTCAACCTGGTTGCCTTTGTGTGAGACATTAAAGCAAAAATTAGTGAATAATACTAGGTTGGTGACAGTCGATCTGTTTTTTACAAAACCATGCTGCTGTGGACAAATTATAGATTTGCATAGGAAAGAGAGTTTCTTTGCAATAATGTTATCAAGTAATTTTGGAATTGTTTTCATTAAGGAAACCACTCTATAGTTTCTAATTAAATGCATAGGGCTACTTTTAAAAATTGGGTTTATTAATGATATTATCCAAGAATCTAGAAAATGGCCTTCACCAAGTGATAAATTAAAGATTATGGTTAATGGCTCATTAATATAATGTATGCAGGATAAAAGAAATGCAGGCGACATATTGTCCGAATTAGGATTATAATTCCAGTTCAGACTATTCACTGCGTCTAAAATATCCTGATTATATAGTATAAGGGAGCCAATGTCCAAAAGGCTGTCAATGTTAGACATAGAAGGATAATTATTAGAACGCGTATCAGTGCGTATAAACGGATTCGAAGAATTTAGTAAATAACTCACAAGTTTCCTCAAGATTATTAGATTCCATATTAATGTATACCATTATATTTGGGAAACCAGACGATTGGCGCTTATCATTGATATAGCTCCAAAATGCCTTACTATCATTCCTGATGTTGTTTTCAATGGAGTCAATATACTGCCTATATAAGAAACGGTGCAGATTGTCAAATTCCCTACGCAACCTTTTATAGTTGTTTAAATTTGCTTCGCTATTTAAAATTTTATATGCTTTATGAGCTTTATTTCTAGCATTTTTTAAGCGTAGTAAAGACTTATTGAACCACTTTGGATGGTTGTTAGTGTTTTTTTCTTTTTAAAGGGACATACAAATGTAAAGCGGAATTTATAATAGTAAGAAACTTGTTATATGCTTTCTCTAAGGATAAATTACCTAATGTGACAGGCCAATCTTTATTAGAAAAGTATGCATTTAACATATCAATATTACTTAACAGTTCAATTTTAGAGGCATATTTGACCACTAAATCAAAATACCAATTGAAATTTCACGAGAGAACTAGAAACACGTCCAAAGCCAGTGAATGCCGTAGAATTTTTTTTGATATATGTATATTTGAATATCTACATACATATATATATACACATTTCTTATAAATGAGGGTACCTAATAATAGAAGTATAGATTCTTTTACCGTCATGTCTACAGACGAGATATCGGTCTTTACGTGAAGGTAAAATAAATTATTCCATCTCAATAGTGCTTCCATCTTAAGTACAGGAACCCTACTCTATGAAATTTCATTGCAGAAATAAATCCACAGTAAAACTAGATACATTAATATAAATTTCAATCTATCGGCAGAATATAAAGACACTCAATTTCATTAGCCAATCATCTTTTACGTTGAATGAAATACGGAATAGGATAACTCAGTATGCTCTAAATGGCTATCGTACTATCAAATATGATAAAATGAAAAATCGTAAAGGAAACTTGCGGTTCTTGCGAGCTTTTGTTCGGCCCACCGGCCCCACCTCTCGTGGTGAGTGAAAGTACAATTTAGTGCCATGTTCTATCGGACGTTTCCACCTGCGTTGAATATTGATTGTCCTACCATCACCTTGTCTCAATGTGGGTATATTAGGTGGTAACAAGGTGAGCACGACCCTTCATCTAAAGCCGATCATTCCCCTGAAAAATTATTCGGCAATAAAATACCTGCCTGGGACATAATCTCGGCGCCCACTGAGCACAGACCATCCAGGCCCGATAAGAGATCAATGATAAATTGAATTCGAGAATTCATGAGAGGGTAAGGACCTTCTGACGATAAAAATGATTACACCCGGTAAAAGAACTATTCCGCGCCGCACTGGTGAGGAGGAGCGTATTTAAAGTGGTCGTCGAGTACGGCTCTGCTGTTACCCGATAGCCGGAAGATTATTCAAACGTCCATTTCCAAGCTTTATTGATTGCCCTCAAGTGCACTTTATGGACAGTAGACAGTTTCATATAGCAGCTTCTCCTGCTCGGGCCGCGTCCTGATAATGTACTCGAAAATGCATTTCTCCACAAACTCTCCTTCAAAGATTTATAAGGACTCTGATATGGGAAACGATAGGAAACCTTTCAGAAGGGAAATCGATTTCCATCGGACAAATTCCAGAGAGGTCGGTTATGAAGACAGTATTGTTTCGGCGCGGCGCGGCGCCCCGACAAGCAAGGAAAAATTAAATAAATTTTGAGCAGCACATACCTACTAAGTAACAGCGAAAGGATCACTTCCTTTTTTGTGTGAAATAGGGCAAACTTCACAAAAGCGAGGAAGTGAAATAAATTCACAACAGTCGACAATCACTAAAGCATCCCAGGGAAGTGGGAAAGCAGGAAACAAATATTTCGCGCAGCACACCGCGCACTTAACATAAAAAGTCCCTTGTATATCACCAGGGTCTTCCGCTTGAAGTGCAAGCGCTTCCCCTTAGCACTTGATTTAATTACCGCGGATTCTCTGCTCGCTGAGCTGCGAATCTATAGTTGCACAGAAAATTTAAATTGAAGAAAAAAGTGTTTTCGCTGCTCCTCTGAAATTCAGTTTGTCCTGAAAATAAACCGCAACTCATAAAGAGGAGAGCTCCTCAAGGATAGGCAAAAATACAAGGCCTGACCGGAGCGGCCGACGACTGCTGGGCGGTGATGGGCCGTTGGACCCCTATACACCCGGACTGAAACTGTGGTCGTTGCAGCTTACAAAACTGGGTAGCTGGTAAAAGACGAAAAACCAGCCAAAAACCGGTACTGCAATTTATACTGCGACAAATTTATGACTTTCATAAAATGGCGGACTGATTATCATCGTAATTTCATTTTTCTGGACACAAACTTGACAGAACCAGAAGAGCAGAGGACAGCAGTGGCACACAGCTCGGATGGACACAATTAGAGTTTATTTTATGTAGCATTTTTGGGGCACATATGTTAATCTCCTCGTATTCCCTTCTACCGAGGTTTGCTAAGGCACAATTATTTCTGCAGCCAGAAGGATAAGAATGTCACTCCGGAGCTGGATCTCACCATATTATTTCCCAAACCACGTACATTTATCTCTTACCAAATTGGCTTACGAAAAATAGACATTGGCCTTTTGTTCTTGACCCAGTTGTTGTAGTGTTTATGTACTCTTGTTAAATGAGTCAGACAAAAGGTGAGATACAAAAAGCATAATAATAATATAATAAAAATCAATTTTAATTTTAGTTATTCTGAATAGCTTTAAGCTATTACGCTTTGGACACTTACAATTAGTGGATATATAAAAATAGAAAATAGATAATTCAGTAAAGGGATAGGAAAAAGTCAACAGGTTCGAAAAGTGTGTCTAAATAATTGTTGTACTACTTTAAAATTTATTTTTTAAAAAGAAACACTTTAATTTAAACCCGCTAAAATTTTTAATTCCACATATTTTTCTGCTTTTTTTAGTTCACCCAGAAGAAAAACATATAATTACTTAATACTTTTTTGGTTTTTTGTTTTAGTCAAGAATTACGAGATGGATCTTTCCCGCCGATTGCGGGACTGCAGCGATAAGGCGCCCATGAAATAGGCTTAAAAATCTGTTAAAATATTTTGTTTACTTTAAAAAAAATTCTTTTGTGATCTTTAAATATATTATACATAAAATCGTACCTCAAAGTTCTATAATTTCATTTCTTTCTTTCCTTTCTAAAAAAAATTACAAAAAACACTATTTTTGAACATTCTAATTCAGGACACCTCTCTAAATAAATCAGTTGAATCACCAAACATTTCCACACGAAACTTTTTTGGTTTCTTTCACTTTTCTTTTACCATTTTTGTAAAAATGAGGATTTTATGAACAAGATTAATCGAAACTAATGATTGACGATTAAAACTTATTTAATTATCAATCTCGACTAACGATTGAAAATATTAATCTTGAATCGTTAATCACGATTAAATATTAGTCATTCGTTTTCAATCATTTTTCGGGCGGGATTTTGCCTACCTACACATTTTCAGGGATTTATTGTATCCAAGGAAAATAACTCTTATGGTATTTTAATTAGAAGTTCCATTTTTTTCTTACTTGCAGGGACAGGGAAGTGCTATTTTTTGTTTAGAAATATTGGAATTGAATTAAATTTTTTTAACCAAATGTCTTCTATGCTTACAATAAGCAAAATGTTCCTGATTTCAAGAATTTCATTCTTAATTTCAGTATTTTCTCCATAATTTCCAATTTAAGGCTCGAGAACTGTTATATTTCCCTTGTACCTATATAGTGTAATAAATGTTTAATAAAAGTATTTTTTCATTCTTAATTTTAATGTAATACTCTAAAAACTTAAATTAAGCTTTAAGTTTTCATTTACTCCGCAAACTTATATGTAATTTTGAATATATACTCGTACATAAATGAAGCATGGAATTATCTTGTTTTAAGTTCGTAACTTAAACTTGACTCAGCGTGCTGAAAGAATCTTAATTTGACTCCGGAAAAATTGAAAATTATATTTACTGTTGCTTGGAGTATGACCCTTTTGTGTTTATTACAAACATTTTGGAGTTGAGTTTCTATACGATGATTGGCAAAACAAAGTAAAGTTCAAATTATGACATTTTGGAGGTTGCTTGATTGGAAAAGGGGAAATGATTGGCGTTGGATCTATCGACTACATTTTTTAAAGACCATTATGCAAAACAGCAATTTACTCTAAACTATGGGAACTTGACTTAGGCTTATACGTACTCGAATAAAGTTTCAATTTTAATGAGTTATGTAAACGATGGTTCGAACTCATCAGAATCTCAAAACTATTTTTCGGTCCTTGATCGAAAGCTCGCTGGAAATTATTTATCGACTGTAGAATTATAATTCCGGAAATAGTTTTCAAGCCAATAAAAAACTTCGTGAACGATTTGGGACCTAAATCCTCCAAATATTGGAATTCAGTAGGTTTAACTGACCGATATAGTAATGGTATGTATCTAAACTGCAAACAAAACAACCAACTGAAAATAAACAATAACGTATAATTGCAGGCACAATGCTAGAATATTTGTCTATTAAGTGCGAAAACACTTTCTCCCACTATCGCGGCTTTCTCGTAATTAATTGTTCAGAAGCCTTCTTAAGAGCACCATCGAGAAGATAAGGGCTTATCGCATTTGCACCAGTCAGTGGAGTCAAATGGCTGATTGGAGTAGAATCGTTGAACGTAAATGAGATGTCAGAAGGCATGTCAACTTAAGCTTTTGTGGCTCCATCAACAAAACTTCGAAAGTTCTCATTAGTTGGAGGCGGAAAGCGGCGTAAGTGGTCTTAATGGTTTATTCATAATGTAATCCACTTAGCCACTTACATGATGAGCTCATTCGCCTAAGCAGCGAAGATGATACTGCGTGCGTATTATTTCAATTGTGGTTAGTTTTACTAATGAACTCCTTCTCAATAAATATCTTGTTTTCTGCATTTGTGCATATATACCCGACTGCGCCAGAATCAGGGTTATGGTTTTCGAGTGTATCTATGTATGTATGTATTTGTATTTCTTTGTTGCCTAAACGGTTTTATGGATTTTAACTTGAGAGGTGTCGTTAGATTCGTCTTAATTGCACACTGCAATTTTTGGCGCCATATTACATGTCTTCAAAAATGTTTTTCCCTCAAAACCTATCGGGTGGGTTATCAACATAACGGGTTTTTTAAATGGCTTACAAAAATATATATACATCAAATTTTGAAATATGATTTGTAATGTAAAATGCTGAAAAAAAAATTATTGAAAAAAGCAAAAAAACCCGACTGCGTGAAAAATTGTAAACTTAAAATTTCCAAAGTTACTTAAGGGGGGAGATACCTTTAGAATTTTTAAAACATTATATTTTTTTTTCATAATTCCAATATATAATATGTTATAAATATACTCTTAAAAGGAAAAATCGAAATATTGCATACGAATGGACTTATTGTCAAAAACGTCCGTATACCGTCATTAACCAGGTAGTTGGAGAGCTTGGGTCGGAGCAATGCCTTTTCACAGTGAAAAGAAGATCCCAGCTTGAAGATATTACTACATTACTTGGAGAAGATATAAAACAACATCTTCTACCAATTAAAGAAGATTTGTCCAGAGATGATTTACTGGAAAGATGCTTGGGTGGCTATACCCAGAATGCCAACGAAAGTTTCAATGCGACAATTTGGCGAATATGTCCGAAGCATCTCAATTCAGGGCTAAAAATTGTTGAAATTTAAGTTTTCATTGCTGGTATATTTAATGAAGGCTACACTTCAATTCTCAAACTAATGAACGAGCTGGGTATAATTGTTGGCACGTATTGTAAGGTTTTCGCCGAAAATACCGATGTGGCACGAATAGTGAAACAGAACCGGATGAGTCTTTCCGAAACAAAAGCAGCTCGTACAGCTCGAAATCAGCAGCAGCTCGAAGATATTCAGCTTTTTGAGGAGGCCGAACGTTTATTGTGTGGATCCGGAATCGTCGATTGATCAATAAGTAACTTTAACTTATAGTTATACCGTATCGAAACCTTGAACACGATTATCTCGAAACTGTATTTTCAAAAACTGCTCGTTCTGCAACTCAAATTGTTATTGACCGATTAGGCTGAAATATTCAGAGGTTTCTCCTTATAGTACTACTGGAAGGATGTACCTAAAAGTTTAAAGATATCGGGTTAATAAATAAATTTTTTTGAGATCAAAACTTTTCAAAAATATCCAAAAATCTGGAGATTTGATTAAACAGCCGATATATTTTAATTTTTAACTTTTTTATTATTTTATAGGTTTATCCTTCCCTTTAGTATATCAGTAATCGAATTATTTCCGATGAACAGAAAAATGTTGGCGCCTGCAGCAGACGCTTGAAGAAATATTCTGCAGAGCCGCCATTTTGTAAAAAAAAACAATCAGATGTTTTTTACACTTTAATAATGTGTCAAAAAGATGTCAAAATTAATAAATGATCAAATTATTTTATCACCTTGAAAAAAATTCATTAAAATTGACTGATTTCACCCGTTCTAAAGGTATCTCCACCCTTAATAAATGAACTGAAAAAATAGAAAGAAAAAGTTAATTTAAAAAACAAAAAAACGCGACTGACTGAAAAAAAAGAACTTAAATGATGTAAACAAGACACATTTATAATTAAATCTATAAATAACTCAGTACTATTAAAATTGATCTAACTGGTCAATATTTGTAATAAACTGACTAAGTATACCTACACAGCCTAACAAAAATATTCGTAGTCTCCGATCGCCAATTAGGTACACTTTGTCAGTTTATAACAATTTTATTATTGTATTGACCAGTTAAAGCAATTTACATAGTACTGATTTATTTATGAATTTAATTATGAATGTATCTTGCTTACATCTTTTTAGTTCTTTTTCACAGTCAGACGGATTTTTTGGTTTTTTAAATTAAGTTCTTTTACAAATCCTAATCCCTTCCCATCTAATGAAGGCATGGCATAATTGCCGCATTGATATTGATTAATTTTTTTTAAAAGATATGGTCTTACATTATTTGCTGCGTTGGCATCTACTTCGTATCACGTATAACAAACTGTTTTAAAATATTACAAACATCTTTGAAATTCAACTAAACTTTTAAAAAAACCGTTTTATCATCAATTGATTGTGAAGAGCAACTTTTAAAATATGCATGAATTTGAAGTAAACTTTAAACGAGAGAGAGACCCAAGTTCCAGTAGCTCACGGCGAACTCTCTGCAAAAAAAAGCAGTGTCCACGGGTGTTGAGTGCATTTTCAGGTTATTCAGTTCGGAGTTGTGCAACCTCTTCAATTCTGTTTAAATCTCCCTTTCAATGTATGCTTGCTCGGTCTCGAGCCTCTGTACAAGTGTAATCCGTATGCTGAGCACTTTTGGAATTAAGCACGCGTGTCGAGAGCAGAATTCAGTTATTATTTTAATATGGTTCAGGTGGCAGCCGAGAAGATTTCACCTGGCCAAAATGAGTTTTTTTATTTTTGTCTAACAATGCAAGAGTAGTTTTTAGTTTTGCAAATGATGCGGCTTGATTATATTTTAAGGGGCCACTTTGAAAGTATAAATAAAAATCTCTTACTCATATATCAGCATTCGGGTTAATAAAAATATAACGTTTTCTGCGCCATGAAATATTTCAGTGGTTTACACCTACTACTCGAAATGAACAGATTGACTTCGGTTTTCGAGATTGTCAAATATAATATATATTTGTTTGCAAATCCTCCTTAAACCGTATTATTCTAAGTATACTCAACCAATGATTGTTTTTATCGAATGTGTTTATATGCCTCAGTCTCACTTATGATGTTACGGGAGCGAGCTCTAGTACAGCCCGGCTAAACTGTACCCTCCGTGGTTTGCGGCCGCGCGAGCTTGAAGGCTAGCTTCGCGGTAGTGTGGGGGGGTTGCTTCAAAAGCCGCACTTTGCCACGGAGGCGAGCTGCCCGCAACGAATTCTCGCGCTTGACAGGATCGACAAAAAGTCAAAAGGGGGGAAAAAGGAACTGTGGCAGGAGGAACCCCTGCAACTGCCGGCGAATGACTCTCCGAATTGTGGGGGGGTCTCGATGGAAAATGACCCCCACCATGGCCTATGCCCCAACCGCCCATGACCTCCCTTTGGCCCATATATTTTGGGAGGTCCCTAGAAAAAAAATTCAAATCACGAAACCCGGAAACGAAGAGGCTAAAAGAGAGCGAGGGGAATTAGGGAACAATTAAAGATTTACTGATTCATCATAATTCTACTTTAATAAGGAATTTCTAGCTTCCATTTCCTCTGGTGAATGCCTCTCTACATATGTCTTTACAAAAGTAGCGCTTAGAATCAACTACATTACAGAAAAAAAACTTTGATTCCCTACTAACCTATCACGCCTTATAGATATGTTGGCCCGAAAATATATATATATATAATTTATAATAATTGCCGTTATATATGTATATTCAATTATTACCTCCTACAGTAACTAGTCCACTTATAATATTCCGACTTAATTAGAAAAATAATAGCATTATTACTATAAAGGTTATATTAATTGCTTATATCGCTTCCCTTTTTGACATAGTTTCCCCCTTTTTTTCTTTTTTTTTTTTTCATCCGTTTTGCTCATTACGGGTAATTGATTAAACTAGAAACGGCTTCTATCTAATATGCGCGATACAAATTGCTTACATTTGTTACTTCTTATTCTATTCGTTCCCAAAAAAATAACCTGTTTTTTTCGTTCCTTTTAGTATAGTCATATATATATATACTTAAAAATAAAATAGAGAAAAAAAAATAAAATATAACATGAACAAGAAAAACCTGACTTTAGCCACTGCTACCGTAGTTGATGAAGCTGCTATGATGATGTTGAAGCTAGAGCTGCAAAGATGATGATGGGCGGCCGCCGCTGCCGGGAAGGGTGATGTGGCGTAGAGTTGCTCCAGCGTTGGGGGGGTGGAGGTCCAAACGTTTCACCCTCCTCGGGTCCCCCTGATATCTCGTTCACTATCTTTGTTTGTTGTTACTTTGGTTTTTTTTTTTTTTTTACTTTAATATTTTATTTTACTTTAATTCAGCCTCTTTATTTATTTATCTTCGTATTTATTTAGTTTCTTTTTCTTTTTATTAATTTGTTTAATTATATTTTATTTCATTTATTTATAATTTTATTTCTTTTATTGTCTTTCTTTTCAGTATTATTCCTTGTTGATTTATTTACAACCTTTCAATTTTTTTATTTTTATTTGTTATTATATCACTTACATTTTTGTCTTTCTATTTATTTATCTAGTTACACATACCATTTCGGTTCAGGAAAAAAAACTTGTCTCTCGTTTAATTCAAATTTTCTTTTTGTACTTGGTTTAATTTATTTAGTTTTCTTTTGAGGAGGCCACCAAAACATGAATTCCTAAACTTTCGTTCCCTTTTCTTTTCTTTTTTTTTTTTTTTGTACACCACAATTTAAATAAAAGAAAAATTATTGTTCTTTTCGTTCACATCGGCAAGGTCACCAAACCGCGAGAATCGGGAAATCCAACATCATCTCGATGATTTTAAAATTCTATTACGCGAAAACAAAAATAAACCAGCTCTCACAATGCGGAACACAAAAGCAAATCTCCGCCTTTAATTGGGTCATTTACAAAAGAGCACTATTTAGTACGAGATACAGGTCAGTCGCAATATTCGATGCCATTGATTACGGACAAACCGCAACTAAATTTGAAAAAAACTGTTCGCAACTTACAGTGTCACCATCCCAATGTCACTCATCCACTCCCCCTGAACGCATAAAACCAAAACCTTATCAGTTTCTACTTTAATTGAGGTAAAAACAAACTTTTTGCTGTTCAAAAAAAACAAATAATCGGAATTCTGCACTACTTCCATAGCACATTAGCTCCGTACATAGTATGCCCACACTGATTCAGGCTCGAATTTATAACTTTAAAATATTCCGAGGGCGACAAAATAAGCCGTAAATTACTGCACTTTCTCCAAAAATCAGCTTTTCTTGCTAATATTGTCAACGTGAACCAGATTTGGTACATTCGTAAAATTTAGGGATCTGGAAGTTAATGGGCAACTGACGGTTGCTGCACTTTTCTTTTTTTTTTTTTTTGTTTCTATTTCACGTATTTTGCCCTTTTAATTTATATTCGCCACAAAGCCTGCGGTGAGCGCCAACGGTACGCTGAAACTCTAACTGCTTTTCCTGCTTTCCTAAGAACTCCGTCTTCAGAAATCCGTTGATGCTGATGGGTATCAAAAGGGGTAGGCCATGTCACGATGGCTGGTTCTGGATCGTTCCAAGAACAAATTAGCGTCCCAGGGCCCACTCTGTTACTCCTAATGAGATGCGTGATTGCACCTATCACACACACATAGCGACCGAACCGGCAAATTCTCGCGCGTTTAAAGTTAAGTTTTTATCGACTCGGTACACACAAAAAAATTCGCGGGCGCGTGAAAGTCTCTGTACGCTTTTTCCACCTGCGTCTGATTTTCCCTTTATAGGTGAACCGCTTCAAACTCACTTCTCCTATTCCCGTCCGCTGGATATCGATCCTCAAATTCGGCTGCACGTGCGCCCGCAGTAAAATCCATCTCCCAACTGACTAGTCTCTGTCCGCGGTGCCACTTACCGACGCTAAGAGCTTTGGGTTTTGCACAACTGTGTGTGTGATTTCGTGCGCACTCGTGGCGAGATTTTCGTTGATCGGCAAATCTGATTCACCCGAGGCTGTTTTCCGCTAGTTGAGTCTTTGTTTGGCCCGTTGCCGGTGGTACAGTTTGTTCCAAAAGATGAAGTTTGGACTAATATTTTTGCTTAAAGCAATTTAGGGACAGCGAACATTGCCATATAAGGGCATCTCGCAGTGAATTATTTGGCTTGGAGGTTTTGGTTTCGCCTTTGGAACGCACGGCAAATGTTGCGTTGGTAGCTCGCTTATGTGTGAGCAATTTCATGCAGCCGGTTAATGTTTTTCCCTTTTCAGGTACTATTTTACGTGGGGCAAGGCGGGTGACAGAGAATTTATGTAGGGATAGCATGGGCTAATTTTAGCCGACCATAACAGGGCAGGTCCATTGGCCACGCTTCCGTGGACAATGGGGCTGAAAAATGGTCATTGTTCAGGCGCCCATTGTGTGGCTCGACCCACGTCTGGACCCACGCTCTAGACTGAGCTAGCCGGTCATTATCAGCACTGAACCCTCTCGAACCTTAATGAGAGGTCGGAGAGTCCAGGGCTGATTCAGTCCTCCCCTTTTCCTGGCAGAGGAGTGCTTACCCTTATGAGAGGTAGACTCCTCTGACAAGAAAAGGGGTCACTAACTCGTCCAGAGCCTGTTTCCGTCGATGGGCCGAATCCCGGGGCCACGGAAACGAGGCAAAGGGACTACCTGTCGTCTAGGTAAGAAATCAACCCCAGAACGTCTGGTTCAGGGGTGTAAGGATAAGGTCCCTCCTCCTGACAGCGGATCAGCTTTCCAGTCGGAGTGTGATAGCTGTCAGGAAGAGGAAGCTTATCCCCAAAAAAATTTGTGGTGGTAAAAACCATCCCAAGGCCTACTGCGGGTCCACCTACCCAGGGTCCGTGTCACTCTGTCCCCTACTTGTGGGCTGCTGCGACTCCGGGGCATGAGTGTGGGATTGGTAGAAAAATGTCTAGGGTTTGGCATTGGTCTTTAAAACAAAAGAACCAAGAAAAAGGGTTCCCCTGCAGGATCCCTGTCTGGCAGTCTTTAGGCTTGAAGAGGTGAGATTGGGGTGCAGGCTCCCAAGTAGTTAAGAAAGCAATGGGGGAGAAAAATGGGAAAAGGTAAAAATTGGGAGGGGAGAGAAAGAAGGTTCGTAGTATTTTTTTCGCCCTTGTGTGGCCTTAAAAATGGTTCAGTCTGCCTCCAAGTTGTCGGTGCGAAGAGGTGTTATTCGTCGAATATGGATATATGATGAGACATGACCGAGACCGTTCGCAGGCGATGTGTCGAGTCGAGGAGAGCAAAAGAGAGGAAAAAAAAATTGATAGCGAGTAGCAGGGCGGATCGCCGCAAGCCTGCGTCGCTGTCATCAGCGCTGACATCTGGATCGTTCCGACACCCACCAAAAAAAAATATTATGAACTATATATTTCCTAGTTTTAAGTTAACGCTAGCAAGACTTGATGCGGTTTTCAGACGAAAGAAAAAAAAATTTTGAATTTTGTACGAGCGACAAAAAAAAATTTAGGATATGGGAATATATTAAGTAATGGGGCTAAGCCACCATGTCAAGGGGTTGATAAAAGTTGGGGAGAAAAAAAAATCTGTGAAGCGGAATAACCAGACTGAAGGTCCGGTGACCGTGTGGGAAGAAAATAAAGCCTTTGAGAAAAGGGTACCCCGCCAAGCTACTCCGCGGAAATCCAGCGACGAAGAGCGACAGAAGAGGTCTCCCGGACAGGGATTGGCTCACCAAATCGCCAGTCCCTGTATTTCCAGGGAGTTCTCCTGTCGTCTCCGACGCACAGATTTCCGCAGCGCAGACCAGCGGAGACCCTCCCTGACTCCTTGCCTCAGAGACAGGACAGTCCCGAGACCTCGAGACGGTGGCTGGCCAAGGACCAACCAAACCGTAATTCTCGAGAGGTCTCGAGACTAACCCAGCTCCGAGGGTCGAAGCCAGGGCCTCTCAGGCTAAAGGTGAGGTGGGGATAAAATGGTGAAAAAATTACACAAAAGCAAAAGGGATAGGATAGGGTTAAGGTAATTGAGGAACTCTAACTAGGATAGGTAAGGGCTGAGCAGGGATATGTCCACCGCAATACAAAGTAGAGGCGGCTCTGTGACATTCCCGATACCAGTTAAGCTGGGCGGATGCCTTATTAGGGCTACCGATATAAAAGAAATGTTCTGAACGAAAACACGTCAGAACCATATATCATGTATATAAGGCATCCTATCAGCAACACAAGTCATTTTATACAGGTGTATGTCAGCGAAGAAAATACACAGTGATAAAGTGATTAAAAACCTAACCATGTCAACAATGACAATAAGTAATCAGAAAAGATTAATAAATATAACCATGTCCTTTAAGATCCAGATCTCAACGCTTGATGTCTTTAGCGTGGAAGGTTCCGATGAGTTTCCCTTTCAGGTCTTCCAGCTCATACTGTGAATTCCCCTTTTTCGCTCTAATTCGGCATTTCAGGAATTTCTTCCCTAACTTGGCGCTTATTTGTTGAGCAGCGTTGCTCAATTGAAAATTTCGTCGATAGACTTCCTGGCCCACTTGGAAATCGGTCGGTTTAGCCCGTAAATTATACGATTTCGCACCTTGTTCAAACGACTTTTTCAAATTTTCTTGCGCATTGGCTCGAATAAATTGGAGTTTATCCGGCAGCTCCACATCCAAAGGCTCATTTAGACTCTGCAAACGGCGTAACAGTTCGTAGCTGGAAGCATGGGTAATCATATTCAGACCGAACAGCATTTTGAAAGGAGGATAACCAGTTGCCTGATGTATTGAACTCCGAAGAGAACCGGCAATACTACTGAGATGTTCATCCCATCTTTGATGCTCGTTCTGAATATAGGCACGAATTCCTGCTAGGATTGATCGATTTACTCTCTCAGAGGCATTAGCCTGGGGAGAGTAAAGTGCCGTGCGCATGTGTTGCACACCATACTTTTCCAGTAGTTTGGCGAACTGAGCCGAGCGAAATTGAGTGCCATTGTCGGTCACAATTGTTTCGGGAACTCCGAACATGTGAAAGATTTCCTTCTCGACAAATGCACAAATATTGGAAGTGGATGCCTTACGCATAGGCTTGAATAAGGGAAATTTGGAAAGATGGTCTAGGGCTATAAAAATGCAGACATTTCCATTTTTAGTTCGTGGATAAGGGCCCAACAAGTCTAGATAGATTCGCTGCCAAGGTTTTTCAGCGGTAGGTGGGGTTACTATAGGTGGACGAAGTGGAGTGTTCGGAGCTTTCGTCTCTTTGCAGATATCGCAGGAGAGAACATAATTGCGTACATCAGCTGCCATACGTGGCCAATAAAAATGCCGTCGGATTCTTTCGAGAGTTTTTCCAACTCCTCCATGGGATGCCAGTGGCGGATCATGAACATTTTTGATTAAATCGTTAGTGAGGGCGGGTGGAATCCAAAGCTTCCACGCTTCGTCCTCTTGAACAGGGTCACCTGAACGCGGCTTTGTTCTGACGTAGATGAAGCCGTCTCGTACTGTCAGATCTGGAAATTTTGCCTGGTGATTTTCCAGTTGTCGACCCAGCTCTACATACTCTACCGAAGTGAAGTGTGGAGAGCTGAGATCGACCTCAGGCACTACTTCTTCCGGAACTGACAGCGCGTCGGCTTCGGCTCTGGACAAAGCGTCCGGCACGACATTCAGGCTACCCTTTCTATGCTCAATAGTGAAGTCGAAGCGTTGAAGCTTCAGACTCCACCTCGCTAGTCTGCCACTCAATTCCTTCTGAGACATCAACCATTTCAGACTGGCATGATCCGTGACGATTTTAAAAGGCATTAATTCCACATATGGTCGGAATTTTTCTACGCTTACTATTGCAGCCAAACACTCCAATTCGGTCACGGAATAGTTCCGCTGAGCCGAATTTAGTTTCTGAGAGACAAAAGCCAGAGAGCGTTCGTTTCCTTCATCATCAGCTTGAGCGAGAACACCACCAACTCCGTGGCTACTTGCATCGCACTGAATGATGAATGGTCTGGAGAAGTCGGGGCTCACTAATACAGGGGCTGTCGTCAGCTGTTGTTTCAATTTATCAAAGGCTATCTGCGCTTCGGCGGACCAACAGAATTTACTCAATTTTTTCAGAGTGTCGGTGATTGGACCTGAGAGATCTGCGAAGTTGGAAATGAATCGTCGATACCAGCCCGCCATGCCCATAAAACGACGTACTTGTCGTACACTTTTGGGGGCGGGGTAATCCACGATTGCAGAAATTTTCTCAGGGTCCATGCGCATGCCTGTTTCGCCGATGATAAAGCCCAAGTATTTCGTCTCTTTCAAGCAAAATTTGCTTTTCTCGACGTTAATTGTGAGCCCCGCCTTCTGCAGACATTCAGCCACTCGTGAGAGAAGTGTTAAGTGTGTATCGAAATCCTGAGACAGGATTAAAAGATCGTCGAGATACACCAACACATTTTCTCTCAGGTCGTAAGGGATGGCTTTGTCCATCAGTCGACACATCGTCTGCGGGGCATTGCAGAGACCGAATGGCATCACTGTGTAGTGATAGAGGGGATGACCGGGGACCGTAAAAGCCGTTTTCTCCCGGGAGCTCTTTTCTAAAGGGATTTGCCAGAAAGCATCTTTCAGGTCCAGACTGGTGATGTATTTCGCAGGTGGAAGGCGACTCAGAATGCCATCAATGTGCGGTAAAGGATACGCATCCTTTTTAGTTACCGCATTGACCTTCCGGGCATCGAAACACAGTCTGACTTTACCTGGCTTTCTGACTAATACGACTGGCGAGCTCCACGGACTTTGGCTTGCCTCTATCACTCCAAGCGAGAGCATTCGGTCTAGTTCTGCGTCCATTAATTTTTGAACAGCCGGTGAGACAGGATAGAATCGCTGTTTAATCGGTTTGGAATCTCCAACATCGATTGAATGTTCCAAAAGGTGAGTTTTTCCCAAGCCCAAAGACGTATAGGAGGGGAATTTCGCTTTTGTTTCATCTAGACGCTTCTGGAGATCAGATGGTAATATGTGTGCGGCAGTATTGGTCGTCACCGTGATCGGGGTGTCCAACGCAGACACCGGACCCAGGACGTCTGGGGCCAAGTTAAAAGCTTTCCAAAAATCGATACCAAGGTAAAGATTTTGGGTTAAACTTGGAACTATATAGAGGCGAATGGTTTTAGTTTCGCCTCGAAATGAAATATCTACGTCAGCGTGTCCCTGAACTTCAGGTCGGGCTCCGTTGGCCACCTCGATCACAGATCGGTACCGACTCCACTTAATTTTCGAGTTCTCCAATAGACTTTCAGCTTGTCTGCCCAAAATGCTAATACTGGCTCCGCTGTCCAGTAAGCCAACAATTGTAGTACCCATGATACTAACTTCGGCATAAGGTCTAACGTCTTTTGGAACTGACACGAAAGCGGTAGCCAATTTCCGGCGATTAGATAAAACAAGCCTCCAAAATGCTCTCATACGTAATGTAGATCTTTTGGGCTTGGAAAATTTTGCTATTTCAGCTATCCTGTCCAGCGGGTGTTCCGTGTCCTCCATGAATATTCTCTTCCGAGCGGCTCGATACTCTTGTAACCGAATATGGTAAGGCTTGATCGGGAAAAGAAATGGTTCAGACCGTTTTTCAATTCGCGAGCCAGCCTTACGTGGTAGAATCGTAACCGCTCGAGAGGGAGATTCATGGGGCACTGAATTCAGAGGCTGAATTTCCGTCAAGGTAGTGGAAGTAGAAAGTGTAGAAGATGAATTTATAGTATCGTCAATGGCTATGTCTGGGGACGGGGAGGAGTGCTCGTTGGCTCGCCCGCTGTAATTGCTGGCGTCCGAAGGGGTCGAGGGCTGGTGTAATTGCTCCCGACCCGACGTCTGTTTTTTTCAGAACATATCGGACAACGGGGCTTGACCACTCCTTTCCGGCCGCAGCCATAACAAAAAAACCCAGTAGGTTCTTTTGGACAATCCTGATAGTAATGCCCGGGCTCGTCACAACTCCAACATTTAGTGTTTGTGGGCGGACAACGCACTACTGCGTCCACAGGCTCAGCATGCTCTTCCTCCGTTAAGGTCTCGGCCAGGTCGTCAAAAACGTAGGTCTCTTCAATTCGAGCTGGACGGTGAACGAACGGCAACCGCGCGGCTCTGGTTTCTCGGCGCATTTCCTCTATTTCTGTCACTAATTCCCTCAGCTGAGACACTGTGTGGGTATGCCGGAAGCAAATTCGCTCTCGAATTGACGGGAGCAGATTTGCTCTCAGCATTCCCACAAACTCCGCTTCGGAAATAGGAATAGCCAACCGATTCCTCAGGCTGACTAGCGCTAGATGGTATGATGCAAAACGCTCATCGGGCCGCTGCCGTCGGTTCAGCATCTGTCGTTTAATCTCTATATCATTCGGACGTTCTCCCCAGTCCGCTCTTAAGGCTCCTTTCAGCTCATTCCACGTCGGAGGTGTTAAATAAGCTCTCCTTATCGTCCAGTACCAATTTGTGGCTGCGCCACTAAGCAACGAGTGGAAGTTGTCGATCAAAAGATCGAAATTTCCCCGAAGGGTACCATAGGTCAGAGTCTCAATCCTGAAGATAAATTCTTCCAAGTGAAGCTTGGTATTATCTCCGTCATACTGGATTTTCCAGTGTCGGATTGGACTACTAGATCGACTAGAAGCCGTAAAACGCTGCTGTTGCGATGCTTGGTATCTTGGCATCGGACGATCAGGAAGCTGTGGTTGCGACATGAAAGTCGGAGGCAGACTGAACCGCTCTGTTTGTGGCGGAGGCATAAAGGCAGAAGACGTCGGTCTAGAATGTGGCCTTTGCTGACGTTCAGGTGGTAAATTTTCACGCGTATTGGTCTCGAACGCTCGAGCCACTTCCGTGCGGATTATTTCGGACATTTGCAATTTTAATCCGGCCATCAACGCTTCCTTCGCGGCAGAATCGACTCGCGGTGAGTCATGATCAACCGAACTGGGTTCACGACTACTGCTCCGATTCGCAGTTTCTGGACGCGGCGGAGAATCTTCGGCGACTGGTTGAACTCGCTGTGGAGGTGGCTGCGAGGATGGCTGCAAAGGGGGCAGCGCCAAAGAAGCAGCTGTATTATTCTTACTACTGGATCGCGTATTATATTTTTTTGGAACTGCTCCTGTATAGGATATACAGTCAGCCATGTTCACTACGCGCCGACAGTTCGGACAGCTGCTGTCCGTTTGCAGCCATTCCCGCAGGCACCTCCTATGGAACACATGATAACAGACCGTGACGATCGGATCTGTGGTTGAGGACCAATCTTCGACTCGACAAATCGAGCATTTTTCGACCTGTGCCGGAGTTTTAACGAACTCAACGGGCGATCGTGAAACAGCCATGGCTCAAGGGATTTGTGAAGACAAAAAAAAAAGAAAGCTGACCCAAAAGACGGTTCAGTCAAAATGGTACAGAATTGCTATTTTCAAAAAAAATTCAGACCCCAAAGCAATGATAAAAAGAATGTTTAGGAGTTAAATACTATTACCGAGTCTACGGAATTCCAAGTGTGACGTCAAAACGCAGCAAAAAGCTTTTCTCCTTTTGAATTATGAGAGAAAGATGATTCCGAAAAAACCAGTAAGTCAAATTTGAAGACCTACCTACAAAACTTTAGATATTTTTGTGTCAGTAAATAAACCCGCGAATAATTTATAGAAAATATCGCGAAAGTTTGGTGGCCTTTTCCATCGATCTTCACAACTAGTACCTATAAATTTCTTAAATATTTCCAATCTTTTACGTCGAATATTTCACAATCTCAATCAAAAACAAAATCTTCACAAAAAAAAATCGTAAGATTAGTATTTTAAATTTGAATATTTTTTTCTTTTCAGTTTGTTTCAGCACGGAAGAGATAAGGAAAACGAACTACTTGTCGTTTTTTTTTTTTTTTTTTCTTTTCACGAGAAGATCAAAGAAAATTTCAAAAAAAAAATTGTTCCCGCCGTCCACCTCTTCTCTTTCAGCCTCTCATAAGAAAATGTTAAAATTTTTCGGATTATATAAAAAATCGCGAACGTTCGGAGAGCCAAACACTGGCCACCGAGCATTCCTCCTACAGGTAAGGAAATTTGAGGAAGGGATCCCGACCAGGCACAACTGCAAGGACTGCGTGACCGGAAATGTCCGAAGTGATCCTCCGGACAGGAGCTGGCTCACCAAAACAGCCAACTCCTGTAATTCCAGGAGGACACTTCGGCAGTTCCTGCCACACAGGCCCAGCAGTGCACACTGGCCAGGATTCCCCACTACCAATCTCTCCCGAGGATGAAGCGGTCTTGAGATCCTGAGACGGGTAACTGGCACCCTGCCAGTTCCTCGTATTTCTCAAGGATCTCAAGCCGACCTCAACCTCAGGAGGGACCAATAGGGCCTCGAAGGATTTAGGGAAAGGTAAATGAGAATTTGGTAGCCCTAGGCTCAAAGGGGAGGGGATAGGGAAGGCCCCACTCGTTGGGCGCCATTTTGTTACGGGAGCGAGCTCTAGTACAGCCCGGCTAAACTGTACCCTCCGTGGTTTGCGGCCGCGCGAGCTTGAAGGCTAGCTTCGCGGTAGTGTGGGGGGGTTGCTTCAAAAGCCGCACTTTGCCACGGAGGCGAGCTGCCCGCAACGAATTCTCGCGCTTGACAGGATCGACAAAAAGTCAAAAGGGGGGAAAAAGGAACTGTGGCAGGAGGAACCCCTGCAACTGCCGGCGAATGACTCTCCGAATTGTGGGGGGGTCTCGATGGAAAATGACCCCCACCATGGCCTATGCCCCAACCGCCCATGACCTCCCTTTGGCCCATATATTTTGGGAGGTCCCTAGAAAAAAAATTCAAATCACGAAACCCGGAAACGAAGAGGCTAAAAGAGAGCGAGGGGAATTAGGGAACAATTAAAGATTTACTGATTCATCATAATTCTACTTTAATAAGGAATTTCTAGCTTCCATTTCCTCTGGTGAATGCCTCTCTACATATGTCTTTACAAAAGTAGCGCTTAGAATCAACTACATTACAGAAAAAAAACTTTGATTCCCTACTAACCTATCACGCCTTATAGATATGTTGGCCCGAAAATATATATATATATAATTTATAATAATTGCCGTTATATATGTATATTCAATTATTACCTCCTACAGTAACTAGTCCACTTATAATATTCCGACTTAATTAGAAAAATAATAGCATTATTACTATAAAGGTTATATTAATTGCTTATATCGCTTCCCTTTTTGACATAGTTTCCCCCTTTTTTTCTTTTTTTTTTTTTTCATCCGTTTTGCTCATTACGGGTAATTGATTAAACTAGAAACGGCTTCTATCTAATATGCGCGATACAAATTGCTTACATTTGTTACTTCTTATTCTATTCGTTCCCAAAAAAATAACCTGTTTTTTTCGTTCCTTTTAGTATAGTCATATATATATATACTTAAAAATAAAATAGAGAAAAAAAAATAAAATATAACATGAACAAGAAAAACCTGACTTTAGCCACTGCTACCGTAGTTGATGAAGCTGCTATGATGATGTTGAAGCTAGAGCTGCAAAGATGATGATGGGCGGCCGCCGCTGCCGGGAAGGGTGATGTGGCGTAGAGTTGCTCCAGCGTTGGGGGGGTGGAGGTCCAAACGTTTCACCCTCCTCGGGTCCCCCTGATATCTCGTTCACTATCTTTGTTTGTTGTTACTTTGGTTTTTTTTTTTTTTACTTTAATATTTTATTTTACTTTAATTCAGCCTCTTTATTTATTTATCTTCGTATTTATTTAGTTTCTTTTTCTTTTTATTAATTTGTTTAATTATATTTTATTTCATTTATTTATAATTTTATTTCTTTTATTGTCTTTCTTTTCAGTATTATTCCTTGTTGATTTATTTACAACCTTTCAATTTTTTTATTTTTATTTGTTATTATATCACTTACATTTTTGTCTTTCTATTTATTTATCTAGTTACACATACCATTTCGGTTCAGGAAAAAAAACTTGTCTCTCGTTTAATTCAAATTTTCTTTTTGTACTTGGTTTAATTTATTTAGTTTTCTTTTGAGGAGGCCACCAAAACATGAATTCCTAAACTTTCGTTCCCTTTTCTTTTCTTTTTTTTTTTTTTTTGTACACCACAATTTAAATAAAAGAAAAATTATTGTTCTTTTCGTTCACATCGGCAAGGTCACCAAACCGCGAGAATCGGGAAATCCAACATCATCTCGATGATTTTAAAATTCTATTACGCGAAAACAAAAATAAACCAGCTCTCACAATGCGGAACACAAAAGCAAATCTCCGCCTTTAATTGGGTCATTTACAAAAGAGCACTATTTAGTACGAGATACAGGTCAGTCGCAATATTCGATGCCATTGATTACGGACAAACCGCAACTAAATTTGAAAAAAACTGTTCGCAACTTACAGTGTCACCATCCCAATGTCACTCATCCACTCCCCCTGAACGCATAAAACCAAAACCTTATCAGTTTCTACTTTAATTGAGGTAAAAACAAACTTTTTGCTGTTCAAAAAAAACAAATAATCGGAATTCTGCACTACTTCCATAGCACATTAGCTCCGTACATAGTATGCCCACACTGATTCAGGCTCGAATTTATAACTTTAAAATATTCCGAGGGCGACAAAATAAGCCGTAAATTACTGCACTTTCTCCAAAAATCAGCTTTTCTTGCTAATATTGTCAACGTGAACCAGATTTGGTACATTCGTAAAATTTAGGGATCTGGAAGTTAATGGGCAACTGACGGTTGCTGCACTTTTCTTTTTTTTTTTTTTTTGTTTCTATTTCACGTATTTTGCCCTTTTAATTTATATTCGCCACAAAGCCTGCGGTGAGCGCCAACGGTACGCTGAAACTCTAACTGCTTTTCCTGCTTTCCTAAGAACTCCGTCTTCAGAAATCCGTTGATGCTGATGGGTATCAAAAGGGGTAGGCCATGTCACGATGGCTGGTTCTGGATCGTTCCAAGAACAAATTAGCGTCCCAGGGCCCACTCTGTTACTCCTAATGAGATGCGTGATTGCACCTATCACACACACATAGCGACCGAACCGGCAAATTCTCGCGCGTTTAAAGTTAAGTTTTTATCGACTCGGTACACACAAAAAAATTCGCGGGCGCGTGAAAGTCTCTGTACGCTTTTTCCACCTGCGTCTGATTTTCCCTTTATAGGTGAACCGCTTCAAACTCACTTCTCCTATTCCCGTCCGCTGGATATCGATCCTCAAATTCGGCTGCACGTGCGCCCGCAGTAAAATCCATCTCCCAACTGACTAGTCTCTGTCCGCGGTGCCACTTACCGACGCTAAGAGCTTTGGGTTTTGCACAACTGTGTGTGTGATTTCGTGCGCACTCGTGGCGAGATTTTCGTTGATCGGCAAATCTGATTCACCCGAGGCTGTTTTCCGCTAGTTGAGTCTTTGTTTGGCCCGTTGCCGGTGGTACAGTTTGTTCCAAAAGATGAAGTTTGGACTAATATTTTTGCTTAAAGCAATTTAGGGACAGCGAACATTGCCATATAAGGGCATCTCGCAGTGAATTATTTGGCTTGGAGGTTTTGGTTTCGCCTTTGGAACGCACGGCAAATGTTGCGTTGGTAGCTCGCTTATGTGTGAGCAATTTCATGCAGCCAGTTAATGTTTTTCCCTTTTCAGGTACTATTTTACGTGGGGCAAGGCGGGTGACAGAGAATTTATGTAGGGATAGCATGGGCTAATTTTAGCCGACCATAACAATGAGTTACATATAATAACTACAATTATCAGTTCGTACTTTATTTTATAATTGTGCTCCATTTTCTTGAAAAAAATGAGTTTGTCTAATTCTCGAAAGTATTGTTTTAACGATGTAAGCTGCAGCATCCAATACCTCCTGACCGTTTAATTTAAAAAATGTCAACATTCAGGAAGTATCGGATGCAGCTCACATAAAACCAAATTCAATCGGACTCGATGATACCAGTCCCAAATTTCTGTCGCTCATAATTTTCCACTGCCTTTATTCGTTGGTCGACATATTTAATACTTGTATAATGACATGCTATTTTCCAGACGCGTGAAATCATTCCTGTTCTAAAAATAAAACTTTTATATTACTTATTACATCCTACGTTCCCAAAATGTTTGATAGATTGTGTAATCAGATTATTGACTATGTTAGGAAACAAAACTTGCTAACACTTTACCAATCTAGATGCAAAAAAAAGAAACACCTGCACTACCACATTACTAAAAATTACTGACGACATTCGGACTTCTTTAGATCACAATAACAAAACAATTTTAACATTGCTGGACATTCCGAAGACATTTGACTCCGTGGGCGCGGTTTTACTGTGTAAAAAACTGTTTTCATTGTTTGATTTTGAGAAGTATTCTGCCAATTTAATTTATAACTATTTTTCGTGTCGTCGTCAAATTGTCCTGTCTAATTAATTATTTTCAGATGTTGGTAATGTGTCAACTGGTGTCCCTCAGGGCTCCTTGCTGGGCCCATTATTGTTTTCCTCATTTGTTGATGACATGGCATTGTGCTTTAGTTCATGTAAGTTTCATATGCATGCAGAAGACGTTCAATCTGTCATCTCGCTTGACGGTAATAGACGAATTAGTACAAAGAATAAATGATGACCTAGAAGAAGAAGTGCACAAACGGGCGATATCAAATAAGTTTGCTTTGCATCCACCAAGTCACAGTATCTATCTATCCATCCAAAATTTTTCCAGTCTTGCGATCACTAGCATTCTGCTTCATTTACACCACAGTCCGTGAAGTCACTTTTAATGACACATTTTTATTAATTTTTTTCACTAGTCGGAAGACTAGATAGTAAATCATTCAGGACTTTCAAAGTTGCATTTAATTCACTTGTACGCTTTGTCGATGGGCTAAAATAGTTTAATAATCTCTCTACCTACGGTCATGAGTTTCTTAGTGTATCTTTCGGGAACTATGTAGGGTGTATGATGTTAAACTTTCTGCGTAAAATTATTTTGACAGTAGTAGTTTTACAAACATAAACTTTTTAATATCTCCTCGTGTGACAATTGTACTTGTTCCGAAATGTAATTGTAAACAAAGTAAACGTTCTTTTTTTGTATATGTCATAGGGTTTTGGAATATATTACCAGAGAATATTGAAAGAGCTTGCGGTCGTGGCAGTTCCGGGAAGATGCTATTATTGCGGTTTAGTGGCCAACCTTTGCATAGTTGCTAATTTGTTTTCTTTCTTTTTTCTTCTTCTTCTTGCAAAGCCTCAGCGTCGATATATATAGCCACTTTTTGTGTAACGAAAAATTAACCGAATTTTATGTACACTGGTCATTTGAGATAAATTAAATTAAAATTGAATTGATCCCAACAGTTTTTTTACATACATGGGGGGAGCATGGGCAGAGCCGGTGTGGGACACTTGTCTTCTTCTGGCATAGGCAAGAAGAAGTAATAGACTTTCTGCTTTAAATATACATTTATAATATCAAGGATCATAAACCGACAAGAGCATCGTTCGAATCCTCCAGTGCAAACGCCTGGCAACTTCTGGAAAAGTTTCGTTATATGCTAGATTCATTAATAATGTTATTTAGAGCAGCGATTGTCCGCTGAAAACTTCCCTATATATTCTTAATATAAATACTGCACCCCTATACCCACGACGGCATTCCCGCTATTGTCCTGAAAAAATGCGCTCAACACTTGATCGGATCCCTATCCTCCATTTTTAACTTTCCATCACCCAAGGAATCTTCCCTGCTAGGTGGAAAGACTCATTCATCATAAAAAGGTGTGCAAGAGCGACATTTCCAACTTCCGTCCTATTGCCAAACTCTCCTGTACACCCAAACTTTTCGAACGCATTGTTTACGATAGCATACTTTTCCATTGTAAATCAATTTTATTTCCTCTTCCCAGCATGGTTTTCTCAAAGGTCAACCACCACCAACCTAACCGATTTTGTCTCTAGAACACTATGCGCCTTGAAGAATGGTGACGAGGTCGACGTTGTTGCTACAGGCTTCAGTAAAGCGTTCGATAAAATCTCACATAAATTAATTCTGTTCAAACTGTGCTCTCTGTTTAGGGTTTACCTATTATATGATGAACCTATCCCAACTGTATCTTCCCTTCGCGATCTTGGTGTCATTTGTGAGAGCGAACTAGTCTTTCGTGATCACATTGACAGCGTGGTAGCTATAGCCAACTCTGCACTCGGCTTTGGGAAGCGTTGGTCTAAAGAGTTCCGTAATCCCTACGTTACTAAATCATTGTACGTCTCGTTCGTCAAGCCTCTCCTTGAATACGCTTCCCAAGTATGGTCTCCCTCTCAATCTACCAACACCAACAGAATTGAAGCAGTCAATCGAAGGTTACTTTACGAGAGCTTCCCTGGTCTGATCGTCTTATTCTTCCCCCCTATGAAAATCGCCAGATGCTGATCGACTTGGAGCCCTTATGGAAGCGACGCGGCTCTGCATATATTACCTTCATCCACCAACTACTTTCTGGCGACATTGACTGCCCTTCACTGCTACAGCGGATTTCTCTCTATACCAATCCCCGTAACCTTAGATCGGTCCCTCTCTTCCGCCATGTTTACCACCGCACTAACTATGGCCTTTCTGAACCCCTCACCCGCAAAGATTCGGAAAGCCAATTCCCTCCCTTCCTTTGACTTTCATCTGAGCAAATCTTCTCTTAGGAGTTTCCTGCGCCGCACCTCTTAAATTTTTCACGTATGTCGCCCCTCTTTTTGTGATGTTGGTTATATTAAATTTAATAAATATTGTGTCCCTGCTGTTATCCGTAAGTCTCAAGCTTCTTCCCCTTTACTTAGTTTGTAGTTTAACTTAAGTTATTTTTTGTATATTTTTGTTTGTTTGTAGCTTGTAGTAAGCAAATGAAAAAATAAATATGCTGGGCAAGGTATTATCAAAAGATTAGAAAGTTTTTCCAATTATTATAATTTAAACAATGTTTATCCTAAAGCAGAATTTTAATAATAATAAATGTAAATAAATGATTTCAATGTTCAAAGAAAACCCTTAACGTACAAAGTTCAGTAAACAAATATGTATGAAACTTTCAAATTTCGTAGTAATTTTACTCTAATAAACATATAAATATAAAACAACAAATATATGAATCACATTAAAAATCAGAGAGAAAAAATCCAATCAAAAACACACAAAAATTTAAAACACTTTAAAAAACACGTCAAATATATACTTAATCGCAAAATCTCCGTCGAGGAACCCTATAAAAGAACAGGAATAGTCCAGTGCACCAATTGCCAAGAATTTGGTCACACCAAGAGCTACTGCAAGTTGACAAACGTTTGCGTATCCTACAGGGAGCTGCACCCATTGAATGCCTAAAAGACAACGCAAACCCTACTAAAAGATGCAGTACCAGTAACGGTAACCATACGGCAAACTACAGAGGATGCCCAGTATATGCAACCATTAATAATCGCAGCAACTACGTCAAACAACACAATCAGACTACAAGAACACCCATGCACTACCTGCTCCCAGAGGTACAGGGCGCAGCTATCAACCAAGGATCGAATCAAGCCCCCCTAAGGCAAGAAGGACAGAGCAGAAGAAACCTGTCGTACGCAGACATAGTAAAATCAAATAATATCCAGGCGGGCAACAGCTCACATCAAGGAGAAATACTACAAATATTACTTACTAAGCAAATAGACAGAAATCCTTGCTAAATTAATTAAACCATGATCCTGGTAAAAATTGCTCAATGGAATGCCAACGGTTTAACGAACCACAAAAACGAACTAGAAATCTTCCTAAAGGACAACCAAATATACATAATGCTCATAGCAGAAATTCACTTAACAAGCAAAAACTACTTCAAACTAAACGGATACGCGTGCTAAAGTAACAACCATCCAGGTGATAGACCATAAGGAGACACTGCTATTCTCGTAAGGAACCGCATCAAACATCACCCAATTCAATGCAACCAGCTTTCTCATCTACACCACACAGCAATCATTATCCAGGAAAATTCCAGCATACTCTGTATCACCTCTGTATACTGCCCCCAAAGCATACAATATCATCCGCTCAGTTTGACGATTTCTTCCGTTCACTCGGCAGGAGATTCCTTGCAGCAGGTGACTTCAATGCCACAATGCCAAGTCCCCCCACTGGGGATGACGATTAACCACTTCCAAAGGCAAATAACACCTGAAATCAATCTATATCAGTATCTCAGTAGGTACTCCCACCTACTGGCCCACAGTATGCTATTTTCCTGCTGTTTGTTCAATGGCAACCAAGAGGCCTAAAGTTAAAGCACGCCCACGTTGAAGGAATGATGCTATTGATGCTGTTCGGGGCGATGTTGAACAATATCCCCAAATATCGTATCGCTGCCGTGCTCAACAGTTTGGCTTACATCCATCTACTATGTGACTTCTGAGTTGAACGAAAATGGCATGAAGCATTACTGGTTCCAACAAGATGGTGCAACATGTCAATCTGCGCGCGAAACAATCGATTTATTGAAGGCGACATTCCCTAATGGATTGATCTGACAAAACGGCGATTACGACTGGCCTTGTGGGTTATTTAAAAAAGCAAGGTTTATGTTAATCGGCCAGAGTCTTTTGAACAGCTTAAGTCCAACATTCGCAACGAGATCGCTGGAATTTTACGAGAAACACTTCCAACAGTGGTTAAAAATGCCGAAAAAAGGGCTAATTTGTGTGTGGCTGCAAATGGTAGTCTTTTACTAGACACCGTTTTCAAGAAGTGACAACAAATTGTGATAGTCCAAATTAAATGTCAATAAAGAAGAAATTAAAAACAAATTAGTTTGTGTTAAAGTTATTCAAAAAAAACTTCAGCTACCACAAAAGAAATCACCCTGTACTTCTTCTTGTAACATTATAAAACAAATTTTAATCGAAACCATGCAACAGATTTTTGAAGCTTTATTGAATTGAAGTTAGATGTTAAAACATCAATTCTCGTGAGTACCGCGCCACTCACACCTTTTTTTTATTAATTAATTTGACGGATTCATTATTTTATTAGTACCACCAACATGCATTGGCACAACATACCTATATTACTGTCCAAATTCCAAGCTCTGGTGTATATTATTTATTATGCTCCTTTAACAACACACTATTTTGTGTTATGTGTGTGATGTGTATAAATATTTTTTTTCTGAAAAATGATTGGTGTTATTATCGAGACCTACTTATTTGATTTAATGAAAGGTCGTTCCGTATCTATTGATGTATAATTTTGCTTATACCTATTATTTGATTTTCTGAAAGCTTGAGTTAGCGTAGAATAGCATTATATGATACAGTGTGATTTTACTGATTCAAAAATCTACCCCTAAGCTGATGTGCTATTTACATTTATGTCTGCATTTACTCCATAGGCCTCTGTTGCCTTTCAACAAAAGTTTTACGTCATATGTGGTTTTGCCGAACTTATTACAATATTTCCCGGTTTGATTAAATCAGCTGTGAACTTTGCAAAGCAGAGAAAAGCAGAATCAGAGATCTTGCCTCAAGTGCGATTTACAATTTGCCGCACGGCTGTGACTTGTTTATTCAGCGACATGCCTCTGGCCTCATATGCATAGAGACTCCATCTGGTACGGGCGCCCGGGATGATTTGATCGCTAAGCGAGGCACCCTCCAGCTGTACAATGCTTGCTTTTTATCTTTTTTTCGTACAGAAAATGTTTAGCATACGTGAGGGAATACTCCAAGCTGTGAATCTTTCGCAAAGTGAGAGTGTCGCTTTTTAATGAACACTTTTTTCGAGGATTAGTAAATATGGAGAGATGGGAAATGTTTGCTTAATTTCATCAACAAACACGGCCAACGAGTGTGCTCCGGTAGCCCGACGAACGGCGGCATTATGTCGAATATCTCTCGAATTTGGTTCATACGTTTTGAGCGAAAGCGGACGATTATTTATTTGCACTTTTATTTCGTTCCGTTTTTCGAGGAGCTTATTAGAAGAGTTTTAATTTCATCGGATTATCTCATCCTTGAGCAGATAACACATCGACATGATGTTTCTGGATGCACGTACATATTCGCTTTTGCTTTGTATCATATAATCAGGTCCGTGCAGAGCAATATTAAATAATATTTTAAATGCATGCGATATTATCGCATTAAGTTCAATTTATTTGCTGAATTAAGCAATTAATAGTTGTTGAAATCAGTGTTTCACTCCCCACGATTAAATTGCGATATTTAGCATCGGGTGCTAGTGCAATGAGAGAAATGAGCTCATGACCAATCGATACGGCAAATACGCACAGCGTCCGATCTAAATACAGAGCAGATTTACTTTTGACCCTTCTGCGAGTATAACTCGTTGTAACTGTTGGCTCTTAGCAGTTTATTACGTTTATCGAAATTGGACACACAAATTAAAATTTTAATTTTCTCTTGGAATTTTGCTTTTGATTTTATTGAAATACTGAAAATGTTCTCGTTGCTTACATCAATAGTTTTGCCTTGTGAAGGATTAAACCTCTGTTTCCGTCAATTAGTCAGGAACCTCCATTTCAAAAGGGAATGCTCATATATGTAAGGAATGTAAAAAAATCGTAATAATTTGTTTGAGTGCAATATCATATAAATGAAATTAGAATCAAAAGGATAACACACTCAGAGAAAAATCATATAAAATCAATGATATTTTAATAGTTATTCACATTATTTTTGGTCAATGGGATTTATCGAATTAATAAGTGATAGTTCATATAATAAAAGCAATATGATGGTCATCATATTAAAACTATAGGATATGTAGTTAAATTTTAATGGGATTTGTGCTTAATTTTAAGTGATATGACATTAAAATTAAACTACTAATTTAATTATATACACTGTTAAAGTAATATGAAAAAACTATCAATTCAACATTGTGTATGATTATTGACTTATTATTTCTATAGTCTGCTCCCTTTAAAATAATATTATATTCCTATTAAAGGAAAATAAAAGGCATATTAAAATTAAATGAAATCATATTAAAACAATGCTCTACTCCATATTGAATCAATGAGAATATACTATTCAATTAATGGGAGAAAACCACTATAATAATCAGGTCTACCAGTGAATCCATATTGAATCAATGATACTTTACTTTTAAATTTGTGGGAAAAACTACTAAAATAGTCATAGTTAAAATCAAAATTGAAAATTACTAATTAGCGAATTCAAGCAGGTCGGAAATAAAATTCGATGTGTTCGAACTAGTTGTCCAGATTTTACGATTCCGATTTTGAGTGCATCGGTTCGCGGCTTGGATTGTTGTTATAGTTGTACGACGAGGAGTATAAGTACTCTTTATATCAACATACCTATATAAATACAGAAAAGCATTATTTCCATTATCATACAGAGCTGCGGGAACTACAAAATGCACACCTGTATAGAAAACGATCTTTAGTTGGATATAATTAACTTACACATGTGAATAATAATGTCACTAGATATATTTAATCGATCTATATTCGGTAGTCGCTATATATACACACTTACCAAAATATAGGGCTCCACACGAAAGTGATCTCTATACTTTCCGCAATTATATAGAATGTAAATCAATCTTCCAATATCAATATGTTTAATAAAAATGTCATGTCTGAGTCCGATGGTATCTATACCCATCATATTAGAGGAAATAAAATAAACCGGGAGTATGATCATTTAAAATTCAATTTATTGCAAGATTAAATATTTCTTAGAAATTCTTAAGTCTAATACATTTTTTATCGTCATTTGTAGAGTATACGTGGATTGGAGGTCCATCAAAATATTTTACATTCCTTAAACAATAATTATTTGACTTACCTCCTACAATATAAGACTGCAAATGTTCACAGAAATAGAGTATATTCCATTCATAGCAAATGATAAACAAATTTGATTCATCTAAAACTAGATCTTCAATTTCAAAAATTTTCAAGTTATGGTTTAAAGATATCGTTAAGAAAAAGTTTTTTTTATACACTAAACCTCTAAATGTAGCTTTACTGGTGCACAAAGCTTCAGATAAATTAATTTCATTTTGTTGTAAGTTTTTGTATTTATTACTTAGATTGGAGGAAAATGTGTTTTTATTTTCAAAACACAAATCTTTTGAAAAAAACGGCTCTGACAACAATAAACTAGCAAATTTCAGACTTGCTTTAATACTGAGGGATAACTGTATATTAAGTCGAGAATTAGTGCTCCTTGCATATTCTTTATACATTTTGTGAACGGCTTCAAATCGCATACACCATAAGTTCCTAAGTGGGCCAAAATTCCGGATAGCTGTTGTATAGTGGAGAAGAAAATGGAACTTCGGCTTTAGCGTATCATTAAATAGTTTAATATAAAGTGCGTTATGCTCAGTTATCAGGTAATTGAGATTTCTTAGATTTGAATGAGTTATAACGGGTAACATAAGAACATCAATTATTTTTAATAAAATTAAGAAAAAATGCCAAACTTTATCATTTTCAGGAATCAAATCCCCAATCATTAATGGCATAAAGTTGACAAACGTCATCATTTCCCGGGCCGTCATTTTAAATATATTGGACTTCAAAAGACTTATCTGCAATGGTGGAGAAATGTTTCCAATTTCTGTCTCACCATAACTAAACATTTGCTTGCGGTAATTAAACTCATCCATTGTAAAATATTTGGAAGTTGTTATAAAATGGAGCAAAACTTTAGACACATCGTACCTACAAATTCCTTCAAAGATATCGTGCATGATATCAAAACAAATGTTATCCATAACATGAAATGATCGAATTGAATTAAACACACAATTTTCACGGATACCTGTCAGTTTGTCATCTTGTAAAGCCACATCAGAATCATAATTTTCCTGATTTCGTAAGCTAATCTTACATTCCCTTGTATCTTGTTGCATAGAAATTTTAGGTTGCTTACAACAACGGCAGTAGTAATTCGAATTGAAACTGGTTGTGAAGCCTAAAATAGAATTAAGACCAAGATTGTCGCCAACTAGGTATTAAAGCCAAGGCAAAGTAAACACATTCCTGCACCCCATCTACTTTTATAATTATTCCATTTTCCTCCATTTGCCTTATTTCTTCAATGAATGGCTTAAGAGTTGATAAATTACCAAAGCTAGATCTATCTTTTGTTTTGAATAATCCAGCGACAAAGATGTTGTCGAGTTTCGATAAGTGATGTTTTGGTATTGTAGGAAATGTATAGTACACTCCGCAGACAGAATGATCTTTAGAATGTGAGCCGAGGGGATTGTCCACACCGAAATCATCAAAATATAATATATAAGGAATAACTGTCTTTTTCTCGCTGAACAGAGTCATTTTTTTCTTCCACACTTCCCCATTAATAATATTATGGAGTTCATTGCTTTGACTTTCTAAGAATATCATATTTTCTAAAGTAAGTTTCAGGATATTTTTGCATTCAAAATACTTTTTAAATTGAAAAGAAATAGGCATAATGATTCCTGGAACTTTGTTAGGTTCCAAAGTTGGCGTGTAGTTAACGATAACTTCTGAAACTTCGTTATTAATAGTGTATGCTCTTGGGTGTTTATATATATCTTTTTTTTCTAGTTCTTTAAAGAGCCTGTATTCTGTTTTAAAATCGTTCATAGAATTCAGAAATCCTTCAACGATACTTTCAGCACATTCTCTTTTAACAGGATCTTCAATGAGTGTAATAATAGATTTGTTTACAACATTTGCTATAGGATTTGTAATAAATGTATTAATATTCGATATAATATCACCTACATCCTTTCTATTTAAGTTAGACGTGCTATGCAAAGAAAGAGCAAATTTTAATCCAAAATCAGATTGGTTTTTCATGTGTTCCTCGTTATAATTTGAGCCAATACTGTCCTTTGACACAATTTTATTTGCAAAAGTTGGATTTAAATCCGGGATATCAAAGAGATTTTTAGAGTTACTAGTTATTTTTTTGAAAACGGATTTGGCATGAACTCGATCCAAATGTCTTTTAAGTGAATAAACATTTTGAAATTTTTGACAACATTCTTTCTGAGCACATTCGTAGTACGGTAAATTTTTTAAAATATGGGAAGTTTTCATGTGCTTAATTAGTGAATTTGGAAAAGGATATTGTTCTTCACACAAAGAACAAGAAAACATGTAATAAAATAATTGTTAATAAAAGTATAATTTTTTTGCTTGTTTTATAGAGTTAACTTTGATTGCTTTTTCCCAAGAAGTTTATTAAGTTCGATATATTTGGATTAAGTTCGTCAAATTTGGTTTCAATAGAGAAAAAAAATTTTTGTATAAAAGTGTAAACATTTTTACCCTCATCGGGATATTTGAAATTTAATACTTGAAAGCATTTAAAAGTGCAGTCCAAAGATTTTAAAAAAGAATTAAATTTATACAAAATTCCATCGTAAACGCTATAAAATGCATTTAGGTTAGTTATTTCCTCGTCAACTACAATTATTAAGGGTTGCAAAGTTAAACCTTTTTCAACGTATTTTTCGCGAAGTTTACCTAGTCTTACTTGGTAATCATTTATGGTTGGACAATGCAATATGGTTGATTGCTGTGAATCTATGATTGACGGCTTCCACCGGCTTCTTTTATTTCCACTTCTTGAAATAATTATAGTTGAAGGTTTTAAAACAGCGTGTAAAAGTAAGATCAGGATGCAGTCACGTGAGTCTATAATAATGAAGAACTTATTTTTATTTTATTATTTTAAATAAATAAACTCTTACTGTTATCGATATTACTGCTGAGAAGATTAAGAAGCTTAAGAGATGCAGAATCCTTTATATTCTCCTTATAAAAGGGAATAATATCCCGACAAAATGCGTCCCACCTTTTCAGTAGGTAGTTTTCTGTGCCTGAATGCAGAAAAATGTAGTCGATTTCAATCTGTAAAAAAGAATATTCCATAATTTCTTCCTCTTTATGCGTTTGTGTTTAATTTCGCAAAATACATTTGGCCCTACATAAATTATTTGTGAATTTTGAAATTAAATAGCGACCAGAAACGAATGAAGAAAAGCGGTAGCAAAAATGTATAGTGTTTTAATCTAATCGCATACATACATATATGCACTGCCGACACGTTTCATATTTCACAAAAATTTGCAATATTAAGAATAAGCAATGTCTAAAATTTTCTAAGCTTACTAGGCAATGTCCACTACTATGCTTATACAGAGGCCATTTCTTAAATATATCCTTGCTGTTTTTTTTAATATCATTTTGTCTTAGATTAGAAACCTTCGCCCATTTTTCTATAACAGTATCCCAGGGTGCGTTGTTGTGTTTTAACCACATTTCGTTTTCCAGTTCTTCCTCAGCTATATGTGTGAAATAAAATAAATGAATGCATAGAGGGGTGAAAATTGAAAGAAAATGACAAAACTAATTTTAATCAAATAAAAAAAAATACCTACATATGTATGTAAGACATTTTTGAATTAATATCATATACATATGGTATAATGTACTACATATATAGCATTACAATTTCAAGTTAATTTCCTTCGCAATTGTTCAATTAAGTCATTTTATCTAATTTTCATTAGCTTTTTTTTAAATACTACAGCAAAAAGGAGTTTTTTAAATTATAGAGTTCTTTTGGTTCTGCATACTAAATATTATATACTATAATTCCTTGATATTACATTAAAATTACAATAATCCGAAAAACGCGTTAATTTGATTCGAACCGAAATATATACAATTCAGAAAATTGGGAGGGAGTTTAATTTAAAATGGAAATGCCATTATTATACAATATGCAATACAATTGGATAATAGTTTTCATTATTTCTCACATCTAAGCGCATATACAAATACCATAAATTAAATTACTTGGCTCATAGCTTTCTTCAGGAATGCCAGATGAAGATGAAACTTTTGCTGTATTGATAACCTGCTTTTTGTTTAAATTTCGTTTAGCTACTTTTATTCTAGCATTTACAGCTTTGTCGTGTAACTTGCCCGTGGGATTTTTTCCCGGGCCTCTGTTCATGTAATAAAATCCCTACAGAAGATATGGATTTACATGCATGCATTTGATAATAATAATATTGAATTGTTATTAAAACTTACAATATTTTCTCCTGGAAAATGAACTCCAATTGCTCTGCTCATTTCTATTATGTCCTTCATAGACATTTTCCGACTTCGTTCCGTAAATAAGTTTACAATCGCATTAATCAGAAGATCGCGATTAGTTTTATCCAGTGAGCCATTATTTTCATAAAACTGTGTTATGTTTCTGCCAATCGGAGTAGTTCTCAAAATCTCTGATAAAATTGACTTTTGACTACACATTAACTCTTCACTGGTAGCAGAAGGTGATGGAGAGGCAACCGTAGAAGGACAACTCGTGACCCAATTTTGGCAGTAACTGTCAACAGATAATGTATCTGCCTAAAATGTGCATTATTATAAATCTTAAATCTATCAATAAAATCATATCACTGGTTACCGTTTCCATCCTCCATTTCTTTAAATGAAATTTGAATTTCGCCCTAGTTCCAAGTTGTTGAACTGGGAATACCTCATTGACATCAGAGTCCGTTATAACTTTTAAGCTCTCTATATCCAATTCACAAGCTAAAATAGGGGACATTATTCTACGTAAATTAGGCTGACTATGCTTTAATGGAAATACTAGTATCTATTATATCTAGTGTTACTTAATAATGTTAATGGATGCGGTTGAGTTCACGAAGGCCTAAAACGCTCACATTAAAGGCATTTATACACGTTACGATAAATGTGCAGTTTACTTCCCTAATAGTTTCCTATAATTCTCACCTTTGATTTGTCTTCAGTAAAAAACTACACAATTAATCATAGGATCGTAACGTGTAAAATTTCGGAAAATGTTAATTAAACTGGTTCCGTAAGCGTAGGTATAAAGGTTCTGACTTATGGTCACCCTATCTGGAGAGTGTTCAAGTTTTGCCTACAGCCGGTTAGAGGTCAGGATTGTTTAAATTTAGGCTATAGCTAAAGCCTTTGGGATAAGTGTGACCACTTTTAGCCGGCTATAGCCAAAAATTTAACACATGGCTAAAGAAGTTATTTACTCACATTTTAGTTTGTTGTACACACTGACATCAAATCCAAATTTATGGCACACAAGTTCTTTCAGTGCTTGGTCGTCTTTATTGTCTTCTAAAACGTCGGCCACTAGCAAGTTGTATGATGCTGCAGCACTTCCTTCACTTAATATAATGTCACTATTTTGGTTAAACACGTAATGTTCCAAATCACTTAAAGAAATCTTGTTTCCATCCATTTTTGTAAAATTTTTAAAACGCACTGCGCACTGCTCAATAAAATACGATCACAATTTCACTTTCACGAAGCTAGTCAACAGAATGAAAGAGCACCCACTGAACAGCGACCAGCGACATTCGTTCGTCAATAAAGGAAACTTGCTTTGTTTTAAAGTGCTGCCAGGTTAAAGTTATGTGATATCACATTATTTTGGTTAAATCAAATTGTTTAAGCAAGATATCCCATGGAATTAATGTGACTTCACATTATTTTTGTAACTGAAATTTTTCTTTTATTAGGCAGTCTATTAATTTAATATGAATTTCCAGGTTAATTTAATAGTTTGAAGTTATTGATTCTTAACGGGCATACTGTTAGTTTAAACAGATGCATCAGATAATATATTGTTTTTGTGTATGTGTAAATTTTGAATAAGATATCTTATTAAAAGAAAAGGTTGTCTTATGGATAGTTAATAGTTTTCATCCTATTATTATTATATGGCGCAAGTTATTAATACAATACTTTTCTAATTATTTATATAGGAATTCCTATTCATTTCCGTCCCATTAAAATAATTAGGTAACAATTATTAAATTAATATGGTGGATTTCTCTGAGTGCATAGATTTGCAGCTAGAAAACATTTTCACCAATTAGGTACCTAAGCATTGATGCAAACATTATGCATCATTTTATTTTAATCTGGACACATTTACTTCCCGTTTCCTTTTTAACACAGTTTTTCATCACACGTGCGGAGTAAGTGGTACTTTAACGCACGGGTTTCCATTCGGTTAATAGCCATCGTGGGCAATCGGCTACTTACCGCCCCGTGCTTAATTGATGAGTTACCGAATGGAAACCCGTGCGGTAAAGTACCACTTACCCCGCACTCGTGATAAAAAGTAGCATACGTAACTAGGACGGTAAGTAGCCGATTGCCCACGATGGCGGTGTTAGACGCACGAGCGAAGCGTATCGTAATATACTATTATTAGTTTCACCTGTAACTGTAACTATGTAAACAAATTTTTGAAGTTAAATTCGACCCACTTCCCGGTTTCCGACTGAGCTGAAATTTCACATAAACGTTTGGTTTGGGTGAAAATGCATGGTTAGTTAAGTGACGTCATTCTAAATCCAATATGGCGGACTCCCAAAGATGGCGGATTAGTTATTTTGTATGCACTCCCATTATATGGGTATCAATTGAGTTTGCTGAGAAGAATACGAAAAATAAAATGACGTCGCACTAAATTTAATAAGGCGGACACCTCAAGATGGCGGACGCCACAAGATGGCGGAAAAAATTTTCTTATCTACCATCATGATATGAGTATCAAACGAAAGGGTTTGCTGAGAAGAATACGAAAAACAAAATGACGTTACTCTAAATTCAATAAGGCGAGCCCCCGAAGATGGCGGACTAGTTATTTTTATGCACTGGCATGTTATGGGTATAAATTAAAAGGGATTGCTGAGAAAAATACGAAATATGAAATGACGTCACGCTATATTCAATAGGGCGGACGCCCAAAGATGGTGGACTAGTTATTTTTTATATACTCCCATGATATTTTTAACATGCTTTTATTAGCTTCACTTGTGACTAACTAACTGACTATGTAAAGAAATCTTGAAGGTTGAATTTGACCAACTTCTAATTGTCGTATCTATTTGAAACTTTGTAAATATATGTAATACGGATGACAATACATCGAGCTGATCTGGTGATGAAATCAGGAGGTGGATAATGGAACTCTTCAATGGTTACTAGTAAACCTCTCGAGTTTGGGCTCATTTGGTTTATTATTGGTTACTGTAAAGCTGTTAAAAATGCTAACTAAGCGAACGTTAAATGTATTCTGAATCAGTAATAAACATGTTAAAGTTATTATAAGACTTGAAAGTATGAAATATAGTATGGTTTTAAAAACTAAAAAACATGCTTTTATCACGCACTACAAATTAAAAAATTATTAAATTAAATAAGCTTTTATTTATTACGATATATGCATGCTACTTTTGCCAATATATATTTTAATTTCATTGTAGAGTAAACGCAAACACATGTTTTTTTTCAATACGTGACGGATGATAGATATGCCAGGTAGTTATTAGTAAACTTATACATAATTTCTTTTATGTCCAATGACTAATTCAAAAAGCGTGGAGCGCTTTTTGGTTATGTGTACTAATTAATTTAGAAAAAGCGGCATAAACTGAAATTACATCATGCAAAATAACATACGTTTTTTGTTAAATTTAACGAACATAAACGACACATAAAATAAGAACAACTTTCACGAACACGAACCATCAAATAGAAACATAATAAAAACACAGGTGAAATCACAATGATACCAGGTGACAGCCAGGTATCACTACACAATTTTGGGAACGCATAAAATTCATGTACAGAACCACGGAAACATTTTGGGGTGAACGGACCCCAGGAACACAACTACACAAAATTTCGTCGCGAAAATCCACGGATTAGCGAGACATCCGCAAATTAAAAAAAGTAAACAAACCGCAATGTGAAAGAAAGAGACAAGTTCGCGCGAAAGATATAGCTAGACCCTTTCGCCTCAACTTGATCCAACCGCAGCAACTTCAATTAAATCGCACGCAAAAAAATCCAAATCACCTGCGATAACAAATTGCAATTTACCACATTAGAATTGACATTTACAAGTCACGATGGAAATTCCAGATAAAGTCAAAATAACTTTTCAAAATTTGAGTTCACAATGGCGATTTTTTCATAAAATTTGTTAGGGCAGGCGAAACGGAAGTGAAATTTAGTGGTGTTGGAATTCACAAGGTATAACAAGGCGAACTCAGCTCCCATCGGCCTCTTCTTGTCTTCGTGCTCTTTAGTGCCATCGACGATGAATCATCGGGAAGACATCAAAGATCATCAAAAATCTAGCAAGCGAAAATATATTTTAGTGGATCGCGGACACTAACACGAGGTCACCAGTAGGTGTATTTCAAGCACCCAATGCACGGTTTGAACATATCCACATGGATATTGGCGGGCCATAATGTGCATCCAAATTTTACATCCTGCCAGTGGTAGACAGATTCTCACGATGGCCAGAGGCCTATCCTCTGCGAGATATTTCAGCGTCCATAATTGCGGTGGTCATTTGTCATGTTTGTAGATTTCGAGTACCGACTGACCAAGGCACCCATTTTGAATTAAAACTTTCCGTTGAACTAACAAACCTCATCGGTGTCCATAGGATTTGTACCACAGCCTACCATCCACAGGAAAATGCTTTAGTGGAACATTTCCACCGTCAATTAAAGACATCTTTAAAAGCGCGTGAAAATGGTTCTAGATTGAGTAAGGAACTTCCAATAATATTTATTATCAGGAATCCAAGCAGCGTAAAAAAAGACGTTAGATGTTATTCAGCCGAACAAATGTATGGCCAGCCGTTGCAGCTTCCCGCAGAATATTTCGTTCCTAACCAGTCCCCAAACATTACGGACCCAAGCAACATAGTTGATAAACTACGTTCGCATATGAGGAGTCTCAAACCTCCTGAGACATGCTAAATAAAACCCCGACCTGCGTACCCAAAAAGTAAAACGATTGCGAACAGGTTTTCCTGAGAGTGCAAGGAATAAGGATAGGTTTGCGATAATCATATGACGGGCCGTTTCGAGTAATACATAAACTGAGAAAATACTTCGTAATAGACGTTAATGGCAAACCGAAATCTATTTCTATAGATCGGTTGAAACCGGAGTTCGCGGTAAACTTGGCTGAAAAAGTTCGTTTCATCAATGTCTCAGCTAGTCACAATATACTCTACCAAACATACATTCTTAGATATAAAAAAAAACAGTGATATTTTGAAAAAGGCAAATGTTCACTCAGTAGGCCATGCATTTCGCGAATTTCAGCCGTACGGATACACCCACCCATGCACATAGTTGGGTGCAAATAGCCACAACCATAAAAAAAAGCATTCCTATATACATATTGTTACAAGGCCGCAATAAGTGGAGAGAGACACTTCTTAGTGGTCAACTTATCGAATTAGGTCACGAGGGCTTTTCGATATCCTGCTCGTTACCACCCTGACTCCTTTCACTTTCGTTACAGACCTAGTCTTCACACACAGTACTGCTTTTCGGTAGCTTTCTGTCGACACCAGGGCGGTACGGATGGATGTGTGTAAAACCTCAGCCAGGTTGGTGTGGCAACGCAGAGTAAACAAGCACGGTTGTCTGACAGTTGTCGAGATTTACCGTCGGACGGTTTAGTGAATGTCGGAAATTCGGGGTTCCTGGTGTTAATATCGCGCGAGTGTAGTGTGAAGCCCGTGGAGAACTCAGCAACCACCTCGGATTCGTGGTGGACAATTTCGAGGAGGTGGAACGAGGAGAAATCGTAAATCTTCCAAGAGGCACACCAATTGGATTAGTTGCATTCGGTATAAGAGAGGATTTTCAGGTAAGTTCACGTTTAGCAGTAGTCCACGTACCACGTCGTGGGAAGCGCGGCCCAATTACCTTTGGGGGCTTACTCCCCTCAAGCTCCAGATGTGGTTCCGGGGTCGAAAATACTCTATCCGACGCTGGGAAATATTTCAGTGCAGGTACGGGTTCAACCTGCCAGGATCAAAACGGCGCCGTTTAGGCACCAGAGCTGATTACCTTTTATTTCCCTCTGTTGAGGGGGGGGGGGGCTATTAGACCTGTGGGTATCGAAGCAATGGTGGCACGGTAGGGGTGGGAGGGAGGGGGGGGGGGGGGGGGCCTTAACGTTTGGAGGGCATTAAAACGCTCATTTTAAATTATTTTGAATGATTATTTATTTAGAATAACTCTTACATTATTAATCTTTGGGAATTAGGAACTTAAGGCACTTTTCTTATGCCAGAAAAAGAAAAAAAAATAATTTTGTCAAAGACATCAAACACCCGATTTTGAAATAAGGTAGGGTAAGACGGGGTACCCTATGGGGCAAAATGGGGTATGGGGAGCCGTATTTTACTTTTGATTACAATACTCGCAAATAAACACTGCCTCGTCGTCCTCGTCATCTACCCCAGCACAGCTACAATGTGCCCAATTCCCACAGTGGGAACACGCGATCCATCCTTCATTTAATTCCATGTATCTTCCGTTGCAGTAAAAACAAGGGATATTATTTTCGTCTTCATCATATTCTGGTGAAGCGTGATTCTTTTTATTCTTCTTATTAATGGCAGTTTTCTTCTTTTTAGTCAATTCGGTTTTCTTGTATGTTTTTTGTTCTTTTGCATCTTTTCTACTCTTTCTTTGTTATCTTCTACCAGTCTCTTTTTTGCGATTGATTCTTCCAATTCATTTTTGTACGGAGAAGAAGTTATGATAGCTGTTTTTCCTCGTTTCCTTGTCACGCGTGAAATTTTCCGGATTGCAGGATAAGGCATCACTTGTTGAGGACTAACAACAGAAAATACTGTTACTGGATTGGCCTTCGCGGCCGCGAGAAGTGGAGAGGGACACTTCCCAGTGATCAACTTATCGTAATACTTCCCTACCTTGTCGTGGGAAGCGCGGCCCAATTACCTTTGTGGGCTCACTCCCCTCAAGCTTCCGGGTCTAAAATACTGCACTAGAGCGGAATCCCTTTTATTCCCTCTTTTTACTTTCCGGGGGGAAGGCTAGTAGATATCTTTATATGGTAGTAAGGAGGGCACGGCACTTACCTGGCTTAGCTTGACCCGTCCTTCCAGGGCTGAAACCTCTTCCGGGGTTGTTCTCATTTCTTTCTTGTTTCTTCCCAAGGGCCTCTGCTTCTATCTTCTTTCTTGTTTCTTCCCAAGGGCCTCTGCTTCTCTCTTCCTTCTTGTTTCTTCCCAAGGGCCTCTGTTTCTCTCTTCTTTCTTGTTTCTTCCCAAGGACCTCTGCTTCTCTCTTGGTAGCAAACACAATAACACAAAAACCCGCTGAAGGAAATCTCCGGCGGTCACACAAGAACACAAAAAAGCCTCTAAAAGAACTCTCCGTCGGAAACACAAGAACACAAAATATTCTATTCGCAAAATCAAATCTCCGTCGGTACCCACAAAAACAAAATCCGCACAAGAATTCTACCCGTTTTTCCGATACGGCTGCCCCGCTTCGCACTTTTTTCTCTACTGGCGAACTCCTGTGATCCCTTTTTCTATTTTTCCCCGGTGTCCTGCCTACTCCCTGGGACAACTTGTTCCCCATCCAAATGGCGGACTAAGGCAGGGAATACAGGTAAAACTTTGATCTCTGTTTAGGTGAGTACAATTATTTTGAGACAAGGGGGTGTAACAATAATCTGGGTTCAGGCTCTGCCTCAATCATCAGTGGTTTGTCGATAACACAGCCACACAAAAAAAAAAAAGTGGGTATTACTTTTGATGCCATATATCATATCCGTAGTAATTTGGCCTGCTGATCACGAATCCGCGACCAGAATTGAGCCGTGACGTCCAGATTTCTTTCTAACCTCCAAAAAGTGGGTTAAAAACAGAGAAAATCGTGGAGTAAAATTCGGAAAAAATTTAGTTTTAACATTTAAACCTATATTCATATGAATTGAGACCTGCTGAGCACGAATCCGTCACCAGAATTGAGCCATCACGTTCTGATTTTTTTCTAAAAATTAATACAAAAAAATTTAAGAAAAAAATCAGAACGTGATGGCTCAATTCTGGTGACGGATTCGTGCTCAACAGGTCTCAATTCATATGAATATAGGTTTAAATGTTAAAAATAAATTTTTTCCGAATTTTACGAGTGTATTTTCCACGATTTTCTCTGTTTTTAACCCATTTTTTGAGGTTAGAAAAAAATCTGGACGTCAAAGCTCAATTCTGGTCGCAGATTCGTGCTCAGCAGGCCAAAATACTACGGATATGATATATGGCATCAAAAGTAATCCCCACTTTTGTTTTTTTGTGTGGCTGTGTAATTGCTTTGTCAGATACTTCAACTGTCGCATCTGAAGTTATCTTTGCACGTGTTGTTGCATCCATTGTCGTTTCAGGGACAACTGAAGCGTCAGTTGATATCAACGGTCTATTTAGAGCTGTTGCTGCGTAGAGGCTTCTTGAAATGCTTCAGTGATAGATAATCTCTCTGTTTGTGGAATATTTGTCATCAATGAAGGGGCAAAATCAATATAGGAAAAAACTGTTGGATCGTATGGCCAAATCCCACATTTTTTGAAGCCATTTACCGCCGTTGCCATTGTAGAAGCCTGGACAAACGCTTTGCCAAAAATCTCTGCCACTTGCCGGGGAGTTACCACCATACCTGAGTTACTCCGAAGCCAGGCTGTGATTTGTTGATCGTAATATGTGCTCAAGGGTTTCAAGTATGCAACGTCAGCGACTTGAAGTCGATGAGTCGTATGTGGGGGGAAATATAATACAATAACCCCATTGGAACGAGCTTCATTGATGACGTCAAGGTTCTGTGTCTGGGTGCTAACAACAAAAGCACAGGTCGATCAGGCCTGGGCCCACTAAATTCAATGAATATCTTAAACCAGCCAAGGAATAACTCAGCTATCATCCATCTAGAATCGCTGCAAAAACCCCACGCTCCAGGAGCAGCATTCAGCATTAGCTGCGGGTCCATTCTCTTTCTTGGATACACCAAAGTCCCTGAAGCCAATCTTTGCCACCTTCTCCTTTGTCACAGTTAAACACATGTCTCTTCCCATTTTTCACTGCCAAAGTGTATGCCAACACCCTTAAATCTTTTGTTGTAAGTCCATAAAGACGACTTTCCATATCCAAAATATAGTTGCAAAGTCCGTTCTCTTCTTCTTCCGAAAATATTCGCTTTTTTGGGCCTAAAGGTAGGTACTTTAATCGATACAGGAGCAGCAGGATGTTTTAGGGCTTCACGAGCTGCTTTTACTTTCCTTTACAGGGTAGTTTGTGGCACAGAAAATGTTTTTGATGCTACTTTATACCCCATTTTCCCTTCAATGACCATATTTACCGCATTTTTCATACTTTCTTCATTCCAACTGCCGCTCTCCGTCTTTCTTTTATAATTCTTCACCATCCTAAAAAAGATAAATATCAAATAAGTTATTAACAGTTCATCAAAAACATACCTATGTCATTTTAAAGTCATATATTATTTTCGGAGGGCAAGATAGGGTACCTTACCCCATCTTGCCCTTTCATGCTTTTTTTAATAAAATAACGTATACCATAAAAAAAAAACAAATAAAATATTGAAACAAACATATTCCTACCTGCTAGTATAATTATTGATAAACAAAAATAACTTTCAGTAAGTTCTTGATAGTTTATATTGAGGGGAAAAACACATGCCATGCACAACGCGATAATAACAAGCAATTTGACAAAGCCGAGTTTTTTGGTGCTAGGTCACAAACGGGTCAACTCACAAACCGGTGACAGTGCTGACTGAGAAACAATACGACGTTGCGTCAATACGAGCCAGAGCAGCTGTGATTGAACGTTCGTACGACACGTGAGACCCTCTGCCCCGTCTTGCCCGCTACCTCGTCTTACCAGTGGCTTAACGAAAACCGCAAATATCTATTATTCTATTATAATATTGTTCTAAATTATAACGAAATGACAGACCGTACTTGGTAACAAAGTACACAATCAAAAATCCCGTAATGTACTGTACCGTGATATTTCCACTTCAAGGTAGCACACTTATTTAATTGAATTAAAAAATTAAATTGTCCTTCACAATATATTAGAGCAAAATGTCTAAGCTCTCACTCAGCTAAGCGTGATATGATAAAAAAAAGGACTGTGAAAGCGAAAATACTTAAGCCATCACTTAAGGTTCACCACGAGCTTAGCTGAGTAAGAGCTTAAGCTCGTATTGTGAAATTGGACAAATGCAATATTATTATGTAATTTTAGCACGAAAACCTTACTCCGAAGCGAATTCTTCACCTTTCTGATTTTGACCCTTATGACCCTTCGTGGGCGCTTAAAGAATGACCCTCATCTTTTTAAAGTCATTTCAAAATGTTGACTTTTTTTGACGTGGATCACTTCAAAACCGGGGTGCCGCGCTTATTACGTTCATGTCACAAAAAGTGAGAAGACTTTAAAGTTAAATAACGAATATGAAAACGCTAGGTACGTAGCCATTCAATTAAGGGATCGTCTCAGTGTGAAATTTTCGAAAAATCGATTTTCCGATTTTATCCGATTGCATTATCGGATAGTATACACTGTAATAAACATTCTCTCAAATGTTCAAATCGAAATTCAAATTATTACGGTCGCTACAGCGTTTCTTGTAGAAAGGGAACGGAGTGAGACATCTGCCTCATTCGGCGCTCCGCTCGACCGTTATTCCTTTTGTTTATCACTGGCCAAGCATTTTAGTTCGTTTTCGACAACAACCACGGATAGAGATACGAGTGAAACCCCCAAGAAAATAATAAGCAGAAGGGATATTGTATGGACCTGGCATCGCCGATTGATCGTAAGTAAACGATTTATCTTAAATTTTCCAACTTCAATCTTTAAACGCGTTTTTCTCAGAATGGTGTTTTTCAAAACGGTGTCCACTCTCAAGGAAGAGTTTTGAAGATATCTAGCTCCAATTTGGAGAGAACATTTCTAACGTCATTCTTTATCGCGCTATGGAGCATTTTTTTTTTTGAAATCTTCCTATTCCAAAAAAAGGGCCAAATTCGATACTTTTTGTTCAAACCGCCGCCATTTTGTCAAATTAAAAAAAAAACCCTCCATAGCGCCATAGCGACTTCCCTGCAGATTAATAATCTTTTTGAAATTTTTGTTTCAGATCAAAATTGCGGCCGCAATCGTGGACATCGTACAGGACCTTTTTTTTACGTGTCATTTCAACAATTTATTCAACATACATACACCTAATAAATAAACATAAAAAAAATCATTTTGTATTCATCATGAATGTAGTTATTTATAAAAAAAAACCGGACCGATTAGTTTATTTGAACATTAAAAAAAAATCGCGAAAATCCGTGATTTTTCGTAGGGTCACACTGAGGGATCGTCTCAGTTAAGCATCACATATAGAAAAATTTGAAGTTCAACTTTTTAGTATTTGTACATGGCACAGACAAATTTTTCCATATGACATAATGACAGAAGCAGTCCACTACAGTTTATACGTCAACTGTTTGCCTTTACTTCGAATTGCAATTCTTTTCATTCATTCAAAATTAACATAATACGTTAACAAAATCAGTGACTTAATTAACCTGCAACTTTCACTAATTATTAAAAGCGTTCTCATTTTTATTAAAATTTCAGTGGGAAATTCATATTGGGATTCCCACTACACGCTCCAAGATAAATTGGTCAGCTTATTTGGGATGAAGGGAAATTTATGAGTAAAACTTTAGCACAAGAACTCGACGAAAGTTTAACTTTTTAATGGAGGCAAAGATTAACAGGCAAAAAGTTTTTGAGATATGCATTTACTTGTGGAAAGAAATTATTAAGTTTCCCATGCTGCCTTCTTACGAGCATTAAAATTTTGTATAGGTGTTTTTTTTAATTTTGATGTGTGGTGGTATTTTTTGTGAAAAGCTGCATGCTTTCTCAAAGCCTCAGCTTAAATATTTTGTATCAACGATATCTCTGCTGGGATTGTTTTTATAATGGCATACTACGTATAGATAACATAAAATACCTTTCGCTGAAAAAGTTTGAAATTTCTCTCAATTTATCAATAAAACAATGTTGCGGATTTTCGATTAACAATACGATTACATTAACTATTAACCAGTCAAGGCAATTCAATTTTCAATTCACGCTGTTTGTGAATACCATGAACCAATTAATCACACTTTAACACCTCGTTCTCGTTCAGAAATTTGAAATAAATATTATGCAGTTTGCTACTTGAAAGTTTTGGTCTAGCAAATGTTTGCAGTGAGAGGTCAAGCAGGGTCGGCCCGAACCTAGTTTTAGGATGGAGCCTCATCCAAAAATGGCGCCCTTTAGTAGTGTGGCCACTTTTTTTCCTTGGACCGCATTAACTTGTTGGCTCTTTCATGCGGGCCGCAACGATATTAAAGTTATAGGCAGTTAATTTACGAATTGGTGATATGCATAATATATGGGCCATTTTCATTTTGGCGTATTTTTTGTGTGCATTTGTATTAAAAAATAAAATACTTTTATTATTTCTGGAATTTCTATCTACAACTCATTGAAGTAGTTTATGTTAATAGGATCTTTATTAAAACTTACACAATATAAATATTATTTTGAATTATCGTTGAAAGTGACGAAAATGTCACCTCCATGTCGTGTGCAAAATCCATTTACGATGATTATATTAAAATAAAATAACTTTATCAACGGCGAATAAATTAATTTATATTATTTTACCATAAAACATAGAATAAACTGTCTAAATAACACCAAATATTTAAAACATCAACAGAATAATGGATTCTAAATACACTTGCCGTCATAGAAACCGCACCACTTGAAATTCACATGATAAAATTGAATAAAAGGGTATGTACTTTTCCGAATGAAATGATTCTTTGCCACAATATTCAACAGAAACTCATTAACAGTTGGGCAGGATTTCACCTTCCTTCTCCTTTTTTTTGGGAAGAAATGAAGAAAAAAAATTAAATTATCGAATTTTCATACTTTGCTACCATTTACTTATTAATTACATTTACTAGGAACTTTACATAATTTACATTGTATGCACAGTCTTCAGTACCGCGTTCCCCCCCTTTGGCTTCGATAATCGCTTTTATCCTAAAAGGCATTGAATCCACCAATACTTCAATGATGTCATCCGTTATTTCATTGTTCCACACAAGATCCAACACTTGAATCAGCTTTCTTTTGCTCTCTGGTTTATGCTCTGCTACTTTCCGTTTCATCACATGCCATAGATGCTCAATTGGATTCAAATCGGACGAATTCGCTGGCCAGTCTAGACTCTGAATTCGGAGATCATAAAAGGTTTTCTGGAGCGGAAAAAAATTAATGAGGATCAATTCGTGTTTTATTTATTGTTTATAAAATAGACATTTGGCACTTCATATGCCATACTGTACTTACCGATTTGGCACGATGACAAGGTGCCGAATCATCTTGAAAAATTACTTCATAAGTGAACGAAAGGTGCTCCTCAATGGCTGGTATCAAAAATTCCTTTATGACTTGCCCATACTTTTGGGCATTCATTGTTCCATCAACAAAGTGCAAAGGACCTAGGGTGTAAAAAGAGAAACATCCCCAGACCATTTGGCTTTGAGGAAACTTCACTGTCTTGATCGTGCACTCTTCCTTAAATCGTTCTCCTGCTGAACGTCGCACGTACGGCCTGTTGTCTGCACACCACAAGTTGAATTTGCTTTCGTCAGACCAAATTACACGTCGCCAGTCTTCCTTCGTCCAATTTTCATACTTCTTCGCCCATGCTAAGCGAGTCGCCTTCATTTTCTTTGTTAACATGGGCTTTTTCGCTGGTGTTCTTCCAAATAGTCCTACTTCTCGTAACGTCCTACGGATTGTTTCGGCACTAAGGTCGACTTGATGATAATCCCTCAACTCTGTTCTTAAACGGACAGCGTTTTTAAAGCGATCTTTCAAGCGCATCCGTCGTAATGCTGTATCCGTCCGTGAGTTTGTCTTCCGTTTCCTTCCAGATCCTTTTGTCCTCTCCAGTGCGTCCAAAGTCTCCTTTTTCTTGATCAAACGAACGATGGTTGAATGGCTGTACCCTATTTGAGTCGCTATCTGACGATACGACAGACCTTGATCTGCCAAAGTCACAATTTAGACTTTTTCGTCCCTGGTTAATTGCTTATATTTTCCGGCCATTTCACTTTTTTTACTTTATCGTTATCACCACTTAACTTCAACTGAATATTTTTTCACCAAAAGGGTTGCTTTTATACCTCAACAAAGCAGGTCAAATTATTTCATCCCTCCCCCTAATCTACCTGCTTCAATTATGCGCATTCTCGGAACTAACTGAGTGGTGCGGTTTTTATGACCGCAAGTGTATTTAGTTGCTTTGTGCATGGAAAAATTGTCACCTCCATGGATCAACTTATTGAACGCAGCCATAATTCATTAAAGTTTCTGAACGAATACAGACAACAAACACAACGCCATCTTAAAAGTATTTGACAGTTCGTCATTCCTGGGATAATTATTTTGGAGTGAAGACCCGTACGGCAAGTTTTTTTAAGAATTAGCATGCTGTTTTGGTCACTTCCGTGGATTACGTATTACATTATCCACGGAGGTGACTTAAATGTCCATATATATGTATGAAAACTACAGTGAAAATAGCTAAGCACATAAGTGCTACATAATGTTAGATAAAATATCTTTCATTTGAGACTACTTTGGATCAAATAAAAAAACATTTTCTTTTTTTCACATTTTAAGTCTTTGAGAATGCCCCATATACAATTATTTTTATCTTTTTTAGTTTTTTTTATAGAATAGACGCTTATAAAATACGCCAGCAAAGTGGAAATGTGAATTAAATATTAACGCGACCGTTCAATTTTGTTTGGATAACGACCTATTTTTGATGCTTCCATTCTGAACGAAGTTTTAGCCTTTGTCTCTTTATAAAGGGTGTCTCAGCGCCGATTTTAAACTTTGAATATTTATAAACAAAACAAAGATTGCACTTATAATATTTTAATAGCAGTAAATTATAGTTTATTAGTGCGGATTTCATGTACGGAATATCACACCGTCAAGATGTCTTCCATCACGGCGAATGCACTCTTCAAAGCGGACTAGCGAATTTACAGAGACACGCCGCAGAACGTCAACTGATATGGCCCTCACTTCTGTCTGGATGCTCCGCGACGGCAGCGGCGACGCGGTTGATGTTTTCAATCGATCGCACAGGTCTATTTCGAGGGCCAATTGAATGATTCAGTAAACATCCTGTCGCTCTAAACTTTGCTACCCACGACTTAATTAACAGAATACTCGGGGCATCACTTAAACCGCGGATTTGAAAGCGATTACAAAACTTACGCTGTGCTTCACTCAACGAAAATTCGTTGCAAAAATACGCCTCCACTGCGTAAGCGCGGTGCGCGCCGGACCACTGTGACATAGCGACTAAAAAATCCGCACTAATCACCTACCGAACGCTACCGCTCCCCTCCCGCTAGTCCCCCTGGTTTCTGAGATATTCGTATTTAAAGTTTAAAATCGCTGAGCCACCCTGTGTAATCACACTATTTAAACCGTCAGGACAGTGCTTGGACAAAATGAGATTTACGAAAATTGTTGCATTTCAAATTAAAACATTACATATAAAAATGGAGGAATCAAAAGCACAAGTGCGTGTTCAAAATCACAAAGTTAAAATGTAGGCTTATTTGTACTTCAACACTTTCTTTAATTTAATTTTAAAAATCAAGGTTAGCACTTTTTTTTTATTCACGCATCTTGGCGCCCCTCCGCTCCGTTCTCCCTATGGTAGGGACGGCCCTGAGGTCAAGATTCAAGATATTAATTGGGACTAATATATTCACATCAATTTTTACAAAGTCAAACAATAAATGCCAATAGCTAAAGTCTAGTCGCCGGTTAGAATATTATCAGGCTTAAGGCATCACAAATACCTGCGAAAGACACAGTGTTCAATCTGTTCTACAGCTGCATACCAGTGGTAAAAAAACACGCTTGCTCCCGGCGTGTGTGCACATCAATCTCCAAGCATGGGAATTTTCTCAGCAATTTATTGCAGCAACAGCTCGTCCTTAGTACTGGAACATCAGCACAGTTCACAGCATCAGCAGTAAGTTCACCTCAGCACCCTCTAGACTAGACACGGCCAGTTGGGTCCCACGCGAAACATCTGTAAACCACAAAACAATTGTACGCTCACACCGGCATCGCCATGTTGAACGCAGCAACCTCTGCTACTCCCACACGTACGCCACAGCCCCAAACGACCTTACCCGGCGAGCTCTCAGAGCGGACCCTGCAGTGAGAGGTTATGAATTCGAACAATTTCAATGGGAGTTAATTCATATTCGACAGAAGTGGATAAAATCAATCGCCAAAAATATTAATTGCTATTTTTTGCTATGAACAATTGTTAAATTAACGTGAAATGAATGAGAAATAGGATGAATTAAATTGATTTTTAATAAAGTGTTAACTACATTAATTATATCAATTGCTTTAAACGGTAACTGAAACTACGCTCCCTGGTACCCACATATTAATTGCATTCTCAGTAAGCTATTATAATATTGATAGTTGATACCCATAACTAATTTCGGGGATAAACCTATTAATCCCATTTGAGTAATTAAATTTTTTTTTTTTTTTTAAACCATGTAGGTATACATTTTTATCTAAAATATTCAATTTCAACACATACCATATTACATGGCAACAAGCTTTTAAAACATATACATAGTCGTTACGGATACCAAAATTTAGTGAAATAAAATTAGTTACAGTTTGTGGACATTTCAAAACTTTTAAAAATACCATAACTAGATAAGTATAATTATTTTTTTAAATTTTGATTTTTACTACTTACATTTGGCTAAAACATCTAAATTTTAAATTTTTTCCCCAAAATAAACCATTAACTATAATTGCTATAAATTAGAGAGAAAGCATTTTGTAGTCCATTTAAGTAAAATTTTTGTGAAATGCAGATATTTTTTAAATTAAGTAAAAGATATTCTACGTATAAGTTCTATATCCTTTCTCTACCTAGACGTGTTGTATCTCCTTGGAAAGGCAATGATGAGTAATTCAGTAAAAATATAAAATGTTGGTATTAATTACATGAATTTCGGAAAAAAATTGGGAATAACGTGAAATGTGGGAATTTTACAGCGTTTTGTTATTTTCACAAGTGACTGTATCTGCAGTGGTGGACGTAGTTCAACACTGATGACACTTTTCGAAAGCACCTTAAGATAGTAGTTGTTTGATGTAAGTTTAATGTTGCTGTGTTAATTAGATCAAAATATAAAAATAATATGTGAATCACCCTGTAACTCGAAAACTGTTTGCATTTGCTGAATGGCGTTCATTGTGATGACTTTGAGGCTATTAATTGTTTCCAGTTTATTCGCATAAACCTGTGATTTAAGATATCCCCAAAGGAAGAAGTGTAAAGGCGTCAAATCGCCCGATTCATGCAGAATATCCATCGTAGCGTGCACTGTGTGGCACGTAGCGCCGCCCTGTTGGAATCACATGTTGTCGGCATCCATATCATCCATTTTTGACCACAAGAAGTTGCTTATTATCGATCTGTAGCATTCGCCGTTTTTGGCGAAATTTGGGTCAACTTCCAAATACGCGCCACCAAGCAAAGCCGCGGCGGACATTTCGACAACATTATATTACATTCTTAATGCCATAAAATATTCTTTCAAATAAAATAAAACTGGAGTGGATATCTCACACACAACTTGTTTTATTTACATTTTAAAGTTGAACATCCTTAATGAAGTGCCACATAATAAATGAATTGGACCGATTCGTTTCGTTTCACAATATCTGGAGGCTCCCAAAATCCACATATACATATTTCTCTACAAGTTTAGACACAGTCTGGCGCCTCATTTTTTCGTTGTTACTCATAATCAGTCGTTGCTGGACCGGTGGCAATAAATGCAGCAGCCATTTGAAGTCTTAGTATTTTTAATCTCACCCACCAGTAAGAAGTTCGAAAAAGCTCACGCTTCCATCAAGGAATTTCTATTTAATAATTGGGCGATGTGTGTATTTGAGGGACTGTGTTAGCGATTGTAACAATTTACCCGAAAAAACAAACAAAACTTTTAAAAACCCTTGCTTAGGTTTTGGTATTATGTAAATAAACTTATATATGCTCACAAAAGCTTAAAAAAATATAGGTACATAATTCAAAACCACCAACCCTAAAAACACAAACTCATGAAAATTAATTTACATTAGTGACTGTCAGCCTTCTTGTAGTTCTGAATTTGGATACTAAATTTAAAATCAAGAAACCTCAGAGAAATCCGTTCAAGTTAAATATTTTCGGTCTCCATATTGGATACGCTATATTTAATTTCCAAATTACGATATTAAATTAGATCTCAACTACCCCGGAAACCCCTAGCGTCGAGATTCATTGCAATTCCTTGATTTTTCACATTTTCGTTAGCCTTTTTGGGTCCGCGATCTTCAATTATGGCAGATTTGAATTTTGTGACCCTCGAAACTTCTTATTATCAAATTTCATTACAATTGCTTAAAATTGAGGAATTTCGGTTGACATATTGACTCCGCAGTTTTGAATTTTAAAATTAGATTATCCATGGGATTCAAGTCAGGGCTGAATGCAGGTCACGTTCTTCCTTATATTCTGTTACTGAAGCAAAAGAGAAGTGTATTAGTTTTTTAATATCTCTATTCAAAATGAACCTAAATTAGTGATTTTATACTTACCTAGAGCGCTCGGGGTCACAGTGAAGAAATATCCTAAAATATGGAGTTGTTGGTCACTTCTAATTGCTCTATTGTGGGCAACACATTCACATTCACAGATGAATCGAGAATTTATAACTCACCAAACACTCGTGGAAGTTATGTTACCCTATATACCATAATGTATGGATAAGTCTTCACTGTTTTTATATACTTATGTACATTCTTCGCAAATCGTTCTCCTTGTCGGCGTTGAACTTTGGCTCTTCCACTTTTTGCAAATATTACCTGATCCCATGCTGTTGAAGTCCATTTGCGATCCTCTTTGGAACATCTATAACGATTGTTATTTATTTCATCTGTCTCGTAGGCCTTCGTGTCTTCAAACCCATGTATCTCAGCCTGCCTTTTATAGTTGAAGTAGAGATGGTTGATCCAATTTTTACCACAAGATTACTCATTGCAACTTTGGTGTGTAACAAATATGGCAATTCTCCCCCGAATTTGATTGATTTCAATAGTCATCGAAATTCCCGTCGATGAATATTGAAATCAGTAATTCTAAAGTATTCAAACATAAATTAAATCCGATCTTTATTTCGGGATTTGGTTTCGCCTGGTTTTCATGAGGGGCTGTATTAGCGCATTCCAACATGCACGCGCAGCCGCTACAAGAACTCGGCGATACAAACAGAAATCTCCAATTGCATCCCAAGCGCGGGAAAATGGATACTCAGCTAATTTTATTGCTGGGAACAAACAGTTTCCATGCGCGGAAAATGCAAGGTAAGCTGTCTGCGCGCGGCACGTGTAGGGAGCTTCACGGGAAAAGCTCCCTAGCGGAGCTTAGCTGTCGATCGAGACAAGCCGGTAGACCGGCGAGTCGTGAATGGAGTGGTTGGATTGAGATAATTTACAATATCGGGCTTCACTTTATTAAAATAAGTTTTAAAAGATTGCATTTTTTGTAATTTGTGACAATCCAGCTAACATGATTGGACTTTATTAAAATAAATTTTAAAAGCTATCACGATCGGACTTTATTCCACTAAGTTTTAAAAAACAAAGAAACAATTAATAAAGCGCATGTAAAACTGGATGACAAAACTGAGTTTTTAACCACGCTCAAAACAACACATAAAGCCATACAACAAACTGGCCTAGCCGGTAGGTACGCCTTGTGCCAACCCCCCTCTCCAGCAACCGTGCTCCGGCGCCGAGCGCTAAGTTGGGTTACCCGGCACGCAAAAACAAATACAACAACATACAGTGGTTTTAAATTATTGTTTACTATCCTCGTGGTATGTCTTTTGCGTTTACTTCCTCTGCATGTTTTCTGTTAATCGGTACTCCCTCAAAAATCCTTGTAGGTACACATGATTCGTTGAATCAACTTTGACAAGATATTTCTCTATTTGAACGTCCCTGATTAACAACATACCTTTCATGCAATTGATTCTTGTGTATAAAAATCCGCTATAGTTAATAATTTTCGCACATAGCCATAAAATGATAAGGTTGGCAATATCGCCAATAATACATACGCTCGAACAAAGTTCATTGCCTTAGTAATTAATTACTAAACAATCACATCAGGATTATACATATTCGGGTACTCCGTAGTTGCGGGTTTTTAATTTTTCTGAGTGGTGGACCACCTGCAATAGCATATTAATCGATAAACAAACCACTGATGATGGAGATCTTCACATTTAAAATTCATAGAATACAAAAATTAGGGCGTTTGTTCAACTCCAGATATAAGTGACCTTACGTCACTAGTGGGAAGCGAATTGTGTCGCTGAAAATGCTCAGTTTTGAGGAAAAAACTCCAGCACTCAACTTAATTAACGTGTCACTTTATGTTTTGCAGGCCCGACTCTGTGGTATATCTATATCACCAGAGAAACCGCTCTACGTAAAGGACCATTCGTGGGCTATTGCAGATACTCATCATCGTCATCCTACTCCGCCGCTGGAGATGTACAGCGACAAAAATTCCATTACAACGGGAAAATTCAAATTCTCGAAAATTTGAGAAACCTGTCACATGCACAAAACTAGGAGTCCAGTTGATAATTTTCCACATCTTTAAGGCCGATTTGAATCTTAACTGTTTCTATAAAGGAGGTGTAGAAGGGGATAGAGTCATTGAACGGACAAACAAAATGAAATGAATCTATGGAAAAAAGGGTTTCATTTAAGTGGGGCGAAAACCATTCCAGGGTAATAAAAGGAGTCGGTCTTGTCGTGTATGTGCGCCCCTTTATGGCTCCAAAGATATCTCACCCGGGAAAAGTGACCGGCCAAAGGCAAGAATTTTAATTTAACTTCAGCTGAAGAATTTACGTGGAGAGAAAGCACCTTGCAGCTTTTAACAGGTGAAGGGCTGCACTCGCACATAAAGCGGGTGCCGTATGATGAGCACATAGGTGCATACAGTGCCTTATAGGAAAAACCTCGGCAAATCCCTGCTAGTTTCTGACAATACAAATGGGCAAATGAATACCGGGCGCAAGTATGTCAGAGTAATATCAGGGGGGTGTGTCCTACGTCCGCCTTTCTTGTTAAGAAACACGATGTACTGCCCCAAGGGATACTTTCGAATTCACCTGATATTCTATTTATCCTAAAAGCGGAACTGAGGCGAGCCTCGGAAGGATTACATGGCCCAAGCGTCCGTTTGTTTACTCGACGCCTTGCACAGGCTCATCTCATCATATAGACTTCACATAGTCTAGGTACTCAACAAGTTCAATTCTGGGAAATGTTTCCTCCTTCTGGGAAAAACATGATTGAGGTGAGCCCTCGAGAATGTTTTATTACTGACCAATATACAGATTTATTAAAAAGTTGTCAGAAAGTATAAAAACCGACGTAAAACGTCGTGAAATTTTTGCAGCATGTTGAAGAGCACCACGAAGAGGTGAACAGAGCTCCGGAAGGCTTGGAAATGGATGAAAAATCAATTTGAAGACGTTATGGGTAATTTTAAATTGAATTTTCACCCAGCTCTGTTCACCCCTTCTCGAACTTGCTCTGCAACATGGTGCATTAAAAAAATTATGGCACGTGTCATCTCACGTGTTACGTCAAGTATCTTATTACATTTCGCATAACATGTAACGTGACCATGTTGTGACATAATGCCGAAAATCATTTTGTGTTTTTTTATTTTAAAGAGATTATTTTGTTTATTAAAATCCCACAAAAGAACCAACCTACTTATCAGAGAAAATCTTATTTTCTTGGAATATTCGCATATATCAGTTCTTTTTGTTGCTGGGTTTCAAGATTATTTTTAAGGTCTTTTGTACAAGAAATGTTTGCCAGATCTGTTTTTTCCTATCAACACTTTTCCTTAGAAAAATTCCAATTTTTTTTTGTGGGATATCAGTTTTTGTTGTTGTCGATTTATAGAGTATACCTTGAATTAATTAGTTCATTACGTTTTTTTGCAGCAGTCACTTTTTTCCTATAAACGTATATGGCGTGCAGGAGTACACAGGAGTGGTTTTGAGGTTTGAACTTCCCCCTACCTCCCTCCTTCACAAATGTCAGCAAAGTTGTTGTGCGCCAATTTGCGGCGGTTTAAATGGTGATTATACCATATAAAGAAACAAAACCTAAAACTGTCTTAAAATTGCCTTTGCCTTTAATTAAGGTCATATCTTTTGAAAAAATCAAAAAAAATCGCGCTCCCCTTAGTATCATATAATACTGCAATATCTAGAATCGAGCTGGCCCTGATAAAGTCAGCTTGAGGACATGAATATTTGTCTGTTGTTATGAAAATCGCCCCGAACATTTTTTTCCACTCATGTTTTATTGAGTGACTCAATGTTGTATTTTAACGCATTTATACAGAAGATTGAGAAGCGGTGATGATTTAAACAAATGAGAGAGGAGACGGGGCCTATTACATTAAAACAAATTTCGCGCATTAGCGTCGATGCGATTGGCTCAGTACAATTCGAAACATTAGACGCCCCGAAATAGTGATAAGAAGAAGACGAAAATTTAATTTGATTTCTTTCTTTCACGCATGCGGCGAATTTATCACTCAATGACCATACAAGGAAGAATAGCTATTTCCCGCAACAAAGAGGAAAGGTATTATTATTTCGCGAGTATGATGTAGGGAAAAGAGAACAAAGGGTTCTTGCTTGATCTACTGAGATGCTTTGCACCGTGAAGTACTCACAGCGTAAAAAATTAAAAATATTGTCCGGATAGACCGTTGGATTGAATATACAAATTGGCCATGTGAAATCCTCTCGCTACAATTCTATTATATTCTGTACGTTCTAAATTTGTCCATTAAATTGCATTGCGGGCAATGCAATGAGGAGGTACAGGAGGACGGGATTACCACTACTACCACATCTTTCTAAGCTTTCAAATAGCAATTGCTACATTCTTACTAACTGCATCCTAAATTTACAAAAAATTAAAATCTGCAATATTCTGTTATTGTAAAAATATGAACACAAACAAAATACCGAATCTCTAAAATACGGCAGGTAGAAAAATTCACTACCTATTCAGTTTAGGTACATTGTACATTCTGCAATAAAACATAAATGCGATTGTACCATTAATTGAACTTGCCCGCTCACCTGTAAGAGAATTGGCACTACTCTATGGGTATTTTTATTGTTCTATATTTTACGCATTTATACAAAAGTAAAAGAAAAGAGGGGGCCTATTACATTATAACAAATTTCGCGCACAAGCATCGATGCGATTGGCTCAGTACAATTCGAAATATTAGAGGCCCCGAGATAGTGATAAGAAAAAAACGAAAATTTAATTTGATTTCTTTATCACGCAATCGTCGTAGTTACCACCCACCGACCAAGCAAAGAAGAATAGCTATTTTGCGCAATACCTTAATTGGTTTAAATTTGGATATGCATCTCATAGGAAAGTGGTTTTTTATTAATTTGAAGTACTATTAGTAAGAAATATGATATGTTATTGTTATATAACATATATGGGGAGCGTAGTATTTAATAAAAAATTAATAATTGAGAAAAGTTAATAATTGCAGAAGTTATTAAAAGAAATGTCAAATGTACGAACGAATGGTATAATGAATGACAGAAGAAAGGTTGTTGGCGTTGCGGTTCTTTTCACCTTGGATGGGTTGGGAACTTTGAGAGTCCGGGTAGGTGGTTTTCCCGGCTTTGGTGGTAGTCACCACAATTTGATTTAAATCGTGGTTGTCCTATCTTGTACCTTCTAATGATTCCGAGTGTGAAGGAAGAGGGTAAACAAATTATCAGTAGCGTTAGGTAAAACCAGATTTGGCACTTTGTCGTTTTCGCACCTTGAAATCGGTGTAGCGTTGTACGGGGAAAATCAAGTAGTATTGGAGTGAGAAGTAGTGATTGTTTTTGCTGGAAAAGTCAGTCACATTTTTTGAATTGTGAAAGTAACATCAAGGAAATAAAATTAATTTATCGATTAAAAGGAAAAGCAGCAAAATATATAAAATTTAAACAAAAATGTTTTCTGTAATTTATTGCCGTGGAGTATACAAATAAGAAGCATTTAAAAAATAGCGAAGAAAAGAACCAGACGTACTTTCGCTGCTACAATATTGTGGCTCCCATATTCCATTGCAGAGCATATAATTCGTGCCCCCGATAAGCCCTAACGTGCAAGTTAATCAGAAAATAGGGTCAGGTCCAGGTGCCGCAACAATCAAGATTGCACGATAGACTAGGTTATCAGATTTATCAGATCGGTCATGGAGTGGCGCAATGAAAAATATTTAGACTTCATTGAAGAATATAGAAAGAGTGAAGTGTTGTGGGATGTCCGATCAGTCGCTTGATCTAATATCGACTTCAAATCAAGTCTCAATAATCTGGGCCCCAGGCCACTGTAACAGGTAATGAGACTGCGGACAGGTTGGCGAAAGAAGGGGCCTGCTCGTCCTTTATAGGACCAGAACCCTACGTGGGTGTTTCACCATCTCTCATCAGTCGCTCGGTGGAGGACTGGGTCCGCTCTGAGCACAATGAGAGGTGGTCCGAAAGATCGGATTGTCGTCAGTCTAAGATGTTCTTGCATCGGGTCGATCTAAGCCTCGGCAATCATCTACTCAACCTCAGCAGATGCCAGTTGAGCCAAGCTATGGCCATTGCAGGCTGAACAAGCATCTTCATACATTACGAATAGCGGATTCGCCGCTTTGCGGATGCGGGTTGGAGGACGAGACAATCGCTCACCTTTTGTGTGCATGTCCGTTCTACAACAGCGCCAGAACCGCTTCATTCGGGAAACCTCATGTAGATCCCAATGATCTACATAAGCTCACGCTGCCCTCCATCTTGAGCTTTGTTAGAAGAACTGGTCGTCTAACGGCTCAATCTGGGCACCGAGATTAAATCAGATGTCAGTCTCTCTTCTCGAGGTTTGTACAATGGACCTTTAGTCTAAGTGCAGGGTTTATCTACCCGCCTCAAGATAATCCACATCTACATCTGTGGTATGTCCGCAATTCAAATTATATAAACAATAGAATGAAACGTGATGTTTTACTTGGTCTTGCACAAAAATACGATTTAGGTGAAGAGAGTATCAAAAAGAAAATAAAGAATCTCAGAAGCGCATTCTACAGGGAACACAATCGTCTCACGAATAAAAAAAACGGTTCTGGATCTACCAAAGAATGTAAAAAATGGTTTGCTTATGAATCATTGCAGTTTATACTGGATGTGACTGAACCTCGCCCAGGAACAACCAGTACAATTGTAAGTATAGTTTCACGTTTTGAAAATATAAATAACTTTATTGATACATGTCCTGCCATTCCACTTTTCCTTGAGGTGTCATAAAATATTCCATTAAGGGGGTGTTCTCATGGAGCAATTTCAAAAAATCGATTTTTTTTTTTTTGCATTTTTTGAATCTATATATAAGTACAATTTACCCTGTGAAAGGATTTTTCGGAATTCGATCTCTAACATTGTTTAAATGACCTTTGAAGTCGACATGTAAAGCGCGAACCGGAACGAAATGCCGACATTGCAAAACTTTAAACGCGTTTTTCTCGAGAACATGTTTTACAAAACGGTTAGCAAAATTCTGACGACTGTAATTGACCGATCGACTTGAAATTTTCACAGAACGTTCGAAATACATTTTCGCAGGTACCCACGTACGGATTTTGCGAAATCTTAAAAATTTTTAATCCTCGTTTTTATTCGAAAAATAACGCGAAAAATGAATTTTTTTTAAAAATTTGGTGCCATTTTGTCAATTTTGAAGATATCGAAAAAATCGTACGTGGGTACCTAATCGAGAGGATACTGAATGATAACATTTCGGTCATTTCTGTTTCAGACCACCCACGGAGGCAGAATCCTGCAAACACTTTGCCTCTGCAAATTTTTAGACCACTTTTTGGACTACAGCCAAAGACGCCATTTTGAATTTTTATGTAATTCAATAATTTTCTTAAATGTATTAAATGGTCCTTTTGAACCTCCAAAAAACTGCAAGTGTTTATCTTTATTCGTTTTCCCATACAAAAAATAAATGTAAACCCTTCAAAAATGGTGCTTTCTATGAGAACACCCCCTTAATCCTTCTCGAACAAGCTTAGCGTCAATTTGAGGTCTTCGAGGAACTCTTTGTAAATCTGTTAATCCTGTGTCATTGCAAGTAATTGGTCTCCAAGTTCCGTTAACAATAACCCCATTTTCTAAGTCCTCTGTATAAACACTTCCCGGGGGTGTGTAAAGTGGTCGTGAAGTTCTACTTTTTCTTAAATAGTTTTGTAGATATGTGCATGCTTTAGTAATCGTTTCCACATTTTCCACTTTTAGTTGCATCGGTTTTCCAAAAACCCTAAAAACAGAAGCCATTATTCCGAATGCATTTTCTACTATTCTCCTTGCTCTTGAAAGTCGATAGTTTAATATTCTTTCTGGAGATTGAGATAGTTGGCCAGCATATGGCTTCCTGCAGTTAGTAGTTAGTGCAAATGCATCATCAGCTATGGAGTACATTTTTCTCTCCCAAGTAGTGGTTCTGGGTGAGGTATTTTTAATCTGTTTTCTTTTAGTTCTTTGTAAAATGAAGTATTCTTGTATACGCCGCCATCCGATATACGACCGTGACACCCAATATGTACATATTGAAAACAATAGTTGGCATCCACAATTGCCATAAGAACAATACTAAATGTTTTTTTGTAGTTGAAATATTTAGTTCCGGTATTGGCAGGACATATGATATGTGCATGTTTACCATCAACGGCTCCTATACAGTGAGGAAAGTTCCACTTTATTTCAAAATTTCGGGCTACTGTTTTTCATTCTCCTTCATCCTTTGGTACCTGGAAAAAATTAAAATTATTTAATTTAATTTATTAAATTAAGATTATCAATTCCATTTCAGAATGACACCAATATTGAGGGAAATATCGAAACAGATCTGCATTCTCCTATGAGTCTACGAGAAAATGAATCCCAAAACATTTCCCAAACAGCAGATATGCGACCACCTAGCACTCCATCCACATCAACGTCCCAAGATTATATATATGAAAATCAAAAAAGCAAAAGAAAAAGGTCTTCACACATAGTATCTCAAACAGAAAATGAAAGAAGGGCTGAGGAAGCATACAATTTCATGAACAATTCTAATAAAAGGGATGATTGCAGTACTTATGGAGAATATGTTGGCAATGAACTGAGAAAGCTTTCATCTAAATCTCAGACATATGTCAAACATATAATAAATAATGTATTATTTAAAGCAGCCATGGGAGTATACGATAATGAACAGGTTACACATGGGGCATCATATGACAATCAACATACAATAGTGGAATCTGAGTCATCACAAGTAGAACTGGATACTCCTCTAGATTGGAATAAAGATGATGAAAGTAAATCGGTTTTGGTGGAATACCTTGATAATACCATAACCTACTGCAGTTTGTAATAGTTGACAAATTAAAGATGCTGATTAAATAGACAACAATTTTTCTTTAAGCCTATGTCTACACTATTTCTTACCTTTATATGTTCTTCCAATACAGTTGAAATAGCCTCGCATACTTCTGGTACAATGAGGGAAATAGTAGAAAATGATACTTGAAATAAGTACATTAGAGACTTGTATGAATCACCTGTGGCTAAAAATCTTAATGTGATTGCCAGTCGCATTCTCGGTGAAATGCTATCTTGGAAGTTGGTGTCCTCTCTTTGAATATATGGTGTAATTAATTGTAGTAAGTGTTCAAAGTCCTCAATTGACATTCTGGTAAAGTCTTTAAATAAGGCACCATCATCTGCATTTAAATTATTTAGTAAACTAGTCCGTGGGCCGTTCTGAAATAACGTTCTCTTCCACCAACGTTTCTTCTTCCGTTGCCTAGCTGCATGGCTTAGTGCTAAATAAGCTGCTGCTAAAGTTGCTTGATCAGCCATATTCTACGGTGTCTATCCCCAAAAACACAAAAAAATAGCACAATGATTTGAAAATTATCTAGGCACGATGTTGCCTTGACGTAAAATAGACTGCCGCATGCCACATCGGCCACATGATGTTGGCCATTGTAACATGCAACAAGGAGCCGCATGTCACAATTTGTAGCATGCCGCACTGTAGCACGATGTTGCTCTGGCGTGAAAGGGCCTTTAAAGGTTTGTCGATTATTTTGATATGCAAAATTAATTAAAAATTGCCAACATTGTATGATTGAAAAAGTGTTGAATGTATGAATTCCAAGCAGGCGGGAGAATTTAATTAGCTAAAAAAAGCACAAAATTAGTTACGTTCGCATCAGATCACAGACTCTTATGCATTGTAGAGTATTTCAGAATTATTAAGATTCAAAATCTATAAAAGTTTGCAGCGAAACGCGGCAGACCGGGCTTTCGGAACCGAAAATCTCATGTTGCGTTGCGTTCGGCAAGTATTTTCGCGCGCATATTCAAAGTTAACATAATACAAAGTTAACATAATACAAAGTTAATAAACAGAAGAGATTTCCAGTTGTTTTCTATTAAGTCTATTACAGGGACAAAAAGAAGCAGATAGCATTTAATCAAAACGAAAAAACTAAATTCTCATAACGTGTGTCACCCGCATTTTTGTTGGTGGTTGGTTTGGCTTTGCTACTTTGGGCTGTCCGTCTATCACCGGTATAAGAAAGGGATAAAATTAGGTTATTTGTTTTAATTGCATCTTCATTCGTGGGGATGCATGAAAAGTTTATAATCATATTTGCTAAATGATAATTTTTGTTGCGTTGCTCCGCCGTGTATTAAGAGTATAACATACAATTCCACAATCACTCGATAAAATGTTGTGAAAGCTCTTTGAAAATCCGCCCCCCAAAAAATCCCTCGATTTGCCACCCCCCAGCAAGAAAATTTTAAAAGTACTCGCCCTGCACAATTTGATTTGATGAAACGGTTGAATTCTGGAAAAGGAGCTAGTTACATCAATACATAAATATCTTCATTGCTGTAAAAATCAAATCATTTTTGTTCCATGAAATTTACACTTTGAATTACATTTTACACTCATTGCAGTGAATTATTAGGTCCGCAACTAAGTTCCCGCTGTTTTTCAATAGATGGCTCCAGTAGTAAGAGGTGGTCGATTATAGCATTACTAAAACGTCATGAACCAAGCTTAGACATATGGTAAGCAAGCCGCTTTGATACATTTGTGATTTTGTTTTTGGAACATATACTTTTGGTTGTGTGAAAATGTCTGATTATGTGCCAAATAATCGTCATTTGCGGGAAAGTGTTGCTTTTCGTTTTTCATTCGAAGAAAACGGCGGCTCAAGCGCATCGAGAACTCCAAAAAGTTTACGGAGATGCTGCTCTAAGTGAAACAACGTGCCGTGATTGGTTCCGTCGCTTCAAAGACGGTGATTTTGATGTTGACGACCGTTCGCGTGAAGGAAGGCCGAAAATCTTCGAAAACGCTGAAAAGACGTTGAAACCGAACGAAACGATCACTGGGGAACGGTATCGAACTCAATTGATGCGATTGAGCCGAGCACTGCGCGAAAAGCGGCCACAATACGATCAGGGCACGAAAAAGTGATTTTACAGCACGACAACGATCGGCCTCACGTTGCCAAACCCGTCAAAACCTACTTAGAAACACTCAAATGGGAAGTCCTACCCCACCCGCTATATTCCCCAGATATTGCGCCGTCCGATTATCACTTATTCCGTTCGATGGCACATGCTCTGACTAATCAGGAGTTCCGTTCATATGACGACATCGTAAATTGGCTTGATTCATGGATAACCTCAAAAGACGAACACTTCTACCGTGACGGTATTCGAGCTCTGCCAGAAAGATGGGAAAAGGTTGTCGCTAGCGATGGGCAGTACTTTGAATAACTCATTTGTAACCATTTTTTCATAATAAAGTTTTATATTCATAAAAAAAAACAGCGAGAACTTAGTTGCGGACCTAATACTATTTTTAAGTTCCAAAAGAAATTAAATTTCCATTGGGTTGACTGCTACTTTTCATTGCAGTATGTATTTTTTTTCTATGTGTATACCTAATAAATATTAATAATTCTGTTCTCTCTTTCAGCAAACTAAGCTACAAACTAAATATGCATATGCACTTGAACATATCTTTATACACTTACAGGCACAATTGTAACGTGAAATTGAGGCGACCCGGCAATCAAAGTGTTCGCGGCCCAAGGAGGGAAGCGGGGGCGCTGCTCATCCTAGGTCCAGGTCGGCCGGGTAACTGCCAGAAGGGAAACTCACCGAACAACCAAACAAAAAAAAATTTGCACGCGCTTAGCTCGTCGGAATGGGGCGTGGATCTTGAGCCATCAGAGCTGCGTCCTAGTTATTTCTGTGCACCAAAAAAAAAAACAAAAAAAAACTAAGGGAGGGACTGGAAAGAATTTAAAATCATCGAACAGTCCAAGTGCCCGTGGAGGACGGGACTAGAAAGAGGGGCACTCTTACCAAGAGTTCAAGGGGAGACAGGGACAAGGGCAAGAAAAAAAAATAATGATTCCCCATCACGGACCCCTTGTCCAGCCTCATACCCACCCAATTCGTCCAAGCCCACTTCGTGCTCGACAACCCAACCTATGGAAAAGAGAGGGGGAGGACAGTCAGTCGTCAGCAATTTTCAAATTTAAAACTTCATATTCAATTCAACAGCAACATGTATTCTTACGAAAAATTCACGGCCATAAGAAGGACGGCTTAAGATTGCTCCTAAGGAGAATAAGCAAATACAATTCGGGTATCAAACTTAGCAAGAATGGTGATTAATTCAAACTCCAAAGTGTCCAAGCGCGATCACAATCTATGAGGCTACAGAAAAAAAGTTATATACTTATTTACATAGACCTGAAGGATATATATTAGAGTTCCTATAGTTATACATAGATATTAAAGAGAGAGGAAACTATTTATGTTTATATGTAAAACTGAAACGTAATAATACTTATATGAATAGATAGGGAGGAGATATAATAAGGTTGGGGTGCGTAAACATCGAGGCTCGCGGTGAGGGTACTGATCTCGGATATTATTATAATGTTTCTTTTTACGCCAAAAGATATGTTTACCCTTTCTTATTTTTATTCAAACAAAACTAAGTTGAAAAGGGGCAGACCAAATCCCGAGCGCGGCGGGGCCCATTTACAAGAAACACGGCGGCTAAACTTGCACTCCACGCTCACTCCTCTGGGGTTTCAATAGCAATATATGTATATAGGTGTGGGGAATGTGATTAATAGTGATTAAAGTAACATACCTGGCTATCCTTCGCTTGCTGAATCCGTTGCCGATCGATCGCCACGGGATGCAGTCCTGCGGAACTGGCCAAATCGCTAATGCAAAATGTAAAACCTTTTTTTTTTTCTAGAGCGAAGGAAGTGACGGTGGAAGGGAACCGGGAGCTGATCATGGCACAAAAAAAAATTTACCAAATTGAACTGGGCTGGTCAGCACCGGCGGGATGTGCTTTACTCCTGCCTGTCCGACAGGCTTAGGGAAATGAACACTCAAATTTAGAGCAGTGCCGCACCTATACAAGAAATAGTAAAATTGGGCTCTGTGGAAGGCGGAGCTAAATCCTAGCTTAAGTTAAGGAGGAAAGGGAGAGGCATCTGGTACAGATCCATCCCTGTACGGGGCACAGAACCGGTGGGGCGGAGGCCCTGTGGGAGGTGGTCGCGAGGCTGGGGGGGGGGGGGGGTGCCCCACGGAGTACTCGGGTGCGGGGAGAGGTGCCTGGAGCTTCGCTGGAACGTGGGTGCAGGAGGCGCTGCAAGATGCGATTCGCTGCAGCCTGCTGAATTACGCTGAATCCGCTGAATGCGTTCGTGGGGCTCCGCTGCTTCGTCCTCGGCTGAAGGGGGAGGCTAAACGACACCGCTCTTACGCCCGAGGGCCGTTAGATGCTCCTCGTTGAGGTGAAGATACTGCGCACTAAAATATGCGTCGAGGGCTCGGGATGCAAAAATAAAAATTCTGGGGCCCTCCTCTGCGATGCAGGCAGCGCTTTTTCGAGGGCCCTGGGCCTGCGGTGTCGGCAGCTAACTGCTTCTCGGCTCCCCAGGTAACGGGAAAATATAATCGCGGGTAGTTTCCTAGACTGCTATACTAGCGAAAGTATTCTCGAATCGCTTGGATGCGGGTATGGTGCACTTCACCGTAGCTACCACCACCGGGACTGATTCCCTTTCCAAATTGTATAAATCCTTTTTTCTTGTATTGCTGCACACGATCTGAAGCGCGACTGACTTTGACCGGAGCTCAACCAGAAGTGGCAGTATGGCGGCTTCCAGTTCGGTCACGAGGCATGGCGGCGGATGAGCTATCCAATTACTCGTTTTGTGTGGATGGAGCCTGAGGTTCAGGTTTCAAGTTTTTTGACGTGCAATGTTAAAGCACGGGTTCATCACACAATTAACCGCCCTCTCAGTTTTTCTTGAATATTTCAATAATGAGTAAACAATAAACAAATATTAAATATTTGGTTTGGGAAAGTTTCACTATTGCAAACAAATATATAATTTTATTGAAAATTCGTTTTAATTCATGAAAAACAATAAATATCCATTTTGGTATTTTTTAAAATAAGATTTCGATTTTTTTAATTTGTCAACTTAATCATTAATTTCAATTTAATAATATGTATTACCCCTTGTGCGGGCTCTCACCAAAATACAACCGTTCAACGCTGCCAAGCCAGTCCAGCGTCGCCTCCCACCGAAGACACCTTTTTATTTCCCATCCTATAAAGAAAATCAAAGGATAATCACACAATATTGTTTAAAAATAAAGAAAGGGGAACGTCCTTACCAAAATCTTTGACAATTAACACTTTTGACAACTGTCATACAAACTGTCACTGACAATGTAAATTAGTTCAGTGGGGAACATTTCGACCAAACACGATTGGTCTTTTTAGTACTGCCACACGGTTCTCTTGGATGCAGGGCAGTATAAAAGCTAGTCAAAATGCATCCAACGATCAGATCAGCTTTCGATCTCCGACGAAATAGTCGTAAGTAAGGAAATCTACTCCTCATCAGAAGATTAATCTGAGAATACTTAGCAAAATATTACTTTGCATTAGAGAGATAATCTAAGTTATTCATTCGTACCAAAAAATACTCTGGAATCACTACCTTACCAGAACACTAATCTGGTTCCTCCCTAGTACTTATCGACTCAAGTTAAGAGTCTAAGTACAAACCGAAATATTAATTCGGCAAACTAAATGAAATAGCGCCAAATACTAATTGGCCGAGAATTACCCTCACAGAATAAGTTCTGTTCGAGGTAATAATTTATCAACAAGCAACTAATCATCGTTTATTTCACATTCCAGCCACCAATTCTATTCATCAGATATAGTGAGTAAAGTTGGCCGTAATGTAAAGCTGTAGGACAGCATTTGCGAATCTTAAGCGGCAGGAAGCCCAGTTTTTTGAATTTCACTACATCAGCTGCACGACTAGCAAAGTACCATTTGCCTGAGTCGCTGCACTAGTTTGTAAGAATAGTACAATTTGTGAATTAAAAACGAATATTGAATTTCTGTGATAATTTGTGAACTGTGATACTGTATTAGAATAAAAGTTGGAATTAACGACTTTGCGATTGCACGTTTTATTCCGGAACCTTTCTTGTTATTTTTGTGGATAGCCCGCACATTTTTTGGTCCTTCGAGCCGGATGGAAACGCTATCACATTGGTAGCAATGGAGCCTCTTATAAAAATGCAAACAGCTCTGCACGAGCAAATTTCCAAGGCCCTTGTAAACCACAAAAAAGCCAACAAAACGTACAAGTCTACAGTCACATATCACGAAATTCGATATCATAGATATACATACATATGTATATGGCAGCAACTTCGGAAGATTTTGTTTTTGAGGTCTTCATTATGTTATGTCTCATATTTCCGCCTGCACTGCGCGACCAATACGAATTTATTTATTTATTTATCAACAGGTACACAGACCATCTGACATTTAAAACTATGTTATTATATAATAAAAAAATTTAAGAAAAGTTTTAACAAAAATTCTACTAATTCAAAAATAATCTTTTTTTCAACGCTACTCGACTACAATTGAAATCTATTTAAAAAAAGGAAGAATTATCATTTCTTGACATGGTAGATACTGGTTCAAAAGAGCCATAATTGGTCCTGTGATAATTAAAGTATAGGAAATGTTGTCCTCTAGTCATGCGAGGACGCGAGTTTATATTAATAAGGTTCAAAAGATTAGGTGAATTTATAGCGCCAGTAACGATATCATGCATACATGTAACACTTGCTACCTCTCTGCGTTTAGAGAGAGACGTCAAATCTAAGAGCTTTAGTCTGTCCTTGTAAGGAGGAAGGTTACAGGGATCATTCCACGCTAGATCTCGCAGGGCAAAGCGTAGGAACCGCTTTTGTACTGCCTCAATGCGGTCGAGGTTGCCCTGATAATACGAATACAACCAATTTTAACACATCAGGAAATGTGGTACGATAAATCTGGCTTACAGCCGTGCCGTGTTTAGTTTATATTTCTATGGGGAAAAGTGGGCGGCGGCGGACGCATCTGAGCCTGTCAAAATTTGCGGAAAAAATCGCGATCTTGCGCAAGCTTGTAATTTTGAACAATGAAAGATTACGACCCTTGCAAACTAAATCCAAAATGGCTGACACCTAGGTGCTAGGCGGATGCACTTGAATGTGTCAATTTCTGCCAGATAAAATTTAAATTGAGCCTCGAGAATTATTTCGATGTTGCTTCACATTAATATATACATACGTTGGACCAAAATTTTAACTAAAATGTGAAAAGTCGCTTTAGATTGGACTGGAGTTTGTTTTTTACTCAATGTCAAAGTTCAAATATTACGTTTTTCCTGAATATCTCCTAATCAGAAAGTCCCATCGCAAGAGTCGTTATTATAATATAATATTGTACATGAGGAAATTAATTGTAATAAAGGTACATATGATGTTTTCGTCGGAGCCATAGTTAGTAAGATATCGTCACAGCTAGAAAGTCGGGTGAAAGCCTCATATATATTAACACATAACGGAGGTCATTCTGAAAAACTTTTATTTTGGACATATGGTGTGAAAATCTACAGGGAAAAAGATACAATAAATTTTGCATATACATATATATGTATAAGCCATGGAGGTAATACGGAAATGGGGCCTCCCCTCTCCCGATTTCAATGAAATAGAAATATGTCATAAAGGAGGACATTCTGAGAAACTGTGTCTTTGAACGTGTGCTGCGGAAACCTATAGGAAAATATAAAAAGATATGTCTCGCATTGTTTGCGTGTGTATGTATGTCTGTGTAAAAATACTTCCACGATACCATTTGGTTTCTTCGAAATCATGATCAGGAATTTTGAATAAACGACTTCAACACCGTAAATTTACCGATTTTCAAACAAATTTGATGTTTTTTAGTAACACAAATAGTGATATCCGCTCCGAAATTTGTTTGTTTGTTTAATGTTGATTCAAAATTATGAATCAGTAACGTCGAAAACGAACATTTATCAACTTTCATCAAAATTTGTCAAATCATAGTGACGCAAAAGACTACTTCAGGTCCGCTATTTTGTTTTTCTCGAAATTTTTAATCACGCACATCCCTCCAATTAAGTCAAATTATTCACGAGCCAGGCCCCGGCTGGTATACTCCTAAGAATAAACATTGCATTGCGAATATTTTTATGTTGGCTTGTCTAACTGCACGGCGGAGATAAAAAAAAGCGTAGAATAATAAAACTCAATAAAAATGAACCTGATGAGGGATATTGATTTTTTTTTTATAGATAGATAGATAGATATATTTGAAAGGATGATATACACATGTTAGGGCCTTTCGGCAACCACGGCGTGTTTTCGCACATCGTCTCATTTTCACATTGAGCAACAAAAATGAACGCAGCCTTTGAGCAACTGAGCCATCTGAGATGGATTTTCTCTGACTCACTTGTCTCAGTTATATGTTGTTTGTTGTGATGGCCCTTTAGTAGTCCTCAGAATAAACTTTTACTTTATTATAATTGTTTTCCAAGCGAAAGTGCCTCTTCAAATCGGCATAATCATATATAATGGGTCTTATTCTGGTAAACACGACACGACTAGCCAAGACACTTTCTAAACCAAGGATTTTAGCATTGAAAGTGTGCCTTGGCTAGTCATGCCGTGTGGAAACGACCACCAGAAAAAGTCGATGCCAAAATCAGCTGATTAATCCAATTATCCTACCCAACTGAGACAACTGAGACAGTTGCTCAATATCTTGTCTCAGTGAGAACGTCCTGCCGAAAGGCCCTGTTGATATAATAAGAATCTTATAATTAGAGCCAGAATTTAAATTCATTCATCTATAATAGTTTTATGTAGTCTAGCAGAAGGACAAACAAGGTAAATGTTATGTAGATATGAAAAATTTGGGAGAAAAAAAAATTGTTATAGAAAAAACCCAGTGAAATTTTGCTAAAAATTAGGAGTTCAAATGTTTAAAACTTAAGCCTACTTAAAACTACCACTACTACAATCCATTTTGACATAGCTTTAAAATTAAAGGGTTGTCTGAAAACGAGCAGTTTGCAAAAAAATTACTTGCAATTCTGTTTGCTTTCGTGTTTATAAACTATATTTCCGCAATGTCGTGAAGTTCCGAGGTGGAGAAGTGCCATGGCAGATTGAGGATCATCATCAGTATTTTATTTTGTATGGTTTGCAACTTATTGATATGGCAACACGCGTATTTAAACCATATAACATAAAGGTTTGGAAAATTACTTTGTATATTATTAGTTTATTTTCCACATTAAGAGTGGACCGTCTAATGATAAATGGGTATAGTGTTTTTATTAAAATGTTAGCTTTAGTTTTTACCATATCTATATGCTTAGAATAAGTAAGGGTCTTATCAAAGGTTATACCTAAATATTTTGCAGAATCAGTCCAAGGGATATCGCATGCGTTTAAATTTATATTACGGTTAGGAAGGAAGCGAGTATGTCTTCTGCGTGTGAAAAGCATGGCTTGGGTTTTGTTTAAGTTCACCTTTATCTTCCAATCATGAAAATATTTACAGAGAATACCAAGGCCTCTCTGTAGAGCAGTATCATCAGCAAAGATTGATGAGAGGAACTGCGGAATGTAAGGGAGATCAGATGTAAATATTTTATATAGTATTGGTCCCAAAACAGAGCCTTGAGGAACCCCTGCTAATATATTTTTGGCAATGGCAATTTCAGGTGCGAAGTATACCTTGAATTGGCGATTTTCTAGAAAGCTTTGAACTAAACGGGTTATATGATGGGGGAAATTAAAAACCATCATTTTGTGTACCAGAGCATCATGCCAGACTGTGTCGAAAGCCGACTGGATTTCAAGGAGTACGAGTCTTGTAGATCGTTTTCTTTCAAAATTTTCTTTGACATGTCTAGAGATCCTGGGTATTATGTTATTCATGTCTGTAAATTTTACTATTTTGATTTTAATGACTTTTTCTAGGATTTTGGAAATATTGCTTAAAAGCCTTATTGGCCGGTACCTGGCTGGGCCATCTGCAGGTTTACTTGGTTTCAATATTGGAATTACTTTTGCAGTTTTCCATGTTTTTGGTAAGTACGATTATTTGAGACAAGAACTGATTATAAAAGTGAGGTATTCAAGCCCGCTCTTAGGTAGCTTAAATTGGGAATTCCATCAGACCCAGGAGTTTTGTTTGGTAGAGACTGTTTTATAATATTTTTTATTACTTTAGGGCGAACGTACCACTCAGGTTCGTGACAACATTGCATCGAGTTCAGTTGAGTTAAAGAGGTTTCAACTTGTGTTTTTGTTGAAGAGTCACTGAGATTCTCAGAAACAGTAAAGTTTGAAGCAAATTGCTTTTCAAACAGTTCCGCCTTTTCTTTGCATGTGATGAATTTATCATTCTGGGACTTTAGTGCGAGTATCCGATTGCGTTTCTTTTTTATTAGTTTAGTGATTTGCCAAAATGGTTTGGAAGATTTTACCAAGCTTTCTAATAGTGTACTCCACTTCTTATTTCTGTGCAGGCTGATTAGATATTTTACTTCCCTATTTAATTTTCTTAGCTCATACTGAAGACAAGGCAATCTGTATCGTAACCATTTCCTCCTGGCAATATTTCGCTCAGCAATAATATGAAGAATATATTGCGGCAGTTTTTGATTTTTATTTTGCATGTAGAAACGGGGAGTAGAGGCTTCGATACAATCTTTGATAATATTTGTGAATGTTGTGACCATGCTATCAATTTGGCTGCTATTTGTGATATTAGGAATCGACAGATGTGACAGTTTGGGTAGTTTCCGTTTAACTAGGGTAACTAGATATTGATTACTTTTGAAATATGTTTATTTATAAATGGGACATAGTGAATTTAATTGTATACTGCGGTTTTGGCTATTATTATTGCTCTATCGTCGAGATCGCGCTGCGTTGTGCTTTCATCATAAGACTAAATAAATGCCTTCTTATAAAACAAGTGTTATTATTTTCTACACAAATAATATTTTATGGCAAATCCCTAAAATCAACTCTGGCCTTTTATGAGCTGCACATAAACTTGAACGCACTGATAATGCTTGGTTAAATAACTGTCGATCAAAGATAATTTATGCAAAAGAATCAAATGCTCCAAAGAATAAAAAGCCTTGGAGAAATCAATCCACACTGAAAGAAATATTTGACCATATTTTGGGAGAACCATCCATATAGTCCAATTGACTATATACCAAAACTTGACGAAGCTTCGTTAAATATGGAAAAAGTGTTTATTAGAATGGTTTTCTGGACCATTTATATTGATGAACATATTTTAATCCATGACCAAAGTAAAAGGTCGCAAGCGTCTATTTCATAGTTACCCGGACTGTAAATTCTAGACGCTCGCACTGAGAAAAATGTGCATGGATTTGCATGGTCCGCTGGGCAATAAAATAGTCTTGAAATCTATAATTTTTACAATATAGTACGAGAATCTATAAATATAGTTCTGGCATCCATAAGATAGGCGAGAGAACCTTGGGCGCAAACCAATCTCTAAAAAGTTGCTGCGGTGCGCGTACTAACTAAATATATTATTTCGTTAAACGCATGTGCATCTATATTTAGGAGTCCCCTGACTATAATAGTATTTTGTGCAACTAGGGTGGAAACTAGCCGATTGCCTACGATGGCAGAGTTAGTCTACTGCCATCAAGGGCAATCGGCTAGTTTTCACCCGAGTTGCACACTGTATTTTTCCTCACAAGTGCGGCGGTGGGTTCGATAAGGAGGTCGGGGAAGGAGGAGTCCGTGGGAGTGGAACGGGGGGTGCGGGGGGCAGAGCCCCCTGCAAATAAAAAAAAACAATTTTTGCTGTAATTATCTCTCAAAAAGATATACGAAAGGTTTTTATGATATCTAAGGTACAGATGTTCAAAGCAATATACTATTACAATTACACTCATGCCCGGCTTAAATAATTTATTTAGGTACCTGAAAAGCATTAAAAGGATGTTTAACACGTGCGAGTATATAAAAAAAATGGGATTTCTTGAAGAAATATTCTGAGTGCACGAATATTTACCAGAGCCGGGCAAACTCGGCTCCTTTGAGTCCCGAATGCTCCTCAGGTAGATTTCTAGAGCTATTGCAAGTGCAAGCGAGAAATGCATACTCCTGTCCAGTGATCAGTGATGGCACATGTACGCACTCCTTCTCATTGCGTTGATCGAGCGACCCAAGTGCACTCAGGTATACGGCTCCCATGAAGGATTTCTTGAAGAATTGAATTGAAGAAGAAAGAAAATATTCTGAGTGCATTTCCATTTCAGGTACCCATGTGTTATTCGAAGTCTCGCTTGTGTTCTTTAATTAAAATTACCAGTGGGTTATTCCCAACAGGCTTTACAGTGGGAAATCGGCGTGTTTCCACACGCAAACCCGTGCGGAATAGTAGTGGTTTCCGCGCACGTGTGAGGAAAAAAAAATTACGATTGACTATATATAAGGATCTCATGACCACACGGAACTAACGAAAGATATCTCAACTATAATATAGATTTGAACTGCTGAAAGCTTGCTAGAAAAATGGTTGTATGCGACTATATTATGGAATACACAACCTTTCCTGGTAAACTGCATGAACGCCAGAGATGAGTCATTTGATTAGGTGATCTGTTGAAAAGCGGACCTTTTTTTCGGTGTCGGCCATTTTCGAAAAAGTAAATTCCAGCCAAGTAAAGTGTTTAGAAGTTAGTTTGTGTGTAAAAAAGTGTTAAAGTGAATCGCAGAAGGGTCATATACGGGTAATTTTGTAGTTTCTGGTTAATTCAATTCATATACAAGCATTTTCTGGAACTTTTGTAGTTTAACTTACCTAAAATGGACACAATATATTTCTTACTAATGAAGTATAAGAACGTAAAGAAAAGAATAAAAATTGTGTCCACCAACCTAACTAATGAAGATTTAAACGAAGCAGCTTATAAAAATTTCAATATATCTACCCCACTGTTTTTTCATTGTGGAGTGGAAATAAACAAAGAAGATTTGGTAGATTTTGTAAAACAATTTTCAACATCGCCTGAGTTTACTTTGGATGTTCAAGGTATTTCTCCACCTTTGTATTTACATATGCACATTTATTAGTTGGATAAAACATTTACTGTAGCCACAATTGAAGACAGTGGGAATACTAATGAAGATTTCAATACAGAATTACCATTCTCATTGATACCTTTGAACGAATCAAATCAGTCAAATGTAATCCCTTTTGAAACCGCAAACGTGTCAACCGCATCTTGGGATCCAAGTACAATATTATTTGGATTATTTAACGAGTTGAAAACTAAAGCGGTACACTTCTTTACACAGTTTTTTTGTTTTTATATTTTTTTTCTTAAAACATTTAAGGATTTGGAAAAATTTTTGCTAATAAATTGTAAATTTGCATGGGACCATTACAACAAGCATAAAGTTTTAACAAATTCCTTTAGAGCTAAAATCTCTAAAGTAATAATATCTCTTATCGATTCTCTTGTAAAATTGTACCAGAGTTTTCGATAATATTTACTATTTTAAAAAGCACCTCAAAACACATGAGCATTTTGAAAATGAAATAAATTGTCCGGACATATTAAATGCAGAAGAAGTCACTGAGAGTATGAGAAATGTTTGTACTGAAAGGGTGAGCAAATCTCAAAATAAACCTTTTAATTTTCAAAAACATTTCATTAAGTTCTTAATTCCATTTTACGCAAAAATTCATATACCACGTAAACACTGTATTGAAGCAATTACAAGATTTTATAAATTCATTCAATTTACTTTAACTGAACAAATAGAGCACGAAGAACATATCGAAGGAAAATTGGCACTCAAAGGTCTTTTAAAAATATTTTCGGAATGTATGCTTTTATCGGAATATAAAATTTTTAAAGAACTAAAAAATATGAATTCTGCGTTTACATATACTTCGTCTATTATACATGAAACAAATGAAGAATATATTACCGTCGGAAATGAGGTATGCACAAAACGTATTATCACCGCTAGCAAAGTTATTCCACTCCTAACACTTTTTACTAAGCTTTTTAATGAAACAAATTTTCTTCAAGATATCTTAAGATATTTAAATTCACTCCAATTTTGTGATCCAAACTATATTTTTGATTTTTCTCAATCAAATTTATTTTATCGAAAATTGGCAGAAGTTGAGAAAAACGAAAATACCTTATATTTGCCAATTTTTATTTACTTTGACGATTTCGAGGTAAATAATCCTTTAGGATCACATGCAAATATTCATAAAATTGGTGCTGTCTATTTGAAAATTCCGTGCCTTCGCAGAAGAATGCAATCACAATTATCTTATATTTTCTTGGGTATGCTGTTTTTTTCAGAGGACAGGAAACATTTTGGTAATAGTAGAATTTTTCATAATTTTATCGATTCAGTTACCAAATTATATTCTATAGGAATTGATATCGATTATGGAAAGTATAAAAAGGTAAAGCTAATACCATCGTTATTTCTCGGCGATAATTTGGGCATTAACTCGGCTCTTGGATTTGTGGAATCATTTAGCGCTAACTATTGCTGTCGATTCTGCACGGCTTCTAAAAGTGAGGTTAGAACTTCCACAATACTTTTATCAGAAAATATGAATAAACGGATTTATAATGATTATTGCAATACTAATTTTATAGACTGTAGTATAAAAGAAAATTCAATTTGGAATACATTGCCATTATTTCACGTTACTGAAAATTTTTCGGTAGACCCAATGCATGACTTGCTAGAAGGTGTTTGTCAGTAAGATATGTTGTTTTTATTAAATTGTTTTATAAACAAATACCAATATTTCACTTTGAATAAATTGAACTTCAGAATTTTAACTTTTAATTATGGTTTTAATAATCTAAATAAGCCTCCATTACTAAGTAACAATATTTTTAAGCAGAAAAAAATAAAGATGTCTGCGGCTGAAATGAACATTTTTGTGCGAAACTTTGCATTATTGATAGGCGATAAAATCCCACAGATTTGTGTGGAATGGAAACTATACCTTCTTTTGCGCGAAATTCTTGATATTACTGTAGGAATATTGATTTAGGATTAAGAATAACGCGCAGTTAAATTAATTCGTTTTATTACGGTTTAGTTCACTGTTTTATATTTTACAGGTAAGATTCTTATGAATTAATTAAGGTAAGTAAATGCATCACTTTATTATTTCACAATATTAGCGACTAGCAGCATTAAGTTTTATAATTCTTTTAATTGTTTCAGCACAAATGCAACACAATGGGATAAAATCAGGTAAACGATTTCTCACACTTTACTTACCCGGCTTAACTAAATATAATATACTTCACAGGGACAGCTTCACTGCGATCTAACAGCGTGCGGCGATCGACTTAACAACTTGGCGACAGCGTAGCTACTGGTCAGCAAAGGGCATCAGGCTTCTCGTTGCGCTCGGTACCTTGCGGTACTTTATTATCAGAGAACAAATGTGCATGGGATTGTTTTATTTGAAATTTTGGTAGATCAAATTTTTAGGAGATCCTACAATCGGCCATCCTGGGAATCATCTGACTCAGATGATAATTCGTCGTCTTCTAAGTCAATCCACGGCTTCATGAAATCTGCCGCAGTTGTAGTCGTGACAGGACCTTCATGATTACCAACTTTTGAAACTGCGTAACGATCTTTGCGGTTTATCTTCTTCACTTCGTAAGGACCCAAATATTTACGACACAACTTCAATCCTGGCCCGAATTGAGTTCGTTTTATAGCGACAAGTTCACCTACTGCATAGCGATGGGCTGTTTTACGTTTCTTATTAAATCCTTTGATATTTTCTGCTTGTATTAACCCAATCTGACGCCTGGCCTCAGCTCGCATGTCTTTCCTGTCTTCGTCGAACTTATCCACTATTTCTTCCTCGATAAGGTTCCTTAACTGCAGGTCATCAGGGCTGTACATCGGCACTCCTACCATCAATTCGCATGGTGTCTTGTTTGTCGCTCTCGACTTCGTTGAGTTTAAAATTCTTTGTAATCGTGCTACATGTTTCCACCACTTCTGGGGATCTTCGATCGACATTTTCGAGAGAACAGCAATGATAGTTTGGTTCATTCTCTCGAGTTGCCCATTTCCACGCGGTACTCCTGTTGTAATTGTGACATGATTAATCCTTTGTTCGTCACAATACTCCTTAAAACTGTTCGACTTGAATGCTGCTCCCCTATCAGTTATTACTCTCCGAGGATTGCCGAAAACTTCATTTAATAACTTCATTTTTTGAACTACTTCATCAGCAGTTGTAGACTTAACAGGGAAAATCCACGTAAATTTTGTAAAATCGTCTACGATTACCAGTAAATATTTATAATTTTTCGCTGTCGAAGGTAATGGACCAAGATGATCTAGGTGAAAGGTTTGCAACGGCAGCTCTCCCTTTTCTACTGGATTTAGGAACCCTTCTTGTTTTCCAGCTTTTCTCTTAGTTAAGATACAAGGTACGCAATTGTCTATAACTTCTTCAACCTTTTTCTCCAACTTCGTAATAAAATATTCATCCTTGGCGACAACAATCATCATAAGTTTCCTGAGCGTGCTTCTTGCGAGCTTCCAAAGCCCTATGCACACTGAGCGTAGAGGGAGCTTTTCCAAATTCATTATTTAATAATTGTTTTAGATCTGCATAACTCTTAATATTTTCGCTAGTCTCTATAGCCAGCTTTGCGGCTCCGCTTAACAATCGCCTTGCATACAAATACTTTTGTATATCGTTCCAGCCACAAACGAGAGCGATATCCTCAAACTCCTTTACCCAGCTGATATATCTTTTCCCAGTTTCGCCGTTAAATTTTTCCAACGATTCCTCTACATCGCGGAACACGAAATTATTAAAACTCATTTTGGATTCTGTTTCCTCCTTCTTTTCACTAAATAAATTTGTAGTATCAGTAGAATCGGTAGCCGTTTTATTTTCAGAATTTCCACCACTTGTACTAGCTTGCATATCGGTTACAGCATCAGCCAAATTTATCATTAATTCCGCGCTTCCGCCGCTTGCATTTGCTTGCATAAAATTATCTTCCTCATCTAAATCAGTTGCTATAGCTGCAGCTAATCTCTTTACTAAGTCTTCTTTTTGCCTATAACTGTACGATAAACCCCTTTGTCTAAGTTGCAGCTGCAAATCTAACGCAGTCAGATCTCGTAAATTCTGCCTTTCCATGGACAACTCGTGCCATACGAAAAGCAATGCGCGCTTGTGTGTCCTGTTAACAACGGTATGCCGATTATACACTGTTTCCCATTTAATCAGGTCCGATATTAAATTAAGCGTTTTCTTTTCTTTAAAAGTCTCTTACTTCTTCAAAATTACTTCACCTCTTTACCAGACCGTTCAATTTAATATGGCAGAGTAGAAATTGCATGCATAAAAATTGAATACCGACCTCATGTGATCCTTTGTTTTATAAGCTACATTACCCAATTCATTTGCAGCAAAATCCGGTTGAGCACATGGTCACAAATTCACAGTTTTTTTTTCTTTAGGTTCTCTAGCAATCCCGTTAACATCCACTAGATCACAATTTTATTTTAGTTTAATTCCAAGTTAGTTTATTTTATGTCAATTATAATCACAGAGCGCATTATAAAATTCCAAAATTTTAGTTATTCATGTTTTCAGTTATGCACCTTCACTTTTCTAAAACATTTTACCGCAGCCCGTTATCCCGTGTCCCGTTATCCCACTTCTGACACCATAAATTTTGTAGGAATATTGATTTAGGATTAAGAATAACGCGCAGTTAAATTAATTCGTTTTATTACGGTTTAGTTCACTGTTTTATATTTTACAGGTAAGATTCTTATGAATTAATTAAGGTAAGTAAATGCATCACTTTATTATTTCACAATATTAGCGACTAGCAGCATTAAGTTTTATAATTCTTTTAATTGTTTCAGCACAAATGCAACACAATGGGATAAAATCAGGTAAACGATTTCTCACACTTTACTTAACCGGCTTAACTAAATATAATATACTTCACAGGGACAGCTTCACTGCGATCTAACCGCGTGCGGCGATCGACTTAACAACTTGGCGACTTAACAACTTGGCGACAGCGTAGCTACTGGTCAGCAAAGGGCATCAGGCTTCTCGTTGCGCTCGGTACCTTGCGGTACTTTATTATCAGAGAACAAATGTGCATGGGATTGTTTTATTTGAAATTTTGGTAGATCAAATTTTTAGGAGATCCTACATTACTTTTAGTAATTCAATTCATAAAAACTGCTACATTACATTTGAATACCTTGTCATTGAACATAATGAATGCTATCTTCAATTTTCGCAATCTACACTTAAGCCAAAATACCATTTTCTTCTCCATTATGCCCAAGTTATGAAAATGTGTGGTCCATTAAAACATTTCTCAAGTATGCATTTTGAAAGCTTTCATCAAGAGCAAAAAAGAACTGCATTTGCAACAAAATGTAAAATCAATATGTTAGAAACAATTACGAAAAAATATACAATAAAGTTATCAAATTTTCTTTTAAAATACCAAGAAATTACAAATCCAATTGTAAGACACGGCACTATTTAGAAAACAAGATCTGATATTAGAAATCGATACAAATTTGTATGTAAAGAACAATTGCTATCTGTAAGCTATATTGTTTACGAAAATGTAAGATTAAAGCCAGGAATGGTAATTAAATCAAAGAAAGAATTCGCTGTTATAGATCTTATCTTGAAATATAGAAATAATTTTTATTTATGTCTATCCGAGCTTCATACTATCTGTTTTAACTCGCACTTTTATGCATACGAAGTAGAAAAGGCTTACAAATATTTCGTTATGTCAATAAATAAAGTAGACTTAAATCTTAACACAGCATACATAAATGTTATATCTGATGACAGGAAAGTGATTAATTTTATCAAAAACTCTGCAGAATTTGAAATCTAAATATATACCTTACACAATTTAAAATATAATCGTATGTATAAGTTAAATAAATATATGTATCGACATTTTTAAAAAACTTTTATTTATTTAAATTTCAGGGAGCACCGCAGTGAAAATAAGCAAGCTTCAACATAATTTAGTTGGTGCAACCATAAAGTGGTCTCGGTATCCTTATAAATTTAGTCAAAGGCACTAAATTTTAAGGATAAAGAGTTCATAATTCTGGTCGGATCAACTATGTTGTGTAGTAACAGTAAGCACGATTATAGTTGCAAGGGTCTACATATTATGGTCTTAACTTCTATTTATTTTAGTTGTATCGACTATGAAGTGAACATAAATGCTTAAAATTATAGTCAATGGGACTAAATTTTAAGGATATAGTGATCATAATTCCAGCCACAGCAACTTTATTTTTTAGCTGCAGTAAGCATAATATAGTTGCAATGGTATATATCTTATGGCCCAAACGTCGCTCTATTTTAGTCGAAGCTACTATATAGTAGTTAAAAACCTATATAAATGTAGTCAAAGCAACTAGAGTTTATAGTCCCAGTGACCATCATATGATCGCAGTAACATAGGTATTGAGTCACTGTGAGCATAATATGATTGCGAGACAAGACGCGTTGTTCTAAGTTCGTAGTCTGTCTTACATTTATAGTTACTTTTAAAAACGCAATAAGCGTGCTGTGATTTTTACGGAAACCACTTTGTCATGACGAGAGCAAATTATTTTGGTCAAGAAACTCATTCAATTTGTTCTGCAATTATTCTCTTCAGAAATGGTAAATAAAAATGCTGATTGGTCGATAATAATCAGTAGACAGTTTTTGGGTAAAGGAATAACAATTACCAGGAGAACCGTGCTTCTTTCAACAACTCAGATACATCTCTAATTACCAAAGAATTAGGAATATAAATAACAAATTGCTTTATAACTTTATCCCGAGAATATGCCTAGGTCATTTGAATTTTATGTATAATAGTTTATGGTATGAATCTTTAAATGAAAGAACAGTCACTTCGTAGTTACGTACAAAATTAATAACTCGTTAGATTTTCATCGCAAGTATTAAATCTCTGTTCGTATGATCAACATTTCATAATTTATTGTTGAATTTTTGGCTCCACATACATATACGTATTATATATACATATGTAGGTGTTTTCTCAAAGTTTTTAAGTAATTCTACGGTAGTTTGTTATTTACCCCAAAATCATTAACATTTTTGTGGATCTTGTGCCTAATTATGAAATAATAAAAATATGAAGTGCTTGTTGCTTGGCTGATATGATACGTGGAAAATGGTTTTGTAGATAAGAAAATTGTTTTAAAACTATTTCTGTAACATAGTAACCTAATTGCGCACAAAATAGCGAACATGTTTTCAGAAAACCAGAAAATTCAGCTATAAATTCAGTTTGTTTGCGCCCCTTGCGTTTTAATGTCGTCTCCAATAAGAAAATTAGCTGAGGCATTTTCCACAAAATTTTTCTGAGCCTCCATATGATTTTTATTTTTATACTACAATACTTCCCTGCTCGGTACAAATACATTGATATGGGACACTCAAGAATAATGATGAAATGTTTACGGTAGATCTCATTTCTGTTTATTTTCTGTTTTAAGATTGGAAATATAATGTTGTTTGTTCCAAAGCACGACCAGTTAAAAAAATACATTGTTCCAAAGTAATGCACGAGGTGTAGAAGCCAAGAGGGTTCCGCAAGGTAACACACAAAAGTATTATTTCCAGCCTGTGACGGACGGACAGACGAAAAATCGACATTAATCCTATTAATTCCTTACGGAAAAACTACACCTGGTATAACAGACGAACATTAGCCCTTGATAAATTTTTTTTAAATGTCGTTTAATGTCTGCCAATTTTATGAATATTATTTTTTAATGCCACTGGTGAAGCTCCCAACTTCAAATTGAGTCATTTGACACCTCAGTTGCTAAAACCAGTGAAAGCTACGAAGAAACAAACAACTTGCATGCGACATAACAACAATGCGCTCTCCTCCATTGGTAGTCAGGTAAAAACTAGTAAAATATGACGACATATTTTTAAATATTTTTTAGCCTAGTTAATTGGAATTAATTCAAGAAAATAAAAGCAAGCAATATACAGCAGTGCTAAATCTAACCCTATTTAGGTATTTTCCGTACTGTAAATTTTCCTTTTCAAATTTCTTCAAACCGCAAATTACTCTTGTAAAAGCACATGGTTTGCTCGGTTCAAAATTACCCAGTGATGAAGAAGAAAATCATTTTGCTTCCAAAGCCATCTAATAGCCACCGCAGCCGCACTGAACATAGTATGCCAGCAGAAGGCGTATTTAACGCTCAGGTGTTATTAAAACAGCTGTTTTAATTAATGCAAATGTTCTGTAGAAGTTTTTATCGCTTGAGTGCTTACCTGGAAAAGTTGCATGAAAGGCAAAATCTTGTGAAAAATCTCCGGAGCTCATTCTGGGATGGGGTTGCTCCCATTGCTGGTGGGAATGCGGAGCACTTAAAATAGTATTAACGAAACTGCATATTTATGGGGGCACAAGTGCATGCGTGGGGATACAAAATGCCCCCGATTTAAATATTCAGGTCTTCTCGTGTTGTGCAAAACAAAGGCGTGAACCACATCTTGTGAAGGACTCTTAGAAATCTTTACCTAAATTAAAAGTTACAAAACGCGCGAACGGGTTTATCAAGAATTTCCAGCTCTTTAGGGCAGAAAAGTGGGAGGTGACACAAATTACATTATCGTGGTGCAAATTATACGATCCGCTTCCCGTTTCACTATGTTCACAGAAGATACATATAAGCAATTCCCGTAGATTATGCCAAAAAATTCGCAGTAAAAGTTTCATGTTCGCCGAAGCACGGGCTGATAAACGTTGAAAGCGATTAACAGCTCCTTTGGCCAAGGGGAACCATCTACGACAGAGGCAAGCCCGTAGAGACAAATTACTTTCACGCCCTATTGAAGTCAATGGCCGTAAAATTAATTGATGCCACGTTAAAGAACTTCACTGTGGAACGGCTCCACTATCAAGTGAAATTCTCGAAAGGGATCGAACCATGGTTGTGGAGGGGAGAGGGGAGCTCCTGTCTCTCTACTGGAAAGCTTGCCAGAAAGGCAACTAAGTAAAAAGTTCGATTATACAGTGAATGCTGGAAATTTATGTACACAACCGCTTAAATCATTTAAGTTTATTTTAAAGCATAAAAAATTGGGAAAAAATGTGATTTTAAAAGTTTTTACAGCTTCTGACTAAAGGGCTTTAAAAAATACTACTGCTGCGGTGTTTGTTATTTATAACGAGAGGCATTATTAAAACGACTTGAAGAGAATTTTAAAATTGGCAAAATGAGCTTTGGGGTTTGCTTCAAACTCGTAAGATGAAAAAATATTACAATGGTAAAAATATGTAGAACTTCTCCAGTTTTTATTTAGTCGTATTGTTGAGTGTACCTACTTAAAGTCTTTGTAAACTCTTCAGGAGTACCTGCAGACAATTTTTATGAATTGGAATATCGAAAAATTCATGGGAAAATATCAAGGCGCCCGCTGGGGTGCCATGTTGATAGAACAAAACCAAATTTTTTATTTTGCGCCCAAGCAAAGAAGTTGAGAGAAAAAATAGTTATTTTTCGTGTTTTAGTTCTCATAAATTTGATTATCTACTTGTTGAAAAATTCGATAACGATTCGACAGACGACAAAAAATTATCTTAGCAAAATAAAAGTCAATCATTTACGTCGCGGGGTTCAGAAGTTATTCGTGTTATTCGATTTTAAAGAGATTGAATAATTGTTCAGACTTCCTGAATTGTTCAGACATCCGCTACTTCCGATTGTTCAGACATCGCATCGACACTTTTGCAGGTAATAGGCCACGCCTACTCTCTCATTTGTTGAAATCATCACCGCTTCTCAATCTTCTGTATAAATGCGTTAAAATACAACAGTGAGTCACTCAATAAAAAATGAGTGGAAGAAAATGTTTGGAGCGATTTGCATAACAGAAGAATATTCATGTCCGCAAGCTGACTTTATCAGGGCCGGCTCGATTCTAGATAATGCAGTATTATATGATACTAAGTGGAGCGTAGCGAGCGGAATTTTTTTTGGGTTTTTTCAAAACACATGACCTTAATTAAAGGCAGTTTTAAGACAGTTTTAAGTTTTGTTTCTTTATATGGTATAATCGCCACTTAAACGGCTGCAAATTGGCACACAACAACGTTGCAGACATTTGGAAGGAGGGAGGTAGGGGGAAGTTCAAACCTCAAAACCACTCCTGTGTACGAGCCCGCCATATGCGTTTATAAGAAAAAAGCGACTCCTGCTAAAAAACGACCTGAACTAATTAATTCAAGCTATTCTCTATAAATCGACAAAAAAAACTGATGAAAGCTGTTGATAGTCTTGAAGAGAATCGTTGGTTTCTTCTTTTGTCTCTCTCGTGTTGACGTGTAATGCATCCTCCTCCTCCAAACCATTTATCAGAGAAAATCTTGTTTTCTTGTAATATTCGCATACCTACAATATCAGTTCTTTTTGTGGCTGGGTTTCAAGATTATATTTAAGGTCTTGTTCACAAGAAATGTTTGCCAGATCCGTTTTTTCCTATCAACACTTCTTCTCAGAAAAAATTCAATTTTTTGTTGTTGTTGGGATTTTCTATTTCAGCACCAGCCTAAACTCGAATCCTCCATTCGATCGGTGATGCCTTTAACTTTAGGTACGAGTCAAAAGCTCCTCAGATGGCATAAAGTACACTGCACTTTTCGAACCCAGTAGCTCAGCAAGCATATGGGTGTGATGTATGGAGTGGTTATTTCTTCAAAAATAAAATCTCAATAAAAATCAAACTGAATAGTTCACCAAAAGAATATAGCGACTATTTCTCGAGGACTTGACAAGAATAAATTTATCTAGCCCAAGTTATTCAATTCGCCCGTAAATCGAAACACAAACCCCAAGTATATGTAGGTGCGGGCGCTGCGAGTCTTGGCAATTGGTTTTTCTAAGCCGCCAGGCTAGGCGAGGAGGTAAAGTTTAAGTGTGAACTTTTCTGACGGGTTATTTCCTAGAGATTGTTGGATATACATATACTGCGCACTTACTTGTTGCGAATTACGGTACCCGCCATACACAGGACTTAGAACGATGTATATATGTATGTACCTATCAAGCGCCCAAGTTTGTCCGACCGCAGCTGAAAGACCCGATAAATTGAATTGGAGGGCATAAATTTGCTCCCGTACTTAGGAGACAAATCCACTCGCTTCTAAGATGTTTGTCCTGGAGGACCCTTGAGCCAACACGATGCCGGCGACATGCAAAGTCAAGGGCTTTTTGCTTTCTGGTGAGAAATTTACGAGTAAAAAATTCAATTCGGGGAGCCGTTTCTATCAAATCCAGGACACGTAATCTCCTTGATTCACAGCCAATTAAGTCGAAAATCTGAGCAACATCTGCAGCGCTAAGGCGCAACAAAACCGCTCACAAGCCCTAGACTAACTCGTCGGCGTTGAGGGATGGAGCCCATTTCGCAAAGGTGTTAAACTTTTCCTATTACAGCGACTTTATATAGTATACCGTATCCCGTGAGAAAGGATTTGGGCTCTGACTGGAAAGGTGTTTCATAGTCGCGCAAATGTTCAATTATTGCTAATGGCCTTGTCATAACAATTACGGACAGGTGCCATGTCCAACACAAGTGGAACAGCTCAAGATCATTATTTATCGCTGAAGCACGGCATTTCATTATTGCGAAAGGGTTAATCGAAAAGGGTTGCTCCCTTAATGACAGCAATCACGAGGAACGACAACTTTCCCACTTCTTGGAAAGGTTTGAAAGACACCCGCCGCCGCCTCGTCGCATGAAGGGGAGTGTGTGCTGTTCAACTTTTTAATGGCTTAATGTGGGCGGGAAGTGTCTCCAAAGCGCTCGGAATGCTTTTTCCTCGACCTCTGAGATAAAGAAGGGTTTTAATTGCAGTCCTTTGTGGCGCTAGTCATAGTTGGCACCGATTATTGCGAGAATGGCTCTTTGCGCCCATCGTTAAAGCGGAGTGATTCACTTATTAATTTTAACACCCTCATAACAAAGGCCCTGAACTTTATCTTTCAGTTAACGAACACAATAGTGAACGCTTTCAAATTGTTCGTGAAATAGTGCACGCTCGTGCTTTGATAGCAGTTGAAATTCAATTGGCCTTTGAAAACTGTGCGCTGTCTCTGTCCATTGCGCGCACAATTTGTAAATGTATTGTTACGGGATCCTGAAATTGAGTTATTTTTATTTTTTTATTAATTTACTTATTAACTTAATTACCTGGCGACTAGAGCGATGCACGGCCAAAAGCCGTCAAAGCCGGGATTAACACCGGTACCAATATTACGTAGGTCGAAATAATGTTGCAGTTTTGCAGGTTTCATAGGTGGTGAGCAGACACGGATGGAAGCGATGAAAAATGGCGAAGAAGAAAACCAAAACAAACTCCGGCGTTCTATGGTGTTGAGTTCGTGTTCCACGCGCGAAGTCCAGTAGAAACCGGAGAAGGCCAAAAAAAGGAAGAAACGAACAAATTACGGAACAAATAAAAAGACGGAAAGGGAGGACGCGTGGAGCAAAGAAAACAAAGAAAAGACAAAAAGAACGAAGCAGTGGCAAAAACAAGAAGTAAAGGGATTAAAACTAATGAGAAAATTGTAAAAACGAAAGAAGAGGCGGAAAGGTACGAAATTGCGAAAAAAGAGAAGAGCGAAGAGCGAAGAGGCGGCGAGACAGGAAATGATAAAAAAAATTTTGAAAAATAAAAACGGGAAAAATTGCGTTATTGCAAGGGTGAAAGAGCTGTTGATAGTCTTGAAGAGAATCGTAGGTTTTTTTTTACTTTCTCTCTCGTGTTGACGTATAAAGCATCCTCCCTCTCCATCCCACTTACATATATCAGACAAAATCTTATTTTCTTGTAACATTCGCACATTCAGTTTTTTTGTTGCCGGATTTGATAATTATATTTAAGCTATCTTTAACATGAAGTGTTTGCCATAGCCGTTTTTTCCTATCAACACTTTTTTCTAAGAAAATCTTCAATTTTGTTTTGTTTTTTTGGATATCAGTTTTTTGTCGTTCATTTATAGAATATTATTGTAATTTATAATTTCATGACGTTTTTAGCAGGAGTTACTTTTTCCTTAAAAACGCATATGCCTGGTGCGTATACAGGGATGGTTTTGGGGTACCGACACAACTATCTGATGTCATATCGTCGCTGCGCGTGCAAAACCGCGGAAGAGCAGTTTGTTAATACCGCGTATCCGCTTTTGTACGATTTTACAGGAGGTGAAAAAATTGGATATTTTGCTGCCTACTTCCGACACACAACTGTTCCGCGGTATTGTTTCAATGTCAAAATCCTTCCTTATTGGCTAATTGAAAATGTGTCAAATCTACTACCAGCCTACTACGCGTTAAGCATTCATTGGCGCGATGTTTCAAATTTGCGCCTTTTGCTGTTACGCGGTATTAACTTGCTCTTCCGCGGTTTTGCACGCGCAGCGACGATATGTACCTTTCAAAGCATTTTCGTAAGATATGATGATGACCAGATGGTAAACTTTCAATTTTCGATCTCACAGAAGGGTAACTGAATATGCATTGCGTAGTTACATTAGCATAAAATGAAACACCATCATCATTTGGAAGACCTCGAGCGTTCAGTAGGTTTTCCGATTCGGTGTTTTCTTGTTGCTGTTACTGGGTCTTGGACTTTGGCAGGTGCATCCCATACATTGTCATCCATTACTTTTCCTACGTTGCAGTCTGTTATTGCAGTCTGCTATATTCAGCGATCGCACTTGGATTGGCTTTTACACTTGCAGTGTCAAAATTAATCAAATGAAAGCCTTCAGGAGATGTGATTCTTGATAGTGCGACGTAGAACTATCCTTGGGGAAACATACTCTTTCCACCTTCGATCGGTCTCTGGAGGCTCAAACCTTGGGATATATGAATTGTTATGGCATAGCTGAGGTAAAGAGGAAATTTCTTTCTTATTACGTAAGCCCTTTCCATGATCTCCGATTTAATACTCATTCTTTCTATATTCAGTTCTTTGCCTGAACACCGCATTATTCTCAGTTTTTCAATGTCATTGTGATTCAAGACGTTACGTGATACTGATATGACCGCGGAAATTGTACCGTTTGTTAGACGTAATGTAACATCGATATTTCTTATGATCATCATTTTTGCACTTTAATGCATATGGTTTGCGGCAAACTACCCATACGACTGCAGTCGTCATCATCAGTTTTTAATGAGTTTTCGGAAAATTGTTTGTTATAAAAGTTTCCGATTTGAACCGATTGCAGACCATAATAAACGGAAAAGTGACTACAAAAGTTGGAGTATACTGAGTTGGTGGACAATATGGACGAGGTGTGAAACGATGGAATAAAAGATTGTACGTGTCATCTCCGTCGAGCGACAGGATTTTACTAACTACAAACCATTCTCGCGATCTGACTAACAACACATGATGTGAATATGAAGTCAATCGGTCAAGTTGTATAGAAGTTAGAGTTTAGCGCTACCTATAGTTAGCACACCTTAATATAAAGCCCTAGTTTGGAATAATGTCACATGGCCTGTCGTATTTTACTCATCAAACCCATTCATTTGTGGAACTACCAGCAACTTCAACCCACCTTTAATTTTATATAGAACTTTCTCCTCAACGAGGTAGTCTTCGTACTTGCTGTGCTCGAAAATTTCTCGTATAGATTTGAGCTCACAGTCATTTTCTTGCACTTCTCGATCCATGCTATCTTTAACGATTGTCATAACCAGAGGGCTGCGGCTAATAGCGTCGACATATTTCATGCGTGACCCGACTGTATACTCGATTTCGTACTCATACTCACTAAGCATCGTCGCCCACCTGGCGAGCTTTGGGGAGATGTAGCGTTTTTCCATGGTTCTGTGAATGCAGCACACTCCGTCACCAATTTGATTTCACCCGTAAGAGGTAAACATTGAATTTTTGCAGCGCCATGACAACGACAAGCACCTCAAGTTCGTAGTTGGCTTTGCGATGATTGAATAATTCTCGATAAATTTACGGAAATACCCGCTTAGTCCCAAGAGAGACTGCACCTGCTTGTAGTTCTTCGGCTGCGAAAAATTCTGAACTGCTATAGTTATGTTATAAGGTATTATCTTTGCATCCCGTAGCTCATATCCAAAATAAGTTATTTCTCGTATCAGGAACTTACATTTACGCCATTTAAATATTAGGCCGAGCACTGCTGTTATCTGAAGAACCTCGATTAGAACTTTTACTGCCTCCTTTTCGTCTTCCGTCGGTATTATTAGGTCGTCAATATATTTTCTTCTTTCGTATTAGCTCGGAAAAGGATTTGTTCATAAACCGTCAGCTCGCAATGTGCTCGTGCGAATTCGTATTGACCCCATGGCAAACAAAAGCCGTACATTTTCTGCTTTCACTAGATCGGGGCACATGTAAGACCCATTTCGGAGATCCAGAGTGCAAAACACCTTTGAACCCTTTAAGCGGTTTTATTTAGCTTGTCCAGTTTATTTATTTGGGTCAAATTTAGTAGTTGAAATTTAACCCCCTTCCTGTTGAGAGATTGATCTGAAATTTGGTACACACCTTCAGTTCTGATGACAATACAATTTAATATAATCAGTATCATTGTAAATCCAAGATGGCCGCCTCTACAAAATGGCGGATTACATATTTTCTCACAACGCCCTCAATATAGGTAGCAAATGAAAGGGCTTTACAAGTAGAATACTGTACACTATGACAAATTTCTAAATCAAGATAGCCGCCTTCACAAAATGGCGGATTAGATATTTTCTCACAAACCCCTCAATATAGATATCAAATGAAAGGGCTTTACAAGTAGAATACTGTACACTATGACAAATTTCTAATCCAAGATGGCCGCCTCTACAAAATGGTGGATTACATATTTTCTCACACCTCCTCAATATAGGTATCAAATGAAAGGGCTTTACAAGTAGAACACAGTGCATGGCGGATCACAGAGCTGAGACAGTCTATACTTACATTAAAATTAAAATCTAGGCATCTAATCGAAACAAAAAACTTCGTCAATTTAGATCAAACTTAGGATTCAAGCATAGATCTCCCACCCAAGTCAAGATTTCATACCGTGTCGAGGACTGTGTGGCGTCAGGGTGGCTAAAAATGATACGTCGTTAGCGGTCGTTTGGGTGGTGTACCCAAGTTAAGGTAAATGGTTAAAACATGCCGAGAACTGTGTGCCATTAGGGTGGATAAAAATGATATATCGTAAGCGTTTTTCCCTCAAGACTTGAGCACATCTTATTGTATGATAGCCTTGCCCCTTTTTTGGACCTCTGGGGGAGTCGACTCTTATAATGTCCATTACTCGTGGGAACAACATGGAAATAAATAATAATAAAACAAAAACTAACAAACCTAAAGCAGAAACGTCAACACAACGAAAAAGAAGGCTTGAAAAGGCGAAAGTATAGAGCAAAACGTGCAAAAGAAAGTGACAGTGAGACCCATAGTCGGCTACAGAAACGAAGAGAGACAAATGGAGCTGGTGATATCAGAAACAAGTAATCAACATGAGGCCAGGTTAATAGGGGAACGTGATAAACAAAGGCATCCGGTAACTTCAGAAACACTTGAGCAACATAAGGCCAGGTTAATAGGGAAACGTGAGCGTGTCCAGCAACACAGAGCTGAAAATCATCTACAAGCGTTCGAAAATGCTATTAACACATTGTGCATACATGTTTGTGAAATTTGTTCCAAACGTTGCTATCCTAATCAAGTTCATACAGTACGTTACATCACTGTTGCATTAAGATATCTACCTGTAGAGTTGTCTTCGAAAACAACGGTACTTTTATGTTCCCGCTGCCAAACACATGGCACCAGTAATAAATCTATAGCACCACCAAAAGCTTTCTGGAATAATCTGGATCCAGGTTCTATACCAGACATGATTCAAGCGCTGACGCAGGCAGAGCAACGTTTACTGTGCAGGATCATCCCGTTTATTAAAATCGTTAAATTACTGGGCTATATGGGCAGTACGGTTTCCTCGGACAAGCTGTTTTGTTTGCCCAAGATATCTTTGAGGTCAGTCAAAGGCTACCTAATATGCTTCCGAGATCTTCAAGCCAGGTAGGGATTGTTGTAGTAACAGAACGATTGGAAAATTTAAACATCACAAGAGAATACACAATATCGCGCGAAAAAGTCTATAATGCTTTAAGATGGTTAATTAGAAATAACCCGCTTTACAGAGATGTACGTATTGACGAAAATGCCCAAATTAGTGAACAAGACTTGATACGACTAAATGTGCCAGATTTATCTGAAGACGGAGAACCTGAAAGAATTTAAATTCCAAATGCGTTCATTCCAATTAATGATATTGCTAGAATTATTCGGGCTCCATGGCATCAATCGATGGGACGTCAATATTCTGAACGCTAACATGTTAGAGGGTGACTCCTTATATTGCCAAATTCGTGCACTACTACCGCTAAATGAATTGGATGAAGCAGGATATTTAGAGATGCGAAATTTTCATGTCGTCAAAGAAAACGTACAAATGTATGACAAGCGATTTCCTATAGAATATGATGAAGACACTTTTCTTTTTGGAAGTCTTCAAGACGCTGTCAATACCAACAATATTGGCATTACATTACTCACAGCTTTAACTCAATTATTTGACGGCCATCCTTCGGGAATATTGACAGCTTCGAATAAATTTGTCAGCGTATTTCGTTGTGAGGATAAATACTATTTCGCTGACTCGCATTCTTGTGGCCCTAACGGCAAACCAACGGCAAAAAGTGGCAGAGCCTGCGTTATAGAATGCGACAACCAGCAAGAACTTTGCAGTAACGTAAATTTCAGGGAAGACGTCATTACTCATCAAGCTGTACAAGTACAGTAACAGCTTTCGAACCCGGCATCTGCAACTGTTCCTATGCAAACATCTGTAATGTTGCCTATTGATAACGCCCAACCCGATGTCGAAGATGAGTTAGAGATATCTGAAAATGTAAACGAAATTAGAAGAAAGACGAATGATAATATTGTCAATGAAGGTCATGAGTTAAAGGCAGAAGAATTCGCGTGGTATCAATTATTCCCATATGGCTAAACTGGCTTGAAAGAACAAAGACCAAGATTACTATCAATTTCGTATTCTAGGTGTTGGCACTAGGTTTCAGCGGAACGATTACCTGTTCTACGCTCTTTTAATGTTTGAGTACTATCGGGTCAAGTCAACCATTGCAGCATGTGCTAGAAGAGTGGAAGGTGAAAATGGCAATCGAGTAGAGGACCTACACTTGTATTTGAAAAATCTTAGATGTTCCGCTGCTTATTGGCGTAGTGCTTTCAGTGACCTAATAGCACAAATGAAAAAAGTGGTTCTGATGACTGATGGCAGACCCAGATGATATAAATATTCACGAAACTCAACGGCTTATCAAGATGTATCCCGTTGTTGTGAGTAGGCACTTTATGGTACGTGTAAATGCGCTAATGCAGTTCCTTAAAACCGATGTTGAAATTTTCGGCGGTAGAGTGAGAGACCATTGGTGGAGAATAGAATTTCAAAATAGAGAAGTCCTCATCTGCTTATGGTTGTTTGGGTGGAAGACCACCCATCTGTGGAGACACCTGAAGGAATAACTCGCATTGATTCAGTATGTAGTGGTTAAACGAATTGGTTAAAAGTTGTCAAATACATCGTCATACTAATAAATAAATAAAAATAAAAAGCCTTTTATTTCTTACAGCTTATAATACAAGAAGTTAGGTTAGGTTAAGTTAGTCCACTTACATACCATTATTATTTTTGTTAGTAATTATGTTTGGTTCCTAAATTTACTTGTATTAGTTTTTCCTTAACCTTATATTATTATATTATTATTCTTCATTCTGTAAGAACTCCTCTGTAGGTGAAGGCCTCCTCCAAAGATAGCCAGTCCTCTCTAGATTGGGCTACTTGAATCCAGTTGGGGCCAGCTGTTTTTTTGATGTCGTCCTCCCAATTTGCCACAGGTCTACGTCTCTTTCTTTTTCCCTGTGGACCTGCCCATGTGGTCACCGTTTTCGTTCATCTCTTGTTATGTAGACGTGCCACATGTCCGGCCCACCTCCATTTTAGTGACTGAGCGTGATCTAATCATACTAATACCTGCACGAAAATTAAAAATACAAATATAATGTGTCCTTTCAACTAACCTCGCTCAGAATGCACAGAGACACATATTATTGATCCTTCATCTAACGAATTTATCTATAATGGTGGTAGCATTTGCGTTCTAAAGAGAAAAAGCGAAGATTGTTGGGTAAATAATTACAGTCCTGCTTTGCTAAAAATGTGGAAAGCTAATATGGATATAACATACAGCCATGTGGTACTAACGAGTCAATTGCTTATTATATCTCCAAATACGTATCAAAATCAGAACCTACGAATCTAGATGGTGAAGTAACTTAAGCTATTCAACAAATTAGGAGAGAAGAAACCGACGTTTCGGGTAAGCTTTTTAAAATATGCATGCGCATATTGAAAGAACAATAAATTTCAGCTTGCCATTTAAATATGCATGACTGCTCGAGAAAATTATTCTTTCTCTATAATCGTAAACCGGAGCAACAATATAAAGTGTTGAAGTTTACTGAAGCTGGTCAAGCAGCTGGTTATTGCGCCAATATATTTGAACGATATGAAAAGCGACCAACTGAGCATCCCGACTATAATTTCAACAACATGTGTCTTATGGAGTTTGCGATCTTGTTTAAGCCACACTGCACGAAACCACCAACAATCAATGAAGACATCATCGATACATATGCGTATGTACCGACCGCGCGGGCAAACAGTAAGAAGGCGTCTTATCACACTAAAAAAAACACGAAAATGACTATTAGAAACACGCCAGCTCTAATACGGGTTCCTAACTTTGTAGCAGCTTCTAATCGCGAGACTTATTATTATAGTTTGCTACTCCAGTATATGCCTTATCGCAATGAGAGTGAACTGATGGGAGAATATAATAGTGCCAGTGAATGAATGAAGAAAGGTAAAGAGAATTAAATGCTTATTTGGGTCTCTATCGCGAGCGTGACAAGTAACTTGAAAACGCATTCAATCAAGTAGGTACACGCATTTCAGATATTGGAACAGGAAGAGCCCATGGAACTAGACTGTGAAGAAGAAGTCCCATATCTGCCAATGAATGATAACCAGTTTATACTAGCTACGCAGTCTATGAATGATGGACAAAAAGAAATTTTCACAATGGTAACTCAGTCCATACAAAGTCAAATGTCGGGTGTCGAAGAACACTCAAAAATATTCTTTACAGGTGGAGCTGGTGTTGGCAAGACATTTCTACTGAATTTACTACGGGACCAAATTAACAGGTGTTATGCGAAGGATGCAGTAAAAGTATGCGCACTAACGGGAGTTGCAGCACGATTAATAAATGGGGCTACCATACACACTACCTTCAAGTTGCCAGTACGGAAGGATGGTCGAATAACAGGTATGTCACCCCTGTTCGGAAACTATTTACGAATAATGAGGCAACAATGGAAGCAGACGAAGTTTCTGATTATCGATGAAATTTCTATGGTATTATATCAAATGCTGTGCATGATTGGCGCCCGATTAAGGGGTTACGCCACTGTAGAATTTTTTAAAAATCGATTTTTTTTTATTGGCTTAAAAAATACTTTAAGCCATATAGAATAAGAAACAAAATGTCCCGTAGCTAAAATCATTTTCCTTCCTTGGAAAATCCAGGCTGTCACTTCGCGCGTCAAACTGGTTTCGAGGCGGCCACCTGCTGCGTTCTGTTTCAGGAAGAAGGGACGACACAATAGGCTTTTCTATCGATTCCAGATGTCTTCTCTGCGTGCCCCCGTGGCTTTCGTGCATTCCGAGGACATATTTCGTTAGTCTGTCGACAGCAAGCGCTCAGTAACGATCATTTTTTCTCAACAAAAGGACATTTTCGCGTGTTTTTCGAAGTTTTCGGGTTTTTTTGACGGTTTATCGTAAACTTTACGATTGCGTTAGTCGAAATGAGCGACCAAAGAGTAGTCCGTGGTAGAAAAGGTACGAAAACCGTGTATCCGACGTGGCATCGGCCACCCGCGAAAAAACGACCCGTGAATCAATACGAAGCTGAGAACGATCATGCAGGAGTCAGCGCCTCCGTGAAGAAATTGAAGGACAACGACGATGATTTCGATTTCAGTGCTAATTTTGGCTATCGAGTCATCAATTTCTTCCTCGTTCCTCGGAAAACTGCGCGACAAGAGAAAGAGATAAGCATGGATAAAGGGAAGTACAACGGATTAACAGTTTCTGGTGACGGTTCATGGCGGAAACGGAGATTTTCCGCCCTCTTTGGAATCACGTCATTGATCGGCTGGCACACTGGAAAAATCATTGATGTGGAAGTAAAATCAAAGTATTGCAAAGCATGCGAGCATTGGCAGTCAAAAGTTGGAACGTCAGAATATGAGGAATGGAAAGAAAATATCAACGATGAATGTCAAGCCAGTCACGAAGGATCATCAGGAAAAATGGAGAACGATTCTGTCGTTGAAATGTTTGCACGCTTACAAGATTTGCATGGAGTAAAATATGCCAATTATATCAGGGATGGAGATTCCAAAATCTTCAAGGGGATCTTGGAGTCAGAACCCTACGAATTGCTCGATGTACAGAAGAAAGAGTGCATCGATCACGTTCAAAAAAGGATGGGCACTCGCTTACGAAACATAAAAAAAGTAAGAAAAGGTCTTGGAGGAAAGGGAAAACTAACTGGCAAGTCAATCGATGAATTGACTATTTATTATGGTTTGGCAATCCGTCGAAATCCCAATTCAATCAAAAAAATGAAAAAAGACATCTGGGCTACTCTTTTGCACTACTAACGAAAATCCTCAACACGAGAACTGTTCGGATAATTGGTGTAGCTGGGAGAAGGCGGAAGCGGCGAATGTATTGGACGCTTGTAATCACAAACCGCCTTTGAAACAGGAGGTTTATGAAGCCATCGAACCCATCTACACGGAATTGAGCCGAGACTAGTTGTTACACCGTTGCTTGGGGGATATACTCAAAATAACAACGAGAGCTGCAACGCCACTATCGTTGGCCCCCAAATCATCCGCCAGCGGCAAAACTACGTTGGATGTCGCGACAAATATCACTGTTTGCAATTTCAATGGTGGCCTCACATGTGTTTTGGAAATATTTAAGGTCCTAGAGCTGGAAATAGGCCTCCAGTCATACAATTTTTGCAAATTAAGAACTGTGTAGACGAGTTCTTTTGAGGAGTAATCGTTTTACTCTTTGGTGATCTTTTGCAACTGCCTCCTATCAAACGCTCCGGAACACCTGTATTCAAACAGCCTGAATATCTCCAACCAGCCACGCATTTGTGGCGTTTGTTCACGCTTTGTGAGCTGACTGAGAATATGCGTCAGCAAGGTGATCATAGTTTTATTGATGTATTAAATGCTTTGAGAATCGGTGAGCTGGCCGCCCATCATTTTAGTATTTTGATGCAATGAGTTACTCAAGACCCAAGTGATGAGTTTGCAACAGACAAGGCGTTAAGGGTATACCCCACTAATCAGCAAGTAAACTATCACAACGCTACTGTTTTGAATTTGTTCCGTAGCGTAATTTGAGTAAATAAGTCAATAGCATTTATAACGATATGAGCGGTTGACTGTTGCTATAAATTTCACGCGCCCCACAATTTTATGTTTTTGTCTGATTAATACCCTAGATTGATGAGGGGAGTAGTGTGATGACTGGTACCTAGGACCTACTGAATTAGTTTTTCGTTTTTAGAACATTATCTACATCATTATTATCTTTATTTTTAATAAAACCGTTTAACTAAAACATTTTTTTTACTTGTTTTTTTTTGTATAATAAAGCTCATAAAGCATCAGTGATACAGTATTGAGTTGAAAATGAATGGACTTGACAGAACAACACAAATTCGTGAGAAAGAAATGAGTCTTTATCGATTGCTTATCCAATAAAAAAGGAGAAAAATGTAAAACAAAAAGGTCTTGCTTTTACTGCAAAATAGCGCACTACATACTCTTGCTCCGAAATATAGAGAATAGTCAATCGAGATCGGGTCCAAAGCACATGGAAGCAGTGGACCATCAGCTCCACAATGAAAATGCAGTAGCACTTCACAATAAGGCAAAAACACCCAATGTTCTCTTAGAATCAAAAATATTTTTGACCAAACCTAAATATTCAGAGCGCTAATTGATCCTACCTCCCAGGTCTCAATAATAATAGAAGAGGTTGTCCAGAAGTTAAAACTGAGCAAAGAGAGAATAGCCACACAGTAAAGTAAATATACAGCTATAACTCAAACATGAGAATAATGCCTTCCTTCGTGTGGAAGCATTGGTACCACCCCTTAAATATGGGACAATATTATAGTAGCAGATCAGACCTTTAACATGCCTGGCCAACCAACCGCCCAAAATACCAAATTAGGTTGGATCGTCTTTGGAAGCTTCCCTAATGTATGCCAGAATACAAATATTATATCAAGTTTCGTATCGACAGCCGAAATTGACAGAAAAATGGGACGAATCTGGGAAACAGAATATAATTCAGCACAGCTTCTACTAGATTATGCTCCGAAGATTTCAAATAAATGCACTCTAGCGATAAGGATGGTAGTATGTAGTACTACTGCCATTTAAATAAAATGCAGGAGACCTTCATTATTCTAAAGGCAAGGCCATAACACGATTATTTCAAACAGAGAAAAAGCTTAAGAGTACTAAGCAAAGATTTCTACGTAGATGATATGCTTACTGAAGCAGCCGCAAGCTTAGGAGCTCAAAAAATACAAAATGAAATAATTGTCTTGCTGCCCACAAATTTCACGAAACGTGAGATCCTCTGCAAAGCTAGCTTTTTCGATCCGTTAGGATGGCTTGTTTCAGAAACTGTAGCAGCCAAACTCATCATGCAGCCTTTTTGGAAAGCAGGAACAGATTGGAATTAAGTTCCTCCCAAGGAAATAATCGATTCTTGGAAAAAGCTAGAAGCCGAGATAAAAAATGTACAATCTATAAAAATTTTTCGATGGGTAAAATATCGGGAACATCAGGAAATTCAAATCCATGAATTCTGCAATGTCTCCGAAAAAGCATATATGCTTCGGTGGTATACTCTTGAGCAATTGACTTTACTGGTAAAAAACATGTGATACTACTGACAGTAAAAACAAAGGTTGCCCCATTGAAACATAAAACAACTCTTCCTCGTCTAGAGCTGTGGTGTATTACTGCTAGCACAACTAATTCAGACTACCATTCTCGTTTTGGAAAGGATCCAAAAGTTTTTTGCTTCGTGCGATTCAGAGATTGCTAAAAATTCGAATAATTGGAAAACCTTTATAGCGAACAGAGAAAACTCAAGAATAATTTCATAGAGTCATATGGAGACATGCATCCTCTTCAAAAAATCCAGTGGATGTCGCATCAAGGTGAATTAACCCAAGTAAGCTTACAACATGCAGTCTGTGGTGCAGACGACCACTGTGGCTCAGCAAGCCCCCTGAATCATGACGAAGAAAAAAAATGCAACTTTACGACAGACAGAGACGAAAGAAAACATCACTTTAGCTACTTTTTTCTCTGAAATTTTCAAATGCTTTTTATACATGAATAGAGTCAGGATAATTGCACACTATCCAGGTGCGTACGTTGGGGGTTAGAGGTTTGAACCCCCTACAAAATATTTGGCCATCTTTCAACAAAAGAGGTGCAAAAGGCTAAAAACCGATTATAAAAATTGCACAAATGAAAGAATTTGCCAAGAAAATGACCCTAAAACCCTAACAAATTTTATAAACTCTTATCGCTTAATCCTTTTCTAGACTCTGATGACTTCATTGACTGGAAAAGTGAAATTTTCTAATGGATGTAAAACATCAAGCCCTGCTACTAAAAAACCATGATATCAACAAATCTTATAATAGCATGCCCATAGGCAGATTCTTCATGGTGGATTCAACTAACTCTTAGCCACATAAGATCAAAATTCTGGATAAACGACGAGAAAAGAGTATCGCAAGGAAGATACAAGGAAGGATACAAATGCATAATAAGTGTGTGCTATCAACAGAAGTCAGCTCAAACACTACTGGGAGATCTACCTGTAGTACGCGTAACACGTCACAAATTGTTGCTGAGGAATTGTCGCAGCAGCCAGATCAACACCACTCCGGCTCTCCATATGATAATGACGAAGTGCCACTTAGGCCAGCCGAAATTCGTCGGCATGTGTTTGTCTCTCGACTTCACCCGGAGACAACATCGGACCAAGTAAAACGCCACTTCTTAAGCGCCGTACGAGTAAGTCATGCGAATTATGACGTATGTTCTTACTCGTTTCAATTTTTCCCCGTCTGTGTTCAATTGACTCCATTTGAATATCAGAAGCAACTTGATTTTGCACGAGCCGAGCCTCACGGTATTGCTTGCCTGAGTTACGCGTGTGTCTGTAGGGGGCTTTAAAGATGCTGAAAACGTCTTTATCCCATATTGATAAGTAGCGAACCGGAACAACTTCGGGTTCAGGTTCGTTCAAGATCACAGTGCTTGCTGACTTGTGAATTCATTTCAAAGCGTCGCACAGTGGGGCGAATAGCCTGTTTCGCTGGCCAAAACTCGAAAAATTGAGTTAGCGCTCTGAAACTCGGTATTCTATGGTTTTGGGGGGCGCTGATTACGAATCTGAAATGAGATTTATGAAATTCAAAATGGCGGACCGGAAGTGACGTAATGTTTTGCGAAAAAATTGAGATAGCGATCTGAAACTCGGTTTTATATGGTTTTCGGAAGCGCTGATTACGAATCTGAAATATGATTTAGAAAATGCAAAATGGCGGAAAATTTAAGTCACTTCCGGTACCTTCGCGATCAATATCCATTTTCAAGCACTCAAATCGGACACTTAGTTACCAAAATATTAACGTTCAAAGTTTACGTATTATAAACGTTGCCTGAGCGTCACACCTCCACGTGGTCGAGGGCTAACTTTGAAATGACGCAGAGGGTCAGGTATACAACCAATCGACCCATCTCTTACAGATTTATATGCCCCAAATTCCCCTCTATCAAATTATGATGAAATAAAATTAAACTTGAAACCTTCGATTTTCGACTTTTGGCCAGCGAAACAGGCCATTCGCCTCACTGTGCGTCGTGCGGCTTTGAATTCTGCTTCTGCTTCAAAAAACCGATCAGCGAAGTCAGCATATAAGTAAAATTTTATTCAGTTTTGACAAAAAAAAACAAACTTATGTTGCCCAGTTTGCGACTGGTTACTTTAATTGCTCAGACCCAACCTAATCAAATTGGACTCAACAGGTTATATTTAAAAGCTACTTAGGTTCGGGCAGACATGTCGTCAGCAGTTCCCAGGTTAAACTCCGTCGGCTTGTGGTATAAGAGGACCACAGGTGAAATGGAAACGTTCTGAGTGGCGTGAGAACGTTGCAGCGTTAATTCCGCTAATCGAGCATAGTTTGCGTTAACATATATGTAAATAACATACTATGCAAAAGAAACTAGTCTCCGCTCAAAGGCGAGCAAGTTGTATAATAGCTCGACCAACTCATGTCTCGACCTGGCTTGGACCGGCCTTAGGGGGGTAAGCGTGTCAAAAGTAACCGAGCTGGGCAAGTTTTAAAATCTGCATCTATATTTATGAACAAAGGGCCTGAATTTAGTTAGCTATATGATCACAACAGAGTCAGAGTTAGCTCGCTCATTAGATTATACCGGGATTATAAACGATTTCGCATTTAAAAAAGCTAAAAGAAAGTATATATAATATGTGTACGACAATCTGGGCCCTCTTTTACGAACCGACAAGTGTGACTATTAACCAATAAAAGAGAGATAAGAGCGACCAAGGCAAATTTGCTCATTTTATGTTTTACGAATAGCTGGTTTGTTAAGACCTTCACACTTATCAAACCTGAGCAGTAGATCCCCTATGAAACACAGTCAATAGCAGACTGAGTTGTTGTTATCTTGTCTCAACTGCGCTGTGTCGATGGTCTAGTCAGTTGTCGCATCGTAAAACGAAAAGAAAGTGACTATAGTCAGAGCTTTTCTACTGACGGACCAGACTTGTCGCTTCGTAAAATAGGACCCTGGTATTGAATTCATGTTTTAAATTGCAGACTTACCTACAGTCGCGGATCCAAGCTGAGGGGGCTTGGGGTATGCCCTCCACCCCAAATAAGGCCGTTTAAGTGCCGATTTTCATATTTTCAAAAACACCCAAAAATATCGCACTCGCTTTAATATTCCATACTAAATTACAGTTTGCGTAAGCAGCTATTAATTAAAATTAACAAAAATTGTCAAAATAATTAAGCCAATTGAGCGATAATTCGGATACCGTGGCCAACACCGGCACACTACCTGACCAGAAAAACAATAACCCGCATACCGTGGTCAAGACCGGCTAAAGTCCGAACTGAACAACCAGTAAGTCGAATACCGTGGCCAACACTGGCCAAATACCTGAACGGCCTCAGAGCCAAGCGACCGATAAGTTGAATACCGTGGTCAACTACCTGACTAGCGTGGTTCCAGGCCACCGGCCAAACCACGGTGGCAGCCCGCCACACCGGTGACCAGACTTCCCACCTGACCAGCAACCGTACCACCAGCCCATCGAGCCGCCGTCCCAGAGAGCCGCCGTCCCTGCGAGCCGCCGTCGCACAGCGACCACCAGTGGTGACCCCGGAGTCGCCTCCAATTAAGGCAACCTCGACGGCACCTGCACTACCCGAACAAGTGTGGGCCCGCTAGGGGCAGTGCCGGAAAAGGCGACCTTTCCGCTGCCCGGAGGGGGGACTTTCAAGGTGCCCTCGCCTCGGCTGAGGCACAACGCCGGCGGCGGAACAACCCCGCCACCCGACCGATGGGCGTTCCGGTTCAGAAATGGCATCCCGCACTTGGCTTGAAACCTGAGAACCGGGAACGCGTATGTCGAACGGCTGGTAAACGGTACCATCCGGTACCGACCCTTCAAGACGGCACCATAAACGGCAGCAACACGGCATCTGCTATTGTTTCTTTCTTTTACTCTTTTGTTAGTTATTTTAAGTAGCCCCAATAAAAGTTGAATTCTGAATTGGTGGTTGAATGATTGTAGTTAGAAGGTTATTGACATTTGTATTAATTTAAGTAGGTAGAGTGAGGGGACCACTCTTCCCAAGACAGAGGGTTATTACGAGCCCCGTGGCTTCCCACCACGGGATGTTGCCAGGAGGCTTTGCCTCGGGGTGGCAGTCGACCAGCGACCGCCGGACCGCCGGACCGCCGGACCGCCAGCGCTATCCACCAGGCCTGCGGACCGAGGGTCGATTGCCGGCACCGCCGCAGTAGTCATTACTAATCACACCCATTACTGTAAAGCTGTGTAGCCCTAGAGTTAAGTTAAGTGAGTAAATGGCTCCTTGCCACAACTAAACGCTGTGTTTCCTTCCACTTGTGATCCTCACTTCCGACCCCGGACTCCAGTGTGCCGCAACCGCGGCAAGCCCGGAATCTCACCGTTGTGATATCCCATGGGCCATTACACCACATCGCCTAAACCGAAGTCATAAATGCATAAATGCACAAGTGCAAGCACTTTAAAACCTAACCTGCCTTAAGAGCGGTCAGCGACACTCCAAGCATGCGCACATTTGACTAATTGCTGTATTAGCAATTAGCACTGGTAAAGTAAACCAGCAGACTCGGTGCGACGACGCAATGCCCGGCAGGGCGTATTGCAGACCCGGGCAAAGTTTGGCTTCATGGGAGCAGTGTACCTCCATAAACACCTCCATAAACCTTTCGCATTTCGGGTCGCTTCATTAACGCAATGAGGAGTGAGTACATGTTTACCATCACTGATTCAGGACAGGAGTATGCATTTCTCGCTTGCACTTGCAGGAGGCACCAAAAAAATATTTCTCGCTTGCACTCGGAGCATCGTCTATGTCCTGTGGGCCGCACAAGTAATTTTTCACGACAGGAGTATGCTTTTCTCACTTGCACTTGCAGCAGCAATGAGGTGGGCACCGGGAGTCAAAAAATCCTACCTGAGGAGCACTTGGTAGTCAAAAGAGCCGGGTTTGCCCAGGTCTGGCGTATTGCATAAACAAAGGCGGTAATGCTTAGCTGTTGTGTTACGCAAACCGGGAACACACAAGCGACCCAGTGAAGGGTGAAGTAAGAGTGACACATGTGGGCCAGATGAAGAAAGTGTAACGGCCAATCAGAGACTTTTACGGTAGGGTAAGAATTGTATAAATAGGCTAAGAACTTTCAATAAACAGAGATTCTACCACCTAACCTCGGGCTATTCACTTCTGGTCATGCTCACTAGAGCAACTAGAGTAATGCCATTTCCCAGTCCGGTTATGCTCAATAGAGCAACTAACATCCCTACAAGAACCTCTCAGGCACCTCTGTTGTAATGCCTTACTAAGCAACGACGAGGCAACCTGATCCGCTATGATGGTAAAGTAGCTGGTACAAGTATCGGTCACAGTTGCCATTGGATATTCCTCCTCTAGATGGATTTTCTTTGAGTTTGGCCGGAGTACGTCGAGCGAAGACTGCCTCAAGGCAGCACTCCTATAGGTACCGGCTACTTAGAGCAGTACACCTAAGGAAGAGTTAAGTTAGTGCCGCAGCGAATGCAGACACTAGAAAGGTTCAGAGGTGCCGCAGAGTGTGCAGACACCAAGTGAGTCAGCCAAAAAAAATGGCCATCGTGCCATTTGAATGAGAAATCCATTTTTTTTTTCTAATTGAATTTAGCATGGCACAAAAATTTAGATGTTTTAAACAATGTTGTTACAAATAAATTTGTATAATTTGAAGAACATACGATGAATAACATAATAATTTAAAAATATAACTATGAAGCTGTTGATGAACATGTCAATTCGGTGAATTTTGTTGTGTTTTTTATTCCCGACACATGTAAAAATAAAAATTATTACTTTTAAATAATTTAACGACCACTCAAACCACAAAAAGTTTAATTAAAAGGTCAGAGAAGATCTTTCTGATCATAAGCGTTAAAATAAAGGCAGTGTCTATTTGCACCCGATTTTCCCGTGTAAACTTTGTGTAAACTTTTTCTTACACGGTTACACGGGTTTTTCGGCAACTTTCGGAATCGCCTTGCGCAATGGCACAGAATACACGCAGTTATAATGCGATTTTCTAAGAATTTTTGATGGATCGCTGTAGCAGAAGTTTTGGCCGCTTCTGATGCCCGTTCCACACTTACTACGCGAATCGAGCGCGACACTGCGAAAACAGCGAGAACGCTAGTGTGGAGCCGATAGGCATATTTTTCGCGGCTTCGCGGCATTTTCTCTACTTTTTGTGGTTTTTTCCCGCGATCAAAGGGCGCGAAGCGTGATAATAGCGCGAACTCGTATCGGCTCCACACTGGTCTGCGCGTGAAAATAGCGCGAACTCGTATCGGCTCCACACTGGGCTGCTCAGTTCGCAGCTATAGCTATAGCAACGGCTCTGTGTGGTTCTGTCAAGTCATTTTGTGAAGTGGATTGTTTATAAAAATAAGGATGAGCAAGAAGTGGACGAACAATTTGGAGTTGTAATTTTTGGAATATTAACAGAGTGAACCAATATTGTGGGATCCAACATGTAAACAGCATAAAAATAAATTAAAAAATCGCGTAGATGCGTATCAGCGTCATGATGGATATTACAGTGGACATTTTAAAACAAAAAAAGAATTCCTTGTATTCTAGTTATAGAAAATATAAAAGTAACTATAAAAAATCACTGAAGTCTGGAGCCGGTGCGGACGAGGTGTACAAGCCTAGATGGTTCGCATATGATGTAATGGATGGATTTCTCGGTTACACTACTTAATGTAATAATACTATTAACACGGTAAGTTACTTTTTATTAATTAATAATTTTATATCAACAAATTAACGATTAAAATAATTAGTGAATTCGTTTCTTATATCCGTGGCGTTAAGAGATGATCGACGTGGTACTTGACGTAAATTGCGAATAGCCCATGTCACTTCATTCCTCCATGAGCCGGGTTGTGCAAGTACATCATTGTTGTCATATTGGTCGATAGTTCCGGGCGGTATATAAATGTGTGAAGAAGTTCTGCTACGCCTCAAGTAATTATGTATAATAATAATATACATGTCATCGTTACAACGCTAGCTTTCTCTGTTTGTAATTGGATCGGTTTTTTGAACACCCGAAATTTCGTCGTCATTATACCAAAAGTATTTTCTACTATGACCCGTGCTCTAGACAATTTTTGATTAAAATTTCGTGTTGGTGTGTTAAAGTTGTGATTTCCTGGATACGGTTTCATAATATGATTTGAAAGGGCAAAGGCTCCGTCTGCCAAAAAAACATAGGGTACATCAACATTTGAGTCAGGTAGGGGATACGGTGTCGGTAAATTTAATTGGTTTGTGCAGATTTTCTTCCATAATAGACAGTTCTGAAACACCCCACCGTCGCTAATTCTGCCTTGGCACCCAATGTCAGCAAAAGTAAAGTTATACTCGCTGTCCACTAAAGCTAGCAATACTATGCTAAATGTTCGTTTGTAATTAAAATATTGAGATCCGGAGTTTAGTGGACATTCTAAAACGATATGTTTGCCATCTATAGATCCAACTGCTCGAGGAAATCTAGGTGCAAATCCGTTTTCGATTAGCCATTCCTCTGGACACGATGGATGCTGTATAATAAAAGTTTTCGGTATCAATCAAGAATACAAGACTTTAGCTTATTATTAAATATTATATTTTTATTTATTTCAGGAGACAGAAAATAGTGAATGGAATAGTGGTCTTGAAGTGGAACATGATCAAATTGTAACGGTTGAAATTGATACTGAAGAAAGCCAGGACAGTTCAAGGCAATCCAACGCCGAAATAACAGCATCACAAACTATTCGTCGACGTAAAAATCCTCCTGAACTTCTTGATGCTGGCAGACTTATTAAAGATACATTAGATACTTTTAGAACTACTTTAAATAAAAATGTTTCCGAAACTAAACCCAAACAGCTTGACGATTGTGATCTGTATTCACAACTTTTAGCCACGAAATTAAGATCAATGCCTATACAAAAAAGACAAAAACGTATGCACGATATAGACGGCTTATATTTACACAGTCAATATCAATCAGAATTATCACCAATGCACCCTTCACTGCAATCACCATTTACTGAGAGATCTTGCACTCCACCCATAACCGAACCTACACAATACATTCTCAAGACTATCCGAAATACTCAATCAGGTCCTGCGAGACCTGGCACTTCATTCTCTACTCATTCCGAGCCAGCAGTATATTTCACTCAGAATACAACCCAAAACTTACGCAGGGGGGCACCAAACGTTGTAATACAATCCAACGAAAGTTTCCACCCACCAGTACTTCACATCTTGGACAACGAGTGATGCTTATAGTATGTAAATTGATGTTTCAAATTGTCTGCTACAAATTGATGTTGATTGATGTACCTAATAAATATTTAATAATAAAATTGTTTAGATACCTTTATTTCCTCCTTTAATGATTCGTTCAATGCTTGACACACTTCTGGCACGATTCGTGAAATCAGTTGAGGTGATATTCTAAACAAGAAATGAAGACTTTGGAAGCTATCGCCTGTGGCCAAATATCGCAGAGTTACGGCCAGACGTATCCGAGCTGGAATAGATTCACGTATTATAATTTGGTATCTTGTTTCGAAATTCTGCTTGAAATCTAGTTTAGTAAATATTCACAATCCGTTAAAGACATCCGAGTAAATTTGTGGAATTCTCCAGAAGGTTCTGCCACTAATTCAATCAATTGATTTTCCATAGTTATACTGTAACAATGCATGTGAATTATAAAATAAAATTAACATACAAGCAGATTCTAAAATGATTAAAGTACCTAGGTAAGTACATTTTGTATAGAAAACAATCAAATAGTAACACATAACTCACCTTGTTCTATTACGATGAATACTTGTCATGCACAATCTTCGTCTCCTCCAGGCCTTTTTAATTTTGTATTTACCTCTAATAGATTCATAATTATAATACGCTAATGAGCACAACACAAGAGAAGCAGCAATAGATACTTCGACATCCATCTTCTTTGAATGCGCGAACGTGACTGTGAAACTACCGCGAATCATTGCAAATGTGGAGCCTTGTCTCAAGTCGCGCTGATTTCGCATCATTTTTTTTGGTAAGTGTGGAGCGGGCATGAGAGTTTTCGATGTTGGGTTCAATTGCGAACGGTCTAGGCCAGAATGCGCGTGGACGTACCGCACTATGCCGATCAATAAAGCCGCTTAAGTGTTCCTTCCTTCCTTCCTTGCTCTCATTAGAGAACTGTACTTGGGTTTTCCCTAGAATTATTTACATTTGTTTATATAATTTTGTGCAAGTGCCAACCTTTTTTTTTTAAGAGAACCTTCTGTCGTCTTCTTATGATCTTGGCTGCTTGAGGTGTCAAATGACAAAAACTGATACCGTGACGTAACTTTTACCGACATTCGTTACGTAGTGACGACACCAAAGTATCGCAACGCCGGAACACCTCACCCTCCCATAAGACGTTTCTTTCTTTTCTCCTTAAATGTAAGCTTAGCCAAAGCCCTTCTCACCCTCCCCCACAAGTCCACGTGTGTGGCAAGTACGCGGAATTAGCTTCGTTTTGTATGAAAATAATGACATCACTGACACACGTTTCATATCGTCGGGCGAGTGAACTGGCCTCTTATTTGTTGGGTAAATGGCCTGAACGATGAAGGAGGATGCACAAAATTCATAGAAAAAATGTTGTTTTACTAGGAATTTTCAACGACTACTGGAAAATGTGCAAATAGGGATGGTTTAGGACGACTCCAAACGGACGACCCAATATACTGGGCACGAATTGCTGGGGCGGAATTTGTGAGGTGCGTGCACGCGCATTCTGGGCTAGACTGTATGCAATTGAACCCAATATCAAAAATTCTGCTGCAGCGATCCATCAAAAATTCTTGGAAAATCGCACCATATCTGCCTGTATTCTGTGCCATTGCGAAAGGGTAATCATATTGCGCAACGGCTTACCGAAATGGGTGACTTTTTCCAGAGATTGCAATATTAAAGAGATTCTTTGAATTAAGGGTTTCAAATCACGAAGGAAAACAATCTTATATTGGAAATTGAAGGCAGGCCCCCATAGAATCCGGCAACGGCAAACGAAGCGTCGCCTTTGTCATAGAGCTTGAGAGCTTAAACCATTTTGAGTCCGGCTCTCTCACTCACGCCGGATTGCCGTAACTCTCTCTCTAAATTTTAGAGGAACCTTCTATATTTCGTTGCGGCAATCCGGCGTGAGAGAGAGAGCCGGGCTCAAAATGCTAAGCTCTCAAGCTCGCAACGCTTCGTTTGTCGTTGCCGGATTCTATGGGGGCCTGCCTTTAAGCTGCCGGCCGGTCCGTTGTGACACGAAACATCAATGTTGAGCGATGGCGATGTCAAACATCGTGTCTTCGATGCTACGAAGCGAGTTATGACATTAAACTTGGCTTTGCGATTCTCTTACTTATCTCTGTAGGCAGGGCTATTCGGGTTCTTACCGATACGAGGTGCCCCTAAATTTGAAAGCGAATCGACGGAAAATTATTGAAAAAATTCGTGCTCGTTCCGTTTTCGAGATATTTAGTAAAGTATTTAGTGTTTTGCAGTATCACATCGCTGTTAAAAGTTCGATGATATTCTGACATCGATACTTAACATTTATGCTGACATTTCGTACCATCGATCATTTCTAATTTCAGTAAAAATTTAAGCAATTTCATTGCGCAAAAACGGACCACATTTTCTTTATTTATTCGAGAAACTCGGACACGGACAGGCGATTCCGAATTTTGTCGAGAAACCCGTGTACCCGTGTAAGAAAAAGTTTACGCGGAAAAATCGGGTGCAAATAGATACTGCCTAAAATATATTCACTCATAATTTAAGGGGACATTGCGGTCAGAAAACCGATTTTTTGTATTTGCTTAATCGATAGTATGAACCTTTAAAAATAACATGTTAAAATTTGAAACCGAATTCTTTAGCGGTTCAAAAGTTACAGGCAATTGAAGAGGCGTGCATCCCGCCCCGCGGCCGTCTGAGCCGACGAGCCGGAGAGCAGGTGCAAGCTATGAAACGAGCGTGTGAATAGCGTTCGGATTTGTGGCCTTGAATTGATGAATGAATTTTATAAGGCAGGTATTTTTGATGTTTCTTTGTCTCCTTTTCGTTAGGAGGGGATCTAGGGGGACGGAAGGAAGGTATTTGGCAAATCGTCGAAAAATCAAACTTTTTTCAAGTCGAAATGCGTCTCCAAACTTTAAGGGCTATTTTCTAAAAATTTCTTTTCTGCCACCGCCGCACAGTGGGGCAGAATCCCAAAAAGCTGGCCAAAAATCAAATTTTTGAGTTGTGTATATTCGTCCATATACCATCAGATCTTGTTTAGGGATAGTCCTAAAACATAATCCCGGATCGGGCAGGCAAATACCTGCTCTAGGGTCGCCTGGACATCATTTGACATTCAGCCTCCGTTGAGTACGCACGAAAAAAGTGTGCGCGTGGAAAAATTCTTTCCTGTTTGAAGTGCTGCGAAACTAGGAAACTAGTTCAATTCGAATTCTGCAAAATGGATTCATTTTCTGGAGGTATGTAGAATTTATGCTTATGCACAATTATTGCTCATTTTATGTTTGTGATATTTAAATCTCGCGACAAGTATATAGTATATTTTTTTTAATATTTATATAAAATCGATTTTCTAATGGAGTTTTAATAAAATATCCGCGGTAATCTGTCTTGTTTCGACAAGGAACTGATATTGTACAATGTTAAATATAACATATTAAAAAACTGGCTGCAGCCGACTGCAGCCTGAGTAGTGAGACTAATTTTTATGGAAAAACGCGTGGCGCGACATTAAGGGGGTATTCTCATGTGAACGCATAAATTTTACCTGTTTTTAGGGAATCGAAAAAACATGGAATGGAATATTGTTCAGTAGGGCTGTCGCTATCGTCCCTACCAAAATTAATCAATTTCATTGGAAAACGAAAAAATGGCGGAATGTGGAAAAAAAAGTTACGAAAATCTTGGTTTTTTTTGGTACAAATCGTTTAAAAAAAATAAGAAAATATTTTCGAAAGTAAGCAATTTTGGGACGGACGATAACTATTAATAAGTAGAAGAACATATATAAATTCCAAAGCAATCGATTGAATAGTTTCTTGTTTAGGCCCATGAGAGTATTAGAAAATGATGTTTCGAGAAAAATGCGTTTAAAGTTTCAAGAGCAGAATTTTCGTGGAAAATTTATACTTACACTAATAAATTTATCATATCAATTTTACAATACTTTTACGATGTTTTTGCTCTAATTTAACTCCTGAATCGTAAGCAATAACCGCGAAAACCAAATTACTTGAGATTTCACTTCATATTTTCAACGTATGAACCATAGTCCGCCATAATGGATCCGCCATTTTGAATTTTGAAAATCTGACCTCAGATTCGTAATCAGCGATCCCAAAAACCCCCCGAGTAACCAGTTTCAGTGAAATTAATAGAAATTCGATTTTTTTGTCCGCCATATTGGAGCCGCCATTTTGAATTTTGAAAATCTGACTTCAGATTCGTCATCAGTGATCCCAAAAACCCCCGAGTAACCAGTTTCAATCAAATTAATAGAAATTCGAATTTTTTGTCCGCCATATTGGAGCCGCCATTTTGAATTTTGAAAATCTGACTTCAGATTCGTAATCAGCGAAAAGCCTGCCTGCGATGTTTATGAAACTTGGCACAATTGTTCTTTATAAGTATGTGCAATGAGTAGTGGTATAGATTTGTTGTTGTTTTTTTTTTAAGTTATAGCAAAAAAACGCTGAAAAAAAGCGCCGAAAATGCATTTTTTTTAATTGCCCGCCACTTTTTTATTTTTTTGAATTTTGAAAAAGTGTTCCACTACTCTTTGACAAATACATTTAAAATTAATAAACATTCGTCATTTTTCATTTCATGTCACCATTAACGCTAAAAACGCGCATGGCTGCACGGCTACCTTTGGACACCTGGAGTTGTGTGGAGTTGAGGGGTTACCGGTTCCGGAGTGGATCGAAATAATTCCAGAATGTAGTCTACGGATCAATAAAGTGATTGAAAAAAACACGGGTTTGAAATCTTTAATAGTTTCCTTTAAAAAAAATCATAAAACAGAGCTATTTTTTGGGCCGACAAACCGGAATGTCCCCTTAAGGCAATGTTTCTGAACCAGTGGTCCGCGGCGGCACTTGAAGTGGTCCGCGAAGTTTTGAACTGTTTATCCCTTTACACAATATATTACATACTCGTGAACAACATTACTTATCTGATCCCAGTCTAGTAACATTTTAAAAAAAGGCAAAATTTGTATTTTTTTTTATTTTATTTGTAATTATGTTGAATGGTCCCTCATAATGAGAATGTTAAGAACCACTAATTAAAGCGTTTAAGAGAAAATTAATGGATGCACTACTACAATGAAAGTTCTTTCCCACCATCTGAAAGGCCATATAGAGAAATCATAATATAACTGCGTATTTCTGCTGATAAGAATCAAATGACGAGCGCAGAATAATCTTCATCATTTCGAAACTAAGTGTTTTTCTCTTCAAAGGTCTTAAAAAAAACAAATCCACTGTCAGTAAAAAGGAACTTTAGTATAATAAACCCTGTTGGACGTGAACTTTCTGAAAACAGCTCTCCTTTGCATGTCAGCGCTTATCTACGTCAGCGTCAAAACTTATTTCAGTTCGGCAGTTTGATGGGCAACAGGAGCACATCCAGTGAAATCTTTGAAGAAAAAATGTCACTCAGGCGGTAAAGAGAATCTCCCATATCACTGTTTGACCGAGGTAGCGTTACTCAAAGAAATCCGCCTCAAAGGATAGAAAAATGCAATAATAAATATCTCCAACAAAGGAGCTTAAGTCGCTCTTTGTATTATATTTGAAAAATGAGGGAAAGCTCTCTTTTGGCGCGCAAGAAGAATACCCGTGTAGAAGGGGCATCACCCGTCCAGAAGTCAAGAAGGACGACAGAATTTAACACCATTGTTGTTCGTTTTCCTTGTCCTTATCCTTGCCGTCTCGCCTGCCGCTATGGTGACCAGTGCGAGATGTTCCGGTACATACCTACATATGTTGTCTGACCCAATAATCTCCAGTCGAGGAATCTCCTTTTTTACGACCCTCAGGACTCTCGGGGAAAATAAATTACTACGGGATGACCCAGCGCTTTGATTGTTCTTGTGGAACAGATGAGCTTGTTAGGGGACTGTCTTCCGCAACAAACAATGCGAATGATCGCTGAATTGACTGCTGGGGCACACGACATCCGACGCATTTATTGCTGCCTTTGGCGTCCTTATTAGGTCTTTTATTTCCTGTAGTTATCTGTACCGATAACAATACGCAAAGAATTATGAGCTCATTATGCAGGGATCAAGTTCATCTCCAATAATTTGGACCTAGGTAAATTTTGAGTTGATTTAATTTATACTGCGCGTAATAGGGGTGTGGTTCTTATGAGCTCTTAAATGCTGTTTTAATACTTTTACAACTTCCGCATCATTGTCCCGAAAAACGTGTGAACTGATAAATTTTTATGCCTTTAGAAATGTAGAAGTGCCAGGTGTAATTTCGGAGATGAATTTCATTTTTGAACAGCGATGTGATTTACACTTTCTTCCCGCGAGCATACATAAATGAAACGACAGCAGATCCCCACGCATTATCTCACTTCAAAGCATTTCTTATGGATACAAGAATTCCGACCAAATATTCTCCTTTCACTGCCACTGCTCTTCTTTACCATTATAATAATGTCTCGAGAACGACATGTGAAACAAGTTTGCATTATTCTTGTCGCAGAATCTCTTAGGGGCACATCAATCTCCTTGGCCTCATAAACGTACATTACCTTTTAGATGTTTCTAATATTTTATTTTAAGCGGGAATCTCTGATGTATGGCAGCCTGGAAAATTTATTCGTTTTTATGAGGCAACTAATTTCGCATTACGAATATCTTTTCATGGAAAAAAGTCATACCGTCTTACACGGAGAGAAACCTCCACAATTTAATGATTACAAAATGTGTGAAAGAAACAGGAATTTAAGGGAGAGATTTACAGTATCAACAATTTAGATTTTTTGTTGGCATTAAGCAATACGAGTTCAACTAACTAAAATATTCACGAATTTTTCAAGTGTTTAAAATTGCCCAATAAAACAGAACCACCCTGTACGCCGACCGAGGGCCCACACTTATCATCTGCGAAATGCAGAGTGAAAAAATGTGATCAATCGTGCACGTATTTATCAACTGTGTGCGCGCTACCTGCGTTCCCCCTTCTTCCATTCGATTTGTCTCTATACGTTGTCATTTCCAGGGTAAAGAATTCAAATGTCATGGGAGTACAGAGGCCGCAGAGGATCTTAAATCATCGCCTGCGAAATGCAGAGTGAAAAATGCTGCTTTTATATCACTGCTGCACGTAAGAAATTGTTGCTCTCTCTTAACTTCATACAGGAATTCAATGCTACGCTTTTGTTTCTGTTTTAACTAATGGGAAATTGTTCTGGATGATAGTTCCAGACATTGCATATTGGCAAAGAATATCTAACAACAAGAAGGGACACTCGTGACGTTTTCCCTTATCTTTTAGTGACCTTGGGTACCGTAAACCGGACCAGACGTTTCATTTTGTTGGAAATAGATAGTTATAAACAAGTGAGAGCAAGATACAAATTTTACGGGAGGTGTTAAGAAAATTGAAACACTTCTACAGAGTGCATGATTTTATTTTGAACAATATCCATTTTCTAGCAAGGCGCAAAATTTATTTCCTGATAATTGTCCCTTGCAAATCCACACACCAAACACCTTATATGATGTTCACCCATCATTTTTAAAACGAAAGAACAGCTATTTACTTAATTGCATTTTAAAATGTTCCGAACTTTTCAAGTCAATACAAATCTCGCAACAAAATGACACCACCCTACACTGGCTCTCTAGCGCCGCACACAATCCCTGAGAATCGGTAGAAATCGCCTGAAAATCAACAGTGAAAAAATTAGAGCAACCGCGTACGTATATATCAACAACGTGTGCGCTATCTGTGTTCCCCCTTCTTAATTGACATTGTCCATACCATATGCTTTATGATCACGGGGAGAGATAGCACTGGGATGATATGGTAATAGAGAGTTAAAAATCACCTTTAAAACTCCATAGTAAAAAAATGCTGCCTTTTGTATCTCACACTGTACATGTTGTGCGTGAGAAATTTTTGCCGGCTATGGTTCGCTCTCTTTATTGCTTACGGGAATAGGATGGTACTCGTTCGTTTCTGTTTTAGCTAATGGGAAATTTTTCTGGATGTGTGTTTCCAGACATTGCATACTAGTTAGGCATATTCAGGCATATTAGAGTGTCCCTTCTTGTTGCTAGATATTGCTTGATATTGGTCAGGGATTTGCAGGCGTATAAAGATTCTCCTTTCATGTTGTTGGTGCAAACAGTTATGCCGGCCGTGCCGATATTAGGTCGTTCGTGCGAATTGGTGTCGTAGTGCAAATTCATAATCCCGTTGACGCAATTTTGCTGGTGCATATGAACGTAAATTTTATAATAACTCGGTGTTATTTAATCGTAAAGTGATTTAATGTGAGTTTTATATGTTTCGGTGAATAACAGTGATCTGGGCATTCCAAAACCGTGCCACATATGGTGCTTCTGTGTAATATCTCGTTATTTTTTATAAGCTATTCTTTAGCTTGACCTGAATGTATATACATACATATATTCATATGTAACGGAATCTTGCAATCAAAATTTCGACTAGTTGTAATTAAGGGCGGGGTAACGTATTAAAAAATTTTATTTTTAATTTTTTTTTTATTGTTTCATATGATTGCACAACATCTTAAGATTTTTGTGTCAAAACTTCAAACAAATCGGAGTAAAACTAACTAAGATACAGAACTTTGAGCGTTTGTTGCTTTCATGTATACTACTCGATTTTCAGGTATGCAAAACTTTAAAGCGATTTTCTGACGCTTGTCATTTTTAAAACCGGTGAACAGTTTAGAGCAAAATCTACTCGACCGACTGTTTTGAAATTTTGTATACAGCTTCTTTACATAAATGACCAGGTAACGCTGGGAGCTTTTTTTTTTCATAATTATAGATTTTACAATAACAAATAGGTTCATTTTTAGACGAAAATCGGTGTTTTCACTTCTAAGTGTCAGCAAAAATTGAAAAATCGAAAAAAAAAATTTCCTCCCAGGAATACCTTTGGAAAGCGGTTATCTAATGACACATTTTTTTTTTTTAATTCAGATGATCCACTCTTCAGTAATATTGTTCACCGACAGACAACTTTTTTTCGAGGAGCCTCCGAAGATTTGCTGCCGTCGGCTTAATTATTTATATTTTGTTTTAAAATATTAAGGAAAATATTGATCACAGGTTGTACTATAATGCTGCGATCGACTAATTAAATTTGTATTGCCTGTAGCGTCTGGAAAAATTCTTGAAAAAGGGCCTTTTTCACGCCGAATTAACGTTACCCCCCCCCCCCCCCCCCCCCCCCCCCCCTTAAGCTAAAGCTTTGAAATTTTGCACACGTATATAAGTCTGGTGACAATGCAATATGGTATATTCAATATCCTTCTAAATATACTATGGCGGACGCCGCAATATGACGGATCACCTTTTTCTTGACAATCCCCTCGATGTGAGTACAAAATGAAAGTTTACGACCAGTAGTATACGATAAGCGACGTTACGTCATTGTAAACTTAATATGGCGGATTACCGTTGATTGTTGAAAGTGAAACACTTTGTTCTCACTTTAGTACTTTATTCAAACTGTCTTTTGCCCTTTTGGCAATTTTAGTTAATATTTGACTGAGTAGCACTTTGAAATAAGACTTTTTGAGACTGGGAATTTTCAGGAGGTCTTGGGTAGGAGGACTCTGCCTGGATTTCATATTTGTATCACTTCTGAATTCATGCGTCGAAATCATCTCCTTTTTATATAAAATCCACTCAGGGGAATATCAGCCCCTCCAATCGAAATCGTATCGTTCGCCCAATCAGTGCATGCTTTCATTTCATTTCATTTTCTTAAAAATGGATAATTGCATTTTGGCCTGGTGACAGACATTGGTTTGAGCGCGCACCTGCAAAGTGTCAACTCACAACCCCGGGTATTACTATGCTCTTGCTAGGGAATGGCTCGGTGGCTCGTGCTAACTTAGGCAACGGCTTGGTGGCTAGTGGCAGACCTGGTCAGGTGTCTAGCTGGGAAATGCACTTGAAGAGCTCAAGTGTCTCGTTTTCCCACGCTCAGTATGACTAATTGACGCAAGCAGTGTCGCTGCGCGATTGTGTTTATGGCACGTCGGTATTATGAGTCGGAAACTAAGGCACTGTCTGCGCGCACGAACGTATCACTCGGCACCGGCTTTTAGGCTTATAGCCATTTGATTGCCGACTTCTAGGCTGGCGGAGAGTTATGAATAGAAATTCATAACAATACCATGAACTTCCATTTTCCCCAAGGACCCTCGTGATTAACTGGATATTTCTCCTCATGTTCATCATAAAATTCTGCATACTCTAACCCGGCCCTTACACGAGACAGTATTACTGTCACTGCCGCTGTCACTGTCTCGTGTAAACGTCTACAATCCCGTCTTTTTTACTGACGCGACAGTATTGGTAAGATTGCAATCTCGACAGTACTGTCTAGGCAGTAATTTGGCAGCTTGTGAAATCAAAATGGCGAAAAGTGATTTTGAAGTGGTGAGTTCATGCAAGAGCTCTGCCATAACTTTGAATGGCTCATTGAATGTGTTATTTCCGTTCAATAAATTAACTTTATTTTCAGACCAAATGGGAGATAAATTGAGGCAGAAGGAAGTATTGAAATTAATAGATATGTTCGAAGCTAATCCTTGCTTGTGGGACATTCGTACAAATACTTATAAACGAGCCGATTTAAAAACCAAAGCTTGGTCAGATGTAGCATTAAAGATGAAAATGTATGTCAATTTAATTTAGAAAAAAGTGATGAGTCTTTGTGGGACATATGTTGGGGAAAAAAGAAAAATAAAAACAACCAAATCTGGCCAAGATGCGGAGGATACATATGTTTCAAATTTAATTTGGTTTAAGAAAATGAAATTTCTGGATCATGTTGTTCTTTCCCTGCGTCTTCGTTTTCCGTCATTTTCAATTTCCTCAAGCACTTTTAAACCCATTAAAGAAGTTATTGCAACCCTCGCAATGTGTGACATTTTTTAAATGAACTGTCTTGGCAGTTCAACAAATGCTAATCGGCCATCTGGACAGTTTTTGACAGTCAGACAACAGAACTGTCCGTCAGTAATATTGTCTCGTGTAAAGGCCAGGTAATGTTGCTTTTTTAAACCAAATCAGCACAGGGCTTACAATAGCTGCACTACACAACGAGATCTAAAATTTTGCCGCTGTGCTTTCCAATCAACGTAACAATACCTATTCAAAGGATGCAAATCCCCGTTTTGCCAACTATCCATCCCATGATACACCGAAGTGATTTTCAACATTACCTGCAGCTTAATTTTCATGTTGTTCTTCACCGAAAGCTTTATTGACGAATTTGAGTATAGCAGCGACAGCAATATTTATATTATCAACACAATTTTAATATGTTTCATTGCTCCAATGTGATCCTAAATCCATAAAGTTGCAAAGTTTTAAAATACCACTCTTTCCAACACCAAGCAATCTTATTACAAAAACTATAAGTCTATTTATTTTGTATGCTTGGTCAATTTTCTCGCACGAATACTAATGGTTTCCCCAAGGCAAGTGAACTTATTCGCTTTTTTAAAGATTCCGGAGAATCGGATTAATCATTTTTTATTCCGCAGCTTCTCCATTATGGTTTTATCCTTAATAGTACAGTCAAATAGTCGAAAAGAGAAGGATTTTTTTTTTGGAATCTGCTCGGGGATCAGTAGTGATTATAAAACTCAGTTTCCGTTATTTCAACCACCCCCCATATGTCATCAATCTTCAAAATAAAGGTGCCAATTATTTTTCAGCGATATCTTGCCAACCATTATTCGCACGAAAATTTCCAGCAAGGATTTTTGTTTTATCTAGAATCAAATTCACGTTAAATAACTTTTTTATATGAAATTAATAATAAACAAATAAGTTAGAAGCCGAAATAGCGAAAATATTTAATCAAAAAATCTTTGATAACACAGCCACACAAAAAAAAAAATTTCTGGACCGGGAATCGGACTATGTGTTTCATATGTTTTTATGGTCGCTGAAACTATCCTATGTCGATTTAACCCCTTCACGTCAAGTTTCAGCGACCCCGAAATCATATGAAACAAATAGTCCGATCCCCGGGTCAGACATTTTTTTTTCTCCCTTTTTTGCTGAGGTTTTTTGAGGTTATGTCAAAAACCTGACGTCATGGGGTTGAACTGACATCGGATTCAGTTTCAGCGACCCCAAAAACACATGAAATACATAGTCCTATCCCCAGGCCCGAAATTTTTTTTTTGTGTGGTTGTGTAATCTATGACGTTTGTAGTAGAATGTGGTGTGGTTTTTTCTAGAGCATTTTCTTGCCATTATTTTAGCTTGTTTACAGAAGTGAAAATCATACCATTTACTCTAAATATTATATATTTTTTCCATTCGCCCTAAAGGCTGAAATAGGGTATAAAAAGTTTGAGTGGTGAAAAATATATCGGATTTTCTTGAAACTTAGAATAAATATAATACTTTACAACATAATTAATGGAACACTTGTTTCAGAATTTCTCATAATTCAAACCCTAAAAGGTAAAAGGCGCTATAAACATACATATGTGTGGGAAAAAATATTTTTGTTTTACGGATTTACTTGAAACTTTGTATAAATACTCTATAATACACAAACAAGTATTTCAGTACATATTTTCAAAAATTCAGTGATTCCTAGAATACTGGCATGATTGACTGCCTGCTCTTCCTTTGTGAACATGTAAATCCCTTAAAAATAATGATAAAATGGAGAACGTTTTGACGCATCTTTCTCAAACATATTCGTACGAGTAACGGTTAGCGAAATATCCCTGCGAAGCCTTAGTTTAACATTCATTTATAATAACATTCCGCTGAACTATGAAATCAATTTGCTTAAAACGCTTTCAATCTTTCATATATTCCCAGTCTGCCCGGGCCAATCAATACTTCCGAGCTCCGGCTATTTATTATACGTAGTTAAAAATCCATCGGAAGGCTGTAAATTAAACTTAATCCTTCCAATAAACATGGAAGGATTAAATACTGAAACGATTTTCGCCTCTGCGCCGTACTGTCCCAGCCTACCCCTGTGTTGGTGGCTTACTATAATACCAAGTGGAATAAAAATTACCCAGGGGATGGTACAAATATAATATTTGAATATCACGTTGTAACTCAATTTTTGTTTTCTTTGTCGGCGAATATTAATGCAGCCGCTCCACACTCCCCCACCTCCATCCCACCCAAGCTGATAATAACGAAATTAATTATTATAATTCATAAAGGAGGAATTAGCAGCGAAATTGATTGTTGTCGTATTTATCCTTGACATTAATTGTTTAAAATACATCGACCTTATGAGAAATGACTGAATTCGAGAAACTGTGAATTGCTGGCTCCATAAAGCGCACGACGGAAGTGTTTTATTGCCCAGAAATAAAAGGCACAAAGCTTCATTTGGAGAAGATAATATCGTTTTAATCATAAGTTTGAAGCACTTTCTTCTCCAGTATTTTTCAAGATAGGTGTACAGAGAGGATCAAATTAAAAAAATGTTATAAGATACTAGAGGGTATAAAAGTGTCCTTGAGCAAAAGTTGTCAACTCTAACGACAGGTCTCTCATCTGCACAGAGCCAAACGTGTTGATTCAAAGAAGTGGCACCTACTGGGCAAATGTCAGAGAACAGTGGGCAAATGTGGACAAAGTGCTGCTAGAGGGAGTTCTTGGCTCCAATTGGTAAACACAGGGAAACATTTTAATTCTGTCAAAGACGACGTACTACATTTTGTGTTGTGCCACTTCAGGGAGGTCTGAAGTTAAATTAAAGCTGCTCGTAACATACTGAAAAAAAAACGAGGACTTCGCGTCGCGCCAGCTAGAGGTTATGTCTCACAGGCTTATCAGATGGGGTTTCCCCGCACCTTTGAAGTGTTTCTAGAGTCACGCTCCACTTCTTCGGTTCACTGCTTGGCGTTCTGGGAGCAGAAATGTCTTGTTAACGGAGCGGAAATGTTATTTTAATTATTCGTGCAAAGAAAACGAAACCAACCTCACATGACGGAGGAGACCTCTTGCTATCGTGTAATCCATTATCTTTGTATTTCGGTTGGATTTCTGGGTTTAAATTAAACTCCGGATGACTTTCTAATTACCAATCCAAAGCATGGAAATTACTAGTTGACAGAAGCCAGAATAGCCACAAACGCATGTCCCCGAAAGACGCGGTTCATCGAATGCTAATCAATTCTATACATGATCTCGATAAACGTTTGAATGAAGACCTCCACAAAAAGCTAATAAAACAAAATTATTTATTTTCCAGCAAGTAAGTAGTGAATTGCTTTAAAAAACTTCCTTCCACAATTTTAAGAAAAATATGCCAAATTTAATTGACTAAAGACACAAGTGACCCAAATTCACATTATTATTATTATTATTATTCGACTCAAATCATAAATTCATTGCATACTGAGCAAAACCCCAAATTCTTGTAATGCCAATCCAGAAAAAATATTGTGCCTTCACGATATGAAATAACATTTTCCTGACGACCCGAAACCTCAGACTAACTCCCTAGTTACCTTTGGGAGCAATGCTTCTCTGTACAAGAGACCTACGGCATTATTTGTGCCCTCTGATGCAATTTCAGCAAACGAAATTATCATTTTGCGGACAAGAAACAGATTTCAGCAGAATTGAATTTAAATTGAAGCGAAGGTAAATATAGTCGACTCCTGGCAGCGAGCGGCTGATGACGATGCTTTTGCTGACCAAACCTTTTTCTATAAGGGGCTCTGCCCAAGGTTCAGGTGAGCGATTTAGGCGCTGTCTAATTTTCAAAATTGCAACTATGGCCACCAGCAAATACATATGTGTGCACACTACAATTGGGTAATTTGAATGTGCCCCAATTAGTCGTAATATTGTGACAGCGACAGGAATCTTTGAATGGCCGGCTCCTTGGTCAAGTAATGTTAAACACGGGCCCGGATGTGTAGAAGAGGCAAATAAGTTAAATACGTTACGGGAGCAAACAGCAGGTGGTTGGTTGGGCCTGCTGGGTTATTGTGGAGCCCACTAAAAGGCTAATAGGGTGCTTTGTTAATTTCAGTTTGGTTTGTTAGTTCTTCTTTGTGCGTTAGTTTAATTGGAGGGAAGGTGTACGTGGCATTATCAAATATTTGGGTGGACTAGCCAATTATGGCTGTCAGCTTTCAGCTAACGTAAAAGAAAAGGTGGATTAGTTTAAATAACTTAATTTGTTAGTTGATCAAACTAAACATTTCGACCGCAAATAATTAGGAATTGGAAGTTGTTAGAAAACGGTACCTCCCAGTAGGAGAAGCCGCTACACTAAAGACTAAGTGATCCATTAGAACGTTAGTTGACGAATCTTAGGTACTCTTACAGTCACCGCTCAACACGGAAATGTATGGGTTGTCTGGCCGAGGATTGGATGGGCGGATAAAAGAGCCAATTCTTCCCGAAAAAACGCTTTGTCGCACCTATGTATGTTAGCGTCCATTTTTTTTTAGTTTAAAGATATGAATGATATTATGGATGCCAAAACTCGAAATATTAGCGAGCCCTTCCCCTTCCTTACCCTTGCCGGACGGGTTTGAAAATTCACGCGCAGAAAGGGAAACTCTATACAATGTCGCATGTCATATATCCTTCTAAACAAGATTGAAATAAAAAATTTACACGTTTTCTTCGGTTTTACGTTTGATTGATAAGGTTTCCTCCTACATTTCCTACAGCTTTCAAAAACCAAATTTTTGTACAAATTGTAAAAATTTCGTTAGCTGTTATTATTATTATTAGTTCTATATCATTAGTTGTTTTATTTTCAATGTATAATATAATATTTTGTGTAATAGTTTATTCGTCCTCCGATTTGCATGATGAAAATAAGAAGAGAAGGCAAAAAGTCAGGTACCCTTTGTTTACGCGAATATAGACCCATGCTAAAACTGAACACAATTTCAGGAATAAATATTGAATCTATAGTCACCATCTCCTTTCTAATTTTATCATATTATTTTTGTTTGTTTTTATTGTCCCATAATTTTTGCCTGTTGTTGGTTTATTTTGATAACGTGACGTCCACATCACGACTGTCAGTAAAAGTTACGGTGTCGATGTCGACTTTTCTCATTTCATATCCCAAGCAAGATCATAACGCGACGATAGAAGTTTCCCTTCAAAAAACAAAAAAGTCACCAAACATGTTGAAATTCTGAGAAGAAAGTTGTATAAAACAAGGTTTCTGAATATATTATGTTGAACTACATACCTTAATGCGCTTTCAGGCAAATTTCTACAAAATATCTTGAATTACTTTTGGAAGAAGCATTACGTTAAATAGTGATGGCCTTTCCAATTCATTTGTTATTCTTTGAATATTTTTGCTGCAATCATTGCCACCCCCATTAAAGCTTCACCTGGACGGTGAGATATGCCCTTTTATTTTAATACTATTGCTTTGCGCAATAATTTTGAATTCTAATATCCACACCAAAACAAAATTATAATTTTATTACTATAATTATCACTATAATTTCATCATCATTGACTATTAACTTGATCGAATTTCGACCAATGGACGATACTAGGTTTAATTAATGTAGACGATATGCATCTATTCTTTCATACTAAAAGTGATTGTTGTTCTGGTCATAATAACGATAGCGAATAATTATTTTTCTACGGTTGAGTAGTTTCTTTCCACCTTATTCAGAGATCTACTGGCATAAGCGATGGGTAGGTCACTTCCCGTTTCTCCTTGCGAGAGAACTGCTCCTAAAGCCTCTCCACTCGCATCGGTTGTTAGGATGGATGGTTGTGAGAAATCTGAGTATCTCAATAGGAGAGGCGTTGTTAAGGAGGTTTTTAGTTCCTTAAAAGCCTTTTTACATTCTGATGTCCATTTGAATATAAACTTCCGATAATAGTTTGCAAATCCTAGATATGATTGTAGCTGGAGGACCGTTCTTGGCGTAGGGAACTTTTGCACGTATGCTATCTTCGAGGGGTCTGGGTACACACCCTTATATCTGCATACGTGACCCAGGTACACCACTTCTTTTCACAAAAATTGACCTTTTCGGGTTAACCTTTGGAAAACGTGCAAGAATTTTTCATTATAATCCCTTAAAATTTTCCCATAGATTACAATGTCGTCTAAATACACAAAACATTTAAAACCTTGTAAGCCTGAGAGAACCTGGCTCATAATTCTTTGGAAGGTTGCGGGTATCCCAGTTAACCCGAAAGGCATTCTTTTGAATTCGTAGTATCCCAGATTCGTAATGAATGCTGTTTTCGCGCGATCTTCGCGATCTACAAGAATTGAAGATATCCACTCGCGTCCAGCGTTGTGAAGTATCGTGTATGTCCCAGTTGATCTAGAATTTTCTCGATTCGTGGTAGCGGGAAAGCGTCCGCTTTGGTTAGTTCATTTAGCTTTCTGAAATCCACTAATATGCGCCATCGTTTTTCTCCTGACAGACTCGCTTTTTTTGGAACTACTAGTAGTGGGGAATTCCACGGACTTGTACTTTCCGTAATGATGTCGTTTTGTAGAAGTTCCTCTACTTGATCATGTATTATCGTTTTCTGGGCGTCCGGTAATCTGCACATTTGTTGATTTATCTCTCCTTGTTCTTTGCTCGACCGAATCGAATGAGACAGAACCGTTGTGAAAGTTAACTTATCGCCGTCCAAATGGAAAATATCGTGGAATTCATTACAGAGGATTGTGATACTTTATCGTTCTTCGTTATTTAGGTTGTCTTCCAGATTGATTTGCGAGTTAGCTTCTTGCATTGTGGATTTCAGCTTGACAGGGGTTGAAGATCACCTTGCGAAATCTCATGAATTTCATTCAGACTACTGTAAGTATCAAATTTACCCCGGACTTCGACAGAGTCTGATTCAACCTGTTCCCAGATAAGGTCGAGCTTGACAGGGGTTTCCTGTACTCGCGTGTCATCTTGGCGCAGTCCTTTTGAAACCAAGTGGGTTTCACTTCCCGCTTTGCCGTCTTTAAGGGCGACAATTTGACTACTCCCGTTAGATTTCTTGCGAGCAAATCTTAACAGTCTGCCTAGATCTTCCACGTTGCAGAAGCGTAAGAGGAAATCGTAGCCCAGTTTTCCGTCATTTTCGATATGGGTGAGGTCTTCTACTATGTGGAACTCGGAGCTTTTCGGATTACATATATAAATTTATTAATCCGCGACATGTTCCAATAGTTTCACCCCTTCCGAAAACTGTGTTTATTGCTACCTTTTTCAGAGTTTATCACTATTCCTGTGTTTACTAGCAGGTTTGCTTCCTTGTTTTTCGTGATATTCAAGCGTAGGACAGCAAAGCATTTCTGCCGTGATTCTTCTCTAGGAGGGCACTGATTTTGTATTTCCTTTTTAGTGGAAACCTTAACTTCTGTTTTCTTACTATTATTTTTATTTATTTTAGTCGGTGTATTGAAAACGTTCTATTATTAGGCCGACATCTTATGTTTGTCGATTTCAGGTACAGTCCCCGTTTAGTTTACCGGATTTGATGTTTTGTTGTGTGCTTCCCAACGTTGTATAGCGCGACATTCTCTTATGAAATAACCCAATCGTAAACAATAGACACATTTTTTTCCTGGCGCCTGCTTGTACCGCGCTAACTTGGTACTGGGACAACTCTGATCGTTGTGCCCGTAGACTTTGCAATTTTTGCAGAATGGCATTCATTTCCGTAAACGGCACTCTGTGTAAGTGTGGTTGGGGTTCCCAGCGGGAAATGTTAGCGCTTTTAATAGGCTTCTAGAGCGCTCCTTACGTGTATCCTCATTCATTTCCTTTTTACACAGGCATGTCATTGGAAAGAAGCGCTTCAACTCTGTTATGTTGGAAGCGCTTCAGCTGCGCTATTTTAGGAGCGCAATTAATGCCATTTAAATGTATGCATCGATGAGCGTTTCATACTTCTATCCCTATTGATTTCGCTTTTACACGGGGATGTCATCAGAAAGAAGCGCTTCACCTCTGCTATTTGCGAAGCGCATTTGATGCTATGTATGGCCGTGATCTTTAACGTCATTTGCACTGCAATAACCACATTCAGCAACTTAAAATATGAAGTTGGACTCTGTATGTATTGCAAATGACGTTAAAGAACATGTCTTAAATAACAAGTTTCGATCTGGAACATTCCTTGTTGGAATAAAAATATAAATAAACAAAGATCTTTCAACAATTTCATTTTTATAATATAGGAAAAGCAAAAAATAACAAATAAGTTAAGTAAATTCGTTTGAAAATTCAAGTTTTTTAAATAATACTAATTTTTTCTGTGCATAGTATTTAGCCTTATAGTATTTATTTTTAGCAAGCCTAAATCCAGCCCTCATTGCCGCTGCTTAATCGATAAATCCAAGTGTTTCGTTTTTGACAGCATCTGTATGTAAATTAAATTAATGTGTATTTAAATAATTTTAACTGTAAAGGATATTACCGTAAACAAACTTTTTAAAGAGCTTTGTGTCGTTTACAGGGATTTTTTTTTTGCATCCCAACCCAGTTCACGTTTATTAAGAAACCCTCCGTAAAAAAAAGATGAACACATTTTGAAACTGGTGCTGTCCCCACTATTTCCTTAATGTACATGATCTAGAGAAATAGGAAAAAACTACGTTTACTTCTCGGTGCTGTGAATTTGTAGTTTTTCATCTTACCAAATCTGCTTCCGGAATATCGTTTAAATTTTCTTCAATTTCGTCCAAATGAGCTGCATCACGAATTGGAAATATGTCAAAATTATCGTGAACCGGGAAAAATTTTTTCACTAATCTTTGCATCAGCACTGTGTGTTTTGCTAGAATTTCAGTCTGATGTTCCAGTACGCGTTGCATTTTTACAAGGCCCTGGGCTTGCTCATCCAATTTCTGAATTATATTTTTGTAAGGGTGATCTAATGATGTCAATAATTAAAACAACCCAAATTAATTTCCTGTCCGGTAAATGAAGTAGATTGTGTATGTTATAACTCAGTTTATCGTCTCCATATAGACAAATAAAATAACTTACAAATGTCTCCAGCAGTTCAGTGGCGCACTTTAAATTTTGTTGGCAACTTTTGGGACAAGAGACTAATCTATACGCTGCATGGAGAAGTAGGAAATGCAAATACAAATCATCGTCAATGGCATCCTTAAAAAGAACAATTCCAGTGTACAATATGAGTTGCCGAAATTCTGTTGCTTTGAATCTACACAACTCCTCTAGACTACGACGACAGAACTCTTTTGGAATATAACTAGCAAGTGACAGAAATTTATTATCTAATTGCCCTTTATCTTCTTTGCTTAATTTCTTCCTTAATGATTGCCTTTCCAGATTCTAATTATAATCTTCTTGGCAACACCAAGATCTATGAGATGCATGACATCTAAAGGAAACTGAGAGATCATCCGAATGTTAATTTCTTCTAAAATATGGTTATTATTCCAGAAAAATTGTTTGTGTTGCGTTTTATCTTTCCTTTTTGCAAAGTCTTCATCTGTTCGCAATTGTCCTACCGTTGAACTGTATGTCAATCTCTTATTTTTTTTAAGTCCTTTTTGGTTACATTTTGAGCAGCCACTGCTGGAAGTGTGCCCAACTGTCCCAGTAACAAACGCTCTTGCAGGAGTGTCGGTGATAAAAATTCTTATTTTTGGGAAAAGTTTTTTTTTATTTATTATTAGTCCTTCCGTACTTAGATGCTTCATTTCTCGGACGAATTCAAGGAGATATTGGTTAATATTTTCTGGTTTTTTAGTTCCAGCGTACACACCGATTACAAAAGGTTTTATGCTTCGTTCACCAGAGAGACTTCCTAATATTGGCCACAGTGCCATTTGTGAGCTTTTAAATAACGGAATACCGTCAATTCCAATATCGATTAACAAAGTTGAGTCAGGTAACAAGCTTAACATAAGTCCGATTACTCAAATTTTAAAAATTTTAATGAGTTTTCAAGCCCAAAATGGAAATATTGACCTGGATTGAGTTGAATGACTTTAATTTGTTTGTCTTTTATACCAAGTAAACTTTTTTTTGATGTTGGTACATTTAAATCAGCCTTTTGTAAAATTCTTAGAAGATCTTCGCAAGCAGTTCTTGATATGCGATGTTGGATGCACCAATCTCTGAGATTATCACGAAAAATGCTCCTTTTTAATTGCTCACTTTCTCGTTCGTTTTCATCGGTTAAAGTATCAATTTGAGAACCTTCTTCATTGTATTCTCCATCTGTTTCAATTCCAGACAGGACAACATAACATATGTATCATACGGCACGTTTTCTTCAACGTTGCTTTCAGCGCTTTGCTTTATCTTAGACAGTTGTATTTCCTTTGATATTAATCGTTTCAGGTGTCTATTGCTTATTCCAGGAAGCCCATGGACCTTACTCATATTTCTTATTTATATATTTATATATTAATAAGTCAAGCGCTTGCAAAAGAAGCGGAGAAAATGCGCTTCCAACTCATAGCTGTTGGAAGCACATTCGTACTCTCCCCAGCAGGAAATAAGTCAGGCGCTTCCAACTCATAGCTGTTGGAAGCACATTCGTACTCTCGTATGTTGTGTAGTTTGAATCGCGCAAAAGGGGCAGTCTGATGACTCAGATGTTGGGGACACAGAGCGTTTCTTGAATTTTCTGGATAGTCGTATGCTTGCGTTTGAAACGTGCGGTGCCTGGAGTGAAAAGTACAAATTGTTATATTTTATTTATCCAGGGTTTTTAAGCAGGGTAATGTGGTAATTGCGTGGGATAGAAGTATGAAGCGCTCATAGATGCACACATTTAAGTGGCATTAATTGCGCTTCTGAAATGGCAGAGGTGAGGTGCACCTAAAATAGCACAGCTGAAGCGCTTCCAACATAACAGAGTTGAAGCGCTTCTTTCCAATGACATGTATGTGTAAAAAGGAAATGAATGAGGATACACGTAAGAAGCGCTCTGTGTTTCCGATGATGCGCTCTAGAAGCCTATTAAGAGCGCTTCCACTTCCCGCTGGGTTATTACAGAACCCACACTTAACGGTTATCCGCTACCGGTGTATCATTCAGTTTTCCCTGAGGTATTTCGGGGATGTTTGATATAGGGATATTAGGCTGTGAGTTTGGTTCCCTACTTGTGTTAATTGAAAACGGATGTTGGAGTGGATTAAATGTTAGTGGGTTTGGTAATACGTTTGCCGTATTTGGATAGGAGCCCGAAATTTGGGCAATTTGCGGGAAACACTGTGTAGACTGTTATGCCGTATTATTAAAATAGTATGCCGGCATTGCACCGAGTCCGCTGTATACTGGGGCGGTTGTGTGCTCTGATGTAACATCTATGCCACTCTGCCTCTTCTAATCTGCTCGCTTTCTCTGTTGTTTATTTCAGTAACATTTCCCCGTCATTTAGAAGGTAGAAACGATGACGGGGATTCAGAATTCCACTCTTGAAAGCCGTTACCGCAGTTTCCTTCAAATCGGAGTTCACTGCTTCGTTTCCAGTAGCATGCATTTTCGCTGCCAGAGCTTTGCATTCCTTGAAGAGCTGGGTCGCCCTGCTTCCGAATGCCAACAAATTTTTCCCTGGATGCTGTCGACTGTTCCCCAACTCCCCTAATTGTACTTGGTATGGTTTGCCATTTACCAATTTGGTGAGGAATATCGTCTTAAGCTCCCCCAGGGTTTTTTAATCTGTACCATCTAGACGGAGGGCGGCTCTTCCCCTAAATTTGGTGGGTACGAGCCGGAGGAACAACTTTTTGTCCTCTTCCGTTTGTACACGCTGGTTCGCATACTCGCAACATTTAAAGAAAATGTCTGCCTGGTTATGAACATTTGGGCTGACAGTAGTGAATATCGCGTATGTTTCTAATCGTGTTATTGTTCGATTCTGCGGGATTCTTGCTCGTTCCCGTGGATTTTACGGCACTTGGCCCCGCAATCTGGGATGCTTCGCCCGTTTCTAGAGCCGACGTCTTTGGATCACTGCACAACCGTCCCGATCTTAAAAGCATCGACTGCTTCTTTTCCTGTTCTGGCCACTCAAATACTTCGTCCCTACTGTCACTACTGTAGTCCAGACTATTATTCTCAAAAGAAAAAGAATTTATTGTTTTCCAAAATTTCTTAGTTTCGAGTTTATCCCGAAAAAGGAATTTTCGTAGCTTTGGGGTGATACCGTTGCGGAGTTATGTCTGGCACAAGTTTGGGCTTTGCAGTTCTATCAAGCCCACATTGTTCTTTTCACATTGAACTTTTAACTCTTTTGGAAACCATACTCTTTCCGTGTGATCCAGTTCTTCCTGCTTGGATTCAACACCGAAAACTATCATGGGCCCATTGCTATTTGTAGCTCGCTAAACCTCGAAATGCCAGGGTACAGGCGTAAATGTGCGAAGAGATCACAGAAAAGTGAGAACAAAAAACAAAACCCGGGAGTAGCAGCCGACGTTTTCCACCGTAAATGAAACTTCGCTTAATTCTATCAGTTATTAGAAATTTACTTTACAATTAAGGGGTTACATACGTCCAGCAGCGCCAAAAACGCGCTAAAAGAAAAACTGTTTTTAGAAGGGATAGCAATAGAAATTAATTAAAATAACTTTTACACATTGTTTATTAGTACATATTTAAAGTTTATATAAAAATTTATTTAATTTATTTTTTTCAAAAATTACAATATAAAAAATCACGATTCCCGAAGCACTATGAAAAAAAACAAGTTGCTCCACGGTCTGCATCATTTGTTCTTGAAATGTTGATGGATCTGCAAAAAGTAAAAAAAATTCTTGTAAAATAAAGTTGTAGTTATAGTCTGTCGAGCCAGATTTATGATATTGTGATTAAAAAACTTTATAAGCATAATTCAAGTGTGACATTTATGACACAAAATGCACAATTTTTTTAAACTTCTGTAAATCGCCAAATTTTTCGAATTTTAAAATTTGTATAACTATAATAGTCTTATCCAATCTTATAAATCTTTCGAAATCTTTCGGCAAATCTTAAAGGTATGGTTCGGAGCGTACAAATCTTAAAGGGACTTGACAAAAGTGACGTTTGTGTACAAATTGGTTGATAATTCGAGAAAAATTTAAATATAAGGTGAATAAAATGGAAACATTATGTGATTTAACTTTGTTGGTTGAATTAGTGGGAGATGTTCAACGATTACAAAGAAAAAAGAAGATCTTGCAGTGTCCGTAGAATAAATGGAGACCGCGAAATGAATGGATTTTTCAGTAGGGCGTTCTTAAGAATGAAGTATGAGGAGAAGTTTTTCAAACATTGAAGGATGTATAAAGACAAGTTTGATATGCTCCTGGATATGTTGAGAACAAACTTGCAGAAAAATTCAATAAGAAAGGCAGTACCGCCTCAATGCCGCCTAGCAATCACGTTGTCGTAAGAGATTTCCGTATCAAAATAATGAGAAATTCAATAATAGTTTTCCAGTCACTTGGCACAAGGAGTCAGTATCCAGTACCTGGCGTGGTCATACAAATTCGGTAAAGAAACTGTTCGGCGAATAGTGCTGGAGACCTGCGACTTAATTTGGAAAACTTTGTACCCAATTTACGTGTCGGAACCAAATGCTACGGATTTTGAGTTAATAACAGATCAATATCAGAGTCACTGGAATGTTCCTCACTGCGTCGGAAGTATAGATGGGAAGCACATTGCAATAACGAGGCCTAAATATAGCGGTGGTCTTTACTTCAATTACAAGAGGTATTATAGTATCGTCCTTTTGGCGGCATGCGATGCTCGATACACCTTTACATATATCGACGTAGGGTCATATTTCCTCCATATGGTGGTGGTGATGGAGGTAAAATAATTAGGGCTTTTTAAATTAAAATATTACATATGGACATTGTTTAGGGATCTTTGTGACCAGCTATTTCGGGAAAAAAATTATAAATAAGGAATTGCCATTGCCGCCACCGAAGAGGATAAGCAACAACAATATTGTCGCTCCTTATTTTGTAACTGACGCTGCTTTTCATTTGGCTGTACATATAATGAAACCTTACGGAGGAAGAAACTTACCAGCACAAAAAGACATCTTTAATAAAAGAATTAGCCGAGCACGTCAAACAATTGAAAATTCCTTTGGAATTTTAACTGCTCGTTGGAGAATATTGTTAAACACAATTAAAATGGAGCCAGAAAATGCTGAAAAAATTGTATTAGCATGTGTAGGCCTGCATAACTTCATTATTCTGGATAGGTTCTACAGAAACGTTTACTGCCCTCCGCAGTTTAGAGACAGGGTGGATTCTGATGGTGCAGAACATTCGGGTGAGTGGAGATCTGAAATCACACCAGCTGACTTTTATATAAAAAATAAATAACTTCCAATTCAATAACATGACAGATAACCATTCCAAAACAAACTTAAAAAATTCAAAAGTTACATAAAATAAATTCAGTCTTATTAATTCTTAACTGTAGTCGTGGTTCCAGTGGACTCATGTTCATTCTTTGAACCCGTGTAAAGAACACGGCGTGATTAAAAGAAGTGCCATTATAGATAAAAACAAAAGTTTCTATTGTTGAAATAGAATATTATAGAAACTTTTGTTCTTATCTATAATGGCACTTTTTTTAATCACGCCGTGTTTTTCACACGCGTTCAAAGATTGAACATGAGTCCACTTTACCCTAAAGAACTGAATAACTAAAAAGCTACTTCAAAATAACAGATATAAAATATAACACTCTTTCCTTTCTTCTTATCACTTATCCTTTTCTATAATTACTTTGCACCCTGTAACAAAAACACAAATTCAGCAAAATTCACATAAAGAACATTATAATAATTGCTTACATATTTTTCTCTAACGACAAAGACGAATTGAAATAATTCCGCTCTTACTTTTTCCTTATTATGAGGAGGAATATCCTTCAGCAATCCTACTACGGTTTTGGTTATTAGGTCTTGCGTGTCATTGGTTACCTGTAATATAAAAATGAGAGAATAATTCTAAGTTGTTTGTCTGAAATTTAAAAACAACCATAGCGCCGAGAGTTATACAGGAAAAATGGAACACCCACAAGCATAACTACTTAATTCATTTAATTCTTTTTTTTGGTATCAGGAATTTCATAATTTAATGTAATGAATAAAACTTTTCCCTAATTGGGCCAATCCGAGTCCTTAGTCTGTTTTACTTCCGCTCGTGCTGTAATAATGAGAAAACACGGTATGAGCATTTCGGTTGAAACGCCCAGTGGGTGAGTCACACTCATTCGTTCAAACATATCACACGCGGAAACTCAATTCCATACGTGTTGATAGTACTCCCCAGACTCCATCCCTAAACACGCACGCTTGCGGCCTACCGTCTAGCGCTGGGTGAACGCACCCCTTCACTCCCCTTCAAACAGAACCCCGTTTCTTCACTCATTTATAACACACCACCTAAAACATTGGCCTAACTTCCTAAATCTTTTAAATCCTACCCCATTTCGCTCTAACCGTCCTAACAATAATTCCACTCAATCCTTAACTCACTCCCTCTCCCCTCACTTACTGCTCCACACAACTCACTCACTACTTACTCTATGCTCAGTCACCTTATCCTAAATCCCATTCCAAAATCCTCTCCCTTTCTTCTTCCTACTTCCCGCTGCCTTTGGTCCTTTTCACCTTCCCACTAACTTAAAGTTTTAACTCTTTGTCGGTTTTTTTTACTATCACTATAGTTTTGTCCACTGACGCTATATACTCACTAACTGTTAACCTTATCAATTTCCTATAAACTTCACTTCTCAATATCTGACTAGTTTCACTTTTTCTCTAACACGCTTTCAACATTCCCGCACGACTGCCTTACATGGAATGATCTTCCTCAGTCTTCCTTAAAATGTCTACCCTTTTTCCCTAAACTATAATATGTAATGACTCATATCTTGTAATTTACCTACATAATCATTCCCACATGTTGTGCGCCACCGCACATACATATCTTTCCCTTTTTCCTAATTCGAGGAAGCCTGCGCTCCTCGCTGAAATTTACCTGCTACGAACCCGAACCCCCTGTTTATCATGCATATGCACAGATCTTGCTTGCGCACGATTCCTTTCCCATATTGCACAGATGTGCCTTACTCAACTTATTTCTACCTAAACGCATTTTCAGTTGGTTTTTTCCCTCAAATGAAACGCAATGGGTATTCTATCGTAACACCTGTGAGCTATTTCCCACTTTTATCTTCACTAGGGCTAAAGCGGACTGTTCAATCACCTCTAGAGTCGATTGAATAGGCCGCTTTCTTTTTGCCGCTGGTGGTCCCAATATTGGCTCCTCACTCTCAGAGCTACAGGGGAATGTGCTTTCTTCACTGAGTTAAATATTTTCATCAGCAAAATAGCTGCTGCTACTCTGAGTTTCATTGCTTTTAGTGCTGGAAGAAATATGGAAACAATTAAAGGTTAATTGTTTATAATGACACTTACTTTCTCAGCTTAATAAATGCTTTTAACAAGCTCATACTTTGGAAGTACGGCCACGAGTCTTCTTCAGCACCACTTCCCGTTGACTTCGGTTTGCATTTTTTTGCATAAGTTTCCCGCTAATGCTTCCACCTTTTTTTGCATTCTTCAGCTATTAATAGTTTGATTTAGTAAGCTTTAAATTAATATAATTTCAAACTACTTACGGGTACGACTTAATTTTGTGGCGATTTCTTGCCAGCAACTGGTTTATAAATTAATGTCAAAATACCTCTTGTGTTGCTTGTCATACAAGCAAGGCGAATTCTTTATTAACTCTATAAGCTCTCCATTAAAATGTGCGGACATTATGCACAACTAGTTTTATTATACCACTGAGAACTCACTTTTTGCAACTGTCAAAAATATATTAAGACGATTGTAGTGGAGCTTAAGATTCTTTAAGATTCGACAGAAACTTAACCAATCTTAGGCAAATTTGACAGCAAGTCTTAGAGAGCCTTAAGGCTATTATAGTCAGGGCTAAGGTCCAGAAACCGGCTGCGCCAAATATGTTGTATCAACTTTAATCTTCCCACTACTCCTCAACCAGGGGGCACCCGCCGTGTGTGCGGGAAAAGAACCTTCTTAGTCACGGGCACTGGGACGGGATTCGGGAAAAGCTAAACGCGTACTTTTGCTCAAATTCCTTTGTTTACTGTACTCGCGATCGCTCGTCGCACAATCACCGGAACACCGTAACTTTCCTTCTCCGGTTTCTTCCCTCGTTAAACGTCTAGCTCCAACTCAACTTGAGCTTCTTCAGCGCTCACCTTGTCACCTATGTAGGTCAGGGTTGCTGGTTCGGCCAAAATGCACCCGATTGCAGTTAGCGGACCGTGTAATTATTCGACTGGTACGTTGTTCTCTAACGAGACCCAGTGCACAAATGGGCCGCTGCAATGAGATATTTGCGACAACGACGCGTGCGGTGCTTGATCGGATGACCGACTTCCAGCGGTGTTTTGTAATTGTACATATGTTTATCCGCCTAAACGGAAGAAATACTTCAGCGGGTTCTGGGCCATCCGACCTTTCAGCAATCCCTAACAAGATTTCACTCCCGGCATGTCGCTCTTTTGTAAAACTCAGTGCGATTTATAATGTAAAAAATAAAACAAAGATCCATGAAGCTATTATAAATAAAGTGCGTAAACAGTTATCTTCCCATCGGAAAATTCGCCACTTCTCCAGCTTGGTACCATAACGCAAATCGCCTATTTTATCTCTAAAACCTTTTCCTTTTGTGTCTAAATTTCGTTTTCTTTTGTTTCTTTAATATTTTTTTTATATTTTACGCTCACGCAAACGGAAAAAGCATTGGAATTTGTCACCGTGTTAATAAGATGTCGTCAGGGTAATTTATCGCAAGGCTTAAGCGAGTAGATCAGAATCAATAGAAAGAGTTTCCTCTGGGAAATTGTGGGCACCTAGGCAGCCAAGCAGTTGGGTAACAAGGGCCCATGGGAATTTATCGTTCCTTAATGCAATAATTAAGATTCTAATTGCCGTCATAAATTCCTGTATTTAACCCAGGGTTGACAGGACTAATGCCAATCAAGCCCCTAGGGCGAAAGAAAAAAAGGCATTTTTCGCACCAGCCTATTCTGGCGGAAACAGGCGGTAACGATTTATCGGAGAGCGTGCAAATATTTTTGTAGAAAGGCTTACTGCGCGGGGGTGGGGCACCTGGGGTGGAGCATGATCCCTGAAATTAATTTTCTGTTCAAACAAATCGTAATGAATTCACACTCGGGCTATTTGCTGTAGCAGTGATTAGTTTCCAGGTAAATCAGGATCCGCACGAGCCGAAGCATGTGGCAGGGCTGCGTCAGATTCAGTGGCATCAAACATCGATTATGGAGATGTTTCCGCACGAAGCAATCCCTCTTATTAATAATCTCAGCGGCGGCGGCAGTATGTTCAGCCGCATCGATAACATAATTAGGTTCATAAATTGTGTCTGTAAGCGATGGCATGCCCCTAAATGAATAATTCAAAGCTGCCACCGAGGAGCGGCCCAATCTGGTGGGAGGACGTCTTGTAAAAATACACCCGTCCAAAAGAAATTGAGGCAGTACGAACTCGAAGTCGCCCCGTGGAAACTGGGGTTAAATTGGAACAAATCAATCATAAAATATTTATTCGCACGTTGCTAGGGCTGAGCCTCGAAATCGCACTCAGTAAAGCTGATGATATTCATCCGAATGCCCTAAATTTATCTAATGTGTATGACAGAACGCTTACAGGTAACCGGGTCCCTTTTGTGGACAGAGGGATGCCTCGACGACCCGGAAATTGATTTTCGTTATCGATACTGCTCCGGTCGCGGAGTTCTCGAACTGCTTCAATCGCCTAAGGCTTCGGAGGGTTTGTTTGCTCGGTATTCAAGAGGGGTCGCCTGTCTTTCTTTTTTACTTTATTTTGGAATACTAAGAAGAAATCCTTAAATTTGATTGCGAAACCTGATTTTGATCTGCCTCTTAACGGAGTTACGGCGGAATTTGTAATTGTAAGGAAATTCGAAGAATTGGATTCTATTTTAAGACATCTGGATTGGTAATTTCTCTTTTCTCTCGCCTTAATTGATTGAATTCTTAATAATAGCACTTAAACTTTTTCTCTACTAATCCCATTTTTTGTTGCTTTCAAGGAAAAAATCGTGTATTAAATTTTGTGTATCATGAATACATAGGCACTACATATGTACGTTGATGTGAACACATATTTGAATCATTCAATTGAAAATAGATAGACCTAATCGCACCATTCTTATGTTATTTGCTTAGCTGGAGCCTGTTCTTTATATTTTAGGTTTTGATGACATTTTGAATACGACGAGGTTTTGATTCCAAAATACAATTAATTTCTCCCAAAAAAGAATATCACAATATTAATATCATAATTTATTTTTATTTTTATACTTAAATGAATTAAAAATCCAGCACTGCAAGGGATGGCCAAGTATGATCTAATTCTAAGCGTGGCACATCTTGGTATTCAGAAAGTAAGTAAGCGGAGCCCCCCTCACTAAACTAAGGAGGACAACTACGTTTCGGGGAATGTTTTTTTAAACAAACAACATCATGTGAGAATGGTTTTTAAGCTAAAAAAAATATTGCGGCGGAATAATCTGAAGTGTGTTCAGTTGATTTTACAGATATTTGTATATTAAAAAGTTTAATTAAGATATTAATAAACTAAACGTATAAATAAAGTAGAGATATACATTAATATAATACTCGTGGTTGTTTACGCAGTTCATCATCGTAATAAATACTGCTGCCATAAGACTGTCTCATATTACCATCGTCCTCGTCCAAAGTCGTGTCAAGAGTTTCGTTACAATTGTATAACAGTAACGACAACGTTGAATCGATAGATATCCTCGTAATGTTGACCAATGAGTTGTGATAGCTCGAAAGTTCACTAGCATATACACTGTAAATAGCTTTATAACGTCTTATTTAAATAAAATATTACATTCGCGTATGCATTTAGTGGCTACGATATTACCTTCGCCTTTTATAACCAAGGAAAGATTAAATTTTTCAAAGCTCTCAATAAAGAAGAGGATCTCTGGAGACGAGCAGACACTTAACTTAATCACAGAGGTTTACACGAAACGAAAAGTGTAGATATAAGCAACCACGATCGTACAATAAAATAAGACACCAGTTAAAAATGAAGCAAAAGGTAGAAGTCTCCCACCCACAGAAAAGGTCGTCAAAAAACATACATTGCGAGTGTACTGTCAGTTTGTTTTGATGGTCCTGATGGCTTCTCAATTTATTTGCATATTTCGTCCTGTATGTAACTTCCGCCTATAAAATAACTAAGTCACCTGCGGCAGACAACCGACCAAAAAAAACGCGATTTTAACTGTTTTAGCCGTAACGAATTAAATGACTTCCCACCAGCATTCTGCGTCTCTCACTCCACCCGAGCTGGCCACTCTCCTGCGGATTCCTTTGTTAGTCGCGTAAGAGACACGGGCTTTCGTTTCATCGACTACTCTTGCTTACTACTACAGCTAACTTAGCAAACTATTTCTTTTAGTCAATTTTCATCAGATTTTGTTAATAAAATGAATAGTTTGAAAGTTTCAAAGCTTTAATTATGTAATAAACTTCTCCGATTGCCAAACGATAGGGGAAATTCTAGTTATTTAATGAATTATAGAAAAAGTGATTACAACATTTAATTTGAGGATTATGACATTATAGAGGAAAACCTCAATACTTATAATATAATACTTTATCCCAATATTTAAATATAACTGTTTTCAACAAAAAAAAATAGCGATTGGTTAGCTACTAACATTATTTTAAGTTGTTCCACCAAACGTGGAAGGTCGCCTGTAGACTCAGTTGAAAGTATCTCAAAATCCTGATGAGGATGAGGAGAGCAGTACTGATAAGCAGAAGCGATAACGAAGGTTCTCGTTCTAGCTATGGCTCTTCTAGTGGCGAGGATCGATTTGAAAGGCGAGCTCCTTTCACCTCGTACCCGGCATACTTAATATCGGCGGATATCGTCCGAGGGATCTCTCTTGTGATGAAAGCGACCTAGAAGAGCAAGCTCCTTTGAAAGAGTTGTATAATGTAGGCGCTATCACGTCGCATAGTGCCATTGAACACGCACAGGAAAACAACAATTGACTCCATGGAGCCATGGAGTCAATTTCAGTTGAAGAGGACGAACTGCATAGCTTCGATGCAGAAAGACCGTTCGTTCGAAAATCTATGAATAAAACTGAGACAAATTTCAACAATTCTATCGTTCAAAAGCTCTCGTCTACAATTTGGGAAGAATCAGGCTCGTCTAATAATTCGGTGGCGATTGTCTTTGTCCCAGTACCTGTAATAGGCTTAATTGACGCAGAATCCGTCCAACCTAAAGATATCTACCGTGCTAGGAAATCCTAAAAGCACTCAGAGTGCAAGGAGTTTTACGAGAGAGAATTGAAAAAAACTTGTTTGCGCGAATATTATGGAGACAGTCGGTAATAAGCTTCCCGATAAGGGCAAGAGGATGTCAGACCGGTTAGAAAAGCTGAAACTAGACATCAAGAGGCAAGCTGAGTACATAACAACACTTATTATAGAGGAGGAGAAAATTATTTCCACTCAGAACGCACTCAGCTGGTCTGAGATCTCTGCGGCTGTTAATGAAATTAAACCAAAACATACAGGGAAGGTTGGGGTAGCCAGCTTCAATACTCAAAAGATGTTAACGGTCGATCGGTTAAAATATATTCACGGCTCGCTGGAGACTTGTCCTGTGGAAAATGTTCTTGCAGAGGAACCGAAGGGACTTAAGGTAAGTATTGGAGGGTTTATGGGGAGCGAATGCGATTTTTGGAATGTACGGAAAAAAACACCTATAACAATTCATATGAATTTATTGACTGAAAAACAAACGCGTAACAATCTTCGAATTGACACTAAAATAGTACCGCCTACTGCCATAGCAAATATTTACATTAGCTAAAGTAGTCGCGATAAATTGTACTCTAACACTTCCCCTCAATTTGAAGACTATTTTTGGCGTATACAAATGCAAATGAATTTCAGACTTGAATCGTAGCGAAAATACTAAATAGGAAGTCTGAACTTTAAAGAAATGTTTCAATTAAAAAGGAAAACTTAGCGATATTTGAGTCCCAGTCCTCGAACGCATCCTTCGAGCTTGGTTCCTGAGAGCGGTTTCGTCAGCACGTCTGCTATCATATCCTCGGTGGGAAGAAACTTGATGTCGATCGGATAGATCTGGATGGCTCGTCGGATGAAGTGGTATTTGATATCCACATGTTTGGTCCGGGCGTGGAAGATTGGATTGTGGATCAGCTTGCCAGCTGACTGGTTGTCATTGAATATGGTGATTTTCGATAGTTTGTCGATCTTTAGCTCTTTGGCAAAGTTCGATAAGTGGATGGCTTCTCTGATCGCTTCCGACAGACTTACGTACTCCGCCTCTGTGGACGATAGGGCTGTCGTTCTCTGCTTGCACCAGGAGATGGCGGCTCCGGAGGTATTTCAGCACTCTCTTGGCGGCTGTCCAGTGAGTATGTCCATGAGGAGTGTTAAATAACATGGCTCAACATATTCACGGCGTGTGCGATGTCTGGGCGCGTCCCGATTGCAATGTACATGAGGGCTCCAATCAGCTCCCTGTAGGGATACATCTTATGTTTGTCCTCTTCATCGTCGGTTGGGTGATCCAGCTTGGCGCCTACCGCCAGAGGAGATTTAGTGGCCTTGCACTCGGCCATTCCGAATTTTTGCAGCACCTCTCGAATGTATCCCCGTTGACTTAAGGGGGTAGTACACTACTTTTTTTTTTGAAAATCGAATTTTTTTTTGTTGCATTTTCCGTTTCCTTACACCCTCAAGATTTATTTAGAAACCTACTTTTACCGCAAAAGTTCTCGGAAAGGGCCCAAAACTACAATACCGCACGACGCACAGTGGGGCGAATGGTCTGTTTCTCAAACTTTAAACGCGTTTTTCTCGAAACAGTGTTTTTCAAACTCTTGGACATGTTTCCGGCCGAGTTACTTGACCGATTTCCACCAAATTTTGCATGAATGTTCACAAAACCCCTTGCTATGGTCCCTACCTCGAACATAATTTTGAGTTTATTATTAACAACACAAAAGCAAAATTTATGTCAAAAAACATGGAAAAAAATTGAAAAAAACTAAAAAAATTTATTACTTGTTTATTTATCAACATATTTTCATGATTGAGGTAGGGACCATAACCACTCATGTGCTCTTTAAGAATCAATTTAATTTTTTTGTTTCCGATGATCCATACGTGAGAAACCATGTCCAGCAAAAAAAAAAGTGACGTCATTCGGCCATCCATTTCTAGGATATACAGCATCAAAATGTTTTGAAAATAATTTTTTTTTACAGCTGATAATATGCCTTATAATATGTAAAAAAACTTTCATTTTTAAATAAAGATTTATACAAAAAAAAAATTCTGAAAAAACGGGCTAAAGTAGTGTACTACCCCCTTAAGGGGACCTATATGGCTTAAATGGGGTTTTGCGGAGTCAAAAGATTTTTTTTTTTTCAAGAAACAAACCACGTAAAATCTAGAAAATGAGGAAACTAGTTTATTACTGACTACTTTAAGATTGTTTATGGCCTATAAAAATCACACAAATACCCATGGGCTCTTATGGGTTGAGCGTCTCTTGCAATGGTGGAATTTCACCGTTGCCGTAGCTTTTTTCCAGAACCCCTGATCTGAAACACATAAACAAGACATTTTCTGTTAGATAATACTTGACTGCACAGAATGAATTGATTAGTTTTGCTTTCCTGCAATTATTTTTGATTTTGTGTAGTTTAGAGTTCAATTTTTGAAATTTTTCATTACTTACTGAACTAATAAATATTTTAAAAAATAATTATAATCTAAATATTCAAATATTTTTTAATTCATTCCATGACCAGATGTATAATAAACCAGCCCACCAAATTTCAAACAATTTGAGCAAACGGTTTTTGAAATTTTCTACGGCAACGGTCAAAACACAGAATTCCGAGCAAAATCGAATTAAAGTTTGACTTTACAGAAGAAACACAAAGTTTATCAACGAAAATGCTACTTAGAAACGCACTGATTAAAGTTTGTTTACACAACAAACACAACAGAGAATCACAGGGAACGTAGTTGCTCTGCTGTGAACCAAAAATAGCGTGGATTTAGCGCGTCGATTAGGCTACCGTTATTACAGAGTATTTTAAGTACTTTTTTTTAACGACAAATCCAAAAGTAAAAAAAAGCCATAACTTCGTTACTTTCTTACGGAATTGAGTTTAGTTTGCAGCGTTTTACTCGGAAATAGTTGAACAAAAATAAAAGCCAATAAAAAAAAAATCGAAAATTAAGCCATATAGGTCCCCTTAAGGAGTTCGTTCTGAGTCTGTTCGACCTCGATCCCTAGGCAAAATCGGATGTTCCCGAGGTCTTTGACCTGAAAGTCAGCTGAAAGTCTTCGCTTGATTTCACCTACTCTCCCCGGGTCTCGGGAGGCGATAACGATGTCGTCGACGTACTCCAGTACATACGTCTTGTATTCTTCGCGGTCGTCAACATAGACGCAAGAGTCGGAGACTGTCGGTTTCAATCCCGTTGATTTGAGGGTGTTGCTGAGCTTGGCGTGCCATTGGCGACTAGCTTGACGTAACCCGTATAGGGCTTTGCGCAACTTACATACCTTGTCTCCAGATCTGATGTCTTGGAGCATCTTTTTGGCTTTGATAACCAACGTCTTGTCCGTCTCGACCTTGACCATCCGTTCGATCTCCTTCAGCAGGGTTGGCCGCTCCATGTAGACCAGGGTAAGCAGTCGTGATATCCAATTGGTGGACTTGAAGCTCGAACTCGGCTGCCAATGCCATCAGGAGCCGGAACGAGTCAAGGCGGGCCACAGGAGCGAATGTGTCCATGAAATCAATGCCTGGTCTCTGGGCGAATCCCCGAGCGACGACTCGGTCCTTACGTCGATCCAAAGTTTCGTCCGGGTGAAATTTGTTTCGCAGGACTATGCGACAGTCGATTACATTTTGATTAGCCGGACGATCGACCAGTTCCCAAGTGTCATTTGTCACCAGACACTTGGCTTCGGCGTATATAGCCTCGAACCATTCCTCGCTGTCCTCGCTTTCTAGGGCATCGTTAATTGGTACCTCAATGGCTGTCATTACGGTGCGTTGGTCGGCGGACAGCTCATTCGGTTCGTCTTCTCCATCCGGTTCGTGGTTGAGAATTTTTGCGTTTCGTTCCCTCTCGACTTGTCTATCGACGGAATCATAGGCGACTGCGGAGAGCTCTACGTCCGCTTCGTGTGGTTCGTGTGCGGGAACTTCGTGCCCCACCTTTCTGGGGCGTCCTCTTGTGCCGGTTCTCACTTCCTGGGTCGGCCGGGACCTCTTTTGGTGCGTTGACCGACTTGCCGTCCCTCTCCTTCGGCGTTTCCTTCCGTCCCAGATGGGTCGGGGGACTCGAAGCCGTAGAAGGGCTGGAGATTCTCTTCATCGGAGTATTCTTTACCTCTTAGTTGATCCGAAGGCTCGAAGCCGTAGAGATAGATCCTCTTCGAGATCTTTCGCAAGACATTCAGGAGTGTCCTGGGGGTGCAGGACGCTCGGGTCCGTCATTATTTCGACGTGCCTCCTGTCGTCCCAGGGGATTCCATCTGGCTGACGTGGCGATACGTTTCCTGAAGAAGGTTCGAGATTTTCTGTCGATCCGGATAGGAACTCGTTCAGGAATTTGACGTCTCTGGATACGTTGATCTTGCGTTCTTCTGGGAGTCAGATGCGGAAAGCCTTGGACTGCACCGAATAACCAACGATAATTCCAGGTGTACCTCTGGGTTCGAGCTTCCCCTTTCCCGGTGTCTTGTCCAGGATGTAGACCCTTTCACCGAACGAATGGAGGTCAGATAGATCAGGCTTGTTTCCAGTCCATCTTTCGTGAGGCGTCATTCCGTTCGGCAGCGCCTTCGTTGGACAGCGGTTCCGTACGTAGCTCGCGGTTGCGATTGCTTCGGCCCACATCGACGGCGGCAGCTTGGCGTCGATCTGCATGCAGCGGGCGGCCTCCACTAGGGTCCGATTTTTCCGCTCCGCCACGCCGTTCTGTTCGGGGGTGTGCGGCACGGTCAGGCGATGATGTATGCCTGACTCATTCAGCAGGGTTTTAATCCTCTCGTTGGCATATTCTCTTCCGTTGTCGGACTGGAGCGATTTGATTTTCCTGCCAGTCTGGTTTTCGACGAGGGCTTTGAACTCCTTGAATTTCTCGACTGCATCGCCTTTACTTTTGAGGAAATAAACGAAGCAGACTCGGCTGTAGTCGTCGATGAAGGTGATAAAGTACCGCGCGCCTCCCTGAGATGGTGTGCGCATGGGTCCACAGACGTCGGAGTGAATCAGCTCGAGGAGATCCGTGGAAACGGTGGTGCGTGCTCCGAAGGGGGCACTGGACATCTTTCCTGCGATGCAGGTCTCGCACTGGTTGTTGTCGACTTTGGCCTTGACTTTCATTCCGGTCGCGAGCTTAGTTTTGATGAGCTGCCACATGTCCCTTACATTCAAGTGGCCTAAGCGAGTTTGTAGCACCTCCGCATCAGATTTTGGTCGCTTGGTCTCTGATACAGCGTGCGCGCGTTGTTCGTGCTCGCGGAGAAAGAAGAGATCTCCGATTCGTTCCGCGACAACTTTTGTTTCGCCGGCTCTGTCCGTTATAACCGCGCATGCTTTCTTGAAGGTAACCTCGTGGTTACGGTCGACGATTTTTGCGATCGAAATGAGGTTAGATCTGAGGTCGGGGACGTATAGCGTGTTTTTCAACGTGACAATATTGTCCGAGCTATCCGCGACAGCGATTTGTACGTCGCCTTTGCCTTCCACTCGTGTTTCGGAGTCGTTAGCAAGTTTCAATTTACTGCACTTGTCACTGACGTTTGTAAATGCGTTTCTGTCGTGGCATAAGTGTGAGGTGCAACCCGAGTCCAAGCACCAAAGATTACTCGAATGGGTTTCTTTGCGCGCTTTATCGGCGAAGAAGCAAAAGTGAGCCTCGTCTGACTTCCCCATATTGTTGTTGGCCAACCTCGCGCTCTTCTTACGCCAACACTCGGATTCTTTATGTCCTTGTTTGTTGCAATAACCGCACTTGTAACGACGCTTGGGCTCGGTTTCTTTATCTTTATTCGCGGGGTTATCACTTGCACCGCTATTATATCTCGCACCACTTCTGTTCCTCTGCTGGAACTTGGTCTTACTTGGGTGTGGCCGACTCATCGCGAACATGGCGGCGTTGACGTCGTCCCCGCCCTTTTGGGCTCTCGCGTTATGCTCTTCAATGATTTTCACTTTGAGGAATTCCACATCCGGCAGGTTGTCCCGAGACTCAATGGCACAGCGGAAATTCTCGAAGCTAGCGGGCAAGCTGTAGAGCAGCATGATTGAGAGAAGTTCTCCGTTGATGTCTATCTCTATAAATTTCAACTTGTCCACGGCGTCGAAGAACTCGCCGAGGTGTTTGGAGACGTCGTCGCCTTCTTGCATCTTTTGTTGCGTGAGGCGACTTAGTAGAGTAGCTTTCCGGGCAGGTCCCTTTGAAGCGTATACTGACTCCAGCTTAAGCCAAACTTCGCGAGAGGTGGTGCATCCGCGGATCTGGGCGAGTTCAGACGGGTTGATTGCTAAGATCAAGTCTGCTTTTGTCTTGCGATCGTTGGTAAGCCATGACTTGGCTGTTGCCTGTGTGGCTTGGGGAGCTGCACCTTCACCTTCCACTTTTGGCTCCACGATCTCGCCGGATACGTAGCCCCACAAGTCATTTTTCACTAACAGGGCCTCGGCCTGAATACGCCATGTATCGTAGTTATAACGCGATAAAGTCTCGAGTCGCATGGTCGTTGCCGCGTGAGCCATATTTTTTTTTTTCTTCGGCTAGCTGTACACGATTTTCTGCGTTTATGTTTTGCTTACGCGCTTATTCTTTTAATGCCGTCGCTGTTGACTGTGATTAGCACTGTCCGGGCCTATAACCTATTGGAGGGTTTATGGGGAGCGAATGCGATTTTTGGAATGTACGGAAAAAAACACCTATAACAATTCGTATGAATTTATTGACTGAAAAACAAACGCGTAACAATCTTCGAATTTACACTAAATTAGTACCGCCTACTGCCATAGCAAATATTTACATTAGCTAAAGTAGTCGCGATAAATTGAACTCTAACAGTAAGTTTAAGGGGGTAGTCTCATGTCCGAGCTTAAATTTTGAAGGTTTTTTAAGATTTTTTTTTGTGTGGAAAATGAAATGCAATCTTCTTGTGATAATTATATGTTATTACTAAACTATTGAACAATACAAAAACATTTCTTTTAAATAAAAAAAGAAATTTTTTAAGGTCATTTTGGTGAGGCGAAGTAGGTCTCTTAAAAAAAAAGTAGGTAGTTCGCCCCCCTGATTGCTCCTTTCCCAATCATCTGAAAACAAAATTCCAAAATGATTATTATTCAGTAGGGTTGTCATTCTGGCCCGTAGCAGATTTAAAAGATTTGAGTGAAAAATAGCAAAATGGCGGCCTTGTAAAAAAATTTTTACAAAATCGACGGTTTTTTTCGGTTTAAAATCGATATAAAACAGAAAGAAATCAATAAAAACATTTAATTCTGCTACCCGCCAGAACCATTCATGTTTATAATAATATGTGAAAATTTCAGCCCAATCGGTCGAATAGTTTTTCTTTAATCATCCGTGCCGACGAAAAAAAAGTAGTTTCGAGAAAAACGCGTTTAAATTCTAGAGAAAAAATTTTCATATATGCAGATGCAGGGTGCGCTCTCCCCTATTATATGTTGTAACTTTTAAATGACGTAGTGTATCGGTCTAAAATTTTTACAGTATATTCTCAACTTATTTAATTTTGAGAAAATGCAAAAAAAAAAAAAAAGATTTTTTGAAGATCGAACATGAGACTACCCCCTTAATGAATCACCAGCCCCATGGACTAGCGTGGATTTACTGGAGAGAATTCCAGCGTCCAAGAGGTGGAATATATGCTGATGATATGGGATTAGGTAAAACGCTTACAATGATTTCGCTAGGACTAGACAGAAAGCAAAACAGGAAACTATCGAAAGTGAGAGTGACTCTGAAGAAGATGAAGGGAGAAAACCAGGGTGGAACGGAAAAGGCCGAAGGAATTATCACAAAGGTGGCACACTAGTAGTGTGCCCGGCTAGCACACCAAAGGCAACTTTTTATTAGTTTATGTGCATCACGGAAATAATCGGGAATCACGACCACGCAACCTGGCTAAGTACGATATAGTAGTGACAACATATAGCATTGTGTCTCGAGAGTGCAAAAGTTTGGGCCCCCTTTTCGGGGTTAACTGGGAGAGGATTATCTTGGATGAAGCTCATGTTGTCCGGAATCATAAGAGTCAGTCGTATGAGAGTGTCTGCAATTTTCGAGGTAGGTACAGATGGGTACTAACTGGTACCCCCATTCAAAATAAGGAAATGGACCTTTATGCGCTTATAAAATTTCTCAGATGTTCACCGTTTGACGACTGGAAAAGATGGATAGAGAGTGAAGATTCGGCAGGTGGATAGCAGAGGCTTAACTTATTAATGAAATCGCTAATGCTCCGCCGAACCAAATTACAGCTCCAGGAAAACGGATCGCTTCTATGCCTGCCGGAACGTAATTCGGAGCTAATTGAAATTTACCTAGAAAAAGAGGTTCCCTTGTGTGTATCAAAAAATCATAATATATTCCCGCACCTTATTCTCAGAGTATCTCCTTCAGCATGCGAAAATACAAAACGATGTGCATTTCAAGCCGCAGGGTTATAGGCCCACCTTTATGCAAACAAAAGATCCGAATGGTGTGTACTTGAAAATACACCAAAAGATTGTGAATCTCCATGGTGCGGAGGAGATTATCCCTTGTCATTCAACAGTCGTGAAACAAAGCAGTCGTATTTACTCCCCTTTTATTACTTGTTTATTACTTCCCGCGGTAATATCTACCAAAAGCTGTCGTCGCTTCCGTGTCGTCACTTTGCCGTGCCTGTGTTAACAATCTGTGTTTGTTACTGCTTGCATTTTGCTGCTTACTCGGTGTCATCACTTTGCTGCGTCCCAATTATCAACCGAAGTAGCGCACCACCGAAGTTGAGTAAGCTGTCTGGATTTGTTTTGCTTCACATCTGACCATCACGATGAACGCCTGCAAATTATGCAATGGATCGCTGGCTGGTGAGCTTACTGAGTGCGATGGCATCTGCAATCAATTCTTCCATGCAACCTACCTAAAACGCAGTTCCCTGACTGCTCCTGCTGCTTCAACATGCCCAGAGTGCTCCGACGTCAAAGCGTGCCACATATTAAAAACCCTGGTCACTATTGCTGACTCCATCTCCAAGGAGCAATCTCTTTTGGCCAATAAACTTCAGGCAATCGTACCCAACTGGGCTTGCCTTCAGTCAATCTCTGATGATCTCGCTATAATCAATGGAAAGATTGACAAAATTATAAATATCGCAACAACTGCTGAATCCAACACAGAAGTCCTTCTCGAAAAAAACTCATACACTGTCTTCGAAATTGTCAGTAGCATCAAGCTCCCTGGACGATTTATATTCCACGTTTACTGTCTCTAATGTACCATGATCTATAAAACCGATGGTTAAGGACCTCCATAACAACATGGAACAATTCACAAACAGACTCAGCTGCTGTCATGCGACGGTGTCAGCCAACTCCAATCTTCTGAGCTCTATTTCCGCAAACATTGGATCTCTCTCCGCCCGCGTTTCGTCCGGCTGCCTTAAATGTTCGAGAGCGTCGCTTACTCCACCCCTGGATAAGGCTGTCCCATCTATTCCCAATAATATTTCGTGATTTGCCTCGGTCCCTACAATAAAAATGTTTGGCACTACCTGGACAAAAAGCGATTGGTGTAAACGGCTCGCTAAATTCAAGGACAGGCATGTACCCACACTTGAGGACTTTCCCTCGTTCCTGCTTAAGGGCGATCCCCGACACGCTGATAAAACCTGGGTGCACAATTTCTTCAAGCAGCATTTTGCCTTCAACCCATCCATGTGCAACAAAATCTCCTCCTCTGGACAGTCGACACGCTGGCCAGTCCTGGTTCACATCCCCGCGAAATACGCCTGGCTCTTCTCTGGCTCATCAAATGCGGCGCTCAATATTGGTAAAATTAGCTTATCTAAGTACATTACTAAGTCGGTTAAGTTTAATCTTAACGCAACAAAACCTAATTCTAAGAAGGATGTTAACTCCCGCCGTAGTCTTACCCCTCATACTAGTCCTAGTCCCATTCCCTCCTACCCTAAGCTTGACGTCAACAGCAGCACTTCTGCTAAGCCTCACTCTACAAGCCGGGTTAAACCAAAGCCCCGTAATAATCGGCAACGCGTAGCACCTCTTCTCCTCCTACTTCTATCTCCTCCAACTGGCAGCTTAAAGCGAGCTTATTCCCCAACTTCAATCTGGCAACTCCCATAAAATACCCCAAATCTCTGAGTGCAAATTAGCTCTTTGCTGGTGAGACCATAGAAATGTTCTGAGTATTCCATGCATTTGCATGGTCTTATATACTCTTATTCTGGCAATTCCGCCTACTTGGATGTCAGCTATGGTGAATAGGTGAACTATTCATTCATGCTTGTCAGTAGGCCGTACAAAATTTCAATTTATGACAGTGGGCCGTGGTGGGCTTTGTTTACTTGTCAAAAATTCAGGATTTTTTATGTTTAAGGATGAACCCAGCAACCCAGCTGTTCGTTGGCTCGAACATTCTCCGCCCCCAAATTAAGATGCATCGGCAGGAAGAACTCACCTTGGCGCATGATGATTCGAAATTTGTTGTTTTTTTTAATAAACTTCAGAACCGTGCCATCTTGTTGCCGATGTATGTAATATCCATGAGCAGCTAATATCTGCTCCCAAGGCAGTAGCATGTTAAGTTTAGCCTTTATTTTTGGGTCCTTAGGCATATAAATTTTCTCCTGAATCTTCCGTGTGAGCGGGATTTTTGCGTCAGTTTGAGGTAGTGGCAGTGGATTTGTGATGCGAGGTGATGGCCGTGTATTTCTTAGCTGTTGCCTGCTGACTGGGCGGATCGTGACCTTCTTAGCAGGACATCGTTGTCCCATGTTGGCTTGTATCTCGACCACCCTGGATGTGGATGTGGGCAACGGCAATGGTCTGGTGCTCTTATGTCTGGTCAACTATTCTTCTAGGGTTATCTTTGTAATATGCCTCTTAGGTTGTGCTGCGGCTGATATGGCCTTTGTTATATACACCCCGGGTATTAAAGGGTGCATTTAACAATTAATTTGAGGGAAAGGATTGTGTTTAATAAAAAGAACGGGTTTGTGCTGTAAGCACCCTGGGCCACAGGGCGGTAAAATGGGAAGGTTCAGATAGGAGGGTAACACGGTGAAGGATATATGCAGTTCACAGGAACTGAGGTAACGATTTGAGAGATGAGTAAATTCACACACGAACTGGTGTGAAGATTCGGGAGATGTTGGAGTTCACACACGAACTGATGTAAGATTTTAGAGATGTTGAGGTTCCACACGATCTGATGTAACGATTTGAAGAATGTTGAAGTTCACACACGAACTGATGTAAGATTTTAGAGATGTTGAGGTTCCACACGATCTGATGTAACGATTTGAAGAAAGTTGAAGTTCACACACGAACTGATGTAAGATTTTAGAGATGTTGAGGTTCCACACGATCTGATGTAACGATTTGAAGAAAGTTGAAGTTCACACACGAACTGATGTAAGATTTGAAGAAAGTTGAAGTTCACACACGGTCAAGGGGAAGGTAATTACTTGGATATAATAATACGGAAACTGATGTATGGAGTTAGAATTTAAAGGAGCCAACCGTGCTGGTTGCTGATCTGGATGCAACTGCCAATTTGCTTCGTGCCAAAATTGGCTTGCACTCAGAATGCACTTCTGCATTGCATTCCTCTTGGTGCATTTTTCCCATGGCTCAAGTTGCTACTTTGTAGCAGCTTTGCCTTGCGCTCAGATTTCGGGTTGCAACATTGTAGTCGCCTTGCCTTGCGCTCGGCTTATCTCCGTTCGAGCCGCTGACGTCGCGTCTGGATGGCTGGGCAGCGGCGGTGTCGGGTGTCCGGCTGCCCGTGGGTGCAAAGTGCTGACGTGCACTTTGTTATCTCCCGGTCTATTGCTGCCGGCTAATATGCGGGAGGTTTTATATCGCTGATTTAGCGATATTGTTACAATTGAATTGAATTGTAACAATTTAATATTGTTACGATTTGAATTGTAACACCTTGTTGATATCAGCTTCCACCGATGGTTCCACGTTGATGGTGATAATGTCTTCCATGTCCTTGATGTCCTCCTGTTGCTAGTGTTTAAGAATTACTGGGGCTAGTGGATTTGTCAGTCCCTATTTATTGGAAAATTTATTTGTCCTGGCTATCTTTGTGGTTATGCGTATCCTTGCGTCTTTATATCGTGGCTATCTTTGATTTATGTGTAATTAAACGGTAAAGGACAGATTTTGGTAACCGGTCTACATAAGTGTTTTTTGCGGTTTTAACCATAATTGTTCTTACTAGTTTATCTTTTCCAGGGTATGTATCTATGACCCTACCTATTGCCCAGTATCCAGGTGGTAAGTGGTCTTCTTTTAGTATTACAATCATTCCCTTTTTTATATTTTCTGTTGTATTTTGCCATTTTAATCTTTGGTGCAGCTGATGCAAGTATTCGTGTGACCATTTTTTCCAAAAATTCTGTTTTAGCCATTCTATGTATTGCCATCTATTAATAGGATGTACATCTAAATTCAATAATGGCTCGGTCACAGCAATCAAATTTCTTCCAATTAAGAAATGGCCCGGAGTTAAAATATTGGCATCGCACGGGCATATTGGCCGTGAATTGAGGCAGGCTTCAATTTGTATTAACAATGTTGCTAATTCTTCATAAGTTAATGAAGTTGTTTTTACTGTTTTGTATAGATGTCGTTTTGCTGATTTAACTCGAGCTTCCCAAATGCCAACTTGGTGAGGAGCTGCTGGTGAATTGAATTTCCATATTATGTTGTTGTTAACTGCTGCCTCTGCTACTTCTTTTTCCATTTTGTGTAGAGCCTCCTTTAACGATTGCTATAATGTTCTGTCTGCTCCAATGAAATTAGTGCCTTGGTCAGAATACATGCAAGAAGGTAATCCTCTTCGTCCTACAAAGCGTTTGAATGCAGCTAGAAAGGCTGCTGTAGATAACTCTGTTGCAGCTTCGAGATGTACTGCTTTTGTAGCTAGACATACAAATAACACCAGATATCCTTTAGTAATTTTAGCTTGTCGGAGCTTTGATGTTTTAATGTTGATTGGTCCAGCGTAATCCACTCCAGTATGTTGAAATGGTAAGGATTCAGTCACTCTTGCTGTAGGTAATGCACTCATGAGTTGAGTATTGGACTTCGTGTTGTATCGGAAACAAGTAATACATCGATGTATTCGAAATCTGATAGTATTACGGGCGTTTAACAGCCAAAATTCGTTTCTGAGGGTATTCAGTACCACTTGTGTACCCCCATGCAAAGTAATCGAGTGAAGATGGTCGATTATAAGTCCAGTAAAATGATGTTTACCATCTAGTATAACTGGATGTGTTTGATCATAGGTGAGGTCGCTATTAGTGAGCCTTCCTCTTACTCTTAGAATGTGGTGTTCGTCTAAGAATGGATTCAATGTTCGTAATTTACTATTATGGTGAATTACTTTCTTGTGACCTAGTAGATTAATTTCCTTGGCAAAAACACTGTGTTGAACGAGCTTGATTATAGACCTTTTGGCATTTGCTAATTCATTTGTAGTTAGATATGAGGTTTCTCGATGTTCCGGTATCTTTCTTGAATTGTTGATAAACCGGATGCAGTACGCTGTGACTCTTATAGTCTTTAGGTATGAACTATAGTTATTTAGAGGTGGGAAATTAATTTCCCTTATGGTGGCAGTCAAACCCTTCACCTTTTTCTCTTCTTGGTTCGTGGAGTGATTCTTGACCATAGTAGGCCAATGTTCTTTAGACTTACTCAACCATGTAGGGCCTTTCCACTATAAATTTAATTGGTTGAGCTGCTCTGGTGATATTCCTCGGGACGCACAGTCAGCTGGATTCTCTTTGGTGTTGACATAATGCCAGCTTTGTAGGCTTGTGTTATCTTGAATCTCTACTACTCTATTTGCTACAAATGTTTTCCATCTTGATGCGTGTCCTTTAATCCAGGCTAAGGTAATGGTGGAGTCAGTTCACGCGTACACATTTTCATTATGTATATTCAGTTCGTGTTGTACCTGTTTTAATAGTTTCGAAAGTAATAGTCCGCCGCAGAGGTCGAGCCTAGGTAAAGTTATAGGCTTAGTTGGTGCTATCTTTGTTTTTGCAGTGATAATGTTAGAGCTTATCTGGTTCTCTCTATTTACCACTCGGAGGTAGATTACAGCAGCGTACGCCCGTATTGAGGCGTCACAGAATCCATGTATCTCAATTCTTTCTGCATCTGGTTGGTAATTTGTCCATCTTGGAATGTTTATGTCCTGTATTTTAGGTAACTGATTTCGAAACAAGGTCCATTCTCTTATGATGTCGTCTGGTGGTTTTTCATCCCATCTACAACCTGATAACCATAGTTTTTGGATTAACATTTTAGCAGTTATCACGACGGGTGCCAATGGATCAAATAACGATGAAATTTCAGATAGCATCTGTTTTTGGTATGTGTACCCTTCCATACTGGTAATTTCAGTACAAAATTTAATTTGTCTTGTGTTAGTTGCCAATGAATTCCTAAAGTCTTGATGCTATCGGAATCAATGAATTCGTGGTTCTCTTTGAACTCACGATCATGTATTGGAATTTTTCATAGTAATTCTGGAGTGTTGGTAGTCCATTTCCTTAAATGAAAACCCCCCTTTCTCAGCATGGCAGTCATCTGATTCTGCAGTATCTCTGCTTCTTGTAAAGTATGATGTCCGCTCACCAAATCGTCTACATAAAAGTCTGTTTGAGTACGCTCGTAGGCCATTGGATGATTCATTTGCTCATCGTGAGCAAGTTGTATTAGAGTGCGTATTGCGAGAAACGGAGCGGATGTGGTCCCAAATGTCACTGTTGTTAGAACGTATTCTCGTATTTCACTGTTAGGGTTATCGCGCCATACAATTCTTTGGTACCTCTGGTCCTCAACGTGCATATGAATCATTCTGTGCATTTTTTCAATGTCAGCTGTAAACGCGTATTTGAATTCTCTCCATCTTAATATTGTTGCCCAGAGAGTTGGTTGCACTGTCGGGCCTTTCAGCATTTACTCATTTATTGACTTTTCATTAGAGGTTTTTGCTGATGCGTTGAAAACTACTCTCAGCTTAGTAGTGGTGCTTTCTTTGGTTACACCATGATGTGGCAAATAACAACCATCAGATTCTGATTCCTGGGGTTGTAGTTCTCGCATGTGACCGAGCTGAATATATTCATTTAGGCAGGTTACATAAGCTTCCTTGAGTTGTGGCTTTTTCTTGAACGTTTGCTCTAATTGATAGAACTGCTTGTATGCCATGTGTTTGGAACGACCCAACGTTGGTACTTGCATATTTACAAAAGGTATCCTGACTTGATAGGTTCCGTCCTTTTGCCGTTTGTGAGTTTTTTTGTAATATGTCTCACATAACTCTTCTTGCTGACTGTATTGTTTTGAACTGGGGACTTCTTCTATTTCCCAAAATTTAGTCAACTTATCGTTTTCTGAATCTAATGTTGGGTCAATATGAGTCACAAAGGTTGTTAAAGTGCTTTGTAGGTCTGGCGTTGACCCTATCAGGATCCATCCTATATGGGTATTTTGTACAACAGGAGTATCTTTTGTACCCCTCTTAACCCCATTTTTTATGATTAGACCGTATACTTCTGCGCCCAAAAGTATATCTATTTTCCCAGGTTCATAAAATTTGCTATCTGCTAATGAAATGCCTTTTAGCTGTGGCCAATCATTATATTTGATTATTGTTGCAGGTACAGTATCTGTAATTTCTGGAATTATAAGTGCTTCAATGTTAGCCTTAAATTTTGAATGGTTTGATCGGATTTCTATTTTTATTTGGTTATGCGCGTGGACAGAAATTGTTTTACCCAGACCTGATATTTGCAGATTAGTGGGTTTACCCTCAAGTTGTAATCGTTTACAAGCTTTTTCGGTAATAATACTTGAGACCCAGAATCGATGAGTGCTCGTAGCATTATAGTTCTCCTTTGGCTAGTCTGTACCTGAATGAGTGCTGTTGATAATAAAGCCTTCTTTATATTGTTGGCAACAAACGATTGAATGTTTTGGGGAGTATTATCCCGTTGCGTTAACGGAGGGTTTGTAGTATTGCTATGGATCAAGCTATTATGTGGTTGGTTACAGTATGTGCAGGTCCGTTTGCTTAAGCATGAACGAGTTCCGTGCGAGTAAAGACATATTTTGCAAAGCCTTTTATTCTTAATCAGGTTGAGCTTGTCAGGCAAGCTCAAAGCTCTGAATTCTGTACATTGATGGAGCATATGCATATTGTTGCATTTTGCGCATGGTGTCCATATTTTTTGGTTTTGATTATTTTTGTAAGCTCCTACTGATTTCTGTGTATAATGCTGTGGCTTGTTTTCAGTGTGTACAAGTCCATAGGAAGGTCTTGGAACTCGGAACGGATTGCGGGTTCCAGTATTTTCCTAGACTGCTTCAAGTGTTCTGAACCTTGCGTCTAAAAAGGCAATGAACTCTTCGTAATTGGGCAGATCCTGCGAATTTTGTATGTGCTGTTCCCATTGGTATCGTGTTTCTTGTGGTAATTTCTGTACCAAGATATGTACGATCAAGTCATCCCAATGTTGGACTGGCAACTGCCATGCTTTTAATTCGTGCAAGTACTCTTCCGTTTTATCCATTAGTGTCCTGATGCCATATGGTGATTCCTGTTTCATGGTTGGCTGGTTAAGTAATCCTTTTAGATGAGTGCTGACTAACACTCGTTTATTGTTGTATCTTTTATCAAGAATTAGCCATGCCTTTATGTAGTTGGCATCAATAGTCTCAAACTGTCTTAATAATCTCTCAGCTTCTCCAGTCATAGCTGTTTTTAGATAGTGCAATTTTTGCACGTTAGGAATCGATGGCTCGTCGTGAACCAGTGACTTAAACAAGTCGTGGAAAGATCTCCAAGTTTGGTAGCTTCCATCAAACTTGGGAATATTTATCCGTGGGAGGATAATATTTGCTTTTGTCTCACTTGGAGAGCTCATTGTTTGTGATGGTGTTTTTAATTTTAACACATTTTCTTTTAAGTCTGTGATTAGACTTATATAAGTTTCTTCGGTTTTTTCGTATATATCTTCTTCTAGATATTCTTTCGTTCCCGAAGGTTCATGAACGAAGATTGATGAATGGTTATCCGAGAAACTCTTCCATAATCCTTCAACGTTCTGAATGCGTACCTCGTAATAGCTTAACGTTGATTTATACGTTTTGTTAGCTTTTTTGTGGTTAACAAGGGCTTTTGATATTTGCTCGTGCAGAGCGTTTTGCATCTTTCTGAGCGACTCCATTGTTAACCTGAAGATTTGAACAATCCGGCTCGAAGGACCACAAAATGTGCGAGCTATGCACGAAGAAAAGATATAGGTATGCCGGTATAATTTAAACAGTTCAAATCTTCTTTTTAATATATATATTTCAGTGGTTCGTAAGATAAGATATTTATAACATTATAATTTATATAGTTCATGTATCTCCTCTTGGCAGTAGTTCCTTTTGGTAGGTTTAGATAGCTGCTCCTCTTCTAATGCTGCCTTCAGGTGTTACTATCTGTGGAGTCAATATTGGGTTTATTTGTTAATAAGATTTATGAATCTTATTTGATTATTATAAGTGACGTCTTATTAGACTATCAACTTAATTACGAGTGGGTAGTGCCTCTAGTAGATAGGCAGATTACATTCTCATGAATGTAATTATATTTTTCGAAGTTCAGATTAAATCTCTGAGTTCAGATTATATCTCTGAGTTCAGATTAAATCTCTGAGTTGCATTTTTAGCTCTTTGCTGGTGTGACCATAGAAATGTTCTGAGTATTCCATGCATTTGCATGGTCTTATATACTCTTATTCTGGCAATTCCGCCTACTTGGATGTCAGCTATGGTGAATAGGTGAACTATTCATTCATGCTTGTCAGTAGGCCGTACAAAATTTCAATTTATGACAGTGGTGGGCTTTGTTTACTTGTCAAAAATTCAGGATTTTTGATGTTTAAGGATGAACCCAGCAACCCAGCTGTTCGTTGGCTCGAACAAATATATAAAGAAAATCAAATGGCTACCCCTCGGTCCTCAAACTCGATGACTAGTCCTCTTCTAACCCTTCTGTCATCGCTAACCTTTTTGCAGATTTTTTCAGTCAATCCTTTAGCGACCACGACTCCGCCCCCGATCTTAGATACTTTTCCTTTATAAGGAACTGCCCACAAACCTCCCTTGTTTCCATTGCCATTGATCCGTCTCTTGTTGCCAATAAAATCCGTGCTCTCGCCGATGACTTTGATACCGACCCTGATGGGATTCTCGCTATTATTTTAAAGGAATGTGCTACCCATTTCATTAATCCACTAACCAATCTTTTCTCACTTTCCTTATCCGAGGGCACATTTTGTTATGTACCCCATGTACATAAACTCTAGGCTAGCTAGGGAGAAAGGGGCAGGTTCTAACCAAAGAATATACTTTGAAGAAAGAGGAAAATCTGAGAATATAAGGGCGCCACGTGGTTTTCTAACCGGCTAAACCACGAAACCAATATGCATAATCCGTAGGCTTGTGTTTTCGAATGGGTTTATTTGGGCGTATAATTTACAAACTATACATCACAAGCCATGACGGTTCTAACTACTTTAAACGTTTTAGATATATATATATGATAGATATGCCTACAATGACACGACGTGTAAATAAAAAAAAATTCCAACCATACCCAGCCCGCCACAATATAATAAAAAAATTAAATATTGAATTGAAATGGTACTTAACTCAAAAAAAATGTTAGGTATTCCTGGCTACTTCTGCTGCCACGCCGTGGTCCTTTTTTTTCGCTTCTTTTTCCTCGGTTCTTCTTCTTTTCTGATTCTTCCTGTTGTAAATAGTACTCCTTTTTCTTAAATTCACTTTTTTCTTTTATAACCTTTTCCTCCTTTTTCTTATATTAAATTTTGCCTCTCAAGGGCCACCACTCAAAATTTTCCGGACTGAACTGCTGACTAGGCGAGAGAGAGAGTCTCGCGTCTTTTCGGGCGCTTTTAAAGCCTTACTTCTACAACTCCCCTACCGGAACTACTAAATGGAGTAAGGTGATGCCCTGATACAGCAATTGGTCTAATGACCGGATAAGTAAATTGGGAAAGGTTATAAATATCTGAGCAATTCTATTTACCTATATAATTATTTCTTTTTAATTTTTTTTTTTTTTTTTTTTTTTATTTCTTTTTCGGCACAGGTGAAGCAGCCAGGCAAATTTAATGTTCTTTTGTAAAAGAAAATTAAGAAGTATGTAGCGTGTTGGGTACGTTTACAAGTAAACTGTTAGTGAGCAATTTAGAACACTTCAATAATACAATATACAATTTAGAAGAAAAATATAACCAACTACGTCTACTATTCTACAAAGCATGCTGTAGCTAATTCAATTATGTATACGTATTCATGCTATTATAATATTATAAATATTTAGAAAAATAGAATAGAATCAATTAATTACAATTTTCCTTTTCAATTGGTAAGGATTGGAAAATTATTTTAAAAACGTACAATAATTCAAATAAATGAACGCCCAAATTATAAAATTGCACTTATAATTAACTCGGGTCCTGTGTGTGTATGTGTATTTTCTGTGTGACGTGTAAATATACCTGTTGCAGTGTTTAGATGACTTATACGGCAGGTGTTGTGTCACTGAAGTGCATGCAAGCATATTGCTTCGCAGGTGAATCCACGTGAGTGTGTAATTACGAGTGAGTGTGTGATTACGAGGGAGTGTGTAATTACGAGTGAGTGTGTAATTACGAGTGAGTGTATCCAGGTGAATGTGTAATTGTACATGAATGACTGTTACCAGGTGTATGTGTAAGTATGCATGAATGACTGTATTCCGGCGAATGTGTGCGTGGGTGTGTATGATTATCTTGTGTGGTCCTTCAGAATGTGTGTGTGTCCAATTCTTCAGTGTGTTCATGGGTGTAGTGTAATATTTTGCCATTTCTATAAAACAAAAAAAAAATCTTAACAGCATCAGCAGCTCAAGCAGAATAAATCGTTTTGTTTTCGGGAACATAACACGCCTCCTCTTCCTCGGGAGATTTCTCTGAAATCTCATTATGTATTCCCCGAAATAAAATAAAAAAAATTAAAATCGAAGGCAAAATAGAACGCATTATTTTACAAAAAAAAAAGGTGCCAAATGCCAATAGTTAACCAAAATTCATCAATCATCAGGTTCCTCCGGAGTAAATGGTTTCAAGTCTTTAGCATGCCAAATACCATGACTCTTTCCTGCCCGATCTACTAATTCATATGTCCATGGTGACATGACTTTTACTACCCTAAAAGGCCCAATATACTTCGGCGCTAGTTTTGCATTAAAATATTTTGAAGCTTCGGATAAAACGAAGTTTTTCCGCCAAACTAAATCATTAACATAATATCTGGCATCACGTCTACGTAAATTATATGTTTTACAACTTAATTGAGATATTTTACTAAGTCTTCTTTTTACATCTGCCCTAACGTCTTCCAAAGCTTTTGACCGAGCTTCTGGATCGAATGATTCTCCTTGCTGTGAAACTCTATGTGATCTGCCATTTACAATCATTTCTTTCCCAAAATTAACGAAAAACGGTGTTAATTTCGTGGCTTCGTGGGTGGCCGTCCGAATAGCACAAGAAACTTTAGCCAAATAAGAATCCCAACTTCTATGGTTATCTGCAACATAAGCACGAAGCATTGCTTTAATGACTTGATTCGTTCTTTCGGATGGATTTGCTTGAGGGTGGTAGTAGGCTGTATAACTAATATCAACACCATACGAATCGCACAACCCTTTGAATACATTACTGCGGAACTGCACACCATTATCACATATGATCGTTCTTGGTACACCAAATAATAAAAAAAACATGGTCTTCTAATACTTTCGAAACAGAGTTAGCAGTCGCCGAGCGTAGAGGAAACAATAGCGGAAATTTGCTAAAGTGATCTACAACCGTGAAAATGTACAAAAATCCGCGACTAGAGCGTGGCAAAGGCCCTATAAGGTCAATGCTTAACATTTCCCACGGTTTATCAGCGCTTTTCCTAATAGCCATGTGACCAGCAGGTTTTTTGCGAATTGGTTTCGTAGCTTGACAGATTGAACATCTCCTTACATAAGAAGCTACATCCTGTTTCATCTTTGGCCAGTAGAACCCTTGACAGAGACGATCGTAGGTTTTATGGACTCCACAGTGACCAGCTAAAGGTGTATCATGCGCTTTATATAATAAAGTTTTCCTACCCGGTTTTGGAACTACCTCTTTCCAAGAATCTGTCTCCGACGTTAATGCTGGATAACGGGGCCTAATTTGTTTAAAAAGTTTGTTATACTCAATTCTCCAGTCTGAATACTGCCCTGGATTTTTCCTCACCGCTTCTAACATTTTTCCATACCATTTATCAGACATCGGATTCGATTCAGGCGATTCAGCACTACAATTAGCCAAAGGGACTGATCGGGATAGCCAATCAGGCAACAAATGCTCTTTCCCTTTTCGGTGAATGATTTCAAAATCATATTGCTGCATTTTCATTGCCCACCTGGCTAACCTCCCAGTAGGGTCTTTCAGGTTATGGAGCCATACCAGAGAGGCATGGTCTGTGACTACCGTGAATTTCGTGCCTTCTAAATATGGACGTAATTTATCAATAGACCAAAGGACAGCTAAACATTCTCTCTCGGTCGTAGAGTAGTTACGCTCACAACGACTCAAAGATCTACTAAGATATGCGACTACTATGCTCTCTCCATTAATTTCTTGCGTTAAGACTGCTCCAAGACCAAAGCCAGAGGCGTCGGTATGAACTACAAAAGGAATATTAAAATCTGGACAACTTAAGATTGGTGCACTGACCAACTTCTCCTTGACATTAAGGAAAGCTTCCTCGCAAGCATCAGACCAGACAAAAAGTTTCTTTTTCTTCAGTAATTCGGTGATTGGTGCTATTAAACTTGAAAAGTTTGGTACAAACCTATACCACGCGACGACTCCAACAAAACGACGCACCTCTGAAACATTCTTTGGACTAGGAATATCTAAAATGCATTTGACCTTTTCTGGGTCGACTTGCAAACCTCGTTCACCGACCATATACCCCAAGTAACGCAATTCAGAACGACAAAACTCACACTTTTCGTAGTTTATTACGAGTCCTGCCTCATGTAATCTATAAAGGACTTGCCATAGTATTCTTTTATGCTCCTCAAACGACTGTGTGACGATTATTACATCATCTAAATAAACGAAAACGTGCTGTTCTAAATCCCCTGACAAAACTCGATCTATCAACCTTTGCCAAGTTGCTGGAGAATTAGTAAGCCCGAAGGGCATTCGCTTAAACTGGAATAATCCTCGACCGGGAACAGTAAACGCCGTAAACTGCTTCGAATTTTCAGCCATTGGGATCTGCCAAAAAGCCGACTTAATGTCGAGCGAAGACATATACTTGGCATCTCGCAACTTGTCCAAGGTGTGTGTGATGTATGGCAAGGGGTAAGCATCTTTTTTTGTTACTTTATTCAGCTTCCTGTAGTCAACACAAAATCGGTATGAGCCATCTTTCTTTTTCACCATCACTATGGGTGAAGCCCAAGCGCTATTTGATGGTTCTACGATATTTTCTTCCAACATTTTGTCTAGTTCCACGTTAATAATTTTTTGTATGGCCGGTGATACGGGATAGTATCGTTGCTTTATAGGAGCGGATGAAGTGTCTATCACGTGTTCTACTTGATTCGTACACCCAAGGCCTTTACCCATCATAATTTTGGCTCTCTCAATAAGGACTTTCAGCTCTTCCTGCTGAGGCAAAGTCAACTTTGAATGTCCTTCCAAACTACTAATATGGCATTCGGTATCCTCAGTTAAAAAATCCCATGAATCATCCTTAAGATTGACGGAGATGCCCATCAATCTCCAAAAATCAGCGCCAAAAATCAAAGTGTGAGGAAGATTCGGTATAACTAAAACTCGACCTTATAGCCTTATAGGTAAACTAACCTCTCCGAGAATATCGACACTTTCTCCGTTCGCAAGAGTGACTCTACTAACATCTGCGTGGTTCATCTTTAACTTTGCTGTACCCAATAACTCCCAACCAGGCTGTCCCAAAATTGTACGAGAAGCACCAGAATCAAGCAGTCCAACTATTTCGAGGCCAAAAATAGATACTTTAAGGTGAGGACGCGTATCATTTGCTACTTGCGCAAATGTATAATCCACGATAGTGATTGACGTTTCCCCCTCATTTAAAATAGAATTCTTCAACCCCTGACTACTGCTAATTAATTCTGGGTGACTATTTTGCGCGGCATTAACTATAGGTACTTTTCTAGAGTTCGTTGCACCGCTTCTTAACGAACTCGATCCCCGTTTCCCGATGAAGCAGATGTACTTGGCTTAGCGTAATTTTTATTCTGACTTGTCGAGGCTCGATCGACTTGACTCTGACTACTTTTAAACTGGGTAGATTGACACGCCTGATTACGACTAGTGCAGTTCTTACAGTTCGGACGAGTTACCCCGGGAGAACCGCACCCATAACATTTAATATCCTGTCTACAAAAACGAGCAATATGACCATTGCGACCACACTTATAACATTTTGAGACTGGCCGGGGTGAAGGTGAAAAATCTCTAGAGACTGCAGCTACGACTGGGGCTTGCGATGAAACGTAAGCTAGATCTGGCTCAAGTAAATTTGCAGCTTTCCTAGAGGGCAGAGGAACAAAAGACTCAACGGAGTTTCGAACGGCTTCCAACTTTCTACCCACTTCAATTAAGTTGGAACTATCTTTGATGTCCGTTAGACATAATTGGGTTTGATAGAAAGGACTCACATTTTTCTTTAAAATTTTGAGCTGTTGTTCCTCTGTCATATGTGTGGTGAGCCGAGAAAATAAGCTTTTCATCACTGCTACATATGTCCCAATAGTTTCATCTTTACCTTGCGTTCTTCTTTTAATCTCGTCCATAAGCTTATCATCGTAGTCGCTAGGTAAAAATTCCTTCTTCATTTCGGTGACTAATTCAGACCATGAATGTAAACGAATTTTGTTAGACCGGTACCAAATCAAAGCACGACCAGAAAGCAAATCGAGTACTGAATGAAAAAGTTGACTTCTTGTGACTCCTCTTGCTTCTGCCAACTCTAAAACGCGTTCAAGGAACGAAGGTAAGGACTGGCCTTGTTCACCAGTAAATTTGAGATTCCATTTATACAACGGGACTCTAGTGCGGGTGGTACTGGATAACAGCGTTGTATTTGGCGAAGCCTCCCCACTTGAACTAGCGCTGTCACTATCATCATCGTCACCCTGAACCTTGGTTTGGAGAGATGCCAGAGCTGAAACTAATTGCAGTCTAATTTTTCCTTTTTCCTTCATCTTACCCGCTTCCGTAGTAACTATTCTGTCAAGCCTTCTGAAAGCCCAATTGGCTTTTGCAAGAATTTTGTGGTAATCCAATGCCGGAACCGGACTGCCTACCAGCTCATGAATTTCTCCTAATTTTGAATTTAGAGCCTCGATATCTTGGTCTACTGAGAAAGGATAGGGATCCACAAAAGTCGGCTGGTTTATCTTTTCGGCTTTAATTGCAGCCCTTAAAGAAGTACGCATATCTTCGACCTTGCCCGTAGGAAGACCTCTTATAGTGAGTTCATAAATGAGCTCTTCCTGATTGAGCCGATTGATATTCATCATAACAAATGTAAAATAAAACTTTATCGCGAATCAGACTGTATGATCTCACCTAAATTATGAGCAAAAAAAAAAAAGAGATGACGCTGAAATGCTTCTGTTAAAGGGTTCGCGGTATAGGTAAAAGCCACTCAGGAGTACAAAAATACCAGATTGTAAATAGGTAATTCCAATGTATTTAAAACCAGGATGTAATCCGAAAGAACACTTCGCAAATCTCAACAATAACAATATTTTCTCTATATTTCCATACGGCCCAATGCATTTATCGCATAGTAAACAAACGTTGTAGTCGCAGCAGTTGTATCATTTACCAAAAACAAGATCCGCAAAAATGGAAAATAGTGGAATATAAACAAAACTTCACTCGTCAGCCATGATAATCGAAAGAGAATTAAATGTCAAGATAAAGTCAATAATGAATATGTACAATAATAATATAATTAACAAAACAAATCAATATAATTAAGAAATATCAATATTTTATTTATAATAGAACTCTTTAACCAAAACCGCTATGCAAACAAAACTAAGTACTTAAGTCACCACAATGAGGAGTTAGGATCCTGATTTTACGCTGGCACTGAAACAACCTCTAGAACAAAATAAACCCACGGGCGTCGGTCGCTCTGATATTCTTTATCATGCTAATAACACTAATATATTTAATATAATTTCACTGATTTCGTTTCTTTAATAGCAGGTACAAATAGAGAATCAATAGCAACTGCGGTCAGCACACCTCAACATATTGACAGATTCGTAATTACGTACAAGGCAATGGCATGTGCTTATGAAACTGTTATTTGAAATATTACTCACCCGGCAAGGTATTTATTTCGGCATAGAAATATAAATGCGCGAAACACTGCTGACCGATGCGATGATCTGTATTTCTTTAATGTAGGCACGAATGCGCAATTGGCTTGTATTGTATTACCGGCGTACAAGAGAATTTGGCAATAACTAACAAATTCCATACAACACGTTTTCACTTTCAGGTACCGAGAGCATCCGGGGAAATGAGAAAGGGCGTAACACCCAAAAATAAAAGAAATAATTTTGGCTCAACTTTTAGCACTTGCGGCGACATGCAAATAAAACACCAAAAAAAACTCCCAAAACTGGTGCTGAACCTGCGAGACTTACACGTTAACTAATCTGCTCAACAAAATAACTGGTCCACGGACCAGATGTATGCATGCACCTTTGCACCTCTGGGACTTACGGTTTGGCTGAGGCGATGATAATGACTTTGATTGGAAATTTAATTTTTACCAAAATACTCAAAACGATGTTCGTACTATTATTAGCTTCTTTTACAGGCCCCACGTTGGGCGCCAAAATATGTTATGTACATAAACTTTAGGCTAGCTAGGGAGAAAGGGGCAGGTTCTAACCAAAGAATATACTTTAAAGAAAGAGGAAAATCTGAGAATATAAGGGCGCCACGTGGTTTTCTAACCGGCTAAACCACGAAACCAATATGCATAATCCGTAGGCTTGTGTTTTCGAATGGGTTTATTTGGGCGTATAATTTACAAACTATACATCACAAGCCATGACGGTTCTAACTACTATAAACGTTTTAGATATATATATATATATATATATATGATAGATATGCCTACAATGACACGACGTGTAAATAAAAAAAAATTCCAACCATACCCAGCCCGCCACAATATAATAAAAAAATTAAATATTGAATTGAAATGGTACTTAACTCAAAAAAAATGTTAGGTATTCCTGGCTACTTCTGCTGCCACGCCGTGGTCCTTTTTTTTCGCTTCTTTTTCCTCGGTTCTTCTTCTTTTCTGATTCTTCCTGTTGTAAATAGTACTCCTTTTTCTTAAATTCACTTTTTTCTTTTATAACCTTTTCCTCCTTTTTCTTATATTAAATTTTGCCTCTCAAGGGCCACCACTCAAAATTTTCCGGACTGAACTGCTGACTAGGCGAGAGAGAGAGTCTCGCGTCTTTTCGGGCGCTTTTAAAGCCTTACTTCTACAACTCCCCTACCGGAACTACTAAATGGAGTAAGGTGATGCCCTGATACAGCAATTGGTATAATGACCGGATAAGTAAATTGGGAAAGGTTATAAATATCTGAGCAATTCTATTTAACTATATAATTATTTCTTTTTAATTTTTTTTTTTTTTTTTTTTTTTATTTCTTTTTCGGCACAGGTGAAGCAGCCAGGCAAATTTAATGTTCTTTTGTAAAAGAAAATTAAGAAGTATGTAGCGTGTTGGGTACGTTTACAAGTAAACTGTTAGTGAGCAATTTAGAACACTTCAATAATACAATATACAATTTAGAAGAAAAATATAACCAACTACGTCTACTATTCTACAAAGCATGCTGTAGCTAATTCAATTATGTATACGTATTCATGCTATTATAATATTATAAATATTTAGAAAAATAGAATAGAATCAATTAATTACAATTTTCCTTTTCAATTGGTAAGGATTGGAAAATTATTTTAAAAACGTACAATAATTCAAATAAATGAACGCCCAAATTATAAAATTACACTTATAATTAACTCGGGTCCTGTGTGTGTATGTGTATTTTCTGTGTGACGTGTAAATATACCTGTTGCAGTGTTTAGATGACTTATACGGCAGGTGTTGTGTCACTGAAGTGCATGCAAGCATATTGCTTCGCAGGTGAATCCACGTGAGTGTGTAATTACGAGTGAGTGTGTGATTACGAGGGAGTGTGTAATTACGAGTGAGTGTGTAATTACGAGTGAGTGTATCCAGGTGAATGTGTAATTGTACATGAATGACTGTTACCAGGTGTATGTGTAAGTATGCATGAATGACTGTATTCCGGCGAATGTGTGCGTGGGTGTGTATGATTATCTTGTGTGGTCCTTCAGAATGTGTGTGTGTCCAATTCTTCAGTGTGTTCATTGGTGTCGTGTAATATTTTGCCATTTCTATAAAACAAAAAAAAAATCTTAACAGCATCAGCAGCTCAAGCAGAATAAATCGTTTTGTTTTCGGGAACATAACAATTTCCCAATTTTTGGAAAGATTCCTATATCGTCCAATAGCTAAACTATCCTGCATCCCTAAACTCTTCGAAATCCTTATCTACGACTCCATGTCCTTCCATTTTGTCTTCATCTCAACATGGATTCCTCAAAGGTAGGTCCACAACTGCCAACTTAACGAGCTTTGTATCTCACACCTTACAAGCAATGGAAAACGATGTAGAAGTTGATGTCGTTGCCACCGATTTTAGCAAAGCAGAGGCGGGGAACTCACTTCACTCGCGTATCGGGCGAAAAATTCAATAAATTGCGCAAAATCCACGGAAATTGTTCACCTGTCAGATGACAAGTGAACAGCGCAAAAACTCGCGGTAAAACAATTTCCGTGGACCAAAACACTGTTCCCCGGGGAAATCGACGGCCGCAGTTCCGGCCGAGCGCGCGAGATGGCCAAAAGGTGTCACTAATAGTAGGACTAGCGACGACAATTTTTGGCCAGTCAGAACTTTACAATCGGCGCAATGATGGCCGAAGATCGCAAACAAACCGCCATCGAAAATGTTCCCACTATACGCGAATTTCTTGAAATCACACCCGCGGGATAAGAGAGGGAACACTTCGAAGGCTGGATAAGGGGGCCCCAAATTACCCCGATTAATCCCCCTCTTATACAGGACGCTGACTCGATCACAATCAACGTCAAAACGCGCCATAAAATCGCGGAAAAATCGGTATAAAAGACACGATTTCCCATAATCGCTCTTTTTTTTGTTGCCGATCTATAGGAGTTAAAACCTACGCAAGTTTCATTCAAATTCGAATTACCGCTAGAGAACGGTTAGGGAAGTCCCGGAAGTACGATTCGCAATATACTTCGCGATCATTATTCAACTTTGTAACGCGTTTAGTTTCACTCGCGGCAAAAGTATTTTACTTTGATGTGATGTTCGGTGGGTTTCTTCTAATTCGTAGAGCGGCATAATTGTTCTGAGTGGCGAATAGAATCGGTAAATCGACAGGACTTAACGTTCCGAAGTTAAACTTCACTTGTTCGGTGGTCAGAAGTCAACTTGCAGGCGCAGGGTTTACCTTTCAAAGTAGCGAAGAGTTTTAATGACAGGAAGCGGGTGTTGCTCTATTCGAAGGAACAAATCGTAGTTCAAGTCGGCGAAAGAGTAAACGTTTCCAGTTTAGGCAGAGATCTTTCAATTTGAAAGTAAGTTGGCTGTAGTTAAAAATAGTTCGTGAGAAAGGTTCGATGCATCGATTTCAATTAAATGGTATTACTTGTTTCGTTAGTTGCGTCGGGTACGCCTGGTGCGAATTTGTTCGGAATACCCTTTGAGGGGAGATGGGATCTTCCGTGATCTGGTAAGCAGGATAATATTTTCCGGGAATCGAATATATATTTTCGTTACCGCCCGTGTGTCAACGTTTGGATTTGCGACAGTGTTTATTGCTAGGGAAAAGGTCATTTTCTGTAGGACGTAATATCGACAGGTTACTTGAAGAGTCGGTTCAGGTCAGTGGAACCCTGGAGCTTGGTCGGTCCCAGCGAGGACAAGGGGGTGGATTATTTTGTCCTTTTTTTTTAGGTACAATTCTACAGTCGTGTGTGCCGACGTCCCTTACAGATTTCACAAGGCCAATTATTTCTCAGTCAATATACGGAGAATTCCTAGCTACACCTACCTTAATCTAGCATCTCGGAAACAACGTTGAATCAAACAAACGATGACAAGACTAAATTAGATTAAACTACAATTAATAATATTAACTTAACTAATTACAAGCATTAACAGGAACTTACTAGCTAGGGCTTATTCTAGATTGGACAAATTCTCTTACTAGTATATTTACCTTTCTTATTTTGAACAATTGTTCGGCTCGTTAAAAATCCCTCGGTTTTGATTAATGAATACTTTCCCCGGCTAGCGTCAATTTCTTTACTTCTTTACATTACAAGGTCTAATTGCTATTTAGTTTGACAATTTACGCCTTCCTAATATTTAAAATTTTAACCTTTTGTGAATTTCATTCTACTTTGATCATCGAATATCGACATATTAATTGTAAATTTCCTTTACTTAATTTCCTGGTTTTTTTTCCTTTTCTCTTTTCCTATTTATCACAGTTGCTTAATTGAGCCATTTTACCCTACTGCCTTTTGATAGGATAACGACGATATCTTACCTTTCCTAACACGTTCGATCACTTAGTGATTCGTTAATTAAAATTCTACCTGTTTTTATTGCAAGCTTTAGTATTAGGCTATTTCATTGAGCCACCTTTTCTCAACTATTAAAGTTTACATTTTTATTCGATAATCTCCTTCGAGTTAGCTACGACTCTTTCTCCTAACTTTTGTGTACGAGGTGTAAGTCGGGAATAGCCAATGACAATTGGTTTTTTTGTGGGAGTCACCTATTTCGAAAGGTTGTTCGATACTCGAGAGTGGTCTCGAATGAGTGTCTCGACACTGTGGTACCACCTGTCGTCCCGAGAATTTTCTCTTTATTCGATATTGGCGGAAATTATTCAAAGCATAACTACATTGGCATATAGTCGCTAGGGGAAATAGTGCATCGTTTTCGTACGTTCCGTGAGAGGTGTTGGAACGCCCGTTCCTCGGTTCGAGGAGGCCAATCTAATTGGAAGTGCCGTCTTGTGCGTGACCTGGCTGGGAGGATTAGCGGTCAACAGAATTTTTGGTGGCTGTCCTTGTAGTTCTGAGGTAGATTATCATGGAAGGCTGGGCCTCACTTTTCTTTTACAATTTCATCTATTTTGTCTTTTTTTGCAAATTTATTATAATTTTCTTTAATTTTCTTTTCCTCCTCATATTTGTTTTGATCCTGCGAACCCAATTTTTATTTAACCCTTCTCAATTTCATTACCCCTACCCGGTATTTTTTTTGTTAGTTTATAATTTTTTTTTCCATAATCCTTCTTTTTATATTGTTTTCTTGCTTTATTTTCGGTAGGTTATTCGCTTTGTTACTTTTATTTTTGATTGATTGTATAACCTTTTTTTATTTTATTTTGTAAATTAAAATTGTACTAATTGAAAGCCACTATTTTGTTAATTTCCCCATCCTCGTTGGCACATGCTTCGGTTTTTTTCGGGATTGTTTGGATATTGGTTTCGTAATTTGGGCCAAGAAATTGAGAGGAAAACCACGTGGCGCCCATTGGATTCCGATTGACGGAATACAAATCTACCCCGCCCTTCCCGTCTGAGCTAGTGGCACCATTGTCGCGGCGGGACTCAACCCAGTGTCGGCGCGGGTTGAGAAAAAGAGTCGTAACACCTGCTGCAAGGACTACAGAACTGTTGAGAGGGACGCATTGGCCTGGGCCAGGAACCTGCGCGACTGCCATCGTGTGCGGCCATCTGGCAAGACCTTGAGCTTGACTTCAAGAGAGCGTACGTACGGACCGATTTCCTGGAGCGAATGTCCAATGAAATGACATAGGGTAAACAGCGCCAAGGCGAGATGTTCTACACTTACGTTACCGACCTGTTGACGAAATTTCGTCACTACGGGGAGTAATCCCCTGACCACCAGCTGCACCGGCTGTATTCTGATATGCACCCGGATTACTGGTTCTACATTAAGCGAAATTTGTGGACGAACATAACCAACCTACAGACAGAGGCTGCGGCTTACGAGGAACTCGAGGAAGAATGAAAGAAGTACCAGCGACCTACGAGCGGTCCACCTATTACTGGCAATGCAAGCAGTGTGGACATCAGAGAGGAGAATACCGCAACGAGCGGCGAAGGTTCTGGTCCCATTGCGGAAGTGACGGCATCTTCTCCCGAGATTGCTTTTGCCCGAAACAAAACGGCCAGCCGGGAGAAGCGCCCAAAGGGCAGGGGCTGCGACACCCTCGTCTACCGCCACCCGGCCCATGGAGTGCCACCAGTGAGGCAGGCCTAGCGGCCTACCCGAGGAAGCGAAACATAATCTACACCGAGTTCGATAAGATGAGGCACGAAGGGTCCGCTCCACCGAACACCTAGCGGAATGAACGGCCTCCAAGCCGAACAACGGGACGATTCTTGTTACCTTGGCCCCGCTTTTTGGGAACGGGGTTCGAAACATTTTACTGTGCTAATTAACGGAAAAATAATGAAAAAATTCTATCTCTATGGGGCAAAATAGTTAATACTTGCAAGTATTAAGTATTAATTGTGTCACGTTCGTAACTTTTTCCTGGATTTCGCATTCGTCCCGATTATTTTTATTTATTTTATTTAAACTATTTATTCTTTGTAGTAGCAAAAGGAAAATTGTTAAAATTGGTCTCGTGTGGCAGTACACATTCGAGTATTCATTTTCTGTATTTTGTTTTTTTTTCATAGAGGACGAACTGTCGTCGTTATACGTTCGGTACAATTTATGTTTTTCGATGTGCATTCTTTTCTATTGTACTTTCAATAAAACCTTTATTAACTTTAACAGGTTATGGGCCAAGGCACTGAAAAAAAAATAAAAATAAATAAAGTTAAAATCAAACGTGACGAAAGTAGTGAAATCCTGTTCAAGATGGCTACGAGTTCGGCGTCTAGTTCCTCGCGCATTGAGTTATTGTCTAAAGACAATTATGATACTTGGAGTATGCAAGTGGAGGCGCTGTTAACGAAAGGCAAAAGCAACTTGGTTGAAGCTGGACAAGAAAGCAAAGGCGGACTTAGTGATGTCGATTCAACCATCTGAGCTCAAGCAGATACGTGGATGTGAGTCTTCTCTGGAAGTATGGCTGAAGCTGGAATCAATTTATGCTTCAAAAGGTCCTGCGAGAAAGGCAACCTTGTTGAAACAGCTAAAAAGGCTTGAAGAAGGTGGAGATATTCGAGACCACATAGCGAGATTCTTCGATGCTGTGGATAAGCTGGAGAATATGAAGGTTCAGATCAATGGCGATTTGTTGGCTATAATGCTTTTATATAGTCTACCAGCTTCGTTTGAAAATTTCCGGTGTGCAATCAAGTCAAGAGATGATCTCCCCACCGCAGAAGTTTTGAAAATCAAGATTATGGAGGAAAGCGAGGCGCGAAAGCAAGCGTCAGGCAGCGTTGTCACAGCCATGGTGGCTGGGAACCGCGTAAATGTACGCCAAAATTTTCCTAAGAAGGGAAAAGGAAAGTCGACCGTGAGAGGCGAATTCAAATGCTTCAAGTGTGGTGTCCCAGAACACAAAGCAAATGTATGTCCAACAAAGAAGATTGGTGACTACAAGAAATCAAAACAGTCAGCAAATAGTATCGACGAGAGTTATTGTGGGGTGAGCCATACGGCTACTGCGAAAGTAAACAGTGCCGGGAATGCAAGAACAGTCGGCAAGGAATGGTTGTTGGAGAGTGGCTGTACTACTCATTTGTGTGAAGACAAAGGACTTTTTGTGTCAATGAAAGAATCCTCTAAATCAAGGCTAAACCTGTCAAGTCAAGCGTGCGCCGAAGTCAAGGGCACGGGAAATGTATGTGTATCAATCGTGAGCGATAAGGGTCAACGTTAAGTCGAGTTTCGTGACACTCTGTTTGTGCCCGACCTGAGGACAAATTTGATCTCTGTTGCCAAGATTACAAATAAAGGGCACGAAGTAACTTTTCGAAAGAATGATGCATACGTACGAAACGAGTATGGCGACGTTTCCGTCATTGCAGATCGCAAGGGTGACTTATATTACGTGCGGGAAAATACCGATTGCGCAGTAGTTCAACCGGAGTGCTCCGAACTGTTGAAGTGGCACGAGCGGTTGGGTCATCTAAACGCGAGAGACTTGATGAAGTTAATTCGAGATGGTGTGGTTCCTTGTAAGTACTCTGAAAGCGAAAGATCAGTTATCGCCATGTGAGGTGTGTCTCAAAGGAAAAATGACTGCACTATCCTTCAAAAAAGGTCGGATGCCATGTGAAGAGATGCTTGGAATAGTGCACTCTGACGTAGTAGGACCTTTAGGACTGAATCTATGGGTCGAACAAAATATTTCATGACCTTCATAGATGATAGCACCAGGTGGTGTGAAGTTTACTTTTTGAGACAGAAGTCTGGTGTTTTCGAAGCATTCAAGATATACCAGCAGTTGGTAGAAAGGCAGACTGGAATGAAAATTAAATGCTTGCAATCTGATAATGGTCGTGAGTATTGCAACAAAGAATTTGATAAATATTTGGCGGGTCAAGGTATCAAAAGAAGGTTGACTGTACCTCGAACCCCGCAGCAGAATGGCGTAGCGGAAAGAATGAACCGTACGTTGTTAGACATGGCGAGGTGCCTGTTATTACAGTCCGGTTTGTCAGCTTCTTTTTGGTCAGAAGCGGTGGCAACAGCATGTCATATTAGAAATCGCTGTCCTACGAATAGTTTAAAAGGAAGAACTCCATATGAAAAATGGATGAAGAAAGCACCGAAGGTCGGTCATTTGCGACCGTTTGGATCGAAAGTGATGGTTTTGGATAAGAATCCCAGCAAGGATAAACTCACGCAGAGAGCCAATGCTGGCGTGTTTATAGGGTATCCTAGAGATAGGAAGGGGTACCGAGTGTGGCTGCCGAACACCCATCTAATTGTAAATGTGCGTGGTGTCAAATTTACACGGTAAGAATTTGAGTGATGTGTGTGTATTAGGTGAACTGTTTACATCGTTAGAGAATGATGACGGTAATAATCTTAGTTAGCCTAAAGTTGTTGAATTTTCACCGCGGCGCAACGAAGATGTCAACAATAGGATTTAGGAGAAACAGCTTACTACTATTGAGTAATCCCAGAAGGAGAGTATAGAAGAGGCCCTGGACGACCGCGATTACTGCGAACTGGAAGCAGAGGGCGACCAAGAAAGTTGTTTAATTCTCGTAAGGAAGATTCTTGGAAGAAAATGAAACTGAAGTGAGTGTTCCATGCGAAGGTCTTGAGGATGATGTTTTCGCTGGTGCTGCTGAGGTCAGCGTACAAAGTGCTTTGAAAGGAGATAATCGCAGTGAGTGGATAGATGCTATTGAGTCTGAGGTCATGAGTTTAGTAAAAAACGATACTTTTGATATTATCAAAAATAACGACGATACAAATGTTGTTGGATGTCGTTATGTGCTAACAAATAAATATGGTCCTGAAGGAAATGTCGAGAGACGTAAGGCTCGTTTGGTAGCGAAAGGCTTTAGTCAAAAATATGTTGTTGATTATCACCAGACTTTCGCTCCTGTTGCAAGGTTAGAGTCATTGAGATTGTTATTGGCTTTATCAGCGCAGTTTAACATGGAGATATGGCAGTTTGACATTGTTACTGCGTATTTGAATGGACCTTTAGAAGAAAAGGTGCTAATGAAAATTCCTGACATGCTAGAAGAGGTACTACTGAGCATAGTGTCGAAACAAAGTGAAACGACCAGTGTCGGTGCTAAACCCCGAAGAATGCTGAGAAGTCTACATGATGGCGGCGATGTGTGTCACCTGAGGAAGGCGTTGTATGGTTTACGACAGGCTGGACGTCAGTGGTACGTGAAACTTCGAGAAAAGTTAGTGAGCATGGGACTAAAGCCGACGAAGAATGAGTCGTGTTTATTTTTCAGTGATTCCGATGACTTGGTATTGGTGCTTGTTTATGTAGATGACCTCCTAGTGGCATCTAAAAATGTGAAAATCATTGAAAAATTTAAAACTGAACTGTAGAGTGAATTCGAAGTCAAGGACTTAGGAAAAGCAAAATACTGTTTAGGCCTGGAAATTAATCAATGTGGTGAATTCATCGGATTAATGCAGACTGGTTACGTATTAGGAATGCTCGAGCAATACGGAATGAGCGGATGTAATCCGGTAGTAACGCCCGCGGAAGTAAGTGCACGGCTTGATGTGAAAGATGAGAGTGAATTAACTCAAGAATATCCGTATAGAGAACTTATCGGAGCTCTCATGTATGTGTCGGTGTCAACTCGGCCAGATATTGCTAACACTGTGTCAAGGCTGGCGCAGTTTGTAAACAATCCTAATAAAAGTCATTGGTTGGCTGCAAAAAGAGTCCTGAGATATCTTGCTGGAACTGTAGGAATAGGACTTGTATATTCTAAAACCAATGAGCCCTTGGTAGGCTACACAGATGCCGACTGGGGTGGCTGCATTGTTGATCGACGTTCATATACTGGTTATGTGTTCCTTCTAAGTGGAGCTGCAGTGACTTGGAAATCGCAAAAACAGAAGACGGTGGCCCTATCATCGACAGAGGCGGAATATGTTAGCTTCGCAGAAGCTGCGAAAGAGGCTATCTATTTGCAAAGTCTTTTAATTGAAATAGGTCTGGAGGATTGGACAAAAATGACGATTTACATTGATAATCGTGCGGCTCAATTTATAGCGAGTGATCCTGTTTTTCATGCACGAACAAAGCATATTGATATTAAACATCATTTTGTTCGCGAAACAATCCATGCTGGTGTGTTTACATTAATACATATCTCTACAAAGGACATGATTGCAGATATTTTGGCGAAACCGTCTGAGAGGGCGTGTTAAAATTGGTCTCGTGTGGCAGTACACAGTTGAGTATTCATTTTCTGTATTTTGTTTTTTTTTTTTTTTTTTTTTTATAGAGGACGAACTATCGTCATTATAGGTTCGATACAATTTATGTTTTTCGATGTGCATTCTTTTCTATTGTCCGTTCAATAAAACCTTTATTAACCTTAACAAAAATAAACTCCACCGGTACTTTGTAAAAGGAAAGTAAACTCCACCGGTAGTTTGTAAAAGGAAAATAAACTCCACCGGTAGTTTGTAAAAGGAAAATAAAAGCCACCGGTAGTTTGTAAAAGGAAAATAAACTCCACCGGTAGTTTGTGAAAGGAAGGAGGTGAGGTGTGAATACATTAAATAGCACCAGGGGACATCATCATGAATCTGATTTCATGGTCCCATGATCGTGGCAGTGATCACTATCACATCCTGCTCGAGGTACCTCTGCTAAAGCGAAAATCTCATCCTTCAGGATGAGATGGCCGCTGAACAAAACGTCACGAATCTAGAGGGGACATACTCGATAAAACCCGCAATCCTGGGTGTAACCTATCGTGCCCATAGGATGAATGGCACTGCGTTAGTGTGTCTTCGAACGATGGACTCTGAATACCTGGCGACCTTCAGTTTTAATTTAGCCTTCCTGTGACATGCGGGGCTCTGTTTCAGGTGACCACCCTTTCCCTAGCTTCTCGTGGGAACAAAATTGAAGTTCTAGAATACCATGAGGGAGGCGCACCTCAAAATGCTCCAAAAACTTTGCAAGGGGAAAATATCCCTGCATTAGGGAAAGCAGTAGACCTTAGTCCTGCAAGTACCGGCGAATCTATGGAGATATCCTCACAGGAAGAGGAGAAGCTCCTGAGATCGCCCGAACCGAGCGAGACCGTATCAGCTGATGCGACTCTCGTTCCCACTGTCCGCATGCCCCGACTATCAGGGGCAGCTAAAAAGCGGTACAAGTGGTACCTCCAGCAGGGCCACAAAGTGGAAGAGGCTAAGGAGTTGGCTCGGAAGCCGATGGAGAGGATGGCGGAAAGAGGCCTGAAAAGGAATCGTTCCGACGACTCTTCACCGGGTGGAGCTCAACCCGGCCTCAAAAGACCAAAGGCAGATAAGGAGAAAGCCGAAAGGCATGTCTCCACGCGTGGCCCTCAACCTACGTTCAAGGAAGTTACCGAGAGCGTCAGGTTGGGGATCATCCCTGCCAAATTTCCGGATGACAGTCTGACAACGGACCAAATAAGGAACGTTCAGACTGCCATCATTTTGAGAATCGCTGCTGAGAAACAGAGCTCTATAAAGCCGAAGTTTCTCGGCATCGCAGGTAGACCGGGCTGGATGGTTCTCACTTGCGCCAATCAGGCTACAGCAATGTGGCTGAGGGGAGCAATTGGGAGCTTAAAGCTCTGGGAAGGAGCCGATCTGAGGGTTGTAGAGGAAGATAAAATTCCTCGCCCTCAAATTTTGGTCGGATACTTCCCGCAAAGCTCGGAGGACCCTGTGGATCTGATCCTTGATCTGATAGAAGGTCAGAATGAGGATCTGAATGTGGCTGAATGGAAGGTGCTACGCAAAGTGCAAAGGCCCTCGTCAGTTGCTGAAGTGACTCTTTCGGTAGACCTTCAATCAGTCGAACAGCTGAAGAAGTCCGGACTTGTAATTAGTTACAAGTTCGGCAAAGTTCAGCTTAGATTGAAGGGGGGCAAGGACAGATGTCAGCCCGCCCAGCCGGACGGTGTCAGGACTGCCACCGAGCCCCCAAGCAGCAGCAACCCCCAGAAACCACCAGTGGCCACTAGGCCACCCAAGATGGCATCTGAGAGGCAGGCTGCTGCATCTACAAGGGACCCCCAACCATCAACGTCCGCCAAGGTCCTTGGGCCCGGACCGAGCAAGATTGGGGGACCTGTTAAAGCAGCTTCCAAAGCGGCTGATAAGAGGGCTCCTACCCTCCGTAGAGGAAAGCGAAAGCCTAAAGGCGGGCCTGGCCCTAAAGCCAAGGCAGGGGCGCAGACTGGCCCCACCCTTAAAAAGGCCTAGAATATGACCAGCGCCAACCTAAGATGTGTCCAGGTGAACCTCCATCATGCAAAAGCGGCGTCTGACGTGCTTAGCAGGAGGTTCATCGTGGAGAACCTTAGTATGGCGCTTATTCAAGAGCCGTGGGTGCACCAAGGAAGGATCCGAGGACTGCCCACTAACTCGTGTAAGTTGATTTATGATACATTACACGAGAGCCCAAGAGCAGCCTTATTGCTCAAAGCTAGCTTAAACTTCACTCCGCTTCCAGAATTCATCACCAGGGACCTAGCTGCAGCGGCCGTAGAGATCCCCTTTGCAGGAGGCGGTGTAGAGGCTGTTATAGCCTCAGCCTACTTCCCAGGGGACTCCGACGAAATACCTCCAAGCGAGCTGCAACGCCTGGTGAATCACTGCAAGAGGAGGAACAAACAACTGCTGGTGGGATGCGACGCGAATGCCCATCACCTGATATGGGGGAGCACCAACACCAACACAAGGGGTGAGTACCTTTTAGATTTCATTATACTCAATGAGTTAGAAATTAATAATAAAGGCGACAAACCAACCTTTATGAATGCGGTTAGGCAAGAGGTTTTAGACTTAACTCTCTCAAGCGCATTTATAAGCACAAAGATACAAAGATGGCATGTATCAAATGAGGTCTCCATGTCGGACCACATGCATATTAGATTCGACATTGAGTCTATCCTAGCTCAAAAAGAGGCTCACAGGTTTCCAAAGATGACTGACTGGGAGCTCTATCGAGAACTCCTAAAGGCACAGGACGTCAACCTCAGCAGTCATATCAGCACTGCAGAGGAACTGGACCTCGCCTCTGAGCAACTCCACACAGCTATCATGACAGCCTTCGAAACCAGCTGCCCTGTGAAACAAAAAATGGGCACACGAACTGTGCCCTGGTGGAACAGGGAGCTGGAGAAGAAAAGAGCGGAAGTCAGAAAGCTGTTTAATAGAGCCAAACGCTCTGGTGAATGGGCTGAATACAAGCGGGCCCTCACAAGTTACAACATTGAATTGAGGAAGTCCAAGAGGAAGACTTGGAGGACCTTTTGCGAGGGAAAAAACCAGATTCCTGCAGCAACCAGGCTCCATAAGGTCTTATCTAGGGATCACTCAAATGGTATAGGCTCCCTTGAAAAACAAGATGGAACCTACACCGAGAGTGGAGAGGAGACAATTAAACTCCTCCTGGAAACTCACTTTCCAGGCTCTCGTATAATAAATCAAGGCAACGAAATTCCTACCGGGATCGACACACCTGATTACCGGTCACAGAATAGGAATAAAAGCCTTGCAGGGAGGATCTTCACTCCCAATAAGGTCAGGTTGGCCATCAACACCTTCAAACCTTACAAATCTCCTGGGGGGGACGACATCTTCCCAGCCCTACTTCAGTACGGCATAGATGAGCTACTCCCCTCCATACTCAAGACATTTAGAGCTAGTTACTCTTTGGGATACATTCCAAGAAACTGGAGAGACGTAAGGGTAACTTTTATACCCAAGGCAGGAAAGAGGCCTAGCACGCTTGCGAAGTCCTTTCGCCCCATAAGTCTCACATCATTTATGCTTAAAACCATGGAGAGGGTCTTACACCTACACCTTAATGAAGGTGTGCTGAAAAGATCACCTCTCCATGCAAAGCAATTTGCTTATCAAGCTGGCAAGTCTACGGAAACTGCCATTCACACACTGGTCAAGGACCTTGAGAAAACTTTTCAAGTCAAGGAAATTGCCCTTTGTGCGTTTGCCGACATAGAAGGAGCATTTGACAATACCTCCTTCGAGGCAATCAAAGAAGCTGCTGTGGAAAGAGGTTTCGAACCTGCCACGGTAAAATGGATTGATTCCATGCTCAAGAGCAGGAGGATAACGGCGAATCTGGGGGAAAAATCGATAACGGTAATAGTCGCTATGGGCTGCCCGCAAGGAGGGGTGCTGTCACCACTACTGTGGTCGATCGTTGTCGACGATCTCCTAGTGGAGCTCACTCGCTCTGGCTTTAATGTTCAGGGCTATGCAGACGACATAGTTGTCACCGTCAGAGGCAAGTATGACCATACTGTCTCGACACTAATGCAAGAAGCCCTGTCCATGATTCGCGGTTGGTGCCTGAGACATCGTCTCAGCATCAATGCGAACAAAACTGTTCTGGTTCCGTTCACCAGGAGGAGGAAGCTAAACCTTACGGCTCCAACACTTGATGATACGGAACTCAGTTTCTCAAGTGAGGTTAAGTATCTAGGGGTAACCCTGGACAACAAACTCACATGGAACCCACACCTGTCGAATGTGACTAAAAGAGCGATTACCTCACTCTACATTTGTCGCAGCTTCGCGGGTAAAACTTGGGGTCTGAAGCCGAAGATGGTGTTTTGGCTTTACATAACAATAATTAGACCCATGGTCACTTATGCATCTCTTGTATGGTGGCCAAAAATAAACCAAAAAAAGGCGGAAGTCGAGCTACAAAAGGTGCAAAGACTAGCCTGTTTGGGAATCACAGGCGCAATGAGTACCTGCCCAACTGCAGCCATCCAATTCCTTCTTAATCTTACACCACTACATCTTCAGGTTAAGAAGGATGCTCTCCTGGGAGCACTTAGGCTGCAAAGAACCATGGTCTTCAAACCAGAGGACCTGGTGGGACATCTCGCGATAATCGAGGAGATTCGATTAGAGGAGATGACCAAAATATCTGACGTGACCACAACCAAGCTGGACTTCACAAGGCCATTTAGCGTGGTAATCGAAACCCGTCAACAATGGCAAGCCAGTGAGGCGTCCCCACCGAAGGGATCGATGGTGTGGTATACGGACGGATCAAAAACAGATAAAGGGGTGGGAATTGGCGTGTATGGCCCAAGGTGCCGCATTTCAAAGGCACTAGGTAAAACCCCTACCATTTTTCAAGCTGAAATATTGGCCATATTAGAATGCGTCAATACCTGCATCAACAGAACCATTAATGGTTCTACTATCTTTATATTAACAGATAGTCAAGCCGCACTAAAGGCGCTCAAGTCCTTCAGTGTAGACTCAAAGCTGGTTTGGGAATGCCTGGAATCCCTGAAGCTTTTAGCAACCCACAACAGGGTTACCCTTATGTGGGTCCCAGGCCATGCAGGCTATACAGGAAATGAAATAGCCGATGGTTTGGCAAAACAAGGGGCGGAATCTGCCCTCACTGGTCCAGAACCTTTCTGTGGCGTGTCTAAATGCCACCTAAAGGGGGCCATAGAAAGCTGGGAGAAGAGGAGCCGACTCAGGTACTGGAATAACACCCCAGGATGCCGGCAATCAAAGACCTTCATGGGTGCACCGCATGAAAAGGTCGAGAAACTCCTCCACTTAAACAAACAGGAGCTCAGAACTATTACTGGGCTCTTCACTGGACACTGTTCCTTAAGGTACCACCTTAAAAAGATTAGGAAAGCTGACTCTGACACCTGTCGCTACTGTGCGGAAGCCCCAGAGACAGCGGTGCACATCCTTTGTCACTGTACAGCCCTAGCAAGGCTCCGACTAACTCAATTAGAGGATGCCTTTCCAACACCTGAACAGGTTTGGAAAACGACTCCCAATAAAATCCTAGGCCTCTATAAGAGGCTAAATTTGGGATAAAATATTGATGGGGATTCACAATAGATCCTAGTGGTCGCGGTGAACGATAGGCTTTGTCAAGCCTGAACGCCCCCTTTCAAACTAAACTAACTAAACTTGTGAAAGGAAAATAAAAGCCACCGGTAGTTTGTAAAAGGAAAATAAACTCCACCGGTAGTTTGTAAAAATGGAAATTTGTTTGCATTATGTAGCGTTAAACAAATGCAGACAATTTTCGCGTTACCCGGAATGCACCATGCGGAGGTAAAGTCTGCTTAGCATTCCATACGTACGCAGGGGGCCCCTCGGTTCGTCTCCCCCGAAGTATTTAAAGACTCCAAACCCCCCTGGTACGTGAACATAAATTTATGTTCAAAAGAAATCGTCAGGCCTTTCTTCTGGCTCAGACGAATCTTTGTCAATGTCCTCTTCAATGTTCCGTGAAGGACCAGCCTCATCTTCGAGACGAGGACACTTATAAGACAACATATCTTCAATGCCCTCAGACTCTGGAGTTGGCGGGTCCAAGTCTTTCAGAGTCAATCCGGTTTTATACACTCCGTCGACATGTTTAACGTTACATAATGCAAACAAATTTCCTTTTTTACAAACTACCGGTGGAGTTTATTTTCCTTTTACAAACTACCGGTGGAGTTTATTTTCCTTTTGCAAACTACCGGTGGAGTTTATTTTCCTTTTACAAACTACCGGTGGAGTTTATTTTCCTTTTGCAAACTACCGGTGGAGTTTACTTTCCTTTTACAAACTACCGGTGGAGTTTACTTTCCTTTCACAAACTACCGGTGGAGTTTTTTTTCCTTTTACAAACTACCGGTGGAGTTTACTTTCCTTCTACAAACTACCGGTGGAGTTTATTTTCCTTTTACAAACTACCGGTGGAGTTTATTTTCTTTTTACAAACTACCGGTGGAGTTTATTTTCCTTTTACAAACTACCGGTGGAGTTTACTTTCCTTTTACAAACTACCGGTGGAGTTTATTTTCCTTTTGCTACTACAAAGAATAAATAGTTTAAATAAAATAATTATAAATAATCGGGACGAATGCGAAATCCAGGATAAAGTAACGAACGTGACCCAATTAAGGTGGCCCGTGAATTGCCATCGAGTGAAGCCAACTTCAAGTGCATATTGACAGTTCTCATCTGAATTTTGTAATTTTGGGAGCAAATTTCTTATAATTGCATAATTTTAATGCAATTTGGAAATTTGCTTCCATAAAACATACAGTAAATACGCGCGCGAGTGTGTGCAAGTGGAAGTGCAGTGAAAGTGTTTTGGGCGGTGTTTGAAGCTTCTTGCTGCGCAATTCTTAATACTAGTATTAACTATTTTGCCCTATATCTCGAAAACGGGTCGAGATAGAATTTTTTCATTATTTTCCCGTAAATTAGCATAGCAAAATGTTTCGACCCCCTTTCCAAAAATTGGGACCCCGTTCCCAAAAAGCGGGGCAAGGTAGCAAGAATCTCCCCCGAACGACAGATATCAACGCAAGGACCAGCACGGAGGGTCTCCTACAGCAACCGACTCGCACCCAACAGCCCCGAAGGACCTCCTTGGAGGTAAGTACCCAGACGCCACTCGGTGCAGTGCCGGACTTAACTCCAATCGGACCTGGGGCACAAAATGGGGATGCCCATGTAAGGGCAGGAAAATCGGATTTTTTTTGGAAATACGAGTCGAGGATCAGCTAGCATTTTTATAATACATATATATAAATTTATTAACGTACATATATGGCAATATATATAACGACATATTTTTTTTTCTTATAACCTTGGATATAAATATATAATATATAAGAATAAATTGTTGTGCGGTACGTCTCGCTAAAACTCAAAAACGGCTTGACCGATTTCGATAATTTTTTTTGTTCGTCATAATACAGGGGAGGTATAAAAAGAAGAAAATTCGGGAAACCCCAAAGGAAAAGCCGGAAAATCATAAAACTCAAAATTTCCTTTTCGTAATGGAAGCAAATTTTCGAACTTCAAGGTATCTTTATGAAAAAGGCAATTGGAGGTTTTCGGGGTCGCAGAACTCGAGCCTGCACTCAAAATGTTGGAATTCAAGATGTCGGATGCAATATGGCGACCGAAAAAGTTAAACTTCAAGGGATTGCACTGAAAATCCGAACTTTTGTTTTTGGTTTGGATTTTTGGGGTCACTGATTATGAATCTGCCATCAAAATTTTGAAAATCAAGATGTCGGATCCAATATGGCGACCGAAAAGGTTAAACTTCAAGGAATTTCCCTGAAAATCCGCACTAGGGAATTTTCGGGATCACTGATTTCGAATCTGCTATTCAAATTTCCAAATATATGACCACCCCCACCCCGCTGGGAGATATAGGAGAGGGAGTACAATAAGGAGGTGGTGCAAAATGAAGAAAACTAAATTTAATAATATTTAAAACGTTTTTCAGTCATTGATGTTCTCAGCGGACTTTTTATAAGCTTTAATTTTGAAAACGAGCTTTACCTTTAGCCGGTACTATTTGAAATCATTAGCGTCAAGTATATTCTTAGAACAATTCCAACATTTGGAAAAGCATCGTGAACGTAATGAAGCTTTAATAAATTATGCATTGCTTGTTCGTGACTCATAGTTAGATCAGGTACCAATAAATCTTTGCAAAACTCCTTAAATTGAGCCCGTTCAGCAAGGAGACCGGCATCAAGATCAGTGTGGTATATTTTCATTAAATCTTGCGCGTGACTATCGATTTCTGCCTGCAATTTGGACAGAAATCCAAATCACAAATGCACTTGCTCATATGCTGATATTCTCTGATCAAATGCGGCGACAAAAGAATCCGAAATGCCGACCGCTCATTGGTCATAATAAACAGCATTAGCCCTGACTATAATAGCCTTAAGACTCTCTAAGATTTGCTGTCAAATTTCCCTAAGATTGGTTCAGTTTCTGTCGAATCTTAACGAATCTTAAGCTCAACTATAATCATCTTAATGTATTTTTGACACTTGAAAAAGTGAGTTCTCAGTGGTATAATAAAACTAGTTGTGCACAATGTCCGCACATTTTAATGAAGAGCCACCAACCAATTTGTACACAAACGTCACTTTTGTCAAATTCCTTTAAGATTTGTACGCTCCGGACCGTACCTTTAAGACTTGCCGAAAGATTTCGAAAATATTTCGAAAGTTGACGAAAGATTGGATAAGATTATTATAGTTATCAGTGTGGGACTTCATATGATCGTACAAAATCTTAAGCAGTCTTAAGATCTAGTAAGGCTATTATAGTCAGGCCTATTAGAGAGGGAAACGGAAAAGTAGAAAATATCAAGTCTTGTTCATATAATCGACTCGATTAGAAAACAATTTATTGGAGGAGGGAGTGTGGATGCCCCCAGAAAATGTCGGCCTGTGGATGCCCCAGGGCCGTGCCCCTGGTGCCCCGTCATAAATCTGGACCTGACTCGGCGGTCACGGCCCGTAGGAATCGCGACCACACCAGATGCCGGCATCCACCTCATTGGGGGAGACTTTAACATAGACCATTAGACTAATAATACAACGATGTGAGAATTAGCGAGTAACTTGGAGTCGTTTAATTTGGATATTATTATTAATGAGTGTCCGACTTATTTTTCCGAAAGAACGTCATCGCTTCTCGATTATTATATCGTTGCCGATGCTCTTAAGCTCACATTTTGTAAGCAGCTGTCATTCGATTCGATCCGATTACGATCTTATCTTTGTAAAATATTTATTGCCTAAACCCAACAGCACCTCTACCCAATTCAATTAAAGGGATTTAAATCGATTGATTCTCAGCAGCTTTTTCAAGAGTGTAACCCATTGCCCTGAGAAAGCATTTACCATGTTAGTGATGTTAGTGCTAAGTTGGAGCTCCTTACTGATATGTTTAACGCTTTATTTTATAAATATATCCCTCTGGAGTTTGTACGGAGTAAGGCAAATAAACCGGCGCGCGTGGCTGAGTTATGAGATTGAGACGTCTATGGCTACTAGAGACATGTTGCTTCGTACTACTCCCCTACATCACTTTGACTTATCACTAACACTTTTTTTACTATAAATAAATTATTATTTTTTTATTTATACATCCACTCGGCAGTGATAGTATTTTTGCCGCTCTTAAAAAGTTTCGACTTTCAACACCCACAGTTTCTCTTTCTAAAATTATTAATATTTTCATCCCAAATTTCGCACACGCATTTCCCTGCATGTTCTCTATTTTCCAAAATTATTTTCACATCCTTAACCCACCCCTAAAACTCCTACCTCCATTACACTTTATTCCATTTTATTAAAAAAAACTATTAATCATTAAATCTTCATATACATATATACGTAATTATTCTACTCTCTAAGGTGCTTTCATTGAGCTCACCCATACTACACGTCAATCAATTATTAATTTAAAGTTTTCTCCTGAACCTTCGAAAAAATCAATGCCTTTACTTTATTTTCAGCGGAAAAATGTTTTTTCACTATTTAAAAATGTGTTTATATTTTAGTTTTCCACGTATTTTTCAACAATATCAGTAAATTTATTTTTCTTCATTTTACACCCATCCCTATTGCACCCTCTCTCCTATATAACTCAGCCGAGTGGGGGGGTCTCAATTTTTGAAATTTTATATGGCATATTCGAAATCAGCGTACCCGAAAATCCCCTAGTGCGGACTTTCAGGGAAATCCCTAGAAGTGGTCTCAAAATTGGAAATTTTGATGGCAGGTTCAAAATCAGCGATTCCGAAAACTCTGGAGTGCTCTTTCTCATAAAGTTCTAACAAAAACACCATCCAAATTTCCGACTTTTCCGGGGATTTTCCAAAAATTTTCTTGATTACCAACCTTTTCCTGTCAATTACGAACACAACAACACAAAATTGGCCAAATCCGCTGAGCCGTTCTCAGGTGATGTTCTCATACATGTAGGACCGACCCCGGAACTACAACCAAACGATGAATGTTTTCGGCAATACCTCTCTTTAGTAGCATGAGGTATCGTGATTATCTCTCGCAGCAACCGGGTCCCCGGTCACAAAGTTATATCTGGTAAAAGCGCAGTCAAGTTGTTCGTCTAATTGCATGCAGATCAAAAGTGCAAAATGTGAAGCAGACCTGTAAAGTAGAAATTTAAATCGTTAAGCAGTTTAAAGCCGTAAATTAATTTTACTTGATCGCGACGTTGCAGTTGTTGTTTTCTTGAAAAATACAATTGATTATTACCAGTTCAGTGAAATTTGCTATACTTACCTGTATTATTTTTTGACACATTTAAAGTAACTTACCACTTACTCACTGTTCAATCTCCTTTGATTGAATGATCACGAAGGGTGTTTAGGCGAAGCACCTATGCACTGATATCGTTAATAGCACTCAAGTGAAAAACCAGTGCGCTACACGGGATGGGTCAATTGAAACGAACATTTTCACTGTTATCAAAAGACTGGTTTATTATCAGTTATCACTATTGAATCAATTTATAATAAGCTTTAACCTTATTGATTGTTTACAGATCTTACAGCTAAATGAAATATGAAGCTGTCAGCAAGCACAAAGGTGATTCAGTCGTGCGATCGATGGCTAGTTATTGACCTAGATAATATCGCACTGCTTAAAGTGAAGACTAGGGAATTTACTTTGGTTAATGACTTGTAGGCATGATGTTTTGGTTGCTTGTTTATATTGTGAACTTGAACACTCACTTTAATCAATGAATTCCAACAAATCGAACTAAAGTTAAACGTGACTTTCGATTATTCCCGCTTGCGATATCCCTACATATATGCGGCAATTTGTTTTTATTTATAAAAAAGAAGAAGAAAGATAGATCCTCTGTGGTTGTACTCCTACTCTTCTTCGTAAATTTATTATGCCATTGAAGTCTACTAGAATGAACAATATCTTAATACCCAAATTTAAATATCTTCAATCACAACACTGTTAACTGGAAGGCTTTGGAATGACTAGCCTATCGAATGTTAAACCGCGAAATCTGAGCGAAAATTTAGGGAAAGCTTCAAGTTGTTACCAATTAATTAACTTTATTTAAAATCTTCTTGTTTATTCAGTCTCTATTAATTTATTGAATTATTTTTTTTACTTATTTCTTTCTTTAGTTATTCAAATTTCTTATCTATTCTAATATTGTATATTATCTCTAGTATAGTATCTCTAAATAAAAAAAAACTTGTTGATGTAAAATATTTAATAATCTTTGTTATCCATTATTTATCATTATAACTGTGTATTTCTTTCTATTATAAAGTATTATACATTTAAGGCTTGACCTTTAAATTAGTTTTCGAATTAATAAATCCAAATCCAAATCTAATTTACCTTGAGGAACTCTGAGGCTTAGGTTAGGTTTAGGTTCACGTGGCTGCCCTTAGACAACACATTTAAGCCGTATTAGGAAAATTGTGATGCCACATAGGAGTGACTCCTTGGAGCCCAAGTCAAACCTCTTAGCGATTTAATTGCGGCTTGGCTGCAAATATAAACGTCCCTAAAGGGGAAGATGATCTTCCGTAGCCACATTGACGCTTCCCTCACTTCCGTTACCTCCGCCTGAAAAACCGAACAGTTGTCCGGTAGGGGGAAGGTCTGACTGACCGGAAAAGAGACCCCCTCTCACTTTGCTATCCATTCTGGAGCCGTCGGTGAAAATACACATCATTCCTGTTTAGAAGGGATGGAGAATGTGAATTTATTGTCAGAGTGGGCCTTGGGGATGGTGTAATCAATTTTCATTGCCGTACCTAGTATTCTTGAGTGGCCATGTTCAGTGCACGTTCATTTCCGCGTAGCGTTGGGCACAAGATTTTGCAGATTGTTTGCAGAATAATTCCACACGCAGTAGATGGAGAATAGTGTCCGTGGCCTTTGATGGTGTTGTCCCCAAGGCACCAGTTATCAGCAGTCCTGCCGGTGGGTGATCTTATCCATGGCCGTTCACCAGACAAGTGCTCCGTAAATAATAATGGGTATTACAACCGCGGCATAGATCCGACTATCTCGGTTTCATTCCCCATTACTTGCCGATGGCGAATTTCCTAGATACGTCACGATCTATAAGTAGACCAGTGGCGAGAGAACACCTCCTTGCGGGGTGCTCCTAACAGCGTATCTGCGGAAGGAGGATAAGCCTAAGCTCGAGTTTATGATCCTGTTACCCAGGACGTTGCCGATGAAGTTAAGTGGATCATCTACCCCAAGGTTTTTCAGTGCCACCACAATAGCCTCCGGGTTGACGTTGTTGAACACACATTCTATGTTCAGAAAGGCGGCCAGGGTATATTCGTTGCAGGCTGGGGACCTGTCGGGCTAACCAGCCTATACAGGGCTTTCTCTACTAACTTGCCTTTACTGTAAGCGTAAGAGGAAAGTCTCATCGGTTCACTGTTCACTCCCTAATATGAAGAATCAATGAGCCGTTCTAGGATTTTCAGAAGAAAAGAGGATATATGTACATACCGATAAGTCTGAAGTCCTTGGGATTGATGTGCGATGCCTTACCACCCTCAGGAATAAAGATAACTTTGACCTCCATCCACAATTTCGGTATATAGGTGAGGTTTAGTCAGGCCTCAAAGATGCTCAACAACCATGGTATTATTAGGTCGTAGGCTTTTTGAAGTTTTACTGGAATGATGCCGTCCGGGCCTGGTGGTTGGAACGGCTTGAAGCTTGTGATGGCCCACTCTAGCTTGTCCTTGTTTAGCACTTTTTAGCGACATCGTGAGGATCCGTGGTTGTGACTTGTTCACCTCCACTAGTCACCAGACACCCGGGGAAGCGTGTTCCAGCACTGTGGTCCAGTGTGGTCCAGTTCCCATCCTGTTTCATGATGAGACTGGAAATGCTCATTTTGGTTGATAGGATTTTGTGAAGCCGACTTGCTTCTGAAGTACTTTCGACACTGCCGCAGAACCTTTCCCACGAGGATAGCTTCGCTTTTCTCACCTGATTCTTGAAGTCCTTAAGACTTTTCTTATATGGCGATCAATCATTGGTCCTTTTGGCCAAATAGAATTGCTTACGGCAATTCTTTCTTAAGTCGCTGATCTCTAAAGTCCACCAAAGGGGTTCAGGTTTCCACCTACGCTTCGATTTCGGACATGCAGCTTTCGTTGCGTAATTACACATCTTGGTTAGAGTGCCCACAGCTTCATCCATATCCCGTCTGGATTCGATGATGGGTGGCCCTGACTTGGTAAGAGCGCGTTCTAATATCGTCCCAGTTTGCCCTTTTTCTGTTTACGTATGGACTGGTCCGAGAGTGCTGAGTTCGAACTCAATGTAGACATGGTCCGATAAAGAGGGTTCCTTAGAAACTTTCCAACCCTTAATAAGGCGGGCGGATCGCTCTGTGAAGAGTTGTTACGGCACTTTTTGCGCGTAAGTACCCAGCTAGCGTTTGGAGAGTGGGAGGGGTTCGAAGGTTAAAAATTTTCTTCTTGGGGCGCCACTCGATTTTCGTATGTACGAAACAACAACATAAAAAAGGAAAATCGAGAAACCATTTTAATTTTTTTTTCAACTTCTTTATTTTTTGTTTTTTTTTTATTAAGATATTTCCTATATATACACGGGAGGCCCCACTCCGCTATAATGGATGCTCCCGCAACTCGCGGCAACGTGGTCTCGCAAAAAAAAACTTTATAATAAAAAAATTATCCAGAACCACAAAAAAGGAAAATAAAAAGGGCAATCCTGTAATTATAATAAATTGCCGAGTGCGTGAGCACAAAATGGTACAAGACCCAATATAATTAATAAATTATAAATCCACTTAACTGTCGGTCTCCTCCACGTGCCTCTCCCGTACTTCTTTTCCTCCTTCTTTTTTTTTTTGTGTTTTTCCTGTCCTCTCCAGATATATTCCCACTTTGCTACGGCGTTCCTTCTTCACTTCGTCCTCCTGTGACTTCCTTTGCTCCTCCTTCCTGTTCCACTTTTTATAAATTCTTTCACTTTCCACCTTTTTTCCACTACTTTGTCTCTGAACCACGACTTGTCTCGTCCAACGCCAAAACTTAAGAAGAGCGAACGCCACCCACAAGTCCGCCGCTTCACCTACCGGGCCACTCCGAGTCTCGAACTTCAATTTCCCCGCGAAGTACTGCCCGGGTTGCGGAGGACAAGTGATCCTGTCTAATTTGGTTCCTCTGTCATACGTGTTGCGTGTGGTGTTTTCATGTTCTGTGTAGTATGTAGGCGCATGATGTACATGGGTACATAAGTCCATGTTGCATGTCTGATATGTAGTATCACGTGTGTTATGTGTGGTGAGCCTTAATTGTTGTTAAGCGTGGTGAGCTTTAATTGTTGTTAAGTGTAGTGAGCTTTAATTGTTGTTAAGTGTAGTGAGCTTTAATTGTTGTATGGTAAGTGTGGTGTCTAGTGTATTTTGTTTTGGTCGAGGCGCCTTTGATACTGATCGTTTTGGGTGAGATTGGATGAGGCCCGTGGAGTGGGAGAGATGTCGGATCTTATATCCGTATATGTATATCCGCGAAACTAAATTTTCTTGCACCACTATTGCTCCTGTGCTCATAATAATTTTGTGTTCCGATCCTATGACCATCGCAGCTACCGCCAGTTGCCTAGGCATTTCACACTTGGACTACAAAATAGTTAGCTACCATTAAACAAAATTTTTCCGATTTAATTTTAAATTATTTTGTGTGAAGCGCCATTGTCAACTAGAATAATGTCAAATTTGAGTTATGTATATAAAGCAATCTAAACAACGGATAATTGGATCAATAATAAATTCTAAATTACTTTGCGTGAAGCGCTATAGGGGCATTTAGGGATTACAATTTTACATCGGACTTAAGACTACGGCTGCGTTGAAGATGGTCGTAGGTTGCTGCAGTCTTCTCTCCTCCAAGACTCAAGTATTCAATGGGCGTAGAATACTTGATGGCGGTACGTAAAAAAGGGTAGATCAGTATTTCACGCTTAAAATTGTTGGGGCGTCAGCCAAGAAGCGGTTAAGCTTTCGCTACTGGGTGGGTGCTTCTACTTATAATTCGGCATCCCCAAGCTCGCGGCGCATGGAAGGAATCTCTCTCTCTGATTTTCGCACGGTGACCAGCCCAGTGGCTCTCATACCTCGCTTTCTTATTTATTTATTTATTTATTTATTTTCAGGACAAAGAAGACTTAATTCTAGGCCTGAAATGGAGACTGGCGCTCTCGGGGACGCAGCCCATATGGCGCACCTGCATAAACTTATGGCTACCTAATATTAATGTTTTGTGTTCATAGTTTAAGTTACTGTTAAGTTATTATAAGTTAAATACTTAAATTAAAATTTATTCGTACAGATGGAGAGAGTAAGGAATAACGGAAATAAGTTAATAGAAAAATAAATGAAAAGCAAAAATTAAATATTCATGTGTTGATGAAAAGGTGCGATTGTTAGACTGAATTGTAGTAGAATTAAATTTGAACGTGTTTGATAGTGTCTACTGAATTCTATTATAGCTACTCTGACTGTGACCTAGCTATTACAATTTATGTAAGTATTCGATTTTTTCCAGGATGGTAAGGAACTTTTCAGGTTTGGTCGGGTCGAGTAGGATTGGGAGGGGTGGAGGGGGTTCCCCTATGATCCTGCTGGTATTTGGGCATTCCTCCAGTAGATGCTTCATGGTGAGTGGCACTTGGCATAGTGTGCATCCGTTGCGGGGGGTTCTCGCGAAGTAGTGCCCGTGCGTGGGCAGAGTGTGGCCGGTTCTTGCTCGAAAAAGTTGTATCCCTTCCGCTCTGGATAAGTCTTTATTGAGGGGCCTCGGCTTTTGGCCAGTGAGTGGCCATTAAGGTACGTTCGTTTGACCAGGCTTCCTGGACTCTGTCTCTCAATTTCAATCTGCAACAGCGGTATATGTATGTTGCCGATGGTAGTGGTTCGGTTTGGTGTAGTGGTTCAAAGGCCTCTTTGGCGAGCTTGTCTGCCGCTTCGTTCCCCTTAATGCCGATGTGGGCGGGTATCCATTCTAGGGAAATTGGTTGTGGGGCGTTATATAAGAGGGCCTGGCAGGCCTTTATTAGTGGCTCCGTATTCCTGGGGTTGTTGAGGGCCGTTAAGGTGGCCTTTGAATCTGAGTAGATGGTGACCGGTCTATTGTTGGTGGTCGCGAACTGTATGGCCTTCCAAATGGCCACCATTTCTGCCTCGAAGCTATTTGCTCCGGTTGGAAGTTTGAATCTCTGTTGTTGGGTCGGATGTCCAGCGCCAGGGGGGATCACGACGAAAGCCGCTGCCACATGGTCCTGTGCCTTGGAACCGTCCGTGTAGATTCTCAGCTGATTGGCGTGGTTAGTTTGGGCCGCGTGTGTAATCAGGAATTCCCGGCTGGAAGTATTTTTCCTGTTGGCCTTGCCTATCCTTGCTGGAGGGCGGAAAGGGCCCTGCTGAGGTGTAGATGGTAGGGGGGGTAATAGGGAAATTGGGTTCGGCAGGTTAACAAATAAGGCCCTAGCTATGCCTAAGGCTAGTAGTAGAGCTGGGGTTCTCCTGGGGGTGGTGCGGGTGTTGTCCAGTTTCCGAAGAGTGTGGTGATGGGGTCTTTCGGGGTCCATCCGGTTCCAGGCCACGAGTTTGACCCTGGCCTTCTCGGCCCTGTCCTGGATTGGGAGGCAACCACTCTCTATCCAGAGGGCTCTTGTGGGGGTAGATCTAAGCGCTCCCAAAGCTGTTCTGAGTATCCTGTTAGACGCCGTCTGGATTTTAGCAAGGTTGGTTTGCGTGGTTGAAGAATACAGTGGAAGGGCATAGTTGGTAGTGCACTCCAGAAGGACCCTGGCGATGTGGATGGTCGCGTGCATGGGGGCTCCCTGCTTCCTTGCTGCTATCACTCTTAGGAGGTTGTTGATCCTTTCTAGCATCTTGCAGGTGGCATTGCATTGGGTTGTCCATCTTAAGTCCTTGGTGAACTGAACTCCCAGGATTTTTAGTGGGCTGCTAATGGGGATCTGGTGGTCTCCCGCTTCTAAGATTGAAGGAGTTGGGGATCGGCTTCTTGAAAATAAGATGGCTTCAGCTTTTTCCATCGGAATTCTGGCCCCGGTATGATACTCCCAGATTGCTACGGAGGTCGTGGCTCTTCGGAAGATGTCGGTGGGGGGGTTGGTGTCGGTCGTTAACAGTATGTTGTCGGCGTATGCGTACGTTCTTAGTCCGTTAATGTTAGTTAGTCGGGTAAGGAGTGAGGCGATATACACATTAAATAGGGTAGGTGAGAGGGGGGATCCCTGGGGAAGGATATTGTCTATTTTGGTAATATTTGATGTGTAACTATTTACCCGGACCTGCATGGTACGGGCGGTGAGAAATTTATTAATCAGCTTGGTGGATGGCTCATCGAAATCCCAGCTAGTTAGCTGGTTGGCGATAACATCCCTGTCGTAAGCCTTTTCGATGTCCACTGCGAAAAGATGGACATTTTTCCGGAGGTTAAAGGAGGTAAAAATGTTGGCTTCAAGCTCCAATAGGAGCGAGGCAGTTCCTCTGTATTTTTTGAAACCGTAACTATCTTCCGGAAGGAGGTGGTTAATAGTATCACCGAGTCGTCGGCCGAGAATTTTCTCCAAGAGGCGGGACATGCAGGGTAGCAGGGATATCGGACGTAGATCCCTCGGGGTGATAGTTGGGTTGGATAAGTTTCTCTTACGGATGGGGATCTGCACAGCGTTTTTCCAAGCTTGTGGAAAGACGCTGCTCTGCAGTATATTGTTGTACAAGGAGACCAGTCTCTCCTTGAACAGATCAGGGGCTTCTTTTAACATCCTGTAAGAAATCTTATCATGTCCTGGCGCCGATCCCTTACACTTGCTAAGCGCTTGGCCTAGCTCGTGCAGGGATACTAGGTGAGCGATGCTGCGACGTTGATCAGGGGGAAGGGGCCCGACCGTGTAGGACCAGTTGTTTCTGCGGTTAATTAGTTCTGGGCGAAAAGTTTCGTCGCTGGAGTAGCTGGACCATGACTGGGCTAGCTGGGTGGCAATTTGCATGGAGTCGTTATAGATTCTGCCGTTAGTTGTTAAGTTGGCAATCAGGCTGTTTTGCCTATTGCCGGAGATGGATTTAACCTTCCTCCATGCATCGGCTAGGTTAAGGCTGGGATCGATCGATTCGGCGAAGGCCGCCCAGGTGGATTCCTTCGCCTCCTTAGCCAGGTTTTTGGCGGTTGCCGATTTCCTACGAAAATCGTGCAGGTTGTCTTTCGTAGGGTGCCTTTGAAATTTCTTCCAGGCCCTATTCTTCTCCCTGATTTTGGAGAGGCTGAAACCATTCATCCAAGCTGGTTGATTTATTTATTTATTTATTTCGCTTAATCCAAGCTACAATTGACAAATTAAATTGGCTTAAAAATAAACAAACGAAATCAGCTTAAAACTATGACTAGAACTAAGGCAAGGGGCAGATAAAACGAAGATGGGGTCAATGGGGAGAAGACAGGATGGGTAATTATATTTATTTATTTATTCACTTACTTGCTATAAGCTACAAATAAACGAAAAAATACAAAAAGTAACTTTAGTTAAGCGACAAACTTTGGAATAAGGGATAACAGGAGGGACACAATATTAAGAGGTGCGGCGCAGGGAACTCCTAAGAGAAGATTTACTCAGGTGAAAGTCAAAGGAAGGGAGGGAGTTGGCTTTCCGAAGCATGCGGATGAGGGGTTCAGAAAGGCCATAGTTAGTGCGGTGGTAAACAGGGCGGAAGAGAGGGGCCGATCTAAGGCTACGGGGATTGGTATAGAGAGAAATCCGCTGAAGCAGAGAAGGACAGTCTATATCGCCAGAAAGTAGCTGATGGATGAAGGTTATGTCGGCAGAGTCGCGTCGCTTCCATAAGGGCTCCAAGTCGATCAGCATTAGGCGATTATCATAGGGGGGAAGAATAAAACGATCAGACCAGGGAAGCTCTCGTAAAGCAAAACGAAGGAACCTTCGCTGGACTGCTTCGATTCTGTTGATGTAGGTAGATTGGGAGGGAGACCAGACTTGGGAAGCATGTTCAAGGAGAGGCCTGACGAACGAGACGTATAATGATTTGGCAACGTAGGGATTACGGAACTCTTTAGACCAACGCTTCACGAAGCCGAGTGCAGAGTTGGCTCTAGCTACTACGCTATCAATGTGATCACGAAAGTTTAGTTCGCTGTCACAAATGACACCGAGATCGCGAAGGGAGGATACAGTTGGGATAGGTTCATCATATAACTGGTAAACCCTAAGGGGAGAAGAAGGGCGTTTGCGGGAGTAGGTAATGGATTGGCATTTGGAGACATTGAGTTCGAGGGAATTTTTGCGGCACCATAAACTAAAATTGAGAGGGGGGTAGGGGGGAGGCGGTTGGCATGCTCTCCGCCGCGGCCACCTTAATGGCTCTGGCAAGTTGCGCTGCCTCTCTGTTGATGTTCTGGGTGGAGGTCCGGCGATTTAGCTCCTTCTCGACTACGGTCTTGAAGGTCTCCCAATTTGCTCTAGATTCCAGGAATCTGGCACAGGGCTTGCTGCGGCCTATATTGTAGTTAGTTTTGATAATAATGGGGAGATGGTCGCTATTCTCCGGATTGTTGTGGACGCTCCAATTTAATCGTGGGGCCATGTGTGGGGGGACTAGCGTCAGGTCTATACATGAAAAAGTTCCATGTCCTGACAGAAAGGTGGGGGATCCATCGTTGAGGATGCACAGTGGGTGTCTATCTCTCCATTCGGCTACCTGTCTACCCCTCCTGTCCCAGCGCTCCGAGCCCCATATGGGGCTATGGGCGTTGAGGTCACCACCATAGATGGTGTTGGGGGGTAGCTGGCGCGCCATGGTCTCCAGATCGCTCACTGTGATCCTCTGGTTATTTTCGATATAGACCGACGCTAGTGTCATGGGCCCAGGCGCCTCCAGAGAGACAGCGCAGGCTATTATGGGGCTGTTAAGGTTAATCTGGGTGGCCGGGATGGAGTCGTGGATTAAAACTGCCACGCCGCCATGCCTGGTCTCCCTGGGGGTGTTGAAACCATAGTACCGGTACCTACCTATTCTTTCCGGTTGTTCCTCCAGGAGTATGTTTGTCTCCTGAAGGAGGATGATTTGAGGTCTATAGTTGTGGATTAGTAGGTCAAGGCTAGGTCTATTATTGTAAAGCCCTCTGACATTCCACTGGAGAATGGAGATCTCCTGAGTGGGGGCGCAAGGGTGTGAGTTTTGGTTACACATCAGATATTACAAGGGGGGGATTTTTTTGGATTTTTCTTTTTTTAGTTCTTTAATTAGATTCATTGTGTTGGTTTTAGGTTTTTTAGGGGTTTTATGGGCCTTTGTCAGGCCCAGTTGGGATTTTGCTACTGGTTTCAGTAGCGAGTCCACTGCGGTAGAAAACTCAGTGACTACTGCTCTGCTCTCCGGGGTGAGCTGGAGTTTTTTGGGGATTTTGTTTCTGTCTGGGGGGGGTTTGGGTTTGGGTATCTTCCTTTTTTGTTGGAGTTGTTGTTGTGGGGTTAAGGTTTGTTTTGGCTGTGGCTGGGTTAGGGGCAACTTGTGGGTTTGTTGTGTTTTCTTTAGGGGCCACTAAACCATTTGCAGCGGCAACTTGCGCAAAAGAGACCAAGGGGAGATTTTTCTGAGTATCGAGGTAGAGTTTTTTAGCTTCGGCCTGCGTGCATTTCTTGGAGGTTTTGATTTTTAGGATGTCATATTGTTTGTTAAACTCTGGACATTTCCTGCTGTGGGATTCATGTCCGACGGAGTAACAGTTTACGCAATATTTGCGATTGCAAGGTTCACTATGGGGAGATGAGAGTCCGCAGGTGCTGCAGATTTCTTCGGGGTTGTTGCAGCGTTTTTGGGTGTGGCCTAGTTTCTGGCACCGACGGCACCTCATTGGGAGGGGGAAATACTCCCTTACTGGGAGGTTTTTCCAAGCGCCCTTAACCTCTTGCGGAAGCTGGTACGCATTGAATGTCAATATGAGGAGCCCTGACGGGATCCTCTTTTGCTTGGATTCGTCACGTTTATCAAGCTTGGTAGTTTGATAAACTTCGGTTATTCCCTGTGGGGCGAATTCCTCCAGGAGCTCCTCGTTGGTTAGACCAACGAAGTCGCTGGAAAAAATAGTCCCCTTGACGCTATTAAGGGTTGGGTGGAGCTTGACAGACACATCAATACCTGCGATTGTTTTTGAGTTGAGGAAGTATTCTGCGATTTTTGTATTTTCCACTAGGAGCACGAGGAAGCCGTCCCTCTGATAACTAGCGGATTGGAATTTGGTAGATATTGCGTCTACTCCTTTCCTCACTAGGAACGGGTTGTACGACCTCATAGTTTTTGCTTCGTCGGTGGATTGTATTATGATGAATTTGGGTTGAGTTGCCAAGTCAGCCGCTTTTTGCTGAATGGCTGGAAGTGCCGGGAAATTGAAGTCTTGCAGGGACATTGTTTTGCCTGCTTGTCGCCTGGCCCTTTTGCTGGGAGCCGGGTGCTCCTCCAGCGGGGCGAAGCGGTTGGGGCTAGCCTGGCCAGCCGCCATTTTTAGAGAAACAAATTCGGGATGTTATCCCTTATCCTAGATCAATTTTAATTGGGTTAGTAAAGGAAAAAATATGAAAAATTAGGTTAATTGGTACAGTGGAATTAGTTAGCTGTCAGAGGTTATTCTGTTGACGTTTGTCAGTTAGTGAAAGCCCCCCTGTAGAGAGCAGATGTTCTGATGGGCGCCAAAAGGCATGGAGATGGCCGCCAAATGACAGCTGCTTCTGGTGGGAAATCACTCTGCAATACTCTGGGATGTTTACCTCGCTGCGATGAAAATGATGAAATCCGCCTTCCGGCGGCGGCTTCGGCTCTCCCTGGGGATGGGGAATTCCTCAACGATGTTTCGGATGGTTCCTAGGGGCGAAAGGTGATGGTCTTCCTGGGTGAAAAATTCACTTTCCGACTAGAACAGTTCCGCTGATCTGCACTCCTCAGAGGTTAGACACCGACTGACCTCGCTTTCAATTTCCTACAATCCAAACAAAAAGTTCTGGGCAGATTACTACGAATATTTGAAGATGATTCCCCATTTTCCTAAAACGGAAAAATAAAAAGATTTATTCCCCCTCTCCCAACGACCCGTAACAGAGTTTAAGGTCTATAACTTCCCTCCTTAGAGTATTGATGAAGGTGCGCTCGTTTCCCACGTTACGAATATAAAGGTTCGTGCCCAAAATAAAATTCAAAACGGACTCACCTCGTTCGTTTGTATATGAGCTGCCCCAGACTGCGTGATGGTCGTTGGAATCGCCTCCGATTAGAATAATAATAATCTCCCTGCTCGCCTCCCCGACGACCATCCGAAGTAAGCCCTTCGGAGGAGTTACGCGCTGTCATAGGCCATATTATATATCTATGATGATGATTTGCTCCGACGAGGCCGTTACAGTGTCATTGTCGCTGAAATTAGATGGGACAAAGGCCTTAGAGCAATTCTTAACTAGTACACAAGAGGTCTTGTAATTGGCTGGCTAGGTGGAGGAGCAGTGCTGCCGAGGCTGCTTTAGAGTGATATACGTTGATCTGCACCACTCCCGACATGACTGCTGTCAGTTACGGACACACCAATGACCGTTTTGACGGCCTCCTCGGCAGCCGATGAAAGCAAAGACTCGTCGTCCTCATCTGCTGCTATGAAGAACCTTGAACATATACCTAATTTGCGTAGTGCGCAAGAAATTTTTATTAAATTAATATTCAATGAAAAAGTCATAATATAAAGCCAAAGATTTGAATCAACTGTGCAGTGAGTGTTGCTAAAAAAAACTTCAAAACCAGAAAGAAAGAAGAAAGTATGTATATAGCATCCATGTAGATTAAGTATTTGTGAGTACAAATTATTTTTAAATTTTTCTTTTTTGAACTTAAATTAAAGCTCGTTATTTTAAGTATTTGTTTTCCTTGTAGTTTATTTAATCTTACTTAAGAATTTTTCCGCAACATAGTGGAAATCCCCCGATCTTTGCATTTGTTTGCTTGTTTACGACGTCATGTAAATTGTGCATTCAAGAAGAGAAAATCTTAGACGTCGTATTTTAGAATTAGAGAAATTTTCCCTGGTATGATGATTGATTATGCCATCACTAGGTACACGCTTTGTAAATAAATTTTGAATTTCTTTAAAATTAGATGGTATAGTGCAAATATCTGGCAAGAAAAAACGTAAATGGAAATAACGCAACTTTCCACGATGTGTTGTCTGATTTTAGCTAATTTTTATAAAATGTCGTCATTCAGAATATATCGAAAAGCTAGTGATATCCAATAAATATCTGGCGAAATATAAAAAACTTACACAGTGTTTTGAAAATAGCGCAATTTCATGTTCTGTCTAATTTTGACAACGATTTGAAATGAATAAAGTAACTTTATATACATACAAAAGTAATATGTAATTTGGCATTCGGCGTGAGCGTACTTCAAACAAATACCTTTGAAAGGTATTACTGAAGGGCGAAACTAACTCGCCCACATTTCTTTAACCTGAAAGCAAACGTTCTGGTTTGAACAATAAATATTTCAAAGCTGACGACAGAACGTAAATCTGGCAGATTTAGCGAATCGAAAGGGAGATATTCTCACACAATTACTCAAAAACAACACTCGATCAGTAGTGGCGGCTTCCTGTTGTTCATTGCTCTGTCGCCTCTGTCCCGGAAACGTTACCAAATGGAAAGTTCTGGTAGAGGTTAAGAAATACCCAGTCCTTTGGAGACATTTCTTTCCGCTGAAAACAGCAAAGCACAATTTCCTCTCCCTAGCCCGCCGTCGCCGTATATGTATATTTAGTTGACCTCGGAGGGTTGGGATCGTTTGTATTTATTGGCGACCATTTTTCAGTCATATTGCTCTACTTCACTTCCAACCACGAGGAATATTGCAATGTTCCCGTTTTCTGCAGTTCATGCGGTTTACCAGGTCTGCATATAAAGCCAGGAGTGTTTAAAAGATGGAAGTTTGAAATTGCACACTAAAGCAACGCCAAAAGATTTTAGTTATGGAACGAGAGCGTTTTTATTGGTCGTCATCGTCCCAATGTGTGCTGTGGCCTTATCAAAAGCACAACCAGGTTTAAATTGGACCTTGGATTTATTGGTTGCCATTTCTGAATTTTACATAGCTAGAGGCGTGTTTATCACTCTGGATTTTGATCAACAACTGAAATGGAATAATAGGAGTGGCAGAAACAATTAAGGGCATTCCTCCAGTGGTTGATTGCATTTACTGGTCATCAAAACAATTCATTTTTATGCTAAGAGCAAATTTTATCAATGGCAATGAGTATTTACTCACATTTTTTTTGCGTTGTGTTATAAAAATTGCTAACTCTACATTTAACAAATTTGTCCTCACATAACTTTTTTATGTTGTGCTATTTACAGAAGTTACAATGTTTTAACATTTCATCTCTTGTAGGCTAAGTCAGCTCCCAATCCATGCATAATGTGCAATTCTGTTAGCATATAAGTCAGACCAAAAGGGATAATATAATTTACAAGCAAAGCTTTGAACGTAATGTTCTCGGCAAGACAGGGCCCCATTCGTCAAACAAGTTGTCATTTGCCATTTTATTTTCAGGCGAATAAACAAGGAGTACAGGCCGACATAAATTTTATATGAAAGACTTTCAAATTTATGCTCCACACCGTTGGGGAATTGAAAACTGCTAACAAGAAGGCAGAGTAACCACATCTCTCGCTAAACTTTTCAAGTCTTGTTGGTCCCTTTTCCAGGACGAATCTTTTACGTTTGCTTCACTGGAAAAATGTTCAAGGGGGCAAAAAGAAAAACCACACTACCTAGAAACGAAAATATCATAAATTTCTGAAATTCTTACAAACGACTGAGTTTACATCTTAAACAGGGCGCTCTGTTCCTCGCATGTCCTCGCTGCTGCTGCTGAATAAGTGCAAAATGCTGCACTTGAAATAACAGTTGATGTCATGGAAATTATGTTGTGGAGAATTTATTTTCCAATTCGCTCGTTTCGCGACGCAACCAGGCAAGAGAAATGAAATTGTTTGTTACCCGATTCTTTTACACTATCGCATGTCTGTACTGAATCATATGTATCTTTGACATATTCACACCTTTACAGTGTCACTCAGAAATTATCTTTACTGAAAAACCGCCTTGTGGTGAATCTAGAAATTTGAACATGCTCTTCTATGCCAAGGTTTACATATTCATTGTCAATTTTTATCCATACCGCTAGTAGGTCAAAAAAAAAGTTCAGACGGTGTAAATCAAGAAAAAAAAACTATTATAAAGAACATAGAACCGACAGTGAAAGGAACGAAAAGTATTAAACGAGAATGTCAGAACAAAACATGTGAGTGCGTATATTTAGAATTATTTTGGGAAAATGTAGCTACCTCATAACCTTCATAAAAATCCTGGTACTTAGCCGGTAGACGAAGACCGTGGCAGAGAGGCGATACACGCAGGTAGAGTAATAAACTCAACCCTTAGAGAGGGTGCGCGCCTCGCTTATCTCTGGCGACGGTGAGGTGGATACGAATGCTTGAATTTGCATGCCAGATGTTGTAATTTAAGATTAGCTGGACAAGTGGGGCTCAGGAAAAGTTTCTGAGTTATCCTGCATTCAGTTAGTGAACGTGAAAGTGAAAAGTAATTATATGAAGGCACGATTGCAATTTGGAGACCAACTTAAGTATATTCTGGAGGATTTAAGGTGATTGCTACGGATTTGTAAATTGTAGTGTTTGCTTAATAGTATTATTATTTAGTAGTGGCTTGGTGTGAAAGATAGTTGTGCATTAGTATGCTAATTTTATGGTAGTGATAAATGTGCGTGGTCTGCTTAGCTTATGGTAGAGATCTATGATTAGGTGAACATTATTAACCATCCCACGTTCACATCACTGAATGTGAGTTGCGGCCTTGGCACAGCTCTGCAGTGGTAGGTCCCTGCAGCCCACATTGATTGATAGGTTGGTCCATGATCAATGTGGGGAGGCCAAACAATCGCACTGGTTGGTCCGTGCAACTGGCACTGGTTGGTCCGTGCTATTAAAAGCTTCTCCCGAGTACCTAGAAACTCCGTGCCGGGTTGAAACGCTACCCAATAGCCACTACATATATGTATGTGCTATATATAATTTGCTCTGGTAGGTCCGAGCACCTAAATAACCATGGGAGAGTAGAAAACACTAACCAATGTAGCATTCACTGAGTTAGGGTTACTCAAGGATCGCTTTCTATCTTTGTAGGGGAATGATCGAGTCGTCATCGCCCGAGAGGAGGATGTCTATTGGACAACTTCAACTATAAAAGAAAATAAATGGATTTGAATTTTAGAGTTTGGGTAGTTTTTTATATGTTTTATTAAGAATTTATTCATTCTTCCTTTACTTAATTCAAATCGACACATAAGTTCGGTTATGCTCAGAGTATAGCCGTGTCGAAAGCCACACTAATAGCGTATTTATGTAAGTAGGGCGAACCGGCATGCGACCACGGCTACACACTAAACATTTTTGTAAGAAATAATGCCTGTTTTCTTGTTTATTATTTTTCATTTCTCCTATTGGCGGTTTTTTTGTTTTTTATAATAGAGTTTTTTTACTTATAGCTTCGTAGTTCTAAACAATATGTAGTAGGTAAGTAATGTCATAACATGATCAAGCAGACAGTTCACACTTGTAATTTGCATTATATCGCGATGATGGTATACTATCTACGTATAGAAATTGTCTTTTTTATCCTAAAACAATGTCGTTATATAACTTGTCGTATTTTGCTCCTAAAACGCTTTCACTGTAAACTCATGCTAAGGGGTCGTGAAAAAATATGATCTGCCATCTTGGGCGGTCCCCTATATTGGTATAGAATAACATGATATAGGTTATCATATTCTACTTGTCAAACCCGTGTATTTGATATTCATGTTAAGGGGTTGTGAAAAAAAACAATAATCCGCCATCTTGACGTGTACGCCACATTGGGTTTAAAATTACGTTACATAACTTGTCGTATTCTGCTTGTCAAACCCTTTCCTTTAGTGTACACGTCAAGGGATTGTGAAGAAAAATATGATCCACCATCTCGCGGCGTACATCATATTGGGTTTAGAATGACGTCATTTAGCTTGCTGAATTCTGCTCATTTCAGCCTTTCATTTGATACCCCTATTAAGGGGTTGTGAAGAAAAATGTGATCCACCATTTTGGGACGTACAGGATATTGAGTTGGAATGACGTCACATATCTTGTTGTATTATGCTCGTCAAACCTTTTGATTTGACACACACGTTAAGGGTGTTGTGATGAAAAATGTATACAGCCATCTTAGGGCGTCCGCCATATTACGTTTAGAATGATGTGACATATTTTGTGAGACATACTCGTCAAAACCTTTTATTTAATACCCATCTTAAGGGGTTGTGAGGAAAAATATAATTCGCTGTCTTAAGGCGTGCGCCACGTTTCGTTTAGAATGACGTCACATATCTTGTTGTATGTTGTTTGTGTGTTGTGTTGAGTTTTAACAATAAAAAATTTTCAGGTATAATATTGTGACAAAATTCCCTAAAAGAAAAGAAGGAAAAAATGAATTTAGGGAAGTCCGGCTACCGGAATACCTGTCTCCCTCGATAAGCGGGACTCCATTCTTTTCCGAGCGGCCCTGGGGTGTCGAAGAAATTTCCTGGCTGAACTCACCCACAAGGCCGAAGAAATTTGGTCCGCAGGGTGCCGACAGGACCTGTAGCGAGACATCGGTTCTGCCATCTCAACTCGAGAGCCCTGGCTCGCTCTCTTGTAATCGAACCGTTGAGGCAGACAGATCGCGCTAAAAATTTAAAAAGTTGAATTAGAGGGTGTTACCGAAAAAGTTAATCGGGAGAACAACTGTAACGAAGGACAGTAAAATAAATCCGCGTTTGTGAATTATTGAGTGCGGAAACTTGAATTCTTGTGTGTGCACCGAAAATAGTGCCGTGACTGCGACCACGTCGGATCCCCGGTTGTTGGACTGCAGCCCTTACGGAGGACCTCATCGGCCAATCCAGGTTCAGGCCCGTCCATCGAAGGTGAGTGCCTTTCCGAGGTTTTTTTTTCTTTTGCCCTGTAAACTAAAATACTCCAAGACAAAGAAAAATAAAAGGGGGCACGGGTGCCTCCGCATTATCGGTCGCCGGCTGATCATTTCACCCAACACATACGTCACAGCACACAAGAGAACCCGACGTCATCGTTCGCACACACTTCGAGGAACCTCTCACTGCCACCGAGAGTTGAGCGGTTGTGCGAACTACTACACGCATTACGGCTTGTTCCCGATAAAAACAAAACTTAACCTAACACGGGTTGGAAATCCGTGTGGCACGTCCTTCTTCGCAGCCCCTGCCTTCGAGCCAGACACAGCGGTCATTGCGGCGCCCCAGCGGTGATCCAGCGTCGAGTCTTTCTGGGCCACTCCGTGGTACCTAAAAGAAAAGAACACTGTCACTAACGCGTAATTCCAAGTCTCTGCAGAAGAATTCCACTTCCCTGCGATTCACTGCACTCTGCTTGTCGTCGCTATATCTACAAAATCGTCCACTTCGCGATCAAACTTACGGAAAGTCAAGTACAGTCGCACGAGGTACCTGAGAATTGCGATTTACTGACAGAAGGTAAACAGAGGCCGGCAGTGGTACACACGGCGCACTTGGGGGCACGATGGTGCTAATATCACATTTTTTTACACGGTCGAACTACCCCTAAAGGCAAAAAATTACCCCAATCTACCCGTATCTACCGCCTTTTTCCAATGTTGTGCGGTAGCCTCGGTGACTACTAGTACTACTGTCTCTTGAACTTTGCGACGCTCCAGCAACTTTCTCGCTTGCTCGCAGCCAGACATTGTGCGATACCCATAGCCTCCTCTTTCCAACGATATGCGAAATCCATATTTTCGGTTGGATTTGGATTTGGACAGATTCAAGGCATTCAGTTTATCAAATATGTCGCCCATATATTACTTTAAGCAAGACGTTTGGTTCGGAAAAGAATCTGGAGTATTCATGATTTTCTTCTTGCAGAAAAATGTGGATTTCTTAATGTAACTCGAATGCACAGGATAAGACATTTCCACGTGAATTACAGTAGTGTGTAGCAGTGTGGTGTATAGAGCTCTCATGTCCATACATGAACACTCTAGCTTTCAGCGGTCTAGTTTTTATGTATAGTTTACTACGTTTATGACATGTTCTAAGCTATTTTCCTATACGTGTCTCCGTTCTCGAGATATAAGCATTTTAAAAGTTCGCACCCTTTCTTTTGCACAGACGGAATTTGTTTACTATTTTTCCTGTGATCAGCGGAGTACAAAACATTAGAAACCGTGCTCGTGCCACGCCCGCGCCAGTCTGAAAATGTGATTTAAGCAAAGATTTGCCAGGACTATTTATTGCGAATATAAGTAAGTTCAGTTTCCGGAGAAGAAGAGAGAGGAGCGTCTGCGGCGCCCCTGTGTACTCTCCACGGCCCTGACTTAGAAATATTGTCCATAACAGTCTTGTTATTTAAGTAATAGATAGATATCGCTAAAATTAATACAAAAACACTCGATTCACCGCACTATCATGTCTGAGCAGTAAGTTACACTGAATTGAAAGGAGAGAGAGCGCCGGTTGTTTTCAATAAGCGTTAGGTGCCCTCCCCGCCCCCGCTAGACCGCGACGCGAACTAAAGGTCGTATTAGCGAGCTTACCGGATTTGCTAAAAAACAACATCTCACGTAAGTCTCTGAGGTTAATAGTTAGGGAGTTATCAAGGCAACATTTGCTTTGTGATTTTAAGGACATTTCACGTCAAAAGCAGGAAATCCAGGATATTGGGTTTAGAATGACGTCACATATCTTGTTGTATTTTGCTCGTCAAACCTTTTGATTTGACACACACGTTAAGGGTTTTGTGAAGAAAAATGTGTGCTGCCATCTTAGGGCGTCCGCCATGTTACGTTTAGAATGATGTCACATATTTTGTTGAGACATACTCGTCAAAACCTTTTATTTAATACCCATCTTAAGAGGTTGTGAGGAAAAATATGATTCGCTGTCTTAAGGCGTGCGCCACGTTTCGTTTAGAATGACATCACATATATTGTTGTATGTTGTTTGTTAAACAATTTCATTTGATACCCATACCGAGAGGGCTATTAAGAAAAATGTAATCCGCCATCTTACTGCATCCGCCACATTATATTTAGAATGACTTCAAACGCTTTCATTTGATACTCATATTAATAATATTTGATGAAATTTGTTTCTTTTTGTCAGACATTTTGACTTAAGTTGATCACCATTTTGCTTTTTTTGTAACGTTGTATAGCCTATGACACCCAGAGTATTAGTATGATTCTTATGACCTCTTATTTATCCAAATCGCTTAATCCAGTGTGGCTCTATACCGTAACATCCGGACAAACATTCATCCGGACCAACATAAATACATACGTACCTACACACGGACATACAAACATAGGTTGCTAAACACATAACCCGTTCGTTGTCGGTTAAAATCTGTCTACACTACAGCAAGAACTACTGACGAGTTACTCTCTTATCTTCGAATCTACACAGCTCTTTTACCTTACTGTATTATAGCTCTGCGGTCTTTTCTTTTGTAACTTTCCATCATTACCATACTAGCTAGGCTTCTTTTACTTAGTCTAAACTCTGTATGACTTATCCGATATCTGCATGCTTATTGTCAATAAGGATTGTATCCTTATAAGTACAAATAAATAAATAATAAATTATTGACAATATTTATTAACATTCCCTGTTCCTGTAGACAGCTTAAGAGTGCAGAACCTTCAGTACTATAATATATTGCCAGGTAACTTAATATTCTTTTGTTATTTCATTGCATAACTATGTAGAGGTTCACACAAGACACCTACATGTAAAAGTTCATCAAATTTGACGGAAAGATGGCGGAGTTATAAGGCTGTGACATCCGAAAAGAAATACGGACATGACGAAATTATAAGGGTTTCGTTGTTCCCATTTGGCTACGAAACTCTGAAAACATAAACGTTCTTGTAATTTCCATACTTTTAAGCAAAAATTAATAATAAATTTCATATGAGATTAATTAGGCACACGGAAACGAGTTTTAACAATAAAACAATTTCAGGTATAATATTGTAACAACATTCCCTAAAAGAAAAGAAAGAAAAAATGAATTTAGGAAAGTCCGGCTACCGGAATACCTGTCTCCCTCGATGAGCGGGACTCCATTTCTTTTCCGAACGGCCCTGGGGTGTCGAAGAAATTTCCTGGCTGAAAGAAAACAAAAAATTAAATTTAGGCGTTAATTAAAAACTCAGGGTCACCGAACGCACCCACAAGGCCGAAGAAATTTGGTCCGCAGGGTGCCGACAGGACCAGTAGCGGGACATCGGTTCTGCCGTCTCAGCTCGAGAGCCCTGGCTCGCTCTCTTGTAATCGAACCGTTGAGGCAGACACATCGCGCTAAAAATTTAAAAAGTTGAATTAGAGGTTGTTACCGAAAAAGTTAATCGGGAGACAAATGTAACGAAGGACAGTAAAATAAATCCGCGTTTGTGAATTATTGAGTGCGGAAACTTGAATTCTTGTGTGTGCACCGAAAATAGTGCCGTGACTGCGACCACGTCGGATCCCCGGTTGTTGGACTGCAGCCCCCACGGAGGACCTCCTCGGCCAATCCAGGTTCAGGCCCATCCATCGAAGGTGAGTGCCTTTCCGAGGTTTTTTTTTCTTTTGCTCTGTAAACTAAAATACTCCAAGCCAAAGAAAAATAAAAGGGGGCACGGGTGCCTCCGCATTATCGGTCGCCGGCGGATCATTTCACCCAACACACACGTCACAGCACACAAGAGAACCCGACGTCATCGTTCGCACACACCTCGAGGAACTCAGTCCTCACTGTCGCCGAGAGTTGAGCGGTTGTGCGAACTACTACACGCATTACGGCTTGTTCCCGATAAAAACAAAACTTAACCTAACACGGGTTTTAGAAAGAAAGAATATCTGCGGTTACTCACCTGGAAATTCGTGTGGCACGTCCTTCTTCGCAGCCCCTGCCTTCGAGCCAGACGCAGCGGTCATTGCGGCGCTCCAGCGGTGATTCAGCGGCGATCCAGCGTCGAGTCTTTCTGGGCCACTCCGTGGTACCTAAAAGAAAACAACACTGTCACTACCGCGTAATTCCAAGTCTCTGCAGAAGAATTCCACTTCCTTGCGATTCACTGCACTCTGCTTGTCGTCGCTATATCTACAAAATCGTCCACTTCGCGATCAAACTTACGGAAAGTCAAGTACAGTCGTACGAGGTACTTGAGAATTGCGATTGAGTGACAGAAGGTAAACAGAGGCCGGCAGTGGGACATACGGCGCACTTGGGGGAGAGCGCCGTTGGCTCAGCGCAGACGGCGGCCATTAAAATTGTGTTCAGCGCTTACGTCGGCGAGACACACACCGCGGTGAAAACGGTTCCCCTCCGTGCAGTTAGGGGTGCTCAACCTGTCGGTACAGGTTTTGCGTTAAGAAATTGTCGATTCCGACACACCTGCATAAAGCAACAAAAAAATCAAATACTCTCTCGGAACTCTGCCATCCTTTTCACAGTGAACCCGGGGAAAAGGCGACGAGGTCTCGACCTGTAGTGTTATCATCCATTTCACGCTCAGCAGACGCTGCTCCACCGGATGATGGAGCACTTATCCTCAGTTCATTCGATCGCCCTAAGTTTCAGGGATTGGCGTATTCTGTCTGCGACCTGCGAGAGTGTCTGTAGATAGACTAAAGGGCGTGCTATTTTTACTGGGGAAGAAGAAGACCAAATCAGATGCTTTGATCTGCCAGCACAATGTCGCTCATCTGGGACCATGACCTACGCATCATATAAATTGGTGGTACCTGAGAGTTGTTTTCCTTCTCTGGTTGCTGAGAACTTTTGGCCCACTGATCCTTAAAGAGTTTGTTAGTAAACCATGGTTTGGGTTTTGGAAATTGGAAACTGGTCGAAATGCCAATTTCTAAACATTTACTACCAGAATGTTTACGGCTTACGCACTAAGGCTGGAATACTACTTTATTCTATTACTGACTGCTTCTTTGATGTAATTTGCCTGACGGAGACGTGGCTACATTGTGGGATTGCTAATTCTGAGTTTTTTAATTTATCGTCGTGATCGTCTTTTTGACTTGTCTAATGTTCCTGTTGGTGGCTGTTGTCGTGGGTAAATTGAATGTTGCTGGACGAAAATTAATCTGCATGCAAGAAACGCTTATTATTGCAATTTTAGCATTCCTCCTATCTCCACATATAATGACATAGTTGGTGTCGTTTCAGCTTGTGTGCCCCTTCTTACACTCGCCACCTTGGTATGACTCTCATTTGAGATCTTTATGAAACCATAGAAATAATGCTTGGACGAAGTATAAAGTTACTAATTACCACATTCACTGTTTACAGCATTCTGATTTGAGGATGGAATCAATTCGATATTCTTTGAGTTTTTATTGCCAATATATAGGTTGTATGAAGTTGTCCATGAAGAGAAATCCCAAGGAGTTGTGGAATTTCGCCAATAATAAAAGGCAGACATCTAATTACACCTGACTTTTTACCCATAACGATGAACCTGTCCATGATCCCTTCATTATTTCGGTTCTTTTTCCAATTACTTTGGCAGGGTCTTCTGTGATAATGATAACTATGATATATGTAGATTTAGAAAATTTTAAACCTTTGACTTGTCTTCCTAATATTTCTTCTACTCTTATTCTTGACACGGAAACTGTTTTAGATTATATTAACAAAATTGACTAAAATTATTTGAATTCTCTTGACGAAATTCCTAGTGTTGGCATACGTAAGAGTTCATTGTCTCTTGTTGAGCCTCTTACTTTTTTGATTAAATTTTCTCTTCGCTCTAGTGTTTTCTCTACTACGTATTTGGAAATGTGTGTATTATATGTTGTGCCTGTTCATAAAAAAGGTAGAAAGGATTTGATTGAGAATTATAGATCTATTGTCACACTTTCATCAATCCCGAAGGTCCTTGAAGCTATTATATGTGATCATTTATCATTTAATTATCGATCAATACTGTTATCCAAGCAGCAAGGATTCATTAAAGGAATATCAACTGTAACAAATTTGGTAGAATTTTCAATTTCAATTCAATTTTGTATTTACACTGCTTTTACTAAAGCTTTTGACAAACTTTCACTTAAAGTGTTTATTTTTAAACTTGAAAAAATCGGCCTTCATTCTCACCTAGAGATTGGATCTTATCGCTCCCAGCGCTCATTAAGGATAAAATTTTCCCCACATTTTTCCAGCGAAGTTAAAGTCATATCAGGGGCGCCTTATGGGAGTCATCTTGTACCACTGATCTTCACTTTATTCCTAAGTAACCTTTTTCAACTTCTCAATCTTTCCCATAATCTTGCTTATGCAGATGACGTCAAGATCTTTAAACCTTTATCTGATGGTAATGATCTATTCGTTCTAATCTCCTCAGAAGCGTTCCTGCGTCTTACATTGTCTCACCTTCCTTGGCAGGACGGACTTTGCTTACCTCCTTACTTAAATAGATTAAAACTCTTAGATATACCCCTTCTACACAAGCGCCGGGAGGTTTTTCGAGCTATTTTCTTCCAATATCTTGTATTTGGCAATATAGACTCGCCCCCGCTAAACAAGAACTCATAGCTTTATTTACAACTATCATAGAACAGGATATGGATTTTATGAACCTCTATCTGTTACTGCTAGAATTTATAACAATAATTGATTTCAATTTCAATAGAAGTATTATTAAAAAATCCCTGTTGAATAATTGACTAATTATACTATAATAATTTTGTAATGTTGATTCCTAGCTACATACATATATCGAAAAAGTTGTTTTATTCTTCTTCTTTTTTATTTGTAAATTCCAGATTGTTACCTACCTGTTGATATTAAATAGATATTATAAATAAATAAAGGTGCAAAGATTTTTGGGGTTCCCTTACCAAGTTAATTTAAAGTATTTCACCTTAGTGTTACCTGCATAAAGTTACTTGGGCCAGGACTCCCGGTTATCTTGGGAACAATGCCAAATTTTTTACAACAACTCATGTTTCGAAATTATTGATCCCACTTCATCGCGGCCTGTGAACGGACATTTTTTATCCATGCTACTAAACTTTGTAATGCCTTATATGTAGTCCCTGCCAAAGTTGTAAGAATCTCGAAGGTTCGGTAGGTTCGGTAGCGATGAAACATGTGTAATACCTGCATTTGAAGGGGGTGTGTAAATGGGATGTGATCACCCTTCATCCTCCTTTTCCTCCTCTTCCGACCTTCCTCCTCTTCTGCCATGCCTTCCTAGGCTTTCAGGGGATACTGCCCGGGGCCCAGGGCTCTTTCCAGTGGCCTCCAGGGTGGTGACTTCGCGGCACCTAAAATGGGAAGAAAAGATTAATATATCTTCTAAGAAGACATGGAACAGGACACGGGACGACAGGACGACACCAGAGGACGGGACAACAACACAGGGGGACGGCCCCAGCGCGCCCAGGACACCTTCACAGAGCCACACCACAGGTGACGTGACCTCAAAACAGTGTTCCCTTGATTTCTCCCGGAACTCCATGTTCCCCGGGGAACGATCCTGTGCAATCGGTACACGGGGTCATTGGCCGACCGATTCCATCGAATTCCCGACGCGAAATTGTGCAGAAAGCGCGAAAAAGACTCCAATTCCGCGAGAAGGTCGGTCGGCCAAAACTCAATAAAAACCCCGAAAATCCCTATGGGATAGGGATATTCCGGGAGAATCGACCACGGGGAACACTGTTTTGCAACACTCACGGCGCGTAATTACGAATTTGTGGCGAAAACCGCGGAAATTGTTCACCTGTCAAATGACAGGTGAGGCGCGAGATACAGGTAGAACGAACAATTTCCGCGGATTTGCACACCACTCGCGGGGGAAAACGGCACTCGCGGTTTCAAATTTCGCACTCGCGAAGGCCGAAAAGTGTCGCTAATAGTATGATTTACTATGTTACGATTAATCGGACCGGTCATTAATCTGGAAAGAAATTGGTTAAAACTAATCATTCAACTATTGGATGCCGATACTTACCTTGTATTGTCCCATTATGTGTTCCATTAAGCGTGAAACTGCAAGGAAATTTATATATGATTTCAGAGCCTATTGAAAAAAAAGAGAGGTATCAAAAAAAAAAAAATGAAGGAGAAATAAACTTGCTCTGCGGTTCGGTGCCTGGTCAGTGCTCTTCTTACGACTATGAAAATGAGCGTTGAAAGAAATTTTGAGAGAATATTGGGAAAAAAAAAAGAAACGAGAACGACGGCGGCAGCACTCCGTTTTAACTGATGTGAAGTTACAAGGAGCAAGATTCCTTGAACGATTAGAGAAATTAGCTAGAGCGAGACGAAGATGAGACGAAGAAGAGACGGGGAGAATGAGAAGAGGAAGCAGTAACAAAACGGAAGCAAAAGGTTTCGTGTTATAAAGAAAAGGTGTATAGGAAAGAAGATTGTATGTTAGTAGTAGAATTCTTGTAGTGTAGGGCATCGTAGATGCAGTGGATTTGTAGTAGATAGCTAATTAGAATATCACTAATAGAAAAGGAAGTTACTAAAAAAAACTAGAATGTTAAGATTGGTGTACGTCGGGCAAAGGGGTATCTCGAGTGCTGCAAATTCCCTTTTCTTCCTTTTTCTGCCGTAAAAGAGACAGGAAGGGGTATTTAGCTTAGTCGGGTAATTAAACATTCAATTGGAATACTTACTTGGTCCCAGCCTCCTTCAACTCAAATACAAACCGCACAGCACCCATTCGAACAGACGTACCACGGATTTATTGGAAATTGCGAAAAGACTTATCTGAACAACCATTACCTAGATTGGTCGAAAAAAAATATATTAACTTTGACATCAAGAGAGCCAACCGTAAGCCGGGTTACTATATACTATTCTCTACTCGATACTGGAATCTACGACGTAAGTTCTTAACTCGGTTTGATCAAACCATGAGGATCGAGGGTATCGATTGATATTGGAAAATGCCGAAGGAGACAATTCCAGTATATATATTGCATAATATTTATTTATATGGAGTTCCCAATTATGAATTGGAAACGAGACTGAATGCAGTAAGTGTCATACTGAACACTCGATACGCCGAACGACTCCCCCGGAAATTGGAATACGGGTAAGGGCAGTAGTATAAAACCCGGTAGGTGAAGCGGGCGGCCTCTCTCTCTCGTGAGTAGTTCGTCAGTAGCTGGTAGTCGTTGAACAGTAGCAGTGGAAGTCTGGAGCTGGCGAGAAACAAAAAGTGTGAACTGGAAAGGCGAAGAACGAAGGAAGAAGAAGTCAACCTCAAAGGAAAAATTTTAAGCCTGCTGGAGGATAGTAACATAAGTGAGGAATCCTGAGGAAGTGGCAGGAGAAACTGGAAGGATGGCTGGGAACATCCCCGATTTTGGTGCGGAGCACACCCGAGGAAGGAGGCTGGACCTCGTGTAAGCTGTGCGGTGGGATCTTTTGTTGGGGATAATCAGTAAAAGTTAAGTACTTCTTGCGTTTCTTTTTTTTATATGCTATATATCATGTAGGATAGTGCATGCTAGTTTTATTTCGTTCTTCCCCGCGATTTTCGTGTAACCTACGACGGGGAACACATTTATTCGGCGTTCGAGATATCTTGCTCGGCATTCCATATTACGTGTTCAGTAGTAGGCTAAGTACAATTTTATTGAGTACTGCGGAATTATAGATCTCTTTTATTCCGATACCCGAGTGTTTCGTTTTTCTTGTACTAAGGTACCTACCAAATCACGGTTCTCGGTTAACCTCAAACCGAGTCGCGCCCAACATATATATGCTGCTTACCTACATATCACCAAGAGCGACGTACGATTGATTGGCGATCAGCCCTTGCCTGCTGCAAGTACCCGGCCCACTCTCCAACGCTAGCGGAGCAGCCTCGCGCAGTAAATTTGCGTGTAACAACTATTGACACTTTTCGGCCAATCACAACCGTAGATTTTCCCCTGATCATGGCCGTCGTCATTCACCAATCCGCCTAAACGAGGATCCCATTATTATTAATTTTTGGGAAAATCCGCCGACGGGATAACCCAAAAAGGGACGTGGATCAAGGATAATGGGGCCCGGTATTATCCTGGATCAATCGGGCACTTTATCACTCGCGATATCGTTCACTAGGCACATTACAATGTACCATAAGGAGGGGAAAATCTGACTATATAAACCCCAGATTTTGATCACTCGGCCTCTTTTTCCGTCGTAAAGTTCTAGGCAGCGCAGTTCTTACAAGTTTTTTTAAAAATTCGGGAACAATCGAACAGTTAGGGACAGTTAGAAGCACGCGAGTAAAGTTGTATTTAATTTTAATTTTCGGGATATTACCTATAGGACGATTTAGGATCGTAGTACGAATACTGCGAGGAAGTGCTTTTATTTTTCAGTAAAACGGGCTGGCTGTGAATTAACTAATCCACGAAGGTTAGCCAATACCCGTTATACCACATGTGGACTTCACGAGTTTTGGGGCTCTTGGACTCGCCCCTTGGAGGATAAATTGCTGAATTCCACACTCGGAGCACTTAAATTCTGCGAGGGAAACACACCCGGGTTACTTAACATTTGACTCACCTGATGTCCACATTTCCCGGTGAATGTTGATCCCACGCCGTCCAGCTATCTCCGAGGGAACACGGGAAGGCGTCTTGAGGAGATCCGGACATCCTGGAAACAATAAAAAAGGAGTAAACTTATTAAAAATAAAAGGTTCAGGTTAGTAAATAACTTACACATTTGACATCTGTTGGGTGGCTGTCAGTCACGAAGTTGGCACCGATCGAGTTTTGAACTTGGAGTCATCTAAGTATTCGGCTGAGCGGAGAGGCTCTGGACGGTGACACGAAGTTGTCAAAGGGGCTCGTGTGTTGCGGTTATTTTTGAGTGGCTAACATTATTTATTTTTAAACGTGTTAGAGTAAAGGGGACGTGAAAATTACCACAGGACTTACTTGGGACATCGTGGAATAGTCCGGCTATGATCGGGAAGGCTTCGTGAAGTTGGCATCAGATGGATATTGCGGCGGTATAACGTCGGGGCGACTTTTAAGCATCGCTTAGGTGTCCTTAATTACGTCTGGTTACTGTACAATTTGGTTGACTATTGTTCTAAGCCAACTACGGGAAGACGCCGATAACTGGCTCGTGTGTGGAGTAGAAATTCGAATCATTAAGATTGGGTAGACATTTTCCGGTATCGAAAACTCGGACGATGTAGGTGGAATCTTGATGGAACTTGTGATTTGCGGCTACATCGGAGAGCCATAGTAGAAATCGGTTGAGAAGTCCACTCGGGACTTCGGGAAGAAGGGTTGACAGTCGGGGTCGGACTTTGTCGGCTGATTGTTATTCGGGTCAACAGTATAAAATATTCGTGTACAGGCATTCGTGCAGTTGAAGCTCTAGTAGAAGTAGATTAGGATTGGGGTAGTTTGATTTTAGGCGTGTTACCTGGGGTACGCGAGGTAGGATTTTCAGATTATCCAGCTGAACGAAGAGTGAGGAGCTACCATCGGGTCCTGGTTGGCAGGAGGAGGCCCGGAGAGCTGAGCGAGCCACTGACGAAGTGTATTGTGGTAGATGACTGGTTTTGCTGATCCGAATTATTGCATCACAGTCGAGGACTAGCGCTCACTGTTTACAAGTCCCTCCCGTAGAGCTATATTAGCTCGTTATTTTCCCGGTTTTCCATTTCGTCCCCACACATTGGATTCGCTTGCTTATATATATATATATATACTATTCACATTAGTCCTTTTGCTTATTTACATATTGGTCTCTACGCTTTAGTTTTTTTTATACATTTTTATACATTATTTTTTTCAATTGCCATACTTTGAACTTTTTCATAACTTCTCGTGCAACTAGTTTTTATCAGTTTTATTGCATCATTAATTATTTCGACAGTCTTCACTTTGTGAGACATGCCGCGCTAATTTAAAATTCATTAGATTTCTTTTATATATCTATCGTCTACCCTCAAACCCTCTGTTTTTTTGTCTACGCGCTGTCTCCAGATCCATAGTGTAGTAAGAGGGTTTCTTGGGAGAATTTATTAATTTCTTTTCGTCGTCGATTATCGTGAGAGAATTCTTGGTTGCCGGAAGTCGCCGGCCAACCGATAAGAATCTGTGTGGACGTACCAAATTTGTATACGTTGAACAGGTATAATGGGACCTTGTGTGGTTATTAGAGAACTCCTGTGAGTGTTTGTCGAGAGAGGATTGCGAGGATTGTCGAAATATTGGAGCCAATTTGGGAAAATTTTGTTTCCTTATTTTTTGCTTTTGATAATTTAATCTTTTATTTTCTTTTACCATTATCTTTACCCCATTTCTTCCCACCCCTTTATCTCTCCTCCTTACCCTACTTAATTTTTCGTGTATTTATATTGTAGTTTTTTTGACTGACATTTTGTTTTCTTTTGCCCTCAACAAGTTTTGGGTTATTTTAATTTTCTTGGATTCATATTTATTTCGTACAATTTATATAAATTCGATTCCTTTCTTAATATTTATTTTGACAATTTCATATATTCTGTTTTAACCTATTTAACGTAGTTTCTTTTTTTTCTGCTTTTGTTTAACAATTTATTGGATATTTTGTACAACAGTTAGAATCTTGCATCATAATAATATTGTTCATTGATCACTATTATAGTTAGCAATTCTATTGATAGGGCCAATAAAATTATATCTGAGCATTACACGTTGTTTGAAAACCCCTACCCTTTCGACACCCTCGTCCTTTTATTTTATTTCAGCATTGGATACATTTGTTTGGCATTCTGCGTTGGTACGTCGGTACAATTCGGTTTCGTGGTTAGAGCCGGAGTTATATTTTTATGTTGAAAAAAAAAGAGAAAAAACCACGTGGCGCCCAGTTCCAATTAGAGATTTGGTTAAATAACCCCGGCCCACCCCGTCTGAGCTAGCGGCATCATTGTCGCGGCGGAGGCACCACCTAGCGTCGTCGCAGGTGGCGAAAAAGGGCCGTAACACATGCTTACCTGCCTCTTCCTTTTTCGGGGGTAGGGAACGTAAAAGCAACAAAATACCCCTATGTAGGTCCCCGTATTCGCCTTTTTCCAATGTTGTGCGGTAGCCATGGAAATATGAACTAAGCACGGAACGGCTGTATCATGTATAAACCCTGTACATGAGCGCCCACTTAAAGATAGCTGCGCAGAAGAGTACAGCAACAGCGTGTATGAGGGAAAACTAAATAAGAATTATAGCTATTCATGAATGGCAGCGTGTAAATAGATGTTAAGGGGGGCATAGACATTATGGACGGAACTTCGGAAAGTTTTGAATTGTAAGCCCCCATCTGATTATGTCTTCATATTTACGCCTGCACTGAGTGACCATACAAACACAGCCAATTCTAACACATTAGGGAATGTGGTAGGCTAAATCTGGCTTACAGCCGTTCTGTGCTTAGTCCATATTTCCATGCCGGTAGCCTCGCAGACTACTAGTACTACTGTTGCTTGAACTTTGCGACGCTCCCGCAACTTTCTCGCTCGCTCGCATCTGGACATTGTGCGATACCCATAGCCTACTCTTTCCAACCATATGCGAAATCTAAATTTTCGGTTGGATTTGGATTTGATCAAATTCAAGGCATTCAGTTTGTCAAATATATCGCACAAATATACTACTTTAAGCAAAACGTTTGGTTCGGAAAAGTATCTGGAGTATTCATGATTTTCTTATTGCAGTAAAGTGTGAATTTCTAAATGTAACTCGAATGCACAGGATAAGACATTTCCACGTGAATTACAGTAGTGTATCAGGGTGGTGTGTTCAGCTCTCATGTCCATACATGGTTTTTTGAACAGTCAAGCTTTCAGCGGAATCTATTTATGGAGGTAACTTCTTTAGTCAGGTTTTACAGTTACATAGTAACATCAGACATTGCAGTTCTGAAGGGGTAATTTTTACTAAGGCTTATAAAATTATTTTTATATTTACAGATGTGAAGGCTATCAGTTTAATTAACTAAAAGCCTTCTAGCTTTTATGTATAGTGTACTACGTTTATGACATGTTGTAAGCCATTTGCCTATACGTATCTCCGTTCTCGAGATATAAGCATTTTAAAAGCTCAGACCCTTTTTTTTGCACAGAAGGAGTTTCTATACTATTTTTTCTGTGATCAGCGGGGTACAAAACATTAGCAACTGTGCTCGTGCCAATCCATACATTGGGCTAAAACACCGAAAACCTGGCCAAAATATGAAAGCATCAATTAATTTTCGCAAAATATCGTATATAAGGGTTTTATGGGTCGCTGATTACGAATCTGATAACATTTTAAGAAAAAATCAAATGGTGACCTTGATATCACCAAAAATATACGAAAAATCGACCATTTTTCATTGGATTTTCGGGAAATGTGGTATATATGGGGTTTTTTTAGATCGCTGATTACGAATCTGACAACTTTTTTTCGAAAAAACCAAATGGTGACCTTGAAATTCCGAAAAAATACCAAAAGTCGACAATTTTTATTAAACGTATATTTTATCCTTAATTATTATTAATTGTTGCAAAAAGTGAGTTTAGGTTAATAAAAAAACCTTGTTTTTAAGTTATCAAACTCTATCATTGAGTAAAATTCATGTTTAAAAGGAAATAGGTTAACCTTACGGTGCATTTATTCACTAAGATTCTTACATTCGCGCCTATATTATGTGATCAACGCCAAAGTAGCCAAAAGTAGCAGCTAAATTTTTGTGCGTTTACTAAAATACGTTCAATAAATAACTTCTGGATGAGTTTGGCGAGGAGGAACGCGGAGGAAGTAACTTACTGCTTTTGAAGCTCATAATTTTTATTACTGAAAAACAAAAAATCTCTAATGTTTTATGGCTCGGGGTAAATCTGCATATTAAGAAATGACTATGTTACTCAAATTTCTTCATTTTACTTACCTGCTAGAGCACATTCCATTTTGCAGAATTGCAAAATATTAATCTGTGAAGAAGCTCTGTTACAAACGATGCGCGCTCACTTTATTCGCACAACAGCTATTTGACGCGGCGTGCTGCACACTCACATTACAAGTGAATTCCTGACGCAGGTTGCGCCCTCAGGCCCTTACCCACGGTCGTTTCTTATACTAGGGGTACTACTACAACGTTTTGAATTGTTGAAACGTTGATAAAAAAAATCTTCGATTAATGAGTTTTGGCCAGGTTTTTGGCATTTCAGCCAGTTTGAAAATGTGATTTAAGCAAAGATTTAACTGGACTATTTAATGCGAATATAAGTAAGTTCTGTTTCCGGAAAAGAAGAGAGATGAGCGTCTGCGGCGTCCTTGTGTACTCTCCACGGCCCTGACTTAGAAATATTGTCCACAACACACTTATTATTTAAGTAATAGATAGATATCGCTAAAATTAATACAAAAACACTCGATTCACCGCACTATCATGTCTGAGCAGTTAGTTACACTGAATTGAAAGGAGAGAGAGCGCCAGTTGTTTTCAATAAGCGTTAAGCGCCCTCCCCGCCCCCCGCTAGACCGCGACGCGAATTAAAGGTCGTATTAGCGAGCTTACCGGATTTGCTAACAACATCCCACGTAAGTCTTTGAGAAATCCCTTCTTAGGATGCCTAATATGCCAAATTAGACCATTATTGTTTCTTAGCTCTTCTTAAACTGTAGCATGTTTTGACGGAATCCTCAATCACTTTTGGAAAAATCTTTATAAAACCACCATAAATATAGGCATGATAAACCAGCCAACATTCTCTTTAAACAATCAGAGAAATATCGCACTTGGAAATCAAATTATGATATCAAATTCAAAAGTGGCTACTTGTTGAGTAATCAGCTATTCGATTCTCGGCAAATTGTACTTGTTTTTTCCCTCTCAGCTGGCTTGCTTTTTCATTTCGATGACGTGTAACTAAATGAGTTTAGTTTTTTGTTAATCTTTGCTGTGAATAAATCGTATTGGAACTTATCGCTTTTTTTCACTATCCTCACCTAACCAGGATAGTTTTTTTGTTAATTCACGCTACATTTATGGTCCTTCGAGCCGGATGGTGAGGAATAAGAGTGAATTAAGTGCAAGTTTGTGAGTTTTCGCTTGCTGATCTCGTTCCATCGCATTGCGGAACACCCTGGACGTTGTGTTACGACGGAGATCATCTGACTTTTTTCGCGTGTGAGCACGTACAATTCGCCATTTCTTGTGAGATATCCGCTACGCAATAGCACATTCGCTAAAATCATGTCAACTGTGCCGCCCCCTCCTCCTGTAAACCAAAAGCTCGAGCAACGGCTTAAGCTGCAGGAGATTCGCTCCACTGCGATAAAAAATATCGCTGCTGAAGGTGAAGCTGGTTCGTTCGCCTCTCTCAACCGTTCTGCACTCGCCTTCAAGATCGGGACGCTCGACACGGCCTGGGATTCCTTTAGCTCCCTTCACCTTTCTTTATTTGAAGGAAAATTCGACGGAATTCTAGACTCTCTCTATGTGAAAATGGACATGTACAACTTGACGTTCCAACATTATAATGAGGCCAAGGTGGTGCTACTAGAGCGCAAGGAAGAACTAGAGGGTACCCGAGATATTCCTACTGGGTCCGCACTGCTAGAGACTTCATTCGCTCAACTAGGAGGTTCGCTGCTACAGAAGCTTCCAGAAGTTCCGCTACCCACCTTTAGTGGCGACTACTTAGAGTGGACACATTTCCACGAAATGTTTACGTCTCTTATTGGAACCAACGAGGCTGTCACTCCAGTCGTAAAAATGCACTATTTAAGAACATCGCTAAAGGGTGAAGCCGCTGATGTTGTCGCTAATCTACCGATTACCGGAGAGGCATTCGCTACCGCGTGGGACCTTCTTGTCAACCGCTACGACAATCCACGCCTCTTGTTATCCGCTCATCTTGATAAGCTCCTGGCTCGAGAGAAAATCGCTCCACGGTCCGCCAAGGCACTTGATGAGCTGCTACGCTCCAACAAGAAGGCCTTGGACGCTATCCAGGCTCTCAATGTTGCGACCGCTTCCTGGGACCCACTACTGGTTCATCTAACAGCCAGTCGGCTAGATGATCGACTGAGGGAGAGCTGGGAAAACAAGCTGGGATCATCCAACGCCATCCCTTCGTACGCCGAGCTCCAGACCTTCCTGACTGGTCGAGCGAGGGCTATGGAGACGCTCGAGGTCACCACGACTGCAGCATCCGCGCCTAAACTAATTCCAGCCAGGCCTACTTTCTCTTCAAGAACTTTTGCTACCAGACCAACCGCTTCCAGGTCATCCGCTTCCGTGAACCTTTCGTCAGTCGCTGCTGCAACAGATGCGCCGGGATTTTGTGCTATCTGTTCCGAGAAGCACTTCGTGTTGTTTTGCCCTACTTATCGAGCAAAATCGGTTGAAGAGCGTCTCGAGGCAGTGAGGCACTACCGCCTCTGTTTCAATTGCTTGGGCCGACATCGCATCGCTGACTGCAGAACTAAGCAAACCTGCCAGAAGTGTGGTGAGTACCACCACACTTCTATTCATGTTGACCGGCCTTCCCGTGATTCACAGCCACGTGAGTCTCCTCTCAGACGAGCCACTTCCATCAGCCCGATGTCCTCTGCCGCTATTCAAACCATTGCTGACGCTCCAGATCAACAACCTCAGCAATGAATCTTTACGCCATCCGCTACGAGTATTACCTCTACTAAGACTGGATTCGACCGCAAGAAGCATACATTCTCCACCTTTACGCCTGTGGTTCCTTCGCTGAGGAGAGTTACCTTCTCAGCTAATTTACCTACCTATACGCCTGCTGTCGCTACTACCTCGTCCATTGCAGCATCTGATAGCATTACAAGTAGTCTCTCTAAACCGACTGTTTTACTCGCTACTTGCAAGGTTTCAGTATCCGCTCCAAGGTGTCATTCGCTAACCGCCCGAGTCCTGGTTGACCAAGGCGCTGAAGTTTCATTCGTCACCGAGAAGTTTGCCAAGAAGCTGGGTGTTGTGAGACAACCTACCGCCGTCTCTCTTCGTGGCATAGGCAATACATCCGCTGGCTACACTCGGGGAACGTGCTCTCTGGAGCTCCAATCCTTATACTCCAATGAGAAAATTCAGCTTCAAGCCTATATTCTTCCAGTCCTTACCGCTCACCTACCGTCATTCGCTATGGAAGATCCTCACTGGCCCCACCTAGACGGGTTGCAACTCGCCGATCCCGGGTTTCTGATACCTGGACCCGTGGACATTGTGCTGGGGGCTGCTCCAACCGGTCTGATCATCCATCCTGAAATTATCAAAGGACCGAGTAACACCCCAGTCACTCAGTCCACCATGTTTGGGTGGATTATTTTTGGGACAGCTGACTCCTTGAGTTCAACCGCTGCCGTGTACGGTCACCATGTCTGCACTGACCAGGATCTCTATGACCTACTCTCACGGTTTTGGTCACAAGAAGAGACGCCTACCTCTGCAGTTCCGCCACTCAATCCCTCGGATGAAGAGTGTGAAAAGCACTTCATCAACACTCACTCGAGGGATTCATCTGGTCGCTACATTGTGCGACTTCCACTCACCTCTTCTGCTACTCAACTGGGTGATTCGCTCCGAACTGCTCGACGCTGTCTTCAGAGCACCCTCAAACGGCTAACCGCTAACTCCTCCTTCAGTATTCGCTACACCAACTTCATGAGTGAATATGAACAGCTGGAACACATGACAGTAGCTCCTTCCCTGTCTTCAGATTCGCAACCAGTTTACTATCTTCCTCACCATGGTGTACTGAAGGAGCAGAGTACTACCACCAAGTTGCGCGTGGTCTTCAACGGCTTCAGTAACTCCTCAACAGGAGTTTCGCTCAACGATATCCTGCATCCTGGGCCAAAGATTCAAATCGATCTCTCTGACGTCCTTCTTTGGGCTCGCCGACACCGTTTCGTCTTCGCTACAGACATTACGAAGATGTTCCGTCAGATCAAGGTCCACCCTCTTGACTGGGACCTGCAACGGATCCTCTGGGTCGACCAACATCATCAGGTCATTCCATATCAGCTCACTACTGTAACCTATGGAACTCGCTGTGCGCCTTACCTAGCTGTTCGCACCCTTCTTCAGCTCGTGAAGGATGAGGGCCATCGCTTCCCGCTCGCCGTTGACCCGCTCACTAAGGGTCGATATGTCGACGACATCTATGGGGATCTGATTTTCTTCAGGACGCTACCTTGGTCGCTCAACAGCTCACCGACATGTGCTCCGCTGGAGGTTTTCCGCTCGCTAAGTGGGCCAGTAATTCCTCAGAACTCCTCGCTCAAGTGTCACCAGCTGTCTTGACTACCGACGATCCCATCAGCTTCGAGGAATCTACCATCAAGGTGCTTGGTCTGACCTGGCACCCAACTCGAGATAAGTTCAAGTTTACTTATTCTTCATCTACTGTGAAGACAGTCACCAAAAGATCTATTCTTTCCGAAACAGCTCGACTTTTTGATCCACTGGGATTCCTCGCTCCGCTAGTGATACGAGCCAAGATCCTGTTGCAAGAACTGTGGCTAGAGAAACTCGGCTGGGATGAACCTCTTTCACCAGTTCTCTCGCAAAAATGGCAACACTTCAGAAACGACTTACTGCACATTGAATCGCTGGAGATACCTCACTGGCTGCAGTTAACCTCCGCTTCTACGGTCGAGATACACGGCTTCGCTGACGCTTCGCAACTCGCTATGGCTGCAGTAGTGTTCCTCAAGGTCACCGCTACTGATGGCAGCTGTACGACTACGCTTGTGTGTGCTAAAACGCACGTCGCTGCGCTAAAGCACCTCACGATCCCGAGATTAGAACTCAACGCTGCTGTGATACTCTCTCAGCTTACTCGTTACGTCCAGACTACGCTTGAGCTTGGTAACGTTTCCACCTTCCTCTGGACCGACTCCGCTGTCGCGCTTACCTGTATCAGAACTCATCCATCTCGCTGGAAAGAGTACGTTTGCAATCGAGTCCAGAAAATTCAGGGCCTTCAACCCTCAGCTAAGTGGCGTTTCATTGCTGGGAAGCCCCCCCCCCCGCTGATTGTGCCTCTCGAGGACTTGGTACTCTGAAACTGAAGCAGCATTCTCTCTGGTGGCATGGGCCCCCATGGCTAACACAACATTGTGAAGAGTGGCCTGCATTCGACCCTCCCGCTGCAACAACCGCTCATCTTGAAGAAAAACCAGGTCTCTTCTTCAATGTCGCTATTGAAGCAGATCGACATCCTCTCTGGGAACTACTTGCTCGCTACTCTTCGCTGCCACGCCTACTACGAACTATAGCGATCTGCTTACGATTTATCGCTCGCTTAAAAAAGGTACCACACTCTTCGCTGACCACACCGCTGACTACCGCTGACCTGGAAACCGCTAGGGTATTGATAGTCAAGATAATGCAGAAATCTTTCTTCACTGAGGAGTTGAGAACATTAGCAAAAGGCAATCAGCTCGCTAAATCTAGTCATCTAACCAAGTTGACACCATTCCTCGATCATCAAGGGGTACTACGAGTTGGTGGACGCTTGAAACATTCTCTGCTTGATACAGAGCAGAAGCACCCCGCTATTTTGCCTCGAGAATCAACTCTAACTACTCTTTTAATAGCCGACGCTCATCACCGCACACTACATGGCGGCACTCAACTGACACTCGCTTACCTACGCCGTTCGTATTGGATTCTTGGTGGTCGCACACCAGTACGATCCTTCATTCTTCGCTGAACCTTGAAAACTTGGAAAGGACCTGGTTCCAAAACCCACAAAGGTTGGATTGCAGTTTTTGTGTGCTTCGCCACATCAGCTGTCCATCTGGAAGTCGTTACCGACTATTCTTCAGACGCTTTCATCGCTGCATACAGGAGATTCGCTAGTCGTCGAGGCATCTGCCATACGCTCTACAGTGATTGTGGTACCAATTTCGCTGGGGCAGACGCAACTCTAAAAAGTCTCTTCAAGGTAGGATCAAAAGAACTGGGACAACTCGCTACGCTACTTTCAAACGACGGCACCAACTAGGTCTTCAACCCACCTGGAGCACCCCACTTCGGTGGTAAATGGGAAGCCGCGGTAAAATCGTTGAAGTTCCACCTAAAACGTGTCATTGGTGAAACCCTCTTAACTTTCGAGGAGATGACTACTTTTCTGAACCAAGTCGAGGCCGTATTAAACTCTCGGCCTTTGGCACCGCTCTCTGAGGATCCTGCAGACCTGGCATCGCTTACACCAGGTCATTTTCTTATCGGTGAGCCGCTTACTTCTGTTCCTTCACCGTCGCTGAGCGAGGTCGCTGAGACGAGACTCTCTAAGTGGCAGCTTATACAACAGAGAATCGAACACTTCTGGAACAGATGGTCCGCTGAGTGCCTACATCGCTACCAATCAATCTCAAAATGGCATCATCCCTCTAATGAGATTAAAGTCGGCTCCATGGTACTTCTAACCGATGAACGACTACCTCCAACTAAGTGGCCTCTCGCTCGAGTACTTTCACTGCATCCTGGCAAGGACGGACTGACCAGAGTTGTCACCATCAAAATCGCAACATCTACTCTGACGAGGCCAATCGCTAAACTCTGTGTGCTACCAGTCTCCGCTCTTGAAGAACCATTTGTCAACGCTGTTGCCAAAGGGGGGGAGAATGTTGAGTAATCAGCTATTCGATTCTCGGCAAATTGTACTTGTTTTTTCCCTCTCAGCTGGCTTGCTTTTTCATTTCGATGACGTGTAACTAAATGAGTTTAGTTTTTTGTTAAACTTTGCTGTGAATAAATCGTATTGGAACTTATCGCTTTTTTTCACTCTCCTCACCTAACCAGGATAGTTTTTTTGTTAATTCACGCTACACTACTTTTAAACACGAAATACTTTGACTTTAAAGTGCCCTTGGGGGAATTAAATGTTATTTACGTGGTGAAACACATGCTTGCTTCCACAATAAGTAGAGATCTTGACCCTCTCTCTGTGCATGGGGGTGTAAATACACCCCAGGCTACTAAAAATGTAAATAATTAACTGATTAATGAATTCTAGAAAAAATGCTCTTAGGAATGCTATCTGTGGTATATTTCACATAAAATCTGAAAAAATCGCTTCAAAATCGGTGAATTTAAACATAGTATTGAGGTTGCAAAGGTGCTTAGGCGCTTAACGGTGCATAGGAGTGGTTTTGCACCCCAATGTTTCGTCATGTATTCTGTTACACGCAAAATTCCTTGCGGAAATTCCCAGCTAGCGTTGGAGAAGGGCCGGGGTTTGGTAGCTCAGATTTATGTTGAGCATGCACTATGTCCGACGATCAAACGATCACCATAACTGGGCGCCACTCGGTTTTAATTGTTTTTTTTTCTTGGATGACCGAGAACCATGAAAAGGAATTGCTGGTTAGAAGAATAATTCTAATTAGTATTAATAGAAAAAGAGAGACGCTGGTCCTTTCCCAAAGTCTATTTTGTATCGTACATCATTCAATTTTTGTCTTCACACGCTGCCTACGTATTTATCTACCGGCAAGGTAGCTCGAGCAGGAGGAGTAAGGTAAATTGTGTGAATAAGTGTGAACATCGCGTTCACACAAAAGAAAATAAAGAAAAAAACAACTACCGACCAACAAAATAAAGAATAAAAAAGGGTACTTAGCTTAGAAAAATAAATCCAAAAAAGTTCAATTCCAGCTACCGCGTGGCCCAGCCTTCTTTCGACGATTGATGCCTCGAATCTCAGATCTTCCAGAGCATCTCTTCCTTTAGCTACTCCTCCTCCAAACAATTCCGCTCCTGCTTCTACTACCTCTCGATCCTTTTCAGAATTTTCCTCCTCCTGCAGGTCCGCATCTCCCAAGTTCCCTTTTTCTCCTTGGCTGACTTCCCACTACACCTTTTCAATTTTTTTTTTGACTTATTTTTTTCACCGTCTGTCCTCCTTCGTGGTCTGGTCGGAACTGAACACTTGAGCCTCCCACTTCACCTACCGGAGTTGCGCGGTCGTCGCTTACCCCTATTTGCCCTTCCGATGGAATCGTCCGTTTAGATCGATGATCGATATTAGCTCCTGATAACCTTAAGAATGTTTTCCATTTCGGTTTTTGGTTTTTGATTTTTTTAATATAGCTTCATATATTATTAAATATATCTCTATATTTTTTTTCTGCAATTATTCGAGCGCTTGTCGTCGGGCATGTTGCTATGATCTTACTCCGGGTTGCGGTTGGCTCAATCAAAGTCGAGGTAATATATGTAGAAGTATATAATGGGGGGGATTGGAGCAAGGCGAGTGTCGTGTTTGTATTTATATGAGGTGATTTTGATGTGTATTAAGAAGGCTGGGACCATGTGCTCATGAAATATTGTTATTTTTCTCTACTCTCCCCTAAGGGCCCCTAACTTTTATCCTATTATTTTATCCGGTTCCGATCATTTTTTTTTTTGTACTCCCATGTCGAACCTCCTAACCGGTGTACATCGATCTTAACAATATGTTACTATTTCTTCCAATTCCTTTTCCGCTCATCCCTATGTCCTACGAAAAATATAAATTCTTTCAATCCTCTAACTTAACCTCTTAGTTCAATGGTCTCGCGATTGACCTTTAAAATAATAATTCACTACTCAAAAATCACTTTTTTTAGAAGGAAGCGCTAGCAATTAGTTTTATTTTATTGCTTGTCTTGTTTTCAAATTCTTTTGTTGCTTAAATGTGCATACATACGAGACTAACGCAAAACTGAGTTAAACTTTTATGGTTTTAATGTCCTGGGAAATTTTGTGCTGAGGTAACCTTTCATCTTTCGATTTCCTGGCGACAAAAAAGCGAGTATACGTAGGTAGAATAGAGGTAGCCACAATAAATGTTTACGCAAATAATGAACCATGCTAACACCGACACCAAGTACATACAGTGACTCCAAAAAGTATTCGCTCACCACACTATCCAGGCAACTTTTATTAATAACTTTTAAGGCTCGAATGATAACACAACCAAATGTTAAGTAGATTTGTTTATTCATATGTTAACTTCAAAAGTAAAAAGTTTCAAGTTCATCGATTTCGAATTACGCTTTGTATTAATGGAAATGCCGGCAGGCTCCTCAATTCAACGCACAAAAAGTATTCGCTCACCACTTTCACACTCACACACTCCCGGATTAAAAGTACCGCTAATTTTGGATAATACTTTTTGGAGTCACTGTAAAGGTATAAAGGGTGAATTTAGTCGCCGCCACTTTTGTCTGATGATCATATTAGGAGGTAATTTATTTCGATTTGGAAGATGGACCAATATTCCTCCTAATATAGGTGAAATACCTGACTTTCAAATTTTCCGAGAAAGATAAGGAATAGCCGGATCAACTTTAACCCTAAATCGAACCTCTGCAATGTCCTGTTTCAAAACTATAATATCTGAAGGAATCATAAACTTGATTGTACGTGAAACAAACAGGAGAGCCAGAGATCATTACGACGCAGTCAGAAACCCACAGCAACCCCAACAACCTCAGGTTTGGTATGATACTGATACTAACGAAGTATACGCTCTAATTGGAATTTTAATATATTCTGGAATGCGGCAAAATTGGGATGAACGGTTGGATGAGCCCTGGGAGAAGGACAATCGTCCGTTTTATAGAGCCGTCATGTCATTGCAAAGAATCCAGCTCGTGCGATATCTCTGATTTGATAATTACCGTATGAAAGGGATGCGATATAACTCGCCCAAAAATTCCAAAACAATAGTTCAACTTATAAATTATGAAATTAAATGCACTTTCAGAGTTCAAGATTTCATTGTCTTTATTTTTATCTATAATTCAAACTTCACAATTAACTATTCACAGCTTTTATATTGAATAAAAATGACTTCCAACACTGATTGATATAGAAAATAATGATTTCGTGCTTCTACGACGGATTCCGAGATTCAAGTGTACAATGGTTAACGTTTTGAGGCCGATCGCTTTCCCCAGTAAGAACTTTCGCGAAGTATTACCAAAAATGGTCATAACTGAGGAAACATAACTGATTTTCCACACCATGAAATAGGTTTTTCCCCATGAACATAATTATTCGTCTCTTTTTAGTAACTGATTATTCACTTAGAGTAGCTCTAGTACGTTTTCGCGTAAGTCGAGTCTCGGTTTTGCAATGACAAACTTAAAATGACAATTAGACGTAAACAATGTAATGTAGTGAAAGTGGTTCAGTAGGTAAGTACAATATTTCTAATTTATTTGATTTATATTCAATGTACTATGTTTTGTACTGTCTATTTTGTGAAGTGATTCATGTTATGTTTTAAGAATACCGAGTAAAGTAAATGTTGGATGTTGTTTACGTTGGTTTATCATTTCAGTGCGTATATTTATCATGTTGGAAGTGTACATGCTTGTCATGATATATACATATTTTTTCTCTTAGCGGGAATTGATGTCGGATGTTGACCCGTACCCATCTGTATATACGAGTGTATGTCTCATTCGCCAGAAGGTCCTCAAAAACTTCAGATAAGTGCCCAAACCTTTCATCACTGGTTGCGATTCTTTGTGTTGTCTTTTTTTAGGTACAGAGCTGACGGCGGAACATTCTCCCGGCCTTGACATCGTTGCGGTAGCGGAAGATGGCAAAACATAATTCATTCCACCTGTAAATATGGTGCAGAAACAAGATGGGAAGGGTTATAGCGCCCTTGACTCGCTTTTGGCAAATAAGGATGTGGACATTTGGGTTTGAGTTCGATTATTAATAAGTGTTGACTTTTTAGATTTCTATGTAATAAGTGTTTGTTTACGTTTTAATTTATGTTGGAATCGGTAATACGCAGATCTTCGCGACCGGTCTTTTCAAAACGGAATTTTGAGTTCTCAACGTAACGACACGAACGAGCCCATCCGTTCCCGGGTGTGTCTGTATTATCCTCGCTAACGCCCATCTGCATGGTGGTAACTCTTCATGCTTTAAAAGCACCAAGTCTCCAATTTTTACGTTGTTGGTCTTTGTTGCCCATTTTGGCCGTTGTTGGAGACGACACAAATATTCAGCATTCCAGCGGTGCCAAAAACTCTGGTACGTTTTTGGCACCGCTGGAATGCTGAATATTTGTGTCGTCTCCAACAACGGCCAAAATGGGCAACAAAGACCAACAACGTAAAGGAACTGGAAGGAACTGCCATCTATCCAAACGGTTAATATTTATGTCTAATAAGCTTGGCTCTGGTGGTGTAAATAAGTTATCACCGATTAAAAAATGCGCAGGCGTTAAGGGATTGAGATCTTGCGGATCGCTGCTTTTTTCGCACAACGGCCGTGAGTTGAGGCAAGCCTCGATTTGTGTGAGAATCGTGTTGAACTTTTCGAAAGTCAACACATGATTTCCTAAGACTCGTCTTAAATGGAATTTCGTCGATCGGACTCCTGATTCCCATAAGCCCCCAAAGTGTGGAGAGGCAGGAGGAATAAAGTGAAATCTCACTCCTTCACTTTCAATTGCTCGACCGATCTCTGCATCCAGTTGTTGCACCATCTGTTGCTGCAGCTTGCTTAGAGCTTTACTAGCACCCACAAAATTTGTACCGCAGTCGCAGTAGACATCACTGCATTTTCCTCTTCTAGCACAGAATCTTCGGAAAGCTGCGATAAAGCCCTCCGCACTTAAGTCAGTCACTAATTCTAAATGAATAGCTTTCACTGACATGCAGATAAACAGCGCAATATATGCTTTGTATTTTTTGGCATTTCGACCTTTGTGAGTTTTCAATTCGAATGGTCCGCAATAATCTATGCCGGTGTGGGAGAATGGGCGATTGGCTGTAACTCGGGGCAAAGGTAAATTCCCCATCAATTGCGTTTGCGCGTTCGCTTTATACCGGTAGCATACGATGCATTTGTGCACATGATGTCGGATTGCGTTTCGTACATTAATCAGCCAATATTGCTTTCCAATTGTGTTCATCATCAACCGCAAGCCACCATGAAGAGTGTCCTTATGGGTTTTGTCGATGATCAAGCTCGCTAAGTGGCATTTGTCGGGAAGAATTATGGGGTGTTTCTCACTGTAGTCCAAGTTAGCAAATTCTAAGCGACCTCCTACTCTAATGAGCCCATTTGCGTCAAGTACTGGAGTCAATTTTTTCAACTTGCTTTTGCATGATACAGGCTGTCCCTGAGTTAATAACTTTACGTCATCATCGAAATGCTGCAATTGAGCTGCTTTGATGCAGACATTTAATGCTTGCTGAATTTCGGTTGCTTTCAGATATCCCGTAGCTCTTTTTCCTGCTGTCTGTTTGAGATTGCTGATAAATCGTAGACAGTAAGCCGTAATTGGAAGCAATTTATCCAATGATGAGTACTTTGTATCCCAGTCAAGCGAAATGTGCGAATGGTGTGTTACCGTGTCTGTCCTTCGCATTTCGAGATTTATTGGTTTTACAATGGCCCGTTTTGGCCAAGATTCTTCTGATTTCCATAACCAGTCTGGTCCATTCCACCATAGCGTATGTTGCAAGAGTTCCGTTGGATACAATCCTCGGGATGCGCAGTCCGCGGGGTTCTCCTTAGACACTACGTGAGACCAAACGTGTCCTCCGAGTAGCTGCTGAATTTGAGAAACCCTATTTGCGACAAAGGTTTTCCATTTACTGGGATGAGATTTCAACCAGGCTAGCACAATTTCCGAATCTGTCCATGCATGAATCGATACGTTTTCTAATTTTATTGATCTCAGCACATATCGGATTAGTTTCGCCAGTAATGCAGCAGCACAAAGTTCAAGCCTTGGTACAGATACAGTTTTCACAGGTCGTACTTTAGTTTTCGAGGTCATTAACGCAACATGCCTTTCTCCGAATTGATTTGTGGTGCAAATATAGACCACAGCAGCGTATGCTTCTTGGGAGGCATCTGAGAATCCATGGATTTCGATGTTATTGGTAGGTTTCGTATAGTGGACCCATCTACTGAGTCTGAAGCTTTCAATAGATTTTAGACTCTCTCGATACCTGCGCCATTCACGTTCTAAGTCTGGAGTTACCTTGTCATCCCATTCGATTCCAGTCAACCAGAGTTTTTGAAGAAACATTTTTCCAATTACAAGGCAAGGAGATATCCATCCTAATGGATCAAACACTTTGGATATATCCGAAAGTATACTTCTTTTCGTCCAGAGGGGAGGTTCTTGGTCAAGTGATACAAAATACGAAAAATAGTCATGTGAGGGGTTCCAATATAATCCGAGAGTTCGAACTGTTTCTTCGTCCTTTATCTTAAGTTGACGATTATTTTCCAAATCTGTGCTAGGTACAGTTCTCAGTAACGCTTGATAATTCGACGACCATTTGCGTAAAGAGAATCCTCCGGCTTTCATCATTTCAATCAACTGTTGTTGAGCTTCCAAAGCAGATTCAATAGTGTCAGTTCCCGAAAGTAAATCGTCCACCTAGAAGTCGTTAAGAGCTATAGTAGAGGCCATAGAAAATCGATCTCTTTCGTCATTCGCCAGCTGCTGCACAAACTTGGTCGCCAAGTATGGAGCACTTTTAGTCCCAAAGGTTACAGTTCGTAACTTGAAGTCTTCGATTGGTAGTTGCGGGCTCTCTCTCCATACAATGCGTTGGTAGTTACAATGATGATACCGCATTTGAATTTGGCGATACATCTTTTCGATGTCAGCCGTGAAGACCACTTTATGTAGCTTCCATCGAAGAAGTAATGCAGCCAATTCATCTTGCAACACAGGCCCCTTCATTAACCCATCATTTAATGAAATTCCACTGCACGTAGTACGTGAGGCGTCAAATACGACACGTAACTTGGTAGTTGAACTACTTTCCTTTATAACTGCATGATGAGGAAGGTAACTGCAGTGATAGTGTAATACCTGCTTCGGAAGGGGGTGTCGAAATGGGAAGGGATCACCCTTCCTCCTCTTTTTCCTCCTCTCCTGTCCTTCCTCGTCTTCGGCCCATGCCTTCCTAGGCTTTCAGGGGATGCTGCCTGGGGCCCAGGGCCTTTTCCAGTGGCCTCCAGGGCAGTAACTCCGCGGCACCTAAAAGGGAAAAAAGAAGATTAATACGTCTTCCAGGAAGACACGGAGCAGGACACAGGACGACAGGACGACAGGACGACAGGACGACAGGACGGCACCAGGGGACAGGACAACACCACAAGGGGACGGCCCCAGCGCGCCCACAACACCACAACAAACAACACCACAGGTGACATAACCCCAAAACAGTGTTCCCTCGATTTCTCCTGGAACTCCATGTTCCCCGGGGAACGGACCGGTGCAACCGATGCACGGGACCATTGGCCGACCGATTTAAATGAATTCGCGACGCGAAATTGCGCAAAAAGCGCGTAAACGAAGAAAAATCGGCGAAATGATCGGTCGGCCAAAAGTCGATAAAAATCCCGAAAATCCCTATGGGATAGGGATATTCCAGGAGAATCGAACGCGGGGAACACTGTTTGATAACACCCACGGCGCGAAAATCGCGAGTTGTGGCGAAAACCGCGGAAATTGTTCACCTGTCAAATGACAGGTGAGACGCGCGACACAGGTGAACGAACAATTTCCGCGGGTTCACACAACACTCGCGGGGGAAATCGACACTCGCGGTTTTGAATTTCGCACTCGCGGAGGCCGAGAAGTGTCGCTAATAGTATGTTTTACTATTGACACTTTTCGGCCAATCACAACTGTCGATTTTCCCCTAAACATGGCTGTCGTCCTTCACCAATCCGCCGAACCAGGAATCCCATTATTGCTGATTCCTGGGAAAATCTGCCGTCGGGATAACCCAAGAAGGGACGCGGATCCAGGATAATGGGGTCCGGGATTATCCTGGATCAATCGGGCACTTCACCACTCGCGAGATCGGTCACAAACTTAATCACAATGCCCCATAAAGAGGGGAAATTTGGGCTATATAAACCGCGGATTTTGCTCACTCGGTCTCTTTTTTTGGTCGCAAGTTCGAAGCAGCGAAGCTCCTACAAGTTTTTTTAAAAATCCTAGAATCCGGCAAACAGTTAGAAGGGACAGTTAGTTAGCTCGCGAGAAAAGTTCCGTTTAATTTTCGGAAAAGCATTTTTAAGGCGGTTTAGGATTTTAATTAGTTTTCCGCGAGGAAGTGCCTTTCTTTTTATAGGTAAGCGGGCTGGCTGTGAATTGTTGGAATTCACGAAGGTTGGCCAATACACGCCCGTACCTACACTACTAGCGGAAGCCAAGTGGATTTTTATTGGGGCTCTTGGACCTGCCCTTGGGAAAATCAGCCGCTAGATTTCGTCCTGGAAGCACTCAATCCTGCGGGGAACATATACGGAAAACTCAAAAGTCAACATACCTGAAGTGCATTTTTCCCGGTGAAAACGGATCCCACGCTGTTCAACTGTCTCCGAGGGAACACTGAAGACGCCCTGGAAGAGATCCTGGTATCCTGGAATTAAAGAGAAAGAAAGGAAGTAAAATTATTTATAAAAGTTCAGGTTAGTAAATATCTTACCTATTTGACATCCGTTGGGTGGCTGTCAATCTCGGGGTTGTCAACGAGTAAACTGCAAATTTGGAGCCAACGAACTGATCTAACAAGTGGAGAGGCTCAAGGCGGTGACACGAAGTTGGTAAAGGGATCGTGGGCCGCGGTTATATTTTTTTTATTTGAGTTGCTGAAATTGGATTTTATCGTGGAGTGTGTTAAGAATATAGGGTCGCGGAAGTAGATTATTGAAGATCTTACCAGATACGCGGGGTAGAATCGTCGGGAGTACCAAGTGAAGTTGGTAGCAGATGACGTGTGTTGCAGCTGAACGAGCAAGAGATTTATCCGGAATCTAACTTTTGTTGCATTTGGTGTTTGAACGAATTGGGTGGTAATTTTCCCTCGGCGAATATCTGGAAAGTGTTGGGAACCGGCTCGTGGGATCGTAAATTTGAGGGCAGTTTTCCGACGATCGAACTCGGGTGTTTAGAGCGAGTTTTGTAAGGAGAGGCGATTTTCTTTGGGGAACCCCAACACAACACGGTTGAGAGATTAGATCGGTCAGTCGGGAAGGCCTGTGAGGACTGAAGTAGGATAGATCTGTCGTCATACAGGTCCTAGTAGATCTTCGAGTGGTGGAATTAACGCGACGTGTCGGGGAAAACGAAAGAATAGCCGTGAGATTTTGGGGACGGCAGAAACTTCTTATTTTAGGTGGAAGTCTGGAGAAGTGAAGTGAGCCACGGACGGAGTTTGGTGTGGCTGGTGGATGACTTATCGTCCAGGATTTGTGAACATTCGGGAGAAACCTCTTCTTAGGGGCGGCAGCAGTTTTGTTGTTTTGGCTTACATTCTAATCATTAACTTAGTTACATTTGCTTATATTTGTTCCCGGTAGATACCTTTTTTTTATTTCTTTCCCTTCCGGCTTACTTATATGTATATATATATATATCTACCTTTTGTACATTAGATTTGCTTCACATGACTGGCCCTTTTCATATTAATTTTCTTGGGCTTTATACATTTTTCTACAGTAGTTTTGTCATAGCTTAACTTTATATTTATGCTATTAGCTTCTTTGCCGGCTATCTTGTTTAAACATTATTTCGACAGTCTTCACTTGAGGAGACACGCCGTGTTAGATTGATTTGAGCCCTTTTATGTTACACGCTGTTGTGGTGACCGCGCCTTGGTCAACCCGTAAGATTTAAAGTCCTTGATTGATTTACCTTTTTTTTATCCACCTTCAAACCCTCTGTTTTACGTTTTTTTGCGCTGTCTCCAAATCCGAAGTGTAGTGAGACGGTATCTTGGGAGATTTTATTGGACTTTTGTTGAATACATTGTGAGAGTATTCTTGGTTGTCGGAAGTTGCCGGTCAACGATTAAGAATTTGTGAACGTACAAAATTTTGTAGTTGTGAAATAGGTATAAGGGGACCCCGTTCATTTAGTGAGGAACCATTGTGAGTGTTCGTCGAAAGAGGATTTCGCGGGGACTGTCGAAATATTGGCGGCTTTATTATTTGCTTATAATGATTTGATTTTTTTTTCCTTTTATTTTTTTTTTGCAATTATTTACCTTTACCCCACCTCATTCCCTCCCTACGCAATCTATTGTATATTTACATTGTAGTTTTTTTTATTATTTGCATTTTGTCTTCTTTTGCTATATTTCAATTTTCTCCTACGCTTATTTGCTTTATATGACTTTTTATAAATTCGATCTCTCGATTTCTATCATGGTAACTTCTTACATTTTGAACTTAATTTAATTAACGTAGTTTTTTTGCTCTTGCTCTCTAATACATTGCATATTCTGTTTAACGTATAAAATTTTCTGACATCATAATTTTGTTAGTATCTCACAACTGCAAACTGCAATCTTGTTGATAGGAATAATAAAGTTATATTTACACATTACGAGTTGTTTGGAGCCCCTCCCCTCTCGACACCCTCACCCCTTTTGGATTTCAGCAATTGGTACGTTGTTTGGATTTCAGCGTGGGTACGCTGTTTGGTTCGCGTTTGATTAAAGTTTTCGTTTTGGAACGAACCGGTTTCGTGGTTAGAGCCGGGGTCATATCATTTCTTTTGGAAAAACCACGTGGCGCCCGTTCCAAACTTAAGGTTTGGAATAATAACCCCGACCCATCCCCGTCTGAGCGAGCGGCACTGTTGTCGCGGCGGAGGCACCACCTAGCGTCGTCGCAGGCGGTGAAAAAGGGCCGTAACAATAGGAACGGACATTTTCAATTACTTTAACGTGGTCCTCCTCGCCACTGGATACCTTTGTCATATGCCCTAAACGAATATATTCCTTCATACAATCAGTATAAGCGATCTCTTTCAACGAGATATCTCTTTTAAATCTGGACTCAAGTTGGTATAATCGAGATATGGCGATATGACGTGATCGACCTAGATAACTATTTGCGGTTTCCTGTTTTAAGGGAAGTTCTACCTCATAACGTCCATTTTCTAATTTCCTAGTCGTATTAGCAAATAATTCCTCACACAAGTTTTCCTCTTCGGTGTAGATTTTGGTGTCAGGAATTTCTTCTATCTCCCAAAATTTTTGTAGTAGGTTGTGGAGTTCCGTATATGTGTGAAAATTGTTCACGCTAATCGTTTTATTTACAGGGCGAGCTGTTTTACCAGTTAGAACTCAACCAAAGACTGTGTTTTGCGCGGTTGGACTACCATTTATGCCTTTTACGAGACCGTTCAGAAGAATTTCTCCATAAATATCAGCCCCGAGCAAGAGATCTATTGGACCAGGCTTATGGAATTGAGGATCGGCTAAATTTAATCCTTTGAGATGATTCCAATCTTTTATGGAAATGTGTGTGTCTGGAAGAACATTTGTAATCTTTGTTAAGACTAAACCTGAGCCTTCAACTAATTCGTTGTATTGCCAGTTAACTTGCGTTTAATTATTACGCATAAAAAAAACACAAATTTAATCAATTAAGAACACTTTCATGTAATTACAAGTATAAAATTAATTTAATACAATTTCAACACGTCCGTACTCTAATGATCTCGAAATAATTCATCCGAGGAATATCTTCAAACGTGTGAAAATGAAATGAGCGACGAGTGCAGCGAAGAAATCGATCAGGAAAGCCAAGAGATAAATTTTATGACACAAGCCTCTCTAGTGTACCTTACCTAGAGTATAAAACACGAAACGGCAAAATTTTGAAATTTCTAATCGACACCGGGGCTAACAAAAATTTTATTAAACCGGAACTAGCTCCCATTACCAAACCAACCAGAGAACCATTTAAAATACAATCAGCTGGAGGGGAAATCGAGATCAAAGAGAAAATTTCGGGAAAATTTTTTTCTAGTATTGGAAATGATACCACTATAAACTTTTTCGTTCTACCCGGACTGAAATCCTTCGACGGAATTATCGGAGATGATACACTAAAAGAGCTTGAAGCCGTAATCGACAGGAAAAACAACGTATTAAACATTAAACCAAATATCATTATCCCCTTAAAAGCTAAACAATCAGTCCAAGTCAATACTATCGAAATAAGAGACAAGCATATTAAACCAGAAACAAAACACAAACTTCGCGAAATCATCAAAAGATATTCAAATTTGTTCGGACCAATTAACGACCAGGAAATTGTAAATACAGCAGTGGAAGCAGAAATCAGAACAGTAACAGATGAACCTATTTACACAAAATCATACCCCTACCCAGCTAATATGAGGGAGGAAGTAGAAACACAGATTGGAAAATTATTGCAGGACGGAATTATCAGACCTTCCAAAATTCCATTCAACGCACCAATTTGGGTTGTGGAAAAAAAGATAAACGCAAGTTAACTGGCGCCCGAGCGAATGTATTCGTTGAATACACTTGTGCTGTCGATCGATTGATGGAGCTTTTGCCTACTCCATTAATTTCTGCATAAATGCGTTCTTTTTTTAGTTGAAGTCTCTGTACCAAATTTTCTGTGACAAAGGAGCTCTGGGAACCTTGATCTATTAAAGCTCTTGCGGTGTGTTCTTCTCCGCATGATGAAATTATTTTAACACACGCAGTTGCTAATAAAACTTGATTTCTGCATGTTTCGTTAGCAAACAATGCAGTCGTGGGGTTCTCGGTGGAAGGAACAAAATCTGGGGACGTTGCAGACAGCGCTGTTCTGGTAGTAGCCGTAACATGCATCGCGTTTGGTGGGTTTCCTTCATTGACTGGATTTCTTACCGTTTGTGGCTGAAATGCTTCTCCAAATTTACGATGAAGGAGAGAATGGTGACGCTTATTACAATGAAGGCAACTTTGCTGACTTGGACAGGATGCTAATATATGCCCAGAGCCAAGGCAATTTATGCAAAGTCCCTTTGCTTTCACGATCTCTAATCGTTGAAGAGCATTTGCAGCAGAAAACGTTGGGCATTGGCGAATGCTATGATTGCTAAAGCAGATCACGCAATTCATCTTCGTTGCAACGTGAAACGTTTGCCGTGGAGCTTGATTCTTAGTTTGGTTAAAAAAACCTCGCTCTTTAGCACTCCGTTTCGAAGACACCGCTTCTAAAGTACGGAACCGAGCTTCCAAAAATTTGCTGAGTTCTTCCCACGATGCACTATGGGGCCAAATCTCAAAAAGCTGGCCAAAACCTAAAAAAAAAAGTTTTCAAATTGGGATTTTTTAATCTCAAATTGGCTAAAGTACTTCCCAGTGCTATAGAATCAAGCGATAATAGGACCCCAATTGGACGCTCACCCGTAGAATGCCAGCGTGAAAGTGGCATCCAAGGGTAGCAGTGATTGTGTGTTTTGAAGAGAGAAAAAGTTCTCGTTTTCAAGAAGGCACAAAATATTCAAAATTTGACAGATTTTAATAAAACAAAATGGAATCGTCAGTTAAAGATTAGTAGAATATTATAAAATTAATTTAGTTACTGTATTATTAAACACTAATTTTAGAGAGAGATAGACTTTTTTACATTTTATACTCAAAAACTATGTAAGATGCCATGTTAAAATGGAAATATATAAAATGTTCCGCATTGTTCCGCTCTGAAACGATTGGAGGTGATAAATTAGATAAATAAGAAATAAAATTAAGAAAAATCAGCGCCGCATATCACCGACCGCCTTTTTTTCGAAAAATGTAAGCATAACCTGTTTCGCAGGACAAAAATCGAAAAAGTGATGAATCGTTTCAAAAGTCGGTATTATATGGTTCTCGGGGGCACTGATTTCGAATCTGATATCGGATTTACAAAATTCAAAATGGCGGACCGGAAGTGACGTAATATTTTACGAAAAAATTGAATTAGCGCTCTGAAACTCGGTTTAATATTGTTTGTGGGGTCGCTGATTACGAATCTGATATGAGATACATAAAAATTCAAAATGGCGAACCGGAAGTGACTTAAATTTTTGCCATTTTTAATTTTATAAATCCGATATCAGATTCGTAATCAGCGCCCCCGGAAACCATACAATACCGAGTTTCAAAGCGCTAACTCTAGTTTTTCGTAAAAAATTACGTCACTTCCGGTCCGCCATTTTGAATTTTATAAATCTGATATCAGATTCGTAATCAGCGCCCAAGAAAACTATATTATACTGAGTTTCAGAGCGCTAGCTCAATTTTTTCATAAAACATTACGTCACTTCCGGTCCGCCATTTTGATTTTTACAAATCCGATATCAGATTCGTAATCAGCGCCCCCAAAAACCCCCGAGTGAGAGATTTCAGATCGATAACTTGAATTTTTTAGTTTTGGCCAGCTTTTTGAGATTTGGCCCCACTGTGCGATGGTAGATTTTTCACCTTGCTATCTTCTCGCTCCCACAGTTCATGACTTTCAGCCGGTAGCTTTTGGACAAGTAGGAATACAAGTATAGGATCCCAACCCGACACATCGATGCTTAAATTTTTAAGCGCTTGTAAACTTTCCATGGTTGTATCCAATAGAGCTTTTATTCCTTGACTAGACTCCGCGGACACTGAGTTTTGTCCGAACCAAACCTTCAAATGCGTACTAAACAGCACGCATTTGTTATCATAACGATCAGTTAACAGTGTCCATGCTGAATTATAGTTGTTGTCGGTTACTTGCACGTGCCTCAGTAAATTCTCCGGCTCACCACTCAAATGAAGTTTCAGGTATTGAAGCTTCTGCACTGGCGATAAGGATTTGTTCTCATGGACTAAGCTTTTGAACAAATCATGGAAGGTGGGCCATTTTCGGTAATCTCCGCTAAACTTTTCCAAAGCGATCTTCGGAAGTTTAATCGATGACGCAAATTTCTGCTCCACGACATGTGGTGTTATTGAACCCTGTTCCTCTGGTTGAGATTTCGAAATTTCCTTTGTAAAACGCTCTTCGATTGCGCAATAATTAGTAGTAAAGAATTCTTCAACTACGGAAAAAATATCCTTCACGAAATATTCGACAGGGTCGCTTGAAGTTGTGGAGTAGCTCATAACCAAAATTTTGGTATGACGAGCTTTAAAGTTGTCCCACATGTTCTGCAAATCTGACAATTTTTTTTTTATAATATGTCTCAGTACGCCGAGCTGCTCCATCCTTCTTGTAATTGGAGATACATTTTTCCATCATCTCCTTCTCCGCCCTTTGCACCTTAATTAAATCCTCCATATCGTTGAATTTCTTTTATATTAAATCAACCACCAAGAACAAAGAAGGGCTTACCTTATGATCTCTGGATAGATGAGATTAGCTATGATTTCTGATGATGCTGATGATGCTGGGGCTTTCCAAGAGTCGCGAAACCGTAACCGAAACCGAACCGTAGACCGTTTTATATAAATGTTCAGACAATGTTTGCCTAAAGTTTTCAATTTGACCACTTCACTGGTTACCACAGTTTTCTATTTATTAGTTCACTGATTTCAAATGTACACTAATTTCATACTATTAGTTGAGTAATCCGGCTCGAAGGACCAATGAAAAGGGATGCGATATAACTCGCCCAAAAATTCCAAAACAATAGTTCAACTTATAAATTATGAAATTAAATGCACTTTCAGAGTTCAAGATTTCATTGTCTTTATTTTTATCTATAATTCAAACTTCACAATTAACTATTCACAGCTTTTATATTGAATAAAAATGACTTCCAACACTGATTGATATAGAAAATAATGATTTCGTGCTTCTACGACGGATTCCGAGATTCAAGTGTACAATGGTTAACGTTTTGAGGCCGATCGCTTTCCCCAGTAAGAACTTTCGCGAAGTATTACCAAAAATGGTCATAATTGAGGAAACATAACTGATTTTCCACACCATGAAATAGGTTTTTCCCCATGAACATAATTATTCGTCTCTTTTTAGTAACTGATTATTCACTTAGATTAGCTCTAGTACGTTTTCGCGTAAGTCGAGTCTCGGTTTTGCAATGACAAACTTAAAATGACAATTAGAGGTAAACAATGCACGGTGGGCCTGAAGCCGTGATAGGTTGGCATAAAATGGACACCAAATCTGAGTACACCACTGTTTAATGGGTCAATCATAGATTGAAAAACCGTTTGAATCAAAATCGTAGCTGATCCTGTTCAAGAGTTATGCGTATTTTTCGATTTTCATCCAAAAACGTCTATTTATTTCCTCAAAATTGGTAATGAGAGGATTATAACATTTATATATATGTAAAATGCGCAACTTTAAGTGCACGTGTATTGATGTAATAAATAAACTTTTTTAATTTTCACGTACAGACTCGGATAAGATTGAAATTGGTGCAGAAATAATCAAAATTGGTCAAAAATCGGATGAAAATTGATATAATTTCCACACCATCTAACGAGATATATACCGCGGCGCGTTTTTTTTCACGTGGTATCCCCTGTAGGCCTAATCCACACTTTGCATACTTTCCTTACATATGTTGAGACGAGAAAGTCACAACTGCCTTTTTCAATCTACTCGAGAATGAAGCAGAATTGATTGAATTTATTTTGAAGCGCTCCCAATACTTCAAAAACTCACGGTGTACAGATTCACCGGCTTGCTCCGACCACAAGCCCAAGCCATCATTATTCAAATACGCAAGACCGTCTTTTAGATGATCTAGAAGCACATGAATTTTTAGAGTCTGAGATACTCCGGTGCTGGCAATAGCTTTACGAAGGTCCATTAAATTTGCATCTAAATTGCTCACATCAGCTCGTTTAGTCGAGAAACACGAGTCAACAATTTTGTTCATTACTTTGAACGAAGCAATGTAAGGTTGCAAACGAAATGACCCAACTTTTTCGTATATTTCAGGATCATCCAATTTGTCCGCCTCTTTCAAGAGTTTTCTGCAATGATTGCCCTCAAAAATTTCCCCTTGATAGGTTTTATGAACTAAGCACAATTTTTGGGGCCACAGTAGAGCTTTTTCACGCCCGATTTCGTTAACAAGACCGTTCCAGAACAAATGGTTCACAAAACCTTGTAATAAATGTAATTCAGGTAAAATACATTTTTCAATTACGAGCAAATCATCGTCTTCATCATTACCGTCTTTTACAAAAAGAGGATGATTTATAGTATTGTGGCAGTCTTTGGCCATTTTTTTGTTGCCAATGCATTTGAAGTTCTCATAATCATCTTTTACATTCTTGTACGACTTCAAAATAATATTCGTATCGTCAAGATTCTCTTCAAATTTCCCAAAATTATGAAGTTCATTGAGAGTAACATAACAATAAGGGCAAGGATAAGTTGACGATGCCGTTTGCTGACCATTGACAATTAACATCAGCTTGAAGTCTGACGCAAATTTAAACGGTATCTCATTGATTTTTGTTAACTCAAACAAAGTCTTCATATTACTGTGACTTTCTTTAATTCGGGGCACGATGCCGAGTAATAGTAAACGGTACACGCTGTTAAAATTACCTTTCTTTGACATGCTTCCCCCATCGGAGTAAAGGGCTCTTTGATTCTCATGTTCATTAGATTTACTAGACTCTTCTTTCGTTAAAACCGCAAGGGAAATTTTGAAGAATCCTTGCCCTCCATCAGCCATCAACTTAATTTTACAATGCTCAATAGTATTGATCTCTCGTTTCTCAAAAATCAGTTCGAGAAGTTTTGATGCATTAGCGTATACGACAGGTCTACTTTCTGTTTGATTTTTTTCGGTTTCAAATTGATAAATGCCTTCTGCATATACATGTTCTAACGAGGTAGACTTTTGATGCATGTGCGATTTATAATTTGAAGGAATGCAAGCTCTCCCGACTACACTTCGAATAAAATTTGTCATTTTATTCATGTGATTTCTAGATACTCCAGTTATTCCTTGAAAGTTATCTAAACTCTGATCAGAGAAAGCCACAGTCTTTTCTTTTTTCTTATTCAAGGTAACTCTAAGTGGAGTTCCGGAAGTATTAAGAAGAAGGTCGCCGGTTGAAACAGCAGACCTTTTTTTCAAGAGTGATGTTATTATTTGATTTTGTTGCTTTTCAGGCAATTGTTCAACTAAATTGAAAACATTGTCACGAGTACTAGTTGGAGAAGAACCTTTGCCAGAAGTTTTAGGTGCAATCGCTTCGCGTTTAGGAAGCTGTACATTTTTCTTAGCACCTTGGAGGCCATTATCTTCGGTAATTTGAGAACCAGAAAAAGTACGCTTATGACCTCTACCCTTACTTACTTTGATGTGCCCCTTAAATCGAGCGGTCAAGCATACATAACAATTGCAAGACATGTTACTCCTAGTTTCTTTGACTAAATTAATATCGTGATAATTAGGCATGATTGGGACAGGCCTTTTCATAATACCCTTCTCACGCTCAGTAATGGTATTTTTACAAGAGCTGCAAATACTGGTCGGAAACCTATAATCAGAAATATCAAACTGATCATTTACAAATTTTTTCAGTAAATCATTAATATTTCCGGTTATTGCAAACTCAGAAATTTTGCGCTTACCGAAAATTATTTTTCTTCCACATGGCGCACATATTTTGATTCTATTCTCCTCGTGATCGCATTTATGATCCGAGTGTGAATTCATCCGTACATCAAGATTGCTTCGACTCATGATGAGAAAGCCCTGATTTTTGAAGTGAAAACTTCTTTAGCGGGGCCTTGCACTTTTTTGGGATGGGTACAAAATGTTAAACTCGCGCAGGTGTCACGTGTCCTGATCGAAAATTCGTAAGACAGAGGAAGAGTGTGAAGGCCAGCGCGGCGTAGGAGAGGAAGTAATATCCCCCTCGTTTAAGCGGTGCAGGGCGCTTGCGCGAGTGTGCGTGTGTGTTTGTACTACAGCCTGCTACGCGATCCACGGATGGTGTCTGCTGATGGCTCGACCGTCTGTATACTTGTAAAATTCGTGTATATACCGATTGCCCATCGTGTGTTAGACACACGAGCGAAGCGAGTACGTTAATAGCTATCGTGGGCAATCGGCTACTTATCGCCCCGTGGTTAGTTCACGACGGGTTTCCATGCGGTAAAGTACTATTTACTCCGACGTGTGATGAGTTTTCACTTCTGCCGGCACTCCCAGAGTGCACCCGTTGTTTTTTTTTCAAAAATCAGGAATGTTTTATGTTGGAACTACGCGTCATATAACTCTTGAACTTTAATTTTTTGTTACGAGTGTCAAAATAATTGCACACTCGCCACCTACCGGTGATTCTTGGAAGTTTATAATGTTAACTCCTTTTCAATATTTAAAGTTAATGCGCGTGCATACAAATTTATAAAAAAGTTGTTATGTTACGATGTATGCAGCAACAGCTTAGGTCGCGCTCTTACTTGGATGAAAATCGAAAAATACGCATAACTTTGGAACAGGATCAGCTACGATTTTGATTCAAACGGTTTTTCGATCTATGATTGACCCATTAAACAGTGGTGTACTCAGATTTGGTGTCCATTTTATGCCAACCTATCACGGCTTCAGGCCCACCGTGAATGTAATGTAGTGAAAGTGGTTCAGTAGGTAAGTACAATATTTCTAATTTATTTGATTTATATTCAATGTACTATGTTTTGTACTGTCTATTTTGTGAAGTGATTCATGTTATGTTTTAAGAATACCGAGTAAAGTAAATGTTGGATGTTGTTTACGTTGGTTTATCATTTCAGTGCGTATATTTATCATGTTGGAAGTGTACATGCTTGTCATGATATATACATATTTTTTCTCTTAGCGGGAATTGATGTCGGATGTTGACCCGTACCCATCTGTATATACGAGTGTATGTCTCATTCGCCAGAAGGTCCTCAAAAACTTCAGATAAGTGCCCAAACCTTTCATCACTGGTTGCGATTCTTTGTGTTGTCTTTTTTTAGGTACAGAGCTGACGGCGGAACACCGTACTAGAGGAGAACGTTTGAAACAGGCAAATTGACAGCCTTCAGAGTCATTTGGAGTATGTTCTTAGAATATTTAAAAGCTCTATATACACCGTCGGCAGATTTAACCGACTAAACAAATTTAAATATTTGATGAGCAATTAGTTGCATCTCGAGGTCGGTGCAATTTCCGACAATATATTCCAACAAAACCCGGCAAATATGGAATTAAAATATTCTGGATATGTGACTCCAAAAATTCGTATCCATTAAAAGGAGAAATTTACGAAGGAAGACAGCCCAAGGAGCCAATAGCAAGAAACTACACTCTGTCCTTGGTACATCGTTTGAGTCAGCTTTATATTAACAAAGGCAGGACTATTACAATGGACAATTACCTACTTCACGAAGTGCACTCTGTCAGATCAGTTATTGCCGAAAAAAACTATAATTATAGGAACAATCAAAAACAATAAACCAGATTTGCCAGCTGAATTTACGAAGAAAGAGGAAATACGAAAAAGGAAAGTGGATTCAAAACGGTTTTGTTTTAATAATTATCTAACGCTAATAAGCTATGTTCCAATATCAAACAAAAATGTTCTCCTATTGTCAACATCACACAACGACGCTGGCCCAGAAACATCGAAGGCGAATATAATTGTAGATTATAACGCCAGGAAGGGCGATGTGGATATTCCACATCAATTTTTTCAACAATAATAGGAAAAATAAAGCATTTAAGCGGCATCGTAATTTTATCGAAGACCCGGTTCTTAGAGAAGGTTACCAACGTGTTCAAAGAGAATTCGATGTTTTGAATAACTTCCTTTACAGACAGTATATCATGTCTGTTGAATCTAAACTGAAGAGGGATAGTAAATGTTTCTGGAAATTTATTAATTTAAAAAAAAAGTCCGTAGGTATTCCGAATAGCATGCATTACTTGGATATAACCTCAACAGATCTTAATACTATTTGTAATCTTTTCGCCAATTTTTTTCGATCTGTATACATTCCCCCAGCGGCTCATCATGTTGTTGGGGATGTAGTACACCATGATGTATTCAGTTTGAGTCATTTGCGCTTGAGCGGCAGTGATGTCGAGGATGAATTAAGATCGTTGGTCTCAGACAAGCAGCCTGGATTTGACGGTTTTGCACTCTTTGTCCTGAAACAGTGCGCACAAGCTATTACTGAACCACTTCTTATTATTTTTAATCGCTCTCTTGAAACTGACAATTTCTTGAGTGGTTGGAAAGAGTCTTTTATCTCCCCCATATTTAAATCTGGGTCCAAGAATGAAGTCACTAATTATCGACCAATCTGTAAGATTTCAACTATTCCTAAAATTTTTGAAAAGCTGGTGTACAGTAAGTTGGTTTTTATTTTGAGAGACGTAATCTCTCCGTTGCAGCACGGCTTTGTCTGTGGTAGATTTACTACCACTAATTTAGTAATTTTTTCTAATTACTTGTTAAATTCTCTTGAAAAGGGATTTCAGTGTGATGTAATCTTCACAGATTTTGCCAAAGCATTCTGGCTTAAATCATACCTCACTAATCGTACTCAATACGTCCGAATTGATAATGCCCTCTCGGACCCTATTAAGGTTACTTCCGGGGTTCCGCAAGGAAGCCACTTGGGACCGCTTCTATTTTTGTTATTTATAAATGACATTCCTTCTGTTCTGAATCATTCCCAATGTCTCATGTATGCAGATGATCTAAAAATCTACTCGTGTATCAAATCTCCATTGGATTGTGATAATCTGCAGACGGACTTATGCAATTTGTCGGCCTGGTGTATTAAAAACAACTTACATCTTAATGTTGCCAAGTGCCAATGCCTATCTGTCCATCGTTTGGCCATACCTCCATTTCGTTACGCTATAGGGACGGATCAGCTTGATAGAGTGACTACGAAGAAGGACCTTGGCGTTATTTTTGACTCCAAAGTTGATTTTTCTGCGCACATTGACTATATTGTCGCTAAGTCGTACTCTATGTTAGGATTTATAACCAGGAATGCAAAGGGGTTCTCTGATACTTTTACCCTCAGAGCTCTGTACTTCTCTTTTGTAAGGTCAATCCTGGAGTATTGTTGCATTGTATGGGATCCTTATTATATGTCACAATCATCCAGAATAGAAAAGATTCAAAGGCGTTTCACTAAAAGCGCATTTCGCCTATTGCACTGGAACATTGAAATGCCTACTTACATAACCAGATGCTTGCTATTTGGGATTCATTCTTTAGAAGTTCGTCGGAAATACTTTGCCATTATGTTTGTAAGGGATGTTATCAATTACCATATCGACTGTCCTTTTATACTTTCTCAAATGGGTCTATATGCTCCTTCTCGTGACCTTAGGTCTCGTGAGCTCTTTCATGTTCCGTATCACCGCGTGAACTATGGTTTAAATGAACCGATCGCACGTTCTTTAAGGCAGGCTAAATCGGTTTGCAGACTTATAGTTTTAAATTTTTATTCTAGTAGGGATTCTTTCAAACGTAGTTTACTTTTTGAAGCTTTGATTGATAAGTTTGACTACTGTTAGTATCTCTGGTAGTTAAGTAATCTATAGAAGTTGTTGAACTTTGATTGATGGAATAAACCATTATTATTAATATTATTATTAAAACTTATTAAACCATATATAGTACATGCAAGCGAAAAGCCAGACGTTGGCCTATGGTTCTTTTTTTCAACATGATTGATGTGGCGGGTGTAGCTGCATGGAACTTGCACAGGATAGCAAACCCACAATTATATATGGCGAAAAAATCTTCAGAGCGGAAGGATTTCCTCAAGTATTTGTCACACCAGCTGGTTGATAGTGTCATACAAAGACGGCTATTAAATGTGAAGACGTTAAAAACCAGCGTGAGAATGGCGATACAACAAATCGGCTACAAGGTACCTTTACTTCGGCGTCCCTACGTTCACCGTACACGTGAACTCAGCACAAGCAGGAGAGGTCAGCAGTTTCAACGTAGATGCCACCTGTGTCCTCGATCCAGCGACGTCAAAACCAGATTGCACTGCGATATTTGCAATGAACCAGCTTGCAAAAATCACAACACAAATATTTGTGAACAATGCATGAACGTTGAAGATTCTGACGATGCTTCTTAAGTTTGCTGTTCTATTTTATTTTAGTTCTCTGAATTTTAATTAATTATTTTAGGTTTCTTTTTTGGTAAGCATAGTTAAAAAAGGTAAGAGTATTATGTACGCGACACAAAGCCGTTGTCATCTCATCAGTGTGGCTCTGGTTAGGTGTCTCCGCCACAGACGCTATGGTGGAACTACTACACAGTTCACTAAAGCAAAAAAATTATATTTTACGCTGCGTGAAAGCCTATGAGGCCAAGTAAAAAATATTTGAAAATAAATTTTATGTGGTGCAAGTAAATGTTTGTAATTTCTTCCACAATAAGTAGGGAGGTAGCCTGAGTCGCACTGATGAGAACGGCTTGGCGACTTATTCGCAACACTCTCACCTTTTTAACTATGCTTACTTTCGTAAGCTAAAAGACCCTTAAGATCCTTAGATATTGTAGAAGCAAGCAAGACATAAGTAATACACATACCACATATGTACGATAATCACAAACAACTCAATATTCAGACTCAGGAATTACTAATTTACAAATTTTCTTGCCCAATTAACTCTAATCGGCTTGCATACAATTTATCTGGTCGATGTAAATTTAAATGCATGGAGGTGCGCTTTTCGAATGCTTAAAGGTTTGCCAAAACGACGACGACTCCATTAAATTTGAAGGAAGTGCCAAGAACTTGTTGTGCCTTAATAATTTATCAGGGTTCGAATCATATCCAAGAAGTGAGTGATTTGAATTATTTAAAAAGCCAAAGGTAAAAGGGTCAAGTAATTACGGATCATGGCACTTCCTCAAGGAGATGAGCTTGTATTCTTCACCACTTTGAGACGTTTATTGAATAAAATATATCATCAGCGAACCCAGGGAATGAACTGAAGGGGGCTGGGAGTAATGGTTTCATGCCATCGTGGAATAAGTGGATGTCGTTGCTTCGCCACTTTTCACAAATAGGTGTTCATTGCTATGATTTAATTTTATTTATGTACCCAAAGAATTCAAAATGTTATTGCGTTGAATATTTTCACGGCGAAGTTCCCTATTAGTCGAAGTTATCCTTCTTGGGTGAAATTGAGAGGTGGATGTGCATCACAGAAACTATCCGTTTGAGCAATCTTAATACCTGCGATGATGAAGAGTCAATGGCCGATTAATAAATAGTACATGAGATTATATTTTGTATCTTCTGGTCTCATTCAGCCCCATGCAAAGAGTGACTTGCTCAGAATCTCTCAGAAATTGACTAAAATAAAATTTAGTGCCGCGATCATTATTCAAGATTATTTCGTTTCCCATAATAAATAAGTCCTCCAATCGAGTGCAGTCGGAATCCCATAACCTCAAATTTGTTGTTTAGTCTACAATCCATAAAACGTGGAGCGCTTTCAAGAAAATTAACAGCCCTTTTAATTTACTTAACTCTGGCCAATAATTCAGGTAAAATAGCTACCGTATTTGGGGAAAATAAAGTCAGCACTAACGACAAGCTGGTGTTCTTTTCCTCTATGCAAAAACAAAAAAGAGCAAAAGCAAACAAAAAAACAAAGGAGCCTTGGCGCACAGTTGGAATCTCCTTGCTCCAGGTTAACCAATACTTGAATTTTTATGAATCATGGCTTGTGACCACCATTCATTCATTTTCATTTTTTCCGTCATTGCTGATATCGCGCAAAAGTGCACCCTTTCCCGGGCTTTGTCCGGCGATAATGCTCCCGCCAAAGGGAGACTTTGTACAGTCTTATCCAGATCGTATCCGAAATAAATTGTAATGACGCTGATAATGCCCGTGGTTTATGATGGCTCTAAATTTGTTATTACGTTCCCCCAGTTTTTATGGCTTCCTTCTTGTTTTTTCTGGAGCTGGCAGGATTTCCAGTTTCTGTCTGGTGCTGCTGCTGCTTTTTACGGCGAGACATTCGAATTTCCTTTAGCAAAATCAGAATGGAATAATTTTAATTAAATCTTTGTTTGCCCTCTGTACCTATAGGCGGATTTCCTTATTTGTGTGACATTTTTATTGTTAATTAAGAAGTTCCTCTTTCATTGCATTATAAAGAAAACGCGTTTATTTATAGTAACTACTACATAGCTGAGTCTTTCCTTAATTCAAAGATCATTTATTCACACATTTCATTTATTACAATAGATTATTTTCAAGTTTTGCGATCTGCGCTCGTTACTTGTCCCGTTTATCCAGTTTATTCTGATCGAATTTCCTGAACCTTTCTCATTAATCTAAGTTAGGTGCTTCCACACAGCCTCGAAGTTTAAATAATACGAATACCGTCTTCTCCATCCGATTACTGAATCGCTCATCAAATAGAGTGTTTAGTCTGGCGTATTTTAATCACACATCCTCGCCTAGGGTATCATTATACAGAGCCTTCATCTCTTCGGATCAGCCGCTTATTTTCGTTACTGCCTTATAGTGTCGACAGTAGAGACGCCACGTTTGCTTTCCGTTGAATTCTTGTGACGATAATGTCACCTTAGTTGATGTTAATATCGGGAAATGGGCAATCACCAACTCTCTACGAAAATATCAACTGCGACGCACAATTTGGGCGAACTCTACTCAGCGTTTTCCTTAACAGACCTTCCTGCTACCGTTATACCGGCAGTCGATGACTTCCACCAAAGTTTGAACAGATCAGGAACGACCTCGGTTGTTGCTTGGCGGCTGTGACTGCTAATGCTGCACTTCTGGACTCCATCTCTGCCGATCTTCGTCTGCCTGCTGGCCCGCCCTCCACTGACGCCTGCTGCCGCGCCGCCCTCATCTCCTGAGCACGCTGCTGCCCCAGTCATCTGCCCAGCTATCGTTGACCTCACCTTCCCAGTGCCACGCCCTCTTCCCCCTACTTCATCGGTCTCCGACCAGACTTGCGACCTGGATCATGCCTCGCCCGTGCATAAATTTGGCACTGTCTGGTCCGGAAGCGAATGGCAACTAAGATTAAAGAAATTGGGTCGAGTCAACGCAACCGCACCCGCAAGCTCCTCAGCGCTGCTCGTGGAAGGTGCTCTTCGACATGCTGATGCAGTCTGGAACCGGGAATTATTCTTCAAACGCTTCTCTTTCACACCCATCGCCTGCATGAAGCTCCGCTCCTGCAGCCCGCGACAGCCTGTATAAATTCAAAGTGTCTACATACAGACTCGAAATATGCGTGGCTGTTCTCTACCGCCACCAGCTGCCAATCATTCCATAGAATCGTCAGGATCTCGCAATGGATCTCCAAGGCCGTAAGTTTTACGTATAATCTAAGCCGTTTAATTTCTAAGCCATCTAAAGCCAAACAGACCTTGTATCATTCTTATTCCCCCATCCAATCAATTGAAATCCGCTTTTTCCAAAATTGCACCCAATCCTCCTAATTCCGCTAACGCTCCCTCTAACAGACCCAGTAAAAATACTAATCCTCCCTCATCCCTAAACCGAAATCTTCTATCAATAAAACTCCCTCCAACTCTCCTAAGCACGTTACTGCTCCGGTTTCTTTTTCAAACTCCAATTGGCAATTTAAGGCAGGTGTATTCCCGTATTTCAATTTCTGTACCCCAATTAAATATCCTAACTTTGTGAAATCTCATACACTCAATTCTCCTATTCCTGATCAATCCGCAAGCTCTATTCCTTCCTCCGCCTCCATTCCATTTTCCTCTTCTTCCTCGGACCAACAACCTTCCTGTTCGAGCTCATCTGCTCCGCCTCCTCAACTCCACTCATTGTTTTGCTCCCTCCACTCCGGCCAGTACGTCTATACCAAAACCTTCTTTTATTGACCCCCTTCTACCACCCGTTGTGAAACAAATTGTGGCAACTCTATCTCTTATCTCGCTCCGATCCTGACCTCTCCAACTACCTTTCCGTGGCTTCTCTGTTCTCTGATCTCAGCGAATCCCCTTATATTGAATATCTCGAACGCATGCAATCCATCCTCATATCTGATCCTAAACGCTTCTACCAATTCATCAACATCAAAAGAAAATCTAGTGTAGTGGCTACCCCTCAACACTTAAACTTAGTGACACATCTTCCTCCGACCCTCGTGTAATAGCTAAATTCTTCGCTCACTATGTTACTTCAGCCAATCTTTCAGTGAGAATTGTTCTGTGCTCGATGCTAGCTCTTTCCATTTGTTCAATCCCCCTTAGTAGCTAGATGCCAAAGGAGTATTGACTTTCTTGTGCTTACCACTGGTGGGGGCACAAGTTGGATATTGGAATTATATCTTCTCTAGCTTACCGCTGGTGGGGGCTTAGAGATTAAACAAAAGTTGTTACCTTTAAAACGACTTTATTACAATTCAACTTAACACTTAAAATCTACTCTCTTTTATACAATCAATTTGCTAATTAATCAATAATGATCAATATAAGTTCAATGTACTGCAGGTGAATTTAAGCTGATGCAGCGCTAGGTGCTTGCGGGTGATTTTATGCTGATGTAGCGCAGGTTACACGTGGAAAACTTTGTGCTGAAATATTTGGGGTGATCGCACTTGCTGGTAAACAGCCGGCACTTATGACATACTTTTTATGTGCAATCTTGCACATTCTGCCCGACCTTGCCTGTGCAAGTTTCTAACTTAAAATCATTGATTCCCAATTTTCTGGGTGCAGGCTTTGGGATAGGGAAACTGTGCCGTCGATATTTCTGCCGAATGACATATATAGCAATTGCTGCTAACATTAGCAATATCCCATAGAGTACGGTGTACTGATGTACATCGTGATGATTTATGCTTCTTGGTAATGTTAGGTTATCTTTGACTTCCTGTAGTGATTTCTCCAATAGTTCGATATCCTCTATGGTATCACTGACTCTGGTGGTGTATATAGTAGGCTTGATAGTTTTGGATGTGTTGCTGGTTGTTAACTTCTCCCTGATATTAATATGTGGAGAGAAAGATGACAGAAGTTTACTTGAATATATGTTGTGTGACGAAATTGTCATAGCCTTCTCTTTGATGTCGCAGTTAGCTGCTAGTTGGATGATACCATCATCTTGCAGGGACCTTGTGAACACTTGGTTGTCGCAGATGATGTTAAACGTATATTCTTGATCCAGAACAAATATCCACGTATTTGGGTTATGTAGTTGTATCCATATTTGGCTTGGTGTTGTGCGCCTTACTCGGCAGGCAGATGATATTTCTTTTTCATGACGTAGTAAGCTCATTTCGCATTTGCTTATATTTGATAGCAGGTTGTACAGCGGCTTATTTAGTGGGCAGAGTATTTTTTCTTCTGCTAGGATAGTGCACATTTGAATTTCGTTGGATGTAATAGGATAATTTTGTTCCCTATCAATGCTTACTATGATGTACTCTGTGCTTGGATCAATAAATATAAATTGCTCCTTATTTGGGACTGGAACTGGAATTATCTTAAATAGTTGAAATTGTTCTCTAGTCACCAGCGGAATCTTGACCTCGAATATAACGTAGTGGCTTGTTACCCTAGCTTTAACCCTTAATATTTTGTAGATGTCCAAAGTTTTTTCTACTGATATAGAATCTGCCGGGACTCTTAAAGAAGTAGGCATATGAATCCAAATAAATTCCAATTGCTCGTGTAATTGATCAGGCGTCAGCAGCAAAGGATCTATTTTTCCGTTATGTGTATTAGTCACGACATTTACTAAGGCATTTTGAGTCCTGACATAATTATTCATTAGTATTAAAAGGTACAATCCGAAATTGGCTAATATGGTAGCTTCTTGTTGCCTTATTATTCTATCTTCGTTTATATTGGTGCTGTTGCTTAATGCTGAAATATGATACTGAAGTGTTTTGATTTGTGCTTCTATTTCGCTTTTCTCTTTTTTAATTATATTTTTCGTCGCTTCTGCTATCGATGTTTGCCTTTTTATTAGCGTTAATATGAGGTCTTCATTTTGTTTCAGTTCTTGTATTTGTTCTTCATGATGTTTGGCGAACTCAGAATCAAGCACTCCAAATAATGAGTTTGCTATATTTCCTATAATATTTACAGCTCCTCTTTTGTTCCTTATTATCTTGTTCCCGTTTCCACTGTGTAATAATTTATTTTTAAACTCGATGTCAGTCATTTTATGTTGGAATTGAGTTTCAATCTTGTGGCATATGTCCTTTTCATTTCCTTGCATTCTATTGCAAATTTCCTTTATTCCTTGTATGGTGTTTCTAAACATTATGAGCTCTTGCCAATATATATCCAAATTATAGTACACAATGATATTCCATTCATGGTTTGTTAATTCTGCTTGACCCAAATCCTCAAAATGTATACCAGGATGGTTTTGAAATTTTGTTACCTTTATGTTATCGTTTAGTTCAGCTTGTATAGGTAGTATTAAGCCTATTACTAATAATACTGAGAGCAATCCCGATATAACCGGTTTCCTAGGTTCAGGTAGTGTTCGTTTCCTCTTATTTTCATGCATTGCATGATTGCATGCATTGGTCAATCGGAGGTCTGATTGGTATTGAAGTGGGCCTTATCTTTCTCTTTAATTGCGGTTTTGTATGTGCAGCCCTCCTAAATTTTTCTACCAGCTCCTGATGAATAGTAACAATGTTTGATGTTATAGCAGGTTGGTGGTCATCTTGGTTTGATGAACTTGCTGCTTGTGTATCTACAGAAATGTTTTTTGTTTCCTCATCGGTTTTCTTCTTTTGTCGCAACTCTTCATTATCCCGTATTGGTAATGGACTTAACTTGGTTATCGGGCGTTTACAAGTGGTTTTGGCAGTATCCAGCGTAACTGCTCGCGTTAAACCATCTGTACCAGGATGTGTGTCACTAATCCGACCCAAGGCCCATTGAGAGGGAGGGAGATTGTCTTCCTTAATTAGAACTATTTCTCCTTTTTCAATGTTGGCCTTCGTCTGAGCCCATTTTGGGTGCTGCTGAAGACGTGTGAGATATTCTTTTGTCCATTTATTCCAAAACTCCTGTTTTTTCCGCTCAAGAAGATGCCAGCGATTCATGGTACTCAAATTTTCTTCCATTCTGTTACTTTCAGGAGTTGTCATTAGAGATGATCCTATTAAGAAATGACCAGGTGTTAGTGTTTGAAGGTCATCTAGATCATTTGATAGTCCGCATAGTGGTCTTGAATTAAGGCATGCTTCAATCTGAGTAAGAAGAGTAGTCAATTCCTCGAAGGTGAGTGTTGAATTTCCGATCGATCTTCTCAGATGGTACTTAATGGATTTAACACCTGCCTCCCATAATCCTCCAAAATGTGCGGCGTATGCAGGTATAAAGTGCCACTGAATTCCTTGGTTAGCTAAGAAGGTTGTAACTTCATGATTATATTGTTGAGTGTAAGATTTTGCATCCTTGGCTAGAATTTTGTTGGCTTTTACGAAGTTTGTTCCATTATCGCTGTACATGTTCTGAATGTGGCCTCGTCTGGCCGTAAATCTTTTAAAAGCAGCTATAAAGGCTTCCGCAGTCATGTCAGATACTGCTTCTAAATGTACAGCTTTTGTGGCTAGGCATATAAATATTGAAATATATCCCTTATATGACTTGTTTCCCCGGCCTTTTGACATGCGTATATCTATCTATTGGGCCAGCGTAGTCAACACCTGTGTTTGTAAATGGTCGACTAATTGTCACCCTTGGAGCAGGTAGATTTCCCATTAATTGAGTTCTTGTTTCTGCCTTGTATCTATGGCAAATAGTGCACCTGAAATTGACCTTTTTTACTGCTCTTAGTCCGTTGATTATCCAATATTTGTTCCTGAGATGTGACAATGTCAACGTGCTTCCCCCATGTAAGGTTGCCTTATGTGCGTCTTCAATCAGTAATGTTGTTAATTTGTTCTCATATGGTAAAATAATTGGATGTTTTTGTTCATAAGGCATATCCGCCTCTTCTAATCTGCCTCCAACTCTTAATATTCTTTCTTTGCTGATGAAGGGAGTTAGTTTCAATATGTTGCTCTTAGAGCTTATGTCTTGTCCTTTTAATAGATTTTTGATTTCATCTCTAAATGACCTTTTCTGAGTGCTTCGAATTAGGTTACTGAGTGCGTAGTCTAATTCCTTAGCTTTAAGGGATCCTGTAAATCTTTCCGCAGTTTTGATTTTTATGTTGATAAATCGTCGACAATATGCCATTGCATGTTTGGCAGTGAGTATACTTGAATATCGCTCTAGGAAGTCATTGGTGTCTTTCGCTTGCTTGACTGTTACCGTGTGTGCTATGCGTTTTTGTTCCAAGTCAGTTTTATATGTTTGTTCTTCATAAATAATATTGTATGATGATAACTACTTTGGGCCTTTCCACCACAAGCCATGAGATTCAAGTTGCGATGGATAAATTCCTCTGGATGCACAGTCTGCGGGGTTTTCCTCTGATTTTATATAATTCCAGTGTTACGGTTTTACGACTGATTGTATTTCCAGCACTCGATTAGCAACGAAAACTTTCCAATGGCTTAGATTTCCCTCTATCCATCCTAGTGTAATTTTCGAGTCTGTCCATGCTTTTACGGTGACATGCTTTAATTTTAATGCTGTTAATGTGTTCTCTAATAGGTTTGTTAATAAATGGGCTGCACATAACTCCAATTTGGGCAATGAGTATTTGTGGCCGATTGGAGCTACCTTTGTTTTAGCTGTTAACAATGTAACAGCTACCGTTCCAACTTCAGTTATGATTCTGCTGTAAATGACGGCTCCGTAAACTGCCTCCGAGGCATCCGAGAATCTATGTAGTTCAAACTTAGTACAGTTCTTAGTATGTTTAATTCATCTGGGTATTTTTATTTGCTCTAATGCAGGAAGTTCCTTTCGATATTTTTTAAATTTTGTTTTTAATCTTTCTGGTAATTGGTCGTCCCAGTCTATTCCGGTTAACCATAATTCCTGAAACATGATTTTTGCTATTACTGTAACTGGAGCAAACCATCCTAGCGGATCGAACATTTTAGCACAGTCTGATAATAATTTCCTTTTTGTATATACGTTATCCTCTTGCGTTAGCTGCGTTTTGAAGATGAATACGTCTGCACGGGGATTCCAAAGTAGTCCCAGCGTTTTGACAGTGTTATCTGTAGTTATGATGTGGTTTCCTTGCTCAATGGCGTTTTCGGGTAAGCCCTTAAGCATTTCTTTCTCGTTGCTAGTCCATTTTCGTAAATTGAATTTGGCTGAGCTTAAGAGTTTTATTAATTCTTCCCGCATATTGATGGCTTCGTTGATGTTGTCACTTCCTGTCATTAGATCGTCCACGTAAAAGTCAGTAGTTACTATCTGTGCTATTTTTGGATAATTTTTACCTTCATCAGACGCAAGTTGATGTAATGTTTTTATTGCAAAGTATGGAGCTGCCTTTGTTCCATATGTGACTGTATTTAGTGAATATTCTCTTATTTTTTCATCTGGTGAGTTTCTCCATAAATTTCGATGATAGGAACGATCAGGTGCATCTATTTCTATTTGGCGATACATTTTTTCAATGTCCGCTGTAAATGCAATTTTATGAATTCGCCATCGCAATAAAATTGATGACAGATTTTCCTGAAGAATGGGCCCGTTCATCATTGTTTCGTTGAGGCTTAGTCCTGTACTTGTTTTTGCAGCTGCATCAAACACTGCCCTGACTTTAGTGGTACTACTGCCTTCTTTTACTACCGCATAATGAGGTAAATAGTGAATTTTATGGTCATTACCTGATTTTACTGGGGACATATGATTCAATGTTATGTATTCGTTCATAAATCGCTTATATTCTTCTGGTAACACTGTATTTTTCTGGAATTTTCTCTCCAATTGTAATAATCTTGCAACAGCCATTTTTTTGTTATCCTCCAGTAATTCTATTTTTTCATTAAATGGAACCTTGACGATATATCTTCCATCTGCTTTTCTTCGATGATTATTTTTATAAATGTCTTCGCACATTTTTTCCTCAAATGTGAATGATTTATCTTCTTTAATATTTTCTACTTCCCAAAAGTTTCTTAACGCTTTATCTATCTCTATACAGGCTACTTCTTTGGAATTAACATTTCCTCCTTTGACGGGACCGAAAATAATCCATCCGAGCTTAGTTTTTTGCGCAATCGGTGTATTAGGTGCACCCTTAATGACGCTGTTGATTATAATATCGCTGTATACATCTGCTCCTAATATCATACTTATAGTACCAGGTTTTTCAAACTCCTGATCTGCTAGTACGAGATGTTCAATATGTTGCCACCTTTGTCTTTTTATGGGCTCGTGGGGAATATACTTAGTAAGTTTTTTGAGCACTATGGCTTCTGTTGTACATGTGTACGTTGATGAATGGCTTGGTTGAAATGTTACCTTGACTCATGCTTTCGCTATTTCATTTACATTAGCTCCAATGCCTGCAATTTTTGCTTGAATTTTATTCTTCTTTAATTTTAATCGTTGGGCTATATCTTCTATAATAAATGACGCTTCAGATCCTTGATCAATTAGCGCTCTTGCTTCAATAGTTTGCCCATGCGGTCCGGAGATGTTAATTCTAGCTGTTGCTAGTAAAATTCTGATGTCATCTCTCTGGTTACCGGCAAAATGGGACTGTATCTCTACATCTGTAGAATTGACTTCTTTTGTTAATGATTTCTGATACTCTGTGAATTTGTTTGCAGAGTTGTTGTTGTTGTGGAGGAGTGTATGATGTTTTCCTTTACACAACTTGCAGCGTTGTATACTGCGACAATCTGATACGTGATGATTGCCAGTCAAACAGTTAATGCACAACTTCTCTTGCTTACATATTTCATGTTTCTTCTTGTTTTCCATATCGCGGAATTTGTCGCATATAAAAATGTTATGATGTCCCTCACAAATTTTACACACTTTCTGCAATCTTACATGGTGTGTTTTGCATGGGACATTGCCTTGCGGTTTTTGTGCTACCCCCGCACGTCTAATTTTATTATCATTTACCGCTTCTAAGGCGTGGAAACTCAACTCAAGGAATGAGAATAACTCATCCAAGGACGGTACTTCCTTGGGATTCTTAAGTGAATGTTCGAATTGTCTGTGGGTCTCTTTGTCCAATTTTTGTAGCAAAATTTGTATTATTATTGGATCCCACTCTTTGACGTTAACATCCAAGTTTTGGATAGCATGTAAATTCTCCTTTGTTAGGTCATGAAGTTCTTGATACCTTGAGAAGTCTCCGCAGATAATGGTTGTAATGAAAGCAATGCTTGTACATGAGTAGCAACTAGTACTCTTTTATTATTATATCTGCTTTCTATAAGCTCCAATGCTGCCTGGTATTTATTTATTTATTTATTTCTGACAATTTCATCAACAGACTGATTACTTCGAATTACAATAAAAAAATCCTAATCTGCAACTTTAACGAAGCCGACCCTTTATATTAGCTCGCGATAAGTTAAAGTCAATGTCAGAGTATTGCGAGTTAAAAGAGCGCGACATAGCGGATATGGGCTCATTAAATCCATAATTAGTACGGTGATAGGCTGGTTGGAGGAAATCCCGATTCCTCAGAGAACGCGCCGGAATCGATATACTAAATTTACTCAACAATTCAACAGAGTTAATGACTCCCTGAAGACAATCAAACGCAAAGACAGTTCTGGAGTTAAATCGCCTAACCTCCAGGGAGTGAAGCGAAATTAGCTGGAGTCTATTCAGATATGGGGGCAGAAAAAAGCTATCCTCCCAAGGAAGACCACGAAGAGCGAACCGTAAAAATTTGCGTTGAACAGCCTCGATACGGTTAATGTGGCAGTCCTGGATTGGAGACCAGACAGGACTAGCATACTCAAGTATGGGTCTTACAAAAGTGCAATAAAGCAGTCGAGAGATATAGGGGTCATTAAACTCCTTGCTCCACCTCTTAACGAACCCTAGAGTCGTGTTAGCTTTGCAAACAATGGAATCAATATGATCTTCGAAAGAAAAATGCGAATTAAGAATGACCCCTAAATCCCTCACCTTGTCAAATCTAGCAAGAGAATGGCCATCAATCGTATACGTAAAGTGCATTGGATTCCTTTTGCGTGAAAAAGACATACAGGTACACTTACTCACATTTAGCGGAAGACAATTGATGGAGCACCATTTTTGGAAGACATCCAAGTCAGTATTTAAAGCATCGGGGTCAAACTCATTAGATACTATGCGAAAAATTTTCGCATCGTCAGCATAACAAAGAATTTTCGAGTGAGATAGAGTTAACGACACATCGTTGATGTAAATGATAAACAATAATGGACCAAGGTGACTGCCCTGTGGTACACCCGACGTATTTTTAATACATTTAGAAAGGACCCCACGAAAACGGACACGCTGAGTGCGTCCAGTCAAATATGACGAACTCCAGTCAACAAAACAAGAGGGGAAACCAAGAGCGGACAGCTTATAGATAAGGATCCCGTGATTAATCCTATCAAACGCCTTGCTAAAGTCTGTGAAAATGCAGTCAACTTGCTTACCAGATTCAATGGGTGGAATGCAAAAATTGGATAATTCTAAAAGGTTAGTTGTAGTTGATTTACCCTTCATAAAGCCGTGTTGAAAGGGCATAAGAAAAGGTTTGCAGTGAAAGTAAAGTGTATCACAGATAAGCGCTTCAAAGAGTTTAGCTATGCAACTTAAATTCGCAACGGGTCTGTAGTTAGAAATATCGCATTTATTGCCCTTTTTATGCAAAGGGATAATCACGGAAACCTTCCATGGAGTTGGAAAGACACCACCACGAAGAGATAAATTAAATAAATAACACAAAACAGGAACGACGGAGGTACATCTTTTTAGAAAGCACGGTGGTAGGCCGTCAGGGCCACACGCAAAATTGTCAACCAATCCAGAGATTTTTCTGAGAATAGTTGATTCGTCAAGAATAAGGTCGTTAAATTTAAGTGAAGTCGGCGGAAGCCTCGTCAAGTGCATAAAATCCTTAGAACTAATATCACAGTTAGAATCACAGAATGCCGTGCTAAAAAGATCAGCGAATAGATTAGATATTACATCTGGGTTACTGCTATGTACCGAATCAAAGAAAAACGAAGATGGGTATCCGTCTTGTTTACGTTTAGCATTGACAAAACTCCAGAACTGTCTAGGATTTTCACGTAAGGATGACTTGACATTGGCGATATAGGCGTGATAGGACAAACTAACCGCTGCACTAAGTTGATCTCTCTGCTCACAATAAGCGAGGAAATCATCGTCACTCCGGGAAATGCAAAACCTCCTCCAAGCCTTATTTCTTAGGTTTTTGAAATGCCTCACAGAGCTATTTAGCCACGGCTGGCCACCATTTAAATTATTTGATCTTTTAATTGGAACATATTTCATAAAGCTAAGCGAGATGATATCGTAAAACGATTTCACAGCCTTCTCCATGTCACGCTCTTCAAGAACGCCACTCCAGTCACAAGCCAAGAGCCATTCGTTCAAATTAGAAAAGTCGGCTTTTTTAAAGTTATAACAATATTTATACGGTGAAGCAGAAAGATCGCAAACAGGATCAAAAGAAAACGTCAACAACAGTGCTGGGTGATGACCCGACTCGGGCAACAGAGGCAAAGTGCTACGCTTAACCGTAGTTCCTGCCACATCGGAGGAAAAAACCAGATCCAGATAACGGCCAGATTCATTCGCTACTGAATTGCACTGGTACAATCCAGCAGAAGAGAGTCCATCCAGAAATGTTGATACGTATTGAGGAGAAGCCGGAACACTTGGAAGCAAAACATCATCCTCAGAATATCTCCAGTCCAGGGAGGGCAAGTTGAAATCCCCTATCAATAAAAGTTCGTCAGAAGGAGCAATCCGGCTCGAGAGTTCGTCCATATATGATGACAGCTGCACATACACACTCGAAGCCGAACTTGGAGGAACATAGACCGTCATAATATATATCCTTTTATGCGGCAAGAGCAATACAACACCCAATATCTCAATATCAGCAAGATGGGATGTGTCAACCAATACACTTGGTACATGGCTCCGAACCGCACACAAAACTCCACCGCCGACAGGAGCGTCCAAACCACCGTGACGGTCGCGCAGGAAGACCTGGAAATCAGAGCCAAACAGCTCACCATCAGCAATCCCTCCGCAGAGCCAGGTTTCAGTCAAGCAGACCACGTCGACATTAGAAACAGTCGCACTCAAAAAGAGTTGTGTCGTCTTACAGCGGAGTCCAGTTACGTTTGCATAGTGCAAGGATATGTCGGTGATGAGTTTTTTGATGCCCTCGTAGAGTTATTGCGCTCCCTGGGCGTGAACTCTCTCACGATAGAGCCCGATGGCCAAATGTCCGAAGAAATAATGTCGTCGAAAAGGTGGTCGGGAGCAAAAAGCTTAAACGAAGATGTACAAGAACGTCTATCGCGGCCACGAGCAGTATTAAGCCTGCGGCAAGTGACGGAATTCGATACCGCTCCCAAGCGCGACGTGACCAATCGCTCAATATCGTACTCAGAGGTATCCGGATGGATCCTCGATACAAAAATTGTGCGTGGACGCAAAGCAGGTCTTATAACGATTGCATCCGACGACAGTGCAACCTCCGGCACAATCGCAGGAGCCGTAGTCGATGGAACAGTGGTCCGTGTGGATGGGATAGTGCCATCGACTTTTTTAGAGGCATTTTGCGACCTCTGCCGGCGACGCGACTTTTTCCCACCATTTAGAGGCCGGGACGCCACAGAATCAGCCCGCGGATTATCAGGCAGATCAACCGAGACAGGCTCCACAGTAGCCGACTCAACCGCAGACGATGGACACAAGCCACTGTCCATGGGGGAGGATCCAGATCCGAGTCCGATGGTCGGGGCAGATCGCTGCGACAGGGCCTTGATGTCAGAGGCAATATCACTAAGGAGTTTGGAATCGACAGAAGCTGATGAAGTCCAAGCACCTATGTCATTACGGACCGACTTCACACTTCTCCTAATGTCCTCGACAATCGGAAGAACACTAACGTCGACAGGTACGGATGACAAGAGGGAGTCTCGCAAATCCTCCACAGAACTCGCCAATAACATGACCTTGGAGGAAAAGCTATGCGATGTTTCCATAAATGAGTCCAATTTGGTATTTAGTTTCTCCTGTGAGCTCAGAAGTGAGTCTATCTTGCCATTCATGGTGTGCAAATCTTCATAAACATTTTGAAGGCTACTCCAATTTGTAGAGATATGGGAGACTCTATCGCCTATTAACGTCAGGTCGGAGGAGAAACGCGTCATCAAATCATTGACAAGCCGTAGAACATGACACGGTTAGGCTTCGATGCATTCCTGGCAAGTTTTAGCTGTAGCCGAAGACCTGGAAGCTCGTTTCAGGCACGTCATATGGAAGGAATTCCCGCAAATACCATCACAGATGACTTCATCATCAATTATAGCAGCCAAACACACCTTACAGGTAGACATAGTAGAACACATACGAAACCCCAAAGTACAGATGAATGTGGCAGCACTAACAAGTGTGGCAGTCCAGCTGATCAGGTTCCAAAAAGTGATGTGGTACTTGTCTTCGATGCGGAGAGGGTTGCATCCTTGGTCGTCAAGTATGAAATTGGCGGGGGCAAACTTAACCTCTCTCTCAGCGGGGACGAATTCAAAAATTAAACCCAAAAACAAACAAATACATTAGGTTGGGTAGTAAACGATGCCTTGGCAGAGACATATACATTAGGAAATACCCTTAAAAGTAAATAAAGGGGCCTCCAGAAATATGCCGAGAGTACAGCCACAGGCAGGGTAACTCCCGTCGGAAACAGCCCAAACCAAGCCGTAGCGTCAGGAAACACCAAAAACTCCAATCGCAGAACCAAAACAACGATATTAGGCGCGTAAATAAACAACAAAACAACACAGCCAATAAATAAAAACAAGCAAAAACAGGAAAATTACGCGGGCGAACTAAGTAAACATTCACTATTGTTGACAGCTGTCAATGATAGTTGTCATTTGTTGCTGGTAAATGGTTAATCAACCGTTCAGCCTCACCACCAAGATGTGATTTCAAGAACTGCATTTTTTGAACATTTTTCAGTGCCTTGTTTTTATGTATCATTTCCATGAACATGTCATGGAACGACATCCATTGCTTCGGATTACCATAAAACTGTGGTACTTTTATTGGTGGTAATGTTAATTTTTGCGTGGCTATCTCTGATTTGCCAGTGTTCGCAGTGGTTTGTTCATCATCATGCTTTTCTAGCAGCTCTATCATTGCGTTCTCGTACAATTCTCCTAATTCGGTGAATTCTTCCTCATCGAAGTCCCCTTTTTCATCATATGCTACTATCTCGTCATACAAATCCTTCAGCGATGACCAATACTCCGATAGTGTTTTAATTTTTTGCGTATAATACGCCTTGCTGTGTGTTTCATCGACTTTTAGATTGACTTTATCGATGAACCTAAATATAAAATTTTTTTGAATATTATACCTCCTTATTTTCATTTTATGCTCTCCGTCCAGACAGAATGTGATGCTTCCTGTCCCGGTTGCTGCTTTAGTGCTGCTTTCCCTAGCACTGATTGTGTTGCATGCTTCGGTTGATGCCTTAGAGTTGAATTCTTGAACACCGCTGGTGTTGTCTGCTTCGATGGATGCCTTGGCTTTGATGATTTTTAGTTTTGCTGCCAGAACCTCAGTAGCTTCACGGTAGACTGCTTCCACTTGCCCATAGAAGTTTGTAATGAGGTATGGATGATCTTCGCTGAGATCCTGGAGCTCCTGATGAGTAGCGTCAAACGTATTCCACAGTTCCTCTAGCTTTTCCAACCTAGTTTCCACATACTGCTGCGTTTTCCGGGCTTCGGAATCTTTCTTGAAGTTCCTTATAAGCTGTTCAATCGCCTTCCCTCTTTCCATCTGCTCCTGAGTAATGGCTTCCATGTTGATCGAGTTGAAGTTTTCTGCACTAATTTACTGTTAACTTCCACTGCACTAATTAACTGTTAACTTCCACGGCTCGAAGGACCAATGTTCAATCCTCCTTAGTAGCTAGATGCCAAGGGAGTATTGACTTTCTTGTGCTTACCACTGGTGGGGGCACAAGTTGGATATTGGAATTATATCTTCTCTAGCTTACCGCTGGTGGGGGCCTAGAGATTAAACAAAAGTTGTTACCTTTAAAACGACTTTATTACAATTCAACTTAACACTTAAAATCTACTCTCTTTTATACAATCAATTTGCTAATTAATCAATAATGATCAATATAAGTTCAATGTACTGCAGGTGAATTTAAGCTGATGCAGCGCTAGGTGCTTGCGGGTGATTTTATGCTGATGTAGCGCAGGTTACGCGTGGAAAACTTTGTGCTGAAATATTTGGGGTGATCGCACTTGCTGGTAAACAGCCGGCACTTATGACATACTTTTTATGTGCAATCTTGCACACCATTTCATGCGCTCCTGTGCCCAGACTTCCCTTGGCTCCATGAACATCAACCCAGCAATGGTCGCCATCACCATCTACGCACTTGCTGATTATTTCAGCCCAGCCCCTGACGGCATTCCCGCTATTTTCCTGAAAAAGTGCGCTCAACACTTGATCGGACCCCTATCCTCAATTTTTCAACTTTCCATCATCCAAGGAATATTCCCTGCTAGGTGGAAAGACTCATTCATCATCCCCCATCAAAGGGCTGCAAGAGCGACATTTCCATCTACCGTCCTATTGCCAAACTCTACTGTATACCCAAACTTTTCGAACGCATTGCTTACGATTATATACTCTTCCACTGTAAATCAATTTTTTCCCCTTCCCAGCATAGTTTCCTCAAAGGTAGATCAACCACCACCAACTTCGTCTCTAGAACACTATGAGCCTTAGAGAATGGTGAAGAGGTCGACGTCGTTGCTACAGACTTCAGTAAAGCGTTCAATGTAATCTCACATAAATTAATTCTCTTCAAACTGTGCTACCTTGGCTTCAATCAGCTTTTCCTTTCTTGATCAACGCCAGTATAAGGTCCTCTTCTGCTCTGCTTCTTCCAACTCTTTAGTGGCTAATTCGGGTATCCCCCAGGGTAGCCCACTTTCATTCTTGCCATTAATGATGTCGATTATATTATTAAGCACTCTGACATTTCCATCAACGCTGATGATATATATGTACATATATATATATTACTAATTTCCTCCTCCACGGACTCCCGACTGCTTCAAGACGATCTTGAAAATTTTAGTTTATGGTGCCATAAAAACTCCCTAGAACTCAATGTCTGTAAATGTCAATCAATTACCTACTCCCGCAAACTCCCTTCTCCCCTTGGGGTTTACGTATTATATGCTGAACCTATCCCAACTGTCTCCTCCCTTCGCGATCTCGGTGTCATTTGTGACAGCGAACTAAACTTTCGTGATCACATTGACAGCGTGGTCGCTAGAGCCAACTCTGCACTCGGCTTTGTGAAGCGTTGGTCTAAAGAGTTCCGTAATCCCTACGTTGCTAAATCATTATGCGTCTCGTTCATCAAGCCTCTCCTTGAATACGCTTCCCAAGTCAGGGAGACCAGACTTCTATCTATTCAATCTACCAACATCAACAGAATTGAAGCAGTCCAACGAAAGTTCCTTCGATTTGCTTTACGAGAGCTTCCCTGGTCTGATCGTCTTATTCTTCCCCCTATGAAAATCGCCTAATGCTAGTAGACTTGGAACCCTTATGGAAGCGACGCGACTCTGCAGACATTACCTTCATCCATCAGCCACTTTCTGGCGACATTGACTGCCCTTCACTGCTTCAGCGGATTTCTCTCTATAGTATAGAATCTATACCAATCCCCGTACACTTAGATTGGCCCCTTTCTTCCGCCCTATTTACCACCGCACTAACTATGGCCTTTCTGAACCCCTCACCCGCATGCTTCGCAAAGCTAACTCCCTCCCATCCTTTGACTTTCACCTGAGCAAATCTTCTCTTAGGAGTATCCTGCGCCGCATCTCTTAAATTTTTTCGCGTATGTCGCCCCTCTTTTTGTGATGTTGGTTATATTAAATTTAATAAATATTGCGTCCCTCCTGTTATACCTAATTCTCAAGCTTCTTCACCTTTTTTTAGTTTGTAGTTTAACTTAAGTTATTTTTTGTATATTTTGGTTTGTTTGTAGCTTTTAGTAAGCGAATAAATAAATCAAAATCATAGGTGGAACTTGCTCATCAAGTGCGTTGCCGTTGTGAACCCATACACCCGGGTAAAAAGACAATGTTGAGGCTGGCAAAATACGACGAGTTGGAATATGACGGCGACGTGTGCGGCTTGGTACCCTAAGGTACGGCCAGCGGCACAACATGTGTGACGCATGGGCACAAGCCCCAGTGTCAAGCGAGCTCTAGCCGTATGTGCGCACCTCAACGTTAACAATTGCTGAGTGCAATATGAGGCGGCGCGGGCCAGCCCAGAACTTAGCCACATGTGCGCGCCTCAAGGTAAACGACCGCGGATTGCAACATGAGGCGGTGCCGGCAAAAAACTCTCAGCGTGGCGCAATGCGTTGGGTAAGAACATAAATTAATCGAGAACACCCAAATAACCCACTAAGGGAAAGCAGTGCCATTTGACACTGCACTTTTCCCTTGGGCCAGAGGCATGAGTTGGGGGAAATTGTCCGGCCAATCAGAGCGTCAGCATTAGGGTAAGAATTTGTATATATAGAACACTTCGGAAATAAAGAATCAATTCTCAATTCTCACTGGACCTTTGCGTTTAACTCAACTGGTTGTTGCTTGCAAGAGCTACTGGTAAAACCCAAGTCCATTCCCTGGGATAGTGTTCTAACGAGCCTCTGGGAACTACTTAGCAGAATCGTTCTCGATTCTGGCGAGAATTCCTCACTGCCCTTCTGCGATCATCACACAATAGTCACAGTTGTCGCTTCCTAACAGACCTGCTATCAAGTGCACTAAACACAAAAATATACTATATAGGTGCTGATATATGGCATAATAAGGGGCATATCTTTCACGGATTTTGAATGGTCTAAAGATCACCACTATATATCTTAACTATCTTAGTCAAGTTATTACAAATTAGAGTCATTGAGTTCCTGTCAAACCTGAACAGATAATACAACTTAGTGCATAGCATGTCATGGTTCACTGTGTCAAATGCTTTGGAAAAGTCAAGTAAGGTTAAAACATTTAGATAATGATCGTCCAACCCAATACGAATGTCATCAATTACGTCCAATAACACACAACTATGACCCTTTTTGGCATCCAGATTGGTAAGCACATTGTTATAAAATTTGCCAACTGAGCGGCTAGCTGGTAAACTCCGCAAATGAACAAATTTCTGTTTGAAACACACCATAGACAACACGACGACAGATCGATCCAACCTCACTCCTGTCACGGGGCCGCCTGTAGTGCCAGGCTCCACCGATCTACATTTTTCGCAACAACAGCAAATGTCACAGCTGTTTTTGTAACATTGCTTCCCCTTCGAAGGCTCTAAGTTCCGTCTGCGCCTGTAGATTGAATTGGTGAGGGGCCAATGGGGCACGGTTCTGTTTCAGGTGGAACGGTTGACGGTGTAGCTGCTGCGGGTCGGCTGGTTGTTGCGGCGATGGTTGCTGCGGCGGTGTTGGGAGCTGCGGCAGTCGTTACTGTGGAGGTAGTCGTGGTGGCGATGGGCGGCTATTGCTACTGCGGCGATAGTCGCTTCGACGGTGGTTGCTGCGGCGATAATCACTGCAGCGGTGATAATGGGAGCTGCGGCAGTGGTTGCTTCGGCGGTGGAAGCGACGGCAGTGGAAGCGGTGGCGGTGGTTACTGCGGCGCTGATTATGGGAGCTGCGGCCTTGGTCGTAGCGGCGATGGTCGATGCTGTGGTCACTGCGGCGCTGATAATGGGAGCTGCAGCAGTGGTTGCGGCAGCGATGGTCACTGCGGCGCCGATGGGAGTTGCGACAGTGGTTGCTGCGGCGCACAGTGGGCCAAAACGAATTTTAGGTGACCAAAAATCGATTTTCGTCATATAATAGATTTTAAAAATTTTAATGCCATTCGATAGCAAACTAAATGTATCACCTTATAGCAAAATTTTTTTTCAATATTCACCCCCCTTCTATGTGTTTGGAATGGCTAAAGTCAGAGAAATATCTGAACAGCTCATTTTCCTTATAAAATGTTCGAGTATTCTATGCTTTCAAAGTTATATTGTGAAAATGTTTGCATGGGGAGGTTGAATTGTTGTTAATGAAATCACTTACTACATAGGAGGAGGTCTTATTAGGCCAATAACTTGTGATAAAAGTCAAACAGTTTTTTAATAATAGCATTTTAGTTGAAAAGGGCGATTTTTCGTTCAAATTTTTATTTCTTTTTGACTTTAAAAAAAATGGCCACAGATGGCCACGCTCTCCTTAATACCAATGAAAGTATAAACCCTCCTTTATCATTTAAAACAAAAATTGGCTGCGGCCACCTGCGGCCTTGGGAGAAAATTGCATTTGAAGTAAAGTCTACCTTGCTTTCACGTGCATATTTCCACACAATGTTCCCATTTATGCAGGCATTTTATGACTTTTAAGGCTGCATAATGTCTGTTTGGGAAATAAATTACAGTTTTCCTAATGAACGTTTAGGATTAACGACATCATTTGTATTTAAAGATTTTATATTATTACGTTTTATGACATTTTTAACTGACTTTGACTTACTCTGCATATGCGCCCTATTCAGTATGTGCTTAGTACTTTATAACAACCAGGTAAATACGTACGATGATTATTGACTCTGATTTTTATAACACCTAATTTGTTTTATTATAATTGCCTGACATAAGGAAGAATTGTAATTGTGTGTGTGTTTAAAAACATCAGTTGCAGGTAGGTGAAAGTAACGGAAATCTTAGCTACTTAAAGAGAAGATATTTGGTGTATTGAACATTCTCTATCTTAATTGGAAAGAGGAAACACTGCTACGAAAATAAGATTTTGAGCCAGGAGAACTTTTAAGTGTGTGATTTGTGCTTGTTAATTACATTTGTTGGTATAAAAGTGCTACGAAGAAATCAATATGCAGATTTTGTATTGTGAGCTTTACAAACTAATCCGTGATAACAATGCTATGAAATACCAAGAGTTTGTGCGGCTTCTTTCAAATACGTATATCTAATGATACAATTTTGGACAAAGAAACAGTTCGGCGATTCTTTCGGACTTTCAAGAAAAAGTGGCAACTTAGTATTAGAAACGCACGAAAGTTTGAACAACAAAATGAGACGTGGTTAAATACGGTAATGGAAATCAGCGCTAAAGAAATAAAATCTTCCGTGTCATCCCAACCATCAACTTCATCATTTGCAACGCCATCGTCTTTACCTTCTACATCAACATCGGAATTTGCTTTACCAACATTGGAATCTCTGCATCAACATTGGAACCTTCTACATCACCCGGCAGGGGCAGACCAGCTAAATATATAATAAAATTTTTTTTTTTGCATAAATTTGTAATTTCTTTTTTTTTTATTAAATATTGATCATGGAGATGACAAAATAATTAAAGATTAAGTAAAAAATGTTGTGAAAACTTTTTAAATAACATTAATAATTCATTTATGGAGTACTTTAAATTTCTTTGATTTATTTTGCGGCACCCTGTAAGCCAATTCAATTTTTTTTTCTGGCAGTTAAGGGTAATAATGTCAAGATTAATTAGCCTAAGTTTCATTATGATATCTTTAACACAACAAAAGTTACAGATTTTTGATAGCGACCAAGTCGTTTTGGCCCACTGTGCGGCGGTGGTCGTGCCAGCGATACCAATCGTGGCCGAAAAAAGAAGCAACATGTGGGGCTGTCCTGATTAAAAGGACTTCGGGAACCCCACACTACCTGGCACCCACACCTGGCACTATAGTTACCTTTTCCCCAGGTTCACTGTGAAAAGGATGGCCGAGTCCCGAGAGTGTATTTGATTTTTTTGTTGCTTTATGCAGGTGTGTCGGAATAGACAATTTCTTAACGCAAAACCTGTACCGACAGGTTGAGCATCCCTAACTGCACGGAGGGGAACCGTTCTCACCGCGGTGTGTGTGTCTCGCCGACGTAAGCGCTGAACACAATTTTAATGGCCGCCGTCTTCGCTGATCCAACCGCGCTCTGCACAAAGTGCGCCGTGTGTCCCACTGCCGGCCACTGTTTACCTTCTGTCAGTCAATAGCAATTCTCAAGTACCTTGGGCGACTGTACTTAATTTTCCGTAAGTTTGATCGCGAAGTGGATGATTTTGTAGATATCATGACGGGAAGCAGAGTGCAGTGAATCGCAGGGAAGTGGAATTCATCTGCAGAGACTTGGAAGTGCGCGGTAGTGACAGTGTTTTTTATCTTTTAGGTACCGCTGAGGGGCCCAGAAAGAGTCAACGCTTGATCGCCGCTGGATCACCACTGGAGCGCCGCAATGACCGCTGTGTTCGGCTCGAAGGCAGGGGCTGCGAAGGAGGACGTGCCAGATGGTTTTCCAGGTGAATAACCGCAGATATTCTTTCCTTCTAAAACCTGTGTAACTTTAGTTTTATTTTTATCGGAAACAAGTCGTAGTGGGTGTAGTGGTTCCCACAACCGCTCAACTCTCGGGGGCAGTAAGAGGTTCCTCGAGGTGTGTGCGAACAATGACGTCGGGTTCTCTTGTGTGCTGTGACGTGTGTGTTGGGTGAAATGGTCAGCCGGCGACCGATAATGCGGAGGCACCCGTGCTCCCTTTTATTTTTCTTTGTTTTCGAGTATTTTAGTTTACAGGGCAAAAGAAAAAAAAACTTCGGAAAGGCACTCACCTTCGATGGACGGGCCTGACCCTGGATTGGTGGATGAGGTCCTCCGTAAGGGCTGCAGTCCAACACCCGGGGATCCAACGTGGTCGCACTCACGGCACTATTTTCGGTGCACACACGAGAATTCAAGTTTCCGCACTCAATAATTCACAAACACGGATTTATTTTACTGTCCTTCCTAACAGTTGTTCTCCCGATTAACTCTTTCGTTAACACCCTCTAATTCAACTTTTTAAATTTTTAACGCGATCTGTCTGCCTCAACGGTTCGATTACAAGATAGAGAGTCAGGGCTCTCGAGCTGACACGGCAGAACCGATGTCCCGCAACAGGTCCTTTCGGTACCCTGCGGACCAAATTTCTTCGGCCTTGTGGGTGAGTTCGGTGACCCTGAGGTTTTAATTAAAGCCCATATTTAATTTTTTGTTTTCTTTCAGCCAGGAAATTGCTTCGACACCCCAGGGCCCTTCGGAAAGAAAATGGAGTCCAGCTCATCGAGGTATTCCGGTAGCCGGGCTTTCCTAAATTCATTTAGTCCTTCTTTTCTTTTAGGGAATTATGTTACAATATTATACCTGAAATGTTTTTTGTTAAAACTCGTTTCCGTGTGCGTAATGAATCTCATATGAAATTTAATATTAATTTTTGCTTAAAAGTATGGAAATTACAAAAATATTCATGTTTTCAGAGTTCGTAGCCAAGTAGGAACAACGAAACCCTTATAATTTCGTCATGTCCGTCTTTCTTTTCGGATGTCACAGCCTTATAACTCCGCCATCTTTCCTTTAAATTTGATGAAATTTTACATGTATGTGTCTTGTGTCAACCTCCACATAGTTATGCAATGAAATCATACAAGAATATTGGGTTACCGTTCAATAAATTAAAGAACTGAAGTATGATATTTTTTTCGCTCAGCCCATTGTGTGGGGTATCGTTGTACAGGTCGCTAAAAATGCAATAAAGGTGCTTAAAAGACTTTTCCTTTAAGTGAACAGTCTGCGAAATATATGCTCCTAAAGTCACTAAAAAATATTTTGGACAGGATACGTTAACAAGTTTATAGATATCCACAATTGTCAGTTTCTAATAGCAGCTATCTAACTAAGTCAGTTTCTAATAGCAGCTATCTACTACATAGCAATTGCATTCTTTACACATCAAATTGCTTTGGTTTCGTAGCCTGCATTTGATGTTGAATGACGGTCGCGTCGGAAGACAAAATATTCCGAATTAAAGAGTTCACCATCCTCAATTTTTCTACACAAACAGGTTTCAGTCAAACGGAATATGTCAAAAATGGATTTCGTCCAACCAATAAAAAGGCACGTAGAGGGAGATATCATAGACACATTTTTGTGTTTTATCCGATCTTAGTTGTATCCTTCGGAATAAATTCTGGAACCATGAATCCAGTGGACCAGATATTTGATGACACGACGGTCTCAGGTACAAGGATCTTAAATGATGCGGTGACAGAATAATTTTTTGTCCAATTGCAGAAATTAGCCTTCAAGCTGGCCTCCATAGAATCAATCGCCGTCAAACTGAATCGAACCGTTGCCGCTATTGAAATGCATGATTTGTTATGGGAGCGAACCCACAAGTCGACCCGACGGACGACAGTGAGGTTGAAGCGTGGAAAAGTTGAAAAATGTTCAATATTTCGCCCCGGTAAAGCCGCGTAAAGGAGCTCTTTAAAGCTCTGCGGCATCGGTGAGATTCAGGTTGATGGGTGGCCGAATATGGAATTGCTCCCGGCGCTCCTTTGGGACCACCGTGGGCTACAAGGGGGAGGTGTTCGCGGCTTCTTAAGTATATGTTATACGTTGGCTAGCGACGACCTCCTAGAATATATGTCGGTAGGTCGTTGGTTTAGACGCTGGGGTCTTCGCACACAGTAACTATGTTTCGGCTATTTTCATACGACGCCGCCGGTGCGGTACACAAGTATGTGTGTAGACCCTCAGCCGAGTTGGTATGGTGACGAGGAGTAAAAAAACAGGCTGTTGTCTGACAGTTTCGGTTTACTTTCAGAAGTTTGGTTGTTACAGGAAATTCGGGACTCCTGGAATTGAAGTGCGAAGAACCCGGAAACAGTCTCTTCTTCGACGAGGAGGCGGAATGAAGAGGTGAAGAGATGATAAGTGTACCAACGGAAGTCGATGAACTCGGCTTCAACTAGGATCTTCAGGTAGTTTAGTTTAGTTTGAAAGGGGGCGTTCAGGCTTGTAAAACCCTATCGTTCACCGCGACCACTAGGATCTATTGTAAATCCCCATCAATATTTTATCCCAAATTTAGCCTCTTATAGAGGCCTAGGATTTTATTGGGAGTCATTTTCCAAACCTGTTCAGGTGTTGGAAAGGCATCCTCTAATTGAGTTAGTCGGAGCCTAGCTAGGGCTGTACAAGTGACAAAGGATGTGCACCGCTGTCTCTGGGGCTTCCGCACAGTAGCGACAGGTGTCAGAGTCAGCTTTCCTAATCTTTTTAAGTTGGTACCTTAAGGAACAATGTCCAGTGAAGAGCCCAGTAATAGTTCTGAGCTCCTGTTTGTTTAAGTGGAGGAGTTTCTCGACCTTTTCATACGGTGCACCCATGAAGGTCTTTGATTGCCGGCATCCTGGGGTGTTATTCTAGTACCTGAGTCGGCTCCTCTTCTCCCAACTTTCTATGGCCCCCTTTAGGTGGCATTTAGACACGCCACAGAAAGGTTCTGGACCAGTAAGGATCTTCAGGTAAGTTGGAATTAAATTCAGTATAACGTTGAGGGAATTACAGCCAAATTACGTTTGGGGTGCTTATTTTCCTCAAGATTATGATGCTGCTCACGCAAGATGTGTAATTTCTTCTACCCGACGCGACGCCTCAATACTCATTGCAAAGGAACTAATAATAAAGAGTCTAAGTTGTGCCTTATCATGCACGGGAGCGCAAACTTTTTTATTACTTTTCAGAGGCAATTGTATCTATGGGTATTAAATAATTGGCCACGGTACTTACGGTTGCCAACTTGAGCGGTCCCTCTTCTCAGGGCTCCTGTAAGTAATAGGTAGTCCAAAGGCCGTTGTTCACTTCTGTATTCTTTATTCTTTTATTCTTCACTAACATTTGTGACCCAAGAACACTTACTAAATGCTTCTACTAAATCAACCCGTAACACGCTCTAAAACCCTCTAAAGCTTTATACAAATTCATTGAAAAGAAACTATTTAACAAATTAGCAAGTTCAAATTATTCCTCGATTCGCACTTTTCTTTAATTTTCTCCGCCCTCTGGGACTACGACTCGCTTCGCACTTACACAACTGCTCTGGAACACATATAATTCCCTTTTTTTCTATTCCCCAGGTGTTCTGCCTACTACCTGGAACTCGTTGTTCCTCATCAAAGTGGCGGGCTAAGGCATTGATTACGGGCATCTTTTCAATTCTGATAAATAAACTATACTTTCTTTTTAGGATTGTGACAATATGAAAGTTTGAAATATCTCTAAAGCACATAATGCTAGATGATATATTTGTTGCCTTTGACTTTCGTTGTAGTTAGTTTCTTTACTGGGACTGTTGAACAATCAATCTTTGAAGTCATCCAGGTCTACACGGGTATTTGAGTCCTCTTTTTGGCATAGAAGTCAGTATTTCTTAAATAAAATGATGTTCTTATCAAATAAATATTCTAAAATATTCAAAAGAGTGTATATATTGTATATATACTTTTTTATGCTACGGCAAATACATAAATCATAAAAGAATTTTAAATATCTGCCCCTTAAAATAAAATCATTCCCTAACCGTGTTACGAATATTCGATTTATGATCATATCGAACGGCATCTGTGAACGCAACCTTAAGTTTTTAAAACCTGGCAACACTCTTATTATGTCAATGTGGCGAATTTTTTTAAAAATCCGCTGCTGGTTTGTGCAAGAATGCATTTTGTTGAGGTTATTTAAAAATCACATTTCTCTGCATCATTACCTCACTGAACGTATATTAAAAATAAGTTTAGTATTATATAAATAAATGTTTTAATTCTTTTCAATACGTTTTGCATAATTCAAAATGCTAAGTCAAATTGAGGTTATGTGTCTGTATTTTTTTAGCTTTTGTCTGAATTCGTCATTCCCTCACTGTCATACAGTATCATAATAACTACCTCTATATGTATAGAGAAAATGAACAAAAATGTGGAAGACCATTCCTCTCAAATAGACCTCACATAGTCAAACTTTCGATTTCTGCTATAAAAGATGATTTTCTTAAATCATGAAATCCACAATCCAAACTGAAATTTTGTAATTTGATGAGAAATACCCATATAATATATTGGATTCCACTCACAATTTTTGAGCATAATGAATGAATGAATAATTGAAATAAAATGTGTATTCCTAGTTCAAATTTATTTCTTGAACTTTTTAAGGAATTAATATACAATTATTTTGCGATTTCAGTAATAAATACAATTTAAATAAAATTTGACCAAACCACATATAAAACTTAAAGTGAAGTTTTCGTATTTAATTTTGAAATGTCTCCATTAGTTTGTGTGCGTTTGTAAACGGCAATTTCTTCAGAAACTGCCAAAGAGTAAAAGTTCTCTTGCACGCTCATTTCCAAGAAAATCTCGTCACTTTGATATGGAATAAATTTTCAACAGTAATGCCTAAAGGGTGTCGACAAATATCAAAAGCCAAAAAATAAACGCGTCTGGTAGAAAAGTCAAGAAATGTTATGAAGTAGGTACTACTGCTGGTACCCCAACCTTGCTGAGGCGAATGTACATACCTACATATATTTATATGTATATGCTTTCCACCACACCACTCCCCTTTTCAGCATTCTACATAGTTCTTTAGGCTGGTTCACATTTTCAGGGTGGGTACTGCCAAAGGTTATCTGAACATAAAGGAATATAAAGCAAATGTGGGTTGCATGAAAAGTACGTCACATTTTCAGTCATTATGTGATTGTGGGTTTTGAATTTGATTATTTAATGATTCCTCAGAAAGTCTCCCTTTCACACTGTGAAGCTCTTAGGTAGGAGTACATTTTGGACCGGATTAGTTTAATGTAGTGGAAATGAGCTCTTGACTTCCCTTTTTTTATTTTTTTGGCTGTCTCCACTAGGGAAGAATAGTATTTTGTGCAACTAGCTCGCTTCGCTCGTGCGTCTAACCCTGCCATCGTGGGCAATCGGCTAGTTTTCACCCGAGTTGCACACTGTATTTTTCCTCACAAGTGCGGCGGCGGTGGTTTCGATAAGGAGGTCGGGGAAGGAGGAGTCCGTGGGAGCGGAACAGGGGGTGCGGGGCGGAGCCCCCTGCAAATAAAAAAAAACAATTTTTGTTATAATTAGCTCTCAAAAAGATATACGAAAGGTTTTTATGATATCTAAGGTACAGATGTTCAAAGCAATATAATATTATACTCATGCCCGGCTTAAATAATTTATTTAGGTGCCTGAAAAGCATTAAAAGGATGTTTAACACATACGAGTATATAAAAAAAAGGGATTTCTTGAAGAAATATTCTGAGTGCACGAGTCTTAACCGTCGAGTCGAATGCCTCTCAGGTAGATTTCTAGAGCTCCTCATTGCTATTGCAAGTGCAAGCGAGAAATGCATACTTCTGTCCAGTGATCAGTGATGGGACATGTACTCACTCCTTCTCATTGCGTTAATCGAGCGACCCAAATGCACTCAGGTATACGGCTCCCATGAAGGATTTCTTAAAGAATTGAATTGAAGAAGAAAGAAAATATTCTGAGTGCATTTCCATTTCAGGTGCCGTTATTCGAAGTCTCGCTTGCGTTCTTTAAAATTACCAGTGGGTTATTCCCAACGTGGGCAATCGGCTACTTACCGCCCTTGTATCGTAATATACTATAATAGATGCATGGTTTTTTGAAAACACACATTCGCCTGAAATCATGTTCATTAAAATTCATTTGAAATGTGAGCTATTGCGCCATATTGAACTGGCTATGAAAACGAAATTGATACTTAATCAAAAGCAAAACTGTTTCAAACTAAAATAGCGTTATACGGAAATATTTTGTAAATTAAATAAATCTATGCAACATCCACCGTAAAGCTCTTGTAATAGCCATCGGCTGCAGTGTAAATTTTCCTTCAATTGCTTTTTGTACATATAGCCACAGAAGCACATTGAATTAAGTGAAGCGACGAAAATGCAGACTGAGAAAATGTCTGCATTTTCTCGCCAGAGGCTTTAAGCGAGGGGCATTTCGGAGCTGATGAAGCCCACGTGAGACTTCAGCTCTGAATAATTGAATTTCACAATTCATTTCAAAGACAAACCCTGATTCGTGGAGCTCAAGTAGAAAATCTAGCCGTCCATTATAATTGGATTGCACTGGTCCGTTCAAGTCGCCGACCAACTTCACATAGAAAGATTAAGCTTTAATCCACTTCAGTTCTGCCAGAAATCCTCAACTCTATTGAGAAATAGCCCTTTTATTATGCACGGTGGTATGACAACATGACTACAAATCATGGGAATTGAAAACATCTTGTAGATTGGTTAATTTGGTGAGGTTTCGTATAGATGGGACGACATAGCTAAATAAATATTTTAACTGGTTGGATAAATTAATTCTTCCCCTGTAAATTATATCATCTTAATCAATTTCAGCTTTTTTCTGCCACGTTGGGTATACATAAACTTCTAGTTTAATTTTTGGCATTTGGTATCCTTTCTAGAAATGGGTCGCAAACCGTTAAGGAAATCTTTCAAATAGTAAATTTTCGAGACAGTTGCAAAAAGGCACATGTTGTAAAATTTTATATCAAACAATGAGGACATCAATGAAACACTTGCCACTTTTACAGAGTTCGAGGAATCAGATTTTTTAAATATTTTCAAGAAGTTGGACATCGTTGGGAAAAACGATCTGAAAGGATACTACTGTGCTTAAAATTAAATAACGTTTTTGTAAGGGTAGCCCATCAAGCTAGCCCGTTTTAAAATTTTCACATTTTTTTACCACTATAACTTAATTGCGGACCCTAATGGTTTTTGTCTCCGGGGTTTTGTCAAGTCAAATGTCTATGCTTATAAAACACAGCACGGCGGCGGTCCTATCATATGCAATAAATTATCGCAATATATTCCCTTCCAAAAATAATTCAAAACTGCGCAATTAAATAATAATTTACTGTGTTTCATTATTTAAATCCGGCGTTCCTACTACGCAATGGGCCGCCCTGTACATATAAAATAAAATTCTTTCATTTCAGAACCTGAATTTTATGCAGTGCAAGCGCCAGAGGTGTTCGGGTATGCAAGATATGAGGGATGAATTCTAACAACGGATATGAGTTTCGTTGGTCCAACACTGAACATTTTTTGATGTTGGCATACGGTAAAAATTATTTACCTAAACTTGATGGAAATAATTTGTGCAACATAATTATGGTTACTTCTACCCAAGTTTAAGTAACATGAAAGCACACAATGTAGGTAATATTATCCAATATACATATTTATTGAAAAAGGGGGGATTTCCCGGGTAGTGAGTTTTAATCTCACCACCAACCCCCCACCAGTTTAACAATGGCTGCATACCCCAGGCCCTTTTAGTCCTTGACTGGACAAAGTGTAAATTATATTAAAGGAAAATAATGCAGACAACTTTGCTTCAATTTAATAATTTTACCTAATTTCTACACATTTACATAACCGGTAAAATATTACCGATGTTAATTGGAACTTTTTAACAAAGCTCGGTATTTTTCCATAATTTGCAGGCATTTGACCGAATTTCCGACACATTTTTATTGTTCTATTAAGTACGAAAAAAAGTAAGTTCCGCTTATTAAGAAAAAAACAAATCTATGCTTATAAAATAAATCTTTTTTGAACATTTGAAAGTATGCTACATTGGAAGCAACGATTGCCCATCTTTCCGGCAACAACGATTGTCCTGATGCAGAACAGACTGTAAGTAATTTCTATGAAATTATTTGTAATGGAGTTCATCAGTTTGTTCCTTTAGTCAAAAGGAAAAATTTCATGAGTAGTCCGGTGTGGTATAACGCTGAGTTGAGATCGTTGAGGAACCGCAAAAACAATGCATGGCGTAAATTCCGTAGTACGAATTTAAGGGTTGATTATCATTTTTATGCGGACTTACGTAAACAATTTAATAATTATTAACGTTATATCGCCAGTACACGATTCGCACAGAACATAACATTATATCTAATCCTAAGCAATTTTTTGACTTTGTTAATAGCAAACGGAAGACCAAAAACTATCTTTCTATTTTAATTCTAGACAAAGAAATTGCTAGTGAACCTTCTGCCATTTCTGACCTTTTAGCGAAGCAGTTCAAAAATGCTTATTGTGATGACATCTGTGATATAGACTAAGATCATTTTAATCATATGACGTGTCTTCCTTCATTTACAAATAACTTTGTTTTTGATGACTGTACCGTTTTAGAGTACCTAAATAAAATTGACGAAGATTACTCGGATTCACCCGATAACACTCCTGGTGTTGTTCTGCGTAAGTGTGGTACTGCACTGGCTAGACCCCTTACTTTTTTGTTTAATTTGTCTTGGCGTTCTAGTGTTTTTCCTCGCCAATGGAAATTATTTTACGTGATACCCATTTTTAAAAAGGGAATAAAGAATTATATCGAAAATTACAGAGCTATTGCTAAACTGTCACCGATTCTAAAACTGTTTGAGGCCATTGTGAAAGATTATCTGACGTTTTACTGCAGTTCTCTTTTGTCAGTGCACTAACATGGCTTTGTGCAATATAGGTCAACTGTGACTAACCTTTTGGAATTTTCGAATTTCTATCTAACAAATATTGAAAAGCTTAAACAGGTCGACTGTGTTTACACTGATTTTAGTAAAGCATTTGGTAAGCTTTCCCATAAGGTGCTAATATTTAAACTACTACGACTTGGATTTTCCAATGATTTTTGTTCTTTGGGTTCAATCCTATCTTAATAACCGATCCTTCAAGGTTTAATTTTCGTCTGCCTGTTCTGCCCCTATTTCTGTTTTGTCCGGAGTTCCACAGGGTAGTACTGTTCGTCATATTTATTAATGATTTGTTTCCCTTACTTCGTAATACTCACGTTTTGGCATATGCAGATGATTTGAAGATCTTTAAAGCTATTGAATCTCTTCATGATGCTCAATACCTACAGGACGATCTTCTAATATTCGCGGAGTGGTGCTCCAAGAATCATTTGAAACTAAATATTAGTAAATGTAATTTTATTTCTTTTTGCAGGAAATCCTCCATTGTGGAGTTCTCCCACAAAATGTTTGACAGGCCCTTGTCTCGAATTTATAGTGTTGTTGATCTTGGACTGTTGATCGAATGTTAATTTGACTATGGGCGCCATATTGATATTATAATTAATCCAGCCAACTCAACGTTGGGGTTCGTTCAACGTTGGTCTGTTGACTTCACTGACCCCTACAGTTTAAAATTTTTATTTTGTGCTTTTGTTCGCCCAATTTTGGAATAAGCTTCCGTAGTGTGGAGGCCTTATTATAATACGAACATTAATCGAATCGAGGCAGTGCAAAAACGTTTCCTACGGGTCGCTCTTCGTCAATTACCGTGGAATGACCCCTCCAATCTTCCTCCATATGAGGACAGATTAAAATTGGTGGGTTTATCGTCTCTTTTAAAACGTAGAGATGTTGCTATGTTCATGCAAGATATCGTAACTGGCGCCGTAGACTATCCTAATCTTTTATAACTTTTAAATGTTAACTCACGCCCCCGAGTGACTAGAGGACAAAATTTTATTTATGCAGATAATCACAGAACCAATTACGGTTATTCTGAACCTTTGTCGGCTATGTCTAGAGATTATAATGCCTGTTTCTCAATTATCGATTTTCATTGTGACACAATTGAACTGAAAAAACGACTACGCAACTTTTCTTAATATTATAATTCATTTTATACTGCTTAGCACAATTTCTATCTATGTAATCTATGTATCTATCTTTGTAACATCAGATGGTTCATCAACACGTGATGAGTAAATAAATGTAAACTTGCGGATTCCATCCCTAAAGAATTGCTCCTCCTTCGAGGCGATCCAAGTTTTGAGCCAAATTTGGATACTTTCAGTAGAAAGAAACCGTTCCCCAATAAGGGCTGACTGCATCGACCGGAACGAATAATAATCGGACGGTGCAATGCCCGGTGAGTACGGCGGGTGGTATAACACTTTCCAGCTCAGCCTTTCTAAATGGTTTTTCATTGGTTGAGCTATATGAGGTCTCGCGTTGCCGTATACAATTATTATTTTATTGTGTCGATTGTCGCATTCTGGTCGTTTATCTTCAACAGCTTGCCTTAATCGCATTAGTTGCCACCTGTAGACATTGTCAGTAATGGATTTAGACGGTTTCAGCAACTCATGATAAATAACAACTTTCATATCCCACCATATGCAAACCATCACCTTGTCACTATGAATACATATAGCATATAGCGCTTTGGCTGCCATGGACCAGGTTCACCAGGCTTAACCCAAGCTCTTTTACGATTGTCATAATGGCCCCACTTTTCATCTCCAGTAAAAATTCTGTGTAAAAAACCCTGTCTTGATTGCATTTGCTACAGTATTCCACAAATGGTTTTTCGGTTTTCTTCTTGCCTTTCGGTTAGCTCATGAGGTACTCAATTTCCTTGTTTTTGGATGAGTCCCATTGCTTGCAAACGCTTTACCACAGTTGGTCTGTCAACATTAAATGCTGCTGCCAATTCTGCTTGAGTTTGGCATGGATCTTCGTCAAGTAACTCTTCCAGTTGTTCGTCATTCAACTTTTTCCTTCACGTTCAGCGTCGTCAAAATCGAAAATGCCATCTTTAAACCGTCCGGTCAAAGACTAGGTACCCGGGTATCCATTCGAGTTTCGTAGGTAGAATTTATTAACTTTTTCTCAAACTAATTTAAAGACTGTCCGGATCCCCAAAATTGAAGTAGTTTGATACCCAATTTTCGTCAAATTTTTTTATAACTAATTATTTAATAACAGTTATTAACTATCAAACTTGGTACCTCATTCGTTCAATAACCAGGCACTCGGGCACCCACTACAATTATTATGTATGAATACCGGGTTTATACACACTAAGGAGACTGTTTATTAAAGTATTGAGGTAATTTGACTTTTAAATAAATAATAAACAATGTCGTTTGTAATTTCTTTGATATAAACAATTCTTATTATAAACAATAGCAAAGATAGTAGGTAAGATAAACAAACATAATTCCGTTTATATTTATTTTAGTAAGAATTTATTTTTTCGATTATTTTTTCATATTGTTTACTTTTTATAATAATACAATGCCACACAAGAATAAAAGTACTGTTCAGCCAAACCCTAAAATGAAATAATTAATAATGCTGAAATTTGAAAAGAATTACCTTGATAATTAGGTCCTGGAGACCAATACCTTGCACATATATGAAATTCTGAAATGAAAAAGAAAACATGGATAAATAACATATGAAGTGAATAAAACACATATATAAGAACATAATAATGTATTTATCATGTTTCCAAGGAATCCCCTAAGTTAGCCAAGCGGGTTTTTTGGAGGGTTCCGGGAACATTGGCATTCGAGCTGGAGTCAACCAAATACGATCCGAATGCATTGAATTTGCATTGATTGACTCCTACCTACTATTACTAAGCAAAATAAACCATGAACTTACCTTTAATATAACAAATTAATCCATGAAGGGTTCAAAACAATAAACACTCACAACTGTCACTTATGCCAAACTTGAAATCGGCATATCTCAGCGAACTTTATAGATCATATTACAGCGGCTTTTTCACTAAGGAAAATTTTATATGGGGAATTTCATGGAAATTAAATAAAATTATGAAATATTATAGTTAATAATTTTAATTAACATAACCCCACATATTAAGTATAAAAGAGACAAGTGATAAAATTAAAGAGATGGATATACGCTGGAAATTTCCACTATCCACAATGCAGAGTTGCCGCATCAAAAAACCCAATACACGCAAATTTGACACAGAGCAAGGTTAAAACATGAGGTTTTTTGGCAATAGTAAAGAAAACGAATTTCTAATTGATTCATATCATTAAACGATTTGCATTGCACGATGGTTCGCATGAATATGCATCAATTTAAGACATAACATTTACCATGCTAAATATTGAGTTGTGGGACGTGTGGTGAGTCAAATTCCACAATGCACGCAAGGAAATTTGATGATGGCAAGATGCCAAAAACGGGAAATAGAGCGTGCAGAAGCGATATTAAGGCACTCTTGATCTTAGGATGAAAAGGAGTTGTGGTAAGCAAGGTAACAGGGAAATTAGGAATAAAGCGCTCAGAGGAAACACCAAAAGCGAAAAAGTAAGGCACATGGTCTTTGAATGAAAGACTTACTTTACTGTATGGTGAAGGGTTGGAGAATTGGTCGACTTGTGAAAATATTAGAATATTGAAAGCTTGAATTATTTAATTTTTTTTATTTTTATTGGAATTTTAAAGTAGAGCATTGTGTAGGAATTGCTAATTATTAATAGTTAGATTAATTTAGAATTGTGAAATTTAGGAAGTTAAAGCTAAGGCATTTTTTTGTATTGAGTTGGAATTGTAAATTTGTAGGATTGAGTTTGCTTGAATAAAACAGTGAAATTGAATGACATTTTTGAACTGGCGATCCAATCCACTTTTCAGGTATCAATTGGTCCAATAAGCTGGAACAATATACTTAGTTAATTAAACAGTACATTTAATTATTTCGCACACTCTTTACATGTTGTAATACAATGTTCATCACAGATAGGATTCTCACACACCGAACATATTTTTCTAGTTTTGCGACGTTTTTTAAATTCACTTTGAAGACAAGTATAGCATACCTTTTCCTTCCGGTTGAATCGAGTTGTGTCTGGGGTGTTGATGATCCAGATGTTGTTGGCTGCGCATATGGATTGATAGCTCGACCAAGAAAAGATTCAATCGCCGCATGATTTGTGCATTCTGCGAATGACTTTCAATAAATGTAGTACACAGTTCCCTGCCCAATTGCCGATAAAATAATCGCCGTTCATACGACTTTTTAGCAAGCATTTTATTGTTCTCATAATACTGAATGTATGTTGAAAGGCAGACGGCATCGAGGATATTATAGAAAAATGCTAGAGGCCAACTTTGAGTAGATTTTTTTGAAGTATATCTATCAAGCATTTTATCCATTGTGTCCACTCCAGCTTTTCACCAGTTATAAAACTCAATAATTTCGGGTTTTTTCTTTGCACTATCGCTAATTTTTGCTTCATGATGCATTGAGGATAACATAATTACTGCCTTTTGTTGGCGCATAACTGAACATGGTTACTTTCTCCCTTCTCGCGTTTTCGATTGAACCATTTCTGGTGGAATATATGCCTTATTTTTCTTCAAAGTGCTTACAATTGTCAAGTCCCAGGATAGTAAAGATTTTGCCAATGAAAGAGTAGTGAAATAATTATCCATTGTAATGTTTCTACCGGATCCTTTGTACGGTGCCACCAAGTCTTTGACAACTCTCTCACCAACGTTTTTTTCACGACTATCACTCGATTTCTCAGTGTAAAGCTGTCCAGTAAGTAGATACGAATTTTCAGCATCACATATCCACCATATTTTGATTCCATACTTAGCTGGCTTTGATGGAATATACTGAGTGAATCTAGTTCGACCACGGTATAGATAAAGTTGCTCGTCGATTGTCAGGTAATCTGTTGGCTTATAGTGTTTTGCTAAATTACTATTAAGCATTGTCCAAATGTCTCGTATTGGAGCAGCTTTATCAGTCTCCATACGCTGAGCTCGAGTATTGGCATCATCAAATCGAATAAACCGAATGATGGTCCAGAAGCGATTGATGCTCATTGCTGCACGATATAATGGATATGAATACGACTGCCACATATCCCTTGTATTGTCAGTATTTGAGTTGTTGGCGCCAGAGGTTATCAAAATAGCCAAGAATGCATAAAATTCCTGCAGCTCAAGATTTTTCCAAACTAATTGTTTTCTATCCGGATTTTTTTCATTATACGCTGCATATGTTGAAATTGCCTTTTTATTCGTATGGCGTATAATGATATCTGCCATTTCTGGAGTAAAAAATAATTTGAAGGTGTCGAGAATAGATAGCATGTTGGTGTTCCTATGAGGTCCACATCTCTCTCGCACAATATTACGCGTTCTAACTTGATGTTGACTTGGTGGTGTCGCAGCCCAATGAGTACCATCTTTTGACGTCATTCCTGACCCCGTCACTGCTACTTCATCTTCATCTCCATCTTCTTCATTCTCACTTTCTTCATCTTCATTGAGTGCAATTTCATCAGCTATTCCGAAAAATATATATGTATAATTAATAAAACATGATACATCAGAATTATTGACGTACAAAATAAAAAACAGAAGTTGTTACTACCTGTATCATCACAAATTGAACCTGCAGTCTCACTCCGTGGAAAATATTCATCGTCGTCACTATCCGACACGTGGTCATCGTCAGATGTTTCGGCTTCGAATGTTTCCTCGTAATGCTTTCTTCTCTGAGAACGAGTGATTCTATTGGAAAGAGTTTTCACTTAATTATTTACTATTTTTTTAAATATTCAAAATATAAAATCATTTGCTCAAAAATAAAACAAGTAAATCTCTCCTTACCGTTGAAAACTCGATGAATCATCCATCGTATTTATATTCAATACTATTATTTATTAATATGTAGCCGATGCAGTTTCCAAAAAAAACGGTAGTTTCTGAGAGCGATCGATCGGGCCGGCACTCGGTCTCATCTGTGTAAGGTCTTCTTAATAAAGCATTCAAAGCGAGCAGACGTGTGTTTAATTGGTAACCAGCAAAAGTTATAGTTCTTATAAATAATATTAATTTTATTAATTAATTTTGTATATTTCACTTCACTTTCACTGTAAATTTTGTACGTTTTTAGTTGTAAGTTAAGGTAGTACAGATATCCAACATCTGTTCACTAAGTTCTAAAATGGGGATTGAGTCCTATTCTTCTATTGTTCGGGGTGAAGGGGCAGGGCATCTCAAATACCAGAATGTTCGAGGACCATAGTGTCTCCCTATTACCATAGTTATTTCACATGCACGCAGCCTACTAACTTTTCTACCTGACACACTGTACGTGAGTACCCGGGTACCCGGTTATTGAACGAATGGTGAAAATTTGGTCATTGCCGGACGGTTAAACTGTTTAATCCATCTTGTGCACGATTAGCAATGTAACGTCATTCCAAACCTGAGATGGCGAATTATTTTGGCTTCACAATCCTCTATACATGGGTATCAAATGAAAGGTTTCGACTCCTCAATGACTTACAGGAGATAAAGACTTAAAAGTATTAAATAAAATATCTATAAAAATAAACTTTTCTATAAAAAACAATGTATTAAAAATAAAAGCAGTTTCAATCATCCTTACATATTTACATATTATATTTAAAACAAAGCAATCGGATCCATTTTTGCTCGAAAATTGTGTGTTTTATTCAAATTTTAAGTTCGGACGTTCTTATTAGGAAACCCTATATATGTACATGAATACACGCATTAGACTACCAACATAATAATATGTAATAAAATAACGTGTGTTTTCTCTAGCGTACTGATTGTGAATTCTCCAAAATGAGCTTGTAAATATGTATGAAGACAAAAATCACTTTCAGAGGTTCAAGCGGCAATAAACGCGCATTTATCACGGGGAAAACAGCATTTACAGCAATATACCGTAAAATTTCCAACAATATGCAAATCCACCATGTATGAATGTGGTTTTTCAATTTGTCTTCTTTCATGCCGTTATGTCGTTTCCAATAATTTCATATCGGTAATACTTTTCACCCATCTTCACGACACTTTGCCGCTGAGCACCCTATGGATATTATTCCGCCCCGACAAGCTCCAAAAATCCCTTAAAAAGAGAAATCGTTTCATGAATAAAAATCAACAATTCACTTAACGCTAAACTTGAAATGAAATCGAATTAAAATAAAAATTCACGAGTTTCAGCGATACTACGAGGAGTCACCTCCTCAACAAAAAGGGATTCGTTTTTCATTACCTGCAGAGGCGACGACGACGTGCAAGAAGTCACGTAATGTAACCTTCGAGTTTGGTAGGACGTGGTCTTTTTTCCATGCAAATGAAGCTACAATGTTAGACGACCAAACCAAGTAGTTACCAGATGGTGCGGCAGGGTGTCTTTAACAGGGTCCGTGGTGTTCGGTTTTGATAATATCCCGCAGTGAACAATAATGGAATTGAACGAAACCAAGCTTTTACAGCAGCCTTTCCGGAAGCAGTTAAGTTTTCCGAGCTATAGGGACAGGAAATCATTATCAGAGCAATTCTAACCTAATTTGCTTCAGGTCATCTCTACCATAAAATAAATGAGTGGACGAACCAATTTCATGTGCCGAGATTTCATTAATCGATAGGTACTTTGAGACAATATAATTCTGAATTGCCTTTAGTCATGAACATCACTGGTACTGCACTGACGACATCATAATAAAGTTTTATTTGAAGTGATCTGGCTGAAAGTATAGACAAAACCATTTTCAGTGCTATCCATATCACTCACATTACGTACAGAATGTTTATTTAGGCAGGACACAATTTTGCACTATCATCATTTTGTCTTTAAGATTGTTTTATTTCTGATTTCGTTGATTACTTTTAATTAGTAGATTGAGAAATCTTTATGTATTGCTTGACAACAACCTGTTTTATTGATCAAATCATTTTATGAAAGCAGATGCGTATATTTGGTGACAATTTCGGGTGCATAAACATTATTTAGCAAAACTGTAACGAAGCTTTTGTACGTGATACGACGTACGAGAAAATTCAATCAGCCGTTGATTTTGCTCACGATGTTTTCCCCGACCAGTTTGTCATACACAGTGACAATTTTCCGGGTACGGGCAACACCGTACATCGTACATCGTGAAAAGCACAGTTATATAAGTGTGTAGATAGCTGACATTGAATTTTTTGCATTTTGAGGGCATCAAATTCCGTTAAAATTACATCGTACGATTTTCAAATTGCGGCTATATATCGATTCCTAAATTGTAATCCCTAGGTTTTTTTTTATCACATTAAATGGATGCTGTTATAGTACGCTACAAGTTTAAAAGCCTTTGGGTTTATTTGACTCTATTTTAATCACCTGAAGGTTTAAATCTTGTGCTGGATGCGGTTCCTATACTTATTATTGTATCATCATCTGATTTTCTATTAATTATAAGTTCCATAAAATTAATCTTCACAGATTATTCAAAATTACGTATTCATGTATGTACAGTGTCGGACAAAACAATAAGACCACCTTAACACACATTGAATATCTGTGGCTGCATTAATTAAACTAAACTTGAAAATAACAAACAATCATGGCAATACGCACTTTAACCAATGGCCGTTATCTGCTGCACAAAATTTCCAGTTAATTCAAATCCATACGGGTTAAGGAAATATCAGTTGTAGTAAGAGTGTGGATCAGTGAAGACAAAATAATAAGACCACCGCTTACGTGCAGATTAATCCTTTTCAAATTAGTTTGAAATAATTATTTGTAAGTATACATTTATATAATATTCAATGAGAAAGAGCTTTCAAGTTAAAAAACTTCAACATTTGTAGAAAAATATAGGTCGTGGCGTGCATTGTAAGGACGTTGAGAGAGAAGAGATTAAAAGTGTGACCGACGAAGGAAAATCACAGAGACAAATGGCCAATATAATCGGGAGATCGAAAACTTTCGTTTGTAATGCTCTCGAGCCACAAAAATTCTAACTACCACAGGTCGGTCAAGAAAAACTAGTCGGAAAGACGATTCTCGGATCAAACGCCTTGCAACTGCTGATTCATATAAAGCAGCTACGAACATACAGCGCGAGTTGGACTTACCCGTTTCACCAAGGACCGTTCAGAGAAGACTTGTGGAACAAAATCTATTTGCCCGAAGTCCAAGGGAAGTGCCACTTTTTACCGGTGGGCATCGGCATTGCGTTCCGGACCGGAAAATAGTAAATAGTAAGATAAAGTGTCAAGTGTCAGACCGTACACATGTGTCTGCGAGCAGCTCGTGGTTTTTGCTGTTTTTTATTCGCTAAATCGTAACGGTGCAACATATCGACAACTCCGAAGGTTAGATTTGTGCCCGTGGAAGCTGCCACCTTTTGCCCAACTCATCTCTGAGCCTCGATTGATGGAAACTTGCACATCTTCGCATGGGTCTGGGAACTAACCTCTAATTTGCTACAAGGCGTTGTGGAACATCGGAGGGAGTTGATTGCGATCACTCTCTCCTATCCCGCGAGCAGCGATTTCTTAATCTTGCTTACAAATAAACAACAAATTTTGGGTGTAAGGACAAAATTCCTCGTAATTTTCTTTCTTTGAGGTGCTGTATTCCGTTCATGGCTCCGCCTTTGTCTCCGGCGCCCAACAAATCTGCAAAGTGCGGAACATGTGACAGAAACTTGTCAGTCTCTGGCAATTATGCCCCCTGCCCCGTCTGCAAGCAAAAGTTTCACCAGAGCCGCGCTGATCGACAGAAGACGAATCCGGACGGCAGCTTTGTAAAATGTTATCCCCCTGTGCAAAATCTTTCTGCAATTCTGGCCGCCCAAATCGCTGCTCTGTGAACAGACATGAAAAGCGATATGCAAGTTCTTCTCAACGAATCGCTCGGTGGTGTTACCAAGCGCCTCGATACCGTCGAATCAACCGTTGCTGAATTGAGAGAGCAAGTGACAACCCTGGAAGAAACCAACAACAGCTCAACCGATAAAGATGAGATAATTGCAGAGATGATCGAGAGGGAACGTCGTGCCTTCAATGTCATAGTTTTTAACCTTGAACCGACCGCTGATTTGAGTGATCTCGTTGCCGTCAATGCCATCTTTCGGAAGATTCCTGAACTGCTCACTGCTACCAATACCACACGACTTTCCACCGGCCGCACCGATGTCAAACCTGTCAAAGTTACGTTTAACCTCAAAAACGCGGCTTTGAAAGTCTTGAAGAACAAAATAAAACTGGCTCAGCTCGGAATTTCGGTCAAAAACGATCTCACCCCAACCCAACTCACTCACTTGAAGAACTTGAACGATGAACTGAAGCGCAGGTCTGCTGAGGGTCAGAAAAATCTCCGTATTAAGTACATTAACAACGTTCCTCGCATTGTGAAAAATAATTAGTATGTTCGGGAAATACCTCCTCTATCAAAGACACTATCTCCATATACTACCAAAATGTCCGTGGCCTCCGTACCAAACTTGATACTCTCCGTGAAGCCCTCCGTACTGCAGCAGCGTCGTACGACGCTATTGTCTTGACTAAGTCGTGGCTCAATAACAACTTTTCGGATTGTGAGGTGCGGTTCGAGAATTACAACGTCTTCCGCTGTGACCGCAACTTTGAAACAAGCTCGTGCAAGACGGGTGGAGGTGTCCTCATTGCTGTACGCGATGACGTGTCATCGGTACGCATCTCGGATGTTTCACCCTCGTTAGAACAACTGTTTGTCCATCTTCCGTCTCTGCATGTTGTCATAGGGGCCGTCTACATTCCGTAGCCTACTAAGAAACTTCTCTCATCGCACTCCCAGGATATTTGTGCGATTCAAGATAGCCTTGGCGATGTTTCCTTCATCTTGACAGGCGACTACAACCCGCCGAACCACGACTGGAGAGCCGAACCTGAGGACACGTCATTTGCTCCCCAATTTTTCAACGATCTTGCTTTTTTAAACTTAGTTCAGTTTAATTCTGTTCCTAATATCTACGGATCGCTTCTCGATCTTGTATTTTCAAATTTGAATTTTGTTAAAGTTCATTGCAATATTGATCCTTTGTTACCAATTGATAATTTTCATCCTGCGCTACTTCTCGAACTCACCGGTGTTCAAATGTCACTCAAACTAAATCTGAATTTTTAAATTACTCTCGCGGCGATTATTGGTCCTGGAATTTGTGACTTAACAGCATTGACTGGCACTGCGCGTTGAGCAGTGCTGATATTGATGTTAACGTTACGCGTTTTTACGAAATTATAAACTATTTTATTAACTTGTTCATTCCGCGTGTAACACCAAAGTCTCACAGTTTTCCATATTGGTATTCTGTTGAATTGATACGAACAATTAATGCAAAAAAACTCAACACCGCATTTATAAACAAACTCTTAGTGCAAAGGATTATTGCGAATTCAGTAAGCTGCGAGCCGAGACTAAACGACTCCAAGCTGCATGCGTAAAAAACTATTCTGATCATATAACTAGCCATCTGCCTTTCGACTCTAAGCCACTATGGAAATACATACCAAATGTTGCTTCGCTCAACAAACTACCGAATAGTATGCACGACGGTACAGTGACGTCGAGTGATCCGGCTGTGATTTGTCAACTATTCGTCGAACAACTGAGCTCAAACTATGTATTTGACGACGCATCTCAGCTCGATTCCTCGCTCACCGATGCGGTTTTTCCCCGTGGTTTCCATTTAGACAATATTGTCGTCTCGCGTTCAGCTGTTTTCGATGCTTTGGGAGAACTAGATTGTGGAAAGGGTGCCGGACCGGACGAAATTCCTAATTAATTTTTACACAATTGCTAGTACTCGATTTCGGTACCAGTTCATTTACTTTTTAACAAATCCCTAGCATGCGGCTCGTTTCCCACGTTGTGGAAGCGAAGCAAAATTTTTCCTGTGTGAAATTATTTGAAAAGATTGTAACGTCCGAACTGCAAGTGTATTTATCGCCGATGATTTGTCCGGAACAGCACGGGTTCGTTCCCTGTAGATCTACTGTTACTAATCTTGTTTGTCTCAAGGTCGCTGCTGTCGACGCACTAGAAAAGAAATCGCAATTAGACGTGATTCACACGGACTTTGCAAAAGCATTCGACCGAGTGAATCACCGCGTGCTCTTAGCTAAACTGAAATCTATCGGTATTTTGCCACCTATGTTGGACTGGATTGAGAGCTACTTGACAGATCGGATTCAGTATACCAACGTGTTTGGTTGTAACTCAAATGATTTTGACACTCCTTCTGGGGTCCCTCAAGGGTCTCATCTGGGTCCCTTATTATTCACTGTTCTTATAAACGACTTACCGCAATATGTCACCCATTCGTCTGTTCTTTTGTATGTGGCCGATGCCAAGATATTTAGAGAGATTATGTGTAAGGAAGATGCTACTCTCTTACAACTTGATCTAAATAATGTGAAGGTATGCTGCGAGCAAAATCGTTTATTTTTAAACAGTGCCAAGTGTCAAAAAACCAGCTTTACGAAAAGAAGACTCCCAATTGAATTCAGTTATATGTTGGGCACAGACGTCTTGTCGGCGGTAAACAGTGTTAACGATCTGGGTATCACATTCGATTCTAAATTGTCTTTCACCTCTCATATCGATCATATCTCAATGAAAGCATATCAAATGTGGGGTTTCTTGAGGCAAAATTGCAAAATTTTTAGAGATGTACATTCTTTTGTGACTTTATTTAACTCTTTGGTGCGCCCCCATCTCGAATACGGCAGTGTCGTTTGGTGCCCCTAAAGAATAACGTCATCCATCAAACTCGAATCTGAACAACACAGTTTTTTGCGATTTTTATCGTTTGTTTTGGGTAGACCTATGCGCTTTACCGATCACGATTACAGTTCTTTGATGTCACTATTACAAATTCCTACACTTGCACGTCGCCGATCAATGTTTGACCTTCTATTCATTTATAAACTTATGAATGAGAAAATCGAGTGTCAACAATTACGTTCGCTGATTGAGCTTCGCGTTCCGACTAGACCGACCAGACTATATGAACCCTTTGCCATCGCTAGAAAGCGTACGGATGTTGGACGAAATGATACCTTCGTCAGGGCGCTGATTCTTGCGAACGGGCTTTCGCAATCGGCAGACTTTTTTCGTGATTCTGAATCCACATTTAAGCGAAAATTAGCGGCTTACCTGACAGAAATCGAGCTGTGATATACTGCTTAATTAGGATTATCTTATATACAATTGTTTTCTTTATAGAACTATTTAATTATATTCATATCGATCTCGTTTATTATACACTATTGTAAAATCAAATTATTGATATAATATATAACTATTGATTCTATTCTGTATACTTTTCCAATGGTATTTCCCGTATAATAATAAATAAATTAAATAAGGGGAAATATGCTTTGGTCCGATGTAACAAAAATAAATTTGATTGGTTCGGATGGCAAGAGGTGGGTCAGATGACCAAAAAATGCAGCGCTCAAACCACAATACACAAAAAAACAGTAAAGCATAATGGCGGCAATATTATGGTTTGGCTATGCTTTTCCTGGAACGGCGTGGGTCCAATATATTGGATAAAAGAAAGGATGGACCAACACCTTTATATCCATATATTAGAAGAAGTCATGCTTTCTTATGCTGAGTGGGAAATGCCACTCAAGTGTAAATTTATGCAGGATAATTATCCGAAACACTCAGCAAAGCTAACCAAAAAATGTCTGAGTGACCGTAAAATCGACGTAATGCAATGGCCTGCCCAGTAACCGGACTTAATCTGATAGAAAATCTTTGGGCCATAGTTAAAGCGCAGATTGCTAAGACTAAACCAAAAAATAAAGATGAACTATTGACGCAAGTACAAGTTGCATGGAATAGTATTCCGGTCACCACTTGCCGTACTTCGGTGGAAACTATGCCTAATATAATAAAAGAATGTTTATCTAATAACAGTAACACAACGTCCTATTAAATTTACTGTTTTATATACCGAACCCTTTTGTCAAATTTTTTTTACAAAATGTAGATTTTGAAAGTGGTCTTTTTTTTTGTCCACCAGAATTTGAACTTTTCGAGAATTTTATCATGATGCTTTTACAAATCAGTCATTTAGTCATGTTGAAAATAAAATAAGTTGAAATTACAAGAATATTTGTGATATTATGTGATGGTTTTGAAAAACTAAGAATGCGCTGTGAGTGGTCCTATTGTTTTGTCCGACACTGAAGGTAACTTGTGCACTTCCTACAGATTGCAGAGATAATCCACTGCCGCTAATGGACTCCAGAATATATAATTCGAGTTTTATGCATACGTAAATAAATTTTCAGCCTTTTCCCGAAAATGTCATCGCTTGCAGTCGAAAAGGAGAAGAGGGTCGTTTTGGTGAAGTCAGAATCAGACATTCCGATTGATTACACAAAACAGAAGAAACGCGTCCCGTCGTCATCTGGGAATCTTTCATCCAATTTTTTCGGTTGTCAGATATGTCTGGTGCGGGCCGGATTATAATGTTCAACGGACACTCCTTGAGTGATAAATGGTTTTATTGCAACTTATGAAACATTCCTGGAAATTTTATCTAGTGACTTTTCCATGGGAGATTTTTTTTACCGACAGCTACGACGACGCTCAGGCACATGGTTCATTGTCTTGCTTTTGGGGAGTGCAAAACAAAAAGAAATTTCACAAAAATATTGTCCCATAAATTTCGATGTCCTTCGAGGACATTTTCTAGGTTTACCTCATGCACAGTCACGTACGACCAAGTGACGCCTGTGGTACATACTGAGGCCTCACTGCTCTAAAATACTTACATACTTGGAGTCATCTGGGCATTTGACTGGCTGGAAGAAGAAAAGCGGAAGAAGTGACTCCTTGCTGGGACTCAAGGGAGCCAATAAATCACAGGATCACAAGTCGTAAATAAAAATGTGCGCACATACTTTTGCACTAATGTGCAATTATTCTCCGATATGTTTCGGACTGATTTATTATGAAATGCTGCAGACTCACTAGGTGCGTGATCGTGGAATATTTTTTAATAAGTGAACTGTTTCGACACCCCCCACGAAATTGTCTTGTCTTGTCTTCTTCGAATTATGGTAGGTTTTACTAAGGGACTTGGATTCCTATTATAAATTTTTACTGAAATATCAGAAATGAAGTATGGCCGCACAACTTTAATTTTCACATGGTGTTTATATGTAAGTAAAGTAAGTGGTCCATAGTTAATTTATTATAAAATTTAATTGAATAATTAAAATTTGATAAATCTTTTGATAAAATCTTTCGAAACACTGTTTTCGACGAAATAATAATTAAACTAATCCCGTCTGCTTATTAAATGGTACATTTAACACTGCTAGGTATCTCAATGTCCTTTCCAAAAATGCCACCAATGTTTATGTACCTCTAACAATGCAGATACAGTCAGTTGGCAAAGTGAAAAAATGTTCAGAAATATCCTAAAATTCACGTTTTTACCATATTTGTTCCGAAATCGATGTAACTAATACACCTCTTTTTAATTTTTATTTAATTGCTCATCTGGACACATTTCCAAATGCGAGTAGGTACAACATGTCTAGTAGGGGGGTCCTTATTTCTAAGAAAAAAATTTTTTTTCGTTAATTTGGCAGGGCACCACGTAATTTGATTATATACCATAAGAAACTCTTTCAATATTTTTTTGAATTTTTTTAATGCCATTTAGGGGTCGCTACCTAAGTTTGAATTTTAAATAAAAACTCAAAATCTGCATTTTTTTTCGATAATAATTGACCGATAAGCCAAACCTTACTTTGATTTCTAGCAGCTTTACTAAGTCCGGTACTTGTAGACGCCATTGCAAGATGAACCACGTTACTATGACTTTTACAAATAAAACGCGTGCGCTCTCGTTAATGACTTATTATATATTATATATATAAAAAGTGATATAAACACTTAAATGAAACATTAGTGAAACCATCATTTAAGCTGTCCTTCAACGCTTTTTGTAAAAACTTTGCCAGCTGGGAGCGACCTCTAAATCTTACCAAAAAAAAAACTTGTTTCATATTTAGATGCCTATAATTAAATGACAGAGTGCCCCGGGGATAATTCAAAAGTCGGAAAATAAGGACCACCTTAATGTCTAGGTAGAGGAATGATATAAAAAATTTATAGGTATGAAACCTTTTGCGGAATATTGAGAAAATTTGCATTTTGAAAAAAATTAAACCCTATTATTTTGCTTTGGTGCTTAAAATATTTTTTATTAAATTACAGTGCGTCACAAAATTGAATTTGCATAAAAAATTGTTTAGATTCAAATTTTTTAAAATTGCTCGCAAGGTTTTCTACCTATAAATTTTCTGTTTCTATCTGGGCCCGTATTTGGGAATTCGACGCGATCACGATTTGGGTTGCTATCGAAAATTTTCTGTTTCGCAACATGATTTCGTGAAATTCCAACCAGTGTGCACCCGATAGTTATTGGTGTCATCGAATGTGTCGTTTTAATTTAAGGCAAATAAATAGGACTGCTCGCGTACTCAAGGTTTTATAAAACTTCACACCAAAATGGTTCGCGTACTTTGTGAAAAGTTGTGCTGAATTGTGCTACTTCGCAAAACTCGAAATTCGGAAATTCGAACTCGATATTCTGTAAGAGGAAAATATCCATGCCCGTGTGCCCAACACCACGAAATGCATCGCACATCGGCATAAAATAATGTTTACATTTAAATTTAACTTTTAAAAAATGTCTACTGACTGAATTTGCCTTTTACAAAATATTTCCGTATTTGACCGAATTTCGAATTTTGCGAAGCAGCACAACGCAGCACAACATTAATACAATTCAGCACAATCGCTTTTGGCTGCAATGATCCTAACCAAATTGTTAATTTTTTTTATTTTGGCTGATAGCTTTTTGGCGTAAATAGACCAATTAAGCTTAGTGGTAAAGTCCAGCCCAAGCCGTTTAATTTGGTCCACCGTTGTTACTATCTGAACGCCTATTTCCATCTCCCGGATATTTGGTCTTCTTTTCCTTGAGAAGATGATGATTTCACTTTTTTCAGGTGGGATAATCGCCCCGGTGTGTAAGCACCATACCTCCAGTTGCAGAAGTCCTCTGCGATGTGCCTCCGCAGGCTGTGTGTAAGTCGTAGTCAGTAGTATATTGTCCGCGTAAATGTAGCAGTCTATTCCGTTAATGTCAAATTTTGTAGGAGAGATGAGAGGTGTGTATTAAATAGAGATGTTGAAGGCGGTAACCCTTGAGGAAGGGCGTTCTTAAGCGATTTTAATGACGAAAAGTATCCGTTAACTCGTACCTGTAGTGATCGAGGGGATAGGAAGTTCTTAACCAGGTGTATAAAAGCAGCATTAACGCATAACAGAGCTCCTTCCCCTTCTCGAAAGTATACCTGACGGCATCCTCAAGCTCAAAAAGCAGCGAGGTGGTGCCTCGATACCTCCTGAACCCATGAACACCCCCTGGTAGAACACCCTCCAAAAGACAAGAGAGTCTGCGGCCAATAATATTTTCAAATAGTCACGACAGACAGGGCAAGAGTGAGATCGGACGTAGATCCTTAGGTGATAATCGGTATGAGGACCGCATTATTCCAGATATGCGGAAAAGTGCTTTTCCTCAGCATAAGATTATAAAGAGAGACAAGTATCTCTTTGAAGGTATCAGGGGCTTCCTTACTCATCCGGTAATAGATTTTGTCAGGTCCTGGTGCCGATCCCCTACACTTGCTAAGCGTAACACTTAGTTCATGAAGGGATTTCGGGAACGACAGATTTCTATCTGGATCAGGGGAATAAAGCCTGTCCGTGAAGGACCACGTGGACTTTACCCGAATTTGTTCTGAGCTAAAGGTACTGTCGTCGAAATAACTGGCCCACGAATGGGCCATGGACTCATGGAGTCTGGATAGACCCTGCGGCCAATCGTCAAATTAGCAATCAGGCTTGGGGGCCTATTGCCGGAAATGGACTTGACTCGACTCCATGCATCAGCTAAACTAAGGCTAGGATCTATTGCTTTAGCGAACGTAACCCAAGATTGTGTTCTTGCTTCCTTAGTTTCTTTTTTTTACTTTGCTGATTTCCCACAATATTCGCGCAGGTGTTCTGGCGTAGGATGCCTCTGGTATGTTTTCCAAGCCCTATTCTTATCCCTGATTGTTGAGAGGATGATGTAGATGTAGATGTAGATTTTCATGAGGCGGGTAGACACCCTGCACTTAGACCAAAGGTCCATTGTACAAACCTCGAGAAGAGAGACTGTCATCTGAGTTAATCTCGGTGCCCTTGTTGAGCCGTTAGACGACCTGTTCTTCTAACAAAGCTCAAGATGGTGGGCAGCGTGAGTTTATGCAGTTCGCTAGGATGTACATGGTGGTATCCGAATAAAGCGGATCTGGCGCTATTGTAGAACGGACACACGCACAGAAGGTGAGCGATAGTCTCGTCCTCCAACTCGCAACCGCAAAGCGGCGAGTCCGCTATTCGCATTGTATGAAGATGCCTGTTCAGCCTGCAATGGCCAGTAAAAATAGCCATTGCTAGGCTCAACTGGCATCTACTAAGGGTGAGTAGACGTCTGCTCAGGCCAGGGTCGCCCCGATGTAAGAACATCTTTGACTGTCTACAATCCATACTTGCGGACCACCTCTCATTGTGCTCAGAGCGGATCCAATCCTCCATTGAGCGACTGATGAGAGATGGTGCAACGCCCACGTAGGGTTCTGGTCCTATAAAGGAAAAGCAGGCCCCTTCTTTCGCCAGCCTGTCAGCAGTCTCATTGCCTGCAATGTTACAGTGGCCAGGGACCCAGATTATTGAGACTTTATTGGAAGTCGCATTGAGATCAAGCGAGTGACGACACTCACTGAGAAGCTTAGACGAAACTGTGTACGAGTCAAGTGCTTTAAGAGCAGCTTGGCTGTCAGAGAAAATAAAAATGTTTTTCCCACTCAGTTTCCTCTCCAGGATCTCTTGTGCACAGATGAAGATGTCGAGTACTTCCGCCTGGAAAACAGAGACGAATCTGCCTAGCGAGCGAGAGATGCACAAATCTTCACTGAGGCCGTACACTCCGACTCCAGCCAGGCCCTCAGCGAGGGATCCGTCCGTGAACCACGCAGAGCCGGCGTCCGACACTGTGATTCCGAGATAGTCCTCATCCCACTCCTCTCTGGAGGGAATAGATACAACATACTTTTTACGTAGGTTGAGACGGAGCGTTACATAATCCGAGATCATTTGGACGCACCTGTTAGTATGAAGCAGTTTGTCCCAGATCATGGAGTGCCCTACCAGCTGATGTTTGGGTCGCCAGAGATTGTTTTGAACAAGGCGCTGGGCCGATTTCATCGCTACTTTATGCACGATGATATCGAGCGGAGCCAGGGAGAGAGCCAACTCCATCGCTGCAGTTGGTGAAGATCTCATTGCCCCTGTGATGGCTAAGCAGGCCAGTCTTTGTACCGAAGAGAGTGTACTTTTGATGGTGATTAGATTTGTCCTTGCCCACCAGACCAGCGCCCCGTAACAGAGACTCGGTCTGATGATGCAGTATACATCCAGTGGATGATTTTAGGACTAATGCCCCAGGTTCGACCGAACGCTCTTCTGCACTGCCAAAAGGTCGAGATGGCCCTTTGTATTTTGCAGTCCAGATGTAGCTTCCAGTCTAGCTTGATGTCCAGGATCACTCCTAGGTATTTTACGCTTTTTGCGTAGGTTATCTCTCTGTCGAATATGCACAGTTGCCTGAGACCCTCCAACCTCCTTCTGTTAGTGAAGAGCAGAGCAGAGGTCTTGTCAGCGTTAACTGACAAGTTCCTGTCCCTGCACCACCCTTCAACCGCCAGCAAGGCTTGCTGCTGGAGATCACAGAGAGTGCTGAGAAACCTCAGAAGTGCCTCTGCACAGTATCATTATGTCATCCGCATAAGCTACTGTGAAGTGGCCCTTACTGTCCAGTAACCTGATGAGGCCATCAACCACCAAGCACCACAGGAGGGGGGACAGAATACCACCTTGCGGGCAGCCCCTACCCACCCTCCTGACCGCTGTGTGGGAACCTACCTCAGTGGAGACAATTCTGCTTTGCAGCATATTAATTATCCACCTGGTTACAGTTTGGTTAACCCCATGCTCCTGCAAGGCGCCAGCCATAGCAGAAAAACTGGTGTTGTCAAAAGCTCCTTCGATGTCCAAAAAGACACCAAGGGCCGCTTCTTTATCATAAAAAGCTCTTTCAATGAAAGAGATTGAATGATGGAGGGCCGATTCAGTAGATTTCCCTCTCTGATAGGCGTGCTGCGCTGGATGCAGCGGAAATTCCTTCAGATTGTTTGATCTAATGAATACGTCTAGCATCTTCTCCAACGATTTCAACAGAAAACTAGTTAGTGAAATCGGTCGGAATGATTTAGCTGCCTTATAGTTGCACTTGCCTGGTTTTGGTATGAAAATAACCCTGGAAAGGCGCCAACTACATGGGATGTACCCGAAAGCCAGGACCGCTCTGAGAATTATAATCAGATGATCCTGAATCAAGGAGAATGCCTCTTGGAGCATGGCCGGGGAGAATCCATCTCTACCCGGGCTCTTAAAAGGTGCGAAAGAGAAGACCGCCCAATTAAGAAGATCCCTGTCTATAATAGACCTGGCGACAGACCAATCCGAGTCGTCTGGATTGTGCTGGTCAGCCGTTATGTGATCTTCCTGTACTGGAACACAGCTAGGAAAGTGGGTCTCCAACAGATGAGATGCGACCGAAGGGTCATCATCGATGAAATCACCACTGGGTAGCTGTATTGAACCCAGCTGAATGGTCTTATCCTTTTTGAGAATCTTGTGGATTCTCGTGGTGTCTCTCATCCCTTCAAGGTCTGAGCAGAATTTTTGCCAAGAGAGTGCCTTGGCCGATTTAACCTCATTCTTGTAGACCCTCTGTTTCTCGCGAAAGAGTTCCCATTCGGGTACAGAGTTGAGGTTTTTTGCTCGATTATGTTGCTTTCTTACTCCTTTTCGGAGCAACATTAACCTATGGTTCCACCAGGGGCATTTGCCCTTAGGACTGGGGGTGGAGAGGGGGCATGCCTCTTCGAAGCTAGAGGTTATTTCCCTCTCTAAGACCCCGATCGACAGGTCCAGATCGCTGACGTTATTGATCTCAGGCTCCATCCCTCCAGTTGCAAACCCAGAGCGGATCTGAAGAGGCCCCAGTTTGTTTTTCTGGGGTTCCTAAAACTGGGAGGAGCCGGACAGTCCGCCGAGATCGACAGCGAGATGGCTCTGTGATCGGAGGTTAATATGTCGTCCGTGACTCTCCAGTCAGATACGAAGTCGACTAGACTAATCGAACACATCGTTATGTCAATCGTCTCACGCCTGACGGAGTTCACGAAGGTTGGCCCAGTGCCGTTGTTGAGGACAGTCAGCTCAGTGGAGGCGATATAGTTGAAGAGCGACTGACCTCTACTGTTGACATTGGTACTTCCCCAGCAGGTATGGTTTGAGTTAGCGTCACACCCGATAACCAGCGGGAGATTTTTCCTACGGCAGAATTCCACGACCTCTGCGAGTTCAGAACTCGGCGGAGGTTCAGCGGAATCATACGGCAGGTAAGAGGAGACAACAATAACATCCTGAGCGCCAGCAGCCAGGTTCAGAGTTACCCGAATGGTAGCCTGATCTCTGGAGCTGTGCTCATGAATGGGGGTTGCCTTGAGACTGTTAGCGATCCAGATACACGCCCTAGGTTTAGAGGCAGTATCGGTCGCGAAAACACGACCATTACTTAGGCCCAGTCCACGAACCTGATTTTTGTACAGCCAGGGTTCCTGCACTAGGGCTAATTTTGTGTGCCCCATCGCAAGGACTCTGCATAGTTCTGCAGAGGCCGATTTGCCATGTTGCAAATTTATCTGTAGGATATTGAAAGAGTCACCACCCATTCTAGAGTTCGCTCATTCCAGCATCCTGGACAGGGGGTAACCCCTCGGAAATCTCTGAAGAGTGAGAGCACCCCGCTGCCACGTCGGAGCCGGAGGCGGCGACAGCGTCGTTCCCTCCGCGCGCCATAAGAACGTCGAGGGACAGCTGGTCGAGCCCTAACAGCAGAAGGGTTCCCCGTGGGGGATCGTCCTTCAGATGGAAAAGCCGCCATCTGTCTACCCCGAGACCTTTGTTCTGTCTCTGCAGTCTAGCGTGAAGCTGTTCTGCCGAGACATTACAGCACTCTGGTATCCAGAGCGAGACCTTGATGTGCCTGGGAATTTTGGAAAACTCGCAGGCCACCAGCTCAGCTCCGCTCCAGTGTGCCTTCCACTTCTTCGCGAAGTCTACGATCCATCGCCTGGTCTCCGCGTTCAAGCACACGATCTGCAAGTAGCCGCGGTTATCGCAGCCCCTACCTACAAAATGTGCGCCGCGGAAAGCAAGCGAAGGACCGTCGACCGCGACATTGAAAATCTCTTCAGAGATCAAAGAGCGAAGAGAGGCAGCCTGCTCGCTGGTTAGGAGGAGGTCTTCCGCTGCGGGACCGAAGGCCATACGGACGCTTTGGTTGCCAGCGACCTCAGCGAACGACGGCCCCGGTGCACCACCGCCGCCCTCTCCAACCCTAGCTGCAGCTTTGCAGCGCTTCACTGCCTGCCTCGCCTCTGGCGGTGTCTTCTCCGGCGAAAGTGGGCGCTTGGGAGTGCCGGAACAACCCTGAACTGATTTGTCCTGGGGTTCTGCAGCCTCCCCAACCACCCCCTTCTGCTTTTCGAGCTGAAGCCGGAGTTGTTTTCGTATCGCCACATTTCTGCGGCGACGCGAATATTTGCTGAGCTTCGGGAGCTCACTACTGGCTAGGCCTGTACTTTCTCTAGCGGCTTTCGCGGCGAAAGCTTCCGTCATCGGAGGCGCAAACCTTCTGCCACGAGATATACTGGGTTGCTGCTGGTTGGCGTCCTTGCCGGCGGCTTGGGCAGCTTTGACAGCTGCCGTAGCCGCTTTCCCTGACGGGGGCGCAGCACCTCTTGGCCCACCTGGACGTACCTGCATCCTGCTTCGCGCGTCGGCAGGTGTGTTTTTCTGCTTGGTAGCTCTGCCGCGTCTACTACCAGCCATCCTCCACATCCCGTCTTCCTTCTCCTTACTATCCGCTTCCGACTGGAACTGAGAGTCGGCCCCAGCAGATTGGCTCGCAGCGCCACATTTCTCCTTCCCGGGCGCAGAAGTGCCTCCTCCGCGGTCGTTATTGCTCCCGGCGGCATTCCTGTCGTCCACGGTTGGGCCTCCAGAGCACTCTGGCCCCGAATTATCGGGGTTTTTCACATTTTTATCGCACATAGCTTGCTAACAACACGTTCACACTTTGACAGATCTTCTTGGATGCTAGCGTTCATCCCGACTGGCTGTGTCTTGGGTTTTGGGCTGGAGACAGGCATACTGCCCGCCGCTACCGCTCTGATTATCTTTGTTACTTGTGCAGCTTCTTCATTAATATTGGCGGAAGGTGGACGGAGTACCGCCTCCGTCTCAATTGATTGTCTGTATAATATCCAATCAGCCTTATGTTCCACAAACTTGGGAGCCGGCTTTGCCTCAGCTGTACGGAGACAGGTACGGATAATAATCGGGTAGTGGTCGCTACCTTCCGGTTTGTCGTGTATGAGCCAATTGAGACATGCGGCTATGTTGGGAGGAGCTAGGGTCAAGTCTATTGTAATTTGTGAGCCTGTATGAGCTAAGAAGGTAGGGGAACCAGTATTTAGAATGCAGAGACCCCGGTCCTCGATCCAGGCCGCAACCTGCCGCCCTCTGGGGCTCCAATTATCCATATGGGGCTACGGGCATTGAAGTCCCCACCATAAATGGTGTTTTCAGGCAGCTGGCTAGCCAGGGCCTCCAGATCTTCGGCCGAGACCTCCACTGGATTCTCTAGGTAAAAATTTGCGATTGATATCGGCTGAAGGCCGTTAATTGAAGCTGCACAGGCTATCAGATTGGTGTTAGTAGGCAATTCAACGGCAGGTAGGGAGTTGTGAACCAGGATGGCCACTCCACCATGCCTGTGCTCTCTGATGGAGTTGTGCCCAAAATGGGTGTAGGCGCCCAACCGTTCAGGATGGTTTTCCATCAGGACGTGAGTGTTCAAGACTGGGAAGGTTATTATACAAGCCTCTGATATTCCATTGCAGGATTATTAAATCCCGAAATGGGGAACGAGAGGTAGAATTATCGTTATTACTAGTCATATACGCATTACATTACTGGGGAGTCTTTCCCATCGGTCGGAAAGAGCGAGACTGAGGGGATTGACATTTCAGTGTCAGTATCATTATTTACTTCGCTATCTATTCTATTCAGGGTATCCTGAATATCCACGGGCCTGAAATAGCGATAATTTCAGTTCCATCACTAGGAATGCCTGTTATTAATTCTTTCACAATTTAATCTATTGTGTTTTTGTCTGATTCTCAGTAACAGGACCTGTATGTATGTTTGAATTATTTTTTTCCGTTGTCTCAGTGATGTTTGTTGTTTTTGTGTTTGTACGGGTCTTGGTCTTCGCAGTAGCGAAGGCACTAACCTTTTCGTTTGGTGGGCTGACGTCCCTCGGGGTTGGGGTTGTGGGCCCCATAACTGGCATGCCAGCTTTGTTGGATTCGTTGTTCTTGGTGGAGACTTCTTCGTTGGTGGTAATGTCTGTGTTGTTATTCTTTTAGATGCTTGCGTTGGTGTTCTTCTTGATATTGCTTTCCTTTTTGTTGGTGATGTCCTTCCGGTTGTTTTTGCCGCATACGTGGGTCCAGGTCGAGATTTAAAGATCTCCTCGAATTCCTTCTTCGCTTCCGCCATGGTGCATTTTTTCATTGTCTTTATTTTGACAATCTCTTTGGCTTTGAGGAACTGAGGGCATTCTCTGCTTATTGAGCCGTGGGTGTCGGATTTGCAATTCACGCAAAACTCCTTAACACATACAACCGGTACATGTGGTTTTGGGTCCCCACATGTTTCGCAGACGGTGATAGTGCTTTTGCACCATTTGGCGGCGTTTCCTAGCATCTGGCAGGTCCTTCATTTCATTGGGTTGGGATAGTATTCTCTAACCGCAAGAGATGTCCATGCGCCATGAATGTATGCTGATCCTGTGAGCGTTAAAGGTCAGAATTGAAAGACCACTTGGGGCCCTGGTTTTGTCGTCTCTGACTTTAGTCATTTGCACGACTTCGGTAATTCCTTGGCCGCGTAGCGCATCCGTTGAGAATACTGTTCCTTTAACGGTATTTAAGGTCTTATACAGACTTACACTGACTAGAACCCCTGCGATTTTGTCTGCCTTCAAGAAAAAGTTAGCAACTCTTGAGTTGTCTACCAATGAGAGCATTGAGCCATCTTTGTTGTAGCTCGCCTTTGTAAACTTCGTGGAAATAGCATCTACGCCGCGACGTACTAGAAAATGATTATGAAATTTTAAAGGTTTGTCCAGTGACTGGAAAGTGGCTTTATCTAGGTCTTACACTTCCCTCACTAAGTTTGTCGGTTAATTGTCGTCTCTCAAAAAACAGCTGCTCGCTGTCACTGACAGCTGCGAACACGCGGTCACCACACAGGCACTATTGGTCTCTGATTCCTGGTTCGCGCACAATATCCCGCTTGCCGAGAGTCCCGGCTAAGTGAAGGATCCTACAGGAGCAGGACCGGGATTTACACCCACTTACGCAACTTGCACCCGACAGTCGCCACCAAAATTCCCAGAAAAACAATCAAATTTTTGTGAAGCTCGCCGCTATCCAAACACACGTCTGTCTCTCGTCAGATCTTGCTGGAGGCAGATTTTTCAAAAGTGAGAGCACACCTCTTTTCAAAAAGTTGTGTGCATCTCTAAAAAGAAAACGCCTTAAAAATTGTAGAGCTTGAATTAGAGAGTTCAAGAAGCTTCAAAATTTTGAATTTGGGTCAATTTTGGAATTTTTAAATACAATATTTCCAATAATGGTATTTTTTTTACATTTCTTCTATGTTGTTTTTTGGCACTATTTGGGTGTCTCTCACCCTCAATCTGCCTCTGAATCTATTCTGAGCCATTCATATTGTTTGTATATCCAAGCGTTTTGTGGATTCGAAAATATTGTATTGAAAATTAAATGAGCAGCTCCTCTGATGCGAAAATGAAATGCCTTCCTTGATGTTACAATTGCGAGTGAATTTTTATTTTAACGGGCTACTATATACATATATTCAATTAACAGAGTTGATAACACACAAGTAAAAATTTATACAGTTCAGTGCAATAGTTATTGAACTTATAATAAATAAGAAATCATAACACATATTATGTATATACATATCTATATGCAATTAAATGTGTACTGTACTGATGAAACTGTGAGAAAACTGGGATGGTGTTTATTGTGTATTTCTTTCCTACGAACGGTTTTCAAAGTGATAAAAGCGGTAGTTTTACATTACAGGAAACGATAAATGTTTGGTGCGGGAAAAGGTCTGGTGTAAATATTTCTATACGAAGCGTGCACCACTCAACTTCTTATACTTCTCCTTTTTACACATAAAATAATAACATAATAACAGTATGACAAACAGATAAACAAAGTACGATTTTATTTTAGTTCGATCGAAGCCCCAGATTGGTGATTCATAAATTTTCCTGGCTTTTAGTACATCATCAACTATGCAATAAAACTGTTTACCTTAAAAAGCTGTTTTACCTATTTTATTAATATTTCATATCCATAACATATTCTATCACCCTTGTAGAAATATTTTTTTTTATTCGCTGAATTATTGCTCTAAATTTAAGCTTTTTTTTCCTTTTTCTCCCCTTTGTTTTATCCTTGGTTTTCCTTTCCTTCTCTCTATTTAGTTTAGTTAGTATTTTATCTGTCACCAAGGAAATCCAAATAAGAATTTGTATACATCATAAACGAATTGGAATAATAATAGATACACATCCACTGCTGCTCTCGTTAGATAAATAGGCTTCCGAACCCTACGAGATCGCTTCGGAGTGACAAGTGCGTGGTATGTACATTGATGTAATTTTAACTGTTCTTGTTCTTGCTTAAATGTTTAACGCTGAATACTGTAATGTCTCTGAATGATTGTTTTATTCCCAGTCAGTCAAATAACATCTGATTTAGTTTTTATAATTTTTTTCTTCCTTTTTCACTCCATTTGAGAGCACCGGGCTTCTAGATAGCCTCTCCAACGAATTCTGTTCCATGCTGTTTGTTTGATTTGCGTCCAATTTTTACCGCTGTCTTCTATTTCTTTAGTTACCGTTCGTCTCCAAGTAGTTCATGGGCTTCCAACTTTTCTCTTCTCCTGCGGGTTCCATTCTAGGACCTGTCGCGCGATTGCGTTTGTTGGTCGTCGGAGTGTGTGACCAATCCATTTCTATTTTCTTCTCATGATTTGTGTTGCTATTGCGTCTTTATTGGACTTTATTCATCATCAACAGGTACAATTAGTTGACCATCTGACACTTAAATAAGGAAAAAAAATGGATCATTAAATAGCCATGCAATAAAGTTTACAAACAAGAAAATAATTTAAAATACCATGTATGTATGAAACATGTAAACAATATAATATAATTACAAATAAAATTAGATAGTTAAATAGTGCTTCCTTTAGTGTGAGTTTAGAATTATTAAAATCCAAGCAATTAAAATAATTATTGTAAGATCTTGACATGGACACCGATGTCGTACAAAAGTGCCATAGTTTGTCCGGTGGTAGGAAGAATATAAAAAGTCTCGTCCTCTAGTCACTTAGGGCGTGAATTAATATTCACGAGACTTCGAGAGTGGGAGAGTCTATACCGCCAGTAACAATATCATGCATAAATAAAACACCAGCAACCTACCGGTGCAATTCATCCGAAGGGATCGTACAATTATGCAATATCGGACAAAATATTGCGTTTGGATGTTGGATGTTTGTTGAATGGGTTAGCTGGTGAAAACTGGTCAGTCGTCGGGTACCAATTTATTTCAAATGCCTTAATTTGGCTATCTTCGTAGAATTTTAATGGTAATTGAACCTCACATCCTTGCCCTGTATCCCTTGTAGCAGTGTGTCGTCGTCGCCACCGGACTGTCGCAATGATAAGGGTCCGTGTTGTAGTTTGGCTGTTTGTTGGAAGTGGTCTGCCCCTGTAAAAACTTCGTCTACGTGGAAATCACTGAGAATTTCCTTTGATGCCTCAGGGTAGGTTTTTTGCTCGTTGGTTGCCAACTGGTGCAGCGTGCGTATTTCCATGTATGGCGTAGCAGTTGATCCGAACATCACCGCCGTCGCTTGATATTTCGAATAGAATTACTCCGTCGAATTAGTTAAGTATTTTCTTATTTTATTTAAATAATCCGGTACTTTTCTAAGTTTTTCTTGTTTTGCGTGAAATCGATCCTCACTCGCAGGTGAAAGTAAGTTTGCAATTTTTTGCATATTACAGAAACTGCAACATTTGATTAGCCCGCAGTAACTATCCTAATTGATGCGGCTTCTATCTGCCGCTTATTAGAAAAAGCGCACTCTGGAAGTAGAAGCGAGGGGTCCTAGGGGGATTCGATCATGGTATTCTTGGATCGACAATCTAACACGCTACCACTAGAATATTCGCATGCCTTGGTAATTACTGCATTCTGGTGACCAAAATAATCGTAGTGTTTTATAGTCACAATTATAATTACAACCAGGATCGTACGGACTTTTGACATTTTATTTTTAATTATGCATTCAAGGTCTCTAGCAATGTTCAATTCTATACGAGTTATTCGGAGGTTCCATCATTTTTTGTTTATTTTAATGGGCCACGTAGTATTATTGCCAAGGTAAGGTTCCGCGTTGCGAAAAAAATATCTGAAATAAAAGTTACGTTTTTTTCCTGTAGAATCTGAATCTGCAATAAAAAATGGGTGTTCTGATATTTCTATTATATAAAGTATGTACAAAATCTCTATATAATAACTGGAAAGAGTCTAAGCTAAAATTGTGAGGGAAAACTCAATATCATTAAATTAGTGTCAATATCTATGAATCAATGTCAAGTTCAGGACACACAACAGCTGTTTATGCAGGTAAAAAAACCAATCCCAACAATAAATAATTCCGATGCCAATTAAACGCGTTTCATATGACACGGCTTAAAGTCCGAAACGAAATTACTATAAACTACGATAAAATCACAACAAGAAATGAATAGATTAACAAGCAAGTAAATAACGACGTCAAACAGGTAGGTTGCTCAATAGGTGGCTTTTTGCTGTTTTAGTTTATAGATGTTAAACGTTGTGAATAGAAAACAGGTGCGAATTCATAAAATGGACGAACATAGGGATGAATGATTGGTAACTGTTAAAAATGACTTAATTCACAATTCTAGATACAAGCGCCAACTATTAAAAATATCACCAAAATGATTAAAAACACACCCACACAAAAAAACAAAAGTGGGGTATACTTTTGATGCCATACATCATATCCGTAGTATTTCGGCCTGCTGAGCACGAATCCGTAACCAGAATTGAGCCATCACGTCCTGATTTTTTTCTAACCTCAAAAAGTGGGTTAAAAACAGAAAATCGTGGAAAACACACTCGTAAAATTCGGAAAAATTTTTTTTTCAACATTTAAACCTATATTCATATGAATTGAAAATTGCTTAGCACGAATCCGCCACCAGAATTGAGCCATCGTTTATAAATTTTTTCCTAACCTCAATAAAATGTTTGAAACCAGTAAAAATCGGGGAAAATACATTGAAAAACATTTTCTTTCACGGTTTAACCTCCATTTATACGGATTTGAGCCTGCTAAACATGATTCTATGATCAGATTTAGACCGTCACGTCCTGACTTTTCCTAACCTCAAAAAATGGGTTAAAAACAGTAAACATGGAGGACGATTCACTAGTAAAAGTCACCTCAAACTCTAGGCAGGTTAACCTAACAGCCCTATACCTGAATGGCTGAAAGGAAGCAAGTTCTGTTATCCTCAAACCTTAGGCAGGTTAACCTAATAGCCCTAAACCTGTATGGTCCAAATAAAGCGAGCTCTTTTTATCTCCAACCCTAGGCAGATTAACCTAATAGCTCTATACCAGACTAGCTTAAAGAAAGCGAGTTCTGTTAACCCCAAACCCTGGGCAGGTTAAACCAGCCCCCCTAGAGCCCTCCCCCGTAAATCCAGCGCTGTTGAAATCAAATACCTCAATACCTCATAATACATAACCACCAACCCATACTTAAAAACCTGAGACCTGTCACCTTATTACCCAAATACCCATTTTGAATATCCGTAACTATATAATAACTTACACCTAATAAAGCTAAATTCCAACAACCCTAATGCACAAAACCTGATGCCTAATAAACCTAACCCGTAACCTCTAACGCATGCCCAATATCCTGATACTCAATAACCCATAACCACAAAATCACACCCAACACCCGATTTGAATAACTTGAATAACCTAAAACTTTGAAATTCAATACCCTGATAAAGTGACCGAATATTACTGCCTACCCTATTTTTTTACGACTATATCTCGTTCTCTTTTCCTCAAAAGATCTTTTTACAGATTTTCTTCCCGATTCATTTCTTAGCTTTGGATTTGTCTCTCTTTTAAGTGACCAGCAATAGTCAGCCAACATATGGTCATCCCATCGTCCTTGATATCGGTTTTCGATGACTTTAATATCTTGGTGAAAGCGCTCCCCTTGTTCTTCGCTGTAGTCACGGAGATTGTTGGGGAAATCATCGATATGGGAGTCTAAGAAATATAATTTTAAACTCATTAGGCATCCTAATGTTCGAAAATTCTTTACCATTTTCTTAACTATCTCTTTGTACTTAGGACTTTTATTATTTCCAAAAAAGTTTGTTGCGACTTCTTGAAAACTTAGCCAAGTAGCTTTTTCAATCTCGTTCATTTTTGTAACAAATATTGTATCCTGAAACAATTTCCTTATTTGTGGGCCGTCAAACACCCCTGCCTTGATTTTTGCATCAGAATATTTTGGAAACTTCTGGAACAAATACTGGAAACAGCTTGGAAAAGCATAATAAACCCAACTATCACGAAAAACCGCGTACGCTGTATTTGATTTGAATTTATTGACAATAACCCAATTACCTCAACGTCCCCAGTATATGAAATTTAATGTAAGTTAGTTATATTTCAGCAACTGTGTTTGCATCTTGGATCTGCCAAAAACCCGTTAGTATAAATATAGGTTTAGATGTGAAAAAAATTGTTTTTCGAACTTTTATGAGTGCATTTTCCTCGATGTTTACTGTTTTTAACCCATTTTTTGAGGTTAGAAAAAAATCAGGACGTGATGGCTCAATTCTGGTGGCGGATTCGTGCTCAGCAGGCCAAAATATAATACTACTGATATGACGTATGGCATCAAAAGTATACCCCAATTTTTTTTTTGTGTGGCTGTGAAATCCTCCGTGTAGCACTGTCACGTGCCTGATGCAGCAAAAATATTTTAGCAGAAGTTAGTACTGTAGTGCCACCTCGGAAAATAGTTGAACTATATTGTGAAAAACGTTATACCCAAGCTCTTAATGACAGAACATTATAGCTATTGTATTTTATTATTTTCATACTTTTTTTTTCTAACAAAACTTAAAAAAACAAGTACAAACTCTCAAGGATAAACTCTTTAAGATGTGAGATATGTTCGAATCTACGCAGCCCAAAAACAAACCTGGTACAGTCATCCAATGCAACATTCGCAAGCACTTGCAATCCAACTTACACAAAATTAAGCTCAAAAAAGTAAAATGTGGTAATACTAAGTATTTAAAAGGGCCACTACGGATTTTCATAGACAGAATGCTAGGAGATAGCCAGAGTGTTTGGTGGGTTGCGTACATATTCGTTAATTCGGCTTTACGTTCCAATTTAACGAAAGGCCTAAATTACGAACACTACGCTCATAAGGGATAGAAAGACCATTTAATGAAATAGAAGGTAGCGTGGTTAAATCCAGAGGTGTAAAATAGAAAGCAATGCATTGATGTACGAATTTTAAGAGTGAGACTATTGGTCGAAGCCCAATCAAGTATACGGTATAGATCAGAATTCAATCGGGGTAGGTACCTACTCCTCAATAAGTATGAGCTGGTAACTAAGATTTACTTGTACATCGTCTGCATGTAGATGTAGATGTAAGATCATTCGTGAAAATTGAGGAAAGTAAAGGACCCACAACCAAGCCTTAGGAAACGTCACTATAAAACTGGATTAAGTGGTTGCCAATCAGCGAAACCGCACTTCGGGAAAAGTTAAAACAATGAGGCAACTTGTTTAACAGTTATGAATGGCAGAAAATATCGCAAGCCTTCGAGAAATCAAACAGTGCCAAAAGAAAACCTGGGTTGATCCAAAAAATGTTCCGGAGGTGTTAATGAAAGCTTAAAGCCTCTAATTTCGATTGCCGTGTGGCCCTTTTGGGGATGGCGTTGTTCATTCCAAGGTAGTTTTTGCTCGCCAAAATTCAACAATTTTCCAAAATTTTAATTTTAAAATCTTCTACGCAAAAAGATTCCATTAACCCATTCCAATAATACGATTACGGATAATGCCCATCTTAACGAAGTTTGGCCACTAATAGTATGATTTACAATGATTCTTGAGCCTTTCAAACTGTTATTCTAACTCACTCAATTTATACAGTAGCGCTATGCGGAAGATCTCTATAAATTAAAATAAAATTACTTTTAAATTAGAACCACCTTAGAACGACAATGTTGCAGTTTAAACCGCCATTTTGAGTCCTTCATTTTCAAGAAAAGTCAGATGGTAGTCGAAACTAAAGGTGGAAACCCAATGCACGCTTGCGGCGCTTTGACAGCGCCAGCCGCTTTGTCGGCTTTTGACAGCTGAAGTTGAATGCACGGTTTGTAAGGCAGCAAAACCCAGTGACAACGCGCCTGACGCGCCTGAAGCGGAAAGTCGGCCAACTTTCAACTTTTTAGACGCTTTTGCCGCTTTGACAGCTCACTTTTCGGTTTGAATTGAATTGTTGAGGTTGTGAAAATGAGTTTCGAGGAAAAACTAATAGAAGAGGTGAAAAAATATGATTGCATATTTAATAAAAAGTCAATTTCATACCGAAATCGAATTAAAAAAGCAAAAGCGTGGGAGCAAATCGCAAATTTCACGGGACAATCAGGTAATGGAATTTTTATTTACTGAAATTATTTTAGCTGTGGTTTTTCTGTATTGATATCCTAATAGGAATTGAGTTTAATAGAAAATATGTAATATTTTAGTGGACGCTTGTACTAAGAGGTGGAAAAGTCTCAGGGACCGCTTTGTAAAGGAGTATACAGGCGAGAAACAACATGCTACCTCCGGAAGTCAAGCGGCTGATAATTATAGGGAGTGGAGCTACTACAACCAAATGATGTTCCTGAAGGATCACGTTACGCCCAGAATGTAATTGTGACATTTTATTTATTGGCATAAATTGATAGAAACAATGTTGCAATTATTTTGCAGAACTGAAACGAACTTCCGGGCTTCTGGTGACGAGCAACCTGGTTAAACTCCTCAAGTTGAGGAAACTTCGGCAACATTCATGTCGCCGATTGCAGATCTGAACATGTACAACAGCGAAGGGAGCACGGATTGTTTTATATCTCCGTCCTCTGAGAGACAACTAGCTGGGGAGGACTCCACCTCATCAACATCGAAGCGGAGGAGAAGTGCCTACGAAAGCACATTGCAGAGATTTTCGGAAGTTATCGATACCGTTAACGAGGTCATCGAAAAAAAATTAGTTAAACCTGATGAAAATGAAGATACGAATTTTTTGCGAACTATTGATTCCTATTTAAAACAAATAAAGCCCGAACATAAATCTAAATTCAAAAAAGATGTTTTGAATTTTGTGCATACACAATTTAATGAATATTTCGATTAATAAAAACATAAACATATATTTCAAACATTCAAGTTTTATTTATTCATGGCAATCCCAACTCAGTTGAAAAGAAATGTGAGTAAAACTAATATAAATATCAAAACCATATAGAATTTTTTTAAATTCTTCTTTCATACAAGAATTCTTTTAAGTTATCCCTTAATTGAAATGCCATTCTTGCTGCATTGTTTGATGAAACATGCCGACATGACGGCAGTGGACGGACTTCTTGTCTCCAATGGCCTTCAACAATGTTGCCGTTCACGATGGAGTCAGCGTAATTTGGTGGGCAATATGAGCCATCGTTCAGTTTAAGAAATTTGTGGAGCACCACTGCAGCTTGCACAACAGTTTGTGCAGATTTATCGCTAAGCTCCAGTGTTTGCCGCAGTATTCTCCAACGAGCCGTTAGTATCCCGAAAGTGTTTTCGATAGTTCTTCGTGCTCTGGACAACCTCTTATTAAAATTTTGTTTTTTCTCATCCAAAAGAAGACCTGGATATGGTCTCATTATATTCCTCTTCAAAGGGAAAGCAGCATCTCCCACGATGTAGTGTGGAAACGGTTCCATGTTTTCCTCTAGTGGCCGTGGATCAGGCAAATCAAGTGTTCCAGCTAGTAAACACTTGCCAAATTTTGATGCCTGCAGGATACCTCTATCACTTTGGGAGCCGTATGCGCCAATATCCACAAGTGTGAACGTATAATTGGCATCACAAACAGCTAGGAGCACTATACTGAAAGTGCCTTTATAATTGTAATATGTAGATCCTGAATTTGGCGGACATCTGAAAATAGAGGTAGATGATATATTCGAAGCTATACGTAATTCTAACTAATTTACCTTAAGTTTACGTGCTTCCCATCTATGGCACCAACGCAGTTCGGGAAATTCCATATATTTTTGAAATCGGCTCCTATCCTCTCCCATTCGTGCTTATTGGGCGGTGATAAATATATTTGGTTTAAGGTATCCCAAATAAGTTGGCATGTTTCCGAAGTTATGCGCCTAACCGTTGTAATGCCAATTTTAAAAGTTGCGGACAGATACTGCTTGCTCTCCCCATGAGCTAGGTATCTGAGAAATGTTTTAAATATTTATAATATCATTATATTATGACACTTAATACTTATATTAGAGTTAAAAATAACCGACATTCTGGTGATATTGGCGTCCGGATAGAATTTTTGTATAGTCCTTCCTTCAGCAAATTTAGAAGCACATCAAAATTTGTAGGTTGCATCCGTGTTAGTTTTCTGAACATTTCGGAATTTTTAATTCTCAACCGCATAAAATTTTTCTCGAAAAAGCCTTCCGTTTTACGATCTAAAAACAACTCCTGCACCCAGCACTTCCTCGTATGCAGTTTGTGTAACTCTTCAAACATTTCAAACATTATTGTTAATAAAAGCACTATGTCCATTAATTCTATAATTTCCATGCCACTATCCACATCCATTTTCACTTTAATAACTTTATATATAATATTATTTTCCTCTTAAAGAAACCACGTTCGTTGTTTTCAATGACTTCAAAAAGCAAGCAAAGCGTACACTGGGTCTTGCCGCACATAAAGCGTTCAATATGACATAAAGCGACAAAAGTCGACAAAGCGGCTGGCGCTGTCAAAGCGCCGCAAGCGTGCATTGGGTTTCCACCTTAAGCGTCTTTAAGCTGTCATTTTCACCCTCGGACGTTTTTTTTTAATCCTACCAATTGTGGGAGCATGGCATGGGATCTCTCGTACAAAAAGAATTTCCCATACGAATTTAGAGAAAACCTCTTTATCTACAACTAAGATCCTTAGTTTTACGGCAAGTTTGCGGTAGTTTCGATTCAAAATGCAGTTTTAACAAAAATAAAATAATAATTTGTCCGAAATAAATTAGGTACCGAATGATTTTAAGAATCAAAGCTTAGAGAAGCCAAAGTGGCTTTTTCGCGATTTCAATGCCTTCTTCACTCCGAGAGTCGTTCCAATTCGAAAAAATCACTAATGCCCATCCCAAGCAAGAATACAATCAACAAATTTGGTTTTCTTTAATTAATGTTAAGCTAGTGTACGAAATATCAATTTGATGTTCCGATCAAAAAATTTCCATAGAACTTAATCAGGAAAATCAAATAGCTGTACCTAAAGCAGAATGTCGATGAATCCTTTGCGCCACTTCCCAGCTGACGTCGGCAAACATAAATTCAGACCAAAGTAAATCGATAACTTTCAGACGTGCTTCCACATCCTTGGTGTATTGTACTTGCCTTTAATTGTTTTGCTTCACTTTGACGCTATCACAGGGCACTTCGATGGGAAGGAACTAGCTGCATTGCTGCAGTTTTGTAGAAAGGATTTAAGCCCCAATAAGAGAAGTAGCTGAAAAATTCCTTGACTGCTTGTGCACACTTTAGCGCACTTATTCAATCCAATAAACCTAATAACATCGATGGAAAAATTTGTCGTCGCCAGTCACAGCTCCTTTCATTTATTTATAATCGAGAAGAAAGGAAGAGGGTATAAAACGGGAGGAAAAGGCAGAGAACTATGCAATAACTCATCCGTGCCCTCACGTCCTGCCGCCGCCGCGCTCCATGAAAGTGAGAAGGACTGGATTTACCAGCGGCAGAAAAATTCTATACAATCCAACTGCTAAGAATCCGACAGTCCCTAGCCAATTCTCGAGTAATAAAGAGCACGCAATCGTGGACCCAAGGTTTCTTTGTCTACTTTATTGACAACATAAAAGCAAATTGTTCGCCATTCCGAGGTTTGTTTTGCAATTTATGGCTGTCAATTCGTTCGGCTTAATATCCCGTAAAAGAAGTCCGGAATAGTTTTTGGCAGGACTCTGTTCCAGACGCCGACCAGAAAAATAATTCCCTCGGCGAAATATTGCATTTTAAGGAAACTAATTTGTCAGTGATTGGTTTCATTTTCAATTCATGGGACGCGGATAGATTTGACAGGCACCATTGGCTCACTAATCAATTTAACCTAAATGCTCGACAGCATTTAGAATGGCCAAATAGTACTGGTGAAGTAAGCAAACTCATTATTCGCGCGTTATTTAAATTGCCCCTTCCGGCCGACTGTATTTAAATCGATGAAGCATTTCCTCCGATAGCTGTCGAGGAAAGGTTTGATGCCCAGCCTATACCTTAAAATTCATGGAACAGTGCATTGGGTGAAATGGCCATGAGAGATTAATAGGCTCCTGTCCTTCCGTCCTTGGTACGCATGAACGGAAGCCGGCGTCTTATATTAACATAATACGGAATAAATGGTTTAGCAACCGCAGCAAGAAATTAGTTCCATCGCCTGCTGGCAGACAAGCAGTCTTCGTGTCTCTAATTGTGGGCCTAATCTAAGAACTAACAACAGCACCTAATCGCTCTCGTTTCACGTTGGTTACTTTCATCCGCTTTTTACTGAGACCGTTCATATCAAGGGCCCTACACAACTCGGTACTCTATCGACGTTTCAATCTGTTATCCTAATCATTAGATAGCCATCCGTGGTGTAAATCTTCGGAGTCATCTGTCAGTCAATGAAACACTTCATCAATCGTTTCAATTACTTCACCATTAATATAACTGTCAGGATGGATGGAGGAAGTTATCGAGCTTCCCGTCCAGAATTTGCAATAGGCTGGACGAAGGCAGCAGACACGCGTCCCTCGTCCTCCCTGGAGTCCTTATAAATCCTTAGTAGCACTCATCTCGGTCCCTAAGATCCTTGCTCTATGAAAAAAATGACTTGTAGAGTTTAGAAAATAAAACGTTTTATGATTCCTTCTCGGGGGAAAGTTTTCATATGAAGGTGGGCTTCCAGCAATCGGTCACGTCCACCCTTGAAAACTTGATTTATTAACAGGGGATACGTAAACAGCTAGTAATAATATCTCAGTAGCGGCCCGTTCAAGATTTATTCTTGAGTTATTGCGGGGAAATATTGACGAGTTATTTGAAACCTCGGAAGGAGCTTTCGTCTAGAAAATACATTGTGAAACGATAAAATGATTTGTAGAATTGTGGCGTACAGAAAATTTTCCATGTCACCTGTTTTCAATTTAACTCCCTCCAAATTTTAAAAAGGGAATAGCTCTGCAAGTGCGAATCTTACGTCGAGAATTTTCCGCAAGACAACTTACTTCGAAAGAAACATTAGTCTTATTTCGTTTTAAAAAGACAGTAATGTCACCTATTGGAAACAAACGTTTACGACTTGTTTTTTTTTTAAAACAAAACATATTTCGATGAACCAAAATGATTTTCTCTCAATGGTGTAAGCTTTTTTAATTCATACATATATTCTACTAGGTACTAGCGCAGAATAAAGACTTATCAGAAGTCCAATCTAGAACAAAAATTCGGTCTATGTCCTAAAAAGTTTCAATTAATTAAATCCCACTGCAGCAGAGCTGATAAAAACAACCATTGGCCTATTTCACAAAATTACAAATTACAACCACAAATTTTTTCTTGTGGATTGAAATTACAATTTGTGAAATAAATTTTGGAATCACAAAGTACAAATAACTATTCACAAATTTCTGATAAGAAGCAGAAAAATTTTAGATACCTAAACAACTGTGCTCGTCAAAATTTTGTTTAAGTACTGTTTCACAAGATTTGTACTTGGATTGTAAACTGTTGATATCGAAGAGATAGAATTGTTATAATGAAATGGATGCCATAAAAAACATGACCTGTAAAAAATACCAAGTCTCGCAACTCAGTTCTTCTATCGTAATCGTAAAAAGTTGTGAGATCCAAGTAATACAAAGTCGGTCAATTTATTCAGTCCCTACTTAAGGGTCCTTCTGTCTTAAGTTATTACTAAGGCTAGCCTAACAACATCTTATAGTGACCATATCAATATTAAAAATCTCTTATGTTTTAAATAAATAGATTGAAGAAACTTTGATTTGTTATAATTCAAACTACTGGTTCAAATTGAATAGAATTTGAAATATGTATACCGTGTTTATACAATGCCTGCTTGGTTACTGAAAATTCAGGCTTCTAGTTTTATCCACAACGAAGTTATAGGGGGGTCGAAAATGGCCTGAACTGCTTCGAGAAAAGGATGGTACGGCGGTGCTCTACTTGGCGGGGGCACTACCGTGCCCCCAGATAACCAAAGGAAAATCCTGCTTGCATTTTTAGTAAGAGATAAAAAAGACATCTTATTTGGTAACATTTTGGAAGAGTTTACACACGAAAAAAACAAAAGTGAGTGGAAAAATACTTTGTGTGCCCCCGATTTTCAAAGCGATTTCAAATAAAACTTTTTTTAAATTTCTTCGCATTGTTGATGTCAGTGCAAGCAAACCTTTTCTGAGTTCGGTGAGCTATTCGCGGTTCAGTGATTCAAATTATAATTACATATTTCTTCTCCATTACGGCGACGACGTATAATTTGAACACTTGAAACAGAGTATAACAAACGCGAGGCCGATATGCTCTTCTTCATCTCCGAAGCCTTCAAACAAAATCGCTACTTCCGCTATCATCATGTTTTGATTTGACATTTCTTATATTAAAAACAACACCTTTGACTTGTGAAATATTCTCGCATATTCCACAAATTGTGTTACTGCAATTTATTTGTACAGTCCCTGGCCATTGAATTAGGACCAATAAGCTTTTATTAAAATTTTGCCTTTATATTCCCTAAAACTTTTTACAGAAGCGGAAAATAAATAGAAGCAAAATACTTTTAGATTCGTTATATATTTATTACACGGGGAAATTAATAACAATTATTTCTAAAGTGTCAGTATTTCGTTGGGCCACCCTTAGATTTAATAACTGCCTTTATTCTATCTGGCATGCTTTGATAGCATCGCTCTATCATTTCTTTTATTTCTGCATTTTTTTCCCAAACATCTGTAATCTTTTGTTTTAGGATGTTGAGAGTAGGATGAGGAGTTGAGTACACTATAAATTTTAGGAGGCTCCAGAAATTCTCAATGGGGTTAACCCCAGGAGAATTACCCGGCCAAGGAAGAAACTGGATTTCACAGGTCGTCAACATATTTCTTAGGGATAAGGGACGATGGCAGAGCAAAGTGATTAAAGCACGGAATTAAAATGTCATCCAACACTTCACGGTACTGAGCTTTGCTGGCCTCCTCGAACATATTGAAGGTTCGCCGTTACTGCTACAAGCCTGCACTCGTCGCTAAATACCACCTAAACAAAACAGAAGAATAATGTTTTTGTTTTAAGAAATACTTCTTACCAATAAATAAAGGCAAGATCACAAAATAAAGGCAAAAATCCATGTAACTATTTATATTAAGTATGCTTTACCTTTTTCCAGTCTGCTGCTGTGTAATTCTGATGAGTTTTTGCGTACTCTAGCCTAACTCGTCGCATTTTAGGAGTTAGTTTAGGTTTTCTCACTAGCCATCTCGACTCAGGTTTGCTTCATACAGACGTCTCCTTAAAGTCCTTGCTGATATTTGTATTCCTTCGTCCTGCAGATTTTGTTGCAAACATCTTGTGGAGGAAAAACGGTTTTCGCAGGACTTTTGAACAATTCTACGGTCCGTTTGGGGCGTCGTTTTTCTTTAACGGCAACAATTTTTTCGCTTATTGCTATTTTCTTTCACATTTTCGGTGGCTACTTTGGCAATCCGCATCACCGTTTGATGGGAAACCTTTTCCCTCCTTGCAATATCACGAAAGGAAGACCTTTCTGTCTTTAATAGGGCAATTATTGTCGGCTTTTTGAAGTAAAACTTCTTTACTCACGCTAGACTTGGCGAGTAAGCTGGTGAATGCGTTACGAAAAGTGTGATCGGACGAGGCAGAGCTTAAGAGCTTAAAGCTTTTTGAGTGTGGCAACAGCGATAAAGAACCGCGCCCGCGTGCACATGGACACGTGGACTTAAAGCTTCAAGTTTTTAGCACGCGTACGGAGATAGGCGAACCCATAGAATCCGTGGGCGTTATGCGTTGCCGCACAGCTATTATTTGGCAATTCGAGAATCATATTTTATCGAGTGAGGAATAGCCCAGTAAAATTAGAGTTTGAGGCCTCAACAAGCTGGATTTTTGTGGAGTCCCTTTACTTCGATGGCTTAAGCATATCCTCAAAAGTTGCCTAAATTTGAGCCAGGGGTTCTTCTTTTCTTTTGGGGTGAAAGGGGCTTAATTTTATTTTTTTTGCAAATAACTCGTAAAACATAAATTTGTCGAGGAAACTAGTTATGAGAAAAATGTGGTCTATGCAGTTCTGCACAAAAAAGGTCCTCACACTTTTTAACTTTTTTTGTGGAAAACGTGCAGTTTGCAACATTCTTTTGAAGTAAAACTTCTTTACGCACGCTTGACTTGGGGAGTAAGCTGGTGAATGCGTGACGAGAGCGTTACGAAAAGTGTGATCGGGAGAGGCGAACGCTTAACTTGGGGAGTAAGCTGGTGAATGCGTGACGAGAGCGATACGAAAAGTTTGATCGGGCGAGGCGAACGGAAGTTGAGAGAAGACACATTGCAGGCCTATTGTCTGTATCACACTGTAGGAGCAAGGGAGAGATATTTGCAGAAAATTAATATATGTATATATATATACATGTAGATATTATACATATATACATATATAAACATATATATATCCATACATATAGATGGAGCTAAAGAAGTTTTACTTCAGTCGTGTGGTCTAAAGCACACTCGTATTTTTTTGCTTGACTTATGTCTTTACACTTTTCTATCTTTATTTTCACTAAGCTTTCGATTAAAATCACTTACATATGTCACACTCTTTCCAACAATTTTCGGAAGAATGAGGAAGTTGCAGACAGGGACTGTAAAACCAAAATCTACAAAAAAGTTTTATTTCTATGACTTTGTAGCTTGTGAATTGCAACTACAATTAACTTCTGGTGAAACAAAAAATGAAAAAATCCTACAAATTTTGTCTTGTTTTATAGAACACAACTACAATATAGTACCACAGAAATTTTCTAAAAGTAAATACTCGTATATCAATTATTCTATAATACAATTTTTATGAAAAGTTGCTTGTAAATCACAATTTGTAAGACTGTGAAATAGGCCATAACCCAGCGCCAGTGAGCGAGCATGGAAATTTATTTACTTGTGTATATACCTACCTCAGAGAATATGAAGCATGTTGGGAGAAACACATTTTGATCGACTTTATTGATCCGTATTCTTTATTAAAATATTGTTATCTCGAATTCGAAATATATAATAATATGTGTATGTATGAGATATAATTAGGGTGATTATATGATTGCTATGGTATAAATTGAGTTAAACATATTTTAATAGAGAAGTCTCGACGGTTAACATTAACATGTGAATGTGAATAAAAATAATTTCAAGTCATACAAATTTTAATTAAAGAAGTTATTATTCAGTGATTGCCGGAAAAATGAAGAAAATGTCAAGCTGGCAGCCGCATACATTAAACCAGGGACTACAATTGGGAGACTTTCTTGATTTATGAGCTTTGCAAGGGTTTGTTGTTTTTAAAATAATACACACCACCCTCCCCAAAAAGTATTAAATTGTCATCAGTATATCAATTTTGTAACTTAATATTTGGCTTCTGACATCATAAATTCTAGTAGTCGTTATTTTTCCAGCAATAGAATTAAATTCGTGGACATATATCTATATTGTGTCCGCCAGCACTTCTTTCTTGGGAAGATAAATTTCTATGCGATCTTGGTTTAGTCTATTTGTTGGGATATCCAATAGCATTGCAGAAGATGATGAATTATCCTCAATTATTTTAGATAACAGCTTTTCGATTTCAAATGCGTCTGTGGCTTATTTCTTTGGTTATAGAGTAGCACGATTTAGATCCATAACCATTAATCAATGCTTTCATGAAATGGTTCGAGGTGACACATTAATATCAGTTCCTTCTGAATATCTAATATTTTATAAAAACTGTAATAATAATAATTTTGGAAACCTTCATGTTCCAACAAATACATTTTCTGACGAGGCTCCTTACCTTGCAATTCACACTATCCAATAACTTCCAATGCGAGACAATTGGCTATTAGCATCTGCGGTAACCGCCGACTTCTATGTTGACAACCGGCTAAATTACAAGCTCTATATATATAAAAATGAATTGCTGTGCGTTAGTCTCGCTAAAACTCAAAAACGGCTTGACCGACTTCCATAATTTTTTTTGTTTTGTTCGCTATAATACCGGGGAGGTTTAAAAAAATTCGGGAAACCCCAAAGGAAAAGTCGAAAAAATCAAAATTTCCGTTTTGTATAGGAAGCGAATTTTCCAACTTCAAGGAATTTTATGAAAAAGGCAATTGGAGGTTTTCGGGGTCGCAGATTCGAGCTTGCATTCAAAATTTTGGAATTCAGGATGTCGGATCCAATATGGCGACCGAAAAAGTCAAACTTCAAGGGATTTAGGGATTTCCCTAAAAATCCGCACTAGGGAATTTTCGGGATCACTGATTTCGAATCTGCTATTCAAATTTCCAAATATGATACTACCCTCACCCCGCTGGGAGATATAGGAGAGGGGGTGCAATAAGGAGGTGGTGTATAATGTAGAAAACTAAATTTAATAATACTTTACAGTTCACAGTTAAAAAAGTATTAGGAATAGGTGAATGGGGTGTATTGTATACGAATTTATGGTTGATTTAATGAGACCACCCCCACCCTGCTGGGTCATATAGGAGAGGCGATGGTGCAGTAGGGAGGAGTTGTAAAATTAAGGAATACAAATTTAATAGTATCCCGGGAAACGCCGGATCCGGGCAAGCTAGTGAATTGATAAAGATGCTCAAGGTAGGAGGATCAACTTACGAATGTGGGCAAGCAATTTCCACAAACTTTCGGAACATATCCCAAAGGAACGTCGAAAGGTGAAGGGCTCATTAGAAATTGTTGAAGATGCAACTCTAGGTATTCCTTGTTATCTTCTTTCAGATTATTTCGAATATTCCATTTGAATCGTTTGAATATGTACATTTACAACCAAGCTCACCATCACAGATGGCATCTTCATATGATCCTGCAAAATGGTGGCCCCAGTCAATATCACAGCCAATTAACTAATCCAGAAAGTCTTTAAAACAAAATTTTCCTAATACAATAATGGCCTTTTTTCAAAACAATTGCGATATTTCCGAAAATATACTCAATTTATATAGGGACATATATTTTTCACAACCTAGAAGCCCCCCCCTGGTTGCACCTGCTCATGGAGCCTGGAGGTGACACGGGATTCTACATTCGACCATCTGCATGACCACCTCCCAACTGCCTCCGCCGTAACCTTATGGGCTTGTCCACCAACCTACGATGACCAACGAGCAACCCACCACCTCACCTTTATCAAGGCGGCAGCAATTGTTAAATGCGAGCATTCAACGGGGGAGGATGTTCGATGAACTGCGAAGGAACAAAATTGAATTTTTAAAGCAAAAATAAAATTCAAACCTACTCGCTTAATTTACCTGGATGGTACAAGTGTGTCCTCCTAAATTCTAAATAAAATAAAATAAATGCGTCGGCCTGTTAATATGTAAAAACAAGCAAGCCTACTATCAGAAAACTTCGATTTTTATAATAGAGCAAAACAAACCGGGTAATACTCAGAATGTTTTTCTGAGAATTACCCCCAGTCAATACCAGTCCGCAGGAAGTTCCGGGAAGTTGACTGTACCCCGATTGTTCGATACCAGAAAGTAAAACCAGAACTCAAGGTCGGAAGCATTTTCAAGGATTCAACACACTCGAACTGGCGAGCCTCGAAGCCAGAAGGGAGCTCCCAGAAGTCGACTGTATTTATTTATTTATTTATTGGAAATTCATCAAAGGCTGATTACTTTACTAATACATATATATGTATGTATAAATTGTTAACCATATAGATACAGTGACCTACTTACAAAAGAAAAATTAAGTGAAATTAAGTGATGGAAGTCAACCAAGTCTAGTCTTAATACATTTTATAGACATGTCAAAGTCGAAACAAGCAAAACTTATATTGAATATAATATTGAAGCAACGGGACATCGACGTGATAGGCTCGTTGTAACCGTAATTAGTGCGGTGTTAGGGAACGCGGAGGAAACCCTTATGTCTCAGAGAGTGAGAAAGAACCGAAATATTAAAGGAAGACAACAAGACTGAGGAATCAATGTTGCCCCGAAGGCAATCATAGACAAAAATAGTTTTGGAGACTTCACGACGAGATTCCAAAGAATCAAGATGTATTAGTTTGAGCCTATGTGAATAAGGAGGCAAAATAAAGGTCTCACTCCACGGAAGTGCACGGAGAGCAAATCGGACAAATCGTCGCTGGACACCTTCAATGCGATTAAATGGGTGGAGTAGAATGGTGCCCAAATACATCTGGCATATTCCAAAATGGGCCTCACAAAGGTGCAATATAGCAGCCGAGTTATATAAGGGTCATCGAACTCCTCGGAGCATCTTTTGATGAAGCCCAAAGTAGCATTAGCTTTGCCTGTAATCACACTAATATGATCGTCAACTGTAAAACGACAATTAAACCACACACCTAGATCCTTGGTCTTATCAAGTTTTGACAACTTATAGTTATTAATACTGTAAACGTAGTCAAAAGAGACCCTATTCCTTGAAAAGGTCATAGATGTACACTTACTTACATTGAGAGGGAGACAGTTTGCAGAGCACCCTTTATAGAAGGTGTCCAAGTCAGAATTTAAAAGAAAGCAGTCATTTAAGGAAGAAACAACACGAAAAATCTTTGCATTGTCAGCATAACATAAAATGTTGAGTGTCTTAGGCAGACAAGTCATTTATATAAATAATAAATAAAAGTGGACCAAGATGCCTACCTTGAGGTACACCAGATGTGTTTGCTATTTCATTAGACAATGCTCCACGGAATAATACCCTTTGAGTGCAGCCCGTGACGTAAGAACCAACCCAGTTCACAAACAATTGTGGAAACCCAAGTGCAGTGAGCTTGAGGGTTAAAATGTCATGACTAATTCGGTCAAATGTTTTGCTAAAATCTGTAAAAATACAGTCAACCTGTTTACCAGTTTCCAAGGCAGACAAACAGACATTCGAGAATTCGAGAAGGTTAGTCGATTTGCCTTTTCTAAAGCCGTGCTGGAAGGAGTCTAAGAATGGCTTACAATGAAAGTATAGAGCGTCGCAAATAAGTGCTTCGAATATTTAAGCAACAGCACACAATTTTGCTCCTCGATTATTCATGCTTTTTTGCAATGTCACAGTATGGTATGCATGGTTTAAAAGCTTATTAAAGCCCATACAATTTACATATTTAATGGGTAAATATAATTTATGCTGTGCAGAAAACAATTTTTCAAGTGACACGGAAAACACACCCGAAATACCAATTAATCCATAATGTAAGGAAATTTAGGTTAAGTGCATTGTTGGTTTAATAGTGCAAATGAATAAAATTAAAATTCAGAAGTGTCTACTTCAGAAGTAAACATTTTTCTAGACTGGGTGGGTCATTAAAATTACACGAGTGCTATTATTAAAAATGCGAGGAGAGGGAGAACGGAAACCTGCAGAGTTTTATGTTGTAAGAAGGACGCTGCTTAAAAGTGCGTAAGACATTGTAAGCCGTAATGCAAGCAGGACCTAAATTATTCTAATGTAATGCTCAAAAGGCAGAAATTCACACCACAGCGAAATCCACTTAATTAAAGCTCGCAAATGCCCTGTGGTTAAGGAAAAATAATAATTAAATTTAGAGCACAAGATGGGGATTCTATTTCGTAGCTCTGGTTTTGTGGGATTAAGTGCTTTTAGGATGTTGATACTGATTTTGAATTTGCAGACTTTTTAAAAAAAAAACAAAATAAATGTATCAGGCAAAAAAATTACGCATTAAGAGTATCAAAACAAAGTAATCGTGTGAACAGCATTAAAGTTATAGTTTATTTTAGGTTGCCTATACAGTGTCTGATTATGCTGTGACTATTTAGAAGTTTGAGTGCAAGGACTCTTTAATTTAGACTATCTTGTTTCGTATTTAAAGAGTCGTTTTGTTTCATCTTGTTGTTTATATAGAGTTATGTTATTGAAATATGCGTGCGTGCGTGTGTGTTCTTTGTGTCTTAAAGAGGTATTCGCTCCTGCGTTACCAACCGTTTGGGATTTTCACCTCCCCTAATCCCACTTCTTCTCGCGGAATCACCGCTGGACATTACTTCAAGAGAAGACGGTGCAGCCTTCAGCGGCCCCTTATATTCACGTTAGTTCCTACGTTGTTGCTCCATTCCACGGAGATTCCTCATTATATACGCCCCGCCATATCGTATACTGCATCCCACGTTGTCTGACTCTCCAACATGTGGTGGACTAAGTCTTTAATGATTTTAATCACCTGACCAGGCTTCCACCGACTACTCTTCAGCCTAAAGATCTTATTTTTGACGACAAAATTGTTCTTCAACATATTGCTAACTTAGTCGACAATTTCTCTATTGGATCTGACAGAATACCATCTGGTTTTTTGAAAATATGCGACTTTGTTTTGGCTCCTATTCTTTGTTATTTGTTTTAGGTCTTAGTATGCGAAGTGCTTTATTTCCACTGTAAGTTATTTCCAATGCTATTTCAATATGGGTTCATAAAAGGCTAATCGACTCCAAGAAACCTCTTGAAATTTTGTGATCCCTGTATGCCAGTTATCCAATCCGGTAAAGAAGTCGTTTGCATATTCACTGATTTTAGCAAGACCTTTTATAGGATTAATCACAAAATCCTCATTAATAAATTGTCTGCTCTTGGCTTTCCTAACCGTTTTATTAGTTGGATCAGTTCGTAATTGTCTGATCATATTCATAATGTGTGTTTCTGTGGCGTTCTTTCTGATTTTTTAAGAAACATATCTGGTGTCCTACAAGGTAGTCACCTTGGTCCTCTTTTATTTATCATATGTATATATCAATGATGTTTCTCTTATTCCTATCCATTTGAAATTCCTCTGTTATGCTGACGACGCGAAACTATTTCGCAAAATATCTAGTGATCGCGACTGCCAACTTTAAATGACTGACTTAGATGCACTCCAGAAATGGTGTTCTATCACCTTCTTTTAAATGTTTGTCAATGTACTTGCATGTCACACGTAAAGAGAATTCAGCTCTTAACAATTACACTATTGGCGAATTCTCCCTTGCTAGACTTCACAGAGCGAGAGATTTAGGTGTAATAATAAACTCACAGTTCTCGTTTGAGGATCATATTGATCGTTGCGTTGGTCTAAGGAATTCAACGAGCCTTACATTTCCAGACTTTTACACTGCACCTTTGTCAGGCCGACCCTCGAATATGCTAGTACTGTTTGGTCTCCCTTTTATGAGTTTCATATTAAACGAATTCAACCTAGGTTTCTACGGTTTGCTCTTAGAGGTCTTCCCTGAAAAAAAAACAATTTTTTATTGCCACCATAATCCGATAGGCTCAAACTTATTTCCCTTGAATCCTTGATGATGAATATATGCTCGAGATCACACGTAATGTGCAGTAAGGATAGTCCTCATGATGAAACCTACACAGGTAGGCTCGAAAGCAGCCGTTTCCTCTCAACAGCTGTGTGAGATAGAAATTCACCTCACCATGAGCTCTGGTCACCGTCACCCGAACTGAGATGTGTCCCATCGCCTCTGTCACTCTTCCAAAGTTTTGGTGTGTGGGTGTGTGTTCACCTTGATGATCTTCATAGATACCAGTAGCATCGGGATACCAGTATGCAGGATTCACCAACGTTGTGGCGCCTACTTACTAAAACATACCCCCTCCACACTCTTCGACCATTCTCCTTGCGGGACTGCCGTTAGGTATTACTTCGCGGTACTGGTTAGCAGTTTAAGCTATTACTCCCTCGTTGCATCTCCTGAGACGTTCAGTTCTTAATTCCATTAGTACATTCGTCACGAAAGTACTTACTTTACGTCAGTTATTTTCGCATTCTAGCATATACTCGATCACGAGCGGAGGATCTTGCAAATGTGTTCCACGTCTTCTTCCTGGCTGAGACTGCTCGAGCAGATAGCGGAACTATCATGACTAAATTTGTGTAGATATTTCCTGTGGACGCCGTGACTTGATAAGAATTGTATCAGGTGTTCACGTCTCCATGTTCCCAGTTGGTCCATCTGTCGATGTCTGGGATAATTTGGTGTGTCCATCCCCCTTTTGTTTCGGTGCTCTATTGGCTTTGCAATGTGTTAATCGACTTCAGTCTTTCTTCTTTGATATTAATGACACAGTGCGCATCTATTATACACACGTCTCATCTCATCTGCAAGAATATCAATCGGTGTCATACCGGCTATATCACATGCCGCTGCGTTAGTCATTGTCCTGAAGCCGCTGAGGGTCCTTAGAGCGCTAAGCCTGTAAGCTGTTGTTAGCTTCCTCTTTGATTCCTTCGTTGCTAGAGCATCCACTCAGACTGACTGATTTAGCTATTAGTTTTCTCCTCGTAGGTTCACGTCCTCCGTGCTGGCAGGGAAGCTACCTTCTTACTTGCGTAATCCAGATGGCCTTTGAAATTTAGTCTATTGTCCAGCATAACTCGCAAATATTTAATGGAATGTTTAGACCTTTTGGTCTGGTTGCCGACGCCTGCTGAAATGTCGTAGTGTTTGGTACCGTTATCGCTTTCGTATTGCAATTTCTCGCGAGTGAAATAACATAATATGATCTTTGTGATGTATTTTGGGGGATCCGTTTTTGTAAGGAAGTTCATTATGTGAACCCATTTTGGCGAATTGAATGCATTTTTGACGTCTAGTGTAACCACCGCGTAGTACTCTTTTGTATCCCATCGCCATCTTTTGCCTTCTATGGCTGTGGCTGCTGTGTCCACTACCATTTTCACATTTGGCTTGCCACCTTTTGGGATTAACACCAGCTGCTATATCTTCCACTGATATGGGAATATTCCCTCTTGCAGGATTCTTTGCAGAACCTCTATGTAGATATCCGGTGTTTTGTGGATTGCCAACTTTAAGGCTTTGTGTGGGATGCCATCAGGCCTTGGCGTTTTGTTATCGCCTATATTTTTGCAGACTTCCAATAGTTCAGTTTCTGCGATTGGTGGGATCTCCTCTTCTTCATTCCTCTGCTCTTCATAGAAAGCGGTGTTTGGACAACTCGAGAAAAGTGTCGTTATAATGGTGTTTAATATTTATGGGCACGTTATTTGTGGGGACCTCTGATCTTTTAGTTTCGCCATCACGACCCTATAGGCGGTTCTCCATGGGTTTTTATCAGCCTCCTCACATAGGCGTTTGTTACAATCCTTCTTACTAGTTTTTACAGCCTTTCCTAGGGCCTTTCTGTGCTCCTTGAAGGCGGCGAGTTGATCGCCAAACTCAGGTTTTCCTCTGGCTCTCTGGACTTTACGTCTCGCCTTCAGGCATTCTATCCTAAGCGATTGGATGTCCTCGATCCACCAATAGCATGGCGGCATTGCCGCGTCACATTCTACAATCAACAGCTTGGTTAGTTGTTTCGATGCATTTTCTGCGGATCGGGATGGCACACGCTGTGTACTTACCATCTCCTCAAATCTTTCGCTGTCGAACTGCGTATTCTTCCATTTGGGGCCTGTCGATTTGGCCTGTTACTGTTTGTTTAGTTTCTTGTTTTTTATCTTGAATATAACCGCCTGGTGATCGCTGTGTGTGTACGTCCCGCTACCCCGCCATGATGATGAATGAGGGAGGCACTCACAAAGGTTATGTCTATAATCGAACCCATTTCTGCCCTTTGGAATGTATTTTCTTTACCATTGTTAGCAAGAAATATATCCTGCGAAGCAAATATTTCCAGCAGGTCACGTCCTCTTGCGTTCGTGGCCCTGCTTCCCCATTCATTTGCCCATGCATTAAAATCTCCAGCGATGATCACCGACGTTTTCCCACGGGCATCAGCTACAGCTACGACTTCGCCTAACATATTTTGGTACTTCGTGTGGGTCCAGCTAGGAGGTGCATAGCAACTTTAGAAGCACATGCCGTTTATTTGGGCTCTTACAAATCCGTCTTCTTAACTGCTAACATCATGAAAAGCGTACTTACCGCATGTCCATATCGCTGCCTTTTTTGGCCTTGTCGGTTGTCCAGATTCATCCATCCAATTGCTTATATGGCTTGCTTACTAAGAAAAAGTCAATATTCTCCTCCCTCACCTTCTGATTCAGCAGATATTGCGCTGCCTCGCAATGATGTAGGCATAATTTTCATCGCTTCGATTTGTTGGCTAGGGCTCTTTTAGATATCGGTACTTCGTTCTGCCAGCAACGTGTTTGGCATCTTTTCCCTATCAACTTTGCAAAACATACACAGGGGATCCTTACTACAATTTTTGCTATATGGCCTTCAACCTCGCATCTTGTACACTGTTTTGACCTATCAAATTCGTTTTTGCAGTGTTTTTTCAGGTGCCCAAACTCTAAACATCTGAGGTATTTCGTTAGCGTTTTTTTGCTCTCGGATAAGGCAGATTACATAGCCTACTTTAATTTTTCCCGCTTGCATTAACTTCTTTGAAATGTCTGCGGTGGCGAGGCTAATCGTTGTTATTTGCGTGCCACCGTATGCCTTTCTTAAGCTTGTGATATCCGCTGCAGTCACTCCATTTATTCCAAACTGCTTCCTTATCGCTTCGTATATGTCCTCCTTGGTTATGATCTTGTCAATATCTTTACACTCCATGGTTGTTCGTTGCTGCAAACTCTTGTCCTTTATGACGCTTTCGAAGTCGTCCGTTTTTTGTCCTGTAAATTATACATTGAATTAATGTAAAATATTTGAATGAACACTGTTCATTGATATATATGAACAATTTTATTTTCAGTGTAAAACACCCCTAAAATTTCCGCCTAAACTCCGAACAACGTGCATCAACGTTATAAGGTAATTGTTTATGTTTTGAAATTCTCAGAGGTGACCATGATAATATTGGCGGACCCGGTACTAAATCGTGCAAATAGTACTGAAACTCCCAGTTCTGTAATAAAAAATTTGATATTTTACAAATGCACCACATAGATATTAAAAACATATAGAAATGAAAACAATTTTCGCAATTTCGAACGTTTTTATATATTCCCTTTTGTTCTCCTTTAACGCAAACACACTTTGTGAGAGAGATTGGAAAGCGCGAAAAGCCAATTTTAAACTATTTACATCGCTGACAGCAAATTGCATTAATTTCTAAAGTTTTACAAAGTTGAACCGATGCAGTCCATTTGCTCGAAACAGCGAAACCGCCCTGCAGCTTTTACTATAATATATTTTTGTTACGATGCAATTTGAAAATGCGTCACGTGGCAAATAATTTATTTCAAATAAATATTTGATTCACTTCGTGCAGAAGCTGTTAAATACTGTAATTTGGCAGAAGTATTTACAGTTTTAAAAAAATTAGTCAACTAGTTAGTTTGTTGTAATCTGCAGGCACGGTAGTGCCTCTGTTAAGTCGAGTAAGGCGCTGCCGTACCTATTCTCAAAGCGATTCGGCATATTTTCGAACCCTTTTAACTTCGTTCGCTACTACCTTCGATCTCAAGTTAAGATAGAATGAAGGCACTAAGATTATGGAATCTACCAAATTTGATTTGTGTGTGCTCTCTAGTTTAGATTTTATTAATATGCAAAATTCATTGATTTCGACACTCCGACACACTCGACACATAATCCATATATGGGATTTGGTGTAAGGGGAAAATTAATAGACTTGTTAAAGATGTAAGGATTCGCGGGTGCGGTAGTTACGGTGCTGGTGGAATGTGTTGTGACGTATCAGTTTGAGTTACATGAATTAACACCGTATTGTATGGGTAAAAGCATTAGAGTGTAGCTTCTTGTAGATTTGCTAGGCAGTGGGATAGACAAGCCAGCATTGTATTGTGCTTGGAACACATAGACAAATAAATTTAAAGATAGCCCACTTCGAACAAGTAAAACGCTGACCTGCTACCTTGCTGGGTAAAGAAGTTGTGTTTGTGTGAGCTAACTAATTTGCATAATTTCATTTTACTGAAATATTTTGCTTGTAAGCCCATAATCGGGTCAGTTACGCACCCTAAGTTTTAACACTTTGCATTCGGATGTCTGGAAATTCAGGTGCTTATTTGTTGAGACGGATAACAATAAAGAATGTACTTTAGCGTATGATATTGATAAACTAAACTCCCAAAATAAAATTAAACTTAAAATATTTCAATCCGCAATTTTCGCAAAATCTAAAGAAATCGAATTTAGAAAGGAAACAAAACAATACGAAGTTTTAAAATTAGAATTTACTTTAAGCACCTTTAAGTAGTCAATTCCACATTCTTGAAAATTGCATTTCAGATCCTCACACACAGATGTCAAACACTAGCTCTAAACAGTAGGAAATCTTCATTTTTCTTAGAAAGTATCGAACAAAACAATAATATTTTTCTTGCCGCTCAAATACCCAGAATATCCAAACATGCAAGATTTCAGGGTTCATCTTCACGGCTGCACCATCTTTTCCAAAGTGGATTTAATAAGAGCGTATCATCAAATCCTAGTTGCGCCAGAAGATATCTATAAAACAGCCGTAATAACTCCGTTCGGTTTATTTGAATTTTTGCGCATGCCTTTTGGAGTACGAAACGGTGCGCAAACGTTTCAACGGTTTATGAACAAAATTCTCTCAGGTTTAGATTGCCTTTTCGTGTACGTTGATGATATTTTAATTAGCAGTAAGTCTCCGGCTGAAGACAAGGTTCATCTTCGTTTATTATTTGAACGCCTAGCAAAACATGGAATTAATGTAAACCCCACGAAATGTTTGTTCGGTCAAAGCGAGATAGAATTCCTCGGGCATAAAATTTCAAAAGAAGGTATAATGCCTTCGGAATCAAGAGTCCAAGCTATAAAAGAATTTCCACGTCCTAGCACTCAAAAACAATTACAAAGATTTCTAGGAATGATAAATTTTTACCACGGGTTCTTACCTAACGTCGCAAAGATGTCTGGACCTTAGACGATTTGCTAAAATACCCTAAATCAAAGCAACCGAACAAAACTTCCATCAACTGGACAGAAAACCACGAAAGTCTTTTCAAACACATCAAAAGTGAATTCGAAGAACATACACTTTTGGTTCACCCAGATCGGCTAGCCAATATAAGCATTTGGGTTGATGCATCTAGTGATGCAGTAGGTGCATTTATACAGCAAAAAAATGCTAACACCAATGGGAGCCGTTAAGCTTCTTTTCGAAGAGTCTTAAACCACATGAAAAGTAGTATTCCACTTTTGATAGGGAATTACTAGGAATATATTTACCAATCAAACATTTCAGACACTCTATAGAAGGTAAGAACTTTAAAATATATACAGATCACAAACCTCTCACAAATGCATTGACGTCAAAAACTGACAAAACGCCACGCCAAAATAATCAACTACAATATATATCTCAATTTACAAGCGACATTAGACATATCAAAGGGAAACATGATGTCGTTTCAGATACACTTTCTCGTACACATATTGACTTCATTAATCATTGCAAGGGATCGCTTATTTGTTGAGACGGATAACAATAAAGAATGTACTTTAGCGTTTGATATTGATAAACTAAACTCCCAAAATAAAATTAAACTTAAAATATTTCAATCCGCAATTTTCGCAAAATCTAAAGAAATCGAATTTAGAAAGGAAACAAAACAATACGAAGTTTTAAAATTAGAATTTACTTTAAGCACCTTTAAGTAGTCAATTCCACATTCTTGAAAATTGCATTTCAGATCCTCACACACAGATGTCCATCACTAGCTCTAAACAGTAGGAAATCTTCATTTTTCTTAGAAAGTATCGAACAAAACAATAATATTTTTCTTGCCGCTCAAATACCCAGAATATCCAAACATGCAAGATTTCAGGGGTCATCTTCACGGCTGCACCATCTTTTCCAAAGTGGATTTAATAAGAGCGTATCATCAAATCCTAGTTGCGCCAGAAGATATCTATAAAACAGCCGTAATAACTCCGTTCGGTTTATTCGAATTTTTGCGCATGCCTTTTGGAGTACGGAACGGTGCGCAAACGTTTCAACGGTTTATGAACAAAATTCTCTCAGGTTTAGATTGCCTTTTCGTGTACGTTGATGATATTTTAATTAGCAGTAAGTCTCCGGCTGAAGACAAGGTTCATCTTCGTTTATTATTTGAACGCCTAGCAAAACATGGAATTAATGTAAACCCCACGAAATGTTTGTTCGGTCAAAGCGAGATAGAATTCCTCGGGCATAAAATTTCAAAAGAAGGTATAATGCCTTCGGAATCAAGAGTCCAAGCTATAAAAGAATTTCCACGTCCTAGCACTCAAAAACAATTACAAAGATTTCTAGGAATGATAAATTTTTACCACGGGTTCTTACCTAACGTCGCAAAGATGTCTGGACCTTAGACGATTTGCTTAAACACCCTAAATCAAAGCAACCGAACAAAACTTCCATCAACTGGACAGAAAACCACGAAAGTCTTTTCAAACACGTCAAAAGTGAATTCGAAGAACATACACTTTTGGTTCACCCAGATCCGCTAGCCAATATAAGCATTTGGGTTGATGCATCTAGTGATGCAGTAGGTGCATTTATACAGCAAAAAAATGCTAACACCAATGGGAGCCGTTAAGCTTCTTTTCGAAGACTCTTAAACCACATGAAAAGTAGTATTCCACTTTTGATAGGGAATTACTAGGAATATATTTACCAATCAAACATTTCAGACACTCTATAGAAGGTAAGAACTTTAAAATATATATAGATCACAAACCTCTCACAAATGCATTGACGTCAAAAACTGACAAAACGCCACGCCAAAATAATCAACTACAATATATATCTCAATTTACAAGCGACATTAGACATATCAAAGGGAAACATGATGTCGTTTCAGATACACTTTCTCGTACACATATAGACTTCATTAATCATTGCAAAGGGATCGATATGAAAAATTTATCAGAAGAGCAAGAGAAAGATAGTGACTTGAAAAAAATTATTGCGAATGCAAGACCTGATTCAAAATACTCTCTTTCAAAATTCAAATGCTCTGATAATTTTCACATATGGTACGAGAAAAGTACGGGGGTTTGTAGACGATACGTTCCTAAGATTTTACGCTTAAGCATTTTCAAAACCTTACACAACCTTTCGCACCCCGGAATTCGCGCAACTAAAAAGTTACTTTGTTCTCGCTATTATTAGCCCAAAATGAACAGTGATATAAACTCATGGACAAAGTCATGCATTGATTGCCAGAAAGTTAAAGTAAATCGCTATAGATCATCAATCGCTATACATCATACAAGATTTGCAGTCCCTGATGAAAGATTTCAACATTTCCACATGGACATTGTTGGACCACTGCCACCATCTCACGGTCACTCTTATATTTTAACTATAAGAGATCGTTTTCCACGTTGGCCTGAGGCCATTCCGTTTAAAAACATAAACGCGAGTACAATAGTTAATGCTTTCGTCCACTATTGGATATCAGTTTACGGAGTTCCAAACACGATCACAACCGATCAAGGGACTCAATTTGAATCAACACTGTTCAAAGAACTCAATCACATTTTGGGCAGCCAGCGAATACACACGACAACATATCATCCACAGCACCTTCACAACTATTATTCGGACAAGCCTTACGACTACCAGATGAATTAGTATGTATCTTACAATTCTAGTACTAATCAATCGTTAACAACAAATTTGGCTCAGGAAATAAAAAATAACATTTTAAAAATTAAACCGAAAAATATAAGAGAACGAAAACAAAACAGCATTTTTGTCCCATTAGACCTTAAAACATGATCCCATGTATTTGCCACGGCACCTTTTAATAAAGGAAATCTCTTGCCAGCATGAAGTAATAACTCGAAACAACAAAACTTTTGAAATTGCAATAAATGGTAAAACGGAGATAGTAAACATAGATCGTCTAAAGCCAGCATACATTTTGCATGAAGATACAAGTACTCAGAATTATAACACCAGGTCAAAGTGTAAAGAAAAAGCAATGTTAAAACTATAGAGTTCTTTAGCAATAATTTTTTTTGTTTAGAAATAAATGCATATAACGTAACATAATAATAATAATAAAAAAGAAAAAGGCAAGAGAATTAAGAAATCACATCCACTTAAAATTATGAACGTTCAATGAATATGTAAGAAATGAAAAGTATCTGCTATAAAAATAACAACAGAATAACTTAATGTGCATCAAAAATGAAATTTAACCGAAATTGTAAAATATATAATTATACATTTTTTTCAACGAGGGGGAGTGATGTTGTGGGCAAACATTAATAATAATAATATAATACATTGCGAACGCAACCTTAACGATAAAATTCTGGTCTAAAACATCATTGCCCTACAAAACGCCTTTTTTCTAGACCTCACGAAAGGCAATACTATTTCCGCTTTCTTGCAATCCAGGCCTCGTACGCGTATCATGCCTCCTCACCCACTGTGAATTAAGTTTAAGATTTTTATTAAAAATAAACTAAGTATAATCCGCATTTTATTAATAATCCCAACACTTATCAGCAAATTTTTTGCATTCCCCTCCGCGACTAAAAGGAGTTGGCCAAACATATTTTTATTGCAATTGTACTGAAATTTTACTAGCGAACGTACAACGTGTAGCTAGCTCCTATCTGGGGATATGAAATGATGGTCTCACACCCCCGCACGATTACATTCTCGGAATTTCCAAAACAGTGTAATTAGTTAGTCACTAGCATAGTTCTCGCTTTTCAAAAGCAATTCCCGCGAATAATCGAAATTCATTCCCTCTCTCCACAGCTTGTTAGATCTATGCAAAGCAATTTCCTAAAACATCTTTGATGTGAAATTCCTTTCAAATTCTCCTAAACGTGGAGAGCAGCGCGCTGAGTGTTTAACTTTAGTTACAATGATTAAGACTACAGAACAAGCGTACGCTCTTCATTCGACTTAAATACCTTGGCAACATTTTTTGAATTGTTTTCTACAAAAGTCCCCGGAGAGGGCGCTAAACGGCTCAATACGACATTGCGCCCATATAATCTTAAGCTACATTAAAGTGGTAAGAGGATCGTGGCCTCTTGACCTAAAAGTCGCCCAGGGACCGCTTCGCAGCGCAATTTCCACCGAAGAACCTTTAAGACACTTCTGGGGTAGAGATTTGTTTGCAAATGTCTTTTAAATTTCCCGAGGCGCTCTATTTGCCCCTGAAAATCTCAAAGACAAGTACGAGACTTACCCATCTGTTTTTCTTTGGAGTTTCTTCCGTTCATTAAAAATGGTTTTCCACTGCAGGCTCCGCTAGTCAGGGCCTTCTGCCGTGCTTGGAAACTAGCAGACTATGCGCTGGGCTATGAATATTCATGAGGTGTGGGCTTGGGGCCAGTCAGACCAGCAGGTTGGGGGGGTCCTACATCCGCTAACAGAGCTCCAATAAGACTCAGTAATTGAAGATAGGCAGGATTAGCGCCGATGGCTCTGGGTTTGATGATAAATTTGTAAATCGGGAGATTTTAATATTCCCAGGGGAGAAGTGCTTTCCTTCAAAAGTACCTACTTCGCAGATTATATCCCGGCCTGTTCCTTCCTACCACTCGAAAGTTTTGCTTTTCTTCTGGGAAGCTCTTCGTCCGCGCAATTGTTTTACACCGTCGTCGTCACAGTGGCTAAGTACTGCTATTTTTTCACTAAAGGCACTTGACGAGGCGATGAAGAATAGCAAATACCCGTGAAAAATGACAAGTTCCAAAAGAAGGCCATTTCCTCAGTACCATCCCCCCCCCCCCCCCCCCCCCCCCCCCTTGAGGGATAGCTCAGGGTGGTTGTGATTTATATAAAAAATAAGGCTTTTCCCCTATTCGTTCGGGGCGTCTATGGCGCCATTTGTTTGCATTACCGTAAGGCGAAGAGATTTACCTGGATGAATTTGGATGATTTTCGGGTGTATTCCGGAAGCTTAGCGGCGAAGTGATCGAAGATATCCCTTTAACTTTTTACGGATGCGTGCAAGTTCTTTCGGCGGTAAGCTCCTTTGATCGCTATAAATCCCTGGTTAATTGGTTCCAGAATTATGTTATTGAGCTTTGCGTAAAGCCGAATATCGCACATCCATATTGAAAAATAATTTACTTCTTTCAATTTTCAAATATGACGCCTTTCGGAACTGAAACGCGTTTTTGCATCCAAGGGCATATAAATTGGTATGACAGGGTTAAACAGTAGGAGGGCATTTACGCCATGTTGTAAAGTTACTTAGACTCGAATATTCTAAGTCTCGTAAACAACATAACGTGAATGTACTTTTATCAATTCTCGTAAACTCTTCGTAAACGGGTACCCACCTTGGTAACTTCAACTGTTAATTTCTGAGAAATGTTGCCTTGTATGGATTCAAAATAAAAAACATTTGCGGAGAGAAGATTAATAACTAGAAAAAAAAGAGGACGAAGTTCGACGATGTCGAACGATGCAGATAAAGTTTCTTCCTTATTTTTATATTATCTTCAAATTAATTATATCTAATTTCCATCGATTGACCGAAAATCATCGATTGCTGTGCTGCCCACATCTCTAGTTATGCAAAAGAGCTGTTTTTTGATAGAAATACGAGGTAAGAATTAACGCATATTTAGGATAGCAAATTTAACGAAGGCGCGTAAAGTGGAAATAAAAAATATAAAAATATTTACATTTGTCTGAGACTAAGTGTTGATGGGACAAAACGGCTCTGGCAAACATTTCATGTATAAGGGATATTAAATATCATTTTGAAATCTAGCAAAAAAAGAAGTGAGATTTGCAAATATTGCAAGAAAATAGGGTTTTCTCTGATATAAGTGGGATGGAGAGGGAGGATGCTTTATACACCAACACGAGAGAGAAAGCAACAAAAAAAAAACCGACGATACTCTTCAAGACCATCAACAGCCCACTTTTGCGTACACATATGTTACTTGTTACAAAATAAACTCTGAAATTAAAACTGTTTTTTAATTTGACTACTTTTGTCACATCCCCGTTTGCCTTAAATTTATAATAATTTTTAATAAAATACCATCAATACTGACGTCATATGGACTGCGGAGTCACATGTTTCATTTTCATCTCATTTTCCATTTTTACTTCTATTATTTTATCAACTACTAGCTGAGTTACCCGATTTCGCACGGCGGCGGCGGCGCGTGACTGTACTGGGTTTAACATTACATATTTGATATCTTGCAAACCATTATTTGTACAGAAGCTTTGTGATCTGTGTACGTTACTTATTCACCGAGAAATATTGTTTTATTCTGATCACATCTTCTCAATCTTTCTTATTAATACAAGTCAAGAAATTTTAGATTACTTATTGAATTCGTAATTTTGAAATTCTAAAACTCAACAGAATATTCAATATCAGCTTTTACAGAAATTTATATACATAAATATGAATGTCATTTTTCACTGAAATCGAAAAGCTTCGTTCACTCTTCTAGGTCTTTCAGAAATATTCATATTCAGAAGTTGTGATAAGCCCCGATTTCTTTTATTTAAGGGAAATTTATTAAATTACAAATAGCACACGGAAACACGGAGACTCTTAAAATCAAAAAAGTTTGAATCCGCCATATTCAACCAGGTATCTCTGCTGTAAAAATTAGGGGATCTGGACCCTAAGAATCCATAAGAATAAATTTTGTTGGTAAGCTCGAACGTTTTGTTAAATATATTTTTTGATATCATGTGGTCCGCTATCTTGAATTTTGATCAGTGGACATAAACTGTTGTTTGAATTCATTTTCATTACGATTCCTCGAAGTTCAATTACCAAGACCCCTAGCATTATATTTAATGTTAATCCGTTGAAGCTTAAGAATTTTGATAGCTATTATGGCGTTTCCCGGGACACTATTAAATTTGTATTCCTTCATTTTACAACGCCTCCCTACTGCACCACCGCCTCTCCTATGTGACCCAGCGTTTTCCTACATATTTGCGTTTTGCACATGTTTTACATATTTAGCGGCTGTCTTATTAAATTTAGTTTTCTTCATTTTACACCACCTCCTTATGGCACCCCCACTCCTATATCTCCCAGGCGGGTGGGGGTGGTCTCATATTTGGTAATTTGAATAGCAGATTCGAAATCAGTGATCCCAAAAATTGCATAGTGCGGATTTTCTGGGAAATCCATTGAAGCTTAACTTTTCAGTCGCTATATAGATCCGCCATCTCGATTTCCAAAATTTTGATGGCAGATTCAAAATCAGTGACCCCAAACAGCCAAACCAAAAACAAAAGTTCGGATTTTCAGTGAAATCCCTTGAAGTTTAACTTTTTCGGTCGCCATATTGGAGCCGACATCTTGAATTCCAAAATTTTGAATGCAAGCTCGAGATCTGCGACCCCGAAAACCTCCAATTGCCTTTTTCATAAAGATTCTTTGAAGTTGGAAAATTCGCTTCCTATACAAAACGGAAATTTCGATTTTTTCGATTTTCCGGCTTTTCCTTTGGGGTTTCCCGAATTTTCGAATTGTCGAAATCGGTCAAGCCGTTTTTGAGTATTAACGGGACTAACGCACAGCAATTCAGTTTTATATACATATAACATAATATATAGATTTAATTCCTCGCAGTCGCAGAATTAATCGCACAAATCAATTCACCTGAGAACAACCCCGTCATCATATCAGTGTATCATTCTAAGAAGCAGAATATCGGTGTTTAGGTGTTCCTCGAGTTTGGCACCGATTTACAACCGCTGATCTGAGAGAGCTAGCGCTCGTGAGTATGCCACGCAAAGCTTCCTTGCATGTTACTTGCGTCTCATACTTTCCCGTATGCTTAAGCGCGCTCAACAAACTCTGGTACGAATTTTGTTCGAGGTTTGTACCTCTATGTTTTTAATTAGATTAACTTTTCCTATAGTGCCCAATAGCGATCCGTTACGTGCTGTTGTAAGAAAACAAGCTTCCAGAATTGCAATTTTCTGCAGTTATTTGAATATCTAACTAGTAAACCTCAAATATTGTTACGGTTTGCTTTATTTCTAAGACGTTAGCAATATTCACAAACTTATTGAGTTAAGCTTCTACCCTAATAATAATAGCTCGTTTTCTTTGTCGCCTGTCTGTATTAAAAATTAAGCTGATTTGGTCGTACAGTCATCCCTTCCGGGCTATTCCATGCAATCGCAGGTGTTTAAATATGGCATAACTTAGTTTTATGTATGCAAAAGTTATTTGAGAACCTTGCCGTAACCTGAGCAATGTCCCATGTCTTGCACAGAAGGGTAGGTTAAGCTACGACAGGTAAAATACATTTCCGACTTTAAGATATCCTCTTTATGCAAAAAGGAGGGTGCAATTTCTGCAATGCATCGTTTGCACGTTGCCCTAAGTGCCCTAAGGGGGATTTTGTGGAATCAAACACGAGTGTTGTTTCTGGGTACCGCCTGCTGCTTGGTAATTGTATATTGTAGTTGTGTGCATATCCAAAAATATCCTCCTTATTATAAGATGTGAAGAAAACAACACGAAAAAGTGAAGCTAGTTGGTTTGCATTCTTGATCGTCCTTTCAAACGACATTTGGATTTTAAGTAGCAATTTGCACTTTAATGGCTTCATAAGATAAGACTTATTGCAAAAAATTTTGTGTTGTAAGCGTAGGGGCAAGTAGACCTGCCAAGATAGTAATCATTGGCGTCAACGGTGCAATGCAATGTGTTTTATTTTGCAAACGGCATACATATGGCTTAAATACAATATTGCAGAAAACGGCCAAGTACGAATTGGGCCCGCATACTAAGGCCTCCGTACATATTAAGAAAGCTCTTTTGTGTGCTTGAGCTTAAAAACTAAAATCAAATATTGTGTTATTATATTTTTATAATTTTTTATATAATCTATCTCCTTGTACATCAGTATCTTGCTAATTTTGTTACATATTTTTTATTTGCAATTTTTCTAACAACTAAAGTTTTGTGTTTTTTTTATATGATTAAAAATATTCAATATGGAAAAATTTTGTGCCTTTTGCAACGTGAAAATATCGTACTGAGAAGTCGTGTACCAACCATTTTGAAGCGAAATTTTACAACAAATGCTTTAAAGTTGTAGGTTTGGCGCAACGTTTTTAATGATACGAAAAAGTAACTGCAAATGCGCGTACCTATTGTTCGAATTCTGTCGAAATTCTTTTAGCTATCATACCCGAAACAATAAACCACCGAATTTAACTACTATAATGCATCCATTGATTCATCAAAAACTTACTTCATTCCAAACTCATCTTTCACAATTACAACAATAAAAGACACAAAATAAATAAACAAATATATACGGTAGTTTCTTTTCATTAAATGTCTCTTTAAAAATAAAACACATATAAAACACAAAAATTGTTTGGAAAAATATTGGTCGTGCTTCAAATCTCAAGCTGTGGCCCTGCCGGACAGTAGATTGATTCTATTCTAATCATCCAAGCGCCACCAATTTATGCATTCTGTGATTCTCTATAGGAACAAAAGATCATAAACTTTATAAAAAAATCTCTGTTGCATCGCTGATGAGACAATGAGTAATTAAGGATTTCTTGGGACAAAGGATCATATACTCATGAGCCAAGAGTAACTATAGCGAGCCCATGCATAACGCATTCAAGGACTTTTGAGGATCAACTACAACTCTAAACTCTACCGAGCAGTGCAAAAGATCCAATCAGCACAAATAGTAATTAAACAGGCGAGGATCTTTAAGAGGTAATACATTTCTATGCTCCAACATTTATTTGCCGGCAGTATCCATTAGCACTTCCATACAACCTTCATACACGATATGAACTTTTCTGGTTTGATACGACTAGTTCAGAGCCTCGGGAATACAGCAAGTCTTTATTTATCTTTTCGAGCCAGGATCGCTATTACCTGTTTTTTCTCGTTGGTGAGCACAAAATATTATATTTCAGAATTAATTTTTTTGTGTCATGTATTATTAACAAAATTATTGACATTTAAAACCCGTCTGTTGTTAATACTTTAACTGCTTTCCAAAAAATATAAAAAGTTTTGAACTTCAGGCAGAAACACTCTGGACAGCTCCCGTAAAATAATGGTATCTACCTAGACAAAATTTATAATCTTTAAATTTTTGTTTCTTTATAAATCACACCTAACAAGTAGTCATTTGTTATAGTTATTGTAAGCACTTTTTTGCGTTACAAAATCAATATTTTATTTATATTTTTAAAGATTGGTTTTGGTGAAAATGTGAAAAATGCGTGAAAAAATGTATTATATATTCATGAAATTGATAGATTTATAACGAGACGAGTATTAAAACACCATGTTACGGCACTTGGTCATACACAGGGTGTATTAGTTAACGTATGCCAAAATAGTAGATGTGACAAAAAAGCGTATGGCACGGGCGAAATCCCAACCGTTTTGAGTTACAGGGTGATTCACAAATTGGGAATGCACATTACTATTTTATTTTTATCTTATGATCTACTCAACGCAGTTTAATGTCACTGTCACTCACGCCAAACAACTACTATCTTAATGTTGATCTCTACCACTTAAGGTACAGTCACTTGCGAAACTGAAAAAATGCTCCCAACTTTAACGTTTTTCCCAATTTTTCTCCGAAATTCATACGATCAATGCGCCTCTTTTTTATTTTTATTAATTACCCATATAATCACATTCCCATAGAGGTACAACACGTCCAGGTAGAGAAAGGACATACAAATTTATACGTAGAGACGGTTTTCGGAATATAAAAAAAAACTTAATACTAAATTTTATTTTTGAAATTAAACATTTGTAAGATAGCATCTTTAACTGTAATAAGTTTTAAGTTATCGTAAAACCATTTAGGAATTCATTTCAGCTAAATTTTTTGTTAAAAGCGGATTTTTTTAAGAATTCTCCAAAGCTTTTCCACGTCTAAACTTGTATATCATTTCTCTACCTGGATGTGTTGTTGAAAAGGAAACAAGGTGGGTAATTCAATAATAATAAAAAAGAAGTGCATTAAGGGAAATAATGGGAGTGATCGCGAATTTTAGGAAATTTATAATTTTTAGAACATATTTTTAACTTTCGCACGTGACTGTACGTGGTAGAGGTGGATGAACAATGTTAATATTTCTGGAGAAAAAAACGTTTTCAATATACATACCATGAATATTTCTAATTTATTTACCCTGTAACTCGAAAACGCTTGAGATCCCCCCCACCCTGCCATACGATTGTTTGATTGCCTAGGTGAGATCTTTCACGTCTATCATTTTGCCCTATTTTAACTGAAATACCTTGTATAGATACCAATGTAACTCATGTGCGTTTTTCTCGATACCACTTTTTCTACCTTAAATAAGTGCTGTACCGTTTTCAAATTATGAAATGAATATGAATGAATTAAGGGGGGCGATACATGTGAAAAAAAAATAAAATCGAATTTTTTTTTGCATAAACAGTTAAAATAACATCTCAAAAATATGCCAGTAAATTTTTAGAATGGAATTCGCATTATTTATCGATTAAAAACTCATTTAAGTGCTCCGCCTCAACTCGGCGCTCGAGGGCTTTTGCCTTCGTTCGACTCTCGCTAACTGCTTTTCAAATTTCTGACCTTGGGGTCTTTTGTATTGACGACCCGGGTAAGCTGATGTTCAGAAACTCTTTTATTCCTTAATTCCATGAACGACTTCTGTATGGCCCTGGAATCACGGACTAGTTGGTAAGTCGCTGTAACCATAGAGTCTCTGTGTGTCAAAACTTTACACGCGTTTCTCTCGAAACTACTTTTTTTTTAATGGCGGATAAGATATAATAACTCAAAAACTTCTCAACCGATTCTTATGAAATTTGGCACACGTCTTCTCTACAATATTAGCTTCTAGTTGATCCTCAAAAACGCCAAAAAAAATTTAAAAAATTACCATTTTTGGCCCAAAAACCTTCGAAAAAAAGGGTGAAAAATCGGGCTTTTTTTTCTGAGGCGTGCCAATTTACGATGTTTTGACTTTTTTGTTTTTTTATTGGCTCAACTAGAAGACATATGTTTTATGAACACGCTCAACTAAAATTTTTGATTTCCGATCGCTGTAACAGAAGCTAAAAATCCCGCCGAATGATGCCTTTCGCCGCGAGGGTCTCAGGAGATTAGTTATTACGGCGGTAATTCAGGCGGTTACATGTATCGCCCCCCTTGCTTAAAACGTTCAGACAGGTTTTTTCGATTTCTGAAATTATGATTTTAATAAAATATTTGAAAATTTTTTTTTACGAGAATGAATAAAGCTGTGTTAAGTTTTAAGGGCTAAATTGTACTAAATCATTATTATTTGGCAATTACAGGGAGAATCATTAAGTCGGTATGGGCATCTTTATATTTATTTATTTTTATCTTTTGATCTACTCAACGCAACGAATTTCTTCCTAAAATTCACGTTTTTGCTACGTTTTCTCCCAAATTCAAGTAATTCATACAACCCTTTTTTATTTTTGTTGATTTTCCCTTGTTGTTATAATACTTTTCCAAAATTTTCCATTGTTCAACAAATTTATACGCAAAAAAACTTTTGCTGATTAATAAAAAATTTGGCGGTCACCTCTTGGCCTATTTCGAAACTTTGCAACAATATCCAGTGTCGATAATTTCAAGGAAAAAACCTATTCTAATCTCACCTAAATGAAATGTCATCACCGATGCACAACAGCAATGAGCACAGAATCAATTCATCCCTTCAAAGAACTGAACAGGATTTTCTTCGTCAACCATCAGATAATTGTTTTCCTACTGTTTTGTCCACTTCCTGTCTAAGCTCCTTGTTCTAAGAGTCTAAGTCAAGGATAAGTCCTTCATACATTTTGCAGTAGATCTGGCCATAAGCATTGTCCAAACGACCACGACAAGCCAAATGCGGACCCAAGACAGTGGATTTTTCCACCAAGTATTTCGGATTGACATGGATCGGCATGCGGACTTGCCATGAAGCGAATGAATTTTTTATTAGCGACGTAATATGTATGCTGATACCCTTTTCATCTTAGTAGCTGCAGCCTGAGTTCTTTCTAAAATTTCATTATGTTTATCATAAATAATTTTCCCTTATTTGCACAAGAAAGAATAGAATACATCTTGTCCGGGGAGAGGCGCGGGTCCTGGGGCTTTCGGGGTCGGAAAATTCATTTCTTGAGTTTGCTGCCCTTGTTTGTGGTCTGGCTCCGTCAGGGCAGTAAAAGTACAGTACACAAGTCCTCACTGGGAAACGTATGTTTTGTTCCTGTTTTCTCCTGGATAAAAGGTTCTTAGGAAAAATAAGGAAAAAATATATATCCTTTGTTGTATGAATTTACATAATACTTTCTTATTTTTCCGTCATGTGTTTCGCAGAAAAACTTTCCCAAGGCACAATTTGCATGATTACACGCCCTTAGACGCCGGAGCACACTCCCCAGGAGCCTTTTTTCCACACCGTCAAATATCCTATTATATATGATGCTCGAGGAAGCCTCGTGGTTTTCGCTTATAGGATCAGCTGTAAAGCTGCGAGTATGATTACGCTCTTAGTACATCGTGCATTTGATTACGTTATAAGTACAAACATTTGTAAAAATGAATACATCTAAAATGGATCTACGAGAGGAGACACAACCAAATTTGTGTCATCAGGTGCAAATGCTTCTTATAAATTTCTGTCATTTTTTACTGTGAGATATTTGGTTGTGGGTATACACGATCTATGAAATTTTAAATACGTGAAGAAGTTATGACTAATAACATCTAACAAATCATTATCATTTGCATCATTCGATTGCTTCAACAAAACTATATGTAGTTCGTTTTACAAAGCGTAGTAGGAACACCACACCTTGATCACATATTACTAAAAACGTCCCGCAATTAATATTGTTCGTGTGATGGAATGGAACTAAAATTATTTGCGTTAATTATAATTTTTAAAACTGAAGGAGATGCATTATATCGTCAATAAATAATTTAAAGATAATAACTTCTGCGTTTATGCAATGCGTGCAAACGTTTTCGGTAAAAATCGTCCAGAGACGGTTTCGATTTATCGCCCTGTTTTTAACTTTGCATTTCTTCACTGTCTTGCAGGAAAAAATTATATTTTGCCGCGCATTCAGTAAGCATGGGATTTCTGCTAGGCATTTTTGTTTGTTAATTTTTAGTGCGTAGCGCGTTCGGTGAAGCGTTTTGGGCTATCGCAGGAGCATGAAGGAAACCTTCAGCTTTTTTGCAGAATTCATTCAAGCGAAAGTTTGTCTAATCGTCTAAACAAACACTAAGTCGTTTGGGTGTTAGTTCTGGAACGTTGGAAACTATATCCTCTTTTTATCACGCACATGTTAAATCAACACTGCAGTTATTCTTTCGAGACAGCATTTTTTTTTTAATTAACAGTATAAATGTTGATTGCAATTGTTCTTACTTTGGTGTGCACACTTTGGCACTTGTTCCGAATTAATAGAATAGACCTCATTGAGTTTTCATAATTTTTCGAAAAGTAATTGTTATTTTCAATAAATATTTTTAACCGTCTATATAGGAAGGAGTGTAGCCGATAAAAGCCATTTGTTATAAAATTTACATATATATCTTTTGACAAGTTTCGTTATTATAACCGGAATTCAAATGAGAAGCGTTTTCGAAGAAACAGGAAATGTTTATGCTACCGAAATATTTCAAAAATCAAAAATCTATGGACAAACTAAGTTGCTTCTACTGTAAATAAAAAATTCGTTTTTCTTGAAACCACTTCTACTTCATTGATTCATTCAAATTTTTTTTTTATAGAATTTGAAAGGAAACTATAAGCGCCAAAGGTCGTGGACAACTTTGTAAGTTCATTTTTAACATTAGAACCCTATTGATGAGATTTCGATGTGCGTCCCTCTGTATGCCACCGTCGATTATCCCTGGCTTTTTTATAGCTCTCGAAATTTGGCACAGTTATAGAACCCTCTTGCCTGCACTTAGTCTGATACTGAAAAGTGAAAAAGATAATTATTTTTACTGTTTTTAGGGGGCAAAAAATGTTCGTTTACGTAGTCGATTGGAATATCGCATTTAGCACATTTCAAAACACTACTGATATTTTTTTTATATCGCCGTTTAAAACGTTACGGTCAGCTGGCGTTCGAGAAACTCCACGCCAGGTTTACCGTTACTTGTCACAAACATAATATTTTCCTTATAGTCTATCGTAATCAAATGCTAATTACTTGAATAAAAATTAATGAATAATTAAGGGTAGACCTCCACATGTGTCCACTCACAATTATTTTGATAAAATTACTGCAGGGCACGGTTAACTCTCCTGAATTGCTTGCCCTTTTTAATATCTCTGTTCCGGCTCGCTCTTTGAGGCATCACGACCTCCTTCATGTTAATCACCGCACTAATTATGGCCTACATGAGCCTATTTCATCAATGTCACGTTCCTTCAATTCCCGCTATAATATTATAGATTTTCATATTAATCGCAGCCAGTTGAAAGGTCATCTTCGTTAATTTTTTTTTTTATTTAATTTGGCTGTACTGACTTGAAACTTTGTTATAGTAATCAGTAATTTGATGAAGTTGTGACAAATAAATAAACTCTTTTTTGAAAGCAACCGCGAAAAATACCTCCATTAAAATGTCGTCTTTGCCACCTACTGCAGATGCCGCTTTTGGACACTTCAAAAGAGTATATCTGCAAATTCAAACATGGCTCGGAAGAGAAATATCACCTGAAGAATGGGGTTGAAAATATGAATGCGGAATACTGATACCGCAAACAATGACGCAGCGACCAGCTCCAGAATCCTTATTAAAAATGATTTTTTGCACATGCAAAACAGGTTGCGGATTAAATTGCACTGTAGCTTGCTTGGAATGCAATGGTGACAGCTGTACTAATCCTTCACCTACAATCCACATCAATGAAATCGATGACGACGACATACAGTAGGTAATGAACAATAATGTTATAATGTTTATATAGTTTATAATAATTTTTTTGTTGTATCTCGTTATTTTTTGCGAAATATTAATAAATTAACATTAAAGTTAGGTACTATGCAAATATTATTTATTAGGTATAAAATTGAAATCTTTGCTCTAAAAATTTGTTGTCACTTGTCCCTCTCAATTTTCAGTTGGAAAAAAATTGTTGTAATCAAGATCGCACAATTTTTTTTCCACTTTTTTATTAGAGCTTTTAACAATGCAGTCCAACAGTTTTTATGAAGATTCATTGACTGGCCCTGTATTCCGACATTATACAATTTTTACGCCTTACGGCACTCCACTACATTTACATATAATTGAAAATCTCAAGGATTATTTACTTTCAATATATCACGTTTTCTTCTCCTGTACCCAAACACACTTCAAAACTTTTAATCGTAGTCCTATTGCGATGTCCAAATTGTAGAAAATTCCAATTTCACAAAAATCCAAAGCATAGTCCAAATATAATCCAAGTTGTGACCAAAGCCAAATTTTCCGAAGATACAAGTCGTAGTCCAATGTCGATCCGTGTTGTAACCACATTTCCTAATTGTCGTCTTGTCGTCGTATTCGCCTTGTCCTATCCAAATTCTAACCTGAGAAAGATCGGTCAGGCTACTGTCTTCCAAGGAAAGTTTCCAATAACCTAGGAGTTGCCAAATGATGACCTTTTGGCGCAAAAGTGTGATCTAATTCATTCCACTATATGCTCTTGACCGTTTGCTAAATTTTCCCCTTTAACCGTGTGGGGCTTGGAATTGTGAAAAGTTCACTTTCATTGCGTTATTTTGCAATAATTTTAATTTTTGTGCCCCTTTTTTTTCGTGTTATGACCAATTGTGGAACCTGGAAAAATTCAAGGTTTTTTATCTCTCTTTATTAATATTTCCTTCTTATTTTTCTTTAAATGTGAACTTATGTTATTTATATACAATTTTTAACAAATTAATAGATTTGAAATTTATTTGGACGTGCTCCGATTTCAGCTTAACTGCCGTCCAAATTTTGGAGCACTACTGATGTTCTTTTGATTGACTGTAGTGAACGCGAATTTAAAGCTTAAAGGCTTCACAATTATGATAATCAGAGGTTGGAAGGGGTGATTAATTAATAAGAATAACTCGAGTAATGTGTCTTGCGAACAATATATTGTTTAGCACTTGTAACTCGTTAAGGCATAGCAGCGCGACTAACACTTTGCGTCGATGCTAGTTAGTTCAATATATAAGCGCTTTGAAGCATACATATACAGGTGCATAGACATATAGTATTAAAATTAGTTATAGATATAGTATATCACATTTACCACACAACTCCCTTAATTGTAATACTAATTAAATGCTGTTACAGAGTTTTTACAGTGGAGGTGTTCGCTTCTAAAAATATTAAACATTATTTGTTTCTAAATACTATAACAATTTATTAGTTCACCGTGATAATTTTTAGAGTCTCTTTTTGCACTTAAGTTTTAATATATTATAGTTTCACTTAATTTTTTTATTTTTTATTTATTGTTCTTCAGTTACGCCATTGACAAGATTGAGATTTCTGACGAAAGTTTTAAATTTAGTTGACGATAGAGCCTTAGTGAGTCCATCAGCTGCCATATCGGCTGTTCGTACGTAACTTGGTTTCAACAGCTCCTGGTCAGTGCACCTTTTGATGAAATGGTGATATGTGTTGATGTGGCACGATTCTTTACTGAAGTTACACTTGAGTGCGAGATACAAGGCACTTTTGTTGTCGCAAAATACCAAGATGGGTAGAGCCTTTCTCAACTAACATTCCACTCATTACATAGATGATGAAAACATACAGCCTCTCTGACAGTAGCCATTAAAACTATGTACTCGGCTTCTGTGCTGGAAATGGCATAGACAGAGGGTCGGTGTGTGGTCCACCTTATCGGTCCGTCGCAGCACTTGAATATGAACCCACTGACTGATTTCGGGTCGTCGATTGGTTTTTTTCGGAAAACCTGCGTCGGAGTAGGCTTGAATGTCGATCATTTTTGGACCGTATATGATTCGATATATTGATATATTATGATGAATTCACGTCGTAGTGGAAAATTTCCCTATCGTTTACGGCTGCGAATTAAAAGAGGAGACGTATTGTAGATAGCCTGACGACACGAGCAAACGTCAGCCTTGAATCTGACTAAACCCTTGGGCCACAAGTCGAGCTTTGTAGACGACCTCATCGCCTAACATCTTCTTTTTATAAACCCATTTGGATCCGACTATATTGGCGTTGGGAGGTGGATCGCAGAGCACCCAGGTTTTGTTTTGGAATCCATCTCCAATTTCATGGCCTGAGCCCATTGTTCTTTCTCTGGGCTATTTATAGCGGCCTTATATGTAGATGGTACTATTTCAAAGGAGCCAGCGTTCTCGAGCGTTGTGGTATGGAAGCAGACATAGTCCTCTAGGTAGGCCGGAGCTTCTCTGGCGCGTTTCCGTATTTCGCTTGCAGGAGTTGCTGGTGGTGGACGCTTTGTACCACGCTTCTTAGTACAGGCCTCCGCTTCGGGTTGATCAACTAGAAGCATTTCTTCGTCTGGGGTTTTATTGAGATCGATGTGTGGTTGATGTTGGAGATCTCCAAGCACAGGTGTAGGAGTTGGTTGTTTGACCTTCTTCGACGCAAGGTGCCATAGTCTGTACGCCCTTTGTTGGGCACCATATCCAAGCATTACATAATGATTGCCATTGCCGGTTGCTTGTGTTTTCTTGCGTCGGTTGGGGATAAGCCCAATCGCCAAACATCCGTAAACCCCCCAGATGATGCAAATCGGATTTCTTATCTTTCCAAAGTTGTAGTGGTAGTTGCATGTTAGTAGATTAATGAGGGGATCGGTTTGACACGTACGAAGCCGTTGAGACCGCTTCAGTACAGAAACCAGTGGGCATGCCGGCTTGATGTTGCATGCATCTGACCTTCTCAAGGAGGGTGCTGTTGAGGCGTTCTGCTCTGTCGTTGGATTCGTGGTTTGGGGGTACGGTCATTTGATGTCGAATCCCTTGTATTGTAAAATTGCTTTACTGATATACTCCCCTGCTTTGTCGCTGCGGATTTTCTTTATGTTATGCCCTGTCTGAGTATGAGCATATTCTATAAAGTCCTTTATGCATTTATAGCTTTCAGACTTTTTCTTCAAATATTATATAAAGTTACGTCTGCTATAATCGTCCAAAATTGTGAAGAAATACAAAGCCTTACCGTGAGATGGGGTAACAATTTCACAAATGTCAGTATGAAGCAGCTCAAGTATTTGCTCAGCTCTACTTTCGCTTCTGGTGAAAGGATCTCGAACTAATTTCCCAAGACAGCATCCTTCTCATAGGCAAAGTGAACTCCCTTTTTCGAATTGAATGGAGTCCGGTACCAGGCTGTAAAGATGGTGGAGGTACTGAGAATTGATGTGTCCCAACCTCTTCCCAGCGGGAAAAAGGAGTATAACATGATGCATACAAGAGGCCTCCTAAGGGAGGTAGGGAGTGCTCCATTTATGCTCTACCTTTATTGTAATTTTAACCCAGCATGTCATTAGCAGGGAGCACTGGAGCGGTAGATTCGGTGAGAGAGCTCCTCGTATGCTCTCTTGAGAGCACTTTTGAATGCACCTCTAGCCGGGAATAAGAGCACACCAACATGCATCCAAGAGGCCTCTTAAGGGAGGCAAAGTGTGCTCCGTTTAAGCTCTCCTTTCATTGTAATTTTAACACAGCATGTCATTAGAAGGGAGCAGTAGATTCCGTGAGAGAACTCTCCTTATGCTCTCTTGAGAGCACTTTGCATGCATCCCTAGTCGGAAAATTGGAGCACTTTTTAGAGTCGGTGAGCACCTTAAAAAGGCAAGGGACTTTAGGTACGCCGCAGGCGAATTGTCTATTCGTCGAATCTTCAGTCAATATCAACATTTCATATTATTCAGATTTATATAGTAGAGATATAAAATACTTTTAAATAACGAAAACATAATGTAAATTTAGTTAAAAAACATAACAAACATAACAGGGCATACACAATTCATTTAAATAACAAAAACAAAATATAAATTCAGTTTAAAAATATAAAAAAGTTAGTTCTTAAACTTAAACTTTTAATTTATAGGTTTTTCTGTAAACTTTGTTTTTGGGTCTTCTTATTCCGTCCTTAATGGCATTTTCATACTGGGCAAAGCCGAAAGCCTCACTCTGAACGGCTTCTGAAAGTATGAAATTTTGAAAAATTAAATCAATGGAATTTAAATTTGCAATTATATTCTTATCAAAAATATATTTGTTGACAATTTTTATGGTTTTTATTGGTTTTTTATTTTTCATTCCTTCCCAGTTTATTTTTAAAATTACATCCTCGGTAAAAAACGATTCAACTAATTCGCAATAGTAATAGATAATAATTTTCAATAACAAGTCAAGTAAACATGCGTTACTTACGTGACAGTCCACATATTCAGGGACACAAAATTTCACTTTTAACTGTGGTTGCTAGTGGGAGCTCTGAAAACGAAGTGAAGCCGAAAACATTCTCCAGAACGAATTTCACAATTTAAGGCGAAAATTCTCACGTAAACGAGAGGAGGATGACTCACCCTCTCAATAATCCATGAACGCAGTAGAAAATATACAAGGGATCGTTAGAGGAGTAAGGGAGTTTAAAACAATTTGAGAGGAGATTCTCAGTTCAAAAAGAGCATTGTACTTTACTGCTCCCTTATGCCTTTGAAATGGAGCACTCCCAGCATTTCCCGCTGGGTTGTGCCAATGGTCGATTTGTAGCGGTCTCGCACAATATATTGTTTAGCACTCGTAACTCGCGACTAATACTTTGCGTCGATGCTAGTAAAGTTTAATATACGAGCGCTTTGAACCATACATATACAGATATATAGACATATAGTATTACAATTAGATATAGATATAGTATATCACATTTACCACAACAATAACTATTTGTTAACTAACGAAAAGTTCTTCATTTCAACGAGCAAAAATTTACAAGGCTGACAAATCAAAAAAAAAGTCTTCCAATTATTATAGTTCCTGTTTTAGTGGCGGCAGTAAGCTTGACATTTTCTTCATTTTCACCAGAAATCAATATTACAAAAGCGAAAAATCCTGAATACTCCTTTAATTAAATGCAGTATGTTTAAGGGTCAATATAATAACTCTAAAAACTCTCTGATTTCACCCACACATACATTCATTTTATTTCGAATTCGAGTTAACAATATTTTAATAAAGAAAACTCAAGATCAAGTTCCAACAAAAAGTATTTCCCGCAACTCGTTTCATATTCGCGGAGGCTCAAACGGAGGTATTGGTATGTATATAAGCCATGCACGCAATTAAATAGATATCGTCAATGAATGTCTAATAATAAGAAGGAATGCTCTCATACGCCTGCAAATGACTAACTAGTATGCAATGTCTGGAATATACATACATCCAGAAAAATTTCCCATTAGCTAAAACAGAAACGAACGAGCACCATTCTATGTATTTCTGTAACCAATTAAGAGAGAGAATCATAGTCGGCAAAAATTATTCACGTGCAGCACGTACAGTGTGAGATACAAAATGCTTTTTTTACTATGGAGTTTTAATGGTGATATTTAACTCTCTCTATTACCATATCATCCCAGTGCTATCCCCATGATAATAAAGCATATGGACAATGCGAATTAAGAAGGGGGGGACGCGGGTAACGCGCACGCAGTTGATAAATACGTACGCGGTTGTTCATATTTTTTCACTGTGCATTTTCAGGCGATTTCTACCGATTCTCAGGAACTGTGTGCGGCGCTAGAGAGCCAGTGTAGGGTGATGGTATTTTGTTGCGAGTTTTGCATTGACTTGAAAAGTTGGGAACATTTTAAAATGCAATTAAGTAAATAGCTGTTGTTTCGTTTTGTAAAATTATGGATAAACATCATATAATTCAATTTTTGTCTTGCTCTCACAAATTACTTCTTTATAACTATCTATTTCTAGCAAAATGAAACGTCTAATCTCTAACATCGTTAGATAACGGCGATCGCACGTTGGCGCTGGGTATATGGTCGGGTTCATTAGCTCTGCTGCAATGGGAGTTGATTTCTCGAAAATTTGTGAACTGAAAGACGAAGAAGAACTGAAGAAATTTTTGTGCTAGATGGGACATCTGATTAGTTTTTATTCTGTGGTATTACACTTCTTATTCACATTACTTTAGATACCTAAGTAACGTCTAACAGAATCTAAAGCCATCTACAGTCTTTTTAGTACAATTCGAGGATATGAAAAATTAATAAACCTATAATTTTACTATTCTTTTAACATTACCAGTATTTTTAGTAAACAAGCATGGTTCAAACTTTTAATTTTAAACCCCAACTTACATAAACAATTCTTCACTCGTTCATACCAAACCAGAGACGATTGCTTTAAGAAAAGACAGCTCTTTTGAGTTTTAAAACCTTTCCATTGCTTTAATTTACAAACCCTTCAGGAATTGACATGTAAATATTCTCTTTGATATATCCATTTAAAAACTCCCATAACCTATTTTATTATAACCGACTCAACTCTCGTTATATATTATGAATGTGCGCAATAAAACGGAGACCACACAACACAATAAAAATATATGCATTCTATCAGGAGTACAAATGCATTGCTAAAAATTGTACTCCACTGTGTTTATTTTATGTTTATATGCAAAAGGTTCAATAAAAAAATGACACGAAATTTTGAAGTCATTGCAATAATTCATACAATCGTAAGAGTTCAGGAAAGCTGCAGGGAATATTAAAATCTTTGCGATCGGAAAGAATGTTTCGCAGTGTTAACAATACAGCAATTTCCTGGTCACGTTTTCGGCACCGTCAGCAAATCACTGCAGTGCTCCTGTTAAGTAAATAAGAATTCTGTTAAAGAAAAATTGTTTGATAAAATAAGTTCAGCGTGGAGCACCTAGGAGGTATTGGCATCTATCAGAGGGTGTCTAGCACGACTGCAGATATATTTAAAACGTTAGAGTTACTCTCCCTCCTCCCCGTGTGGCATTTAGGTAAAGCAACCGACGACCGCTGCCAACTGGAAACTCACCGGTAGCACCATAAATACATTTTTACATTCCTGAATGAGCGAACCTGCAGATATCGTAATCCTTTAGTGTTTGTCGTTTTTATTCCCCTTCACGTTTGACGTGAAAAAATTCGCTTTATTCCATGAATAATTCATCATTTGTCACATGTGTAGCTGTACTTAGCCAATGAAGAAACATCTTCAAAAGACGGTCCTACTGCGCTGTAACTGCTTGCGGGACCTAGTCACGTCCAATGGTCCTGCATCCTTCGAACAATGAGCAAACTCCGGCTTCAGCCCACTGTTGGTTAACAAAAAAGGGTTAGGAAAGATTAAAAATCAACGACAAACCCTCCTGGGAAGATGCTGCTGTTTAAAAATTTCCTCCAAGAAGGTAAACACTTCCAGAAGTGTACACATGGCACGGAAGCTGCGGAACAAATAAAACAGCTGGACGGGATGAGCTCACTAGGCTGCGCCTGCTGCACAAGCCAGACTCTCAGTCGCTCCGAAACCGTCGAAATGAAATATGGCATCTCCTGATTTAATTGATTATTTGGTAAACAGTTGGAACTTTATAATTAATTAAAAAGAAAAACAAGCTCCGGCAGAATATCCCGCCATGGAAGATGGAACACATTAACTGCGGCCTCAATGGCCTCATCTGGAAGCACCCCTTCTCGTGAGGCATAGCAATGGCAATGGCATGGTGGGCGGATTATCTCCACCGGGTACCTCCTGGGCGTAATATTTCCCTATATTGGGGATTGAGTAATGCAATTTAATAATTAATCGAATTTTATTCTTCCCAGAGACTTCCGCCTCAAGACCCATCCAGCAAATGTTTCGATATCCTTCGTTTTAATTAAAACTTTTCTAGAACTGGCGCTACCGAAGGTTTTCGGTTATCATCCGATACCGTTCAGCAGATCCTCTGCGAAGCATTTTCTTCTACGTTTTAACTGATGGAACTTTCGGATTTTAATTGCGGTTTAACTGCAATGGCCACAATTATACATTTTCCCTTTGTACTGAATTCAATAATGGCTCGCATTTACTCCACGTCAGTCCTTTGACACTGCACTGACAGATATTAATATATAATAATATTTTTAACATTATGGCGTGAAATTGCTTTGCAGCTTGTTCACCAGCGAAAATTTCAAATATAAAGTCGTCAGGATACTCATGCGGTAACCGAAAAAATGTAGAGAAGGACAAAGGGTGCTGCAATGATAACTGGGTCCTTAAATAACCTTTTGAATGCTTTCCGCTCCTGCTTGTTTTACAAAAACAATTTACGTTATGTAATTTCTCAGTTATTATTATGATCACTCCGTGACACAAGTTAATATTGTCGAGTAGTTTCGAGCAGATCATCATACATATGTAAAGGGTTTCCCTGGTTTTGATAGCTCGTGGCGGCCATATTTGTTTATGATTTTTGACAGGTCTGTGCAGTTATGTTCAGTAAGATTTTCGATTTCATTGTGACACATTTCACTTTGATCCAACGCTTGGAAATTGTCCAAAATTATTGCGCAAATTCGCATTCTCTTGTCGGTACTGTAAAAGCGCTTCGTGCAAAAAACGGTCGTCATAATGCTCCTTCTGATCGCGCTATAAGACGCATAATAACAAAGTTTGAAAGTGAATTTACTCTTCGCGATACAAAGGTGCAATAAGACAAAGGAATCCCCGAAGTGAACAAAATATTCCCGCCGTTCAAGCCAGTGTTCGTGAAAACTCAAATGCGTCTGTTCCGCGCCGTTCTCAAGAGTTGGGGGCTCTCCAGGATGACAACCTGGCGAATTTTGCGATTGGATTTGGCATCCTTATAAGATGGTATTGGCATAAGAACTCAAGCCAACCGACCATCACATTCGTCGTCAGTTCGGTGATTGGTCACTGGAAATGTTTGAAGCCGACGGTGATTTTCATCGCAAAATCATTTTCTCAGATGAGGCTCATTTCTTGTTTGATTCAAATCCACGAGTAGTTCATGAATCACCATTGTAGCCACAAAAATTGACCGATTGGTGTGGATTATGGTATGGCGGGTTCATCGGACCTTATTTCTTTCGAAATGAGGCAGGAGATGCCGTTACCATTAATAGCAACCGCTATAACACATGTTGGCCGATTTTTTTTCCCGGAATTTGAAGAAATTGATACGGACGCCATTTATTTCCAACAGGACGGTACAACTGAACATGGACTTATTGCGCGTTAAGTTCGGTGAGTCGTTAATTTCAAGAAATGGTCCCATCGCTTGGCCGCCTGGATCCTGTGATCTAACGCCTTTGGATTATTTTCTTTGGGGCTACATTACGTCGAAGGATTACAGCAACTATCCTACAACTCTTGAGGAATTAGAAGCCAATACTCGTCAAGCCATAAATGAGATACCGGCCGAAATGTTGCTCAGAGTCATCGAAAATTGGCGTGAGCGGATGAACGTGTGGAAGGGGAGCCGCGGTGGCCACTTGGCCGATATTTTATTCAAATCATAAGTCGCATAAAATTATCTTTCAATTAAAGCAATCAGAACCATGTTTGCTCAAAAATTGTGTGTTGCATTCAAATTTAAAGCTCGGACGGTCTTATTAGGAAACCTTATATATTTTATTTCTCATATTAACATCCCTTTTTCTACACAAATACTGCAGCATACTCAATAATCCGTACACCAAAAGATGCATTCTTGCCTCCGCTTTTGACATCGCATAATCACAAAATGCCCTATTTGGTTAAAAATCATATACATATATTTATTATTTCTCAAAGGTGTTTTTTTGTCGGTACGCCATATCATGACGGGGATTTTGTTAAACTTCAAGGAACCTTTATTAAAAAGGGCGCTCGGGGGTTTTCGGTGTCGCTGATCTTAAATTTGCTGTCAAAATTTCCAAATTCAATATGGCGGATCCAATATAGCGACCGAAAAAGTTAAATTTCAAGGGCTTGTCCTGAAAATCCACACTAAGAGGTTTTCGGGGTCGCTGATTTCGAATCAGTAATAAAAATTGCCAAATCCTATTTAATACGTTGAGCGCTATTAAAAGACATCTTGTTGAATTTTTAGGTAATTTTGAGATTCGAATGCCCTAAATTAACAGAACTTTAAATATTTAGTAATTTTCTTTTGTGTTTCTTTTTATTTTCTATTGCTGCATGATTATTCATTATATACATCACTCTCCACTGTTGTTATATATAATAAAATAATGTTGATAAATGATTGTAAATCTTGTTGTATTAAACCCCTGAATAAATATACAATAATTTCTGAAAGGTGTTTTTTTGTCGGTACGCCATGTCTCCCTTAATACTACATCAAAATTAATGATTGAGCTACCACTTTGAAGATTACGTTCCCATCTAATGACGAAAAATAAATAAATGTTTTAAAATTTGTTCGAGCCAACGAACAGCTGTGTTCATTATTGAACGTCAAGAATCCTGAATTTAAAAGTAAACAAGTCCACCACGGCCCACTGTCGTAATTTGAAATTTGACAAAGCCTACTGACAAGCATGAGCAAAAAGTTCACCTATTCACCATAGCTGAAACATCCAAGTAGGCGGAATTGCCAGAAAAAGAGTATATAAGACCATACAAATGCAAGGAATCTTCAGAACATTTAATGGTCTCACCCAGCAAAGAGCTAATTTGCAACCTCGCAGAGTGTTAATCTGCAACACACAGAGTGTTAATTTGTACCTCGCAGAGTGTTAATCTGCAACGCGCAACTATATAATCCGCCCTTCTAAACCAGAGGCACAACCCACTCATAACTAAGTTGATTGTCTTATCAGACGTCATATTTAGTAATCTAATAAGATTCCTACATCTTATTAGCAAATAACACTAACAAATTCATACCAGATTTAAACCGTCAATATCAATCACAGATAGCACTACCTGAAGGCAGCACCAGAAGAGGAGCAGACACACCACCTACCAAAAAGGGACCTAAGAAGAAGAGGGACCCAAAGAAAAATCATGAATTATATACTTATAGTAATACTACATATACATATCTTATACTAAGAATCTTTGAATCGTATAAATATAAACCACAAAAGAAGATTTGAATTATTTATTATTATATTTCGGCATTTATCTTTTGTTAGTGCATAGCTCACAAAATTTGGTCCTTCGAGCCGGATAGTTCAAATCTTCAGGTTGACAATGGAGTCGCTCATAAAGATGCAGAAAGCTCTGCACGAGCAAATATCAAAGGCCCTTGTTAACCACAAAAAAGCTAACAAAACGTATAAATCAACGTTAAGTTACTATGAGGTTCGCATTCAGAACGTTGAAGGATTGTGGAAGAGTTTTTCAGATAACCTTTCATCAAACTTCGTTCATGAACCTTCGGGAACAAAAGAATATCTAGATGAAAATATATACGAAAAAACCGAAGAAACTTACATAAGTCTAATTAACGACTTAAAAGAAACTGTGTTAAAAATAAAAACACAATCACAAACAATTAGCTCTCCCAGTGCAGTGAGACAAAACCAAATATTATCCTCCCACGGATAAATATTCCCAAGTTTGATGAAAGCTACCAAACATGGAGGTCCTTCCACGACTTGTTCAAGTCAATGGTTCACGATGAACCATCGATTCCTAACGTGCAAAAATTGCACTATCTAAAAACAGCTATGACTGGAGAAGCTGCGAGGTTACTAAGACAGTTTGAAACTATAGATGCCAACTACATAAAGGCATGGCTAATTCTAGATAAAAGATACAACAATAAACGAGTGCTAGTCAGCACTCATCTAAAAGGATTGCTTAACCAGCCAACCATGAAACAGGAATCACCATATGGCATCAGGACACTAATGGATAAAACGGAAGAGTACTTACACGAATTAAAGGCATTACATTTGCCAGTCTAACATTGGGATGACTTAGTCGTACATATTTTGGTACAAAAATTACCACAAGAAACACGATACCAATGGGAACAGCATATACAAAATTCGCAGGATCTGCCCAATTACACAAAGTTCATTGCCCGTTTAGACGCAAGGTTCAGAACTCTTGAAGCAGTCCAGGAAACTACAGGAATCCGCAATCCTTTCCGAGCTCCAAGACCTATCTATGGACTTGTACACACTGAAAACAAGCCGCAGCAATATACACAGAAATCAGTGGCAGCTTACAAAATTAACCTAAACCAAAAGAAATGGACACCATGCGTAAAATGCAACAATATGCACATGCTCCATCAATGTACAGAATTCAGAGCTTTAAGCTTGCCAGACAAGCTCAATCTAATTAAGAATAACAAGCTTTGCAAAAACTATCTTCATTCGCACGGAACTCGTTCTTGCTTAAGCAAGCGGACCTGCGCATACTGTAACCAACCGCATAATAGCTTGATTCATAGCAATGCTACAAACCCTCCGTTAACGCAACGGGATAATACTCCCCAAAACATACAATCATTTGTTGCCGACAATATAAAGAAGGCTCTACTATCAAGCACGCGTTGCAACCAATGGAACAACAACCTTGTCAACGGTTGCAAGAATAATAAGCTTCTCAACGGTTGCAAGAACAATAAGATTCTCAACCGTTGCCAGAACAACGAGCGTCTCAACACTTGCAAGAACAACAAGCTTCTCAACGGTTGCAAGAACAATAAGATTCTCAACCGTTGCCAGAACAACAAGCCTCTCAACGGTTACAAGAACAATAAACTCAGCATTGACAAATGCAGCAGAAGAACATATTGCAACGGCAATTCAGAGATTCAAGATAACATAAGCTTACAAAGCTGGCATTATGTCAAGACCAAACAGAATCCAGCTGACTGTGCTTCCCGAGGAATATCACCAGAACAACTCAAACAATTAAATTTATGGTGGAAAGGTCCTACATGGTTGAGTAAGCCTAATGAACATTGGCCTACACTGGTCTAGAACCACTCCACGGATCAAGAATAGAAAAGGGTGAAAAGTTTTACTGCAATTATAAATGAAATTAATTTCCTACCTCTAAATAAATATAGTTCATACCTAAAAACTATAAGAGTCACACCATACTGCATCCGGTTTATCAACAATTCAAGAAAAATACCGGCACATCGAGAAACCTCGTATCTAACTACAACTGAACTAGCAAATGCCAAAAGGTCTATCATCAAGCTCGTTCAACAGTGTTTTCACCAAGGAAATTAATCTACTAGGTCACAAGAAAGCCATTCATCATAATAGTAAATTACGAACACTAAATCCATTCTTAGATGAACACCACATTCTAAGAGTAAGAGGACGGCTCATTAGTAGCAACCTCACCAATGATCAAACACATCCAGTTACACTAGATGGCAAACATCATTTTAGTGGAATCATAATCGACCATCTTCACTCGATTACTTTGCATGGGGGTACACAAGTGGTGCTGAATACCCTCAGAAATGAATTTTGGCTGTTAAACGCACGTAATACTATCAGATTTCGAATACATCGATGTATTACTTGTTTCCGATACAACGCCAAATCTAATACTCAACTCATGAGTGCATTACCTGCAGCAAGAGTAACTGAATCTTTACCATTTCAATATACTGGAGTAGATTACGCTGGACCAATTAACATTAAAACATCGAAGCTCCGACAAGCTAAAATTACTAAAGGATACCTAGTGTTATTTGTATGTCTAGCTACAAAGGCAGTACATCTCGAAGCTGCAACAGAGTTATCTACAGCAGCCTTCCTAGCTGCATTCAAACGTTTTGTAGGACGAAGAGGATTACCTTCTTGCATGTATACTGCGACCAAGGCACTAATTTCATTGGAGCAAACAGAACATTACAGCAATCTTTAAAGGAGGCCTTACACAAAATGGAAAAAGAAGTAGCAGAGGCAGTAGTTAACAACAATATAAAATGGAAGTTCAATTCACCAGCAGCTCCTCATCAAGGTGGCATTTGGGAAGCTGGAGTCAAATCAGCAAAACGACATCTCTATAAAACAGTAAGAACAACTTCATTAACTTATGAAGAATTAGCAACATTGTTAATACAAATCGACGCCTGCCTCAATTCACGGCCAATATGCCCGTTATCTAACGATCCAAACGATGCCAATATTTTAACTCCAGGCCATTTTTAATTGGAAGAAATTTGATTGCTGTGACCGAGCCATTATTGAATTTAGATGTACATCCTATTAATAGATGGCAATACATAGAATGGCTAAAACAGAATTTTTGGAAAAAATGGACACACGAATACTTGCATCAGCTGCACCAAAGATTAAAATGGCACAACATAACAGAAAATGCAAAAAAGGGAATGATAGTAATGCTAAAAGAAGACCACTTGCCACCAGGATATTGGGCAATTGGTAGGGTCATAGATTCATACCCTGGAAAGGATAAATTAGTCAGAACAGTTATGGTCAAAACCGCAAAAAACATTTATGTAAGACCGGTTACTAAAATCTGTCCTTTACCGTTTAATTGCGCATAAATAATCAAAGATAGCCATGATATAAACAAAAGACGCAAGGATATACATACTCAAAGACAGCCATGATACGAATAAACAAAAACAAAAGGGGGCAAGGATATGCATAATCGAAGATAGCCATGACATGAATAAATAAAAGAAAGGATATGCATAATCAAAGATAGCCATAACCAATAAAATTTCCAATAAAAAGGGACTGTCAATTCCACTAGCCCCAGTAATTCTTAATTACTAAAACCAGGAGGAAATCAAAAAACATGGAGGGCATCATTGATATTAACCTGGAGAAGTCAGTGGAAGCAGACATTAACAAGGCCATAGCAGCAACAGTAAAGCCTGTGAGGCATATTACTAAAATCACGCTGGAGGAATACCTGACCAGACAAAAGAGGACCAGACCATTGCCGTTACCCACGTCAACAACCAGCGTGGTCGAAACACAAGCAACGGAACGTCGACATCCTGCTAAAAAGGTCACCATTCACCCAGTCAGCAGGCAACAACTGTCACATACACGGCCATCACCTATTATCCCAAAACCACTGCCTCAAAACGACAAAAAAACAGCCGCTCCAACGAAATATTCTAGAAAAAATCCACATGCCTGAAAACCCAGAAATTCAGGCTAAAATTAACATGCTGCTGCCTTGGACAAAAATCTTAGCGGCACAAAAATACTACATACATCGACAAGACAGCACAATCCTGAAATTTACAAAAAAGCACAACAAAAGGTGAGTTCTCCCTGCTAATATATCATAATTTGGGGGCGGAGAATGTTCGAGCCAACGAACAGCTGTGTTCATTATTGAACGTCAAGAATCCTGAATTTAAAAGTAAACAAGTCCACCACGGTCCACTGTCATAATTTGAAATTTGACAAAGCCTACTGACAAGCATGAGCAAATAGTTCACCTATTCTATAGGCTATATTATATAGCTATATTTCATAGCTGAAACATCCAAGTAGGCGATAGCCAGAAAAAGAGTATATAAGACCATGCAAATGCAAGGAATCTTCAGAACATTTAATGGTCTCACCCAGCAAAGAGCTAATTTGCAACCTCGCAGAGTGTTAATCTGTATCAAGCAGAGTGTTAATCTGCAACTCACAGAGTGTTAATCTGCAACTCACAGAGTGTTAATCTGCAACGCGCAACTATATATTCTGCCCTTCTAAACCAGAGGCACAACCCACTCATAACTAAGTTGATTGTCTTATCAGACGTCATATTTAGTAATCTAATAAGATTCCTACATCTTATTAGCAAATAACACTAACAAATTCGTACCAGATTTAAACCATCAATATCAATCACAGATAGCACAAACTGAAGGCAGCACCAGAAGAGGGCAGACACACCACCTACCAAAAAGGGACCTAAGAAGAAGAGGGACCCAAAGAAAAATAATGAATTATATACTTATAGTAATACTACATATATCTTATACTAAGAATCTTTGATTCGTATATATATAAACCACAAAAGAAGATTTGAACTATTTATTATTCCGGCATTTATCTTTTGTTACTGCATAGCTCGCACAAAATTAATGGTTTACCAATTACACAAAGTTCATTGCCCGTTTAGACGCAAGGTTCAGAACTCTTGAAGCAGTCCAGGAAACTACAGGAATCCGCAATCCTTTCCGAGCTCCAAGACCTATCTATGGACTTGTACACACTGAAAACAAGCCGCAGCAATATACACAGAAATCAGTGGCAGCTTACAAAATTAACCTAAACCAAAAGAAATGGACACCATGCGTAAAATGCAACAATATGCACATGCTCCATCAATGTACAGAATTCAGAGCTTTAAGCTTGCCAGACAAGCTCAATCTAATTAAGAATAACAAGCTTTGCAAAAACTATCTTCATTCGCACGGAACTCGTTCTTGCTTAAGCAAGCGGACCTGCGCATACTGTAACCAACCGCATAATAGCTTGATTCATAGCAATGCTACAAACCCTCCGTTAACGCAACGGGATAATACTCCCCAAAACATACAATCATTTGTTGCCGACAATATAAAGAAGGCTCTACTATCAAGCACGCGTTGCAACCAATGGAACAACAACCTTGTCAACGGTTGCAAGAATAATAAGCTTCTCAACGGTTGCAAGAACAATAAGATTCTCAACCGTTGCCAGAACAACGAGCGTCTCAACACTTGCAAGAACAACAAGCTTCTCAACGGTTGCAAGAACAATAAGATTCTCAACCGTTGCCAGAACAACAAGCCTCTCAACGGTTACAAGAACAATAAACTCAGCATTGACAAATGCAGCAGAAGAACATATTGCAACGGCAATTCAGAGATTCAAGATAACATAAGCTTACAAAGCTGGCATTATGTCAAGACCAAACAGAATCCAGCTGACTGTGCTTCCCGAGGAATATCACCAGAACAACTCAAACAATTAAATTTATGGTGGAAAGGTCCTACATGGTTGAGTAAGCCTAATGAACATTGGCCTACACTGGTCTAGAACCACTCCACGGATCAAGAATAGAAAAGGGTGAAAAGTTTTACTGCAATTATAAATGAAATTAATTTCCTACCTCTAAATAAATATAGTTCATACCTAAAAACTATAAGAGTCACACCATACTGCATCCGGTTTATCAACAATTCAAGAAAAATACCGGCACATCGAGAAACCTCGTATCTAACTACAACTGAACTAGCAAATGCCAAAAGGTCTATCATCAAGCTCGTTCAACAGTGTTTTCACCAAGGAAATTAATCTACTAGGTCACAAGAAAGCCATTCATCATAATAGTAAATTACGAACACTAAATCCATTCTTAGATGAACACCACATTCTAAGAGTAAGAGGACGGCTCATTAGTAGCAACCTCACCAATGATCAAACACATCCAGTTACACTAGATGGCAAACATCATTTTAGTGGAATCATAATCGACCATCTTCACTCGATTACTTTGCATGGGGGTACACAAGTGGTGCTGAATACCCTCAGAAATGAATTTTGGCTGTTAAACGCACGTAATACTATCAGATTTCGAATACATCGATGTATTACTTGTTTCCGATACAACGCCAAATCTAATACTCAACTCATGAGTGCATTACCTGCAGCAAGAGTAACTGAATCTTTACCATTTCAATATACTGGAGTAGATTACGCTGGACCAATTAACATTAAAACATCGAAGCTCCGACAAGCTAAAATTACTAAAGGATACCTAGTGTTATTTGTATGTCTAGCTACAAAGGCAGTACATCTCGAAGCTGCAACAGAGTTATCTACAGCAGCCTTCCTAGCTGCATTCAAACGTTTTGTAGGACGAAGAGGATTACCTTCTTGCATGTATACTGCGACCAAGGCACTAATTTCATTGGAGCAAACAGAACATTACAGCAATCTTTAAAGGAGGCCTTACACAAAATGGAAAAAGAAGTAGCAGAGGCAGTAGTTAACAACAATATAAAATGGAAGTTCAATTCACCAGCAGCTCCTCATCAAGGTGGCATTTGGGAAGCTGGAGTCAAATCAGCAAAACGACATCTCTATAAAACAGTAAGAACAACTTCATTAACTTATGAAGAATTAGCAACATTGTTAATACAAATCGACGCCTGCCTCAATTCACGGCCAATATGCCCGTTATCTAACGATCCAAACGATGCCAATATTTTAACTCCAGGCCATTTTTAATTGGAAGAAATTTGATTGCTGTGACCGAGCCATTATTGAATTTAGATGTACATCCTATTAATAGATGGCAATACATAGAATGGCTAAAACAGAATTTTTGGAAAAAATGGACACACGAATACTTGCATCAGCTGCACCAAAGATTAAAATGGCACAACATAACAGAAAATGCAAAAAAGGGAATGATAGTAATGCTAAAAGAAGACCACTTGCCACCAGGATATTGGGCAATTGGTAGGGTCATAGATTCATACCCTGGAAAGGATAAATTAGTCAGAACAGTTATGGTCAAAACCGCAAAAAACATTTATGTAAGACCGGTTACTAAAATCTGTCCTTTACCGTTTAATTGCGCATAAATAATCAAAGATAGCCATGATATAAACAAAAGACGCAAGGATATACATACTCAAAGACAGCCATGATACGAATAAACAAAAACAAAAGGGGGCAAGGATATGCATAATCGAAGATAGCCATGACATGAATAAATAAAAGAAAGGATATGCATAATCAAAGATAGCCATAACCAATAAAATTTCCAATAAAAAGGGACTGTCAATTCCACTAGCCCCAGTAATTCTTAATTACTAAAACCAGGAGGAAATCAAAAAACATGGAGGACATCATTGATATTAACCTGGAGAAGTCAGTGGAAGCAGACATTAACAAGGCCATAGCAGCAACAGTAAAGCCTGTGAGGCATATTACTAAAATCACGCTGGAGGAATACCTGACCAGACAAAAGAGGACCAGACCATTGCCGTTACCCACGTCAACAACCAGCGTGGTCGAAACACAAGCAACGGAACGTCGACATCCTGCTAAAAAGGTCACCATTCACCCAGTCAGCAGGCAACAACTGTCACATACACGGCCATCACCTATTATCCCAAAACCACTGCCTCAAAACGACAAAAAAACAGCCGCTCCAACGAAATATTCTAGAAAAAATCCACATGCCTGAAAACCCAGAAATTCAGGCTAAAATTAACATGCTGCTGCCTTGGACAAAAATCTTAGCGGCACAAAAATACTACATACATCGACAAGACAGCACAATCCTGAAATTTACAAAAAAGCACAACAAAAGGTGAGTTCTCCCTGCCAATATATCATAATTTGGGGGCGGAGAATGTTCGAGCCAACGAACAGCTGTGTTCATTATTGAACGTCAAGAATCCTGAATTTAAAAGTAAACAAGTCCACCACGGTCCACTGTCATAATTTGAAATTTGACAAAGCCTACTGACAAGCATGAGCAAATAGTTCACCTATTCTATAGGCTATATTATATAGCTATATTTCATAGCTGAAACATCCAAGTAGGCGATAGCCAGAAAAAGAGTATATAAGACCATGCAAATGCAAGGAATCTTCAGAACATTTAATGGTCTCACCCAGCAAAGAGCTAATTTGCAACCTCGCAGAGTGTTAATCTGTATCAAGCAGAGTGTTAATCTGCAACTCACAGAGTGTTAATCTGCAACTCACAGAGTGTTAATCTGCAACGCGCAACTATATATTCTGCCCTTCTAAACCAGAGGCACAACCCACTCATAACTAAGTTGATTGTCTTATCAGACGTCATATTTAGTAATCTAATAAGATTCCTACATCTTATTAGCAAATAACACTAACAAATTCGTACCAGATTTAAACCATCAATATCAATCACAGATAGCACAAACTGAAGGCAGCACCAGAAGAGGGCAGACACACCACCTACCAAAAAGGGACCTAAGAAGAAGAGGGACCCAAAGAAAAATAATGAATTATATACTTATAGTAATACTACATATATCTTATACTAAGAATCTTTGATTCGTATATATATAAACCACAAAAGAAGATTTGAACTATTTATTATTCCGGCATTTATCTTTTGTTACTGCATAGCTCGCACAAAATTAATGGTTTCCTTAAAAAAACTTTATTTTAAAAACTTTTTATAAAAACCGCTTTTGCATGGGAAATGTATCTCTTCACAATCGGTTTATTTATTTATTTATTTTATTTATTTATTCATTTCTGACAATCTTATCAACAAGCTGATTACTTCTTACTTCTAATTACAACAGTACTGTTCCCATCAGCATCCTTAACGAAGTCTGTTGTGGGAGCGAGCTCTGGTACAGCCCGGCTAAAACTGTACCCTCCGTGGTTTGCGGCCGCGCGAGCTTGAAGGCTAGCTTCGCGGTAGTGTGGGGGGGTTGCTTCAAAAGCCGCACTTTGCCACGGAGGCGAGCTGCCCGCAACGAATTCTCGCGCAGAACAGGATCGACAAAAAGTCAAAAGGGGGGAAAAAGGAACTGTGGCAGGAGGAACCTCTGCAACTGCCGGCGAATGACTCTCCGAATTGTGGGGGGGTCTCGATGGAAAATGACCCCCACCATGGCCTAATCCCCAACCGCCCAATGACCTCCCACTTGGCCCATTATTTTTGGGGAGGTCCCTATTAAAGTTAAAATAAACGCGAAACCCGAAGAAGAGAAGGCTGAAGAAGAGAGTGAGGGGAGTTAGGGAACAAATAAAAATTTAAATTACTCTGTCATTTCTGTCTTTAATTTTCCCTTCAGGTCTAGTGAATACACTGAATGTTTATACAATCAAAAAGAATTACAATTGGCCAAAGACATCGATCTTAATGATAATAAAAAAAAAAAATACGATCCCTACTAACCTGGTTGTGTGGTTGGTGTTATTGTAAATATAAATTTTTATTACAGACGCTAGTTGTTCTTATCCTAACTAAAGAACACTTCACTCTGCTTTTTTGACTATTCTCAAAATATATTTATTTCTATTTCAGCCTTTAAAATAAAAAATATTTTTATTTCCCCCTTTTTTTTTTTGTTTTTATAAAAATTTCGTTCATTTCCCTCTTTGATGTATTTACTTTTCTATTTCCCACAAATCTTTCATGCCAGGGGATATTTGTATTGTTTAAATTATTTCGCCAATGTGGCAAAAAAAAGAAACCTTACTTACTAGAATTATCATTTAACAGTAGATACTCATTATAGGGCCCGAGTGAAGTGTCCTGTTCACAGTTTCTATTTCGTAAACAACTGGATTGGTTATCATATTTAACCGTGTAACCTAAACACATTTAACTTTCGTTTACGTTTGTTCATTTTATATTAAATATTATTTATATATTAGTCTTAGTTTACTTTTTATCTTCCCTTTTTCTTTCTTTTTCTTTTAAAGAAAACAACCAACAAAGAAAAAACTTATTTAAGTTTAATGGACACTTCGAAAAATTTTTTTGGGCAATGAATCAATAAAGAAAATTTATAATTAAAACATGCATAAAAACCTGACATTAGTGAGACTGCCATTATGATGTATGGAAGGGGCTGATACTGCTGCTGCTGATAAAGATGGTAGAAGTTGGCGGCCGCCGCTACTGTTGTTGATGAGTTCCAGCGTTGGGGGGTGGAGGTCCATAGTTTTACCCTCCTCGGGTCCCCCTTGAAGTCTCGTTCGCCCTTTTTGTTTGTTTTATTTGGTTTATTTATTTCTTTATTCTTATCTTTTTGTTATTTAATTAATTTAGTTATTTCGGTTTTTGTTTAGTTTACTTATTTATTTTTTTTTTCTTTATTTATATTTATTTATTCATATTTTTATTCTCGAAATATTTGTTTATTTATTCAGACTTTTATTTTATTTATTTATATTTTTAGTTACTTTGTCTTTTTCTTTTGTTCTTTATTTTTGCAATTTCAGTCTTTTTATTCTTTTACACTTAATGCTTTTGCACGCTACTTTATTTTGTTTAGGATTTATTTTAATTTGTCGCTTTCCATCCTCTACATGAAGCTCATTCTAACTCAGGCACGATAACTCTAACTGTGATACTATATGATAGCTCTAACTGATATATTCCTCAAACATTTTTGTTGCACTAGAAAACTAGATATGTGTAAAGAATTTACAATTTTTCACATTTTCCTTCTTTTACAGATTCCACTCTCTTGTTGTTTTTGTTTTTTTTTTTTTTTTTTTTCTAAGGCCACCAACGTTTTTTAGGATTAATATTTTTTTTTTTTTTCACAACGGAAGTCTCAAAATATTAGAGGACACTTATCGGAAGTTTTCTTTTGTCTTTATTAATCCACTCTCCCACGTCAGATGGAGGATTTCACAAGAAGGCAACAAGGTGAGGAAGAAAAAAAAACAAAGAAAAATGTACCGCGCCACAAATCTCCTCTTGTAGGTTCAATTAAAAAAAATAGGATTCACTCGGAAAACTGTTAGCAGATTGATCGGCGGTGTTGCTACTGATCCGCGGTATGGCTTGGTCTATCACATAAAAAAAAAAAATCCTCCAGTAGCGGGAAAACGTTGGATCGAATCAGTCAATGACAAGATGCACTGTAACAGCTGGATCCACTATCAAACAACTCCCAGGTTGCGCCCAAATCACTTCCTTGTCCCCAGCCTCGGCCTCGAAAAAAAACATAAATTAAGCGTTGAAAATAGCCGCAAACGAATAAATCCGAGGAACAAAATCGTAAATCTCTCCCGGATAATAACCGATCATGCGATTCCAAAAGGTCAGTTTTTCACTTTTTTCCGTGATTCTTTCCGTGCACATTTAAGTACCGACACGTTCCGTCCGCCCGCCTCGAATCGAAACTTTTCCGTCCGCCCGCAATGAAATCCTAATGCCAACTCACTCGAGTCGCCTCTCGTGGTGCCACTCACCGACGCCAAGAGCTTTTGGTTTCGTACCAAGGTATGTGTGCAGCACCGCTAAGATGTATAGCGTGATCTTTGCCTATTGGCTAATGGACTCACGTGATATCATTGACACTGTTATTTTAACAACTTGCCGGTGGTACAGACTCTTCCAAAATATGAATTTGGAAAAATACTTTGCTCAGAGCAATTTAGGGATGGCGTGAATTCCTTTGCTTGAATTCGTTCGCTACCATATAAGGGCATATCGCAGCGAGTCATTTGGTTTGGAAGAGATTTGTTTTCGCTTTCTTAGAACGCAAGGCAAATGTTGCGTCGATGGCTCGGCTTATGTGTGAGCGATTTATGCAGCCGGTTAATGATTCCCTTTTCAGGTACTCATTGTCGTGGGGCAAGGCGGGTAATGTATTTTTAGCGAGCATTATGCTAAAGATTTAATGCCGTAGGTGATGTACATTTGTCTGTACAATTTTACAGCGGGTACGGTGGAAGGAAAAATGTAATCATTGCCAAGCTCCATGCTGGCGGCATCAATTGCTTCGGTGGTATTACCGCGGCAATTGAAGTCATCAGCGTGGGCGGTTTATGCTGACCATAACAGGGCAGGTCCATTGGCCTCGCTTCCGTGGACAATGGGGCTGAAAAATGGTCATTTTGCAGGCGCCCATTGTGTGGCTCGACCCACGTCTGGACCCACGCTCTAGCCTGAGCTAGCCGGTCCTTATCAGCACTGAACCCTCTCGAACCTTAATGAGAGGTCGGAGAGTCCAGGGCTGATTCAGTCCTCCCCTTTTCATTGGCAGAAGAGCGCTTACCCTTATGAGAGGTAGGCTCCTCTGACAACGAAAAGGGTTGCTAACTTGCCCAGAGCCTGTTTCCGTCCATGGGCCGAATCCGGGGCCACGGAAACGAGGCAAAGGGACTACCTGTCATTAAGGTAAAGGGATCAACCCCAGAACGTCTGGTTCAGGGGTGTAAGGATAAGGTCCCTCCTCCTGACAGCGGATCAGCTTTCCAGTTCGGAGTGTGATAGCTGTCAGGAAGAGGAAGCTTATCCCCAAAAAATTTGTGGTGGTAAAAACCATCCCACGGCCTACTGCGGGTCCACCTACCCAGGGTCCGTGTCACTCTGTCCCCTACTTGTGGGCTGCTGCGACTCCGGGGCATGAGTGTGGGATTGGTAGACAAATTTCTAAGGTTTGGCATTGGTCTTTAAAACAAAAGAACCAAGAAAAAGGGTTCCCCTGCAGGATCCCTGTCTGGCAGTCTTTAGGCTTGAAGAGGTGAGATTGGGGTGCAGGCTCCCAAGTAGTTAAGAAAGCAATGGGGGAGAAAAATGGGAAAAGGTAAAAATTGGGAGGGGAGAGAAAGAAGGTTCGTAGTATTTTTTTCGCCCTTGTGTGGCCTTAAAAATGGTGCAGTCTGCCTCCAAGTTGTCGGTGCGAAGAGGTGTTATTCGTCGAATATGGATATATGATGAGACATGACCGAGACCGTTCGCAGGCGATGTGTCGAGTCGAGGAGAGCAAAAGAGAGAGAAAAAAAAAATTGATAGCGAGTAGCAGGGCGGATCGCCGCAAGCCTGCGTCGCTGTCATCAGCGCTGAGATCTGGATCTTTCGAACACCCACACCGAAAAAATTATTATACAACTATATATTGATATACAAGGGATATCTTGAGGTGCACGAGATATATCTAGATGCCGAGATATTTTGAAATATAAGAGGTATACTGATATACCAGAAATGTATTAATGCAATGGTTCTAAGATTATTTAAATACGAAAGATATATTGAAATGCGAAAGATATATTCAGATACAAGCCAAAAAGAGAATGTAAAAAAAAATTTTGATGTGAAAGTATTTATAATAAAGGATGGGGCTAAGCCACCATGTCAGGGGGGGTTAATAAAAATTGAGGAAAAAAAAATCTGAAAAAGGCGGAATAGCTAGGGCTATTGCCCTAACGACACCATGCAGGAAGAAAGTCCTCAAGGAAAGGGACCTTTCGCAACTTCGCCCACGGAATCTGTGCATGGGAGACAAACAAAAACTTAACAGGTCAACCCCAAAATAAATATTTTCCCGGTCAGGTAGCTAGCTTACATCATCCAGCTCCTGCTATTCCAGGGAAAGCTCTCCGACGCACAGACCCCGCGGGGTCCGTGGAAAGGTCTCTCCAGCGCCGGTTCGACCCGAGGGTGAAGTGAGCCCGAGGCCTCCGGACGGGTAGCCAGCGCCATCGCCAACCCCACGTATTTCGCAGAGGTCTCGAACTCGCCACTCCCCCGAGGGTCACCAGCGCGGCCTCTTGGACGAATGAAAGAAGGGTTGAAATTGAGCTCAAAGCTCTAAGGAAGGGGATTGGATAGGATTAAGCTAATGGGGCCGCTAACTAGGAAGGGGTAGGGTTGAGCAGGGATATGTCCACCGCAATACAAAGTAGAGGCGGCTCTACGACACTCCCGATGCCAGTGAAGCTGGGCGGATGCCTTATTAGGGCGACCGAGTTAAAATGAAATTTTCTGAACGAAAACACGTCAGAACTATATATCATATATATATATATATAAGGCATCCTACCAGCAATAAAACCCATTTTATACAAGTGTGTGTCAGCGAAGAGAAAATAAGTGACGAGAAAAAATCAATTATTAGAACTAACCGTGTCCTTGAAGATCCAGGTGTCAACGCTTTATGTCTTTCGCGTGAAAGGTTCCGATAAGTTTCCCTTTCAGGTCTTCCAGCTCATACTGTGAATTCCCCTTTTTAGCTCTAATCCGGCATTTTAGAAATTTCTTCCCCAGCTTGGCGCTTATCTGCTGAGCAGCGTTGCTCAATTGAAAATTTCGTCGATAGACTTCCTGGCCCACTTGGAAATCTGTCGGTTTAGCCCGTAAGTTGTATGATTTCGCACCTTGTTCAAACGACTTTTTCAAATTTTCTTGCGCATTGGCTCGAATAAATTGGAGTTTATCCGGCAGCTCCACATCCAAAGGCTCATTTAGACTCTGCAAACGGCGTAACAGTTCGTAGCTGGAAGCATGGGTAATCATATTCAGACCGAACAGCATTTTGAAAGGGGGATAACCAGTTGCCTGATGTATTGAACTCCGAAGAGAACCGGCAATACTACTGAGATGTTCATCCCACCTTTGATGCTCGTTCTGAATATACGCACGAATTCCTGCCAGGATTGATCGATTTACTCTCTCCGAGGCATTAGCCTGGGGAGAGTAAAGTGCCGTGCGCATATGCTGTACTCCGTACTTCTCCAGTAATTTGGCGAACTGAGCCGAGCGAAATTGAGTGCCATTGTCGGTCACAATCGTTTCGGGAACTCCGAACATGTGAAAGATTTCCTTCTCGACAAATGCACAAATATTGGAAGTGGATGCCTTACGCATAGGCTTGAATAAGGGAAATTTGGAAAGATGGTCCAGGGCTATGAAAATACAAACATTTCCATTTTTCGTTCGTGGGTAAGGGCCCAACAAGTCTAAATAAATTCGCTGCCAAGGTCTTTCAGCGGTAGGTGGGGTTACTATAGGTGGACGAAGTGGAGTGTTCGGAGCTTTCGTCTCTTTGCAGATATCGCAGGAGAGAACATATTTGCGCACGTCAGCTGCCATACGTGGCCAATAAAAATGCCTTCGGATTCTTTCGAGAGTTTTTCCAACTCCTCCATGGGATGCCAGTGGCGGATCATGAGCATGTTTAATTAAATCGCCAGTGAGGGCGGGTGGAATCCAAAGCTTCCACGCTTCGTCCTCTTGAACAGGGTCACCTGAACGCGGCTTTGTCCTGACGTAAATGAAGCCGTCTCGCACTGTCAGATCCGGAAATTTGGCCTGGTGATTTTCCAGTTGTCGACCCAGCTCTACATACTCCACCGAAGTGAAGTGTGGAGAGCTGAGATCGACCTCAGGCACTACTTCTTCCGGAACTGACAGCGCGTCGGCTTCGGCTCTGGACAAAGCGTCCGGCACGACATTCAGGCTACCCTTTCTATGCTCAATAGTGAAGTCGAAGCGTTGAAGCTTCAGACTCCACCTCGCTAGTCTGCCACTCAATTCCTTCTGAGACATCAACCATTTCAGACTGGCATGATCCGTGACGATTTTAAAAGGCATTAATTCCACATATGGTCGGAATTTTTCTACGCTTACTATTGCAGCCAAACACTCCAATTCGGTCACCGAATAGTTCCGCTGAGCCGAATTTAGCTTCTGAGAGACAAAAGCCAGAGGGCGTTCGTTTCCTTCATCATCAGCTTGAGCAAGAACTCCACCAACTCCGTGGCTACTTGCATCGCACTGAATGATGAATGGTCTGGAGAAGTCGGGGCTCACTAATACAGGGGCTGTAGTCAGCTGTTGTTTTAATTTATCAAAGGCTATTTGCGCTTCGGCGGACCAACAGAATTTACTCGATTTTTTTAGAGTGTCGGTGATTGGACCTGAGAGATCTGCGAAGTTGGAAATAAATCGTCGATACCAGCCAGCCATACCCATAAAACGACGTACTTGTCGTACACTTTTGGGGGCGGGGTAATCCACGATTGCAGAAATTTTCTCAGGGTCCATGCGCATGCCTGTTTCGCCGATGATAAAGCCCAAGTATTTCGTCTCTTTCAAGCAAAATTTGCTTTTCTCGACGTTAATTGTGAGCCCCGCCTTCTGCAGACATTCAGCCACTCGTGAGAGAAGTGTTAAGTGTGTATCGAAATCCTGAGACAGGATTAAAAGATCGTCGAGATACACCAACACATTTTCTCTCAGGTCGTAAGGGATGGCTTTGTCCATCAGTCGACACATCGTCTGCGGGGCATTGCAGAGACCGAATGGCATCACTGTGTAGTGATAGAGGGGATGACCGGGGACCGTAAAAGCCGTTTTCTCCCGGGAGCTCTTTTCTAAAGGGATTTGCCAGAAAGCATCTTTCAGGTCCAGACTGGTGATGTATTTCGCAGGTGGAAGGCGACTCAGAATGCCATCAATATGCGGTAAAGGATACGCATCCTTTTTCGTTACCGCATTGACCTTCCGGGCATCGAAACACAGTCTGACTTTACCTGGCTTTCTGACTAATACGACTGGAGAGCTCCACGGACTTTGGCTCGCCTCTATCACTCCAAGCGAGAGCATTCGGTCTAGTTCTGCGTCCATTAATTTTTGAACAGCCGGTGAGACAGGATAGAAGCGCTGTTTAATCGGTTTGGAATCTCCAACATCGATTGAATGTTCCAAAAGGTGAGTTTTTCCCAAGCCCAAAGACGTATAGGAGGGGAATTTCGCTTTTGTTTCATCTAGACGCTTCTGGAGATCAGATGGTAATATGTGTGCGGCAGTATTGGTCGTCACCGTGATCGGGGTGTCCAACGCAGACACCGGACCCAGGACGTCTGGAGCCAAGTTAAAAGCTTTCCAAAAATCGATACCAAGGTAAAGATTTTGGGTTAAACTTGGAACTATATAGAGGCGAATGGTTTTAGTTTCGCCTCGAAATGAAATATCTACGTCAGCGTGTCCCTGAACTTCAGGTCGGGCTCCGTTGGCCACCTCGATCACAGATCGGTACCGACTCCACTTAATTTTCGAGTTCTCCAATAGACTTTCAGCTTGTCTGCCCAAAATACTAATACTGGCTCCGCTGTCCAGTAAGCCAACAATTGTAGTACCCATGATACTAACTTCGGCATAAGGTCTAACGTCTTTTGGAACTGACACGAAAGCGGTAGCCAATTTCCGGCGATTAGATAAAACAAGCCTCCAAAATGCTCTCATACGTAATGTAGATCTTTTGGGCTTGGAAAATTTTGCTACTTCAGCTATCCTGTCCAGCGGGTGTTCAGTGTCCTCCATGAAAATTCTCTTCCGAGCGGCTCGATACTCTTGTAACCGAATGTGATAAGGCTTGATCGGGAAAAGAAATGGTTCGGACCGTTTTTCAATTCGCGAACCAGCCTTACGCGGTAGAATCGTAACCGCTCGAGAGGGAGATTCATGGGGTACAAAATTCAGAGGCTGAATTTCCGTTAAAGTAGTGGAATTTGAAGAAGAAAAAGGTAAATTTGTCGAATCGTCCCTGGCTATGTCTGGGGGCGGGGAGGAGTGCTCGTTGGCTCGCCCGCTGTTATTGCTGGCGTTCGAAGGGGTCGGGGGCTGGTGTAATTGCTCCCGACCCGACGTCTGTTTTTTTCCGAACATATAGGACAGCGAGGCTTGACCACTCCTTTCCGGTCGCAGCCATAACAAAAGAACCCTACGGGTTCTTTCGGACAATCCTGGTAAAAATGGCCGGGTTCGTCGCAATTCCAGCACTTACTGGTTGTAGGCGGACGACGCACTACAGCGTCCACCGGCTCTGCATACTCTTCCGCCAAGGTCTCGGCCATGTCGTCAAAGACATAGGTCTCCTCGATACGAGCTGGACGGTGAACGAACGGCAACCGCGCGGCTCTGGTTTCTCGACGCATTTCCTCTATTTCTGTCACTAATTCCCTCAGCTGAGACACTGTGTGGGTATGCCGGAAGCAAATTCGCTCTCGAATTGACGGGAGCAGATTTGCTCTCAGCATTCCCACAAACTCCGCTTCGGAAATAGGAATAGCCAACCGATTCCTCAGGCTGACTAGCGCTAGATGGTATGATGCGAAACGCTCATCGGGTCGCTGCCGTCGGTTCAGCATCTGTCGTTTAATTTCGATGTCATTCGGACGCTCTCCCCAGTCCGCTCTTAAAGCTCCTTTTAGCTCGTTCCAAGTAGGCGGTGTTAAATATGCTCTCCTAATTGTCCAATACCAATTTGTGGCTGCGCCACCAAGCAACGAGTGGAAGTTGTCGATCAAAAGATCGAAATTTCCCCGAAGGGTACCATAGGTCAGAGTCTCAATCCTGAAGATAAATTCTTCCAAGTGAAGCTTGGCATTATCTCCGTCATACTGGATTTTCCAGTGTCGGATTGGACTACTCGAACGGCTAGAAGCCGGAAAACGTGGATGTTGCGATGCTTGGTATCTTGGCATCGGACGATCAGAAAGCTGTGGTTGCGACATAGAAATCGGAGGCAGACTGTAACGCTCTGTTTGAGGCGGGGGTCTGAAGGCAGAGGGCGTCGGTCGTGAATGCGGCCTTTGCAGGCGTTCCGGTGGTATATTCCCGCGCGTATTGGTCTCGAACGCTCGAGCCACTTCCGTACGAATTAATTCGGACATTTGAAACTTTAATCCAGCCATCAACGCTTCCTTCGCGGCAGAATCGACTCGCGGCGAGTCATGATCAACCGAACTGGGTTCACGACTACTGCTCCGATTCGCAGTTTCTGGACGCGGCGGAGAATCTTCGGCGACTGGTTGAACTCGCTGTGGAAGTGGCTGCGAGGATGGCTGCAAAGGGGGCAGCGCCAAAGAAGCAGCTGTATTATTCTTGCTACTGGATCGCGTATTATATTTTTTTGGAACTGCTCCTGTATAGGATATACAGTCAGCCATGCTCACTACGCGCCGACAGTTCGGACAGCTGCTGTCCGTTTGCAGCCATTCCCGCAGGCACCTCCTATGGAACACATGATAACAGACCGTGACGATCGGATCTGTGGTTGAGGACCAATCTTCGACTCGACAAATCGAGCATTTTTCGACCTGTGCCGGAGTTTTAACGAACTCAACGGGCGATCGTGCAACAGCCATTTTGTTGTTAAAAGTTAGCAAAAGTCAAGATCAAAAAAAAAAAATGGATACCAGAGTCCGCGAAAGTGCTGGACCCCAAAGACCGTATTTTCCTCAGGAACAATTTAGCTTTAAAAGGGAGGAGAGAAAAAAGTGTAACGAACGAACTTCTTTCTGTCTTGCCTTTTCCTTTTAATTTTTCTCTTTCGTTTCCTTTTTCCCTCTTTTACGAATAGCGAGAGACAAAGGCAACAAAAGCAACGTAGGTCAGTACTAGCGACCTTATGAAAACTTCAGAAATTGTCTGATACCGCCAAGAAAATTCACAAAAAAAAATAAAATCAACGTATGCCGCGGAAGTTTGGTGGCCTTTTACAACACGTTTCACAATTGGTACTTACAACTTACAAGCTCCTCTGGTACTTACAATTCTGATTACTAAGACTGGCGCATTATTTCGGGCCTCTTGCGAAGAGGCCTTTGATATCATCTGTTTAACTGAAACTTGGCTGCACTGCGGTATACTGGATGCTGAGATTTGCAATAATACCTACGATATTTATCGCCGTGATCGTCACCTCGATATGCTAAACGCACCAGTTGGAGGTGGTGTTTTGATCGCAGTTCTTTCAAGGTTCCCATCACTTCTAGTGGATTTACCTAACTCGACGGACGTCAGCGCTGAGTTAATTTGCGTAAGGATTAAACTGCCCAGCAAGTGTGTCTTTATTTTCGCTGCCTATATACCTCCAAATAGCCCATTGATGAGCTATCAGATCTTCTTAAGGAACCTTCAACATGTGTCTGACACGTGTTCTTATAAAGACGACTTAATCGTTCTTGGCGATTTTAATTTGCCGTATCTTGTCTGGGACTACTCGCCTGATTCCACCTTTCTTATGGCTGCTAATGCTAAGAGCGCTGTTGAACAAGAATTTGTGGATAACATGTGTCACTTGGGTTTGCACCAGCTCAGCGGCGTTGTTAATTCTCGGCTTCGCCTTCTGGATTTGGTTTTTTCTTCCGATGCCTCAACTACACACGTGGATGCTTGCCGTGACATTATTTTCAACGAGGTTGCCGATCATCCTGCGCTACTAGCTTCAGTGACTTTTTGTAAACCGCCATCTGACGATAAGAAAATATTTGATGTTTTTAATAATTTTAGGAAGGCTGACTTTGTTTCCCTTAATTCGTTTTTGTTAAACAGTAATTGGTCCGCAGTTTACGATTGTCCTGATGCAGAGCTGGCTGTAAGTAATTTCTATGAAATTATTTTTAATGGAGTTCGTCAGTTTGTTCCTCTAGTCAAAAGGAAAAATTTCTTGAGTAGTCCGGTGTGGTATGACGCTGAGTTGAGATCGTTGAGAAACCGTAGAAACAATGCATGGCGTAAATTCCGTGGTACGAATTTAAGGAGCGATTATCACTTTTATGCGGACTTGCGTAAACAATTTAATAATTATTCTATAACGTTATATCGCCGGTACACGATTCGCACAGAACATAACATCAAATCTAATCCTAAGCAATTCTTTGACTTTGTTAATAGCAAACGGAAGACCAATAACTATCCTTCTATTTTAATTCTAGACAATGAAATTGGTAGTGAACCTTCTGCTATTTCTGACCTTTTTGCGAAGCATTTCAAAAATGCTTATTGTGATGACATCTGTGATATAGACTTAGATTATTTTAATCATATGACGTGTCTTCCTTCATTTACAAATAACTTTGTTTTTGATGACTGTACCATTTTAGAGTACCTAAATAAAATTGACGAAGATTACTCGGATTCACCCGATAACATTCCTGGGGTTGTTCTGCGTAAGTGTGGTACTGCACTGGCTAGACCCCTTACTTTTTTGTTTAATCTGTCCTTGCGTTCAAGTGTCTTTCCTCGCCAATGGAAATTATTTTACGTGATACCCATTTTTAAAAAGGGAAAAAAGAACCAAATCGAAAATTACAGACCTATTGCTAAACTGTCACCGATTCCAAAACTGTTTGAGGCTATTGTGAAAGATTACCTGACGTTTTACTGCAGTTCTCTTTTGTCGGTGCACCAACATGGCTTTGTGAAGCATAGGTCAACTGTGACTAACCTTGTGGAATTTTCGAATTTCTGCCTAACAAATATTGAAAAGCTTAAGCAGGTCGACTGTGTTTACACTGACTTTAGTAAAGCATTTGACAAGCTTTCCCATAAAGTGCTTATATTTAAACTGCTTCGACTTGGCTTTCCCAAAGATTTTGTTCTTTGGGTTCAGTCCTATCTTAATAACCGATCCTTCAAGGTTAAATTTTCGTCTGCCTACTCTGCCCCTATTTCTGTTTTGTCCGGAGTTCCACAGGGTAGTCACCTTGGGCCATTACTGTTTGTCTTATTTATTAATGATTTGTTTCCCTTACTTCGTAATACTCACGTTTTGGCATATGCAGATGATTTGAAGATCTTTAAAACTATTGAATCTCTTCATGATGCTCAATACCTACAGGACGATCTTCTAATATTCACGGAGTGGTGCTCCAAGAATCATTTGGAATTAAATATTAGTAAATGTAATTTTATCTCTTTTTGCAGGAAATCCTCCATTGTGGAGTTCTCCTACAAAATGTTTGACAGGCCCTTGTCTCGAGTTGAAAGTGTTGTTGATCTTGGACTGTTGATTGATTGTAAATTTGACTTTGGGCGCCATATCGATAGTATAATTAATCGAGCCAACTCAACATTGGGGTTCGTTAAACGTTGGTCTGTTGACTTCACTGACCCCCACACTTTAAAAGTTTTATTTTGTGCTTTTGTTCGCCCAATTTTGGAATATGCTTCCGTAGTGTGGAGGCCTCATTATAATATGAACATAAATCGAATCGAGGCGGTACAAAAACGTTTCTTACGGGTTGCTCTTCGTCAATTACCGTGGAATGACCCCTCCAATCTTCCTCCATATGAGGACAGATTAAAACTGTTGGGTTTGTCGTCTCTTTTAAAACGTAGAGATGTTGCTGGTGTTATGTTCATGCAAGATATCGTAACCGGCGCCGTAGACTGTCCTAATCTTTTAAAACTTTTGAATGTTAATTCACGTCCCCGAGTGACTAGAGGACAAAATTTTCTTTATGCAGATAACCACAGGACCAATTACGGTTATTTTGAACCTTTGTCGGCTATGTCTAGAGATTATAATGCCTGTTTCTCAGTTATCGATTTTCATCGTGATAAGGTTGAACTGAAAAAACGACTATACAATTTTTCTTAATATCATAATTCATTTTATACTGCTTAGCATAATTTCTTTTTATTTAATCTATGTATCTATCTTTGTAACGTCAGATGGTTTGCACCTGTTGATGAGTAAATAAATAAATAAATTACAAGCGATACCTCAGAGTCTGCTATCAGCTTAAGCACAAAAAAAAAACTCCGCTGAACACGAGATACAGATAAATATCGAAATATCCTGTATATTATTAGGTACATTCAGCTACTCTTCCAAACTGCAATCCATGCATTTGAAAAAAAAAAAAAAAAAGAACCGCAGAAAAGAAAAGACCAACTAGTTGCTCGATATGCTTCAAAAATTACTCAAAAAAAAACTAATGTTCCCGCCGTCCACCTCTTCTCTTTCAGCCTCTCATAAGAAAATGTTAAAATTTTTCGGATTATATAAAAAATCGCGAACGTTCGGAGAGCCAAACACTGGCCACCGAGCATTCCTCCTATAGGTAAGGAAATTTGAGGAAGGGATCCCGACCAGGCACAACTGCAAGGACTGCGTGACCGGAAATGTCCGAAGTGATCCTCCGGACAGGAGCTGGCTCACCAAAACAGCCAACTCCTGTAATTCCAGGAGGACACTTCGGCAGTTCCTGCCACACAGGCCCAGCAGTGCACACTGGCCAGGATTCCCCACTACCAATCTCTCCCAAGGAAGAAGTGGTCCTGAGATCCTGAGACGGGTAACTGGCACCACTGCCAGTTCCTCGTAATTCTCAAGGATCTCAAGCCCTCTTCAACCCCAGGAGAGACCAATAGGGCCTCGAAAGGATTTAGGGAAAAGGTAAGTGAAAATTGTGAGCCCTAAGCTCAAAGGGGAGGGGATAGGGAAGGCCCCACGCGTTGGGCGCCATTTTGTTGTGGGAGCGAGCTCTGGTACAGCCCGGCTAAAACTGTACCCTCCGTGGTTTGCGGCCGCGCGAGCTTGAAGGCTAGCTTCGCGGTAGTGTGGGGGGGTTGCTTCAAAAGCCGCACTTTGCCACGGAGGCGAGCTGCCCGCAACGAATTCTCGCGCAGAACAGGATCGACAAAAAGTCAAAAGGGGGGAAAAAGGAACTGTGGCAGGAGGAACCTCTGCAACTGCCGGCGAATGACTCTCCGAATTGTGGGGGGGTCTCGATGGAAAATGACCCCCACCATGGCCTAATCCCCAACCGCCCAATGACCTCCCACTTGGCCCATTATTTTTGGGGAGGTCCCTATTAAAGTTAAAATAAACGCGAAACCCGAAGAAGAGAAGGCTGAAGAAGAGAGTGAGGGGAGTTAGGGAACAAATAAAAATTTAAATTACTCTGTCATTTCTGTCTTTAATTTTCCCTTCAGGTCTAGTGAATACACTGAATGTTTATACAATCAAAAAGAATTACAATTGGCCAAAGACATCGATCTTAATGATAATAAAAAAAAAAAATACGATCCCTACTAACCTGGTTGTGTGGTTGGTGTTATTGTAAATATAAATTTTTATTACAGACGCTAGTTGTTCTTATCCTAACTAAAGAACACTTCACTCTGCTTTTTTGACTATTCTCAAAATATATTTATTTCTATTTCAGCCTTTAAAATAAAAAATATTTTTATTTCCCCCTTTTTTTTTTTGTTTTTATAAAAATTTCGTTCATTTCCTTCTTTGATGTATTTACTTTTCTATTTCCCACAAATCTTTCATGCCAGGGGATATTTGTATTGTTTAAATTATTTCGCCAATGTGGCAAAAAAAAGAAACCTTACTTACTAGAATTATCATTTAACAGTAGATACTCATTATAGGGCCCGAGTGAAGTGTCCTGTTCACAGTTTCTATTTCGTAAACAACTGGATTGGTTATCATATTTAACCGTGTAACCTAAACACATTTAACTTTCGTTTACGTTTGTTCATTTTATATTAAATATTATTTATATATTAGTCTTAGTTTACTTTTTATCTTCCCTTTTTCTTTCTTTTTCTTTTAAAGAAAACAACCAACAAAGAAAAAACTTATTTAAGTTTAATGGACACTTCGAAAAATTTTTTTGGGCAATGAATCAATAAAGAAAATTTATAATTAAAACATGCATAAAAACCTGACATTAGTGAGACTGCCATTATGATGTATGGAAGGGGCTGATACTGCTGCTGCTGATAAAGATGGTAGAAGTTGGCGGCCGCCGCTACTGTTGTTGATGAGTTCCAGCGTTGGGGGGTGGAGGTCCATAGTTTTACCCTCCTCGGGTCCCCCTTGAAGTCTCGTTCGCCCTTTTTGTTTGTTTTATTTGGTTTATTTATTTCTTTATTCTTATCTTTTTGTTATTTAATTAATTTAGTTATTTCGGTTTTTGTTTAGTTTACTTATTTATTTTTTTTTTCTTTATTTATATTTATTTATTCATATTTTTATTCTCGAAATATTTGTTTATTTATTCAGACTTTTATTTTATTTATTTATATTTTTAGTTACTTTGTCTTTTTCTTTTGTTCTTTATTTTTGCAATTTCAGTCTTTTTATTCTTTTACACTTAATGCTTTTGCACGCTACTTTATTTTGTTTAGGATTTATTTTAATTTGTCGCTTTCCATCCTCTACATGAAGCTCATTCTAACTCAGGCACGATAACTCTAACTGTGATACTATATGATAGCTCTAACTGATATATTCCTCAAACATTTTTGTTGCACTAGAAAACTAGATATGTGTAAAGAATTTACAATTTTTCACATTTTCCTTCTTTTACAGATTCCACTCTCTTGTTGTTTTTGTTTTTTTTTTTTTTTTTTTTTCTAAGGCCACCAACGTTTTTTAGGATTAATATTTTTTTTTTTTTTCACAACGGAAGTCTCAAAATATTAGAGGACACTTATCGGAAGTTTTCTTTTGTCTTTATTAATCCACTCTCCCACGTCAGATGGAGGATTTCACAAGAAGGCAACAAGGTGAGGAAGAAAAAAAAACAAAGAAAAATGTACCGCGCCACAAATCTCCTCTTGTAGGTTCAATTAAAAAAAATAGGATTCACTCGGAAAACTGTTAGCAGATTGATCGGCGGTGTTGCTACTGATCCGCGGTATGGCTTGGTCTATCACATAAAAAAAAAAAATCCTCCAGTAGCGGGAAAACGTTGGATCGAATCAGTCAATGACAAGATGCACTGTAACAGCTGGATCCACTATCAAACAACTCCCAGGTTGCGCCCAAATCACTTCCTTGTCCCCAGCCTCGGCCTCGAAAAAAAACATAAATTAAGCGTTGAAAATAGCCGCAAACGAATAAATCCGAGGAACAAAATCGTAAATCTCTCCCGGATAATAACCGATCATGCGATTCCAAAAGGTCAGTTTTTCACTTTTTTCCGTGATTCTTTCCGTGCACATTTAAGTACCGACACGTTCCGTCCGCCCGCCTCGAATCGAAACTTTTCCGTCCGCCCGCAATGAAATCCTAATGCCAACTCACTCGAGTCGCCTCTCGTGGTGCCACTCACCGACGCCAAGAGCTTTTGGTTTCGTACCAAGGTATGTGTGCAGCACCGCTAAGATGTATAGCGTGATCTTTGCCTATTGGCTAATGGACTCACGTGATATCATTGACACTGTTATTTTAACAACTTGCCGGTGGTACAGACTCTTCCAAAATATGAATTTGGAAAAATACTTTGCTCAGAGCAATTTAGGGATGGCGTGAATTCCTTTGCTTGAATTCGTTCGCTACCATATAAGGGCATATCGCAGCGAGTCATTTGGTTTGGAAGAGATTTGTTTTCGCTTTTTTAGAACGCAAGGCAAATGTTGCGTCGATGGCTCGGCTTATGTGTGAGCGATTTATGCAGCCGGTTAATGATTCCCTTTTCAGGTACTCATTGTCGTGGGGCAAGGCGGGTAATGTATTTTTAGCGAGCATTATGCTAAAGATTTAATGCCGTAGGTGATGTACATTTGTCTGTACAATTTTACAGCGGGTACGGTGGAAGGAAAAATGTAATCATTGCCAAGCTCCATGCTGGCGGCATCAATTGCTTCGGTGGTATTACCGCGGCAATTGAAGTCATCAGCGTGGGCGGTTTATGCTGACCATAACAAGTCTTCTCTTTATATTGGCACGCGATAAATGAAAATCGATATTAGAGTATTGCGAGTTAAAGGAGCGCGACATAGCGGATACGGGCTCATTAAATCCGTAATTAGTACGGTGATAATCTGGTTGGAGCAAATTACAATTCCAAACGCAAGGACAGGTCTGGAGTTGAATCGCCTAACCTCGAAGGAGTCCATCGAAAAAAGCTATCCTCCCAAGGAAGGCCACGAAGAGCAAACCGTAAACAGCCTCGATACGGTTGATGCGGCAGTCATAAATTGGAGACCAAACGAATTTGCTAACAATTGAGTCAATGTGGTCTTCAAAGGAAAAACACGAATTAAGAATAACCCCTAAATCTCTCACCTTGTCAAGTCTAGCAAGAGAATGGCCATCGATCGTGTACGTAAAGTACACTGGGTTCCTTTTACGTGAAAAGGACATACAGATACACTTACTCACATTTAGAGGAAGGCAGTTGATGGAGCACCATTTTTGGAAAGCATCCAAGTCATTATTTAAAGCATCATGGTCAGAGTCATCAGATACTATGTGAAAAAATTTCGCATCGTCAGCATAACAAAGAATCCTCGAGTGAGACTGAATCAATGAAACATCGTTGATGTGAATAATGAACAGTAATGGACCAAGGACTCTGCCCTGTGGTACACCCGACGTATTCTTAATACAGTTAGAAAGGACACCACGAAAACGGACACGCTGAGTACGTCCAGCCAAATACGGCAAAATCCAGTCAACAAAACAAGAAGGGAAACCAAGAACGGAAAGCTTATAGATAAGGATTCTGTGGTGAATCCTATCAAACGCTTTGCTAAAGTCTGTGAAAATACAATCATATTACTTGCCAGATTAAATGGCTGGAATGCAAAAATTGGATAATTCCAAAAGGTTGGATTTAGTTCATTTTCCTTTCATAAACCCATGTTGAAAGGGCATAAGAAATGATTTGCAGTGCAAGTAAAGAGTATCACAGATAAGCGCTTAAAACAGTTTAGCAAAGCAACTTAAATTTGCCTCAGGTCTGCAGTTAGAAATGTCGCATTTATTGGCCTTTTTATGCAAAGGGACAATCACAGAAATCTTCCATGGACTGGGAAAAACACCACAACGACGAGATAAGGTAAATAAATAACACAAAACAGGGACAACAAGTACATCTTTTTAAGAAGCACGGGGGTTAAGGGATAAGATCCTTAAATTGTAGTGAAGTCGGCGGAAGCTTCGTTAATTGGCTAAAATCCTTAGAACTAATATCACAGCTAGAATCACAGAACGCCGTCCTAAAAAGATCAGCAAAGAGATTAGTTACAACTTCTTGGTCACTACTATGTAACGAGTCAAAGAAAAGCGAAGATGGGTATCCATCTTGCTTTCGTTTAGCTTTGACAAAACCCCAGAACTGTCTAGGACTTTCACGTGAGGATGACTTGACATTATCAATACGGGCACGATATGACAAATCAACAGCAGTACTAAGTTGATTTTTCTGCTCAGAATAGGCGAGGAAATCGTCATCACTCCGTGAGATGCAAAATCTCCTCCAAGCCTTGTTTCTAAGATTTTTAATATGTTTCACAGAGTTATTTAGCTATGGCTGCCAATCATTCGCATTATTCGACATTTAGTTGGAACATATTTAATGAAGCTCAGCGAAATAATGTCGTACAATGATTTCACAGCCTCTCAACGTCGCGCTCCTCCAGAACGCTACTCCAGTCACAAGCTGATAGCAATTCATTCAACTTAGAAAAGTCGGCCTTTTTAAAGCTGTAACAATATTTATATGGCAAAGTAGAAACATCATTAAGAGCATCAAATGAAAAGGTCAATTGCAGTGCAGGATGATAGCCCGCCCAACTCGGACAACAGAGGCGATGTGCAGCACTCAACCGTTGTTCTCGCCGCGCCAGAAGAAAACACGAGATCTAGATAACGACCGGATTCATTCGCCACAGAATTGCACTGGTACAGTCCAGCAGAAGAGAGTCCATCGAGAAAAGTGGATATAAAATGAGGAGAAGCAAGAATATATGGAAGTAAAAAGTCATCCTCAGAATATCTGTAATCCAGTGAAGGCAAGTTGAAATCACCAACCATTAAAAGTTCATCAAAAGGAGCAATCTGACTCGAAAGTTCGTCTATGAATGGTGCCAGCCGAACATACAAATTTGTAGCGGAATTTGGACGAACGTAAACTGTCACGACGTAGATCCTTTTATGTAGCAAAAGGAAAAAAACGCCCAATAGCTCTAAATCATCAAGATGCGATGTATCGACCAATTCACATGGTATAAATCCACGAACCGCACACAGAACCCCACCGCCGACAGGAGCGTCCAAATAGTTGTGACGGTCACGCCGAAAGACTTGGAAATCAGAGCAAAAAAGCTCGCCCTGAGTAATCCCTCCACAGAGCCAGGTTTCGGTCAAGCAAACCACGTCGGTATCAGAAGAAGTCGCGCTCAGAAAGAGTCGTGTCGTCTTAGGGCGGAGTCCCGTTACATTTGCATAGTGCAAGGATATGTCGGTGATCGGTTTTTTGAATTCTTAACGGAATTATTTCGCTCCCTGGGCATAAATTCCCTCACTATGGAGCCCAATGGCCAAATGTCCGACGAAACGATGGCGTCGAAAAGATTGTCAGCTGCAAAGATCCTAAAAGAAAACGTAAAAGAATGACCATCGCGATCACGAGCAGTATTAAGCTTACGGCAGATGACAGACTCCGAAGACGCTCCTAAGCGTGATGTAATCAACCGCTCAATATCAGTCTCCGTGGTGTCAGGATGGATCCTGGATACAAAAACAACACGTGAACGCAACGCAGGTCTTACGATAATCGAATCAGCCGATGGTGCAATATCCGAGGAATTCGTTGGAGCTACGGTTGGATTAACCATGGTCAAGAACACTTACATCAACTGGCACCGATGACAAGAGAGTGTTCCTCAAATCATCGACTGAATCCGTCAATAACGTGACTTTGGAGGTAAAACTGTGCGTTTTTTCCAAGAAGCAGTTCAAATTGTAGTTCAGTTTCTCCTGTGAGGTTAGAAGTAAATCAATCTTGCCATTCATGGCATGCAGATCATAATAAACGTTTTGAAGGCTACCCCAATTTGTAGATATATTGGAGACTCTATCCCCAATCAACGTCAACTCGGAGGAGAAACGCATCATTATATCATTCACGAGCACATGACACGGTTTAGTTTCCACACATTCCTGGCAAGTTTTAGTGGCAGCAGATTATCGGGAAGCTCGTTTCAAGCATGTGACGTGGAAAGAATTCCCGCAAATTCCAACACAGATTACTTCATCGTCAATTATAGCCGCTAGACACAGTTTACAAATAGACATAGTGCAATACACACAAAGTTGAAAACTACTGATGAAGTGTGGTAACTCTAAAGAGTGTGGCAGTACTACTCCAAAATGAAGTGAATGGTGTATTCGATGCGAAGAGGGCTGCGTCCTTGGTGATGACGATGTCAAATGTCGAATTGGCGGGAATCAACTTAACCTCTCTCAGCAAGGGATAAATGAAACCAAAAATAATAGAATAATAAGGCTAGGTAGCAAGCAATGCCTCGACAGAGACGTATACATAAGGAAATACCCTTGAAAAGCAAATATAGGGGCCTCCAGAAGTATACGATAGAATACAGCCTCAGACTCCAGCAGGGTAACTCCAGTCTGAAAACGCCCAAACTAAGCCGTAGCGCCAGGAAACTCCAGAACTTCAGTCACGTTGTTGTTGTTTTCATCCTATACGCAAGCACAATCTATCTCGCAAATCAACCAAATTAAATCAACGTTTGTAAACCGATGATATGTATATGGATAACGACTTATTAGAATAAGACATATTTATTGTAATAGGTGGTGGTGGTATGCCTTATAGAGGTGTCTGTCTCAGTTGCCATGGAATAAAGGACTTCTTTCTTGGTGAATCCTTGTTTGGGTAGAGCCCGTTGGACGGGGTGAGGAGCCTGCCTCAAGGCAGCACTCCGGTAGGTGCCTCCTACTAAGAACAGTGAATGCACACACTACAAAGTATTCAAGAGATGCCGCAGAGTATGCAGACACCAAGTGAAACCACCGAAGTTCTGTTAAACAAACCCTGTTTATTTAAATTTACTTACCTTATTTATACAAATCAGTTTAGCAGAGCTAAACGCTTAATGATGGCCACACTCCTAGTATTTTAGCACTTTCTTAATTCCTTTCTTACTTTTACTTTTCATGCGTAACTACCCGAACGCAGAGAGGGTGTCGGGTTTCAAGAATCGTAACCATTTCTTGACCCAATGGCCTGGCGCAACTTGAACTCACCTAGTGCCTTTCTTACGGCGCTTGTGCGGCAGTTTCTTCACATGTTGTTTGTTTACTTACCATTTGTACGGGCAGAACAAATGAGTGCGGTTACTCAGTATGCCCGTGGATACATTGTACCCTGGTGAAGTGCACATATACTTCGCATTAACGGAGTGAGTAATCACCGGTCGTACTTAGGGTAGGTCATGGTGATAAACAATTCACTCCGTGTGCAACCGGTGCACTTTCGGTAGAGTCAAGTTCACGTCGGGTGCGCAGGGTTTACAATACTACATTATTACTACACTTTAAAATACAATATCTGTCATTAAATAATACTTAATATATTAAATCCACATTATTATATTAAAATTCGGCGACTGATCACGATACTGTGCGAAAGATTCGTACGGGTCAGCTAGAATCTAGTATTTTATTAAAATCTAATTCCAGTGTATCATCTTCATCCTATTGACAATTTGTATAAATGCTGAAGTATGTTTGCGGATAACACTACATATATTGATTAAATATGTTCGTGAACAAAAATTGGCATTACAATCATAATTATTTGTAACATCTTCTCTTGATATGTAATGAGCTTGCAATGTGTGTTTGCTTAATGTAAGATATCCTTTTTCATATATAATTGTGAACAATATTACTTAGTTTTAAAGCTAATTTGCATAAATTATACTATTTCACAAAAATTTCGCAGTAATAATTAAATTCAATAGGTACTTGTAACATGGCTCAAATGTATGTCACGTTACATGTTAAGTGACATGTGATATTATACGTGAAATAAGTTTTTTATTTCACCATGTTCGATAGATCTTATATGACACGTGACATGACACGTAACATTCTTTTTTAGTGCTTCATGCTGTACACAGACTCGGGAGCCCGCCTTAGAAACACCACAGGTCGTAAGGTGAACGTAGCTGCAGAAATCCAGGAAATGAGGAAAAAATAAATTTTAAGTTGCGACGGTTAATTTTCCGCACATTTCTAGACCTTGTGAGATTCTGCACACCCCTCCAAGGTTTTCAGGAAGGTTTGTCGGATATTTTCTAACAAATGATGCACAAAATTTGCACGACACATCACGTGACATGTGAACAGTTTTTGCTTGTTCAATAAGAGATGTTTCACGTGGAAAAAATTAAACACAGCCATATAATCAAAACTGATTGGCGGCTCTCTGATCTGGCGATTTGGCACGTGTCGATGTGTCGGGCAATTAGTTATCATAATTAGTGCATACTCGGCAAAGCTGCTTGAAAACCCTACCCCATCTCATCTTAAAATTTATTTTGTGCCCATTTCATGCCTATTTCTCCCTCTGTGGGTTTTTAAAACGGGACATTCCACAACATTATGCATTAAAAAATATTATGTCACGAATCACACCACAAGTTATATAATTTGTCACCAGATTTAGAAAATCGGAACATGGGTCTTAAAAGTTCTTTTGCATACCTTTCGCGATCTCTTAGAATATGCTCTACAACATGTGCAATAAAACAATTATTTTGCATGTCCATGACATGTCATATAAAAAGTAACGCGAAATGTTGTAAAATATTCCCGTAATCATATGTTTTTTTATTTTATAAACAAAAATTATTTTTATTTTAGATTTTGGAAATAAAAATGAGAACATAAATAAAAAATGGAGTGACTTGTTAGCAGGCTTAGAAAAATGTTCAAAACCGTTCTGGAAAGTGGTTCAGATAATAAAAAAGAAACGGAATTCTCTACCTCCACTAAAGCTGCAAGATATCAGATACGTTACATGCAAAGAAAAGGCGGAATTGCTTTCCAAGCAATTTGCATCAAATTTCAATGTAACTGCACATCTCAGTGATTCTGCCACAAAAACAATAGTTGAAAGCTCTTTGTCTCAGCTCAAAAATATGCAATCTTATAGTGAATTTGACATGTACTATATGTGCGTCCTAAACAGATAAAAAACATTTTAAAACGGTTTCGAAATAATAAAGCCCCAGGCTTCGACGGTGTAACTAATCTGGCCTTAAAATTACATCCAAAGAGCGGACTTGTTTACTTAACCTTCATAGAAAAGGTTACCTCGCCAAGGTCGCACCAGTTTTGAAACCTGGAAAACTTGCAGATGACCCATCTAGCTACAGACGAATTAGTTTGGTAAGCAATATGGCAAAAATACTAGAAAAGGTATTATAATAAAAGTGAAAATACTAGAGTTCAGCGAACATAACAAACTATTACCTAATGAACAGTTCGGTTTTAGAGAAGGACACAATACCTACCAACCTATAGTGAGGATTACTAAACATGTCAAGAAAAATTTTATTGGGAAAAAATCCACTTTCTTCTCCTTCTTGATATACAGTCAGCTTTCGACACTGTATGACATGAGGCCTTAATTCATAAAATGATGGTTTTTGGTTTTCCCTACTATATTATATGTGCAGTACAGAGTTTATTGTATAACAGAAACTTCAATGTATGTATTACCTCCGTATCTTCTACCACCAGAGATATACTAACAGGAGTTCCCCAAGGTTCTGTTTGGGTCCAATACTGTATAACATAGATACAGCGGATTTTCCAACAATTGCACAGTGTCACACATCCATCTTTGCTGATGATACCGCCATTTTCAGCGCGCACAAATATGCAGTTCACATTTGTAATAATCTGCAGAAAGGACTAGAGATAGTATACAAATATTTTCATAAATGGAAGATAAAAATTAACTTTAATAAAACCCAAGCAATGTTTTTCACACGTAGAAGACACGCACGTTATTTACCCAGCAGTAATATAAACATTAACGGTTGTGAAATCCCCTGGAAAGATTCTGCAAAATACTTACATAGGTATCGCTCTTGATAAGACTCTTACCTTTTCAAATCATATACATACGGTCATAAATAAATGTAACAACTTAATAAAAATACTGTACCCATTCATTAATAGGAGATCGACCCTCAGTACAGAAAATAAACTTGCTATATTCAAAGTAATATTTCAGGCCACTATGTTGTATGGAGCACCAATATGGTTTCAATGTGCACGCTGTCATATAAAAAGGTTACAAACTTTGCAAAAAAAAATACTAAAGATGATCTGCCGTGGCATTTCTCCACCTCGGAATTGCATCAAATAGCAGAAATCGAACTCATAACTGCAAAAATTAATAAATATGCCAGCAATTTCTTTGATAGATGCTCTTTTTCTGAGAATCCATTAATTTTAAAACTACGTCAGGAAGTTATTGCAGCAGTATTAGTAGTAATTGCGAGTAGATTAAAGATTTAACATTTGAATTGTAATAGTAGTGAAGTATATCTCTCATTGGGTTTTCTTTAAATACTGTGTTTTCCCAACTTTCAATATTAAATCCGAAAATTTTTTTTTTTTGCCAGACTACAAAACTTTCATAGAAGAATGAACTTAGAGTCTAGCTCTAAATATAAGTATCTTATTGTATAAAATGTTTATAATAATCTTTTGAAATACATACATACATACGTATCAGAAAACGATTTTTAATTTTAAAATCAAAAATAGAAACCATTATGTGATTTTTATTTTAGAATTCGGAAATAAAATCACAAAAATATTTTTATTTGAAAATAAAAAATAAAAATCATGTTGTGATTGATTCCCAAAAATGTTAGCAACGTGTATCTACCTCTACCATTGCAGGCACAGTCACTTGCGAAAGTGAAAAAATTACAAAATTAAATTATATATTTATGAAATTCGGCAAGGGCGAAACAACGTTTGCCAGGTTCTGCTATAGTAATTTATAAAAACTAGGATATAATATTCATGATACTTCATCTTAGATCATAAGAAACAATGCTAGATTTGTATCAGTCTTGCGACGACTCCGCTCTTGACACAGTTTCATTCATTCTGGAACATTTTTAATTTGCAAGTATTAAAAATCTCGCAGAAATCCAAGTCCCTGCTGCACCTGCTCTCTATTACCGATATTATGGAACCTAAAATTTCGAGAAAATAATTTTCGGTGAATAAAGTTTACAGAGGAAAATATAGTGGTTCAAATATTTCCCGAACAGCTTGAACTTGCCTAATATTTTAATGAAAAAGTAATTCCATGGAAACCGATTGAATAATTAAAATATTTGCGATTTCTTGAAAATTATGAGTCCTTCAATTTTCTATATTTTATTCCATCACTATGACAACACTTTCAACAAAGAAGCTGGAAACATCATACAACCATGTCCCAGAATGTGGCAAAATTGCTGCTAAGTGGAAATGTTGGCAATATATTCATAAAATTTAAAGAGATTGTCTTACATATTGAAATTGGAAACTAGAGTGTATCATCATTTCTGGCTTTAATTGATAATACAAGTACATATAAAACTACATTACGTACAAAAACCAACCTTACAAAAATACGATTGTTACTTGTTAGAACACATGTATATTTTCAAGCAACAAATGAATATCACTATTTAAATGACATTCAAAATATTGATTTAGTCTAGGGAAAACAAGTTCTTTGTAAAATGAAGTATTCTTGTAAACGCCGCCATCCGATATACGACCCTGACACGGGCTACTGTTTTCCATTCTCCTTCATCCTTTGGTACCTGGAAAAAATGAAAATTATTTTATTTAATTTATTAAATTAAGATTATCAATTCCATTTCAGAATGACACCAATATTGAGGGAAATATCGAAACAGATCTGCATTCTCCTATGAGTCTACGAGAAAACTAAGCACTCCATCCACATCAACGTCCCAAGATTGTATATATGAAAATCAAAAAAGCAAAAGAAAAAGGTCTTCACTCATAGTATCTCAAACAGAAAATGAAAGAAGGGCTGAAGAAGCATACAATTTCATGAAATATTCTAATAAAAGGTATGATTGCAGCATGTATGGAGAATATGTTGGCAACGAACTGAGAAAGCTTTCATCTAAATCTCAGACATATGTCAAACATATAATAAATAATATATTATTTAAAGCAGCCGTGGGAGTATACAACAATCAACAGGTTACACATGGGGCATCAATATCATCGATACCAACAACAACACCAGATATTGACATTGATCTCGATAATAGTGATCAGTCTCCATATAACAATCAACATACAATAGTGGAATCTGAGAATCACAAGTAGAACTGGAAGATGATGAAAGTAAATCTTTTTTGGTGGAATACCTTGATAATACCATAACTTACTGCAGTTTGTAATAGTTGACACATTAAAGATGCTGATTAAATAGATAACAATTTTTTTTTAAGCCTATGTCTACACTATAGGACTAATCTATTTCTTACCTTTATATGTTCTTCCAATACAGTTGAAATAGGCTCGCATACTTCTGGTACAATGAGGGAAATAGTAGAAAGTGATACTTGAAATAAGTACATTAGAGACTTGTATGAATCACCTGTGGCTAAAAATCTCAATGTGATTGCCAGTCGCATTCTCGGTGAAATGCTATCTTGGAAGTTGGTGTCCTCTCTTTGAATATATGGTGTAATTAATTGTAGTAAGTGTTCAAAGTCCTCAATTGACATTCTGGTAAAGTCTTTAAATAAGGCACCATCATCTGCATTTAAATTATTTAGTAAACTAGTCCGTGGGCCGTTCTGAAATAACGTTCTCTTCCACCAACGTTTCTTCTTCCGTTGTCTAGCTGCATGGCTTAGTACTATATAACCTGCTGCTAAAGTTGCTTGATCAGCCATATTCTACGGTGTCTATCCCCAAAAACACGAAAAAATAGCACGATGATTTGAAAATTAAAATAGGCTGTCGCATGCTGCATCGGCCGCATGATGTTGGCCATTGTAGCATGCAACAAGGAGCCGCATGTCACAATTTGTAGCATGCCGCACTGTAGCACGATGTTGCTCTGGCGTAAAAGGGCCTTAAGAAACAACAAACCCCAAATCACTCATAGCTCCATCCTGTGAAGGAGTTTTCTATTATTTTGAAGAATATAATTTTTTTCAACAAGCGACTGTAGACATTCTATCTATGGGTGGCGATGGTGGCCCTTAGAAATTTTATTTTATCATCCTCATATAAAGGAAGAAATCCCCACAGCTGGCATTGCGTGTGGAACAAACAATGAAAGTCCAGAGGGCAAAATCAGAGGATATTCATAATCTGTAATTTCATCTCCACTTTGAACTTTTAATAAGGTGGTTTCTTTTCCAGCAAGTAATTTACTAAAACATGAACATGCATCACACCCACAGCGAATCATTCTTTTTCCAAAAAATGGCGTACCACTGCTCGTCTCGTCTTAGCTCATAGCTGGCTTCGGAAACCACATTGTGTACGGAACAACAATTTAATAAGCAGCAAACCGCACCATCAAAGGCACTTAAGAATAATTCCGGGATCCGACGAGGGCGAAATTTTATGTGTTCGTTAATGTTATAATTAGGGCCCGAAAGAGCCGAGATAAACTCCCTTGTTATTATAATATCACTCATAGAAGGTGTACTGTATTATGTGGAAATGGTCTGAACAAGATGTCGGCAGCCTTGTTGCAGGCATATTCCTTCAGGATGTCTTCCCCCCACCCTGTGGTTTTATTGATAAATTATCTCTGTTGGAATTGAGTTGCCTGTCTGATGAAAGGAAGGAAATTTTGTGTTTGCCCGAAAACATAAAACAAAGGAACCATAATCAGGATAGCTCCAAAGGTGATTTATCTTCTTGTACCTCTTCAACCACAGTTGTTGGGTATTTAAATTCAATTACGGACAAAAGACGAGTCCTTAAGTACCTACCAACATTACCGACTTCAGCTGACCTTTCTTCAGAATTTTGTGGTTTTTTCCTTGGGGCCGAGAACGAGAGAATAAAAATGGGAAAATAGACGACTATAACCTTCTCCTATAATAGCCTCTGGGGCTACAATTTCCCCGAGTCAATTAATGACCTCATTTAAAGTTCATCCACCAAGACCAGAATAATGGACCTGGGGCTCCCTAATTAGTTGCTGGAAGATTTTATTGGAACTCATAATCCTTCAATGCGATTTAATAGAAAGACGTTGAGCTGCCGTTGTCGGTCTGTTTCTCCGCTCGTGCTGCTCTTCACAACTTTGAAAAGCTCGGCCTTTTTCGGAGTTACACTAAGCTTGAACCTTTTTTGTTATTAAATTTACAGAGTTAGATTTCTTGCTGAAAGGATTTATTTGGTTTACCGTAACCCCATTAGTTGGACAGATTTAGGCTCCTGATGATTATTAAGTTAGAAATTTGAAATACCAATGATGACATTAAAATGCCCGCTTATTTAAAACTCATGTCACAATCCACTAATATCGAACTGAATCTGTGAGGAACTACTAGACTAGAAGGCCGAACATAACCGAATAAACATCCGCCGGGATAATGCCTTGTCCCACTTAGTAGATTAATTTAGATTCCACCCTTCGCAAAAACTGCAGTAAAAAGCGGGCAACATTCGTGCTTCGATTTCGATGTGCTTCATTTTTTTGCCGGATGCCCCTAAATCGCGCCGTCGCGCCGCGGCCGTGCCCAATATCATGATGCATCCTCTTGCATATTCAATTGAAAATTCATAAGCTAATTTATGACTCCAGGCTGTTTTTTTTCTAACTCCCCATAGCTGCGAAACCTATTATATCCGCATCCGTATGTAGATCCGCTGCAAAAAATATTCCCAAAGTTAAGCTTATCTGGGCACAGACCGGAGCAGTTTGCCCCGCCCCTAGTATACCGCACTAGCCTGTACAGTGGTGCACCTTGAGCAGCTTCCTGTGCCTTTTTGCGTTTTTCTTTGGATTATTTTCAACTGTGTAATGCAATGAATACAGGAGCAATGTAATCAAGAGGTAATGCTTCTACTACGTGCATACAGAAAGGCCGCGGCACGGTGGCGCGATATGAGGGCGTTTTTCAATTTTTATTGTATCGAGAGCAGGAGAGGCAGTGACTCCAAAAGCAAATCCATGAATTAAAAACTGAACTACTTAACATCCCACGGGGTCGATGTTTTTCAAAAGGAATGCATGCAGGAAGGCTTGGAGGTTTTTAATTAGCGAGGATAAGCATTCGTGACAGGAACGCAGCTGGGGCGCGGTGATGAATTTTTCACAATTAATTATTTCCTCAAATGGCGCTGCAGTTAAAACAATTTTCTGATTTTATGTTAACTGTGATATTTCTCTTAATTAATGCCAGAAAATAAATCAGACCCGCGGCGTTAAATTTGACTGGTAGCTATAATGTATTATAAAATATTTACACGCGGGCTCTGGTGGGAATCGTGTGCTCACCTCTATAACAATTTTTCCCTTATTTCCATCGGTAAATTTCTAATTTCAATATAATATCGCTTTCTGCGTATCGTGTCCACTGAATAGCTATGTATAGTTACCGTAGACATTGCGATAACAATGCACGACCACGAATGAAGTTTAATCTTTTCCAATTGATAGGTACAACTGGAAAGGGTCTTGGAAAAACCATAAATTGCCTTTATTAAAGAGCAAAGCTGCGATATTTTGCACTTTTCATATGCACTCGATGTTTAGTTATATTTTCCGATTCCCGATCCCCCAATTTAGATTATCCTAAAACTTTGCGTGTGCCAAATTTCGAAAATCTTTACCGATAATACACTGGAGGAGTAAAATTCTTCCGAAAGTTAAGAGTGCCAATTTCGCCAAATATAATTTAAATTCTACATATGCACATGAAATTGTTTTCCTCTCCTGAACATTCCAACACTGGGTTTGAATGGCATTTGGGAAAGGGAAGTCAAGAAGGGAAAATGCGTACAAAGTTGTTCAAGATAAATGTTTGCTCTAAAATGGAAAGCAAATTTCGAACATTTTAATTTACATTTGATGAATATACACCACTTAGAGATTCAAGAAAAATCGAAGTAAGTTTTCTCCATCATATCTGTAAAATAGAAAATGACGGCAAAATCCCAAAAATGTTTTTTGTTAGCCCCGTGAGTGGCCATAACTGCATTTGGGCATTTCTATTAAACCCCCAAAGTGGTTACTAAATGAAGTCACGTTTCCATGTGACATAATACTCACTGTTGCCACAAATTACTGTTATGCAAAATTTACAGACAGACGGTCGAGTCACTGCAGTGGAAATAGTTCCGAATTGAGTAAAACTTTACTTTACGAATCTGTCAAAGCAGGTCCGTAAAGTAAAGTACACCCCAGCATAGTATTTATGCGGGATGCTTTTTGAAGTAAAATTTCTTTACACACGCTGGTGTGTAAAGTTCAGTCATACTGAATATTAAAGGAATTTATTATTCAGGTCATTTCTGATGGATTTGATACCCACATATGGTGTCCGAAACTTAACCGTTATGGAGATATTGAATATTAAAGATTTTTTAAAAAATCCTTATTTTTGGCTTTTTATCGATTTTTTTTGGATTAGAGCACCTGGGTCCATTTTTTTTATGTATACCTAGTTAGAGAGCATGTCAATTAATAAAAATGATTAACAAAAACTGAACCTACTACTAACAGCTTAAAAAGACTGCTCGACAACAGTTAGAATTAAAGAATTAACTGTTTTTAACTTTGAAGTGCTTTAAAATAATAACAGAACAAATACATTATCAGTAGGTATACTGATTTCTACCATTAAGTACTTCAATTTGATCTATTTGTGTCTTTTGTACAGTGAACAATGCTAGCAAGACGAAAAAGGGTCTGATTTTTAATTTCCACATTTCGATAGTAGGTTCGAGATTAGCAACCCCGAAAACACTCAGCAACAAAAATAATGGAACAGATGTTTCAGCATATCTCAAATTTCAACCGCCAAGGAGGTAAAAGAGGGTATAAATATATGAATCGGAAAATATTTTTTGACGGTACACTCATCAGGCATATGTTCAGAAAGTTTGCGTAACAACAATTATTTGTCTATCATCGGTTTTTCTGGAAAACTATAAGTGATACATGCAATATCTTTAAACCGTTATATAGCTTCAGACCTTGGCGAAATGGCCCCGATATTATATTCACGGAGTGTCTTAACTCATGCCCGTGGGAGTAGGGGGCTTTCTGCATATAAAGCCACCCTAGAACAATCGGCTAATGAAAGGATTTCCGTCTTAATGAATTTTTTGGTTTTTGGCGTCGCTGATCTTAATTCTGCCATCGATAGTTGGTAATTCAAGATGGCGGATCAAATATGGGGCTCAACTGGAACGGAAATCCGTGTAATTGAATATAATGGTTCTTAGGGTCTGTGGTTTTGAAATAACTGCCTTTTTCGAAGATCATATCTTTACTTACACTATACCAACATCTACACAAATATATTTGTCGGGGCTAATGTCGAGAACGGTTGAACCGATTTTGCTGAGGCCTATACTGGAAAGTACAGCCTTTTATCGTTCATGATGCAGGCTTCATTTTATCCCAAGATTGTTTTGGGTTCCCGCGGGAAAAATGAAAAACCGTCTTCGCGCATGTAATAGTTTCATTAGGTCTACAACAGTTTTATTTTACAAATATGAAAAATCCGGCGAGGGACGGGTTTGCTATTGAATATATTCCAGAAGAGGCCAAACGGATGTGCAGAAGATTTGTTCGACAATGTAAAATTGAAACACAAACAGAATGAAAATATTTAATTGAACTGGTGCATCGAGAATTAAATATCTCCCAAAGGATGCAAATAAATGAATTGATGAATGAAAAGGATTATTCGTCAGTTTTACATGGAAAGAGAAAATTCCATTAGATTGAATATATTCCAGAAGAGATCAAGCGCAACTTTTTATGAGCTTAAAAACTCTCACTTTTTTGATACTCTCTGAGATACTTATATGGAAGTCTCTCTTTTGCAGATATGGTAATGCAAAAATCAGATCAAATGGAGGTGGAGTACTCCGGGATTTATATTGGGATCAATCGCGCGCTTAAAATTAAAGAAGACAGGTTACAACAACATTCCAGTATCAATCTCTTTTTTCCATTTAAAAATTGGCCATTGAAGGGCAGTCTGAAACGTGTTTCTCTCTCTAAAACTAGACTGCGCTTCTATCAACAATTTTATTCATTTTGCAACGGTTTAAGTTTACAAATGTAGAAATGCCCGGGAAAAGCCGGGACGGGTCTGCTAGTTTACATATATGTACAATGCGCATTGAAACATAGTTTCACCTACTGAAAAACTTGGAACAGGCTTCATACAAAAGCGCCCATTCTCCATTGATCAAAATGTTACTTTTTTAATTTAGTTTTGAAAAAAAGAGAAAGTTCTTGAGTTTTTGTTTTGAGATAATTCACTCACAGGATATCGTGTCCACCCACTCATTCGAAAAACATGTGGTCGAGAAAAAAAATAATGTGAATTTTGAAATAATTGAAAGCAGGTATGTCCAACAGAAGAAGCAAATATTTAAACCGTCACAATTTCTCTCCTCATTCTCCGTTACAAAAGCATACGTTTTTGGCGTATTTGATGTAAGAGTACACCAAATGTAGACAAATGAAAATAATTGTTTTCAACTTTAAATGATTGGCGGCATTATTAGTAACAATACTGATGGCACAAAATTCATATATACGTCTAAAATTACGGTAAGTGCACCAGTAGTTGAGGATTATTCGGTACGGATTAGATGGTATTATCTAAATTAACACGTATAATTGCTGTTAACTAAAATTATCTTTGCGTACTTTACACAGTAAGGGCGCATGTATTCGTATTAAATAAAGCATAAGAAAAACACTATTCTTCTTTCCTTATGCTACAAAAAATTCGTGTCCCATAACGTTTCCTTGCATGCATCACTTTTCAGTCTGTCTGTAAATTTTTACTCTTTTCTGCAAGGTTAATTATGCGGTATTGCAGTATTGCCGACGAATTCGCCAAAGTCAAAATTGTATTACCTCTAATAAGGTGCAGTAAATACACGTGAAAAGGCTGATCTCCCAGCATTAATTGAAATTAGTGCGATGTTGTCGGTCTTAATTTGTTCGACGAGTGCGTTCATCAGACAAAGTGGATTACAAGAAAGCGCTATAGATTTCTATCTCCGTTTGTGTGATTAAATCAACTTTTCAGCACACGTGCGGGGTAAGTGGTACCTTACCGCACGGGTTTCCATGCGGTAAATCATCAATTAACCACGGTGCGGTAAGTAGCCGATTACCCACGATGGCTATTAACGCACTCGCTTCGCTCGTGCGTGTAACACCGCCATCGTGGGCAATCGGCTACTTAGGGCACCGTGGTTAATTTATGAGTTACCGAATGGAAACATGTGCGGTAAGGTACCTACTACTTACCCCGCACTCGTGCTGAAAAGTAGCATACGTAACTCGGGCGGTAAGTAGCCGAGTGCCCATGATGGCTGTTAACGCATTCGCTTCGCTCGTGCGTCAACACCGCCATTGTTGGCAATCGGCTACTTACCGCCCTTGTTTCGTAATATACTATAAATGGTGTTGTGGGAGCGAGCTCTCAGACACCCGGCTAAAATGTCTGCTCTGCGGTTTGGCGGCAGCGCGAGCTGGCAGGCTAGCGTAGCGGTAGTGTGGGGGGGTTGCCGAAGCCGCATTTTGCCGCAGAGACGAGCTGCCCGCAACACGAAAATCTCGCGCAGACAGGATCGACAAAAAGTCAAAAAAAAGGGGGGAAAAGGAACTGTGGCAGGAGGAACCCCTGCAACTGCCGGCGAATGACTCTCCGAATTGTGGGGGGGTCTCGATGGAAAATGACCCCCACCATGGCCTAATCCCCAACCGCCCAATGACCTCCCACTTGGCCCATTATTTTTGGGGAGGTCCCTATTTAAACTTTATGCGAACGCGAGAAACCCGAAGAGAAGGCTGAAAAAAGCGAGGGGACTTAGGAAGCAAATAAAAATTTAAATCACATTATCATGTCTGCCTTTACTTTCTTCTTGCAGGTCTCGATCATACATTTATCGTTACAAAAAAAAAATATACAGCGGGCCAAAATGGAAAGCTTAATGACTGAAGTGATCCCTACTACTCCTATAAAAGAAAGGAAAAAAAAACACAAATTTTCCCCTGTTTTTCTCTTTTTTTCTTCGTAGACATTAATTTTACCGTCATGAAAAGGACTTATTAATTACTCAGGCCAAGAACATTTTGGCTTGCCCTTCTAGGGCCTTTCTTATGATTAGGCTTATAAAAATATTTCCTACTTCCGTACTTAGAATTTTAATAGTTGGAAATATACTCAAAAAAAAATAAAAATAGAACCCAAATGAAAACAAATCTATCACCTTCGTGCATACAATCATATGATCCGATTCACAAAACGATTAATGATTATTTGACTGGATTAACCTGTCAAGATGCACGTGGTGGTGTGCATGACCAAAGAAAAGAAAAACCCGAGAAAAGGAATTATGTATGGAAAGTACGGCAAGTTCCGTGCGAGTGAGAGTTGTTGCACGAAAATGATACACTTTACAGGAATGTTAATAAGTAGTTATGTTTTCCTTATTTCTGTTCTTAAATATATATAAAAAAAAATTTAATATAAATTCGCATAAAAACCTTATTTAGCCCTGGTTGACGGTGAAGTGGTGGTGACGAAGATGTTGTGGTGGTGTCGATGCTGCTACCGGTGATGTGGTGGAGTATGTTGGGCGGCCGCCGCTGTTGTAGGGATGAGTTGCTCCAGCGTTGGGGGGTGGAGGTCCACAGTTTTACCCTCCTCGGGTCCCCCTTCTATGTCTTTTTCTTCGGGGTTGCCTTTTTTTTTTTTTGTTTTCTTTTCTTTTTATCACTTTTCCCCAGGCTTCTTATTCTTTTTGTTTTTTCTTTTTTTTTTTTTGTTTTTTTTTTTTTTTTTTTTATTTTATTTTGAATTAACTTTCTTTATTTTTTTATCTTTTCGTATCTTATTTCTTTTCTTCTTTTATTTTTAATTACAAGATTTTTAGTTTAATTAATTTCAGGTCTATTTCTTATTTATTTATTTACAGTATTTTGTTTTAGTTATTTATTTATATAACTAACTTTCTTTAAGGGCCACCAAACCAATTGCCAATTAACACAGCTCCAGAAACTTCACATATAGTAGCAAGCATACCCGGTTGAGCTCTTGAATCAAATGAACTTTGGCGTAGAGTTTATAACAACACTACCAGTAAATTTTTTTTCTTTGTTTTTTTAATTAACTTCACACATTTCACAAAAAGTGCTGATCAAGTCATTAACTTGGTAGAGTGATTGGTAGGTAAGAAAATTGTTCAAATATTCACATATTCGGCATTTAAATCTCTATACTGAACGACGAAAATCTTGTAAAGCTCCGTTATGTGTGCAAAGAATCCGAAAATGTCAAAAAAAAATTAAGTCTGGGACTCTTTACATAGACTCGACACAAAATCCACTGGAAATCTGGTAATGCTCACAATGTATCGCGCAAGTTCTCGCACATTCTTCGCTCTAATTTTAAGAACTCGCAGAATGATTACAGTCTTAAGCGCGCCGGGCTACCTTGCGAAAACTCTTTGCCGCGATACTCCGTTTTTTCTGCGACCGATCGCTATTCAATCCCAATGCTCACTCTGTATCGCGCACGTTCTCACACATTCTTCTGTTTATTTCAACGAAAAGCTCAGTCGTATCTCCTCGTGCAAAAATTCTGCGATCTCGCAGACAAGTAACCAAAAGAAAACTTGAACATTCACCGCTCTAATTTTAAGAATTTCGCAGAACGATTACAGTCTTAAGCGCGCCGGACTACCTTGCGAAAACTCTTTGCCGCGATACTCCGTTTTTTTCTGCGACCGATCGCTATTCAATCCCAATGCTCACTCTGTATCGCGCACGTTCTCACACATTCTTCTGTTTATTTCAACGAAAAGCTCAGTCGTATCTCCTCGTGCAAAAATTCTGCGATCTCGCAGACAAGTAACCAAAAGAAAACTTGAACATTCACCGCTCTAATTTTAAGAATTTCGCAGAACGATTACAGTCTTAAGCGCGCCGGACTACCTTGCGAAAACTCTTTGCCGCGATACTCCGTTTTTTTCTGCGACCGATCGCTATTCAATCCCAATGCTCACTGCCCGCTGACTTCGCCGTGTCCTCGTTCCCGACTTGCGACCGACCGCCTTGATCTCCAATTACTAAAGCCTGGCCCCCATAGAATCCGTCAGCTTCAGGCGTCGCTTTTGCAACTATTGAATGCATGCATTCATATGGGAGCTAACCCATAGCCGGCGCCGCGGCAACGCGTCGCGTGAGAGAATTTTAGAGGAAACTAATATTTCGGCAAAAGCGACGCGCCGTATAATAGCTTTGCTGAGAGAGCTTTGACAGCTGCCAGTTGGGATTCGTTAAATCAGCTGTGTATTTGACAACCAAAGGTTTGAATTTGATATCTGTGAACTGTTTTGGTGATTTTGTGATTTTGCTTATATTGATTGTGGTTTGCTGTTTCTTCGTTTGGATTTCCTGGAGGGTGCCGAGTTTTTCCCGAATTCATCAGCCTAGTTCCTTGAGAATTTGAGAATCTAGATTTCCCTGGTGAAATTTACCTGCGGAGTATACTGCGCCAGTTGACTTTTGGCCAAGAAATGGATGGTAAGAAAACAAACATTAATTAACGCTAAAATTTATTAATTAATGTGCTTACAGGGAAAAAATTTGAATTTGCACTGATTGAGGCGGTAGAGAATAACGACTGCATCTACAATAAGGCGCTGAAAGCATATCGCAACAAACTATTGAAGGAAAAGGCCTGGAGGGATGTATCCCGCTGTGTTGGAGCAGAAAGTAAGTAAAGTATTTTAAATTTATTTATATACTAGCTTGCTCGAACCGACGGCGGCTTCACCAAATTTTTCGAAAATTATAAGCCGTGAATTGGCCTTTTATTTTGGCGCGGCAAAATTTTAACCTTGCCGCTTATGGCGCGAAAATAAAATTAACGGAAATACATGTTTTTACTTTGCAACTCTAAAAGGCTTGGCTTCTTATAAGCAAAACATATCAATGATTTCTTAACACATCTGCAGAGATTTTGCAATTTGTTGAGTAAGAAAACTACCCCGCACTGGAAATGCTGCATATTCAGCCGTTCAGTGGTATTTTCTGTTGAGTGAGGTAAAAACGCAAAAGATTTCATATCAGACCTGGCAGGGTCAGTAGAGTAGTCAACGCTGACTCGGTTCACTGTTTATCATTTTTACTAAGTGCTAATGTTCTGAACGAAGAGTTATTTACCTTAGGTGAACTTAAGTCCATTTTATAACAATTTTTAATTTCAGTAAAACAATGTCAAGAAAGGTGGAAGTCTCTTCGCGACCGTTTCTTGAAGGAAACGGTAAGGAGACCAAAGTCTGGGAGTGCCGCTGCGGAGGAAGAAAGCACATGGGTCTACTACCAGGCCTTGTCCTTTTTAAAAATACATGTCGCGCCTCGGAGGTAAATATTAGGTTCATTAGAGTACATCTCACAAAATTAAGCAGTAAAAATTAGTGAATGGGGAAATCGTAGTTTGGCAAAATTCTCGGGTTTATTTATTTAATTTACATTGTTTTATTACAGCACATTTTCGAATACGGAGTTCGGGAGATTGTTTGATGAACCGGACACAAACCCATCTTCGCTCTCCACTGAGCCGACCGAGTCTCCAGAGCCGCCCTTCTCGGCCGGAGAGCTCTTTCAGACTCCAGAGTCAGCCGAAGTGGTGTGCACGCCAGAGCCGCCTATTTTTTTGCAAGCCAGCACGTCCTCGGATTTGGATACCCCTTCAAGGAAGAGAAAAGCCGACGAAAAATTCGCACGGTATGTAAAAGATTCCAATTTGTAATTTGTAATAAAAGTTTATTTTACAGACTGGACAGTATTATAGACAGTGTAAGTAATATTATTTCCGGGGGAGGCGGAAGGAATGCGGGCTACTACGCCGTGCTGGATACGTATATGCAGCGACTGCCCGAGGATGAGCAGGACAACCTTAAGTGCGTATTCATGACGCTAGCCAACGAAAAAATTGCTGAATTAAAAAAATAAAAATATTTTGTTGCAAGTTTTTTTTTTTTTTTGTGTTTTCGAAGGGGGAAAAACGCATTATGCGCCATCAGGTGGGACTGGGCAAATTTTAATACACCTAGTCTCACCCGGTGTGTGGGACTCGCACCCACTAAAAAACCACCTCATATTTTGCATTCAAATCTCATATCGACAATCAAGCTCATTTAAAGACATGTCTAAAATGGTCTTGATTGTCGATATGAGATTTGAGCTTTCTTTTCTTCTTTTGATGGTCCCGCAGAGCAAGTGAATCTAAAAAAAGAACTGTTAAACCTTGCCAAAATAAATAAAAAATGAATAATAAAACCTGTCCACAATCAAGACCATTTTAAGACATATCTAAATTGGTCTTGATTGTGGATATGCGATCGGATGGGCAGTGAGGTACTCCTTCAGCAGGTCCCGCAACTGGAACGCAGCCCTCGAAGCGTTGTTTGTCCAGATCCGCCGTGGTCTCTGCAAAGGAACTGCTTCCTTCCTCCATAGTCCATGGATGACTTCTTCGCCGTTGTACTGGTCCACATAATCTGGTGGTACATAACTGCCATCGTGCATCTTCACAAAGTTGTGCAACAGAACACATCCTTTTATAATCTTTTCTGCTGAGTTGGGGCTCATATTGAGGGGAGAAAGCAATACTCTCCAACGGGATACCAAAATCCCAAACGTATTTTCTATAGTGCGCCTAGCCCGAGATAGACGTTTGTTGAAGTGCTCCCGGTCTGGTGGTAGATGCTCCCCTAAAAAACATAGATTTTTCAAATATGTCGTTATGAGGTTTTTTAAAAGCTTACCTGGATATGGTCGCATCAAGAACGGCTTCAGGGGAAATGCGGCATCACCGACAAAGTAGTGTGGAAATGATGTTTGGGACTCCGGCAAGATGTCATTTCTTGGTAGCCCAAGTTCGTCACCAAACATCTTTTTTCCAAAGTCGGAATGCCACAGCACACCACCGTCACTTTGGGAGCCGAATGCTCCTACGTCAATGCCCGTAAACGTGTAGTTGGCGTCACACACACCCAGCAGAATAAGCGAATATGTGCCTTTTCAAAGAGAAAGATATTAATTAATCTTAATAAAAACAAGAGAAAAAGCAAAATACCTTTGTAATTGTAAAACTGCGAGCCAGAATTTGATGGGCATGTAATATTGACATGCTTTCCATCGATGGCACCCACACAGTTGGGTAAATTCCACGTCTGGTGGAAATCAGCCGCTATTCTCTCCCACTCGGACGTGTTGGGAGCGGACAAATAAATAGGGCCGAGTGTGTCCCAAAGGACATCACATGTCTCATAGACAATCCTTCTTATAGTTGTCACCCCCATTTTGAAGGCCATAGAGAACATCTGAATGCTTCCGCCGTGGGCCAGGTATCTTCAAAGATAAAAATTAATTCAAATAGTAATAATCCAACCAAAGTATACTTACACAAGAGTTAGAAACAGCCTGCATTTTGGGGATATCGTTGGCCTGTTCGAATGCTTGGTCAAATCTTCTTTGGCCAAAGAAAACAGCAAATCGAACACCTCTTTCGTCATACGGGTAGCCTTTTTGAATTGCTGCGGATCCGCGTCATACATCTTCTCGAAATTGGTTTCGAAGAAGCCATGTGTGTTACGGTTCTAAAGTAAAAATATTTACGGTTTATAGCTGCAACGGAAACATATTGAAACCTTATTACCTGATACAGTGGTCGTACCCAAAATTGGCGCTCTCTCAGTAACTCCGCGCGAATGTCTTCGGCTTCGGATAGTAGACGCAATGCCAGCAACCACCGAACTAATACCAATGGATCCATCTTGAATTTAAGATTTTTTCTGAAGTGATAAAAATCAACGAAAATTTAGATATCGAAGAAAATTGGTTCCTGGATTTACTGAAGTCAAGTGCGCACATCTATAAATATAAAAATCAATGCCACTTTTCGTTGTAATTTTATAACTCAAGAACGGGCTCACCTATCCAAACCAAATGTTTAGGCTTTGTTCGGACTATTTAGTAGATGGTTTATGTGAAGTTTGCACAAAATCGGTAGAGCGGTTCTTCATTTATCACATTTTTTGTAACAAATAAATAATCAATGGGGATTTTACTGTCAAATTGTCAGCGATAATTATTGCCTTGTGTTTATATTTTTATAAACATAACAAACGGTGTCTTCAATATCGTTTACAGGCTTTATTTGAATTAAATTGTCAAACGCATTTACACAAACGGTAAGTTTTGAACTGTTGAAGTGAATTACATGTATGCATGTGTGTTATTTGAAAAAACATATTGTGTACCACTATTAATGTAGCAATTTGTTTTTAATTTGATTTATTCTTTTTATATGAAGAGAAAATGCCACGAGCCAGACGAGTAAATATAGGTCGGCGAACGCGTAATGCAAATGATGTGGCATTACTAAGACGATCACAGAATTGGATCAACGTTGTTCAATTGTTTTGAATACAAGACGAGAAATTATTCGTGAGCTACAAAGGTTTTTCCATCAGTATAACGCATTAATTCAATTGTTCAAAATTGCTCTCGATCGTATGCCATCTGATAATCACAAAATATATATGACACAATCATGCAGGCCGTTTTCAATAATGCAGGTGGATTATATTTCTTTGGAGGAATCATGTTTTTCACATGGTCAACTTTATGTTGCCTGTTCCAGAGTCGGTACCCCCAGCCGTTTATTTATTCATGCTCAAAATGGAAAAATTAAAAATATTGTTTATCCAAATGTTTTGGATTAAGTTTTGAAATAGCTAGCAATTAATAAAATTTTTTTTTGTTTGAATAAATGAATTTGATGTTCCAATTAAATTTTTTTATTATTTCATTTTATACGTAGCGAAGCACGTACCGGGCCGCTAGTTTAGTATATTTTTATTTACCTCAATAACATAACAATGGAAGAGTTATTCGGGAGTGCTTGCAAGACTACATTGATAGTGATCAGAACAATTGTAATGAAAATACAAGCTAAAGATAAAGATATTTTATTGAACGGCGGTGACATTTTAAATAACAGGCTATCGGAAACTTTCTGAGCACATTGTTTAAATTTGCTTTCAAAGATTCCTACAACGTATTTATTTATTATTTGATATTGTTTAAATAACGTGACTACTGCATTAATTTAAATCAAATAATTCTTAATTGAACATTAATTTTTGGAACTTACAGCTCGATATTTATAATTTGTTTACACATGACCACAAAAAGGGTAATCTTTTCGAAACGTCGGGTAAACAAGTTAGCAAAATATCGTGAAGCAAGTTCGGAAAATTATTATTCTATTAAGAATTATTTGGTTTAAATTAATGGAGTAGTTACTTTATTTAAACCTGTAAATTTCGTTGAATTTCGACCCAATTTGTAAAATTTACATACTCTATTTGGTAAAATCTACGAAATGCATTTTAATATCTTCGATATGTTTTCGTCAAAACTACACACACTATCTATAACTCTATTTGGTAAATTTTACGAAATGCAAACTCTTTCAAATCTAATATGTGGTCACTTTAGTGATATAGCACCCAAAGCCGAAATGAACGGCTCAGCAGCGAGAGAAACCGTACCACTTAGAAATATCCTTTACAATTCGTGCGATTCCTGATAAGGTATATTACACCAAATATCACACAAAAATCTTCCCGCTAAAAAATGACTGTGCCGTTAAAAAATCTTCGTGAAAATTGTGGGACACGATTATATATTCATTATCACACCAGGGGTATTTCCGCAGTGCTGGAAGCAATGAGATTCTACTTACCAGTCAATCCTTTTATTATTCCTTTGTCAAATCACAAAAATCACTATTATAGCACAAAACTCAATTACAAATATCTATCACGTCTTCCAACGATAAAATACAATTCTCGAATTGTCATAAACAGCTGAGCGATAGCGAAAGCGACGCCTGAAGCCGACGGATTCTATGGGTTCGGCTCTCTCTTGCCGCGCTAAAAAGGTGAAAGCTCCGCGGCAAAGCGACGCGCCGACGCGTTCTATGGGGTTAGCCCTTAACTGACTCAGCCACCGACGCTGTCCCCAACCGACGCGAAGAGCTTTTGGTTTGCGCACAAGTGTATGTGTGCAGCACCGCTAAGATGTATAGCGTGATCTTTGCCTATTGGCTAATGGACTCACGTGATATGATTGACACTGTTATTTTAACAACTTGCCGGTGGTACAGATTCTTCCAAAATATGAATTTGGAAAAATACTTTACTCAGAGCAATTTAGGGATGGCGTGAATTCCTTTGCTTGAATTCGTTCGCTACCATATAAGGGCATGTTGTCGTGAGCCATTCGTTTGGGAGTTTTGTTTTCTTTTTCTCCTTTAGAACGCACGGCAAATGTTGCGTCGATGGCTCGCTTGTGCATGAGCGATTTATGCAGCCGGTTAATGATTCCCTTTTCAGGTACTCATTGTCGTGGGACAAGGCGGGTAATGTATTTTTTTAGCGAGCATTATGCTAAGGGTTTAATGCCGTAGGTGATGTACATTTGCCTGTACAATTTTACAGCGGGTACGGTGGAAGGGAAAATGTAATTATTGGCACGCTCCATGCTGGTGGCATCTATTGCTTCGGTGATATTACCGTGGCAATCGATGTCAGCGGCATCAGGGCATTGTAGCATTATGCTGACCATAACAATGGACAGATGGGCTATGATACAATTTGTCGCTATTTGGAGCCCTACACGCTATAGATGTGTAGTCGGTGATTGTCGTTGTGCTATATTTACTACAACACTCTACTCTTCTCTGAAGGGTGGGTAATTCATTTTTGGGAGGAATTTTTATTGCCGTTTTTCGAAGGCTGGAGGAGCTACTTTATCCATTAAATGCAGAGCAATATTGAATCCTCCATTTGTTTCTCCCATCTTTTCTTTTTGCTTTACTTATTTTTTCAACAGCCCTTTCGTTCTTGGAAAACTCTTACAGTAGGTGTCTTTCCGAGCACCCTATATGCTCGAGCTCCCTGCCATGAGTTGAGTAGCATCTGGCAGGCAAGCACCCGTTGAAACAAGAAATATAAGGCAAAAAAAATTCGAGTGTTTTAAGAGCGTCAAGAACTTCGGGCATAGACAAAGGGCTGAAAAAGAATTGCAGCTATAGTGAGGTTAAGATTCCTGACTAAGTGGCTTATTTGTCTTACACATCCCCTGGGTTCTAGACACTGGCAGTGTGCACTTGTTCGTACCGGTGGTGGACCGGTGGAGCATAAAACACGGTACACAAGACACACGGGCCTAAAGAGCTTTTAACACAGCTTTTCATTTATTATGACAGCTCCTTGCCACTTTAAACGAAAGGAGCCATCTTTCTTCGTAATAACAAAACGTTCATCATTCCTGGAAGAGGGTTGCTCCGACCGGAAAAGTTACAGACACTCGTATAGCGCAGCCGACGTTAAAAGAGAGATTTGTGTCAGGCCTAAAGGACTTTCCGAGTAACACTAGACGTTTCAGAGACCCATGAACAGATTCGGCGTGAAGCGGGATAGCAGTTGGCAGAAGGCCATTTTGAGTTTAAGGGCTCCGCGTAGGTGTACGAGTTACGAGGGCACGTCTATTTGCGAACACGTTTCCAGATCGAAGGATTATATTTTCATTTCGGCGTTAGAAGTCTCCAAGGACGTCTTTAAATTTCCTCGACTCAAACATAATCCGGGAACCGCACAACCACCCGGAAGGCAATTATCGAAGTAGGAGTTGTGATTGCCAGAATCCTACATAGCAGAGCAGAAAGCAGTGGGACTTCCAATTGTGCGGCTTCCCATTTCGCATAATTGTTCCTGCAGTAGCAGGAGTACCATGCCCTAACCCTGCCGGAATCCCTTTTATTTTTAATTAGCTCGCACATGGAATGCCATATCCGGGAGTATGGAATTGGTTCGCGTGCAGTTATTTTATGGAATTTTATGCATCTCGGTGAAAAACTACCGCCACAGTGGGTCGCCGGAGGACAACTGGAGAAAAGTGGGCTACGCTACGCTACAATGCGAGCTTGACGTGAATAGATAGAAGTCCTGCAATTATTTCGTTTTAAGTAATCCAAGAAAATTCTCCGACACAAAACGGAATGCCTCAGTTAACCCTTTCATTGTTTCCTGAAATAATTGCTATTCAGAGCGAGTGCAGCAATGTAGGCCACCTCCGTTCGGCCGTTTCAAGAGAAAAAATTTAACGTAACTTTTCACTTCAAGCTTGAAGGCATTGCAACAGATAAGAGGGTAAACGACAGTGCGTTTCGCAATTACTTAGCGTTATTCGAATCCACGTTTTCGTTTAATTGGGAAAAATATTTAAATTCTATAGAGTTTCGTGGAAATTAGTTATAGCTTGATATAATCGCAATTCATTAGGGACACATCTACATACATACTAAAAGTAAGTCTCCTTCACGAATCTTAACCCTAGAAAACAATAATATTATATTCTGCATAAAAGATAAATGCAATAAAGATAAAATAAATTACCAACCGCACACCATTTAAATATCGACATTTCAGAATCGTCTGAAATTTTTTTTACAGCTTCTTATCATGATATTATCGACACGTATTTCAGGATTTTACTCAAAAATATTTTGTTTCAAAAATATCCACATGTGAATATTTCATAATTTTTTTGTATTTTACGTGTTCCTACGTCAGTTTTACAATGGTTTTTGAAAAAATTATTTTATTGTTGACATAAAAAAGTCTTTAACAATTTAATTATTTAAACAGTTTTTCTATGCTGTTGTCCCAGGTTTAGTTAATTTAACAAAATATGTTTTTGTTACGTATTGTTTTACTTAAAAAGTAAAAAAATAAAAGCGGAGTTATCTCTATTAGGTCCAAAGTTGTTAATTTAATTAATTCACATGTGGATATTTTCGAAAAATAATTTTTTTGAGCAAAATCCTGAAATACGTGTCGATAATATTATGTTAAAAAGCTGTAAAAAAAAATTTTAGACGATTCTAAAATGTCAAGTTTTTTTTCCATGAAATTTCCAAAAATACTATAATATAATATAATACTAATGTCTAGTTCTCGATGATAAAGTGTAGTAGCATCGATGATGCGTGATGCAAAATTTAGAGTGTAAATTTAATTTTTTTTGACGCTGGAAACAAGCCATGTTCCGTTCATAATGTATCGTTGTGTATGATATGCCAGATATTTCTACGTTTGTCTCATTATTGTCAAATTATTTATTTAAGTTGTTTAGCTGTGGGAATCCAAGAAAAGGAAGCATTCGTGTTCAAGATCGCCGGAAAATTTTATAATAGACATCGTGAGAGAAGAAATGAAGCTAGATAATCTAGAAAAGTTGATGTCACAGTTTTTCCAGGCTAAAAACAATGAAGCAAAAGCAACTTAGTTTGCATTGTCTAATAATTGTAGGCATTCGAGATAATAATAAAACTTGATCCATCCACAGTCTAATCCACGACCAGTTCAATAAGAACAAAAGTCTGTTTAAAAGTTTACTTTCCATATTTTCAATAAGGGAGTAGGAATCTCAATACCTTTAGCCCAATAAGTGTAGATAGTTCCAGGTAGTCACTCTTTAATTTTATTCCAGGTTGAGGAAATTCGCCTGAGACCGTTATTGATCTGGAAAAACAGGTTTCGACTTCTACTAAACAGCAGGATCTTACTTTCAAAAATCAAGATTCTACTCTTGAACAAGATACTTCTTTACTAGAGGAGGCAGAAGATCAAGGGAACGAGGAAATTTTAAAGATGATGATCCTAATTCCTAAAGTTAATTAAAATCTTCAATTTGGAATAAATAAATAAATGGACAAAGTGGCAATAGGGAGGTATAAAAGCAAAATCTAAAAATTCGATTCTAGATTTATACACTCGAAATGGAAACAGAAACTCCAAAAAAGAATTTAAAAGTTTTTCCAGCCCTGTCAGAAATCGCTTTAAAGAGAGACAATCATTTTGTTGAAACCCAAAACTGTGTTGGCTGCGATTCATGTTTCAGCAGTTACATACATGTGTTGATGACTATTGATAAATTAGATCGTGAAAAGAATGAAGATAAGGCAAAGTTTATGAAATAATTGGCAACGCAGATCAGCTGATGCCTGATGTTTTTTATCAGCAATCAATTGCTAGAAAATCTTTTGTAATTCCTTTGTTAACCCAATTGAACTTACAGTAGAGGCAACAAAATCAGATGAATGGGTTTACGGCACGAAATTTGCTGGGCAAGAAAAAGAAGCCAACTCTGTGGAAAAGGCATGTGAAGCTATTTAATACTACACCTAATACTAAATACAATTCTTGTATACCTATTCCTACCGCGCGCGGTCAAATTGACCGGCAATTAAAAAAGGTATCGATTTAATTATGCAATGCAGAAAATGGTTGATTTGTTGCTAAATGTATATAAAATAAAGAATTTTAATGAAGTTTCGTCCAAATTTATTTTTATATAATTTCTAAAATTCTTTATAAAAAAACAAATAAAATTAAATTTTTATACAGAATGTTATGCATACATAATATACTTTATTCGGCTTCCTCACATTGTTTACAAATTATTTTTGTCTGCAATGTGCATTTGCCGCACACATATTTTTTTCACTTCGAACAGATTTTTGTTGTTTTATAACCATCACAAAATTTTATTTGACAAGTTTTTCGTACAAACACATCGGAACTTGTAGCCGGTGTTGCTAAAAGGTTTTTTCTTGAAATTTTTTATATGCATCGCCGAGTTCTGGAGCTAACTGGAACAAAAATTCCTGCCTCGAAATGCTTTCACCCGTCTCTTGTTTATACAAAATCCAGGTATTTATTCCAGCTTGGTCCACAATGTTGACATGTGCTATAGTAGCTAAAGGGAGGGGGGCATGACGGGGACTTTAACGTTTGAAGGGCATTAAAACGCTCAATTTAAATTATTTTGAATAACTTTTTATTTAGAATAACTCTTACTTTATCAATCTTTGGGAATTAGGAACGGCACTTTACTTATGCCAGAAAAGTAAAAACAAAAAATTTTGTCAAAGATATCCAACACCCGATTTTGACATAAGGTAGGGTAAGACGGGCACCCTATGGGGCAAGATGGGGTATGGCATTTTTCATACTTTCTTCATTCCAACTCCCTCTCTCCGTTTTTCTTTTATAATTCTTCACCATCTTGAAAAAGATAAAAGTTATATACGTTATATAATAAGTTATTAACAGTTAATCGAAAACATACCTATGTCATTATAAAGTCATATTTTATTTTCGAAGGGCAAGATGGGGTACCTTACCACAAGGTACCCCATCTTGCCCTTTCGTGCTTTTTTGAATAAAGTAACGTATCATAAAAAAACAAATCAAAATTTTGAAACAAACATATTCTTACCTGCTAGTATAATTATTGATAAACAATAATAACTTTCAGTGAGTTCTTGATAGTTTATATTGAGGTGAAAAACACATGCCATGCACAAAGCGAAAATAACAAGCAATTTGACAAAAACAGAGTAAACTCACAAACCGGTGTCAGTGCTGACTGAGAAACAATACAACGTCGCGTCATTACGAGCCAGAGCAGCTGTGATTGGACGTTCGTACGACACGTGAGACCCTCTGCCCCGTCTTACCGCGCCTTCCCCTACCTGAAGTTGCCACCTAAAACTTTTCGACTTCACGCTGTATTTCCTTGCCATCTGGTCTGTACCAGGTACCAAATTTTATACTTTTATAAAATCTAATAGTTTCCGGTATACGTTTGTTGCTTTTTTCTATTTCTATTGAGTTATGTTTGGAACTTAGGACAAGCTCTTTTTTCGGCTTACTTTTATACGCTGTAAGAGTAATATAATTTGATTTATTAAATTTGCTTGAAAATCTAGCTATTCTATCTTTTCTTTCTTTGGCTAACTTTGGAATTGTTCCAACAATTGTAGTTTTTTTTGCAAGTGATTTCTTGGCTAATGACACAATCGTGAAAAAATTATCTGTTGTTACGTTCCTTCCGCATCCTGTGAAAGGATCAATCAGCTTTAGAACAACGAACTCCCCAAATAGAATTGAACAATCTCTCCTTTCATCCTTTCCCAAATAGGAAAACCCATTTATTATATACGTCGACGTCACACGCCAACCAGAACTTTATTCCAAATTTGTCTAGTTTGTTTGGCATATATTGTGTAAATCTGCACCTAGTCTTCGACGGAAACAACTACTCATCATCAGCAATATATGCACCAGGTTTATAACAATTTTGTGAATTCTCAATAAATCGATCCCATATTGTAGATATCATTGCCAATTGATTGGTTTGTAAACGCTGGCTTCTTTCGCTCTTCTTATCAAATCGTATAAACATCACAATTTCAGTAAAGTCGTGTCGGCTCATTGTTTTCGAAAAAAAGCGGGTCCCCAGTGTTTATTCCACAAATATTTATGAGATATCCAAATTTTTTGCCTCATATGCGCCGCGAGCATATAATAAAGAAATAAATGCGTCTAGTTTTGTTACATTTAGCTCCCAGTTAGTCCCCAACACCCTAAATGCTTCTTCTTCTGTACATTTTATAATATGATGCATTATACGCTGATCAATGATAAGAGTAAATGCCGTCTTCATTTGTCCTTTCATTATATGTCTTTTAGCATATCCTGTTGGCCCTGACATATCCCTACAAATATTATGCACTGGTAACCTGTCAGGTTTAGGACTTCCATTTCTTTCTTCCCAGACTGGCCCTCAGTAGCAGTTTCGATGCGTTGATCCTCTAAATCTGTCTCACTTTCGGATGTCAATAAAACTCTCTTTCTTTTCTGTCCTGGACGCTTATTTATAACATTCTGCTCTTCACTATCGCTTTCTGATTCCAATTCACTTGTTGTAGCTCTTTATCTGTTTCCATGTTTTTGTTAATTCCAGAAATTTCTTGTTCATAATATTCTGAAAACTCTTCTTCTATGTCTTTTATATTTCTTAGGTAATTTGTAATTTTCAAATGCTTTGACATTTTTAGGGTAAATATCTACAACAGATTATTACACTATGTAAGGAATAAAAAATTCACATCCAAGTTTTGATACTTTACCTTATCTCCTTCAAATAAACAATTTAAAAAAAAATTGCATAAAAAACTCTTTAGAAGTGCCCTACTTGAGACTGTAATCAACACTATTTTTGTCTACTCTTTTCAATTGAAACCGACTCTGAGATAACTATAAAAAACTTTACTCTGAGACAACTGTATAATATTTTTTCCCACCATATTGACCGACCTCGGTAGCTAGGAAAATAGAAAAAATAACTAAAAGTAAAGAATGAAGAAAATATTATATGCATATTCTAAGAATTGTCATATAGTTTGATAACGGTAATATAACGTTTAAAAATGTGTGAATTTTACAAAAGTTTGAAAACGGTCAATTTGACCGGTACTGGTAGGTTTAGTGTTAAAGCTCCAGGGAAATCGAAAACAAATGTCCCAAAAACTATAAATGCGGGAAACTCCGGGCACCCACCTGCGAAGTACAGGCAGGGGGGCGCATATCCGAAAAACTCCTTTTATGATACAACAAGAAGGGTCAAGCGTACAGCAGCACATCATCGTCGACGTCGAAGAACTAATAAAAGAGGCAAGAGGTAGAAGTTTGAAATTCTTTCTTAATGAATGGCGAAAAATTACGTCAGATATTTATTTATTTATTTATTTATTTATTTATTTATTTATTTAGACTTCAGTCTACAAATACAAATGATCTTACAGACTAGAATATAATCTAAGAATTCATAAAATAGAGCATACAATCAATTGGTAAACTAGGACAGAGAGAATACCATCTATGTATATGTATTAGAACATGAACAATTCAACATTATCCAACCTAATCAGCTAAATGTAACATTCTCCTGGTATATGATTTTAGATTTGAAATCAGACCTAGATAAAGAGAAATCAACAACATCATTGAAGTAGTTAAATTTAATAGTGCAATTAGTAATAACTTCTTGAGATCCATATTTGGTTCTGTGTGTAGGAGCAAGCAGCAGCCCTCTGGAACGAAGGTGTCTTTCTGGAGCATAAATCATAATTAAGGAAAGCAACTCAGGGCATTTAATATAATTGCACAATATATCCTTGATAAATATAGCACAACTACAATTGCGTCTAAATTCAAGTGTAGATAGACCAAATAACAGACGCCGTGATTTATACGAAGGTGAAAAGTTCTTGAAGAGATTACATTTAAAACACAAGAATCTAGTAAAATTCTTCTGCACTGCCTCAATTCTATTAATATTTGTACTGTAAATGGGGCACCAGATAACAGAAGCATATTCAAGCAAGGATCTTACAAGAGACACATATAAAGTCTTGATGGCAAAAGGATCAGTGAACTCTTTAGTATTCCTTTTGATGAAGCCCAGCATTCTGTAAGCCTTAGAAATGACCTGATTGAGATGGAGCGAGAAAGAAAGTTTTCTATCTAAAATAACACCTAAATCGGTGATATATTCAACACGAACTAAGTCTTCAGCATTCAAAACATAATTGTAATCATAACAAATTACGGTTCTAAAAAAAGATAAAACTCTACATTTAGATATATTAAGGAAGAGGTAATTAGTAGAACACCAACTTGAAAGTCTATTCAAATCTTGCTGTAGCTTAAAACAGCTATTAGAGTCAATAATTTTAATATAAATTTTCAAATCATCCGCATATATCAGACATCGGGAATGTAAAAAACAATTAACAACATCATTTATAAATAGAATAAATAAAATTGGGCCACAGTGACTACCCTGTGGAACACCAGAGTTAGCAGCAAAAACACTAGAACGATGTCCATTAATAGAGACACTTTGTTTTCTATTAGACAGGTAAGAAGTGATCCATTGTAAAAAGGACGAATGAAATCCAAGTTGAGAAAGTTTATTAATAAGAACGTATATATTAACCTTGTCAAATGCTTTAGAGAAATCAGTATAAATTGTATCGACTTGATAGCCCTCTTCCAATGCATTTAAACAGAAATTAGTAAATAAAGCAAGGTTAGTTACTGTGGATTTTCCTTTTAAAAAGTCATGTTGCTGTGAACAAATAATATCTTTACATAAAAAGGATAACTTATTAGCCACAATACAGTCGAGTAACTTAGGAATCGTATTCATCAAAGAAACCGCTCTATAATTTTTTATTAAATGCTTAGCACCACTCTTAAAAACTGGTTTAATTGTGGATATTTTCCATATATCAATAAATTTACCTGAACTAAGTGAAAGGTTAAAAATTATGGTTAAAGGTAGAACCAATGAGTCTTGGCATGACTTGAGCAAGCCCGGAGACATATTATCAGAGTCAGGAGTGTAATTATTATGAAGACTATTTATTGCATCCCTAATATCGAGTTCAGTTAAGGATAACATGCCAAAGTTTAATGGACTGTCATGATTAGAAGGCAAGGAAACATTGGTAGGTGGAATACTATCGCTATAGACGGATTGAAAAAATCGTGCAAAAAGTTCGCAAGACTCCTCAAGACTATTTGATTTCAAATGCTCATATTCCATATTTTTAAGAAGATCAGAGGATCTACGTTTATCATTAATGTAGCTCCAGAATGCACGGCTGTTATGTTTAATATTAGATTCTGTAGATATAATAAATTGCTTATAAAGAAAGCTATGCAAGATCTTAAATTCATTCCTTAGTCTTACAAAATTAGCAACGGCGGTTTCGTTTATCTGGCCATCATTATCACGTAATGCTTTGTGCGCTTTATTTTTTGCATTTTTTAATCGAAGCAAGGATTTGTTAAACCATTTTGGATGATTGTTATGCAAATTATGTTTTAAAGGAACATATAAATCAAGACCACTCTTTATCACTTGAAGAAAATTACCATATGCATCCTCTAATGAATGATTCGCTAAGAGGTAACACCAATCAAAATTGTCAAAAAAATTGTTTAAATGAATAAAATTAGCTTTCCTAAAATCATATACCTGGATGGAAGGTAAGCATTCCAATTTAGCATAACAGTAAAATGATAAATGAAATTCTAATGGTTTATGGTGCAAGTCACATTTGATTAAAGGAGACAAAGATTCGATAACTCTAGTATAGATATTCTCGGAAACAAAGATTAAATCTAAAAACCTATTAAGAAAATTACAAACAGAATTTATTTGGAATAAATTTAAACCTATCATGTTATCCAGGATATAATATTCTATATCAGAAGAAATATTAGAAGGAGTAAGAAACATGTCATTATCTATAAACGACCAAGAAACATTACTTAGATTGAAGTCCCCAACAACGCACAAATGTTCAAATTCAGATAATATGGAGAACAAATATTCAATGCAATTCAAGTGAGCTTTATATATTTCGAAAGTTGAGGCAGGCGGGATATAACAATTATAAAAAATTACTGAAAATTCCTTCGAGAACGAAGTAACCCGAACCGCCATGTGCTCAATATAAGTAATGTTATTCGGCATTGAAATCTCTTCGGTAAGAAAATTAACACGAATGGCAACCAATAAACCACCCCCTCGACTACAACCTGATGAAATTGGACATCTATCTCTTCTATGGATATAATAATTACTAGATGAAAATTCGCAAGAGGAAATGTCCTTAGTTAGCCAAGTTTCAGTCAATAAAATGACATCGAAATTGTTTTCAATTATAGCAAGTTTGAGATCATTCAACTTAGTTCTTAAACCTCTTACATTTTGGTAATAGACAGAAATACTAACATTATTATTCATTTTGGGAAAATAATTACCCTTATAATCTAAGAAGTTGATGTCTGCAGTTATGGTGCTTCTACATTTGGCTGATCGATCAAGTTTTTTGGACGATAGTTGTTAAAAGTAGTAATTTGTAGTCCAGCTGGCCAGATAGAAGGATTAAGAGAATGTTTGAACATGTCTTCCGGAACACCCAACTTAAAGTTGACAAACTTCATAGAAGAAATATCGCAGTCCTTTTTGATTAAAGGAAAACATTTAAGAACTGCTGTGTTTAAATTCAGTTTATCAGCGGCATAGGTAATTATAGATTCAGCATTCGTATCAGACGGGAAACGAGATAGATGTAACCATTTCATCCTACGTAAAACAGAAAGCTCAGATGCAGAGGCGTCCGTACCGAAGACCTTTCCACCACGACGCTTCTTCCTAACAATATGCCAGTTATCAGCGACAGAAACTGACTCAGTCATCGACAGTGCACATGCACTTTGTATTTGCGGATCATTAGTAGTTGGACTGAGAGCCGGCGATGCACATACAACAGCCGATGATCGACTAGCCATTGCGGACAAGGTTGGAGGTATAACAGGCCCCAAAACAGTGGACGTGCTGCGAGCAGATGATGCATTTTTAACAGCTGGAGCGGTTTTGGCAGACACAAATTCAGAATTTGTAGGAGTAGTTACAGCTGGAGCATCTCGATCAGCTGTGTTTAGAGGAAGCGGAGTAGAAGGCATAGCAGAAGCATTGCGAGGCCCAGCTGATGGTTTACTTGCAGACCGTTGTGATTCTGCAGGTCGAGCTCTCATTTTAGCATCCTTAGATGGACCACTCATGGAGCGCACCGATGCGGCCGTTGTTGTTGGCGCAGTGGCCGTTACTGATGATCGAGTTGAAATATAATTGTCATTTCGCAACAAATCATCTAATTTAGAATTTAATAGCGAGATAGAGTTTTTAAGATTAGAGACTTCACTTTTTAAAGAGTTTATTTGAACTGATAAAACCGACACACCCACTTCAGAGCACGCAGGGCATTTCCAAGACAGGGTCTGATTTGCCTCAAGAGTATCAAGAACATTTTTCGGTAATTTCGTACAACGTTTGTGAAAAATTCTCGCACAATATCCACAATTAATATTTTTATCAAATAGAGGATCATTGCACTCAGAACAGTTCAATTTTAAAGACATATTTGACCACTAAATCAAAATACTAATTGAAATTTCAAGAGAGAACTAGAAACAGGTCCGAAGCCAGTGACTATGTACGTGCAATCTTACTTATTATACATTTCATATTCCTTTCATACAAGCTCCATGTCAACATATGGTTCCTATTGTCAGAGTTCTCAAGATGAGATTGCAAATAGAAGTTAACAAACTCTAGCTAAAAAAGCAATAGAAGAGTGCCAAGAATCAGATGATCAGTTTATTTCTTCTTGTTGTTTAGTCCCAAAGCCGGATGGTAATAATAGGACCAATTTTAGCATAAAAAAGGGTGGCAAACAATTTTGTAACAAAAGTAGTTTATATGTGTGCGTTAGATCTTAAAGATAATTACTACCCAGTACCGTCTCAGACCTGCCTTGGATCGGACGTGTGGCTGTGATCTCTTCGGATTGCGAGGTTGTTTCCCGGATTTGCGGAGTGACTTTTACTGGCTGCAAAAATTTTTGTGGTCCCCAGGCTTCGGCGGGGATTGATAGTGTTTTGTAGTGTAGCTGAAACAATAAAAACAGTGTAGTTACCGTGTACAGAGACCCATAGTGCCTGTGCACAGGCCACGTGCTTCGTGGCTGTCATCCGGCTGTCTTTCAGCAGCTGGAGGAGTTTGGATACAGCGGCCGAAATTTTTCGGTCAAAGAATTTGAGTTGCCAAAAGGAGTTTCAGCACAGCGGCCAACATTTTCGGTTAGTACATTAAGGTGTCACTGAGGGTGGGCCACAGTGGCCATAAAAACTTTTTGAAAAATAACAAACTCTGACAAAACAGGACGGACAAACAACGAACGAACAGATACTGAACGGCTTTTCTATTTCTTTCCACCCCTTTCTCTACTAATCCTTTTACTTACTTAATTGATAGAGGTTGATTTTTTAGCTAGGGGAAATAAAAGACTACATGGCGTCTGGCTCGGCCAGCGCCAAACGGTTTGCAGGCTTGTCGGTGCATTCGAGCACCACCGGCTGGGCAAAAAAGGCAGCCAAGAGGAACAACATTCTAATCTCATTATTTGATGAAACCTTTCCCACGTTACCAAAAAAAAAGAACGCAAGAATGCGGCAAAAACCAACCTAAGAACATTGTAATGAAAACAGTAGAAGGAGCCCCAAAAACTCTAAAGGAGCGCAATCAGTTCCTAGTGCGAAAAGGCGTTGATGCCGTAAGCACATATTTTACCACCGCAAGATATTTGCGGGATGACTCCTTACTGCTACTTGTTAACAACGAGGAAAATACCTGAACGCTTTTTTGCCCAAAACAAGATTGCCGGCGTTCCGGTCACCTCGGCCTACCATCGTTCCTTAAATTCAGTCAAAGGCACAACCTACGCACCCGAGTTTAGAACCCTCAGCCAGGAAGAAATTCTGGAGAGCTTGCGTGACCAGGGAGTCACGGAGGTCTTCCACATTACCAGGCTCAATGAGTAAAAAAAAGGGGGTACCTTGTGGGCTAGTTGTCCTCACTTTCAATGCTTTTAGGCTGCCAGCCGAAATAGATGGAGCCTGGACAAAACTAAAAATGACTGAATAATCCCAAACCCGATGAGGTGCCGGAAACGCCAAGTGCTAGGGCACACTACCAAGTGATGCTAGCAGGAGCAACAAGTGTGTGCAACTTGTGGCCTCTGCGATCACGGGGAAAGTGCTTGCACAAGAACTTTCTGCGTCAACTGTGGAGTAGAGGGACACGAGTCGCCTAATCGTAACTGCCCAGAATTCATGAAACAAAAAGAAATTTTACTAATCCAGACCCAGCTTAGATGTAGCCGCTTTGAAACCCGCAAAGAGTACTATGAGCGCAACAAAACCTCATCACAAGCCACGTACGCACAAATAGCGAACGTAAGGACCCAACCCCCAAAAAATCCCCAATCAGCACTTTCTACAGCCCCAAAAACTCTTATTCCTAAAGCAACAACCACTCAGACACAAACAACACCAAAAAAAGTTGCAACAAACAACACACAAACTTCACCAAACTCAACTTAACAACTCCAACTCACACATAAATTGAAAAAAGTAATGCAAAAAGTGATTACCAGGGAATTGGGAACTGAAGTCCCAATTCTAGGTAACATTTTGAGCCTTTCGGGGCCCAACATGGTACTGGAAGGTGCTCTTCCAGAACCACAAACACAAACTCACGCCACATCAAAGAAAAACAAGTTACAGGAAGTCCACCCTCCTGTACCCCCCTCAGTACTTTTCGCCCACTCAGGGCATACCATGGAAATGGAGGCTGGAGAACTTCCAGGACCAACATCTCCAACCACCACACGCACTATTGCAGAAACAATAGACGCATCAACTTCAACATTCACGCCGCTTTCTTCGGACCGGGAAAGTGACAGCTCATCTTAAAATCATGATATCAGCCAATTACCCTTCCTCTCGCTCCACCATTCAGGATATCACAATCCTGCAATGGAATATTAGAGGATTATATAATAACCTACCCCACCTACAATTTCTTATTTCCCAGTATAATCCTCAAATAATTCTGCTTCAGGAGGCAAATATTCTCCTGGAAGAACAGCTACTAACCTACACATTTTTTGGTAAAAACTCCGTAAGGGAGAGTAGGCATGGTGGTGTGGCCATTTTGGTTCACAGCTCCATTTCTGCCGTCTCATTGGACATTAATGGTCCTATTGTAGCCTGTGCTGTCTCCTTAGGAACATCTAGCCCTATTACTATTATACATATTACCTCACTTTATCTTGAGCATGTACAGAGGATCATGGTTGAAGATCTGGAGGCCATGTCTCATCAGCTTCCCTCAAACACCATATACGGTGGGGATTTTAACGCCCATAGTCCCATTTGGGGCTCTAGGTGTTGGAGTCGTAGAGGAATGCAGGTGGCGGCTTGGATTGAAAACCACCCCCTGTGCATACTCAATTCAAACTCCCCTACCTTATTATCCTCTCACGGATCCTTCTCCGCTATCGACCTCACCCTAGTCCCGCCTCATTTAGCATCCAGGTTCGATTGGTTTACGCACGATAACCCTGAGGGAAGTGACCACTTCCCAATTATCATGAGAACTGGATATAAGATCGCCAGTAGTAAACCGATGGTCAGATTCGCTGAACACCGTGCAAACTGGGAAAAATTCGCTGAATCAATCGAATCTGAGCTATCCCGTCGTCCAAAATCCCTACATGTTAATAAGGAGGGAGCACAGCTCACAAGGACAATAAGAGCGGCAGCAGCGGCCAGCATGCCTACCTCTAAACCCCTTCCTAAAACCCAAACGAGTTGGATGAATAGCAGTATCCTCTTAAAAATCAGAGAGAAAAATAGGGCCTGGAAAAGATACCAGAGGCAACCTACGACAGAAAACCTGCATGAGTATCGTAGGAAATCGGCAACCGCCAAAAACGCGGCTAAGGAAGCGAGACTAGCATCCTGGCCTGACTTCGCTCAAACCATCGATCCCAACCTTAGCCTTGCCGAGGCATGGAGAAAGGTCAAGTCAATCTCCGGCAACAGACAAAATAGTCTGATTGCTAATTTGACAATAGACAGCAGGCTCTACATGGACTTCTTGGACATTGCCCATCAACTGGCCCATTCGTGGATCAGCTACTCCGGTGATGGCACCTTCAGCCCAGAAACTATTATATTAATAGAAAAAATAATTGGTCTTTCACGGACCGGCCCTTCTCTTCTGATCCATCTCGCCATCTCTCATTCCCAGTATCCCTTCAGGAACTAAGTGACGCACTTAGTAGCTGCAAGGGATCGGCACCTGGATAAGACAGAGTAACTTACGGTATGATGAAAAGAGCCCCTACCTCCTTCAAGAAGCGATTATGCTTCTTATATAACCAAATACTTGAGCAAGGCATTTTTCCCTAAGTGTGGAAAAATGCCATCCAAGTGCCCATCCGCAAGAAAAACTCTGCGTCCAACAGGACACTCACCCCAAGGGATCTCCGTCCGATACCTCTGTTGCCCTGTCCTTCGCGCCTCCTAGAAAAGAACCTAGGACGCAGGCTTTCCAGCCTCCTAGAACACATCCTGCCAAACGAAATTCACGGATTTCGGAAATATCGTGGCACGACTTCACTACTGCTGGAGTTTGAGGCTGGAATCAAAACATCTCTGAGTCAAAAGAAGGACGTTTGCGCTCTATCCGTGGACATAGAAAAAGCTTATGACAGCGCCTGCAGAGATATCATAGCCACACAGCTCCAAGTGTGGGGCATTGATGCTAAGTTTATTCAACTCGTCACCAACTTCCTGTCCTCCCACTCAATTCAGGTTAGGGTAAATGGATACACGTCCACGAAAATGAAAATAGACAACACGCTACCTCTAGGATCGCCCCTATCAACCTCACTTTTCAATACTTTCATTTCTTCTCTAATACAAAAACTACAAGGCGTACAAGGACTGACGACATATGCCTACGCAGACAACCTAATACTGACCACAGACACCGACACCCCGAGGAACACACTCAGAAGAGCTGCAATGGCACTAGATATCTGGTGCCATAACACCGGCACCATCTTCCCGCACGACAAAGCGGAACTAATCAATTTCACCAGGAAAAGACGCCCGCGATATATAAACCTGGAACTAGATGACGTCACCATACGGTCCGCACCAGTCCTCAAGATCCTAGTGGTAATCTTCCAAGCTAAAATGCAGTGGACGGACCATTGCAAAGAGCTCGCAGCTAAGGTTGGCCGCATTCATAACCTCTTGAGGGCCATAGCGGCAAAAAATAAGGGCGCACCGGTTCACGCCACTATACGAATTTCCAGAACCCTGCTGACGGGATACCTTAACTACGGCCTAACCCTATTTGGAAATGCGCCAAGGACCACACTCGCACAGATCCAAGTCGCCTGCAACAAAGCCTTGAGAACGGCCTTCGGAGCGTTGAAGACCACTCCCATCCGGGCCCTGCTGATAGAAGGGGGAATGTGTAAAGTAGAAGAGATGGCAAACATAGCCAAAACCAAGTTAGTGGCCAGGAATTGGTTCGACAGGACTTGACCCCATCACCATACGCTGAGACGCCGCAGGACACCGGTAATAGCGAACACACAAACGAACACTTCAACCCCAATAACGACAGCGGGTCTAGAAGCGATGACGTCAATGAGGACCACACCAGCGACGACAACTACTCCAGGATTAACGGCTTCAACGAGGACCACTCTAGCAACTTCAGCTCCCGCAACGACCCCATCGGCGACAACCCCAGGATTGAAGGCAGCGTTGAATATGTATGATAGGCTAAAGGTAAGGTTACCCAACCCTGATTCCTTCCATATTCCCCTCCCACAACATAAACCTGCGCAATGCTACGTACTAGTACCGCGGACACGGAGAACAAACACGAGCAGGGAAGAGTTCAGAGCCCGTCAAGCAGCGGAAATAGCGGCTAACCCCAATACACTACGAGTGTACATGGACGGATCTAAGTCACCGACCCAAACCTCGGCGGCATTGGTCGCACATAGCAGAAACACCGAGGTCCCTGGCCTCACACAAACTTTCGCGCTCCACGAGAAATCATCGGTTTTCGAGGCCGAAGCATATGCGCTGTGGAAGGCCATCCTATATTGCAAGTCCCACACCAGGAGCTCCAAAGTATTCACAGATTCCATGTCCGTTGTCAAGCCCTAAGAAACCCCAGGATGGAAGAGCCGCTAATTAAGGTAATAAGATCGCTGCTGGCAGAGGCAAGAGGAAAAATGTCGGTGTCCTGGATACCCGCACATATGGGTATCCCCGGTAATGAAGCTGCAGACGCGGCAGCAAAATCCACACCGCATACCAATAGACAAAGCTAGTGCCACCCTGTGCATCCTTTATGGTGCGTGATGGATGCGAAAAAATCAAGCACAGAATCGCAAGTGAGTGGAGGAACAGCTCCACTTTCCTGGCAACACACTGGCAGAGTATCGATCGTCCGGACTATAATATTAATCTATCTAGAGAGGAAGGCATAAAGGTTTTCCGCACCAGAGTAGGGCACACCAAATTAACTCACCTACATCTGCTAAATCGCGCCCCCCAACCAGGGTGCGTGACATGTCAAAGATCCCTGACGATCAGACACATCCTCACGGAATGCCCCAAAACCAGAGACCTGTGCAATGGAGCCTTCCCGGACATCAGACTACTTCTAAACCCCGCTGACCCGTCAGACCTCCTTTTCCTCCTTGACCGACTGAACATACTAGACAACATATGAGCTTATGTAAGGTTGTGGTAGAGAAATAGCTTCTTTTATCTCTGGCTTTGCTTTCAATAATACATCTAGCTGCATAAACATAAGTATTTACATATCTAGAAGAAAAATAATTTAGTATTGCCTTCGAACTTTAGGATAAAAATTTTGCTTTATTATAATATATTTTTTAGAATGAATTACAACTTATGCTTTCCCCTTCTTTATGTTTGTTTTAAATTAATTTTAGGTCCTGCACGACTGTACCTGAGATTGGAGAGGAATACGTTATTAAAATCCTTTGTAGATAGGCTAAGATCAATACATGCTTAAGTAACGCTATAGATAACAAACAAGTTTATTAGTTTTATAGTAATTAAATACTTTTGGAATAGCTTCGAAAGTTCAAAATCCCCATGCTTTGTTAAAACCTAATAGGCTGTTACTTGAAATGCTGAAGGCCTAGAATACTGCTTTCAAAAAAAAAAAAAAAAATTTATTTATTAGAAAGCTGTATACCACTCAACACCCCACCTAGTAGATTTGATGTAAACACAACCGAACAATCAACAATGTAAAAACCAAAATGTAATAGCTTTGTAGCTTTGTGCTTTTGCCTTTTGCTTATTGCTTGCGAGCACTTGAATTGTATATATATTTTTGTAGATTTTCACCTTTTTCCTTAGTTAATCTCTTAGCTCCTACACCAATATTAATTAATCTAGTTTGCTATTATATATTATAAGAACCATATTATAAAACCTGTACTTTGTATGCCATATGGGCTAAGTTCCCGAGCGCGTGTTGATGACATCCCGCGGGAATTATATTCCTGAGGGGTGGGAAATAAATAAATAAATAAAGAAAAAATGATTACTACCTGGTTCCAATTCACAGTAAGCGTAAAAAATTTGTACGGTTCAGGTTCTTGGGAAAACTATTCCAATTAGTTTGCCATTCGGGTTATGCACTGCCCCAAATATTTTCACCAATATCATGAAACCAGTTATTTATCAAATAAGGTGTCAAGAAATATTGATAGTTGTTTATCTTGATGACATTTTAATTATAGATTGAACTTTTGAAGCATATCAGATCCAGGTTAATAATGTTAGTATGTTATTAGAGAGATTGGGGTTCATAATAAATTTTAATAAGAGTTGTCTAATATCCAGACAAAAATGTAAATACTTAGGATTTGCCATAAATGCATCTACATTAATTAACATTAGAGTTAACAATAGAGCATCAAAAGAAAATTTTTAAACTTTTCAATAAAGTTGAAGAAAATAACTATTATTAAATTCGAGAATTAGCAAAGTTACTGGGCAATTTATCATCTGCATGTTTAGTTTGATTTATAAATATTTTCGGACTCCTCTCTTTCAGGATCGGGTGCTTATCCAGAAGAAAACAATATCAAGTTTCTAGGATAGGAAGGATAAGGAGTATCATCTAAATTATCTACAACTATGGGCTGCTTTTTTCGCTTTAAAGTGTTCCGCTGCAGAATTGACAAAGAAAGAAATTTTATCGAGACTGGACAACACGACATCAATAGAGTATGTCAATACATGTAGAAGTACACAGTCCTTAGTCGCCACATGTGGCAATGGTGTTGAAGAAAGAGATGTGTTTATTCTAAAATAATTTAAGCTTAGAAGTTAAGATCAGTCAGAATGTGGAACAATAAATTTCTCAATTTGTAAATCATTGTCAGCATTCATACGCAACAAATTCTTGAACTCGTAATATGATATGAGCCGCATGAGTCAAACGCTCGCCCAGTTGCAGGTCAACGGCTCATGCAATTTCGGCATAGCTAGCACTTGCCGCCGATGCAATCAATAATTCGTTGCGCACGAATGCAATCAATTAACAAGCATTATAATTTAACTAAGTCATCATTGTGATGTATATTTAAAAAGCCGCTTGGAAATAAAATGTTCAGTTGTCGTTAGTATTGTCACCGTGTGTTTGAATTAACTAATTACCTTTTCAGACTCGTAGCTCAGTGAAGAGCTAAACTTTCGCCAGCAGCTAGTATACGTCGTTACGTCTCAACCTCACCTCATTTTGGGAATTGTTGTGAAGTGGTACATTGCACCACGATCACGCCATTAGAGTAAAGGTACCAAGCACCTTAACTCAAACCAAAATAAAGGCATTTTGGAAACAAGATGTATGGGTGTATGAATCTTATATTCCTTCTAAAGAAAATGTCGAAGCAGACACAGCTTCGAAAGTTACTAAGTAATTGACCTGATGACACCGTCCACAACTATACTCCACAAGAGTGGAGATAGAATTCCACCCTGAAGACAACCTCTACTTGCCCTCCTTTTCAAAGTGTGGGAACATATTTCGGCCGAAATAACTCTGCTTTTCAGCATACAATTAATCCACCTAGTCAAGGTTGGATTTACTCCATATTTCTGCAAGGGAGAAGCCATAGCTATGAAGCTGGTATTATCGAAAGCCCACTCAATGTCCAAGAAGACACCTAGGGCCGCTTCTTTAACGCAGAAAGCCTTCTCAATGAAGGTGGTGGCATGATGAAGGGCTGACTCAGTTGAATTCCCCTTCTGATAAGCAGGCTGCGCTGCATACAGTCTGTCAGATAGTTGGACATGATAAATGCGTTCAACATTTTTCCAGCGATTTCTGAAAGAAGCTTGTGATTGAAATCGACCGAAAAGATTAAGCCGCCTAGTAGTAGCATTTGCCGGGCTTTGGAATGAAAATAACCCTGGACAACCAGCAAGCGAGCTGGCTACGGGTTCTCAGCCCTCTATTTAAAAAACGGTTGGGCGTATGAAAAATTTTTTAAAACAAAATTTGTCACAAGTTTTATGCTCTACAATTTTTATAATAAATGTTAACATCATTGAAGCTATAGAAACCGAGATAATCGCGAAAAACTAATTTTTGTAACCTTTGACCTTGAATAACTTACGATGCAGAAACGAGATTTTATGAGACTTTTGAAGCAATTTTTAGAACACCAAAATGAAGGTGTGTACGAGTTTAAAGCTTATTATCTCCCATTTCGAGGTGAAACCCCTAATATGACTGGGCTATTGGCTTTGGTAATAAGTTAAATGTTATGTTTTGTTAAATTTTTTCATAGATTTTAATACAGCAACCTCTCCACCAGAGGAGCCAATCTTGTCCAACCTATAACTTAGAAAGTTGTTAACATACAGCGTAACTTTTGGTTTGACCATTGTTTCAGTAACTAAAGCTATATTCATTTAATTTTAAGAAGAAAGTTAGTAAATTCTAATAGTTTTTTTCGTATGCCTCTATGTAGCACTTTTTAAATTATTAATCTTGTTTATTGTTATATTGTTTATACATAATTAACAACTAACTCTGTTATAACAGAAAATTGCTCTAACTTGCTTTTCTATTAACTTAGTTTAATAAGTAGTTCCTTAGTTAAAGTTTTTATTTCTTTAACTGAAAATATGTTCTCATGAATTTCTGTGTTTTGGTCCCAGTTTTTGGGGTTGCACGGCGAGGTTGATATAGAGCTGTCTCTCCCCATTTAAAAAAACAAGAACCTGATTTAAAATAGACCTTATCTACATATAAGCTTCCTTAATACCAATTAGCTTAATCAGAGGAAAATCTAAGTGCATTATCAATAAGCCTATTAGGGAAAGTCCATTCTGGAAGCTCCCTTCAATCTCCGTCTTCGTTAACTCTTGCTCACTTGCAAATCCATCAATAAATAAATCAATGCCTCAAAGCAAGATTTGTGCACAAATCAATGAAAGTGCAAAACTCGTAATGCATATAGCATAAAATTATTATAATAGTATGTATAATATACTATAGTAGGTGCTGTAACTACACATTGCAGGCATCATCGATGCATATTTGTGCGCCCAAGCTGCTGCTCCACATTGAGATGCATGAGCTGAAAAGATGAAATGTCTCGTACTTACAAAAAAGAGGGGTTTTTTTATTTACAGTACAGGAATGCATATTCAGTCCCCTCGAGATGCATTACGATTCATGCCTGTAATATGTGAAGTCAGCGTAGGTACATACCTGAATCAATGCCGACATTCATGAAATAGTTTCAAGGCTGCTGCCTTATGATTCAGTTCCTTACTAACTGTGAAAAATGGGAATTGAAATGTGCATGTTTCACGTTCATAAAATATTTCGTGAAGGGACTAAGTTCATTTAGGCGAAGACATGCATTGCCACTGAATTCTTATTGAGAAATAGGAAATGTGAAATATAATAAGATGCTTGCTGACAAATAAAGGAAGTGCAATTTCGCCTGCGTTCCTCGTCCATCGGTGCAGGTAATAAGTACAACAAGAAATTCACATTGCAGTTAAGATTGATTTTATTTTCCTCTCTGTGAATAAACGAAAGATATTGCAAGGTTTATTTATTTCACATTGATAACAGTTCTTATTTGAATGCATTCAAGCATATCTGACCTCTGCAAGGTTTCTTAAATGAATGTGTGAATAAATATAGACTTCCGACAAAGTTATTTTCTTCAGTAACCCGTTAATTTTATAATGGTAGGCGTTCAGAAAACCTGAATGAGGATTTTCACTTTGCGAAGGTTTAAATTTAAAAGTATCCGGATTTTGAGAAATACATGGTTTGGTTGTTTTAAAAGCCCACTAATTAAATCATTGTTCCGTAAAATGTATTCCATTGAATATTCAAATATTTGTTTCTCCACAACATATTTATAATAGAACAGCTTCGGCAATGCAATACGATACTTACTAACATTTTTAATTTCATTTTAATAAAACACGATAAGCATAAATATGAGTAATTAGAAAAACTACTCCCTGAGCACATACATACCATAATTTCAAAGCACTAGCTTAATTAGAATAGTCGAAATTTTGATTGCAAGATTTGCAAAAGTGAAGTTGAATAAAAACTTATAATAAATTCGAATATAACACAATGTGAAGGCACCTCAAATTTTAATATATGTTCAATAAATATGTATTTAATTTTGCAATACGCATCGCCAGTTAGCAATTAGTGGGGGAAACATCGTCAGCCAAGCATTTCTTCGTTGCGTATCGAGTGATCGCAGACTAGTGACGCGATACTTTTAGAGTGATAGCTGACAACTCTTTCTGCTACCAACAAGTGGCTGCCGGTTGGTTTTGTAATTATAATATATAATACTGTTATTTACCAAAATATGAGCCTCCCTCATATAAATTCTTCTGTTTTTTACCCATGTTTAGACAACCGGCTGACGCAATTTCCCGCCGCACTGAAGTAGCTGGCCATCATCGTTGATGTTTATATACTGAAAACTGTAAGTACGAACAATTTCAGCCGGTCCTACATAAATTTTTTCAAAAAATTGTTTGTTTGAATTAGTTAATTGTTGTATACATATATATAATCCACAAAAAAAATCAAAACTTTTCTAAGAGGAAGTGTTGACAGGAAAAAACGGCTGTGGCAAACATTTCTTGTGAGCAAGACTTTAAATATAATCTTGAAACCCAGCAACAAAAAGAACTGACATGTGCGAATATTACAAGAAAATAAGATAGTCTCTAAGTGGGATGGAGGAGGAGGATGCATTACACGTCAACAAGAGAGAGACAGCAAAAGAAACCAACGATTCTCTTCAAGACTATCTGTCTGTTCTTTTTGTTGCTGGGTTTCAAGATTATATTTAAGGTCTTGTTCACATAAAATGTTTGCCAGAGCCGTTTTCCTCCACCTTCACTTTTTCTTGGAAAAATTTCAATTTTTTTTTGGGATATCAGTTTTTTTTTGTCGATTTATAGAGTATAACTTGAATTAATTAGTTCGGGACGTTTTTGAGCAGGAGTAACTTTATTTTTTTTCAAACGTACATATATGGCGGGCGCGTACATAGGAGTGGTTTTGAGGTTTAAACTTCCCCCTCCCTCCCTCCATCCCACACAAATGTCTACAAAGTTGTTGTGTGCCAATTTGCGGTGGTTTAAATCCCCGGTGGCGATTATACCCTATAAGGAAACAAAACATAAAACTGTCTTAAAATTGCCTTTAATTAAGGTCATGTCTTTTGAACAAACCCCAAAATTTGCACAATTCAGCTTCAAAGACTACTAGATCTCCCACTTTACTATGTAAAAATCTTGTTTTGTTAATCTCTTTAAATTATATAGAAAATATGCGATTTGTTTCCGAACATTTGCTGTTTTCTTCTTTGGGCCCACTCCCGATTCAGTGATAAGCAGCATGTTGGCTTATCGGAACTCTGCCCGCATGCTGATATGTAACATCCTTGATAAAACGAAAGAATGGACGCAATATGAAATATTAAAAATATATTCCGCTCGCTATTTCTAAGTAAGTAAGTAAAAAGTAAAGGTTAGTCTTAAACCCAACCATGTCGGTGTGGGGTCCTGCATTCATCCAAGTACTATCAACGGCTTTTGCTGCTTAACCTTCAATATCGTCAGAGTTGGATGCTTGACCCTATTCCATGAGTTAGCTTTTTTTGTTCTATATTTCAACGCATTTATACAATATAGGTTGTGATTTTGATTTTGCAAAGACAGACTTTGATAGGCTTAGAGCGGAGCTTAATACTATTGATTGGTCTATTCTAAATAGATACTCTGATATTAATGATTCTCTGTCAATTTTTTATGATTTAATCTTTAATTGTTTCCTTGCTGCTGTGCCAATTTGTAGAGTAAAAAACTATGATTGTGCTCCTAATTGGTTTCATGACAATTTACGTAAACTACGTAACGCACGAAATAAAGCATGTTGAGTTTTTTCATCAACTAGATCCGAGATAAACTAACATGCATACTGTGATCTTAGAAAGGCATTTAAGGATCAAGCGCAGGTGGTGTATTCCACGTATCTCAATGGTTTGAAGTCCAATTTGAAAAAATGTCCGAGATTATTTTGGAAATACATTAATTCTAAACGGAAGAGTGACGGCTTTCCTAATTGTATGTCGTTTTCTAATAATTCTGGTCAAGACCCATCTGTGATATCTAATTGTTTTGCCAGTTTCTTTTCTGACTCTTTTAAAATTGACAATAACACTAGTATTAACTACTCGTATCTAACGTCTTGTGTTTCTTCCTATTCCTGCTGTGATATTAATGTACCAAGTGTTAATGACACCTTGTTGCATAAGTTTGTCCATGAGCTGAATGAATCTTGTTCTGCGGGGCCTGATGGTATTCCCAGCATAATTCTAAAACAACGTTTTGCTAGTCTTTCAGAGCCACTTCTCTTTTTGTTTAATTTGTCTTTGTCATCAGGAGTATTTCCAGACGCTTGGAAATTGTCTTTCATTATTCCAACCTTCAAAAAAGGGAAAAGGAATCTAGTTGATAATTACAGACCAATTGCGAAGCTCTCCGCAATACCCAAACTCTTTGAGCGTGTAATTTGTGACCTTCTGGCGTTTGACTGCAGGCCTTTGATTAGTTCAAAGCAACATGGCTTTGTTAAAGGTCGCTCTACAATAACTAATACTAATGCTTTCACATCCTTAATTTCGGACAGCCTAGAAATGAGAGCCCAAACTCATTGTACTTATAAGCTTTCTCACGAGGTGCTGCTTTTTAAGCTATCCAAACTTGGCTTTTCGCCCCTGTTGGTTAAATGGATTTCATCCTATTTAAGCGATAGGAGTTTCCATGTACTATTTAGAAATGCCTTATCAAATGTAGTTAAAACGAAATCTGGCGTTCCTCAAGGCAGCCATCTTGGTCCTATACTGTTTATTTTATTTATTAACGATCTTGAATGTGTGATAAAACATTCTGAACTTTTAATTTATGCTGACGATGTTAAGATTTTTAAGCGGATTAATACTTATGATGACTGCTCCCTTTTACAGAGTGACATTTATGTTTTTAATTTTTGGTCTTTGAATAATAACTTATTTTTAAATATTAAGAAATGTAATGTAGTAGTCTATAGTCGTAAACTCAATCCGTTTGTATTCACATACTCCATAAACAACATCCATCTAAATTCTGTTGATGATATTAAAGATTTGGGTGTAATCTTTGACACTAAATTATCTTTTTCAAAGCCTTTAAATTACATAATTAATAAAGCCAAGCCCTGTCAATGCTTGCCTTTGTTAGACGCTGGACAAAGGAATTTCGTGATCCTTATAACTTGAAGGCCATATATGAATCACTTGTTATATCTCTGCTAGAACATGGCTGCCAAATTTGGAATTCCAACTACAGCGTTCACAATGATAGATTGGAATCGGCACAAAAAAAGTTTTTGCGTTTTGCTCTGCGTCGACTTCCGTGGAGTAACCGATTTGTGCTTCCTCTGTATGCTGAACGTTTAAATTTACTTGGCATGACTTCACTTTATAAAAGACGAGAAATGCATATGTGTCTGTTTGTTCACAAGGTTTTGGTTGGTTTAATGGATTCGCCTGATATTATATCTTTTATTACTTTAAATGTAGGTAATAGGCCCTTGCGTTCGCGAACTTTTCTATACATTAAAAGTCATCGAATAAATAATGGATTTTTTTAACCAATAAGTGACATGTGCAGATGTTATAATATATATTTCCAGTCAATTAATTTTAATCTTGATTTGTTTAAGATTAAGCTAAGGCTCCTCTCTCGTGGCTAAATTCTCCTTTTTTCAAGGTCAGATTACTTGTGAAGATGTATGTTGGCTTAAGAATAAATAAATAAAATTAAAAAGATACAGGAGCGGTGATGAATTCAATAAATGAGAGAGAAGGCGTGACCTATTACGATTTAAACAAATTGCGTGCAAAACGACAATGCGATTGGCTCAGTACAATTCAAAACATTAGAGTCCCCGAAATTTTGATAAAAAGAAGAGGAAAATTAATTTGATCACTTTTTCACACATGCGGCGAATTTATCACCCGCCGACCAGGCAAGGAAGAATGGCAATTTTTCGCAAAAAAGAGGAAAAGTATTATTATAGTATATTATATCATATAGTATATTATTTCGCGAGTGTGATGTAGGGAAATTGTAATTGAGTATAAAAAGTGAAATCTCTCGGTAATATAATTGAACGTAGCGTAATCTGGGTGGTCTTAAAAGAAGTGCCTTGGGGAGTACTTAAGTTGGGTGTTAAAACGAAAAATTTTAGAAAATAGAAAACATGTGGGAGAAAGTGTGTGCGAAATTTTGAATGAAAATATTGATAAATATAGAAACTGTGGGTGTTCAAAGTGGGAAAATGTTCCGTGGTTGCGAAAATTACCGCAGGTGGGTGGGAATTAATCGGAAAAATTGAATTATTTTTAGTGAGAAAAGTATACGAAATAGAAGAAAGTGATGAATGGAGAAATTGTGAACAAATAGATGGTTGATTAAATGAGATGATCGGGACATGTTGGAGAGGGGGTGCAAGGGTGAGGAGAGGGAGAAATGATGGGAGAAACATTTAATAATAGCCCTCACAATAAAAATAACGAAAGTGAAGGAAAAATTTGGAAATAATTTCAATATTGTTGAAAAATGAAAAAAGTAAAATTCTATGTGAGTGAGAGATTCGAACCTCCGTTCCATTGCTCTCTATCCTATACACCAAACCCACTGGACTACCCAGGCTGTTGGATTTGGTTGTTTAAATTTGGATATGAATCTCATAGGAAAGTGGCATTTGATTAATTTTTAGTACTATTAGTAATAAATATCATATGTTATTAGTATTTCGTTATAAAAGGGGGCGTAGTATTTAATAAAAAAGTGATTATTGAGAAAAGTTGATAATTGCAGATGTTATTAAAAAAATGTCATTTCTGTACGAACGAAGGGTATCATGACAGAGGAAAGGTGGGTTTTGTTGAAAATATCATACTATTAGTAAAAAAAGTGATATCATATGGGTATCGAAGAGACGGGGGGGGGGGGGGGGGGTGGCAATAGGGTGGAGTGTTGCGCTGAAATAATATTTGGATTTTGGATAACAGTGAATATTTTATGGGGAAAAGGTGGTAAAAGAGGTATTTTTATTTTTTTCTAGAAAAGCACTACTAGCAAGAAAATTAAAATTGGGTAAATGGACTACTAAGTATTCATGTAAATTTTTAAGACCTTAATGAGGTGTGTAGGCATGACAGTTTAGGATTTAGTAAAGTCCATAGTATTAGTAACAATAAGGAGTTTAGATTAGCATAGAAATATTGGGAAATAGTCACAGATTGCAAATATAAAAAGAATGGGGAAAAAGAAAGTATTTCTATCGGAAAAGAGGAAGTAAAGTTTTCCTCAATTGGCTTCTGTTTGGCTTCTGTGCACGAATAGAAGAGGAAGCACCGCAATCATGGACTCTGTTGGCAGCGAACGAGCGGAATTTGGGTGGGAATTGATTTTGAAGAGAAAAACTGTGGTTTTCAAAAAATTATATCTTCAAATTTCCATGAATGAGCCAATAGTGTTGGAGTGGGATGTTGGGTATTAGGAGAAAAATAGTGGGATAGGCCTGGCCTCACTGTTTTTGAGTAAATAATTTTAGACTTGAAAGCCAGAGTCAAATGCTCTTACCGATTAGACTACCGAGCCAACCGACAGACGGGCAGAATTTAATGGTATATAAAAGCGAGTGTCTGAACAATCAGAAACACTGAACAATTTAGACATCTTTTTAAAATCGAAAAACACGAATAACTTCTGAACCCCGCGACGTAATTGATTGAAATTTTATTCCAAAGATAATTTTTTTGTCGTGCAACGAACCCTATTATCGATTTGTTTGAACAAGTCTTTGATTATTTATGAGAACTAAAGTTCGAAAAATAGCGGTTTTTTCTCTCAACTTCGCGTGATAAGTCTTTGCTTGGGCGCAAGAAAAAAATTTTTTTTTCTATCCACACGGCGCCAGAGCGCGCCTAGATAATAGATGAAAATTAAATTGTTGGAAATTTGGAAAATTGAAAATTGACTTTAAAAACTATACCATGTGCATTTTTGCTGTGTACGTAGTAGTAGCTTGTGGCGAAAATAAGGGAAAACAGAGTATCTTTCCTTTTCGGATGATAGTGGTTTCTTAACTAATTTATTTATTTATTCATTATGAACCGGTACAACAACACTACCTCAAATTACAAAAATTCATTAACAAAAATGTCATATGTTCACAAGATAAATTATTATTATATTTCATGCAAAGAAGTAAGATTTTAAATAGTTAGCTGACAAATTGACATCTATCAAGTCAATATTACACGGAAAAAATTTTCTGTGGGAGAAAATACAATAAATATTGTAATGTGATCATAGGAACCAACCTTAGCTTTTGTATAAGGAGATACCATAATTAAACTCCTGTAAATATAGCAAAATTATAATCCAATACTTAAAAGCGTAAGTTGCGAACCAGGTATGACAAAGAACAACGTAAATGGTATATTTCGCCATACATGGACAAAACTACACATGTAGTCTCATTCACAAGATAGCACTGTCCGTTCTATGTACGAAAAGAAAGATATTTGTCGGAATAAAGAACTAGTTCAAATCTTCAGTTTTCTTCCAATGTTGTTGTGTCCCCTTATCGCTCTGGTCACATTAACGGCTGCTACTCTTCGGGTTCAGCTTCCTAGTTTGTACTATCTGTTGAGCGATATCGGTAGTTATGTTAAGACTGGTAAGAATCTCTTGATTTGATGGTTGTTCTTTCGTCAGGAAGATTTGGGAATCTTATTAGATCACTAAGTATGATGTCTGATAAGACAATCAACTTAGATTGTGAATGGGTTGTACCACAGAAGGGCAGATTATATCCTTGTGGGTGCAGATTAGAACTCTGCGGGATTACAGATTAAAACTCTGTGGGTTTCAGATTAAAACTCTGATTGTGCAGATCAGAACTCTGCTGGGTCAGACCATGAAATGTTCTGATTTCTCATTACATTTGCATGGTCTTATATACGAATTTATCTGACAGGCCTAACATATATCGCCTACTTGGATTATTCTCAGCTATGGTGAATGGGTGAACTATTGTGCGCATGCTTGTCAGTAGGCCTTGTCAAATTTTATGAAAGTGGACCAATGTGGAGTTGTTTACAATTGTACATTGAAACATGGATTTCTTGGCGTTAAGACTGAACGCAGCAGTTCGTTGGCTCGAACAAACATTCATGCCTATAATTGATTAGAAACGTCCCTACAATTAATGCGTTGTGGTTGATTTATGTGTCACAGCGTCGACATGACAGTCATCGGCATTTTACAAAAACACTGTCGAACATTTAGATTAGCCGCTGGTGTAGGTGGAGAAGGGATGGCCCCAGTGGGGGCAGTTAAATAGAACTCCGCCCTGAAGTAATGTCTTAGAGGCGGTTCCATGTTGGTCTTATAGGCGGTTCCAAGGTGGAGTGGCCGCGGCCACTTACGGTGCCTAAAACATTTACCCGCTTCTTAAAAAAAAGTACTCAATTTACGGGAGGATTTCATTAAAATGCATTTATCGAGGTTCAATACAAAATCATTATTCTTGCACTAAACAGAAAAAAAGTCGAAGTTATCTTTCCGTTTTGCCTGGTCAGCAGCAGATGAGAGAGCCTTCGAAATTTTTAGGTAATCGACATAGGCGAGCATAAATGAGTTTGCTAGAACATCAAATAGGTCGTTAAAAAATAATAGGCCAAAGTGACTACGCTGGAAAACATACCCTAAGGAGCACAAAATTCATACGCCAACAGAGTTTAAAGATACATTCAGTTTACGTCTTTGTGAACATGATTGAAACTTAAAAGTGAGGGAGCAAAACTGAAAGAATGAAGTTTCAATAATAGCCCTTTTTGATTCAATAATGACACTTTACTGAAGTCAGTTTAGATGGAAAAATGAGTGAACTCAAGAAGATTCGTCAGAGTAGACCTCTGTTTCATAAATCCATGCTACTTCCAAGATATAAGGTACCTACTAACTTGTGGCGAGATAATGGGTGATAATCTAAATAAAAGGGGTCAAGTGCGAGTCGGACTCGCAAACGAAGGGTTCTGTACCATCGCACAAGATATAACACTATGTACTTTTTAAATACTGTTGTAAAAGAAACGAAAGAGTCGATATAACATAATCGAATTTTTTTTTGATTTGCATGGCGGCCATTTTGAAATTCTTGGTTTTTTATTATTTGTTGTTATAGCAGCAATAGAAATATACACCCTGTGCACATTTCAACTTTATTTTTTTTCTATTACGTTTGATGAGATACAGCCCGCTAACAGACAGACGGACAGCAGAGGTTTAGTAATAGGTTCCCGTGGCACCCTTTGGGTACGGGACCCTAAAAACTGAAACATGGATCAGTTTCAATTTTTACATAGAAAACCAGAGATCTCCCTCAATCCAACTGACATCGAGCTCGGTTTTTATGTAAAATTTAAGACTTGGCTTTGTCTTAAATACTTCACCACCAAAGCATCGTCAAGGCGTGAAACGTTCACATTATAACTAGTAAAATCAGTCAGGTACTTAAAATAGACAGAATTAATATCATAGTTAGAATGGTTAATAGTCCAGGATTTCAGTTCCCAATAATTTGAAACAGCAATTTTGTGGTTGATTCCCGGGGTTTTTGGGCTCGTAGATCACGAATTTCAGAAACGTTAAAAGGTAAAAATTGCAAAATTGAAAAACAAGTCAAATGATGATGCTTAAGGGTCGGAGATCATGGATTTCATGAATGACCGATACAAGCTGACCTTGGAGATGTGTCCAAGTTCAAAGGATTTAATTTGCTAACAAACAAAAATAAATGCGTGACAATAATGACTAAGGCTTTGTTGAGGCTATTGACCACAAATATCAAATGTGCGCAATTATTTCCACACCACCAATGAGCTAGAATTCAATGCGCTTTTTTTACATGGTTTCCCCAGGAGGGGAATGATTTTCACTCCCCTAAATTTCTCCTACTAGACACGTATAAACACGTTTAAAAGAGAGTGAATAATAATTTTGTGAATAAACCTTTCTGTATTTTATTCTTAAGGCTATAAGGAATATAAAAAATTACATAATTTTCAAAAGGTCCTCTCTTAGCTTTTGCAGATTTGTTTTAACGGCCAGTACCAACCTATGAAATTGCGCACGGCTTGTAAGGTAATCGAAGCTGCTGTTTTGACTAAATCGGCATTCAATTTCGGTGGGGTTTTGATCATGCCTTCTCCTCTAACACTTTCCATACGCGGTAGTCTAACAGATTCAAATCTGGGCTTTCAGGAGGCCGCTCTTTAGCCGATGGAATGAATTTATTCCGGGGGAAAATCGTCACGCTGGAAGTCTAAGTCTGTATATTTTAGCCTAGTGCTTATGGAATGCTTAGAGGAGATGGTAGAACACACCGCACAAAAATATGGAGTAATTTTGGGCAGATTTAGTCAAAACAGAAGTTTCAATTACTTGTTTGAGAAAATTGGATCCTTTGACCTTGAACACCTCTGCAAGGTCAACTCGTATCGATCAGATTCTGCGGAATTTGTGATCTCTGACCTCGAGAACCTGTTAAACAGCAAGTTTTGGCCGATTTCCGACTCCGAAGACACCGCAATCAACCATAGAGTTTCTGTTTCTAATTATTTTGAACTGATAATTAAAAAGTCCTCAAAATTTGTGTCATGAAATTTTTTAACAATAACATTAGAAGAGGATAATAATGTCAGCCAACTAGATGAAAAATGAATCTGCGAAGTTAGGTTTAGAAAAATTAAATTAATAGCGGTGAAAGTCATTTTGTATCCTCAAAAATATAGTTTTACTAATAGTAAATAAAAAAAAGAAGTTAAAATTATGAAGTTTTGAAGGTTTCTGGACTAAAATAAGAAATTGATTGATTTGAATCTGTCGAAAAAATTTGTCTATGGGTTAACATACGAAGCATTAACTTACTCAAATCTGAAGAAAGTTGAGTTATGCCACTCACCGGCTCATATGTATATACATATATACTTACGTTAAAAAAACTATTTACGGATCTTTAATAATCTCTTTTTTCGGTTTGTTCAAATAACCTTTGTTAAAAAAACGCTTGCGACATGATACAAGATATTTGCGAAGGAATCGAACAAATAAAAAGATTTTGGCTGGTATCACATTCCATGAACAACGTCAATAATTGAATAAACGATCTCGTAAATGTTTTATTTAAAAGGTTCACAGGAAAAAGGCAAACACAAGTCACTATGTGTAATTAAATCTCGAAATGTAGGCATGCTTACCTTTGCTTAGGGCTTTGTACCTATGTCAAACCAAAATTTTAGGATGCTACTCTGCACATCTGAACTTCTCGTTACCTCTACTGGGAGTTATATCAGGTTCAGCATGCACTTAGTCAGGAGCACAGTGAGCTATAATCATTACCGTTTCCCCTCCACACTCTCATTTACATGCATACAACTGAAAGTAAGATCTGATGCAGTATCCAAACTTAACACGCTTTGAACACATGTGCATATATGTATGTATTACGTGTACGTCCACGCTATAATGACGCCACAAGGGTTCCTGTTTGTTTGCCAGTTATCGGAATCCTTCCTGTACCAGGATGGCATGCATCAGATGACATAGTTCCGTACGTATATATTCGCTTGATTTCGGCAAGGTGATCAATTGATTCAATTTTATTTTAATTATTTCCAGATGTGAATTTCCCATTAAGAATTAATCTTAGCGAGAAGGCACTGGGGCATGTGCGACTTCCATCGATAATAATAACTCAAACGGAAAGTGCAGTTGTTTCCAAAGGTACATTGCAGAATGTGCTATAGTGCCTAGATACGAAATAACTAGGGGCGATTTCAGCCACTGCGACCTGGATTTAACTCTTAAACAGGAGCTGCCGGTGTGGTCAATGAATTGTAGCAAATTTGAAATCTGATTATACAAATGGAAATATGGCTGCGTTTGTCTTCAAGAGTACCCGATTAGCGCTGTTGAAATGAACGTTATATTCATAAAGAATTTGAACTGTAAGCACTCAATAAATCATTATAAAAGTTCAATTCATTGACAAATTACTTCCATAGATTCTTACTAAACCTAATTTTAAAACGAAATGTATGTAGTAGAATAAAAATTCTTCGATCTACGACGGACTCCTAAAAAGAATAATATGTATCGTTCTCTGTACCATTACGTACTGCATTCGTTACTATTCACCTAAGTTTTATTTTATAGAAGGGAAATCGATATAAATATCTATAGTCTATACAGTGGCGTAGCGAAGTGGGGGGCCCGTCCGGTCGGCATTTTAGGGGGCGGCAAAATTTCACAATAAATAATAATATCTTGTAAATATTTGAACCATCTCATATTTTTGTTTCGGATCGATCGAAATGAGCATTCATTACTTATATTGTGCCGAAATCGGGGAATCCCTTTCTTTAACCCCTGAACTTACGATTTAATTTCCAACAGAGCGGGCCAAATTCAACCATGCAGTAGACAACAAAGCGGACCCAACTTGGGCGCCCTATGATATTCAAAGACATGTGTAACATAACATACAAATTGTTTATAAGTAGACACAGGATTATATGCAAATGAATATTCTGCATTTACCTTTCGGGTCGAATCCGAATCTAAGTCTGACCTGTTGGTGTTTTGAATATTTTTACGACATTTTTAAGGATTTTCACAAAATTATTTATAGGACTAATGAGCAGCTACAGAATTTGGCGGATAAGTTTGCTTATCTAAAGCCGGCCATATTACTAAATTCGGACGACACTAATTGTAATCTAGACAACGCATATGCCGAAATTGACGAGCAGGACTTCAAGCTAGAACGCCTTCGACTGCGAACTTTCATTGCTGCCACAGGCAACGAAAATAAATTAATTAAAGCGGACTCACTTGAATTATTAAAATTTATTGTGAAATCCAAGCTGGAAGATACTTTGCCCAATATTATAATAATGCTCCGAATATTCTTTACAACTGCCATGAGCAATGCCAGCTGTGAGAGAAGTTTTTCAAAATTGAAACTGATCAAACATTTTTTAAGATTAACAATGAGTACGTTAAGGCTAACCAATCTGGCTATGTTGTCTATTGAGCAAGAGGTGTGTGATGCTATAGGCATTGAAAGTGCAATAAAAGACTTTGCTCTTAAAAAAAGTAGACGAATAAAGTTTTAGCTTAAGACAGAAGATTTGTTTTTAATTCTAACAACCATATTAATTTTCAGTAAAAATATAAATATTAACAGTATCGTCGTAGTTCTAATTGGAAGTCGATTTGCGTTTTATATCTAATTCGGAAATAACTTAATCTTGATGATCGTCAAGGTATAATCATAAGTGTTCTATAATATATAGTATATATATATATTTATATGACTTCTTTATTTGTAACCTGTACAATACACAATAATGATGCCTGTTCTTGCCGAAAAGTTCTTTAGAATTAGTGTATATTATAGTCTTTTAAATTGAAATACCTAAATAAGAGGGCAGCAAAATTTTCTTCCGCCCCGGGCGGCTGACACCCACGCTCCGCCACTGAGTCTATAGTATATGAAGTTATTAGTAAGCTTTTTATTACGCTACCTTTACTCAGAAGCTCCATTTATTTGAGTTATTTAAATATTCTAATAATTACGTGCGTCGGAAACTGCGATCCGCAACCCCACTCAATTGGGTAAGCAAATATATTTTTTAATCTAAAAGAGAGGTCTAAAAACTTATTTTTTTCAAAAATATTTTGAGTTTTTTTGCCATCATCTACGTCCTTAGTATACGGTACTTCGTGGAAATAGGTGTATAAATAGAACTAATGGGACATACAAGAAAACGGTCAAAGCGAATCTACTGCATATAAAATTCCTTAGTTAGGTGCGGATCCGTAAAAGCGATGTGAGTTATTCTTGTTTTTTTTGTACCTTAGTTTCTCAGAGTAAATTCAAATTAGCGGCATCCTGGTATGTATGTAATTATCTGTTAACAGATATTTATTTGATAACTATTTGATGATTTCACTCGTTTATAAAACCTTGTCCCTTATATGGGTGAACAAATTTTTTTTTCGAATATCGAAATGCATACCCCTTAATTTTTTTTAAACTACCCAGGCCTACTTAAATACAAAATTTTATCTTCCTATGTCAACATTAACCCGTGCCGCAAAGGCCATGAAGATTTTAAAAATCGCTGCCTTTAACCCTTTTCGCTATTTAGCGAAATAAAATGAAATATTTATATTTTATAAAAATAATAATAAAAAATCAAGTAAGAAAATAGGTATTTATTTATTAAAAGAACATAAAATTACAGATTAGCAAGGATATTTTCTTTCAAGGGTCTCTTTTTTACAGTCTGGATATAGATTTCTATGCTCTTGCACACAGCGTAGTAAAAATTGTTTTTGATATTCCTTTGCAGTGATTAAACCATGAAAATCTTGCATAAGTTTTACAGCTCTTTCAGCTGTATCATTCACTGCCCTTAAAGAAAGAACCTTTCTTTTTGCCTGTAAATAGGCAACATCTTCTTCCCACGTAGAAACAGGTTTCTTCAAGAAGTTTTCATCAATTTTTAACGAGAAAATAAATTTCTGCTCTTGACAGACACAAAATCATTTAATGATTTTTCTGTAAAAAAATTATAGACAAGACAGTATTATTATCAGTTTATTAAATCAGTTTTACTAATAGCTAACTCTAACATAAAACCATGTTTTCCCACTTACCATACAAATAATCAGACATATCTTCTTTCAATGGAATTTATCTCTTCCCAGAACCATACAAAATCTCTCTTTGTAAGTTCTCTACGACACTTCTCTTGATTTCTTCATCAATTTCATCATCAAAGAGTGATAAAATAGTAATTTCTTCTGACAAGTACCAAAGATGTTGACTAAACTTTCTCAGGGCTGCTTTGGAGATCTCTTTGTTAATAGTTTCATATTCCTTAAGCCTTTTTAATAAGCGCAAATCTTGATTTGGTGCCTTCACCGCCAGAATACATCCGAGCCACGATTTCACATAAATAACTGCAATGAATAAACAAACGTCTTGACGTGCTCGTTTATCTTTGGCGCTAATTTTGAACTGAGATTGCAACAAACATATTTTCAAAGAGTAAATAGCTCTAGCCATCCACCTTGCTTGATGCATTGCTCCAGGAGGTCTTATTTTAAGTTTTTTCTCACTATCGCCGACAATCGTCACGTACAATGGATTTTTGCAGTTCTTCATTATAAAATGTCAACAGTTCTTTGATTTTTGTATTACAAAAATGTTGTGTGACGATGTCGCTGTTTGTTTCAATAGCAGCAGAATCAATAGTATTCCAGTTGTCTCTAAACTTTTTGAACATCGGGATATCAGGGCTATTTGAATTTGTGATTTGGTGGATTTTTGTTTCGAATACACACTTTAAAACCAGTTCGTAAACGTGATGGCGGCAAGCAAAGAGTAATAATTCCATGTTTAGCTTTTGTTCCAAAAGTACACAAGCTCATTTCAATCGCCCTGTATTAGATGCAGTTGTATCACAGCACATTATTTGTACTTTGTCCTCGAGGTTCCAGTCATAAAGTGCGTTTAACACAGCGTTAGCTTGATCTTGACCAGAAGAGCTCTCCAGCTTGGACACAGCCAAAAGTTGTTCCTTTTCTCCAAATGAAATAAGGATCGGCAGGCGTTCTTCTTTAGAACTTCTTACGTCCAGTCCAGGTAATAATTTCCCATGCCAGTCCCGGTCACAGTTTCAGGCAAATTAATCTGAAAATCTGATTTCCGCTCTATCTTTTCTAATCTGTGTGCGAATGCGTTGAATAGACTATTTGTTTATCGGCAAATCATCACAGCTAAGATATAGTGCTTCTACTAATAGCCTGAAGTATATATACAGAATCCCTTATGCTTAATTGACATCTATCTAAAGCTGCAACTAACTTAGGAGTGATGAAGTCTTTCCTTCCCCTTTTTGTAGTGGTTCCAGAACTTACCGTTTGAGATGTCGATGGCAAGGGTTCGTCAATGTTTTCATCAGAGCTGGTAGGTTGATCGGGATATCCTTGTGTCTCAATAAGATCTTGTGTAGTTAAAGATAACGATAAACTCTCGGAACACATTTGCTTATGTCTTTTTTTCTCTTCTTTTAATTTTCTCTGTCTTGCTCTTTCTTCTTTCTCGGCTAACTTTTTATCTACACCCGTTAAACATCCTGGACGCCCTGGTTCTCTTTGTTTTTGTAAAAAGATTTTATCTTCTTCTATTTTCATCCATTCCAAAGCATTACCGTGTGCTATATCGAATAAATTATCTAAATTGTTTTGAAAGTCCTTCTCACGGCGCTTGTAAACATCTTGTGTTTTTTTGGAATTTGTTTGCAACTCTCTCCAAGCATGGTGAAGATCCACAAGTTTTTTTACACAGTTAGGGATAGCTCTGGTAGGGATTTTAGCTTTTTCCCAGAATATAATACACTCTCGAACGGAGAGATTTGCGCTTTCATTAACAGTCAATTTAACTTCGCGAATGTTAAAAAATAGGACTGTAAGAACTTGACGGTTAGACGGTAACTTTGCTCCAGTTATTTGATAGTTCACGTCACCTACCAAGATAATACTTTTTTTATTGCTTCTTAATTCCACTGCCATTTTTTAAATGTAAAACAATATGTGTTAATCACTAGACTAACTAAGACCAAATGACAAAAACGGCGAGCACGCGCCGCTACTTCCGCGAAACTTGTATGAATATGATTTGATGCAAGTCGGCACGGGTTATCGTTCTCCAATTAAGGTAAAAATTCATTCCCGAGTATTTTAGGAACAAATGAATAAAACTAAGGCCTATGCGTTAAAAAATATAAACGTTGAAAAATAAGGGACATCCTAGTTAAGATACATGTCTGCGTTTTTTTTAAATGAAAATTTTTAATTTTATTTATATTATGTTCTCCAATTTCCATTGAATAAAGATATATTTCATAAAAGATTTTCTTTGTTCTATTATTAATTTTTTTTTATATATTGTTCACCAAAAATTATTCTCCATATACATAGGTAATAATCGTAAATGCCCGCCCACACGGTGGAGCAAAACTTTGTTTGAAAATTTAAACTTCAAATATTTTATAAAATAATTGTACTTCTTAATTGGCTCGCCTAGATAATATATGAATACCTGTGAACATTATTATTTACAAAAATTGAAGCCACAAACATTTATGATTAATCGAGTGCTTTCATCCCATATTTATCTCAGCTCCTTCAATATATCTAAATGAGTATTATTAGAAAGGTCAATGATGCATTAACTAATAATTAGCACTTGTGGCTGACGGCACATCCAGTGGTTTCAGTTTTAGAGACATAAATTGTACTAACAGGTCATAAACACCCGAGCTATATTTCCATAACCCCATCCATTAAATTGAACTACCTTGATAGGGAGGCATTAGATAGATTACAAGCAGGTGAATACCGGAAAATTATATATAGTAAATTTCCCAACGTAATTATATGAAACTAATTTTCAGTTTTAGTGGAGAGTCCAACCTTTTTGCGTTTTGTTTGATGACAATGTAATAATTTACTTGTAATTAGTTTTTAAATAATCAATTATTACTGCAAAAGTCAGAAAGTCAAACGCTTTAATACCATTGAGGGATATGTTCTTGGCTCGTTTCGATTGATGAATGATAGACCGCAGTACATTACGTATGCTTTGTGAACGTAGATTTGGTAGCGGTGCTATGTTGTCAATTTATTGACCTGGCCGTCCATTTATAAATAGTTTAAAAATAATAAAATAAGTCCATTGACCTACAAGGAATATATGGCGTTTGTTTGATAAGTCCGTGACTTTGATAAGCTTAAATGGTGCAGATTAAATTTGGACATATGGGATGTACCTACACAATATTTCAAAATGTTTATGAGATCACTCAACGTCTCTACGAAGTTAGCACCTCATCTAAAACGGATCAAAACGACACAGGTGTCATCTAAAAAGTCACTAATTGGTCCGGTAGTTCTGTTCGTTGGTCAGCGATAGAACTATTTTTATAAAATTTGAATTTTGAAAATTGTTTGGCAAAATTTAAGCAAAGCATTTTGAATCTTAATCTTTCTACTTCAAAATGCTTTTTTTAAAAATATTTTAGTAAATGTTTCTTTTAAAATTACTATAATTACACAAATACAACTGCTCTCAGAAGTAGTGTTTGTGTTAAGATATTTGTCAAGCTTATCTCTTTATATATATAATTCTACTGTATGTGTGTTGTCACTGAACTCCTCCTAAAAATCAGCCCGGCAGATGGCGCTGCAGTCGGTATGAATGTAATGAATTTCATATATTGCCGTGGCGTGTGCCATGTTATGGGTATCGTTGGAAAGGGGAGGTAGTGTAGAATGTGTTGGTGAAAGAAAGGTTGGTGAAAAGTGTGAAATGTGGGAATTATTGATGAAAACGTGTTTTTGTTTTAGGGGTGGGGTGGGGGGGGGGGGGGCAACACCCCTTAGAAGTGTATCTCAGGGGTAGGAAGAAGAGGCACTATAGGAAATTGGGCCGGGTTGGTAAAACTTTGTGAAAATAGTGAAAACTTGGGTTTTTCGGTGGGTGCCGACAAAATTGAAACGGCTGTGGCAGAAAAGTGTATGCATGAATTGGAATAATTTTTAACCAATCGATAGCTAAGGAAGCAGAGTAATCTTTTATATATGTAAAGATGAATCCCTATTTCCCTTGGTCACGCCATCACGCGTGAACGGCTGGACCGATTTCGCTAATTCTTTTTTGGTTGTGTTTGTTATTGTCAGGAGAAGGTTTTTATGATAGAAAAAAATTAAGAATATTGCGCGGAAAATTACAAAATTATGTTTTTGGTTTGGGTTTTTGGGAGATATAGGAGAGGGGGTGCAGATCAACGTCTGTCGGGTCCGCTAGTTTACATATAAAATAAATCGTTTTGAAAAATGTTATGAAGTTTCAGAACGTTCACGCACATTTTTTTTATTTGGAATATCTGAAAAACTAAATGAGGATAGAGATAATGTACATTATTTTTGTGTCAAAATGGATGAATATTACAAAAAAAAAATATTTTATTCAGTGTTTATGTAAACATTATATTTTTTGTTTATAAATGATGTTTTGAAAACATTTTCCAATGTAAGGAAGATATGTATTCTTTTATGGAATGACCGATTTACGATAATATCTATTCCCTTTTCAAACCTATAAAGAACCGCTGTACCCTTCGAACCTATAAAGAACCGCTCCTCATCTCCGCCCTGGTGTGATAAAGACCTCCGTTCCCTACGCTAAAAAAGGAACAAAGTGTGGTATACCTACCTCATTTCAAGGTCTGACTCGGACTACTCTTCAAACCTCGTTGTCTCTTCTTTTTTTTCCCATCGTTGCGAATGCCTCTACAATGATTACCTCATTAGCGTGCAATCTAAACTAACCTCCGAGCCCAAACAATTCTACAATTTTGTTAATATAAAAAGAAGATCAAATGGCTACCCCTCGGTCCTTAAAGTCGGTGACTCGTCCTCTTCTAACCCTTCTGTCATCGCTAACCTTTTTGCAGATTTCTTGAGTTAATCCTTTAGCGAACGACTCCACCCCCGATCTTACATACTTTTCCTTTATGAGAAACTGCCCACAAACCTCCCTTGTTTCCATTGCCATTGATCCGTTTTTTGTTGCCAATAAAATCAGTACTCTCGTCGATGACTTTGATCCCGGCCCTAATAGGATTCCCGCCATAATTTTAAAGGGATGTACTACCCATTTAATTAATCCATTCATCAATCTTTCCTTACTTTCCCTTTCTGAGGGCACTTTTCTCAACTTTTGGAAAGATTCCTATATCACCCCAATCCACGAAAAAGGCTGGAAAGGGTGACTAGTAAACTATAGTTCAATAGTTAAACTATCCTGCATCCCTAAAATCTTTGGAAGTCTTATCTATGACTCCATGTCCTTCAACTGTAAGCCCATCTTGTCTTCATCTCAACATGGATTCCTAAAAGGTAGGTCCACAACTACCAACTTGACAAGCCATATGTCTCGCACCTTACAAGCAATGGGAAATGGTGTAGAAGTTGATGTCGTTGCCACCGGTTTTAGCAAAGCTTTCGACAAAATCTCCCACCAAATCATTGTCCCCAAATTAAATTATCTTGGCTTTCCACCCCGCCTCATCTCGTGGATTAAATCATATCTTTGTAACCGCCGTTACAGGGTTCATTTTGATTCCACGATTTCAAACCCATTCATATCCCATTCCAGCGTTTCGCAGGGCAAGGTGACTGCTCTAATTTTCATACTAACCATAAATAATGTTGAAAAGGTTAGCAATCATTCCGAAATTTTTATTAATGTTGATGACATGAAAATCTTTAAACAACTCACCAGCACATCTTACTCCACCTCACTTCAAAACGACCTGAACACTTGGTGCTTGAAAAACTTCCTCGATCTCAATGTATCCAAATCACTGTCTCCCGTAAACGCGCCTCCATTTCTCCTAGATCCTACGTTCTCTCAGGCGAACCAATTCAATGAGTTCACGACATACAGTGAGCTCAACTTTCGTTCCCACATTGATCACATCGTAAATAGAGTTACCTCAACCCTCGGCTTTGTAAAACGTTGGGCTAAGAAATTCTCTGACCCTTGTGTCACCAAATCGCTCTACATGTTCCTACACAGAATCTCCCTTAATACTAATCCCCGAAACGTTAGATCATTTCCCACCTTTCGCCTCTATAGTCATCGCACTAATTACGGCCACTTCGAGCCCTTCACCAGAATGCTACGGAAAGTCAAGAACACAGCCTTCGAATTCCATGTTGACAAAGCCTTCCTTAGGCATTCCCTTTACTCCCCCAACCCACCCCTATAATAATCCATCTATTTACAATTAGCTCTCATTCTGGTCATTTGTTTTAGTTCTTAGTTTAATTTATAGTTTAATGTAAATCTGTATCTTGTATTGAGCGAATAATAAATTAATAAATATTTCTATTCGATTATGCGCAGAAATATATTTACATTCACATATGTATGTATATAATCTTATCATAGTAAACTCCCTAGAACACGAGAAAAAATTTCTTTAGGAGGAAAAACAATAAATTTTGCTGTGTGATTATAGGAACCAAACTTAGAATTTGTTTGAGGATATACCATAATTAACATAGGAAATATAATTAATTATAGCTAAAACTCCTATGAATATAGCAAAATTAAAATCCAATATTAAAAAGCAAAGTTGTTACCAAAATATGAGAAAAAACAACGTAAACGACATATTTCGCCCTATATGAACAAAGTCGTACATGTAGAAAATTCTTATTTACAAAATAGCATTATTATTGCAAAAAGCATTATTAATTTATTGGAAACGTCCCTACAATTATTGTATTTATAGTTTACGTATATGTCGGCTTCGACATGACAGTGTTCGGCACTTTACAGAAACACTGCATATGTACTTGATTATATGTACTATAGAAAGGCGAACATTTAGAATCGGAGTAGGCAAGTTCGGGAAAACCCTGGAGTGATTATAGAAATATTTAAATCGCAGTAAACAAGTCAGGAAAAACATTGACATGAATACGAAACCATTTCAACGTAAATGGTATATTTCGCCATACATGTAGGAAATTCCCATTTACAAAATAGCACACATGCCTAGAATTTACACTTACAATACAATTATTACATTTGTGGTTGATGAGGCTATCTGCAGATCAATGGCGAAAGCAAAGATCCCGGGTTCGCATATAATTGAGATTGTTTTGCTTTCTAAAGAGTCAAATTACAAGTGCAGCAGATATGAGGCGGTCTAATGGAGTAACGGCAACGTGTCCACACTATTATAGAAGCCAGCCGTCTCGAGTTCCAGAAATCCTTTGAACATAAAACACTTTCAGTCGCCATATTGGATGGCGTATTTAAAATCCAAATTTCGACAGCCAGCATAAAAGTCACTAGTGCAGCTTAGGCGTAATTAAGTAACAAACAAACAAATACAAATAAACAATTTAACGAACACTTTTGTTTGTACCACCCCCATATCCTAAATCGGTAATTATTCGGAAAATGTATTCCCAACAATTGCGACGAAATTGAAATCTTTACTAATATTAGAAATGCAAAAGAATATTTGTCTACCTGTTTGGTCGCCAAACAGCTTCTGCCTTATATTCAAATCTTGGCTGATCAGAATGCTGATCTGGCTTCCCGAAAACCAATCAAAGGTGCTGGCTTTGACGGTTTTCATACTAATTACCCGTCCCGAGTAGGAATTTAACTTGCCTTTGTTCCTTTAAACATGGTCAGAGTGCTGATCTGGCCACATCCGTCCCAACCAACAGTCCGAATGCTCATCTGGCTGTTCTCCCAATTAACTAGTTACGGCGCTGACTTAGGTCCCTATCCCACCTAAGAGACTAAGAGTACGTTGAATTCAGGTCTCTTACCTTCATCTAATATTTAATTAATTTTATTTTTTTCCTCATTGCACTAATCCCCAGAACATCCAGCTAAAATAGGGATTATCCGAAAATCCGTTTTTTGTTTTCTATTGAAACAGGTTTGTTTTTATTAAACTGTTATATCTTTTGTTGTATGCTAAAAGTATTTGTTATATTTATTATAATATATAAAATTTGACTGCGTGTTTGAATTCTGGCACTTCCCCTTTTTTTATTTTTATATGTTGGTAAGAGGCTGAACCGTTTGCTGCCTTTCCGCAGTTTAACCACTGAACCGATTTCGATGAGAATTGGCAGGTTGGAGGTTCATTGAAGTTGAACGCTGGAAGTGGAGCAGGAGAGGGTCGACGGATCAGAAGTGGGGAAGAAACTAGTGTTATTTAGGTTCATCAGAGCATACTGAACCCTCCCTGAAAATATTGTCCACCAACTCGGTCCACTCCCTCTTTGGTAGTGGGCTGAAATCGGCTCAATTCGGAAGCATTTATGACGACTTTTTGAGTCGATTTTGCAATTTTGCGCGTTTCTACAGCCTTAGCCTTTGGTCGCACAGAAAAATGTTTCGTCCATTTTTGCGCTATAAAAGTATTAATTTTCCGAAAAAAGTTGATATAACTGAAGTAGAGAATTTTGGATCTTACAAAATATGATTTACTTTATCATCTAGCATGTCCAGAAGGTGAGATATTTGCAAAAATCGATTTTCCTACTAATATTAATTACTACCCGATCGCTCCCGATCTTCCCAGGCACACCACGTCTTTTCTTACTCTCATTGTTAGTACTAACATTTAAAATACATTTCACTCCAGTGCCCGAGAGGCCAGATTATTTGCAGCCAGCTCTCGCTCTAATAATTTTAAGCAAAAAAGAGGTGAGACTTACCCGGCCTTTACACAAGACAATATTACTGACGGACAGTTCTGTCTGGAACTGTCAAAAACTGTCCAGCAGGCCGATTTGCATTCGATGAACTGTCAAGACAGTTCATTTAAAGAATGTCACACATTGCGTGGGTTGCGATCACTTCTTTAATGTGTTTAAAAGTGCTTGAGGATATTGAAAATGATGGAAAACGGAGACGCAGGTAACGAAAATATTGGGTAAATCCGTTTCTTTCAAAGCGGGTTGATTTTGAGATTGAAGAGAATTTGTTAAAGGACTTGCTTTATTCTGATAATAAGGAGCATAAAAATTTCCTCAGGTTACCTTACGATAAATTTTGTGAGTTGTATGAACTGGTAAATTAAAAACTTCATATTTACTCCATAGAATTGGTACAGATAATATGTTCCAGGTTCATCCAATAGTTAGAAAAGAGGACACCAATATGAGACAATCTATATCGCCAAAAGTGAGATTGGCTGTGACTTTAAGGTTTCTTGCCTCGGGTGATAGTTTTAAGTCTCTTGAGTGTCTTACCCACTTTTCATCATCCACGATAAGTATTTTTCTTGCTGAAATTTTAAAAGCAATTTTTGAAAGTCTGCAGCCAACATTTCTCAAGGTAAGAACAAATAAAATTCACTTAATGTTTATACATTTATTATTAATATAAAAAAAATATCATTCATTAAATTCTTCTCATGAAATGTTTGCATTATTGATGAGTTGCATTATTGCGCTCCTTGAACTTGAACTTTGTGTCCCTTCGGAAAAATCGAGAGGTGTTGAAGTTGCTGAGGAAATCGGTGCAAACACCATTTCATTTGCTAAAATTCTTACTTTTGACCTTTCTGCATTTATGCGTTTTTTCATACGGCTCGACTGCATCTCCTCCATAAAAACTAGTCTATCCTCTTCTGACAATTTTTGTAATGAAGCATTTATGTAATTGCAGAAGTGGTCAGTCTCGTCTTTTTCTCTCGGCCTTTCTGCAGAGATGCTTTGTGCCGATGCAAATTGCAACACATTGTTTATTGCCTTGACATACATATGTCTTGTCGTCTTCCGGTTTTCGTTTTGTTGAGGCAGATGTTGACTGAAGAGTGAAAGAGGCGAAATCGCTCGAGCTGTTGTCTTCAGTGTTACTTTCAGTCATATTTGTTACTTCAGCAACTTGCAAAAATAATAATGCGATTAAATTATTTTCAGTTTCCACAAAGTCAAAAGGAGTGGGAAGATATAAGCGCGGATTTTGCAGGATTATGGCAATTTCCACATATATTAGGAGCTCTGGATGGAAAACACATCAGAATAAAGAAACCCAATAATGCGGGATCGGAATATTATAATTATAAAGGCTTTCACAGTATAATTCTGTAAGCCTTAGTAGATGCTCACTGCAGATTTATACATATATATAAATGTGGGTTCTAAGGGAAGAGCTTCAGATGGTGGTGTTTTCTTAAGTTCCAGGTCATACTGATATATGAAATCTGCAGATAATTGTTTTCCTCAAGCCGAAGCATTGCCTGGTCAGTCTGCGTCACCACCATATTTTTTGATCGCGGATGATGCATTTGCTTTGAACAAGCATATGATGAAGCACTACAACATATCTGGAGATCTTTCTATTATGCAGGAAATTGTTAATTATAGATTGTGCAGAGCAAGATTAACTGTAGAAGCAGCTTTCGGACGAATGGCTTTAAGATTCAGAATACTTCATCGACCAATTGAGGTGAAAGTAGAAACTGTGGATTGGATTATAAAGTGTTGTTGTGTTTTGCACAATTATCTGACTGTTCGGAAGCAAACATTCCATTTTTTAGAAGATATTCAGCCTGACAAACTGCCAGAAACAGTGCAAAATGTATGCAGCCAGGATAAATGCTCATCTTAAAGAAATTCTACGCAAATTCGAGAGACAATTTCACAATATTGCATTTACGCCGGTGATGTACCATTTCTGTGGGAAAAAATCCGAAGTACAAAATATTATATAAATGATTTCGCAAATGTTTTACTTACCTTCTTTTCCTCCAAATTATCCCATACTCCTCTTTCAGTGATTACACGATCCAGAAATTTCATTTTTTCGAACCAAATTAAATTTGAAACATATGAATTCTCCGCACCTTGGCCAGATTTGGTGGTTTTTATTTTTCTTTTTTCCCCAACATATGTGCCACGAAGACTCTTCACTTTTTTTTAAAATAAACTGACGTCCATTTTCATCTTTAATGCAATGTCTATCAAAGCTCAAGTTTTCAAATCGGCTCGTCTATATGCATTTGTGTGAAAGGCCCACAAACAAGGATTTGCTTCGTACAAAACTATTAATTTGAATACTTCCCCCCGGCTCAATTTATGTCCTATTTTGGTCTGAAAATAAAGTTAATTTATTAAACTGAAATCGATGGCGGAGCTCTTGCATGAACTTTTCATGTCAAAATCACTTTTCACCATTTTGATTTCAAAAGCTGTCAAATTACTGCCTAGACAGTACTGTCGAGATTGCAATCTTGGCAGTACTGTCGCGTCAGTAAAAAAAGACGGGATTGTAGGCATTTACACGAGACAGTGACAACGGCAGTGACAGTAATACTGCCTCGTGTGCAGGCCGGGTTATAGGTCGAAAAGATTTCGCTAGAGTGTTAGGTCTCTTGTGTGCCTAAGGGATGAAGGTCACACTAACGTCTCTCCAGTTTCTTGGTATGAAGAAGAGCCGGGAAGATGCCATCTCCCCTTGGAGATTTATAAGTTTTGAAAGTGTTGATGGCCCACCAAACCTTGTGGGAGTATAGATTTTCCCTGCAAGGCTTTTATTCTTATTCTGTGATAATCGGGTACATCGAGCAAGTTAGGAACTTCGTTATCTTTGTTTATTGTATGAGGGCCTGGAAACCTTTTCAATCTGATCACATATAAATGGCAATGGAAACCTGTCCGGTACTGTATTATCGTTAAACTCGCGATAGTCCACACACATCCAATCGGTGCCGCCCTTTTTTTTGACAAGAAGTATGAGACTAGCAAACGGCGAAAACTAGGACGAACAATGTTAGCCTTAAGTAGTTCATCAATTTTGTTGTGAACAACTTGTCGCTCTTCGGGACTTCGTCTATAGGGATCTGTGTGGATCTTTGAAGAGAATCTGCATAGGCTCAGTATCAACACGCGTGCTAGGTATGCCTTTAGTGAACGAATTTCCAAAAAACTTCAAATATTTTATCAAACTAGCCCAATCTTCCGAGTTCATGTCAGTATCTATAGAGTAAATTTCACTGGTTACCACAACATCCCATGATTCAACGACACAAATTTTCTCAAAGCGTAATCTACAAGTAGACTAAACCGTTAGTCAAAATTTCGCGACCAACTACAATGTCATGACACAAACAGTAATCCGGTAACATATGAAGGAGTACCTCCAACGAAACGCTATCAATTTGTGCAAAGATTAAAATCTGTACAGTAGAATTTACAGATGTCTGTCCTATACCAGTCATAGTAACCGTTTAGTAACATCGAATTCCACTAAATTTACAAGCCAGAGACTCTTTAACAAGAGAACTCTCTGCTCCGGAATCAAAATAGAAGGAAAAAGCTTACGTGAATAAAGGAGGGATCCAGTAGGCGACTCTCTTCCCCTTAATTGGACCTGCTTCGTTATTATTTCCCCCTCTGCCACTACGTTTGGGTAGCATAGTGACCCTGTCGTTGGCAGTTAAAACTGGTGACGGGAGACTTCCCGGTAGACGAGTGCCTGATTCCACTATTTCTTGTTCTTTAAGATCTTGGATTTTGGAACTTCTGTACGCTCCCTGTTGACAAAGCATTGCCCGGACTTGTGGCGCAATTTTCCACAACTGTAACACTTGGTAGAAAAACTATAACCAGTACTACGATTTTTTTTCAAACTGGATTCATAAAGATCGTTAATGGACTTCCTCTTCAAAAACGAAACAGCCCTTAGTTCCTGTTATAAGGAGTTTCGAGTTTTGATTTCGTATCTGAAAGCCAACCGTGGGTCGATTTTGGCAAAGTGAGCCAGGACTGTGGCGACAGCTATCTTCTCGGTAGACAAACCATTCCTCCACGACATGACGGAGGTCATTAAGGTAGCAGCATAAGCGGCAAGGCACTCAGCTTCCTTTGGTTTACTTCCATTGAGGTGGATCAAGTGTGAAGCAGTGGTCTCAGGGCATTCGTACCTCGCAAGAAAGAGCTCTTCGAATTCGCTCCAGTTCATCCCAGTGAACGACACAGTTGACAACCACATGGAAACTTGACCCTTCATAGCACGGCTTAGTGCCATCATGATAGGTGCGCCATTACTAAATTTATCTGCGACGCACATATCCGCTGTGGATACCCAGGCACGTGCATCGACGCCTTGTTTGCCTGGATCAAAATCCGGAAACTGAAACGAGTTACACATCGATGGCGTTTTTATTGCGGAAGGCGGAAATATTGCGGTTCTGTTGCTCCAATAACAGGCGCCATTCTTCATCATTTCGTGGATAGTTGCGTCCATATCCCAGGGCTGTTTGGTGGCTCTTCCCCAATAGCTTCAATCATGCCTGAAACGCAAATAAAACTTACTATTCTTGAGGCACAATGCATTTCTAATTCGTCAATAATAATCCAAATCTTGTAACGCGGTGGGTTCGACACGGTCCGTTCCTTCAAATCAATCTTCAATCTTCCTTCCCCCGTCTTTTCCATCCAAATTCCCAAATTGCAATGGCCGCTCACGTCCTCCCGGCCTCCTACATCTCCCTTTTTTTCCTGCTCCGTATCGACCCCACCCAAGCATGCCGCCTGGTGTATATAAATCTTTCTCAAACGACAGATGGCGTTGTACCCGAAACTAAACGAAACTAAAGCTGTGTGCTCAAACATCAAACAAAGGTGAAGCTACTTGCTAGCGCTTCGACAAATATATCTTTTTTTAACCTCATCATTGAAAGTATGCTCCATCGGAAGCTACAACGTTTGCCCATATTCCTTGTAACTTGCGGATTCCATTCCTATAGAACTGCTTTTCCTTCGAGGCGATCCAATTATTGAGCCAAATTTAGATACTTTCAAAAGAATGAAACCGTTCTCTACTAAGGGCTAACTGCATCAACCGGAAGAAATAGTAATCGGACAGTGCAATGTCCGGTGAGTACAGCTGGTGGTATAACACTTCCCAGCTCAGCCTTTCTAAATAGTTTTTCACTGGTTGAGCTACACCACATGAGGTTCGTGTTGTCGTGTGAAAGTATTATCTTATCGTGTCGATTGTCCCATTCTGGTCGATTTTCTTCAATAGCTCCCTTTAAACGGATTAGTTGCCACCTGTAGACATCGCCAGTTATGGTTTCAGACGGTTTTATAAACTCGTGATAAATAACACTTCATATCCCACCATATGCAGAGCATCGAAAATGCCACCTTAAAACTGTATAAGCCATTTCTGCACATACAATCCGAAAAAGAATGTTCACCGTATGCTTAATCTAGCAAAAAATGACTTTCAGCAGCGGATTTCTTTAAATTATAGAAGTATAACAATATTTCTCGCAAACGTCGATTATTTGGTACAAAACTCTTCATATTCAATCGCAAAAAAACCTCTGTTGTAAACACCTTCACTGATCAAAATACAATGAATTCTGACACTGACATTAGACCTGTCAAATATATGTCAAACCGGTCAGATAAACACAATAAGAGTTACGCTATCTATTAGAAAACGGAACTTACTTTTTCTCATACCTAATACTTGAAACTTTTATCGCATTTTGCTTGAAATAAATCGTTATAGTATGTAATCCTACTGTGAGGCCTCTTTTCCGAGAACCCTCACTTTATATCAAATAACGTGTAAACTATCATTAAAAAAATCACTTCAAACTAGGTCAAAGTAAGATTGATGATATACCCAATTTTCAATTTCTTTCTTGCCTTGTCTTTTTGGTCTTTAAAGTGCATACCCTCCTAAAATTGAAATAATTTTTTCAAGTTTTTTCATGGATGGAATTGATTTCAATGTGAAATATGAGTCATTTTAATTAAATTATTATATTTATTATTAGTTATTTTGAAAATTAATTAAGAAAAATAAGAAGATAAAACCTCTTCCTCGAATTCAACGGAAATTCAATCAACAAATGTGCAGTAACCTTCCTTCCGGAAGAGCTGATGCACGACTTGCTTTTAATTTAATTCTCGTCATTTTTCGCTTATCAGTTAAAAATTTGAGCTTATTTTAAATAGCTTCCATACTGGGAATGCTGGCAGATTATTAACCTTATCAAAAGCTCAGCGTTTTTACTGTAGATATAAAAGTCGTACTCTGGTGAATGCTTCATGCAATATTTTATTGCGTGAAGTGCATACGACGAGAGCTCCAATTATTTCCCACTTAGGGTGATATTAACGCGAAGCAATCTGACGCGTTAAAGGGTTGGGCGGTTGTGTATATTTTTATAGAATGATATAATGGTGTCCTTTCCGTTAATGGTTCTGAAATTTATTCGGGCCAACCCAGATTTATTTATAAATCAAAGTGCTGAGTGGACATTCGAAATAAATATGTTGATGAAACTGAAGATTCCTTTAAAGACAAATATGGATAAAAGCGAGTATTAAATGAAAACAGATAATCCGCTTTGTGACGGGAAACAATTTTTGCCTGAATTCATTCTTTTCAGAAGCAAGTCAATTCAATAAAGCAAATTGGGTATTAACACCAGAACGTTCCTAAAAATTCCGAATTAGCTAATCATTCATCGATTCAACGATTACAACAATTTTGATTGGCTTTTTTGAATAAAGCTAAGTATATATAGTATATTATATACAGCGAGCGTCAAAAGCGAGCAAACACACAAAGCACTTATATTTCCCTTGAATAAAAATGCCCTAAATTGTGGAATATTTTTTAAATTATAATTGCACATTGGAATACAGTTCATACAGGTTACGAGGTAGGTAATAAACTTAAATTAAATTAAATTTCATTTTACAATAACTAAATTAAAACTAAAAAAACAATTTATCTGTAATAAACAAAACGAAACTCCTGGATCTGCATTCCACCAAAATCCGAGCGCCTAATGCTGCAATGTCGTAACACAAACAACAAAACAATCTTAAACAACACTGGGTTCCTTACTATAAATCCTGGATTCGAAGCCCGTTCAGATGCAATTATTCAGAGTTCAACCAGGATATTCAGCAGTAACGTCAGCATCCGGTACTGTTACAACTTTCCAAACCTTCCCGATATCATGTAGACAGAAAATCATTTGGAAATCCTAAAAGAGGACGCATGCAGGACCAACATTTCAACGTTTCCTATAGCCGATCAAATCGACAGTCCGAAAATTTAGAATAAATTTAAAAGATATAAACCATAGAATAACATCATTAAAGAAAATCCAAAATCATCACATTCATTTAAATTTTTTAACTGCTTTTGTAATTCTTGTATTGTATAATAATTGTATTCTTAAGTATTAAGAGTTAAACTAAAATACGAAATTGGGAAAAAGTCGAACTTAACCCTTCCAGTTCCCCCAAACTATCCGAAACCGATAACACTAATTTACAAGAAAAAAGTACCTCAAGAAAAATATGTTTTTAAGACTAATTTGGGGTCGCTAAAAACGAAAATGACCTCCTTTTGTTTTTCCAAAGAAGCGTTTCTGAGATCTTAGCAAAATACCTGTTTTTAGCTTTTTTTCAAAAAAAAGGCCAACAAATCCTACAACAACACACTGCTCCAACCTAAAATGTGTACTAGTAGCAAGGTACTTGTTTCTCCTTCACGTCAATATCTTGGTTGTGTCCACTGGAACTGTGTTTTTTGAGTTACAAGCGTTCAAATTGTATTATAAATTCTGTATTATATCTTCTGTAATTGCCATCTGATTTTGGCCCAGTTTGATTTTATATTTCCGTTAAAAAAGTATCTTTCTCTATTTATTAGTTATTGAGATATATTAAAAAATTAAAATAAAGTACCATACTACTAGTACACATTTTAGGTTGGTGCGATGTGTTGTTGCAGGATTTTTTGGCCTTTTTTTGAAAAAGAGCTAAATACAGGTATTTTGCTAATATCTCAGAAACGCTTCTTTGGAAAAAACAAATGATCTAAAAAACATATTTTTCTTTTGGTACTCGAAATTTTCCTAAAATTTGTAAACTAGTGTAATCGTTCAATCCAAAACCCTAGTCAAGGTGAAGACATAGAGGAAACATATTTTAAAGTACACAACCGCGAAAATGAAAATCACACCAACCGAAGATATAATTTTCGTCCTTAACGGGGGGCAAATGTAGTGAAGCAAAATACCCTAGATTCATCCGTAAATCCCAAAGTCACCTTTTCCCAGACTATTCAAGTCTCAGTGCAACGCCTAATTTGTTTAGAGAGCGTCTGCACTCCGAGACTCCTCAGGTTTCGGCTGAACACCCGAAACCGCTAACTCAAGCTTCCCAAGAGATCCAACTTTCCGCTTTCACGATCGCTCGCGCCACGGCTTAATTCGGCTGTTTTGCAAGGCAGTTGCAGTCGAGAGTCTAGAAGAGTTGAACTAAAGTTGGTGTTGAATTAAATTTGGTATTGAATGAAGAAAATTCGATTAATATTTGGTATTTGAGTGCAAAAGCATAACCCCTACACTACTTATAATTGTGACCACTCTGGTTTTAGGTGGCCGGCTACGTGATTTTTTTAATGTTGTATATAACACGGCACGTTGGCACGTCCCATTCACTATTTTCTTATTTTTACACCCTTTATTTTCTATTTAAATTCTTTTTCATGTGGAATTTTTTGAGTACTTTTATTTTTTGAACCAATAACTAGCTTTTTACTTTTCACGGTTTTAATCGACTGCGCCATGTATCTAGTGAAACGACCTAGTTGCTGGGACATCTAGTTTATTCGGCGATGACTCCACGACTGGTTACGAGCTGATACTTAAACTAAACAATTGCTCTATTGCCTACAATCACATCAGTGACACATAGCTTTCGGCAGAGTCAACAAAAGCCACCTACTTATCTGTGATATAGCTGCATAAGGAGGTAAACATTGCGATAACCAGCATTGCAGCCATCGCGCATATTTACACTCCGTGAGTAACATTCCTTCCAGCTGTCTGTCACATCTAATCTCTCTATTTCGAAATCTCGATTGAACTCTCCAGTTGTCAAGCAGCTGCTTGGCACACAAAATCTCTCCACTTTTCAAAGCCCTATTCACATCCGCTAGGCCAGAGGGACCTTTGTAGCAATAGGTTCTTTGACTAGGTTTTAGGCTATAAGTAAGTGTGGGGTTTCAAGATGTTGGATCCAATATGGCGACCGAAAAAGTTTAACTTCAAAGGATTGCTATAAAATGTCCTAATATGCAGTGACCTAATAGCTCAGTGGGCTATCACCTCGGGGTGCTAGCTTCGAGGCTGGGCCGGACCATAATTGAGGAGCGCTTCTCCTGATAGCGTTAGATGGTCTGCGGCCTAATCACCCATCATAGCGAACATAAACGATAAAAGAAACTGAAGCAGAGCTTCGAAGTGGAGAGGCTTTGTGAAATTCCTACTTTGTACCGAAGTGGAGTAGAATAAGATATATATATACATATATATATTTTTTGAAATCGCGATTATCGAAATATGAACACTAAAGATAGGGTATCCAATATGCCGACCAAAAATTCGCAACTTGAACCGATTTCCATGTGGTGTCCAACGATGGACTGAATATGAGATTTAAGTTCTTGGTTCATTGTTGGGCAGCAACTTCTCTTTTGTTGACAGTTTGGCAATATCACACAATTGAATTTGGAAATTAGTAAAATACATGCTTTACGTGTTACGTTGAATATTATTTACTGCATATTATTTATATTTAAAAAAGAAAGTCAGATGGCCTAATCTTTATTCTTTATTTGCGACAATTTCATCAAACAACTTATTACTTCGAATTATCACAATCTTTATACCAAACTCCAACCTAAACGAAGCTGATTTTTATTTGGGCTCGCTATAAATTAAAATCGATTTTATAGTATTGCGAAATAAAGAAGCGCGACATAGAAGATATTGGCTCATTGAATCCGTATCATGATTCCTCTGAGAACGCGCAGGTACCGAAATGTTAAATTTGCCCAATAATTCCGCCGAGCTTATAATTCCCTGAAAATAATGAAACACGAAAACAGTTCTAGAGTTGAATCGCCTAATCTCAAAGGAGTTAAGCGAGATAAGCTGATGTAAATAAGGGGGCAGAATAATAGGCTCCTTCCAAGGAAGGCCGGGAAGATGAAACCGTAAAACTTGCGTTGGACAGGCCTAGATACGAGTCCTGAATTGGAGATCAGACGATGCTAGCACACTCTAGTATGGGTCTTAGAAAAACGCAATATAGCAGTCGACAGATATAACGGTCATTAAACTCCATACACCATCTTTTAATAAATGAATGTAAGTGGAACCATTGTGATCTTCAAAGGCAAATTGCGAATTAACAATTACCCCTAAATCTTTCATCTTGTCAAGTCTGGCAAGAGAGTGGCCGTCAATCGAGTAGTTAAAGTGCACTGGGTTCTTCTTGCGCGAAAAAGACATACAGGTGCACTTATTCACATTCAGTTTGGCACAAGGCAGTTGACGGAGCACCATTTCTAGAAAGCGTACAAGTCAGTATTTAACGCATCATAGTCAGAGTCATTAGCTATTAAGCGAAAATTTTTCGCATCGTCAGCATAAGAAAGAATTTTCGAGTAAGAAAACATCAAGGATACATCGTTGATGTAAATAATGAGCATTAATGGCCCAAGGTGACTGCCCTGTGGTACGCCCGAAGTATTTTTAATAGACTCAGAAAAAGCATCACGAAAACGGACTTGTTGAGCACATCCAGTCAAATATGAGGAAATCCAGTCAACAAAACAAGAAGGGAAATCAACAGCGAACAGCTTATGAATTTTCTGGACCCTGAGTAATCGCCTTCCTAATGTCTGTGAAAATGCAATCAACTTGCTTGCCAGATTCAATAGCTGGAAATCACAAATTGGATAATTCTAAAAGGTTTTATGTGGATGATTTACCTTTCAAAAACACATGTTGGAAGGGCATAAGAAAAGGTATACAGTCAAAGTAAAGTGTCTCACAGATAAGCGCTTCAAATATGTTAGTTTAGCAATGTAACTTAAATTGGCAACGGGGCTGTAGTTCGAAATGTCACACTTATTGCCCTTTTCATGCAATTGAATAATCACAGAAACCTTCCATAGGTTTGGAAAAACACCATTACAAAGAGATCAATTAAATAAATAATATAAAACAGGAACAATTACGGAATTACGTCTATTCTTGTACCTGTTCATGTAGAAACAAATAAAACTAAAAGCGATAATAACTTGGATAAAATAATAAAACCACGAGATCATGAAAGGAAGGCATATCTGCACTTGCTATTGTACATATATTGCAATTTTTTTAACAAAAATAACACTTTTAGCTTCACAAGCGATTCACGGCGGAATCAAAATCATTACTAACGATGTACATAGCATTTCAGTCCAGGGAAATAAGCAAAAAAAAAGCAAGTTCGGGACACTGAATCATCCAGCAAACCAATACGATTTTCGCGAAGTACTAACCTATAGCAATAATACCTATACTTTTGCCACTCCTGGTTAGCCGGCGTTTTCGAGTAATAAACAATTAAAAGTGCAAAAAAGTGAAATTTTAGCACATTTTTACTTACCAGATTTAAATAAATAGTTTAAACAGCAATTTATTGCAATCATCTTGTAGGTAATGCAAAAACCGACAACTTGGCCGAAATCGATTTTGAAAATGTCAATTTGTTGCTTAGATAATTGCTAATTTACAATGCAATTAGCTAAATATTCAATTAACAATAACTATTGTAAAAATGTATTTGAAAACTTAATTCCTCGTAAATGGGTAGCTCTTGTGGTATCGAATAAGTGTTAAAAATTTGGAACTGATTCTTTGGATAGTTTTTGCAAAATTCAATATGTTTATCCGGAAGACTGTTTTTTTGCAACACCACTCTACGCACATTTCAAAAATATTTTCGGTTTTGTCAGTGTGATATTAAAGGGAAAGACTTATGTTTTCAAAATATTTCATTAGATGTCAAAAAAATAATTTCTTTTGTTGCAAATTGATTTTACAAAAATGCAGTCATTTTTACCATATAAACAAATGGAATAGCTTTTTTCCTTGAACATATATATATTTTTGATGTTTTTTTTTTATAATTTGAGGTAGCTTCTCGAACACATTACAAATATGCTATTTGTTTATGAATCTAGACATAAATAAACAACGTATTTTGTTTAAACAATTAACAAAAATTTTTTTTTTTACGAATCCATTTTTTTTGTTTTTTTGGTTGACAACCACATAATAACTATTTTCAACTTTTATTGATAATATTTTGTTGCTAAAAATCATATTTTTTAAAATTATTCGTCAAATCACAAAATAAATCATATAAATCTTTTATTACTAAGATAAAACGTCATTTATTAAAGTTACAATGTGGAAAATAGCATATTTGTAATGTGTTCGAGAAGCTACCTCAAATTAAAAAAAAAAACATCAAAAATATACCTATGTTCAAGGAAAAAAGCTATTCCATTTGTTTATATGGTAAAAATGACTGCATTTTTGTAAAATCAATTTGCAACAAAAAAAATTATTTTTTTGTACATCTAATGAAATATTTTGAAAACATAAGTCTTTCCCTTTAATATCACACTGACAAAACCGAAAATTTTTTTGAAATGTGCGTAGAGTGGTGTTGCAAAAAATAGTCTTCCGGATAAACAAATTGAATTTTGCAAAAACTGTCCAAAGAATCGGTTCCAAATTTTTAACACTTATTCGGTACCACAAGAGCTACCTATTTACGAGGAATTAAGTTTTCATATACATTTTTACAATAGTTATTGTTAATTGAATATTTAGCTATTTTCATTGTAAATTAGCAATTATCTAAGCAACAAATTGACATTTTCAAAATCGATTTCGCCCAAGTTGTCGGTTTTTGCATTACCTACAAGATGATTGCAATAAATTGCTGTTTAAACTATTTATTTAAATCTGGTAAGTAAAAGTGTGCTAAAATTTCACTTTTTTCACTTTTAATTGTTTATTACTCGAAAACGCCGGCTAACCAGGAGTGGCAAAAGTATAGGTATTATTGCTATAGGTTAGTACTTCGCGAAAATCGTATTGGTTTGCTGGATGATTCAGTGTCCCGAACAAATGCTTATTTCCCTGGACTATAAGCGTGATGTACTAAAGTTAAACAGGTATCAGTAGTTCATTCTTGGGTTTCCAAAGTCCAAAGTTAGGGTAATTGACGGTATTATATTATTCAGCCAGCGCTGATATAATTTCTCGTTCGTCGAAAAGGCGAACGTTAGCGGTATCTATAGGGTTAAGGTAATTAAACATCCCTAGAAATTAAGTCATGTCAATATAAACTGTTAGTTCGTCAAGCTTCAGCAAACAAATTCCAAATGGCAAACTGCCAGATTTTAAAATTTTTGGGGATTTTTGCGAAAATGAATGCTTACAGAAAGCATACTGTAGAGGTTTCACATATTTGTATATTTCTCTTTCACCTACTTTATATTTTAAGCATTTGTCAAAGTCTGGGGAATTTATGCTCCTAAGTTATCCGCAAAACCGATAGGGTCTTCTTATAGATTGAAGTGCTTTAACTTTTTTCAAGTGCCACGGGAGAATTTACGGCGCTTGAGGCCGCAATCCATAAAATATGGAAAGCCCAAGAGAAGGTTATCCCAATAATCGTGAACTATTTCCGGAATAATCCATTTCATGATTTTAACTGAACGAGGACGAGAAATCTCGTGGAGCACACTGCTTCATTCTGAAAAAGGGTCGGTCCCAGATAAACATTTTAAAAATAAAATTTTCCTTGCCCCTGGCAGTGCCTCAAATACGAGGGGCGCAAAGGGAACGCACAGAGACGTTGTTGCTGAGAACAAGCATCCTGTCGACATTATCAATTCGATTTCCCTTCACATCTTTCACAGCATTATTGGGTATAAATGAAGGGAATCAACACGTTACACTCGTGCAATAATAAATTCGACCCAGAAGAGCCCGTGCCTTACAATCCTCTTGGCGGCCTTTCCAGTTCAAGGTTGATTCCCACAAGCCCTAGGAATAGGGACTAAATGCTGTGGGGGATGCAAGGCGAGTGGAGCCCTCGGTTAAATCTACCATTTCTGTCTTATCCTAGTTGAGCCCTTTTCACAGATTACGTGTTTTATAGTCCGATGTAGCAAGCAAAGGGCACTATTTTGCAAATGTAATGGCATTTAGTACGTGTTAGGTAGTAATCAGGACGTACAGCAGAACGCATGATTGGGGTTTCGGTCCTATGGGCTTATAATGCTGCCGATTCAAAGAGTGTGCACTCAACGAGGGTCAGTTGTTATGGCAGACCGATTACTGCTTTTTTGATTACTCGCTTGTATTTCTTGGGTTGGATAGATGACGATTATCGTTAGTTTAATTAACCAATTTCCTTTTATTTGCTATAAGCAATCTAAACATTCCCAAAGTAAACCATAGTGCATACGTAAGTATTAGTAGAATGCGTGAAATGATGGCACTGTGGTTGAGCTTGGAACACAATATATAATACAGAGCATTAAGCATTTTAAATGGCATCTGTAATCTGAGTCTTTTTAAAATGTGTAGGTTTTTATCAACTTTCAATTAATAGGCCTGTTAAATAAGAGTTTGTGAGTATTCGGTTTTGACATATTGCAACAAGTTTTTCCGACTAGTGGCACCGGACAAATTGTGGCTCAATGTGTGAAAAATGTGACATAAAATTAAACCTGTCCGACAGGAGGTCGATCTACCATTATTCTTAATTCTTGATGATTTTCTACAGAGTTAAGAGAAAAAGTAAAATATGTAGAGGGCATCCGACTGTGGAACGGCTTTAGTTCGAAAGCTGGGTATCTTAGATTTAAAATTTAGAGTCACACCCATCGGCTCCATGATGGACACCCTGAAGAATGTCAGGTCCTGGTCTTTAGGAGGCTGGATCGAAAACTAAAATCACGGGAGAATTAAATCAAATTTCGCTAGATGATAGTTTAGCATCATATAAATCAATTACAAAAAAAAATTTCAAGTCACCGACAAAATAGTAAAGAAAAATCAAAATAAAATTGATTAAAGGGTTATTACCAGCTTAATTTTGTTTTAAATAATTTTATAAGTATGATATTACAGTTGTTTAAGTACTTCTTTAACAAAAAAAAAATTGTTTCATTGAAAAATATTCTAAAATGGCGGCTATGCAGTAGGTCGCGTAAACTACCATTTGAAAAGGTCCTTCCACGGCCGACAGTAGAAGTCTCGTTCAAAGTAACTTTAAAAAAAACCAAAAATTGTTTCATTACCTACATGATTTTTGCTACCGAAGTACACATGATTATATTTTTAGAATTTTTTTTTCGCAAAATGGCAGTTGTTTGAAAAAAAAACCGTTTTTTTCGATGAAAAAACTCGAACTAAATGGCTTATAACTCTTTTTCCTGACATACAATCGCTATAATCGTGTGTACTTCGTTAGATAATTTATAAATATATATGTATATAAATAAAGGTCCAGTTAAAATTTGAAATCAATCGGATGAAAACTGTTCGAGTTCTACTGCCGGCCTGTATTTAAACGTGGTTCCGAGAAAAACGCGCAAAAAAAAAATATTGAACAAGTGCCTTCGGCAAAATTGGTTTAGAGGCATTTTAACATTGAAATACACCTTTCTACAAAGTATGTTTTGATTCGAGGGATGTTTAGGCATTATTTTAGCCAATAGAAGAAAAATGGAAAAAAAAATTAAGCTAAGATTTTTCTCTTCTATTTTATCGGTGACTTGAAATTTTTTCTTTTTGATTTATTTATATGATGCTAAACTATCATCTAGCGAAATTTGATTTAATCTCCCGTGATTTTAGTTTTCGATCCAGCCTCCTTAACTAGTGGAGACCATAGAGGGTTGAAACAGAATTCACGTTTCTTTTATATTTCTTTGAAATGACAAGCTGCTAATCTCAAATACGTTTTGTAGAGTACCTTATTTCAACCTTTATCTTGTCTAAGCCATCATATCTTAGGTTTTCGAGTTGCATTCCATCTGTTTCAATCCTCCTAGTACCGAGATATGGTAAGTTGAAACGGGTTACAGTAGTCAAGATAACTTGAAATGCAAACGAAAAACACTCGTTTTAGAAGTAAGTTCAGACCTAATATAATAGCACTACAGTGTTAAAGCGGGTGAAGATCAATCGCCATTAATTCCAATAGTGAAAACTAGAAATTTTTCAAGATGTTGCTCGTTCACTAAAAGTAAACGAGTAAAATATGATCAGTGTATTAATGAGAGGAAAGCTGAACTGATCTCAGGCCAGTCGGTGTTTAACCTCTGAGAGCGACACATCGATCGAGACCCAGTCAGGAGAATTAACATTTGGTACAGTCTGAACGTCACGTAAACATCAGGAAACCAGCCAGATCGCCAGCGGAGGAGTTTGCCTTTCCCCAGGGATCGCCAAAACCGCCGGCCGGAGGGCGGGATTCATCAAATTACTGCGAGGTAATCAACCCAAAGTCTTGGAGTGGTAGCTGCCTCCCTGAAGCAGCTGTCATTGGACGGCCATCACCGCGCCTTTTGGCGCATGTCACAATTTTTTGCTCTCTAAAGGGGAGCGTTCATAAAACAGAATAAACAAAACTGAACAAAGCACTGACAGCTGAACTGTTATACTAACCACCTAACCTAACCTAAACTGACTTTTATTTCTTACACTAATTTAACTAAAAATAACTGAGATAATAGCCAAACCTAGTAAATAGTGAGACTAACCATGGCGGCTGGCCACGCCAGCCCCAACCGCTTCGTCATGCTGGAGGAGCCACCCGGCCCCAGCAAAAAGGCCAGACGACAACCAACCAAAACCATGACCATTCAAGAGTTTAATTTCCCAGCTCTCCCAGATATCCAACAAAAAGCGATTGATTTGGCCGCGCAGCCAAAATTCCTAATAATTCAAACCACTGACGAAGATAAACCTATGAGGGCGTACAACCCTTTCCTTGTGAGGAAGGGAGTGATCGCCATATCCACAAGGTTCCAGTCCGCAAGCTACCAGAGGGACGGCTCACTCGTTGTTTTGGTGGACAACACAAAAATCGCTGAAATGTTTCTCAATACCAAAACATTAGCAGGCATCGACGTTTCCATTACCCTTCATCCAACACTTAATTGCGTCAAGGGGACCATCTTTTCCAGCGACTTCATTGGCCTATCCAATGAGGAGCTGCTGGAAGAATTTGCTCCACAGGGAGTCACCGAGGTCTACCAGATAACGAAACTGGACAAACGAGACGAAACTAAACAAAAGAGGATCCCATCAGGGCTACTCATCTTAACATTTAACGCGTACCAGCTTCCCAAAGAAGTTAAGGGCGCTTGGAGAAATCTACCGGTCAGTGAATATTTCCCTCTACCTATGAGGTGCCGTCGGTGCCAAAAATTAGGTCATACCCAAAAACACTGCAATAGTCTAGGGGAAACATGTAGCACCTGCGGTCTTCCATCCCCCCACAACGACGCATGTAGTCGTAAATTCTGCGTTAACTGCTACACGGTCGGGCATGAATCCCATAGCAGGAAATGCCCAGAATTCACCAAACAATTCGAAATATTAAAAATCAAAACCTCGAAAAAATGCACTCAGGCTGAGGCAAAAAAAATTTATCAGGAGAACCAAAAAAACCTCCCCCTGGTATCTTTTGCACAGGTTGCAGCCGCCAATGGACTGGTGACTTCCTATCAACCCACGCCCCCTCCGCATACCACCCCCTCCCCAACCACTACCAAAACACTTAACAACTCCACAAGAACTAAGCCAACCAAGAAAGAAAACACGCATACCCAAACCGAAGAGGTAGACGGGTGGCGGAATGGAGCGATAGACACCCACTGTACATCCTCAACGATGGTCCCCCACTTTCCTGTCATAACATGGAACTTTTTCATGTATAGACCTGACGCTAGTCCCTCCACACATGGCCCCGCGATTAAATTGGAGCGTCCACAATAATACGGAAAATAGCGACCACCTTCCCATCATTATTAAAACCAATTACAAGATAGGCCGGAGCAAGCCCTGTGCCAGATTCGTGGAATCCAGAGCAAATTGGGAGACCTTCAAGGCCGTAGTCGAGAAGGAGCTAAATCGCCGGACCCCCACTCAGAATATCAACAGAGAGGCAGCGCAACTTGCCAGAGCCATTAGGGTGGCCGCGGCGGAGAGCATGCCAACCGCCTCCCCCTTACCCACCTTTCAACCAGCTTGGATGAATGGCTACATCCTCTCGAAAATCAGGGAGAAGAATAGGGCCTGGAAGAAATTTCAAAGGCATCCTACGAAAGACAACCTGCACGATTTTCGTAGGAAATCGGCAACCGCCAAAAACCTGGCTAAGGAGGCGAAGGAATCCACCTGGGCGGCCTTCGCCGAATCGATCGATCCCAGCCTTAACCTAGCCGATGCATGGAGGAAGATTAAATCCATTTCCGGCAATAGGCAAAACAGCCTCATTGCCAATTTAACATCTAACGGCAGAACTTACAACGACTCCATGCAAATTGCCACCCAGCTAGCCCAGTCATGGTCCAGCTGCTCCAGCGATGAAACCTTTAGCCCAGAATTAATTAATCGCAGAAACAACTGGTTCTACACGGACAGGTCCCTTCCCCCTGATCAACGTCGCAGCATCTCTCACCTAGTATCCCTGCACGAGCTAGGCCAAGCGCTTTGCAAGTGTAAGGGATCGGCGCCAGGACATGACAAGATTTCTTACAGGATGTTAAAAGAAACCCCTCATATGTTCAAGGAGAGACTGGTCTCCTTGTACAACAATATACTGCAGAGCAGCGTCTTTCCACAAGCTTGGAAAAACGCTGTGCAGATCCCCATCCGTAAGAGAAACTTATCCAACTCAACTATCACCCCGCGGGATCTACGTCCGATATCCCTGCTACCCTGCATGTCACGCCTTTTGGAGAAAATTCTCGGCCGACGACTCGGCGATACTATCAACCACCTCCTTCCGGAAGATGTCTATGGTTTCAGACAGTACAGAGGAACTGCTTCGCTCCTGCTGGAGCTAGAAGCCAACATTTTTACCTCTCTTAACCTCCGGAAAAATGTCCATCTCCTCGCAGTGGACATCGAAAAGGCTCACGACAGGGTTCGCAGGGATGTTATCGCCAACCAGCTAATTAGCTGGGATTTCGATGAGCCATCCACCAAGCTGATTAATAAATTTCTCACCGCCCGTACCATGCAGGTCCGGGTCAATGGTTACACATCAAATATCACTAAAATCGATAATATTCTTCCTCAGGGATCCCCCCTCTCACCTACCCTATTTAATGTATACATCACCTTGCTCTTAACTCAACTCACTAACATCAACGGACTTAGAACGTACGCCTACGCTGACAACATACTGTTAACGACTGACGCCAACCCCCCCACCGACATCTTCAGAAGAGCCACGACCTCCCTTTCAATCTGGGAATACAACACCGGAGCCAAAATCCCGATGGAAAAAGCAGAAGCCATCATTTTCACGAGAGGCAGATCCCCAACACCATCTAACTTAGAAGCGGGGGACCATCAGATCCCCAATAGCAGCCCCCTAAAGATCCTGGGAGTTCAATTCACCAAGGACCTAAGATGGACAACCCATTGCAATGCCACCTGCAAGAAGCTAGAAAGGATCAACAACCTCCTAAGAGTGATAGCAGCTATGAAGCAGGGAGCCGCCATGCATACGACCATCCACATCTCCAGGGTCCTTCTGGAGGGCACCACCAACTATGCCCTTCCACTATACGCTTCAACCACTCAAACCAACCTAGCTAAAATCCAGACGGCAGCTAACAGGATCCTCAGAACAGCCTTGGGAGCGCTGAGATCTACCCCCACAAGAGCCCTCTGGATAGAGAGTGGCTGCCTCCCAATCCACGACAGGGCCGAGAAGGCCAGGGTCAAACTCGTGGCCTGGAACTGGATGGACTCCGAAAGACCCCATCACCACACCCATCGGAGACTGGACGACACTCGCACTACCCCCAGGAGAACCCCAGCACTACTTTTAGCTTTAGGCATAGTTAGGGCCTTATTTGTTAACCTGCCTGAAATTCCCTATCACCCCCTCTACCATCCACACCCCAGCAGGGCCCTTTCCGCCCTCCAGCAAGGATAGGTAAGGCCAACAGGAAAAACACCTCCAGCCGGGAATTCCTGGCTACACACGTGGCCCAAACTAACCACGCCAATCAGCTAAAAATCTATACGGACGGATCCAAGGCACAGGACTATGTGGCAGCGGCTTTCGTCGTGATCCCCCCTGGCGCTGGACACCCGACCCAATAACAGAGCTTCAAGCTCGCAACGGAAGCAAACAGCTTCGAGGCCGTGGTGGCTATTTGGAAGGCCATACAGTTCGCTACCACCAACAGCAGAGCGGTCACCATCTATTCGGATTCAAAGGCTTAAGGTGACCCTCAACAACCCTAGGACAACGGGGCCACTAATGTAGCCCTCAACAACCCTAGGACAACGGAGCCACTAATAAAGGCCTGCCAGGCCCTTTTACATAACGCCCCTCAGCCAATCATCTTAGAATGGATACCCGCCCACATCGGCATTAAGGGGAATGAAGCGGCAGACAGGCTCGCTAAAGAGGCCTTCGAACCACTATGCCCAACCGAACCCCTACCATCGGCAACCTATATATACCGCTGTTGCAGACTGAAATTGAGAGACAGAGTCCAAGAAGCCTGGTCAAACGAACGCACCTTCATGGCCACCCACTGGCCAAAAGCCGTGGCCCCACAATACAAAAAAGACCTGTCCAGAGCGGAAGGGACACAACTATTTCGAGCAAGAACCGGCCACACTCTGCCCACGCACGGCACTACTTCGCTAGAACCCCCCGCAACGGATGCACACTCTGCCAAATACCATTCACCATAAAACACCTACTGGAGGAATGCCCAAATACCCGCAGGATCATAGGGGAACTCCCTCCACCCCTCCCAATCCTACTCGACCCAGCCAATCCAGGAAATTTCCTTACCATCGTGGAAAAGATCGAATACCTACATAAATTTAATAGCTAGGTTACAGACAGAGCAACTAGAATAGAATTTCAGTAGATACCATCACACACTTTGAAACTTAACTCTATTACAATTAAGTTTAATAATCTCACCTTATATCAACAAATGAATATTTAATTTTTGCTTTTCCTTTTTTTTTTCTATTAATTCATTTCCGTTTCTTTCTTGCTTTCTCCATCTATACGAACAAATTTTAAATTAAGTATTTAACGTACAATAACTTAAATGAAACTTAAACTATTATCACTAAAATATTAATATTAGCTAGGTAGCCATAAGTTTAGCAGGTGCGCCATATGGGCTGCGTCCCGGAGAGCGCCAGTCTCCAGTTCAGGCCTAGAATTAAGTCTTCTATGTCCTGGAAAGATATAAATAAATAAATAAATAAATGATCTCAGGCGCATTTGATAATTGATCCGATCAATTATCCGCTCAGGGCTTTCCACAAAAAAATGTCCAAAAAAGCCAAATCCCCATACGAAAGTGCTTAATCCAGCTTTCTATTGAGACGTCTCCACAGATGTGGAGATATTCGATAAATTTGTCTCGAATATGCCTACATAGATCATGGGACATGGGGAATTTCCCGCTTTTGATAATTGACAAACTTTTCGCCAATAGGATAAACCCGAGAAACATCAATTTGTCATAAGTTTGTTTACAAGAGATGAGTTAATCTGAAAACTCAAGTATTCGCGATATCCACCTACAGAATCGGGAACTTACCCGGCCTTTACACGAGACAGTATTACTGTCGGACAGTGCTGTCTAGAACTGTCAAAAACTGTCCAGCAAGCCGATTTGCATTCGATGAACTGTCAAGACAGTTCATTTCAAAAATGTCACACGTTGCGAGGGTTGCAATTATATCTTTAATGTGTTTAAAAGTGCTTGAGGATATTGAGAATGATGCAAAACGGAGACGCAGGAAAAGAAAATATTGGGTAAATCCGTTTCTTTCAAAGCGGGTTGATTTTGAGATTGAAGGGAATTTGTTAAAGGATTTGCTTTATTCTGATAATAAAGAGCATACAAATTTCCTCAGGTTACCTTACGATAAATTTTGGTCTGAAAATAAAGTTAATTTATTAAAATGAAATCGATGGCGGAGCTCTTGCAAGGACTTACCACTTCAAAATCACTTTTCGCCATTTTGATTTCACAAGCTGTCAAATTACTGCCTAGACAGTACTGTCGAGATTGCAATCTTGGCAGTACTGTCGCGACAGTAAAAAAGACGGGATTGTAGGCATTTACACGAGACAGTGACAGCGGCAATGACAGTAACACTGTCTCGTGTAAAGGCCGGGTTAAGCTCTAGAGGTACTATGTAAATCATGCACAAGTATCGCGAGCACAACATGTCAAGCCGGATCAATTTTGATGCAGATATTCAAACTGAACTAGAGAAAGCTGACCTCTTTTAAAGTTAGACCTAATCCATTCAGCCCGTAATCTTTTATTATAAGTTTTGTTTTAATGTTTTAGCAATTGGCTGTTAAGGCCCTCTGTGTGCTAATTTCTGGAACTGTTTGTACTCAAATAAATTATTTATTATTGATTGAACTATGTTGCCCTTACTGACATGTATAAGTGAACTGCTCACGACAGTCAAATGGCTATGAAAAAAGTGGGGCCACCTCATATATTTTTGACTTTTTAATTAAGCATTATTTTCCACTCAACTTATCTAATTTCAGTGACAATTTTTTAGCAATAATTGGAAATTAGCAATTAATTTTGTTGTGCATTTGAACCGACGTTAAGTACGAGCAACACAAATAAAAAGCAGCTGACTTCAGACTTCAGAAATTTTTCACATTTTTTCCAATAAGAACAAGGCCCAAAAAAGTGTCTTACATGAGATAACGAAACAAGTCTATTAGTTTATATGTCAGTGGTTGCCCTCCATTCGATTCCCAGAATTCATCTTAGTTACCTACCACATTGAACATTTTGTTGCAGTGATGTGAAATTTACTACTACAAGGACGATGGAAAGAAGTAAGTTTTTTTTGTTTTTACTGGGGCTTGTTGCACTATCTCTCTAGCCATCAAAACATTTTCGCGTGCCAAGCCTGGTTGCTGAGCTACAGGAGTCTAAAGTTTTGGCGAGTTTTTGATATACCTATGATACTTCGAATCAATTTCCTATAGACCTTCAGGAATCCAATTTTCACCAACTTCCTATTCCTCGGTCTTTACAATCGCTACACCATATAACCTCGTTGGCTGGCCCTTTTCGGATCAAGTGGCTACTCATCCTGCGAGCGTTGTCTGGTACCGCCGGGCTTGTCCCTGCTGGCCTCTTTGCGTTGACAAGCTTCCTAGATGTTTACCAGAGAGTGAGACTCTAAGAAATAAACATACTTTATTCAAATCAAAGCAAGTACATAAATTATGGACACTTTCTTTCGAAAACTCTGGAACATTTTACATAAAAATGGTAAATAAATATGTTAACATTACTTGGAGAAGTCATTACATAGAAGAAGATTTCAGTAAACTGCCACCCAATTTAATCACTCGAGAAGATGTAAAAGCAAAGATAAACACATTCGTAAAATGCGGAAGCAAACAAAGAAACGAGAGAATCGCGCTGAATACACAGGTCACAGACTTACCGCTGATATCGCTTAGGTCCAGTGCGTAGTGAGAAATCCTGCGGGATAGAGTCTGCGATCGGCCAGGATCTGGTCGGCGGAAGTATCACTCCGTGGCACGGTCTTGGTCCAAAAGCTGAAAAGCGAATTCCTGGGCGGAAACAAAAGGCAGACTGGCTCGGTGTGAAGCGCTTTATTTGCCATAAAGTGCCCCTGAGCACTACTACAATTTTCCGCTAATTCCGCATCGCACTCTTTACTTTTAAAATTTATTCCGATACTAATGCACTCCTATAGTTTTTAGCAAAAACTCGACTCTAAAACACGTCTGGTCTCGGAGAAGGTCACATGGAGAAGAGCTTTAAAAGTGACAAGGCCAACTCATGGTCGACAGCTGGGCTTCCGGTCTTGACCCAGTTGTTTTTGGCCAGCCCTGGATGGTTTTCTCCGCGGTCGCCAGGTGGGCACTAAAAATTTCCCTTAGAGCCTACGAATAAATAAATTTTAGTTTTCAGGTTTCTTTTTCACAAATTTAATTTAGATATCCTCTTTTCAGGTTGATGAGCCACGCAGGTCCGCCACAATATTTTCCTTAATCACTCGTATGCCTGACCGGTTCCACTTGACGCAGTATACTCCGAAGGTAAATTAAGCAGGTAAATCAAGTACCAATTCATCAAGCAACTTGACTAATAATTTCGTGAAAGATTCGCCACCTTCCGGGAAATCCAAAGGAAGAAATAGCAAATCACTTAATCACAAAATCAGCACAACAATTCACAGGATAGTAAACACAAACCTTTTCTTGCCAAATCGACAGCTGATATAACGAATGACAACTAGCAGTTGTTAAAAGTCTCTCAGTAAAAGCTCTCTCACCTTGCGGATGATATATAGAACATTTTCTTATATTTTTCTCCGCAAAACATCCGTAGTCCGTATCCTATGGGAGCAGTCCCATATGAATGCATGCATTCCAAGAGCTGCGCGTGAACGCTCAAGTCCACGTCTACGCGTGGCGGATTCTATTGACGCGGGGCTTTACATTGTTGGTGGTATATCAGATTTCGACTAGACCAAGCCGTTCCCTGCTGCGTAGCGATGGTCAAATATCCCATCGCATCGCTGCATTTCCCATGCTCAGGCTGTAACATAAGAAAATTGTTTCTCCGATAAGTTACTTAACGGTTCACAGTGTTTCCTTTTCTCGATTTCGTGGCCAAAAATGCCAAAATCGAAGGTTGTCATATTGAGTTTCTCTCATTTGGGTTTTGTAGAGGGAGCTTCGGTGCATTGAAATCCCGAATAGTAGGACCCCAAACCGATTCCCTGAGGCAGAGCGGCACTGTGACAGTGTACGTTAAAACAGCTGCACACTCCGCGCGCTTGCGCTCTGCTGACAATACTATCTTTAACCTAGTATATTTGTGAACTCAGTGACTTCATATCAACAACTCCTTTCGGATTTTGTTTATTGTGGTAAGTATATTAAATAGTGACGCTAGAATCATGGAAATATGTATATGATTTTTCAATATTACATGTGTATTAGTATATAGTCCTGTAAAATCGGTGTTTTTTTCTGATAACTGATTTTCAAGCAGAGTTATGGTTACATGAACCGCCGTGTTCGACATTGACACCGTACAGAAAGTTTGAAGGGAAGTCTAAACTTGCGATTTGTGCGATTGGCAGCTGCTCTTAGTTGCTCTAGCGCTGTACGGCGCCATTAGAGTTAGCTCGCGCGCGACATGGCAATTTCGGCGCTCAAGGCCGTTGACGATTGTAAACAGTCAGGCATGAAACTTTCATTCATACCTGGCTTCTACAAAGTGCATTATATATATATATTCACTTTATATACACTTATATATGAAATATTTTGACAATATACATATTGTTTTTCATGGAATCATAAAAATTTTTAAATTTTTTATTTTCCAAAAATTCATTTTAACAAGTCAATATTTATGAAAATGTAAATGCATTTTACGCATAATTTAAGCCCAGGTTAAATTATTTCAGATAAAAATTCAATGTGGATTTAATATCTTTAACCAGAAAAGACATTTTTATCATGATACAAGATCTTGGAAATGCCGACTACAGTGAACAATTATCAGCAATTAAAAAAACCATTAAACTGAAATTTAACGTGCAGTTTCCCCTTTCTAAGGAGTCAGCTGATTCTTAAAGGCCGGTTGTGACTAAAATAAAGGGAAAGGGGAGACTTGCATAGCGAGATTTATCAAAATTTCACAATAAAAATGAATCATGGCTGAATGGAATATTACAGCTCAAAGTAAGTAAAATAATGGCAAAAAATATCAATTTTTTTTAAATTTTAAAACAATGAATGTTTAGCTGGATTTATTGAGCACTCATATTTCCCCGCAAAACACGCCTGTGGTTCCTGTAAAAGCTGCAGAACCTTCTACATCGCAGAATGTGGGACAAAAAGAGGTCGACCGTCTAAAGATTTCGAAGAAGGGAGCGATCGTACAAAAAGGCGCAAGGCGTCAGAACTTGCAGATTCTCATCCCACTACTCAACTCGTGTATGCCACAGAAATGAGTCTACGTAGGTCCGGATTTTCCGACGCGGCTGCTGTCGTTAAGGAAGCGTCTGTTTCATTTCCAGGGTCAGCCAAAAAAATGCGTGAAGCGCCTACAACGTCGCCCCTTTATGAAATGCCTGCTGAAGTTGCTTTAGTTTTATGGTGAATACGAGTTCAACAGTTCACGATTATCAAAAATATCGTAGCGTTGCGCGAGAATAGAATGCTTCAATTTTTCTGGCCTACAAGAAAATTGTGGACGCCAAAAGAAAGTGTTAGCCGGAAGATATGCGAACTTCGGAAACTTGTGCTTATGTGCCATTGCAAAATTTGTTAGATCATACTGTTGAAAGATTATTAACTTTACAATTTGAGGTCATATGCAATGTAAACCAAGAAATGGTTGAAAATCTGCAATTGTATGTCAAGTGGGGTTGCGATGGAAGCTCGGGACAAAGTCAGTATAAACAATCATTTACAAATAGTGAAGTGTCTGATGTTAGCATCTTTATGACTTCACTAGCTCCATTGCGCCTTGTGTCGAGCAATAGCCAATCCTCGAATACTTTTATTATTTGGAAAAATGCACGATCATCATCACCGCGATATTGTCGCCCAATTGAAATTGAATTTATGGTGGAAAATGCAGATTCTATAATAAAAGAAAAAGTGCGAATTGATAAAGAGCTTGAATGTCTGAAGCCTTACGAAACTTGTTTAGACGGGAAAAAAATAACTGTTAATTATAAATTATTCTTCACGATGATAGACGGCAAAGTCTGCAATGCAGTGACCGATACTAAATCCGCGATGCGTTCTTATTTGTGTAATTTAACATCAAAAGATTTTAACAAAATAGATTTTGTCCTTTCAAAACCCGTAAATGAATCATATTTATGTTACGGAATGTCAACATTACACGCGTGGATTAGATTCATGGAGTGTTTTCTGCACATTGGGTACAGAATACCACTTAGAAATTGGCAAGCTCGCGGTGCAGGTAAGGTGGAAGTTGAACAGAGGAAAAAGAACATTCAAGAGGGATTAAAAAGTAAATTATCGCTAATAGTTGACATTCCGAAACAAGGAGCAGGAACCACAAAAGACGGAAACACTGCTAGACGTTTTCTGATCGTCTGAAACAGTTTCAGTGATTACTGGTGTAGATTTGAAATTGATTCAACGATTCTATCATATTCTGCAAGTACTTTCATGTGGTCTTGCAGTTAAGATCGAAGCGTTCAGTAATTATTGTTTGGAGACAGCTCGATTATACGTCGATTTATATCCTTGGTATAATATGCTGACTAATTTACACACAGTACTTATTCACGGTGCGCAAATCATTGAAGATTCTGAGCTGCCAATTGGAGAGTTGTCTGAAGAAGCGCAGGAAGCCAGAAATAAAAATTTCAGAAAATACCGAGAAAGTTATTCTCGGAAAATTTCCCGCGAAAAAACAATGGAAGACGTTTTTCACTGGCTTCTGTCATCTTCAGACCCTGTAATTAGCGGAAAGCGAAAAGTTCGTTCGAAAAGAGGGAAACAATTAGTAAAGAAGCGCTAAAATTATTAGCATCGGGAGAATTTTCCGATTGTTCGTCAGATGAATCGGAATGAGAATTTTCTGAAAAGCTCTCTAGCAGTACAACTAGTTAGGTTAAGGTTAGTATATTTATGTACTTTGTAATTATTAATCTTACTATGTAATTCAATACATAATTCATGAAAAACCATATTTTCGTATTTTTAATAACCAATGTACATTTTTTTGTTTCAAAACATTTATTTCCATCCTCCATTGCAAATTTTGAAAATGGCATATAATTCTCATAGTCAAAATGTCAAAAGTATTAACGAGTATAAAAAAAACAACTTAAAAAAAAACAATTTTTTAAAATTTTAAAAACGGAGGCCATTTTTAGTCACCCATTTTAAATTTTGAAAAACCAATCACATTTTCGAAATCAGCGACCCAAAAAACACATATATACAAATGTTCAACCAAATCAAACCATAAAAAGTATTTTTGGCCACAAAATTGAGAAAAGGAAACACTTTGCGGCTGTGCGTGTGCATTGGAATTTTGTCAAGGCAGCCCTTAAGACCTCGGAGAAACAAAAATCCCAAGTGGGGAAACCCGAGTTCTTTGTTTGTTGGATTTTTTGTTTCAATAATCATTGAAAGGGAATTTTCAATGATTATTGAAATTTATCTGGATATTCGAATTATTAGATAGTTTCGGCAATCATTGCAAAGTATAATAATTTTCAATGATTACCGAAACTGTCTAATTAGGGGAAGAATGTTCATATTTATTTCGCAACACCGGGATATAGGGGCAACTCATACACCTTGTCAGCAGTAGCTGCAATGCCGTGCAAGGTGGCCTCCTGTTGGGTAATTATGATTTCCTGAATGTGCTGGAGAAGATGTCCAGCCCACATGGTACGAAAGAGCGAATCGAGAACATCTTCAGTGACGGCAAGACTGCGGAGATGACGAAGAAATTGCGAAGGCTTTCTGTCACCCATCTCTTCGCGCATTAAAGTTGTCTGACTCGCTGCTTCTTTGACTGGGAAAGACCTCGAATCAGCTCACTCTTCAGAAAACTGTAACGGCCATCTTGAGGGGAATTGGAAATAATATCGTGCACCTCGGCAGCGTCACGAGGCTCGAGTTGCGATATTATATAATTGTATTTTGTTCCATCCTGGGTAACGCCAGAGATGGTGAATTGGGCCTCAGATTAGAAGAACCAAAGATCTGGCTTCTCGGCCTAAAAGGGCGGCATGTGAACGGCAACACGGCAAACGACTTGCAGTCCAGTAAGCAAAGCTTGAAGTTCAGTGATTTTATCTTCCGCCATGGTTTTTTTTAACATCGGGGTTACCAATATAGAGATGAGATATTCAATATAAACAATTAAATATTTGAGTCTCGAATACGTTTTATTTAACTTCTAGCATAGAGAAATAAAACATAAAGAGGCGACAAGTAGAACATTGGACGAGGAACCACTTTTTGAAAGCTCTGTGTGAAAGCTAGGATGCGATCTGAAAGCTCTTCGCTCGCGGCTTGCTGGCGATGCGATATATTTTGAGTAAGCCACCGTTCGAATGCACTAATACACTCAACCTGCCATGACTGCGGAGCGCAGTGCGTAAACGTATTTGCCTTTGCGCTTACAGGCGTTCCTCTTTCCTCGGAATCCCTAGCCGCTTATTTGCCGCCTGCACGTATTTTTCGTCTTTACACTGCAGGTTTATATTGACTTCTTATAATGACGTAGGCATTTGGGAATCCCCTTTAAGATTACTGATGGGATTAGGTTTTTATTGGTCTTTAATTTTTAATGCCTGCAGAACTAAATTTAACATTAACTTTAACAAAATTAAACGTTCCAGATAAAGATAATTCCAACAAAATTATAATTAAATTATTATGGTAATGAAGAACTTTATGTGTTAATAATATTCAGTTTCCTATTTGCCTGCTTTTTTTGTAGTATAATTTTTTCGGTTTCCCACTGACAATGTTTTTTTAATAATATTTCTATGAAATAATCAAGTGCATTTATTCTATGTTGAAAACAAATATTATTTTCTTCAAACCATTCTCTAAATTCCAGACTTTCTTTCGTAAGTGCAATACCTTTATTTTTTATTGTTTCTTTTAAACATTTAATGTTAGGACTAATCGTTATAATTTTTACAAAAATATTGTAATTAAATTTCATTACTTGAAAAAAATATTCAGTAGGCGCTGTTAATTTCCCAAAATCAGAATTGCTAGAGAAGTTTTTATGAAATAAAAATAGCTCAGACTTATCCTCGAGTGATATTGTCTCACCAACTCTTTTCATGCAATTTTCACACAATTCACATTTATATTTAAGATCGAGCTTATGAAGAATAAATCCAACAAAATATCTCAATGAATTATCCTCAACTGGTCTATCGTTATGATTAATTATATCAAAATTATAGTTTTCTAGATTATCAGTTTCGACTTCAATTCTCTCATCAATACATGTACTTGTAAAATTCATCGACCCAGTGTCTGCATCATTTTGGGCAACGGAAAGGAGACAATTTCCTAATTCACCATTTTCAAATATAAATTCTTCTTCGTCATCTTCACAGTTACTTTTTTTCGATTTTAGCGATAAGACTTTGATAGAGAGAATTTTCCCTATTAAATGATTAAATTCATATAAGGATGGATTTTGATTATTTCCACCTGATGATCTTAACAATGAAAACATATTTTCTTCAACATCTTGATTAAATTTATATAATAAAACGTAAGATTTCTGTGGAAAATTATCAAGAAGCTCACCTGTTAATAAAAGTATGCTGCGAATTGTTAAGATTAAACCATCGAAACAGTAATTTTTTCTCTGAGTAGAAAACGTCTCTATGAATGGAATTATAACTTCAAGATAACTTCTAACAATTCCATCTTTTTTTATTGCGCTCTTGTAGATATTACGATTAAATGGCGATTTACTATTGAGGCAATCAAAAGCGTGGTTCAATTTGTCAAAGAAAGTAGCGGTTGATATTGCTTTTGAATTGACGCTAGTACTAAACTTTTCCAAGCTATGAACTGTACGAATAGCTGAACTACACGTGTGACTCATAACTTGTACGGCATAAGAAACTTTCATTTTTTGCCAAGTGTTAGGATATATATGTTTTGTAGTTAGTTTGGGGCACATTTTGACAGATTGATGTTTTTCTATATTATATATTTCTTCCGGGACTTTCCAACTTGCAACACCACCCTCAAAGGATATATCAGATTTAATTAGAGTATTTCGTATTGACTTAAAAAGATGGGGAACGTCATAAATAACAAAAATTTTTTTTTAATTAAAATAAAAATATGGTTGTGTGGAATTGGTTCCAAGCAGCTTTAAAGCACTCCTGTTATTGGAACCTTGGTCACAAACTATAGCTCTAATGTTGATACCAATTTCATTGCAATAACTTATATTGTCTTTTATTTTATTTTTAAGGTGCTCACTATTCATTACATTACTTGTTGCGAAATAACTAATTACAATTTTCCAATTTGAAAATATACCACGAATCATAAATAAACAAACATGTTTTGCTAATTCAATGGTCTTTTCATTTCCCATGTCGACGTATCCAATAATTTCATCTTTAGTAGTATCAAAAGTTAAACTGCGACGAATATCTACCTCATCAAATACTAAGACTGCTTGACGTACTTCCAAATTCCAGGTTGATATTAACTCCTTTAAATTATGGGTTAGTATTGGATTAAAACCAGGCTGCATACACTTTATAGGCAACCAACGATTTATTGATCGGATGGAAGGTAGGCCAATTTTTAAATATTCCTGCATATATCTATAGCAAGCTGGGGATTTATAGTGAAGATTTTGGGCTAAAAGTTTAGCATCTTCGGGCCATTTTTGGCATTTTGATCTTGAAGATGTCACCATTTTGGCTAGTGTTTTAGCTTCTTTATTAATACTGAGTAATGAATCAATTACATTTTTTAAAGGAATCTTAGCTTCCTTTTTTAAATGTTTTGATTCTTCAAGTTTATTTTTAAAGGCAAACCTAGTTTTTTTTACTGCTGCCGACTTCTTTTGGAACTTGCTTTTTAATTTTTTATATTTTTTTAATAAATTCATGTACCTCATCTTATAAAATTGCAAATTTTTTTGTGATTGAAAACATTGCTCACATGTCGAAACATAATCGTCTCCATTGTCTTCATTATCCTTAATAACACATGATTTTTCAAGTTCTATGAGATCCTCAAAACTTAAATCATTTCTTTGAGAAACTTCATAAGTTTTTCCAGAAAATAGAACTGGTATAATGTCTTCATTTTGAGGCGTATTATTTTCTATTTCGGCACTGTTTGTTATATTATCGTTTTGGCCTAATTGTAAAGAAGGTACAGAATTCATTTTTAATTTTTTCTTTCCAAAGCAATCAGCAGTAAAATGCTTGGAACACACGTATGCATTTTTAGTAAATGGAGGAACATTTAAATTACAAGCATTCATCCATTTAGCAAACAAATCTGTGCCTTGTGCCGGAAATTTAAAAAACCGCAAATAAGGTGAAGCTCTTTTAGTTGCATTGCAACTAGGTACCGTGCACTTGACACCCCAAATCTTATATTTTTCCATTTTAGGAATACAAATCAAAGAAGGGCTAAAATTCAAGCCAGCGGTCAACAAAAAATCCAACTAATATATATTTCGACTAAAAAGTCAATATACAAAATGTATAATCGTAAACCAAATTCAAAAGCCAAGTCGTTTTTCAAAAAGCAATCACCTATGTATTTATTATAAAAATCCAAAACGTTATAAAAATTTTAAATAATCTAAATCGATGTCCTAGTTCGTAGCCAGATCAGTCCAATATAACTTCTATAATTTCGTTCGAGCACTCAAAAACAAACCAATCGCCTAGCAAGTTTGCTAATGAATGAAAAACAGCCAGATAATTCGCAGAACCTCCAATATAAACCTGCAGTGTAAAGACGAAAAATACGTGCAGGCGGCAAATAAGCGGCTAGGGATTCCGAGGAAAGAGGAACGCCTGTAAGCGCAAAGGCAAATACGTTTACGCACTGCGCTCCGCAGTCATGGCAGGTTGAGTGTATTAGTGCATTCGAACGGTGGCTTACTCAAAATATATCGCATCGCCAGCAAGCCGCGAGCGAAGAGCTTTCAGATCGCATCCTAGCTTTCACACAGAGCTTTCAAAAAGTGGTTCCTCGTCCAATGTTCTTGTCGCCTCTTTATGTTTTATTTCTCTATGCTTCTAGTCATTACAACCCAAGGGAAAAAGACACGTCAAGAAATTCATTTATTTTTGCCCCACAAGTTTTAGCCTACTCCATTGCCATTTTTTCCGTTGCCAAGTATTCCTTGATACAGTATATTGATATCTTCTAAAGTAGAGAACGCCACATAGTTTTAAAATAAATTCTGCCTTTCACCGTAATAAACTTGCCAAAAATCCAGAATAAATAAGGCCTTGCCCTACACTCGACCAAAATATGATTTTATTTTTAGAAAGGACCGTTCGCTAGTACAAATTTTCTTTGACAGAGTATTGTTGTTTATTGCGGAAAAGAGATTTTGTGCAGACAATTGTGTCCCGCTCCACAAATTAAAGAAAGCAGGTCTTGAAACGCTGAAAAGCGGGACGTCTGACTAACCTAGCAGCAGCATGTAATTTGTTTTGATTTAATCAACGCGACTCGAAATAGCTGAACTTCATGTATGGGATTCATATAGGATTTTTACATGCAGCCTTCTCAAGTCCTTTCGACTGAAGTCAAACAAATTACATGCTGCCACCGCAGTTCTGTCCATTGATATGTCGACGAGCGCACTCAGTCTTTTCAATTTTGCATGCCTTGGAGAAAATGTGCAAACAATTTGCTATTGGTTAGCAGTTCGGTTGTTGTTACAATTGTAGATTTCTAGCAGTGAAACGAACCTTCGGTTCCAGACCTAAAATTTTCCTTTGAGCGGATCATGATCGGTCAATAAAAAAATGCGCCTCTAATCAGCGTGGGGCTTACCACGGACAGACACGAGCCCCTCGAGACCCGAGGGTCTGGGTTCCGATCCTTCCTCTGTAAAGATCTGTCTTTCTGAAGTTTCTGTAACCCGGCCTTTACACGAGACAGAGTCACTGCCGCTGTCACTGTCTCGTCTACAATCCCGTCTTTTTTACTGACACGGCAGTACTGCTAAGATCGCAATCTCGCCAGTACTATCTAGGCATTAATTTGACAGCTTGTGAAATCAAAATGGCGAAAAGTGATTTTGAAGTGGTGAGTTCATGCAAGAGCTCTGCCATCGGTTCGCTTTGAATGGCTCATTGAATGTTTTATTTCAGTTTAAGAAATGAACTTTATTTTCAGACCAAATGGTATATAAATTGAGGCAGGAGGAAGTATTTAAATTAATAGATTTGTACGAAGCTAATCATTGTTTGCCGGACATTCATACAAATACTTATAAACGAGCCGATTTAGAAACCAAACTTGGTTAGATGTAGCATTAAAGATGAAAATGGATGTCAATTTAATTTGAAAAAAGTGAAGAGTCCTCGTGCGACATATATTGGGGAAAAAAGAAAAATAAAAACAACCAAATCGGGCCAAGGTGCAGAGGATTCATATGTTTCAAATTTAATTTGGTTTGAAAAAATTAAATTTCTGGATCGTGTTGTTCTTTCCCTGCGTCTCCGTTTTCCATCATTTTCAATATCCTCAAGCACTTTTAAACCCTTTAAAAAACTGCAACTCGCGCAATGTGTGACATTTTTTAAATGAACTGTCTTGGCAGTTCAACGAATGCTAATCGGCCAGCTGAACAGTTTTTGACAGTTCCAAACAGAACTGTCCGTCAGTAATACTGTTTCGTGTAAAGGCCAGGTAATGCACACAATGTATTTAGTCCACACCTATCGCAAATTCAGGGAGCATGAGCATAGATGCATAGTTATAAAAAAAAATGGGGAAGTAATCTCAATTGTTGTCTACACATATCGTCCAGATTAAATTGTAAACCGCTAACTGTAATTTACTTACGTAACCGAAAGACCTGCGTCACATTTGCTACCCAGCCAGCCTTCGTTTGAATTTCACGAAAATCCCAGAGATCTATATCAAAATCCTCAACCAGTTTTGTTTCACCTACCGGGGTTTTATTTTCATTTCGCTATGCAATAAATTTTCTCCTTGAAAATATGAAATTTTCATGTTTCACATTTTCGATATTTTTGCTGGCTTCCCGCCCCTCTGAAACATTTTGTGCACAGATGGAGAGGCACCTTAAATAAAATTGCAAAACATATGTAGTGCGGCTGTATCCGGTTGTTCCTTTGATCTCCAAATATTGCTCATGCAGCATATCCGTGAATCCGGCAAGAGCAAATTGAACTACAAAAGCACAAGAACAAAGGACGCAAATAAAAAGGAAACCCAGCGAGATTTTCTGAAACAGGTTTTATATGTTCTCTCGATTTTATTTTGAATTTATGCAATAATTCTTTGAATTATATTTTCGACGTCTTTTCCATTATTGAGCTGTCTGAGCGGATGAGCGCAATTTTTCGTTTTGTGAGAGAATCCCAAGCGATACTGCCCCCTTCAGAAAAATAATGGTAAACGATTTTAAAGGACGATATTTTGTTGATGCCCTTTCCACCGGCGGCGTATAATACGTATGTAGATTACATAGGTATGCGCCGAAATTCCGTTTATTAACTATTAAAGAGGTTTGTCGGAGGCTTTTCCATTAGAGGCAACCGCCGCAAACTGATAAGGCGCAAAACCGAAAACATTCCAAGTACAAAACTCTCTGTCCCATCCCATCCCATCCCAGCCTTCTGAAGCCTTGCGGCTGTCCTCGGGATGTAAGATGTGTCCCTAACGTCGGGCTGGGCGGGTTTAAATTGATTAAACTCGGTGTCTAGGTACCCTCAACGCAGCCCACCCAATCTCCACCGCCGTTATCTTTATCACAGCAATTCAGATCTATGGGCGAAATCAGGGGGTTCATTTACAACTTTATTACATGTTAATCATTCCTCTTAGAGGACAAACCCACTTTCTTGTTTAGTCTGGAGTAATTGCCTGGATGGGCTTATTCTGTAATCACTGATACATCCCTTTGAAGGGATCGACTTTAATTATGCCCTCGCCCAAACTTGCGTATGCCCTAGACGTGTGGAATTCTGCAGAGGCATCAAAGCAATCCTCTGATTCCCTTTCTGAAGACAGACTCCGTTCACATCCTCAAAATTAGCTCGAGTTCCAGATTCGCGCTTTCCAATTTGCATATATATGAAAGTGCTCTGGCTCCTCAAGTCGTCAAGGATATCATCTTTCTGTAAATTTGCTTGCGCTGCTCCCTTAATGGGGCATTCGTAGGGACACGAAATTCAGAGAATAGCATAAAATTAAATTTAGTGATGAAATTAAATAAATTAAGGTGTTATTTTACTTCGTCTTCAAAATCAAGTACGGTAGATAGTTGTCCTACACTCCAGGCAGTACTTACCGCCGCGGGTGCATCTTTTGCTACGTTTTGTCCCACGCTACTCGTTTGCACACTTATGTACACATGTCTGTCGACAACACTTAAATTTCTTCGGGTGAGTAATTTAAAAAATTGTGTACGGTAACATCACCAAGTGTACACCTCTTGAACATTTTCGTGAGGTGAAATACATACGAGGGAATTGGTACATTTCAAGGATTTTTACACCTCACGGAACTAGTAGTTGCTTTTTTGTTCAGATATTCAGCCTGCAGTAGAAATTTCCGACGCGGCTGTCAAATTCAAACTTTGCCTGTGCACGTCTTGTAAAACGCTAAAAGCACTAGGAGCTCCTCTGGAGTGTTTCAACGCCTCACCGCAGTCCCACGCGGTTCGAGGTGTTTTTCTCGGCTGTCTGGGAAGTCAGGTGTTGTGATACACGTAAACTCAGCATTAATTCCAATTAGTCGGTGTAACCAATAGAGAGACTTCCCCACGAGAAATAAATTTAAATTACGTAATATTCCCTTTAATTTGATTGCGCCAACGATAGCGCAGATGGCGCACCTCCGCTTCCCACGACCCGTCGTGTCTTAGGTGCACTTCATCAAGACACGGATGTTTATCAAACTACGTGCCGAGTTTAGTAAGTCGCATCAGTTCCTCACTGCACCGGATTCGCCGCTTTTTGTGGAAATGTCACAGTTACAGCTAGTGCCATTAATCCTTTTTGTTTTTAATTATTCAGCGGGTAGTAAATGGGTTTTGGGGCGAGGAAAATCATATTCGGGGCCATTAATTCAGACAGGACACTTCGACCTAAGGGTCTGCTTCTGGCGCTGCTACTGCAAACTTCAAGATTCTGGGTTTGTTTCAGTTTGTTAACACGCCATAAATTTTACTAGCGCATATAACATGAGGGCTTCCTGCTGAGACGTGTTTAACTTCCTTCTCCCGGCTGTGCATTGTTCTCACTTACAAAAGCAGCAACAACAGAATGTGGGCTGTAGGAATGCCTGTGGTCGTTCTGGTAATCCTTGAGGTCCTCATCGGGTTAATTTCATCTCTCTTCGTGCAGGACTAAGTTTTAAGTGTTAATTAAGGATGGCATCATTTGAAATGATATCTTTCGTTCGCAAGTGATACTGCGAAAAATTTTCGTACGTCAGTCATGTCTGCTACCAAACGGAATACCTGTTAGTATTCTCCTGTGCCTGGCTACAAGCGCTTAACTGCATTTATGATTAAAATGGATGAATGCCAATTTTAATTCTGATTTACCAGAAGGTTACACTAAAGGTGCATACATACATATGTTACAATATATTCGAGTTGGGGTAATGTGGTGCATCCCCTATACCAATTTTACAAGAATTTTAACTTTCATAAATATACTTTGGACTGTAAGCAGTCTTGAGTAGCGCCCAAATATGTTTCTGAAAAAATTACTCAATTTGATCCACATAGTGAATCATATTTGTAATTTAGGGAGTAGGTGTATTAATTTCGTAAGGGTGTAAAGAACCTCTCCGTTGAAACGGATTTCTTCTGAAAACTGTTCTTCTCAACACCCAGTGGGAACACGGACACTCCACTTCCACAGGAACGGTGGGAATCTTCAGACAAACACCCTTTTCTTTTCACTCGGAATCACTTTATTGCTTTCTTTTCCGAATCCGCGTGCAACTTAGAAACGCCGTAATCTCTTGTAGTGTACAATCACACTTCTCCCGACTAACGTTTAGATCTTTGGCTGCTTAGTGGTACCTTATGCGGTACCTGCCAATACAGTTGTATTATCGATATGATATCAAAAATATTAAATTGAAACTCCGCTTAGCTTTTTGTAGCTTTTATTCTTTTTTGTGTCTTCTCTGCTTGTGTAGTACACTTACAATTTTAACATGGCAAAACTATAGTTATGTTCCTTAGCCGCTAGGCATCGGTCCGTGGTGTTAGTTTTAGCTTATGGCGCGACGAGCGGCCACTATGCGACATCAGCGGACTCTGGTGGCTCGAAAGCTGAACCGCCACATCCAGTCCCCCCCCCAGAAACGTTCGAGGAACGAGTAGGGAGCGAAAATGTCACTCGTCTGGGCTTAAAAGGTAGGTGATCGGCAATCAGTGATTGGACGGGTTGAAAAGGCTGCCGCTGCGTGTCCACGTCGTCAAGTGATATGTGGGCCGGCTTCAGACACTCAGCTGACACTGTTTTTTCCTCTCCATTGATCCTGATGACGTAAACACGGTCGTTAATACGTCGAACCACCTCGTAAGGGCCAGCGTACGGTGGCTCAAGAGGTCGTCTGACTGCATCCATGCGCTTAAAGACATGAGAGCATGTTGCGAGGCTCTTCAAGATGAAATGCTGTTGTTTTGTGTGATGATGTGTGGGAACAGGCCGGACACCCCTCATGTGCTGCCTAAGCTTTTCACTAAATCCCTGTGGATTGGATGATTCGCTGTTGGCGACAAAAAATTCTCCGGGAATGCGGAGAGCAGTTCCAAAAAGCATTTCAGCGGGGGAGGCTCGAAGATCCTCCTTATACGCTACACGAAGTCCAAGAAGCACTGAAGGCAGAAGTTTAGGCCAAGGGATGAGAGGGTTACACATCAAAGCAGATTTCAGGTCACGGTGCCACCTCTCGATCATGCCATTTGCCTGAGGGTGATATGGAGTCGTCCGAACCCTGTGTGCGCCGATTAGCCGTGTGAGCGACGTGAAAAGAGCTGATTCGAATTGAGTCCCTTGGTCAGTGGTGATGGTGAGCGGTGTACCGAACAAGCAAATCCAATTGTTGTAGAAAGCGGTAGCGACTGTATCGGCCTGGATATCCTTCAGTGGAACAGCAGCAGGCCATCTCGAAAAACGATCGATGATCGTCAAACAATATCGAAGGTCGCCGACTAGAGGAAGCGTAATGAGGTCCAGGTGAATGTGGTTAAACCGAGTGTCAGGTACCTCGATGTTGTTTGGTGTAAGTCGGTTGTGACGATGGACCTTGGCTCGTTGACATGGAATGCACTCGCGTGACCAACGAATGGCGTCCTTCCTGATGCTAGGCCAGATGAACTTTTCCCTCAGATTTATGCGAGAAAGCGCGTCTGCAACCTGGTTTTCATTGCCCTTGACATAAAAAATCTCCGTGCTAAACTGCGAGATGAAATCAAGCTGACGTTGTTGACGTGGAGAAACTTTCTCCGAACGTATCAAAGGCGTATACAAGCGGTCGATGATCCGTCTGGATTACAAATGATCTTCCGTCCAAGATGTGCTTAAAAAATTTCGCAGCAAAAATAGCGAGGAGCTCGCGGTCGTAAGTACTGTATCGCGCTTCGGTGGCACTCAATTTACGTGAGAAGAAACCTAGTGGTCTCCAAGCCCCGCCTTCTCGCTGCTCTAGAACTGCTCCTATAGCAGTGTCTGAAGCATCGGTAGTAAGTGACAGCTGGGCCGATGGAATGAGGAACGCGGTCTGCGTGGCTGAGACGATGCTATTCCTGCACTCGTGGAATGCCCTTTCAGAAATGGAAGTCCATGGAATCTTTCGTTTATCCTTCTTCTTTGCGTCTTTCAGAAATTCGCATAGAGGAGCCTGAAGTTGTGCGGCACGAGGGATACATCGGCGATAGAAATTGATCATTCCGATGAAGCGACGCAGATCGGAAACAGTCTCGGGTTTAGGATAGGTGGAAATGGCATCCACTTTAGTAGTTGGTGGTTGATAACCATCCCTATTTATGCGATAACCCAGGTAGGTAACCTCTCTCTTTCCGAAACAACACTTTTCGACGTTTATGGTGAGGGCGTGTTGGCGCAAGATGCTGAAGACAGCTTTAAGATGCTCAACGTGCTCCTCTGGGGACTTCGAAACACCTATCAGGTCATCTATGTAACATTTTACGAAATCATGGCCCCTAAAGATTGTGTCCACGTGGCGCTGCAATGTTTGGCCGCTGTTTTTTAGTCCAGGTGGCATGCCGAGAAATTCAAACAGGCCCAGTGGAGTTGTAACAGCAGTTTTCTCGATGTCATCCTCTGCCATTGGTATTTGGTGCTACGCTCGTTGGAGGTCGATTGTTGAGAAAATTTCGCCACCGTGCAGGAACTGGAAGATGTCTTCAGGCAGCGGTATTGGGTAGCGATCAGCTGCTGCGCGTGCATTTAAATTACGGTAGTCCCCGGTGACGCGCCAACCGCCTCGGCTTTTGCGAACCATGTGCAATGGGCTTGCCCACTGGCTGCTAGAAGGGCGTATAATGCCGTGGTGCAAAAGGAGGTTGATGTACTCTTGTGCTGCTTTTAACTTGTCGCCTGTAAGCCGACGAGGACGCTCGACCACAGGTGGTCCATGAGTGATGATATAATGCGCGACCGGAGTGACTGTATCTGTAGCCACCGCTGTTCTTGGCGTAGTAATGTCTTCGTATTGACGAAGAAGCTTTATGTAAAGAGAGTCAGTAGAAATTTCGATGTCACTAAGTTGGGACGCTGCCGATACTCCAAATATAGAGGCTTCGCAGAGTGCCCCTCGCGTAGTGAGCTTGGTTAGCGGATCAATGAGAATTTGTCCCTTTACGTCAACTAGCAAGCCGTAACGCGAGAGAAAGTCCGCTCCAATAATAGCCGTGTGGACATCAGCGATGACAAAAACCCATTTAAACTCTCTACGAAGATTGAGATTGAGTGAGAGTGCCTTTTGACCGAAAGTCTTTATGATAGAACCATTTGCGGCACGTAATTCAACCGGGGAAACTTGCATCTTCTGTTTGCAGAAATTTGCTGGTACTAAAGAGAGTGCGGACCCTGAGTCGATAAGAAATCTGATGTTCAGATTCCGATCACACAAATGTAGGCGGTATTCCTTAGAAGGAGGAGTATTGTGATTGCTGTCGCCAACCGCCTTCACAGACGACAGCGGCTCTAGTTTAAACGCTGCTGATTATTCGTCACGTTTGCTGAATCAAAATTGCATGGAGCCAAACAACGCCGGGCTCCAGTACCGAACTTTGCGTGGTAGAAGCAAGGGGCTCCCGAAGTAGACGATGGTACACAAGGACGAGAACGAGAACGAGGGCGATGTCCACTATCATTTGCTCTTGCTCGACTGAACAGCTCTTTATTCATTGAGAGGATTTCCCTGTTTAGCGAGATGAGCTGCGATATAGACTGCTTGATGTCGATCAAATCATTCTCCACCAATACCGAAGAATTGTATGCGTATGCACCTGAGGTAGGGTGAGCTGGTGAGGTATGTTTGGGATGAGAGCTCGCGGACATAATACATGAACTAGGTAAGCCCTCAATGAGCTCGTCAGCTGCAGTTGCCAACTCCTCTAGGCTAGGTGCTCTGAAAATTTTTAAAAAACGTTGCGTATTTGGGGGTAATAAGGCGAGCCATTTGACGCGGAGAAGGTCCTCAGAAGCTTGGTTACCGGCCAAGGACCGCATTTGTCGTAGGAGCTGTAATGGCTTTTTGTCCCCCAACTCTAGCTCGGTTAGTAACTTTTGAAGTTGTCGATCGGCTGAGTCGGTAAAGCGGCTCATGATTTTCTCCTTCAAGTATGTGTATAGGATGTCTGCGATGTCTTGTAAAGAATCGGGATCAAGTGCGCTTACTACAAGATGATACTTACTCAGATCAGAACGAATCCTGTTTGTCTGGAAGATTGACTCAATCTGGAAAAACCACAGCTCGGGGTTTGTTCTCCAAAATGGCGGCATACGGCAATGTTGAGTTGATTCCACCCCCGAGGTCTCCTGTGAAATCATGTCGGCGTTTTGCACGCTGGGCTGCACTTCCTTGTTGGTTACCAGCATTGTCGGGCCTGTAGAAAGTGCCGCTGCAGGTGTATGACCAGAACTTCCTGATGTTGCAGAGTTGTCGGTCATTCTGAGAAAAAACAGCGAAGCGTCGATTTGCTAATATGGCGCCTTCTTGCTGGACTATATTGTCTTAATATCGCTGTTTTTATCGTCGGGGTCACCAATTTGGCTGCTTAGTGGTACCTTATGCGGTACCTGCCAATACAGTTGTATTATCGATATGATATCAAAAATATTAAATTGAAACTCCGCTTAGCTTTTTGTAATAAGACTTTTAATCTTTTTTGTGTCTTCTCCGCTTGTGTAGTACACTTACAATTTTAACATGGCAAAACTATAGTTATGTTCCTTAGCCGCTGCCCGCTAGGCGTCGGTCCGTGGTGTTAGTTTTTGCTTACGGCGCGACGAGCGGCCACTATGCGACATCAGCGGACTCTGGTGGCTCGAAAGCTGAACCGCCACAGATCCAACTCAACTCGAGCTTCTTCAGCGCTCACCTTGTCACCTAGGTCAGGGTTGCTGATTCGGCCAAAATGCACCTGGTCGCAGTCGGCGGCCTCGTTTAATCACTCAACTGGGTACGTTGTTGTGTAACGAGACCCAGTGCATAAACGGGCCGCTGCAATTAGGTCTTTTCGACATTGGCGCGTGCGGTGGCCGATCGGATGGCCGACTTCCAGCGGTGTTTTGAAATGAGAACATTGTTCTTCCGCTTAAGCGGAAGAAATTCCTCACCGGGTTCCGGGTCATCCGATCTTTCAGCAATCCCTAACATTCCTCTCCCATCAAGGAGACGGAATCACGGGGAGTGATGACGGCATGACAACTGTTTTGGGAGTTAAAGAAAGCTCTCGTTGATAGATTAAAATTTGTATTTTTCGTAAAAAAAATCAGCAAAGTTACGGTGTCTTGATAGTTGCTTGCGAACGGTATTATATACATACATTCCTTACATTTTATAATTTTTGTCTTTCTATTACACAAAACCCTTTTTTTTTTTTTACATTATTATTTGCATATATCTTTTACATTACATATATAGTATACATACATATATATATGTATATAGTTATATCTTGTTGTTTTTTTTTTCTATCAATTATGTTCCTAAATGATTTTTTTTTGTTGTGTAAATTTGCACAGTTCAAACTTTTCAAATTTCTAATATGAAAATACAATATTTTAATTTACAAATTCCAGCTTCTACATTGTATGGTTTAAAATTTTCCTCTTAGTGGGTATTTTATGTTTTTGCATTTTAATTTTCCATTACACATGTAATTTCCAGAAAATATTATTGATTTTAATTATTAAAATTTAAATTTTAAAATTAATAGTGAATGGGCTGACTAATTGTAACATATTTTTTTTTGCTCTAGTTAATTTTGAATTTGAAGAATGAATTTTTTTTGAATAATTTTTGTTTACAATATTTTGCTTATGAATTTTACATAGTTTATGTTAAAATATTTTGTTTACAGTATCTTATGATTGACGTAATTTTTGATTGATAATCTTTTATTATTTACATAAATATATATACAATTTCTTTTCATTCAATCACATTAAAAATACCTACATTTAGTTGTTGATTTGTTACATTAAATTGGAATCATTCTAGGCAAAATTTATTTTATTTGTTCCTTGTTGATTTCAACGGGAAGAATATTTTACATCCATCAATATGTTTTTAAATTTTCGTTTTTTAATTCAAGTAACGCCTTGTGTTTTGTGGTAATGCGGTGCTATTATTTATAGATTTGAGTTTAAACAGATTTTGTATGAAATATTAATTTTGGATCAAGCCCCTAAAGTTTCATTTACCTTTGGAACTAAATTTTAACTCTAAAAGATTTGAGTGTTTTACTCTGAGGCTGTCGAGAATTGTGACTTATTTGCGTTTTGGCTGCATACGGACGGAAGTAAATAAATGAAGCAGAGACAGACAAGGAAAGACATGGTTGCTGTAGAAAAAAAAATAGATAAAAGAAAATGGTTGTTACCTCATTATACTTATTATCTGCTGACTTATCCTAGATATTGTTAAAATTTTTTCAGACGGTTATTGTGAACGCGTTTTAATGATTTTCCTACTTGGATTGTGCAGTTCACGTTACTGTCTACGCACTTAATTTCGTAGGGACCAGTCCATATTGGTGAAAGTTTGTGCTTTCTGGCCATGTTATTTAACAAGACCTGATCACCAACATGGAACTCTCTCACTTTCTGATCCCGGTCATAATATTTTTTTGCAACCTGCTTACTTGCTATAAGATTTTTCCTTGCTGTCTTGTGAATGCTTTGCATTTTGAATTTAACGTAGGAACAATACCTGTCGAAATTATTTACAGGCTCAATATCCTGCTTTAACTTAGAGGGCAAGGGATTTTGGAAACCGTAGAGAGCGTATACGGGGGTATACTTACTACCGGTATACAGGGAGTGGTTGTGAACGAATGCAGCTTCGCCCAGCCAGTCATCCCAACTTGACGGATTGTCATCTACCACCAACCGCAAAAACTCTATTAGTGGTCTGTGAGCTCTTTCCAGTCCCCCATTCGACTGTGGATGATAAGCCGTGGTTTGCACTTTCTTAATCTTAAGGCATTTGCAAAGCTCCTTGAATAGCTGGCTGGTGAAGTTGCTTGCCTGATCAGTTATCAATTTCTTGGGAATTGCGAAGTATTTGAGTATGACGTTTTTATAAAATGTGTCTGCAACGGTTACAGCTTCGCTATCGGCTAGGGGAAAACAATCTAATATTTTAGTTAGATCGTCTTGGAATGTTAGAATATATTTGTTCCCCTGATGAGTAATCGGTAAGGGTCCGACTATATCGAGATAAACCTTACCGAAGGGTTTTTCTGCCGTATCGCTGATCACCATTGGCATCTTTAACGTAGGGCTACTTTTATTTCGCTGGCATTTTAGACACCTTTTGATATGTCTGTTGATATCTTTTAGCATGTTTTTCCAGCGGAAATAAGGCCTTATCCTTCTGTAGGTCTTATATACCCCGAGATGTCCACCTAAGGGAGAATCATGGTATTCCTTGAGTATGGTTTCAATCTCTTCGGGTTGTGTCAATACTTTCACTTCTTGCGTTCCTTTTTCATTGAGGCACTCGTCGTCCGAATTTTCCGATTCGCTTTCTGAATCCGAATAATCGGGGCTATTTTGTCCGGAGACTGTTCCTCTGTTGGGTACTGCAAAATACGCCTTGTGGTGCGGGTTTTCTTGCCTTTTCTTTCCCGACTTGGTCTTGGTATTCTCGAGCTCTTCGCTCGCACTATTTTTCGTAATAGTTGCGGGAAGTGACTCTTTCAACACTAGTTCCGCAGTTTCTTTTTCGGCGATCTTTTTAGCGGCTGCTCTCGTGATTGGTAGGCATGTAAATTCCTTTGTTGGTGTATTATTGGAAATGGAATGGATTTGAGCTTTTGTGGTAACCGCTTGCGCATCACCCTCTACCTCGCCGCTTTCGTTGCGTGGGATTCGAAGTAAAAATGTCTGAATCTCCAGACACAAAAAAAAACACAGTTTGGTTTTAGGATTCACTTCACTTTATTTAACTTGTATTTAAACCTTGCAATATTAACTTGTACTTAAACTTTGCAATATTAACTTGAACTTAAACTTTGCAATATTAACTTGAACTTAAACTTTGCAATATTAACTTGTATTTTAAACCTTGCAAAACCTCAACTTGCAATTTGGAGCGCGATCTCGTTCTTCTCGTCAAGAATCGGAAATTGGAACTGTCCAAGTGGGAGATTATGAGTTAAGAGGTCAACTCGGTTGACAAAGGGAAGGTGAGAAAATTAAGCGGTGTGAACCGCTGATGAAAATTATGAGGAAATTTGGATCAGGTGCAGTCATGAAAGATTGGGTTCTGGGAATTGCATTAAGATGCATGGGAAGTCACCTGTGCTGAGAATCAACGTGACTTATGATCTGTGCTGTGGGGTACATGGGATTTCTATATGATGTTAGGGGATACATGGGATTTCTATATTATGTTAGGTGGTGCTGGTTTCGTAACACCCCCACCGTTAGAACGAGGCTCCGACGAGGTATTTGTTACAATTTTTCTTATTTCCCAGATTTTAGATAAAATAAATATTATTATAGTTAACAAAATAATTGTTCCAATTCCTATTGATGTTGAATTATATACAAAGTTTTTACTTCTTAATTTTTCTATTAGTTCCCGATTTTTTATGTTATTTAAGTGTAAATCGTTTAAGTCGAGTTTGTGTATAACTTTATTTTCCTTAATTCTAGTTGCAAAATTTGGTAAAATTATTTTATCATGGATTGTAATTTCGAAGTTTTCAAAGGTTTTGTCCTGTAAAGTTATTTTACAATTTCTAAATTTAATTAGTTGGTTTCCTTTGATCTTAATGTTTGCTTTATTACAATTTTGTTCGACAGTCGTTTCATTTAATAGGTTTTTGGTTAACACAATTCCGGGGATTATTTCTTTTATTTCTTCAGTGTCTGTAATTTCTTTGTTACAATATGCTTCTTTTGAATTAATTATGTTCTTAATACAATTATCTGTTATTGGGATAAAATTCTTCTTATGATTATTTTTTACTGGGAATTTAAAAATGTTTTTGTATTCGTCTACTAAGATTTCTTTTGTTTGTAGGGATAAGGATTTTCCAGTAGTATCTGGGATAGGTTCTATTAATACCTTTGAATATTTTAGGTTAGATAGTTGTGGAATTAATAAAGCTATTACAATGGTATCTTTATATGTAGTTACCGTTATCTTTATGTTTTGGTAGCTATTAATATTTGTGACAAATTTCAATTCTTCTTCATTTAGAATGTTTTTGGATAGTACGCCTAGTTTGCTTGAGAATAGGACTTGTTCGATGTCGTCCACATGGTTTCTAAGCAACAGTATATCATGGTTTATCTGGAATGTGTATTGCATGAATTTGACTTCGTCTTCTAATGTTATTATTTTGTTATAAACTTCGTTAGTGAGATTGTTTAGGTGTTTTTGTATCTGCGATTGCTGATTATTAATGTGGGTTGTAATATTTTGGATCTGATCGAATAATTCATTGTTAATAGAGACTTGTTTGTTGCTTTGTTCTATGAGTTTGCCGTTATTTTCGTGAAGTTCATCTAACTTAGCTTTGATTTCCACTTCGTCATCATGGTCCATAGTACCTGCAATGTATTTTAAACCTGTGCCTAGAATATTGGCAAGACCTCTCTTCTGTCGCCTGCGTTGCGGTTTGATATTTTCTATTTTAGCTTCTAATAAAAAGAGACTTTGATTAAGAGAATTATACATGGGGCCTATAAGGTATGCTTTTGGCTGAAGTGATAGGACATTTCTCTTAATATATTCTTTCGACAAATCAAATTCAGTAGTGTTTATAATATGTAATATTTTATGATAGCTCCGAATGATTTTAACGTCTTCCAATTCTAAAGTCGTGTATCCGTTATTGTTATTTAAGTCATGTATCCGTATTTCTTGGGTCCGGTAAGTTGCTGCTATGGTCATGATAATTAGTGCTGTCAACGTCGGTATTTTCATTGTATTTCCTGTAAGAAAATTTTGTTTTTTACGAAGTTATTCTCTGTTTATTTTAGTGTTGCCTATGTTTCCTACGTGGTTTGTGCTGTGGTTCTATGGTTGGTCTATCGCTACTTTGGAATTTCTTTTTTCTTTTTATATGAGTTCTGTAGTATTTATTTTGGTTTCTTGAGTCAACAATGTGATCTTCGTCTATTTTGACGGAGTCTATTTCCCTAAATTTGGAGTGGTTTTTCCCACCTCGTATTTCCTTAATGAAATTTTTTCCTGGTTCTACAGTTTCGTCTTTCCTATTCTGGTTAAGTTTGTCAATTGCTTTTTGTTTTTTCTTTAAGATTCTTTCATGAATTTCTTTATATTCGTCCTGATGTACCATTCCATTTACCAAGTCTAATGGTCTTTTACCGGTGGTAGAATGAATAGTATTATTGTAATATCCTATGATCTTAAGAATTTTATCTTCTACAGTTTCGTTGTTGGTTGGCTCGTTGTGTTTTAAAAGTCGTATGTGTTCATTTATGGTATTATGTAAGCGTTCGATGTCCGCATTTGAAGTGTGGTTGCTGTTAGATGCAAAGTGAATTTCAGTACCCTGGGTTTCCAAAAATTCTTTTAGTGGTTGGGCTTTAAAGCCTAACTCGTTGTCTACCACAATTTTGTCAACTTTACCAAATTGACCAAAATAGTGGGATAATACACGTTTAAATTCTGTCCAAGTTCGGCCTAAGATTTTCATAGCAAAAGCATGCTTAGAGAATTTGTCAATCATTGTGACGAATAACTGCTTTTCTAGGGTGTAGAACACATCTATGTGTGCAATTTCCTTGGGTTTGTTAGGGGTTTCAGTTAGCTTGAATAAAGGTTTCGGTGGTTTTCGTTCGTATTTCTCTAAATTACAAACGTCGCAATTATTAATGAATTTTGTTGTTGATTCTTTCAATTTGGGATTATAATATTTTAATTTTAATTCTATGAATACTTCTTCGATTCCGCGGTGATTGTTTCTCAGATGTTCTTCTTTTATAAATTCCACTAATTTATTCTCATCAGTTATATCCTCCAATAACTTGTTACACCGAATTATCCTGAACTTGGGATTGTTTGAAAAGTGTTGGGTGAATGCGGTTTGTATTATTCTGAAAAATTCTTCATTATTTATAAGTATCGCATTCAAACCTTTAGGGTTGAAGTGTTGCTTTAAAAGTGTATTTGCGGTTTGTTCGTCTAAGGTTTTTGCGGAAATTGTGGTACGATTTTTATCGAACACCTTTCGTTTTCTCATCCGCAAGGAGCCTGTATCTGATTTATTGATTATAATTTGAGTCTTAAATATATTAATGGGCGCTTTGCTAGAAGGAATGGGTTCAACTCCTTCTGCCATGTGTGTTTCTTGGTTCTCTATACGTGATAAGGCGTCGGCATTGCTGTTTTTTGTGCCTTTTTTATACTTGATCACGTAGTCGTATTCTGACAATTTTAGTCTCCATCTAACAAGTTTGGAGTTTGGTTCTTTGACTGAGAAGAGCCATGATATTGGCTTGTGGTCGCTTTCGACTATAAACTTCCTGCCAAAGAGGTATGGTCTGAAGTATTTTGTTGCCCATACGACGGCTAGGGTTTCCTTTTCTATGGTACTATAATTTAATTCGTGTTCATTTAGGGTACGGCTTGCGTAGCAAAGTGGGTGATCGTCTTGCGATAATACTGCTCCTAACGCAAAGTGACTTGCGTCAGTCGATAGTGTGAATACTTTATTAAAATCGGGGTAATGTAAAATGGGTTCGTTGATGAGGAGAGTTTTAAGGGTCTCAAAACTATGTAGATATTCAGGATCGGTTAAATTTATTTTTGCTCCCTTTTTTAAGTATTTGGTCATGGGTTTCGCTATGGATGAATAATCTTTTATAAATTTACGATAGTATCCTGTTAAACCTAGGAATTGTTTGATCTGTTTTGGGGTCTTAGGTAAAGGAAAAGATTTAACACATTCTATCTTTTTGGGATTGGGTCTAATGCCTTCCTGTGTTACTATGTGACCTAAGAACTCGGTCTCTTTCTTTAGGAACTCGGTTTTATCGAGTTGTACTTTCAAATTAACTTGGGATAGTTTCTTAAATATTGCATTTAGCGAGTCTAGGTGTTCTTGTAGAGACGTTGAATAAACGATGATGTCGTCTAGATAAACGAAGCATATTTTATTAATGTAGTCTCGCAGAACGTTATTCATTAGACGCTGAAATGTGGCAGGTGCTGTCTTCAGCCCAAACGGCATACGTACAAATTCGTAATGCCCGTTTTCCACAGTGAACGCAGTCTTTTTAATATCTTTTTCATCAATCTCGATCTGATGAAAACCTTTCGCGAGATCCAGAGTGGTGAAATACTGGCATCTGCCCAGTTTTTCTAATATCTCATCGATATTTGGAATTGGATATTTATCATCGACAGTTTTTTCGTTTAACTGTCGATAATCTATCACAATTCTCCACTTTGGTTTGCCGCTGGCGTCCATCTTCTTAGGAACGATCCAGACCGGTGCCGAATAAGGAGAGTTACTCGGCCGGATAATACCGTTCTTAAGCATTTCGTTAATTTGTGACTCTACTTCTTGTTTATGAATGTAGGGATATCGGTAAGATTTGACATAGATCGGTTTTTCATCAGTGGTACGTATCTGATGTTTTATCGCATTAGTGAAACTTAAATTATCGTTTTCCTTGTAAAATGTATTTTCGTAATTTTTTACAAGCTTGAGTAATCCGCGTTTTTCCTCGTCATTAAGGTGTTCCGCACGGATCTGGTCGAATAGTGGTTTTTGTTCTTTTGGCCCTTCTATTACATTGAAGTTCTGTTCGTTTACGGGCTCTGTTCTTAATGCTTCCATGGTAAATATTATATTTTGGTCGCCTTTCGCTTCTATACTAGCGTTCATATGATAGTTTTCGACGTCATAAATTCCCTCTTTAATTATAAAGTTGCCATTCGGGGATTTTCTTTCCTTAAGAAAGGCGAGGCCTTCTTTTTGTAATACCTTTACTGTTAACTGTTTCTCTTCATTACTATGTATTTCGTATTTTTGCACCTCATTTTCAATTTCGAAATGTATATTTAATTGTTTGTCAGTTGTTTGTAAAGTTTTATTTCCGAAGTCTAACTTTGCCTCCAAAGCTATTAAAATATTGTTGCCGATGAGGCCATCATAGTCTGTATGGAATTGATGTACATAAAAATCGACTTTTTGTTTAGAGTCGCCAAGCTCTTTGAAGAGTGGTATACTAGCGAGTTGGGAGATTTGTACTTCGTGGCTGAGGGTTTTTAAATTTAACGGTGTCTTCAACGGAAAGATGTATTTAGGGTGGCAAAGTCCTGGGTTAATTATTGAGTGAGTGGCCCCCGAGTCGATAAGGAATCGTAAAGGCCTTAAGTTTCCATTAATTATGATATGTGGAAGTTTGGCTCTGAGGCCGCTTGCCGAAAATTTGCTGGTTGAGAGGATTGGTTAAGGAGGTGTGATTCTCCTTTATTAGTGGATTCAGCCATGTCAACTTCCATGGGTTCCGGCTGTGATCTGTTTACATTATTGTTAGGGTTTTGTTGCGAGTTATGGGGTTGATGGTGATTATTACCATTACTTCCATTGTAGTTTGTGTTATTCGGGTAGTTGTTTGATCTATTATAGTACGGGTTATTATTATCATTGTGATTTGGACTATGATTTGAGTTGTAGTTGCTATTGTAATTCGGATTTCTATAAGATCCGGAATTATTAGGGTTATTTCTATTATAGTTCGTGTTAGGGTCACGAGGATTCCTGTTTTGCTGCGGGTATTGTTGCTTCTGTCTTTGCGAGGGATTATTTCGCGAATTCTCTGGTGATTTGTTGGGAACGTTTTTCTGATTGTGGAAATTTTTTTTATTGTTCTGTGGGTTATTATAGCGATTTCCCGGAGGGTTTCCGTGGTTTCTGTTTGGTTGATTATAGTTCCTAAATTGTGGTGGTGTATAGAATGCGTAATTGCATTCGTGTAAGACACTTATACTATCTTCGAGGCTTTTGGGGTTTCTGCAATGCAGAATAGATTTCATTGGCTCTGGGATCTTGCTTTTGAATATCGAGAGAGCAGATGCTTTGTTTGATTCGATAGATCTATTCATACTTTCGTTGTTTGGTGCTTCTTGTTTGGTTTTGGTATTTAATCTTCTCAAGACACCTTTGATTTCGTTGCAGAAATCAACGCTATTTGTTTTGAACTTTACGGCTCTTAACTCGTCAAATAGTTCTTCAATGGTAAGTCTATCACCGAAATTATGTATAAGGGTGGTTTTTATTTCCGACCATGAAGTTATGTGGGCATTAATATCTATTACTTCTCTGGCCTTTCCTTTAAGTTTAGCTTTAATGTGGTCTGACAAAATGCTTTGTGAAGCTGTGTCATAGGTTGCTAATAATGGATAAATTTTATCGATTAGATCGATAAAATTTTGCAATTCCAGATAATCTCCATGATACTCTGGAAGCTTAGAAATGTATTTTAGTGGATCTATAGTTAGGGACAACATTCTGGGTCTGGGGATTGGATTTGTTTCGTGATTGTTAACTATGTCTGAAATTATCCTAGATTGGTTTCTTAATTCTTCAATTCGTTCAAAAATATCTTCTTGTTCGGTCATAACACATTAAAACATAATTTCTCTTATATAACTAACTGCTAAAAATAATTTTCGATGTTTTAAGAATATTGTGAGTGTAAATCTGACCTTAGTACTTCTTCTTGAAGAGTGGGTTGTGGGTTGAATAGGGTTGGTCCGTCCTGCTTCTTGAAGGAGGTTGAGCTGGAGTTTTGAGATGATGAAGTATTGTGTTGAGATGTTGAGGAGTTCCAATGATGCAAGTTGCTATATCGAGGTCCGGTTCTTCCAAGTCTTCCTAATCTTCAAGGCACGTATAATTTCTTGATCTCTCGTACCGGGTCTTCACGACACGGCACAGCACGATTAGTCGTCGTTGCACCTAATCTTTAAGGCACTTACAGTTTTAATTTTCCGTACCGAATCTTCACGGCACTGTTAATTTTTGTTGCACCTAATCTTTAAGGCACTTACGGTTTTAATTTTTCGTACCGAATCTTCACGGCACTGTTAATTTGTGTTGCACCTAATCTTTAAGGCACTTACGGTTTTAATTTTTCGTCGCGGTTTCGCCCGAATCTTTTCGGCGGTACAGCGTTTTCTTTCGTTGATTGCGTGTAAAGCATAAATATACACACGAACTGTTCGCGCACGCAATCCTACCGACTACGCCAGTAAAAATGTCTGAATCTCCAGACACAAAAAAAAAACACAGTTTGGTTTTAGGATTCACTTCACTTTATTTAACTTGTATTTAAACCTTGCAATATTAACTTGTACTTAAACTTTGCAATATTAACTTGAACTTAAACTTTGCAATATTAACTTGAACTTAAACTTTGCAATATTAACTTGTATTTTAAACCTTGCAAAACCTCAACTTGCAATTTGGAGCGCGATCTCGTTCTTCTCGTCAAGAATCGGAAATTGGAACTGTCCAAGTGGGAGATTATGAGTTAAGAGGTCAACTCGGTTGACAAAGGGAAGGTGAGAAAATTAAGCGGTGTGAACCGCTGATGAAAATTATGAGGAAATTTGGATCAGGTGCAGTCATGAAAGATTGGGTTCTGGGAATTGCATTAAGATGCATGGGAAGTCACCTGTGCTGAGAATCAACGTGACTTATGATCTGTGCTGTGGGGTACATGGGATTTCTATATGATGTTAGGGGATACATGGGATTTCTATATTATGTTAGGTGGTGCTGGTTTCGTAACAATTCGACTGAGGGTATCGGCATTCATGTTGTACTTACCGGGCTTGTAGACGATGTCATAGTCAAACTCCGCTAATTTGAGATGGAACCTCACAAGCCGTGAAGTTGGATCTTTTACACTAAAAATACCTTTTAATGGTTTATGATCCGTTACAACCGTGAATTTCCTTCCATACAAATAGCACCGAAAATTTCGGGTGGCCCACACGATAGCGATTAATTCTTTTTCTATCGTTGAGTAGTTTCTCTCCGCCTTATTCAGAGATCGACTGGCATAAGCGATGGGTAGGTCTCTTCCCATTTCTCCTTGGGAGAGAACTGCACCTAAAGCCTCCCCACTCGCATCGGTTGTTAGGATGAATGGTTGCGAGAAATCAGGGTATATCAGTAAGGGAGGTGTTGTTAAGGCGGTTTTGAGTTCCTTAAAAGCTTTTTTACATTCCGGTGTCCATTTGAATTTTACTCCCTTCCTTAGTAATCTATTAAGGGCTTCCGCTAGTCCGGAAAAATTTGGTATAAATTTCCGATAATAATTTGCAAATCCTAGAAATGATTGTAGCTGGCGGACTGTCCTTGGCGTAGGGAACTTTTGCACGCACGCTATTTTCGAGGGATCTGGGTACACCCCTTTAGATGTGCATACGTGACCCAGGTACACTACTTCTTTTCGCAAAAATTGAAAATTGGCACTTTTCGGGTTGGAGTTTTAAGTTGTTGTCCCTTAACCTTTGGAAAACTTGCAAGAGTTTTTCATTATGATCCCTCAAACTTTTCCCATAGATTACAATGTCGTCTAAATATACAAAACATTTAAAACCTTGTAATCCTGAGAGAACGTGGTTCATAATTCTTTGGAAGGTTGCGGGTGCCCCCGTTAGCCCGAAAGGCATTTTTTTGAATTCGTAGTGTCCCAGATTCGTACTGAATGCTGTTTTCGCGCGATCTTCGCGATCTACGAGAATCTGGTGATATCCGCTCGCCAAGTCCAGCGTTGTGAATTATCGTGCATGCCCTAGTTGATCCAGAATTTCCTCAATTCGTGGCAGCGGGAAAGCGTCCCCTATGGTTACTTCATTTAGCTTTCTAAAATCCACTACTACGCGCCATCGTTTTTCTCCTGATGGACTCGCTTTCTTTGGAACTACCAGTAGTGGGGAATTCCACGGACTTGTACTTTCCGTAATGATATCGTTTTGCAGCATTTCCTTTACTTGCTCATATATTATGGTTTTCTGGGCATCCGGTAATCTGTACATTCGTTGATTTATCGCCCCTTGTTCTTTGCTCAACCGAATCGAATGAGACAGAACTGATGTAAAAGTTAATTTGTCGCCGTCTAAATGGAAAATATCGTGGAATTTTTTATAGATATTTTTGATACTTTCTCGTTCTTCGTTGTTTAGGTAGTCTTCTAGTTTTATTTGCGAATACAATTTCCTTAATCTGTTCTCTTTCCCGTCTGTATCTTCTTCCTTGAATATTGCACCTAAATTCCTTATTTCTGGGTAGTCTGCAAGGTTCACTGGAACTGCAGTACCAAGTTCTCTAATAAGGAAACTCTTCGCCGATTGAAATCTGATTTTGAAGGGTTTAAGGGTTTGACCTTCTTCATTTACGTTTAGGACTCCAATGGTGATTAGGTTGTTCACTGGTTTAACTAAGCAATTTGCAAGGAATACCCCTTGGCATATCTCTTGCGACATGCAGAGTATTTCCTCTTCCAAATCTGTACTTAGTTTTACCAGTTTTTCACATCGGGGAGGAATCACTATTTCTTCCAGAACATCAATCTCTTCCCATTCGCAATGAGGGTTTTGTTCCTTCATCTCTGAGCTTGGGTCTTTAGCAGAGTTTTCCTGGTTCGTATCAGGTTGACCTTCTTTCTTAAATGGGTCTGGAGTAGCTTCTTGCATTGTGATTTCGAGCTTGACAGGAGTTGAAGAATTTCCCTGTACTCGATTTTCACTTTGAAGCTCGCTTTGTGAAATCTCATGAATTTCATTCAGACTACTGTTAGTATCAGATTTATCCCGGACTTCGACGGTGTCTGATCCAACCTTTTCCAAGATGGGGTGGAGCTTGACAGGGGTTTCCTGTACTCGCGTGTCACCTTGGGGCAGTCCTTTTGAAACCACGTGAGTTTCACTTCGCGCTTTGCCGCCTGTAAGGGGGACAGTTTGACTACTCCCGTTAGATTTCTTGCGAGGAAATCTTAACAGTCTGCCTGGACCTTCCACGTTGCAAAAGTGTGAGATGAAATCATAGCCCAGTATTCCGTCATTTTCGATATGGGGGAGGTCTTCTACTACGTGGAACTCGCAGCTTTTCGGATTATCTATATTTATTAATCCGCGACATGTTCCAATAGTTTGACCCCTTCCGAAAACTGTGTTTATAGCTACCTTTTCTTCGGAGTTTATTATTACTCCGTTGTTAAGTGCCTCTTTTTTTAAAATGCTTATGTCCGCACCTGTGTCTATTAGCAGGTTTGCTTCCTTGTTTTTCGTGATGTTCAAGGGTAGGTTAGGTTAGGTAGAAAGGGGGGCGTTCAGGCTTGTTAGGCCTTCCGTTCACCGCGACCGCTAGGATCTATTGTGATTCCCCATCAATATTTTATCCCAAATTTAGCCTCTTATAGAGGCCTAGGATTTTATTGGGAGTCATTTTCCAAACTTGTTCAGGTGTTGGAAAGGCATCCTCTAATTGTGTTAGTCGGAGCCTTGCTAGGGCTGTACAGTGACAAAGGATGTGCACCGCTGTCTCTGGGGCTTCCGCACAGTAGCGACAGGTGTCAGAGTCAGCTTTCCTAATCTTTTTAAGGTGGTACCTTAAGGAACAATGTCCAGTGAAGAGCCCAGTAATTATTCTGAGCTCCTGTTTGCTTAAGTGGAGGAGTTTCTCGACCTTTTCATACGGTGCACCCATGAAGGTCTTCGATTGCCGGCATCCTGGGGTATTATTCCAGTACCGGAGTCGGCTCCTCTTCTCCCAGCTTTCTATGGCCCCCTTTAGGTGGCATTTAGACACGCCACAGAAGGGTTCCGGACCAATAAGAGCAGATTCCGCCCCTTGTTTTGCCAGACCATCGGCTATTTCATTGCCTGTATAGCCTTCATGGCCTGGGACCCACATGAGAGTAACCCTGTTGTGGGTTGCTAAGAGCTTCAGGGATTTCAGGCATTCCCAAACCAGCTTTGAGTCTACACTGAAGGACTTGAGTGCTTTTAGTGCAGCTTGACTATCTGATAATATAAAGATAGTAGAACCGTTGATGGTTCTGTTGATGCAGGTATTGACGCATTCTAGTATGGCCAATATTTCAGCTTGAAATATGGTAGGGGTTTTACCTAGTGCCTTTGAGATGCGGCACCTTGGGCCATACACGCCAATTCCCACCCCTTTATCTGTTTTTGATCCGTCCGTATACCACACCATCGATCCCTTCGGTGGGGACGCCTCACTGGCTTGCCATTGTTGACGGGTTTCGATTACCACGCTAAATGGCCTTGTGAAGTCCAGCTTGGTTGTGGTCACGTCAGATATTTTGGTCATCTCCTCTAATCGAATTTCTTCGATTATCGCGAGATGTCCCACCAGGTCCCCTGGTTTGAAGACCATGGTTCTTTGCAGCCTAAGTGCTCCCAGGAGAGCCTCCTTCTTAACCTGAAGATGTAATGGTGTAAGATTAAGAAGGAATTGGATGGCTGCAGTGGGGCAGGTACTCATTGCGCCTGTGATCCCCAAACAGGCTAGTCTTTGCACCTTTTGTAGCTCGACTTCCGCCTTTTTTTGTTTTGTTTTTGGCCACCATACAAGGGATGCATAAGTGACCATGGGTCTAATTATTGTTGTGTAAAGCCAAAACACCATCTTCGGCTTCAGACCCCAAGTTTTACCCACGAAACTGCGGCAAATGTAGAGTGAGGTAATCGCTCTTTTAGTCACCTTCGACAGGTGTGGGTTCCAAGTGAGTTTATTGTCCAGGGTTACCCCTAGATACTTAACCTCACTTGAAAAGCTGAGTTCCGTATCGTCGAGTGTTGGAGCCGTAAGGTTTAGCTTCCTCCTCTTGGTGAACGGAACCAGAGCAGTTTTGTTCGCATTGATGCTGAGACGATGTCTCAGGCACCAACTGCGAATCATGTACAGGGCTTCTTGCATTAGTGTCGAGACAGTATGATCATACTTGCCTCTGACGGTGACAACTATGTCGTCTGCATAGCCCTGAACATTAAAGCCAGAGCGAGTCAGCTCCACTAGGAGATCGTCGACAACAATCGACCACAGTAGTGGTGACAGCACCCCTCCCTGCGGGCAGCCCGTAGCGGCTATTACCGTTATCGATTTTTCTCCCAGATTCGCCGTTATCCTTCTGCTCTTGAGCATGGAATCAATCCATTTTACCGTGGCAGGTTCGAAGCCCCTTTCCACAGCAGCTTCTTTGATTGCCTCGAAGGAGGTATTGTCAAAGGCTCCTTCTATGTCGGCAAACGCACAAAGGGCAATTTCCTTGGCTTGAAAAGTTTTCTCAAGGTCCTTGACCAGTGTGTGAATGGCAGTTTCCGTAGACTTGCCAGCTTGATAAGCAAATTGCTTTGCATGGAGAGGTGATCTTTTCAGCACACCTTCATTAAGGTGTAGGTGTAAGATCTTCTCCATGGTTTTAAGCATAAATGACGTGAGACTTATGGGCCGAAAGGACTTCGCAAGCGTGCTAGGTCTCTTTCCTGCCTTGGGTATAAAAGTTACCCTAACGTCTCTCCAGTTTCTTGGAATATATCCCAAAGAGTAACTAGCTCTAAATACTTTGAGTATGGAGGGGAGTAGCTCTTCTATGCCGTACTGAAGTAGGGCTGGGAAGATGTCATCCCCCCCAGGAGATTTATAAGGTTTGAAGGTGTTGATGGCCCACCTGACCTTATTGGGAGTGAAGATCCTCCCTGCAAGGCTTTTATTCCTATTCTGTGATCGGTCTGTGATCGGTAATCAGGTGTGTCGATCCCGGTAGGAATTTCGTTGCCTTGATTTATTATCTGAGAGCCTGGAAAGTGAGTTTCCAGGAGGAGTTTAATTATCTCCTCTCCGCTCTCGGTGTAGGTTCCGTCTTGTTTTTCAAGGGAGCCTATACCATTTGAGTGATCCCTAGATAAGACCTTATGGAGTCTAGTTGCCGCAGGAATCTGGTCAATTCCCTCGCAAAAAGTCCTCCAAGTCTTTCTCTTGGACTTTCTCAGTTCAAGGGTAGGACAGCAGAACATTTTTGTTGTGATTCTTCTTTCGGGGGGCACTGTTTTTGCATTTCCTCTTTAGTGGAAAACTTGACTTCTGTTTTCTTGTTATTATTTGTTTTATGTGGTAACTTTGAAATGTTCTTATTTCTATTATCAGGCTGACACCTTGAGCTTGTCGATTTAAGGTGACAGCCTCCGTTTAGTTTCCCGGATTCGATGTTCTATTGTTTGCTTCCCAACGTTGTTTAGCGCGACACTCCGCTATAAGGTGACCCAGTCTTATGTGATGATGGAAGTTGCGCTGATGGTTTGATGGGCTGGAGAGGTCAGGTCGCCTCGTCGTTGCTTGGTAAAGCAGTTCAACAGAGGTGCCTGAGAGATTCTTAGAAGATGCTAGTGGCTCTATGAGCGTAACCAGTCATCAGAGAAGGTATCAGTCTAGTTGCTCTAGTGAGCATAACCAGAAGTGAATACGCCGAAGTTAGGTGGTAGAATCTCTGTTTATTAAACTTTCTTAGCCTATTTATACAATTCTTACCCTACCGTAAGAGTCTCTGATTGGCCTTTACACTTTCGTCATCTGGCCTACATGTGTCACACTTGCTTCACCCTTTACGGGTCGCTTGGGTGTTCCCATTTAGCGTAACACAACAGCTAAGCATTACCGCCTTTGTTTATGCAATACCCCTGCTGGGTATTGCCTCTTTGCACCGAGTCTGTTAGTTTATTTAGCAAGTGCCAATACAGCAATTAGTCGCATGTGCGCATGCTTCAAGTGCCGCTGACCGCTCTTAAGGCAGGTCAGGTTTTCAATTGCTTGCACTTGTGCATTTATGCATTTCTGACCTCGGTTTGGGCGATGCGGTGTAATGGCCCGTGGGATGATATCACAGCGGTGTAATGGCCCGTGGGATGATATCACAGCGGTGTAATGGCCCGTGGGATGATATCACACCTTCCCCCTTTGGGAAAAAAAAATTTTTTTTTTTGTGTTGTGAGACCCATGTAGGCAGGAAAAAAAAATTTTTTTTTCGTTGTGATGCGGCCGTCTCGACACTCTTACTTACATGATTCTTTACATATTAGTGATATTATACATGGTTATTTTACATAGTACTTGGGTAATGTATATATTGCTTATCTACTTATTATGCTTTGTTTTACATTGTTTTGTGTTCGTACTTTAATTGTAGATTTTTATTTTAAATTTTTCGTAACCTATTCTTATGCACTGTAAATTTCCTATCATTAATATCGTTTATTGTACAATTTACATTATCTATTTTTGTTATAGTGAAGGGACCTTCATACAACGGGTCCAATTTCTTCCTATTCACTATATCTAGTAATACTCTATCGCCTACACTTACTTCTAAAGGTTTACAATTTTGGTCACAGTTAATTTTTCTTTGCTGTTTGGTTCTCTCAAGGAGTTCTTTTGCTCTAGCTAAGGTTTTTTGAAGTCTATATTTGAATTCTTTGCTATATTGCTCATGATTGTACACTGGATCTATTTTACCGTTTGAAAGTTCTAAGGGAAAATATGCTCTTTTTGCAAAAACTATTAGGTCCGCAACTAAGTTCTCGCTGTTTTTTTTTATGAATATAAAACTTTATTATGAAAAAATGGTTACAAATGAGTTATTCAAAATACTGCCCATCGCTAGCGACAACCTTTTCCCATCTTTCTGGCAGAGCTCGAATACCGTCACGGTAGAAGTGTTCGTCTTTTGAGGTTTTCCATGAATCAAGCCAATTTACGATGTCGTCATATGAACGGAACTCCTGATTAGTCAGAGCATGTGCCATCGAACGGAATAAGTGATAATCGGACGGCGCAATATCTGGGGAATATAGCGGGTGGGGTAGGACTTCCCATTTGAGTGTTTCTAAGTAGGTTTTGACGGGTTTGGCAACGTGAGGCCGATCGTTGTCGTGCTGTAAAATCACTTTTTCGTGCCCTGATCGTATTGTGGCCGCTTTTCGCGCAGTGCTCGGCTCAATCGCATCAATTGAGTTCGATACCGTTCCCCAGTGATCGTTTCGTTCGGTTTCAACGTCTTTTCAGCGTTTTCGAAGATTTTCGGCCTTCCTTCACGCGAACGGTCGTCAACATCAAAATCACCGTCTTTGAAGCGACGGAACCAATCACGGCACGTTGTTTCACTTAGAGCAGCATCTCCGTAAACTTTTTGGAGTTCTCGATGCGCTTGAGCCGCCGTTTTCTTCGAATGAAAAACGAAAAGCAACACTTCCCCGCAAATGACGATTATTTGGCACATAATCAGACATTTTCACACAACCAGAAGTATATGTTCCAAAAACAAAATCACAAATGTATCAAAGCGGCTTGCTTACCATATGTCTAAGCTTGGTTCATGACGTTTTAGTAATGCTATAATCGACCAACTCTTACTACTGGAGCCATCTATTGAAAAACAGCGGGAACTTAGTTGCGGACCTAATAGTTCGAAAGGTGTATATGGTACATCTTTGCATTATTTTATTTTTCTGTTGCGCATTATATTTAGTTCGACAAGTGGACTAGTGGTTATTTGTGTGCTTCGAATGCCTTTAATTCATTGTTCTATTTAAGTGCGTTATATATTTATATTTCAACGTTTGAGCTGTAGCTATCAGTCTCAAATCGTATGTGTTCTCGTATAGTTTTATGTCAGTAGTTTCAATGCATGTTTAGTTTCTTCTTCTCCTTACTTTTCTCTGAGCGTTTAATTAATTCATACTCCTTTCTGCAGAAAGCTTCAGGTCATTAGCCTGAATTTATTCATATATATAGTATATCATCTTCCAGTACTCAATTCGAATGCCTGCTCTAGTGCAGGTTCTACTGCCTGGGTATTATCAACTTGTGCACTATTTCATTTGTTATCCAACACTTCGAATTCCTGCTCTAATGCGGGTTCTACTAGTTGGTTATTTATCGCTCATTTATTTCTATACCGCTTGTGCACTACTTCATTCATATATTTATCCAATGCTTCGAATACCTGCTCTAATGCGGGTTCTACTGATTGGTTATTATTGGATTGCGTCTTTTTCCTTTACTTGTACATTGCTGTTGTTGTAGTAGCTACTTATTATTTTCAAACTATACTCTAGGTAATTGTATTACCTCTGTTTCCGGGAAATTACCTCCGTGGTGCGCAGTTGATCAGACTGTTCATGTTTTTGGGGTTCCTTATGGAGCACTTGTTGTTTGCTGTATTATCTTCGTCGTAACATTGAATTTGTTTTGAGGCTATTATTTCTCTTGAAGCAATTTTTCTTTATGTTTTTCTTCGCAGGGTTTTTGTATAACCTGGAGCAGGTATGGCGCGAAATGTTTATGAATATTTCTTATTTTCACCGTCAATTTATTTTTCTTAACTCGGCTACTGTCAGATATATTGTTCTTGTTTAGTAATTTCATATCTTCATCAGTATCGTTATTTCAGAAGTGAGTTTGCTGTCATCATGTTGTGGTTGGAAATTTTTTTTTTTTTTTTCTCGGTCCTCTGTTTTTTCTTCGGGATCTCGTCATCAGTTAGTCATAGTTTTTCAACTCATTCATCTTATTTGCAGTTGCGGGATCTGATGGCTGCCGTTATCCCGCCTTCGTCTCTTTCGTTAGCATTATTCTACGGTATTAGGATTTGTATGGTATTGCAGTCTTTTCTTCCTTGAACTGTGCTCCCTCAAATACTCCATAATATTATTAGTAACGTGACCGCTACTGTTACTGCATAAAGTGCCTGAGCGCATGATAAAATCGTCTGCGTCTCCTGTATCTAGCCTTTGTTGTGTCATGTTGTAGAGTTTATTGCTTTTGCTGAAATTGTTTTCTATCCTTTGCAGCTCGCTTAGTACACCTTGTAGTGTGTCCATTCGTTTGTTTTAGTGGTGCTGATACCATCCTTGTGCATTCTGTACTCCAGCCGCAAAATTTTCGAAGGTTTTTTCGAGAAAATTTAGAAATAATATTGTTAACGTAACTGCGCTTGCTACCGAAACGAGCAGTGCTCCTGCTATTTTAATGAATTCGCGCATCTTATTTTATTTAAACTTTAATTACCGCGTTAGCATATTTTTTCTTTAGGCTTTTCTTGTGATCCTTGTACAACTTATAAATGAATTGAACTAGCTTCAGCAGTGCAATTATAAGTAGTAGAGTTAAGATTTACCCGTTTTCTACCTGCACGGATTCGTCAATGACCAGATTATTGACAACTTCTCCGTTGTTGTCAGCGTTTTTACTTTGGGTTTTCCCCATTGAATTATACGTTTGTAGCTATATAGTATTTATATTTTAAACAAGAGAAATTACATTATTTGACTTTATTCCTACTTTATGCCCTATTATTAATTATCAAAGATTTTTTTTTTTTTATGTTTGAGCCTATTGACTTCCTTCTTTTTCTGCGATGATAGCTCCAGGAATCGTTTTGCCTCTTCCTCGGATTCTGCTACGGCTGCCCTCAGTTTATAATATACAGCTTCCTTCGCTAGCTGTTTTTGCCGTCCGCCGCGGTTCTTCTTTTTGGGTTGTTGGTGTGGCTTCTTGTTCCGCTGCAAATATTCCTCAAGCGTTAGCTTCCTCGGTCCGGGGGTGTATTTTGGTGCCTCCTCTGCCTGCTTCAATACCGGTTTGGGGATGTACGGCTCCACTTGCCGTCCCGCTGGATACAGTGTTAGGTGCTCAATTCTTCGTTCCGGGATGTGTTCCTTCGCTAGCTTGAATAATTTGTTGAATCTCTCATCGAGTTCGCTCATTTCTGTTCAGCTGGATCTGGGTCTTCAGTAATTGGCCGCTACGCTGGATCCGAAAACTGCCGGTTCTTCTGTAGGATCTTGCCTACGATGTCACGGTCGCCATGTGATGATGGAAGTTGCGCTGATGGTTTGATGGGCTGGAGAGGTCAGGTCGCCTCGTCGTTGCTTGGTAAAGCAGTTCAACAGAGGTGCCTGAGAGATTCTTAGAAGATGCTAGTGGCTCTATGAGCGTAACCAGTCATCAGAGAAGGTATCAGTCTAGTTGCTCTAGTGAGCATAACCAGAAGTGAATACGCCGAAGTTAGGTGGTAGAATCTCTGTTTATTAAACTTTCTTAGCCTATTTATACAATTCTTACCCTACCGTAAGAGTCTCTGATTGGCCGTTACACTTTCGTCATCTGGCCTACATGTGTCACACTTGCTTCACCCTTTACGGGTCGCTTGGGTGTTCCCATTTAGCGTAACACAACAGCTAAGCATTACCGCCTTTGTTTATGCAATACCCCTGCTGGGTATTGCCTCTTTGCACCGAGTCTGTTGGTTTACTTAGCAAGTGCCAACACAGCAATTAGTCGCATGTGCGCATGCTTGAAGTGCCGCTGACCGCTCTTAAGGCAGGTCAGGTTTTCAAGTGCTTGCACTTGTGCATTTATGCATTTCTGACCTCGGTTTGGGCAATGCGGTGTAATGGCCCGTGGGATGATATCACAGCGGTGTAATAGCCCGTGGGATGATATCACAGCGGTGTAATGGCCCGTGGGATGATATCACACTTAAACAAAAGTCACATTTTTTTCTTACCGTGCCTGAGTGTACCGCGCTAACTTGGTACTGGGGATTGTTTGTCTTGGGACAACTCTGATCGTTGTGCCCGTAGACTTTGCAATTTTTACAGAATGGCGTTGATTTCCTCAAACGGCATTCTGTGTAAGTGTGGTTGGGCTTATTACAGAACCCACACTTAACGGTATATGCTACCCGGTTATCCGCTACCGGTGTATCGTTTTGTTTTCCCTGAGGTATTTCGGGGGGGTTTAATATAGGGATATTAGGCTGTGAGTTTGGTTCCCTATTTGTGTTATTTAAAAACGGATGTTGGAGTGGATTAAATGTTAGTGGGTTAGGTAATACGTTTGCCGTATTTGGGTAGGAGCCCGAAAAACTGGGTTGGGTCATTTGTGGAAAGCCCTGCGTTGTCTGTTGTGCCGTATTATTAAAATAGTATGCCGGCATTGCACCGAGTCCGCCGTATGCCTGGGTAGGTTGTGTGCTTTAATGTAACATCATATGCCACTCTGCCTCTTCCAACCTGTTCGCTTTTTCGATTGTTTTTTGGAGTGACATTTCCCCGTCATTTAAAAGGTAGAAACGATGATGGGGATTCAGAATGCCACTCTTGAAAGTTGTTACAGCAGTTTCCTCCAAATCGGAGTTCACTGCTTCGTTTCCCGTAGTATGCCGTTTTGCTGCCATTGCTTTGCATCCCTTAAGGAGCTGGGTTACCCTCCTCCCGAATGCCAACAAATTTTCCCCTGGATGCTGTCGACTGTTCCTCAACTCACCTACTTGCACTTGGTATGGTTTGCCATTTACCAATTTGGTGAGGAGTATCGTCTTAAGCTCTGCTAGGGTTTAATAATCTGCACCATCCAGAAGAAGAGCGGCTCTTCCCCTGAATTTGGTGGGTACGAGCTGGAGGAACAACTTTTTGTCCTCTTCCGTTTGCAGACACTGGTTCGCATACTCGCAACATTTCACGAAAATTTCTACCTCGTTATGAACATTTGGACCCATTTCGGCCTCTAGTGTGGGCACATTGTTCATCACGAGTTGGCTGATGGTAGTGAAGGCCATATCGCGTGTGTTTCGGATCGTGTTGTTGTTTGATTCCGGGTGATTCACGCTCGTTGGCGTGGGTCTTACGACACTTGGCCCTGCAATCTGGGATACCTCGCCCGTTTCTGGAGCCGACGTTGGTGGATCACTGCACAACCGTCCCGATCTTAAAAGCATCGACTGCTTCCTTTCCTGTTCTGACCGCTCAAATACTTCGTCCTCACTGCCACTACTGTAATTCGGACTAGTATTCTCAAAAGAAAAAGAATTTATTCTTCTGCAAAATTTCTTTTGAGCTGAGTTTGTCGCGAGAAAGGAATTGTCGTAGCCTTGGGGTAACACCGGTGTGGAGTAATGTCTAGGCTCTAGTTTGGGCTTAGCACTTCTATTCAACCCACTTTGTTCCCTTGACATTGAGTTTTTAACTCCTTTTGGGAACTATATACTTTCCGTGCGATCCAGTTCTTCCTACTTGGATTCAACACCGAAAAATATCATGGGCTAAACTTCTGGCTGTGAAATGCCAGGGTACGGGTGCAAGTGCACGAAGAATAATCACAGAAACGTGAAAAACCAACAATGAATGAATGATTCACGGAAGTGTGAGAAAACAAGTCAAAACACTGGAGTTGTAACCGACGTTTGTTACGGCGTTTTCCGACGTAAATGAAACTTTTCGGGAAAGACAAGAAGAGAAATTTTTCTTAATTCTAGCACTCTCTTAAATTTACGCGGCACAAAAGCACAAGCCGTTTTACATAAACAAATTTTCACTGGTCTTATTACAATAAAAAAGAGAAGAGAAAAAAAAAGACTTACATATACTGTGTTGCGTCTCTTCCTTCTTCCTGTGGTTGGCTGATGGTGTGTTGCGTTGATTGCGGGGGGGTCCTCTCTTCCTTCTTACGTTGTGTTTATTGGGAGGGGTCCTCTCTTCCTTCTTCCTGCGGTTGGCTGATGGTGTGTTGCGTAAAGTGGTGGTGGATTTTGACTCCAACGGGTGAAAAACAAAACACGTACGTTCGTCCGGGAAACACTCCCGAAACCGGCTGCGCCAAAAAATGTAAAGAACCTCTCCGTTGAAACGGATTTCTTCTGAAAACTGTTCTCCTCAACACCCAGTGGGAACACGGACACTCCACTTCCACAGGAACGGTGGGAATCTTCAGACAAACACCCTTTTCTTTTCACTCGGAATCACTTTATTGCTTTCTTTTCCGAATCCGCGTGCAACTTAGAAACGCCGTAATCTCTTGTAGTGTACAATTACACTTCTCCCGACTAACGTTTAGATCCAACTCAACTCGAGCTTCTTCAGCGCTCACCTTGTCACCTAGGTCAGGGTTGCTGATTCGGCCAAAATGAACCTGGTCGCAGTCGGCGGCCTCGTTTAATCACTCAACTGGGTACGTTGTTGTGTAACGAGACCCAGTGCACAAACAGGCCGCTGTAATTAGGTCTTTTCGACATTGGCGCGTGCGGTGGCCGATCGGATGGCCGACTTCCAGCGGTGTTTTGAAATGAGAACATTGTTCTTCCGCTTAAGCGGAAGAAATTCCTCACCGGGTTCCGGGTGATCCGATCTTTCAGCAATCCCTAACAAGGGTAGTTTCTGATCTAAGAATTTTGAAAACGGATACTCAGAAATAATCTAATATTGAATTTTATATAGACCAGGCAAAGCAAACTAAAGAAAAGTATAAAACAAATTCTGTTAAGTAAGTTATTTTCAAATTTGTTTTACGGAACTACTATTTTTCATACGACATGCATCTCGGGGAGATTGTTCTTCTCCCGGCCTAAATTTTTGGGAACGGGGTTCAAAACATTTTGCTGCGGTAATTAACGGAAAAATAATGAAAAAATTCTATCTCGACCCGTTTTCGAGATATAGGGCAAAATAGTTAATACTTGAGAAGTATTAACTATTGCACAGCAAAATGTTTTAATAACCGCCCAAAACACTTTCACTGCACTTTCACTGCACTTCCACTTCTTGCACACACTCGCGTGCGTATTTACTCTACGTTTCTCTACGTTTGATGGAAGCAAATTTCCATAATTGCATTAAAATTATGCAATTATCAGAAATTTGCTTCCAAAATTGCAAAATTCTAAGTAGCACTGTCAAAATACACTTGAAGTTGGCTTCATTCGATGCCAATTTGCGAGATCATTAATTGGGTCACGTCCGTAACTTTACCCCGGATCAATTTACATTCGTCCCGATTATTTTTATTTTTAGAACATGTCAAGATCCGGGCTCTTGGTCCTATCGCAATAAAACTTTGCAGGTGGCTACCTGTAGGCCTAAAACGAAGGCATGTAACATATTTTGGTGGGGTCTGCCCTACTTTCCGAAATATTCAACTTTTAATTTTAGCGAAACGTGATTTGCCTTGTACAAAAGGCCTACCGGAGTAATTTGCCTTTTACAAAAGGCCTACCGGAGTAATTTGCCTTTTACAAAAGGCCTACCGGAGTGATTTGCCGTTTACTAAAGGCCTACCGGAGTGATTTGCCTTTTACCAAAGGCCTACCGGAGTGATTTGCCTTTTACTAAAGGTCTACCGGAGTGATTTGCCTTTTACTAAAGGCCTACCGGAGTGATTTGCCTTTTACTAATGGCCTACCGGAGTGATTTTGATAATTAATATAATATGTATTTTGCAAAAATTTAACCCCACCAAAATATGTTACATGCATTCGTTTTAGGCCTACAGGTAGCCACCTGCAAGCTGTTATTGCGATAGGACCAAGACCCCGGATCTTGACATGTTCTAAAAATAAAAATAATCGGGACGAATGTAAATTGATCCAGGGTAAAGTTACGGACGTGACCCAATTAATGTATCTCGCAAATTGGCATCGAATGAAGCCAACTTCAAGTGTATTTTGACAGTGCTACTTAGAATTTTGCAATTTTGGAAGCAAATTTCTGATAATTGCATAATTTTAATGCAATTATGGAAATTTGCTTCCATCAAACGTAGAGAAACGTAGAGTAAATACGCACGCGAGTGTGTGCAAGAAGTGGAAGTGCAGTGAAAGTGCAGTGAAAGTGTTTTGGGCGGTTATTAAAACATTTTGCTGTGCAATAGTTAATACTTCTCAAGTATTAACTATTTTGCCCTATATCTCGAAAACGGGCCGAGATAGAATTTTTTCATTATTTTTCCGTTAATTACCGCAGCAAAATGTTTCGAACCCCGTTCCCAAAAATTTAGGCCGGGAGAAGAACAATCGTGCCTGCATCTCAATCATCATATTTTAAATTTATTTATTATTTATGTATAAATATTTATCATGATGAACTGTTATGGCATGAGCTAGGATCTAGGAAAAATATGTCATGGTTTGGATTTTCTTTAACTTTTAGTAACGAAATTTTAGCTGTTTATCGAACTCTTTTCCGCCCTTTTGTTTTTATGCCTTCATCCTAGTTCGATATTTTATATAACAAAAATCTTAAAACATACTTGTTTTATATACATATTGTTAAATTAATCTGTACTCAAGACTCCATGCACGCCCATGGAGCTGCATGAAACGGACGCGTTATGAAACGGACACTATAGATATCTTAAAAATTTCTCAATAAAATATCAATGTCTTTTGGTTGTTGGCAACACTGATGACCATAGATAAACCCACAATAATGACAGATTCCAGCAGCCATTATTTTGTTTTCTTTTTCGCATTTGTTTTGTAAAAAATATTGTGTTTTTGCAAACTGATTTAAAATTCGATAATAACTTAAGCTACAATTGTGATGGTTGTATTTGTTGTGATATATTCTCAAGAAGATACGGAATGGTGAGTTATAATCTTATCAATACTTAATTATATTGAATTTGGTTCAAATGTTTTTAGGTTAGATTCGCAATGAATCGGATAGATACCGTCGCGTCATGCCTGTTCGATATCATATTGTCTAGGTTTCTGTTAGAAGGGGAGTTACAATGCTGCTAAGTATGGTCCTTCGTATGACTTTGGTGAAGCGTGACCAGTCCAAATTTTAAAGTTGTAGGTGTAAGGTGTGGGGACATAATCCCCATTGCTCATTTGCAGTCCAGTGCAATTAGTCATTATAAATTAAATATAGTTACGGTGGATGGATTTGAATGATTTTTTTTTGGATTTCTAATGCTATCAACTAAAAAGTTTGCTGATTGAAAATGACCGCAATTTCGAAAATTCGTAATTTGAAAATGAAGTAATAATAATAAAATAAAAAGACTATTAATCATTAAATCTTCATATATAATATTTCCGTAATTATACTACTATTCAAGACGTTTCCATTGAACTCATTCAGAATACACCACGTTCATTAATTACCGAGATATTATTATATTGCCTTACTTCATTTTCAGGGGGAAAATTTTTTTTCACTATTTCGAAATGATTCTCTATTTTCGTTTTTCTCATATATTTAGATATTTTTCAACAGTATCAGTAAATTTATTTTCCTTCATATTACACCCCTCTCCCATATGGCCCGGCGGAGTGGGGGAGGTCTCATATTTGGAAATGTTGATGGCAGTTTTGAAATTGGAGACCCCAGGAACCCCCAAGTCCGGATTTTCAGGGCAATCCCTTGAAGGTTAACTTTTTCGGTCGCCATATAGGATCCGTGAACTTAAATTTGAAAACTTTGATGGTAGATTCGAAATAAGCGACCCCGAAAACCCCCAAGTGCCCGTTTTCAGAAAGATTTCTTGAAATTGGAAAATTTGCTGTCATATTGGACCCGTCAGCTTGAATCCAAAAAAATATATTTTTTTATTTAAAACCTTCCCGGTGAGCGCACAATAGCTCACGAAAGTTTCATCGGAATCGGTGAAGAAATTTCGGAGATTAGCGATTTTGAACAGTCGAACATTTACATTTTTACTTTTAATAGGGATGTATATACGTTCATATATGCTTATACATAATTAATAATATTATATATATACATAATTATTTGTTTTGCTTTGTTGGATGTAACCTAAATTTGCACTTTAGAAGCGAAAAACAAAAATATGTTGATTGATTTATACTGCACTTTTGCTTGTGATTTATAGTTAGAAGCTCTGAGTGAAGTGCTTAGGATGGATAGCTTATTTGAAAGCTTGAACCCTGTTTAAGAACCTGGTATTCGCAAAACTAAAATAGATTCAATATAACGGGAGAAATAGTTAAAAGAAACTACCCGAAAATGGTATATTTTTTAACTTCAAGAGGGGTTTCTCCCCAAGGACGCATTTACAGCTGGGTTTGAAAACGGTTTTTGAATGTCTTATCAAGGGTAACATTCCTGCTAAGTTTCGTCAAAATCCGAAATTACGGGTTGGCAGCCTTCCCTTGTTAGTCATGCACAAGTATCACGAGCACATGCAACACAACATCTCGAGCCGGATCAATTTTAATGCAGATATCCAAACTGCTCGCTTGAAGCTTCGAACTACTAGCTGAAAGACAGCTTTGGAAAGTATAAACGAACATTCGCTCATAACATAATATTGGCTGACGAAATTGGCAGTGGGAAAACGACTCATATTCCTCATTTCCTATATGAAGTAGGATATACCAAGCCAGGAAGGAAATGATTGGAGTCACAGAACCCAGGAGAGTTGCCACTATTTCAATGTCCAAACGTATCGCAAAGGAAATGAATTTATCCGACAAGGAAATCTCGTTTCATAAGATTCGAAGGGAACTACTACTATTAGTACTGTTATTCAAGCGAAATATTTGCGGCAAATTTTGCAGTCTGGCGATAGAATTTTTAGGAAGATGCAAGTTTACGAGATGAAATACAGAGAAGTGAAAAGAAAGTTAAGGTACGCATCCAAGTGCCCATATATGAAAGGTACTGTTTTCATACAACTTAACAACAACTTTGTTAAGGGGGTATTCTAGTCTAGGAGTACAAATTTTAGGTGTTTTTTAAAATTCGATAAAAAAATACTAAGAATATTTTTAGTAGCCATTTTTTTACTAGATATTTATTAATATATTAACAATACAAAAAAACAATATTGAAAAAAAATCGATTTGTTCAAAATTCAAGGGGGAATACCAATTAGATGTAGGAAATTGTCACTTGATTTTCGGCGTGGATTGGGAACAAGCTATCAATGATAGAAAAATCAAATATCGTACATAGATTGTATGTTGTATTTCTAAAAATAAAAAAAAAAAATTATTGCGAAATCTGCATTTGGCTTGTTGTTAGAAGCGTGCACAAAAGAGTCTGCAAATTCGCGGTGTGCACGATAACACCTCAGAAAATTTTTCTAGAACAAAAAAGTGATTACAAATAAGTTTCCTAATGTCATTTACTTGTCCTTGACTTTTTCGGTTTTTTAAAAAAAAATTTTTTTCTTAATAATTAAAAAAAATCGATTTTTAATTTTTTTTTTCAGTTTTGCGAATTTTTTTTGCGAAAACAACACTATTTTTGCAACAAAATCGTTCGTCAGGGACAAGAGAATTGTATTATCTTGTAACCAGCGAAAAATCATGAAAATCGGTCCAGCCGTTTCTTCGCAACTTGTCACACCGTTTTAAAAACATGAGATTTGGGAAAACGAGTATAAAGTTTTAGTTCAAAAAAATGTCTGTTTTTCATTCTTCGAAAAACACACCCAAAAATCGATGAAATGAAAAAGAAAGCTTTTATAAAATTCACGAAAAGTTTTTTATGGCTCGGAAATGACTAATAGCATTCTATCGGCCTTGCGGGCGCGGTGGAACGAAATCTGGGATTCGAGCGTACCATGAACGGGCGATACTCCATCGCTTAAAAAAATACCTAATTCGCAGAATTTCGGCCCGAAATTTCGTGGTTACATTTTCGAATAGTTATAGAATCCATTTCCGTAAAAAAAAAAATTGATTTTTTGAACCGGTCAATTGGTATTCCCCCCTTAAAGCAACTTTTGCACCAGCTGGATTTGAAATACCTCTAGCGGAAATGGAAACGCCCTTAAGTGAACAAGCGTGTAGTTTGGATAAAACTTCTAATATCGATTAATTTAGTTAAATATCTATAATCGAAGATATTTTGGTTTGTTGTTTCTGGACGGAGACGCTTGCCCACGCCTGCATAAATACAAAGATAAAATGAAGGTGACTCCTTCATCGCTGCTCAAGAGCTGGTCGAATACGAATCAGAGTCTTTCTAACTTCGCCTTGGCCTTAATTAATAAACAGGTTAACTCAAAGAAACCATTGTTAGAAGTGTGGGATGTGAAACCGAATTGTAAGTAAACTGAATATTCTACTTGGAACTACTTACTAAGATTTGTATTTTTCAGATCTTCTGGAAGAATACTATGCATTGCTGCGAGACGTGTAACTTTCCTCACTGGCATTTAGCCACGAAACTTTAAAAAATAAATTAGTTTTAAAATAAAGTTGCCTTTCACCATAATGAACTTTCCCAAATGGGAATGATTTAAATTATTGCACCTTCAGAATAAGTAAAGCATTGGCCCTAGACTCGAGAAAATATATGTTTTTATTTTTAGAAACCACCGTACGCTACTACAAATTTTCTTTGACAGAGTACTGGTAGGTGTTTATTGTGGAAAAGAGATTGTGTACAGAGTGGCGAAAGCGGGACAATTGTGTCTCGCTTCACAAATTATGTTAAAGAAAAGCAGGAGCGTCTGGCAAGCCTATTAGCAGCATGTAATTTGTTTCGAGTTAAATCAACGCGATTCGAAATAGCGGAGTTTCATGTATGGGATTCATATAGGAATTGTACATGCAGCCTTCTCTAGTCCTTTCGACTGAAGCCGAACAAACTACATACTACCACCGCAGTTCTATCCCTTGATATCGTTAAAACCTTAATTGAATTCGACCAGAATTGTCTGCCCACTGTAGGTAGCTAACGTATCGCTTAAGATTTTGTACGATCATATGAAGTGCCACACTGACAACTATAATAGTCTTATCCAATCTTTCGAAATCTTTCGGCAAATCTTAAAGGTACGGTTCGGAGCGTACAAATCTTAAAAGAAAGACAAAAGTGACGTTTGTGTACAAATTGGTTGATAATTCGAGAGAAATTTAAATATATGGTGAATAAAATGGAAACATTAAGTGATTTACCTTTGTTAGTTGAATTAGTGGGAGATGTTCAACGATTGCCAAGAAAAAGAAGATCTTGTGTCCGTAGAATAAATAGAGACCGCGAAATGAATGGATTTTTCAGTAGGGCGTTCTTAAGAATGAAGAATGATCCGGAGGAGTTTTTCAAACATTGAAGGATGAATAAAGACAAGTTTGATATGCTACTGGATATGTTGAGAACAAACTTGCAGAAAAATTCAATAAGAAAGGCAGTACCGCCTCAATTTCGCCTAGCAATCACGTTGTCGTAAGAGATTTTCCGTATCAAGATAATGTGAAATTCAATAATAGTTTTCCAGTCATTTGACTCAAGGAGTCAGTATCCAGTACCTGGCGTGGTCATACAAATTGGGTAAGGAAACTGTTCGGCGAATAGTGCTGGAGACCTGCGACTTAATTTGGAAAGCTTTGTACCCAATTTACGCTCATTCGAAACGGATCCCCCACCTTGCCGCGGTGAAGGAGCTTGTGTGCGTTCGATGATGGACTGGGCTATATCGACGGTAACCAAGGTTGCCGGCAGGGTCACCCATGTCGAACAGGTCAGTCTTGAGGCGCCAGACTAAGAGGGGTGACCACACACACACAATGGTGGTCAAGCCAACGGGTTTATCTGTACGAGATAACCAGGAAACTGGGAATCCTCCCGCTGAAGAAGCGGCTGGGGCACGGAATGTGCAGGCCCCAACTTCATTGACTGCCGAGGTGATGGGACCAGGGCAAGGAGGAAGTACTCTACTGGACACCGATGATAGGATGTCGACAGACGAGCTATTATCGATTGGCACATTGACAGGGTCAATGGAGAGCCTACTTTTGAATCAGGAAAGGACCGGAAAGCAGTATTCCTCTGCGACTACGGTTAATCCTGTCTCGATGGACATTTCCACCCCCTTGGGTGGTAAGGGATCCTCCCTTGAACGTGGCGGACAGCAAGGGGATGTCCAAACGTCAGCTACGACGGCTAAGGCAGAGAGCGAGGAAGGCCAAAGTTCCGGAGGCGAAAGCCGGAGGACCTGATGGTCTTGCTCGCTCTGCGTCCACCCCGATAGAACCGGCGAACAAAAGAAGTAGATCCGAGGATTCGTCCAACCCGGGCTCTTCAACTGTCACCGGAAGCTCTGGGGTGAGCAAACCCGAGCAGCCAGCGAAGAACAAAAGGAGGAAAGTCGCCAATACCGGGCTCCCGAGGGCTTCGTCACCGAGCGAGGCAAAGGGGAAACCCGATCCTCGTATCGTAGCGCAAAAGGAGATCAGCCAGAAAGACTTAGTCGAAGCTGGTCCTTCTAATGCGAAGTCGGGCTCGAGGACTGCGGACAAGGTGGTTGGAAAAAGCTTTGCCAAAGCTGCCTCCGAAGCCTTGGTTGTTGTGATTGAAGCCAACAGCCCACAAAAAAGCATGACCCAGCATCATCCTACTTTTGTGGAAGGTCAAATTTGGAAGCTTCTAGGTGCAACCAAGGAGTCACCAAAGTTTGAGTTTGAGGGAATGGTCGTCTGCGACGAGGCCATGAAGGTTCAGTGCGCGGACGAACATTCGCTCAAATGACTGCTTGCAAATGTGGCAAATATACCAGCTTGCGAGGGCATAAAGTTTAAGGCTGCAAAAGGCAGCGACATGCCCAAGCGGTTATGTGGATTCCGGGACCTCGCAAGAGCCCTGGGGACATAATGGCCCGAATCCGGATCCATAACCCGGGACACGACACCAAATACTGGCTTGTCCGTGCGTACAGCGGGAAGAGGAAGAGCTCCAGTGACCCTGAGGGTTGTACTCTGGCGCTGGGCACAGACCTGGAGTCGTTACGAGTCCTGGAGTCTGTTTACGGACTCCGCCCGTACTTAGGGTTTGGCAGAGTGAAAGTTCACGTGTCCAAAAATAACTGTGGTCGACGAGTGAAGAGTAGTTGACTAATATGCCAGCGGACTTGAAGTTCACTCAGATTAACCTGCAGCACAGTAAATCGACAACTGCATTACTAAGTGGAAGGTTGCCCAAACTGCGGACATACCCCCAAATAACTCTCATACAAGAACCATGGGTGTGCAGAAAACGCATCTGTGGCCTTGGGATGGTTACTTGGGGTAAACTCTTCTATCCCGATAGAAGTGACAGACCGAGGGCTTGTATGATTGTCCCAAACTCAATCGAAGCCATGATGTTAAGGCAATACTGTAGCCAAGACGTCTTCGCGGTCAAAGTATCATACAAAAAATCGGGGGTCAGGTGCGAAACAATTATTGTTTCTGAATTGTTGAATCGGCCCACCTCCCACTTGGGAGTTACGGGAAATTGTACGATATGCTGAATCCAATAACTTGGGGCTAATCATCGGCTGCGACGCCAATGCGCAGCACACCCTATGGGGAACCAGCAAGTGCAACTCCCGTATTGGCGCACGACCTCGTGGTGAAAAACGTGGGCAAAAACCCAACTTTCATCACGAGGAGGCGGCAGGAAGTAATAGACTTGACACTGTCCAATAGGAAAGTGGAAGGTCTGATTACCAAGTGGTGCCTTCTTAGAGAGGAATCTCTTTCGGGCCACAGATACCTAGAGTTCCAGCTAGCTGGTGAGTCAAATCTAATACCGGCGGGCCGGAATCCTAGGAAGACTGACTCAGAGAAATACAGGCAGGTACTGGGGAATAAGCTAACCCCAATGCCTAAACTGCACTCGAGGACGGAAATTGAGGATGAGACGAGGAAACTCAGTAGGACCTTGATTGAGTCCTTCAAGGCAGCCTGTCCAGTCAGGAAGAGCAGATGTGGCAAAAATGTTTCGTGGTGGAACAATAAGCTACAAAGGCTCAGAAAAGAAACCAGGAAGCTTCTAAATAGAGCATCAAAAACTCAAAAAGAAGAGGACGGGCAAGCCTATAGCTCTTCGCAGCATAACTATAAGAAAGAGATTAGATCTTCTAAGCTCCAATCTTATAGAAAATACTGCGAGGAGCTAGAAGAGATGAAGGAGACATTACAGCTGCATAAAATATTCCAAAGGGATACCGCAACCAAGCTGGACTCCATTCGAAGGTAGCTACACGGACTCCAGACGGGAGGTATTCAAAATTTTATTTGAAACACATTTCCCCGGTAGCAGAGATACCCTATCAGACGTAGGCCCAGCTGATGATCACTCGTTGAACATCACTAGGTCGGACAGATATATAGCATTCAGGGTTGTCACGGAGGAGAGGATAGAGTTCGCTTTATCCTCCTTTGAAAATGACAAAGCTTATAGTATGTATCCTGCAATGCTGAAGGTCGGAGGTAGAGTCCTGGTGCAATCCCTGAAAGAAATATTTAGGGCCTGCATAACTTGGGGAGTTAGAGTTGTTTTCAACTCCAAACCAGGGAAGGACGACTATACTCTAGCCAAAAGTTTCAAACCCATCAGTCTAACCTCTTTGAAAAGTACATTAGGGGAGGGGTGTTGAGAAGATGTCCGCTCAATGTTCGTCAGCACGCTTACCAGAGTGGCAAATTCTGCGAATCAACACTACACGATTTAGTTCGAAGAATCGAGGGTGCGATGGAGCAGGGTGCTTTTGCTCTGGGCGTGTTCGTCGATATTGAGGGGGCCTTTGACAATGCTAGGTTCTCCTCCCTGTGTACCGCAGCCAAAGCGCATGGGGTGGACAACGTACTAGTACGTTGGATACAATCCATGCTGACACAGAGACTACTAATCGCGAACGGTGCGGACGATACCAGGGCTGAGGTAGGCAGAGGATGCCCCCAGGGAGCCGTACTGTCGCCCCTGCTATGGTGCTTTCTAGTAGACTCGCTGTTGGATGAGTTACAGACTCACAACGTACACGCGCAGGCCTATGTCGATGACGTATGTGCACTGGTTTGTGGCTACCCACTAAAGATAATTTGCCATAAAGTGCAGAGGACTTTGGATAGTATCCAGAACTGGTGCGAGAAGCACGGGTTATCAGTGAACCCTAGTAAAACGACACTTATATTATTTACTAGGAAAAGAAAACTGAATAACCTTAAACTTCCAACATTAAAGGGTGTTACAATCCAACTCTCCACTGAGGTTAAGTATCTGGGAGTAATCCTAGACAGCAAGCTCACGTGGAGACCACATGTCGAACAAAAATCCGCCAGAGCATTAAATGCCTTCTGGCAATGCAGGCGGGCCTTTGGGAAGACATGGAGTCTGAAACCAGCGGTGGTCTACTGGCTATATACCGCTATTATTAGACCCATACATAGACAGAGTACAGAGAGAGGTATGCATAGGGATCATAGAGATATGCATAGGGACCCAGTACCTGCCTGTTTGCATAGGGATTCAGCTCCACGCCTGGTGCAGCTCTCAACGCAATGCTCAACTTGCGACCACTGGACATCACAATCCAGGAAGATGCAATGAAGCAATGAAGGCAGACTGTCGTTTAAAGAGACAAGGACTCTGCCATGACAATCACAGAAACGGCCATGGTGATCTATCACGAAGGCTCCAGGAAAACTGTGACTCGTACAGTATTCCAACGGATGACATGCCACCGGTAACACTGTTCAATAGGGGATATCCCGTTGAAATCCCGAATTTAGCGGACTGGGAAAACCCACACCATCTACTGGAGAGTTTTTCCAATGTCTTCTATACAGACGGCTCGAAAACCTCTACCGGTACGGGCGCTGGATGGTGTTTGAGCAACGAAATCAAATACTCATATGCTCTCGGAGATTATGCGTCAGTTTTCCAAGCGGAAATCATCGCTATTTTGAGTGCGACAAACTGGATAATTGATCAGAGATGGCGCGAAAGGAAGATTGGTATCTGCTGCGACAGCAACGATGCGGTCGCAGCACTACGAAATCCTATCACCCGCTCGAAAATTGTCCTGGAATGTAAGAGAAGACTGCAGTCGGTAGCGCGCTACAAAGGAGTCTCTCTTATATGGGGTCATCAACGCATCGAGGGTAACGAAAACTCTGATAGCCTAGCAAAGGGAGGCGCGAAATGCAGCCTTTTGGACGGGAACCACAGATTGGCGTGAATTCTGCAGTAGTGAAAGACTGGATAACTCGACACATGGAGAAAATCCATGCGCAGAGATGGTCCATGTTACAAACCTGCAGACACACCAAACTCTTTATAGGTCGTCCCGATAAGTGCACTGCAGAAACTCTCCTAGAACTAAACAGGAGAGAATGCAGGAATCTTCTACGGATTGTAACAGGGCATAGTACATGTGGCAAACATCTACATACCCTGGGAATTGTCAGTGACCCTACATGCGCGACTTTTCTCTTTACTTTTTCTGTAATGGAAATTGATCGCACAGGTGGAAAAATAGGCTCTTTATTTTTTAATAGTACAATTTATACGTTTACAACTGGCACCGAACTAACAGCTTCGAGGAGTGGAACAAGACTGCAACTACTCTGAGTTGTTATCGCTGGGAGTCGGGAGAAAATGGGACGCTAGGAGTTCTGGGAATCAGATGTCTGTGGGATATTTTGTCTAGAGCTGGAGCAATGGTAATATAATATGAAGCAGTGAATGTTCACTGCTGATGACAGCTAAACTAAATTCTTAGAATTAAAGTGGCTGGGAACGTTATTAAAGGTAACTAAATATTCTTAGAATTAAATATTGCTGGGAATATGACTCCCCCACTGTTAGATTGAACATTCTCCTGAATTTCTTCATGCTCCACAGATTTTTCTTCGGCTTTCTTTTTTCCTAATTTGATTTTTACAAAATATATAATTACAATTGATATTGCCAAACTAATTGCCAAAGATGAAAGAGAGTACATAGAAATTGTATTGTTTTTGGATTTATAGTTGATTTCCTCAATTTTGTTAATATTATCTATTTGTTGGAGATGAATATCCTCTATATTCATTTTAAGACTTACATTTTCGATACTCAAATAGTTTGGTAACACTATATGGTTGATTACAACATTTTCTATATTTGAGAATACAATATTCTTTATCTTTATCGTACAATTTTCGAATGTGATAAGATTATTTCCAATTAACTTAACTTATTAACTTTAACTGTTTTACATTTATTTCTCCGTTATCCACATATATTTTACTTTTGAATTGGAGAATATTCGTATTTTCGATAACAATTTCTTCAAATTTCTTGTTTGGAACAGGTATGATTTTATACTTGACCGCGAGATCTTGCGCAAAGTTGGGTATTAAAACGACAAAAACCAATTTATTATCAAATTTAAGAAGGCAGCTTTTGATTTCTTTATATCTAAATATATCTACATTATACTCATCTATTTCGTTGTCGGTAAGTATTGACTGACTCATAATCCCATATCTTGCAAAAACTATATTTTGTTGAATTTTATTTATTTCGGAATTCAGAATGTTAATATCGGTAAGTATTGAAAGAAAATGAAAACCTTTTATGCTTTTTCTGGTTATCTCGGCTGTTTGTGTCAACATGTCAAGAGTAAGAATTAAACTTTCGTTTATACGTTTTTGTAATATTTGTAAATTATTTTGTAGGTCATTATTGATTTTTATTTGTTTATTCAAGTTAGTAATAGCATTGTGGTTATTTAAATCAATTGCTTTTAGGTGTTCTTCAATTTCAGCTTTATCGTCGCTATCCATGGTTCCGAATAACCAACTGGCTATTTTTCCTCCTAAATTTATGAGACCTCGTTTTTGCCTATGTAGTGTTAGTGTTTTAATGTTATGTCTACTTTTCTTAATTTCAGTTTCTAGTTGTTTGATTAATATGATATCTTCGGTTTTGTAAAATGCTTCATCCATGCTCATTTCTAATTTATTTAGTGTGATTTGAAACTCATTAGGGTCGATAATGTGTAATAATTTTGAAAAGTTTTGAATGAGAGGAATTTCTCCTTGTCTTATTGTTTGAAAACCTCCTTGAGTCTCCAGTTTTTCTATATTAATCAGCGCTTGGGTTGGCGTGATGAGTAGCAATAGTATCAAGGTTGTTACCTGGAAAATATTTGAAATTTCGTTTGAGTCTACAGGGATGTATATTACGATTTTTTGGGTCTGTCAATTTTCCATTGACCTTTTTCGTTTTTAATTTAATGTACCGGGGTTCTGTTTTATGCCTTTCTATTTTGGGATTTTTTACTAAGACTTCTTCTTTGTCTTTTAAAACTACGGTTTCCCTATCCTCATTTAATTTTGCTATAGTCCTAATCTTTTTCTTATTTATTCTATCCTTAATTTTATCTAAATCTTTAATTTGGTTATTAATGAAATCAGACGGTTTTGCTTGCGTTGTTGAGTGAATTGTGTTGTTATACATTTCAACGGCTTTGAGGACCTTTTCTTCTGGATTGAGTTTTATTTTTTCTGTTTCAAATATTCTCAAATGCTCATTTAAGGTACCGTGAACTCTTTCGACGTCGGAATTTCCAGTATGTGATCGCGGTGATGTAAAATGAATTTCAATTTCTTCTGTTCGTCCAAAGTCTCTCATGTTAAGGGGTCTACCCTCTTTTCGGAGGGGAAAAAAAGGTTAAATTCAATAAAATTTTCGATAGGTTTAAATTATGGAAATGGAAAAAAAAATTGTTACACTCAATAAATACACTCTCGAACTATATCACAAAATTTTTTTTTATTCATTTTTGTGAAATTTTAAGCATGAAACTGGTGGTCGAAAAATGATCCAAAAAACGAGAGGGGTGTGCGGCGTTGATGAAATCTCCGAGATGCATGGTCGGGGAACAAAAAAGCAAAGAGTTTTAGGTTCAATATATTAATAGCTATAGCGCATCGGGGGCGATTTTTGATTTTTGCAAAATTTAGAAAATGGCGGACATTTTTTGAAAAACTACGAAAAAAACATGTTTTTTTTCAACGTTTTTGGCCAAAAAAAATTTTAAAATCAAAATTTTGAAAAACCCCCTCGATGCGCTATAGCTGCAGTCATAAAGAATGTTTCGTAAAAATTTGGTGGGAATCGGTTCGGTAGTTTCCGAGATTTCATCAACGCGGTGTCGAAAAAGTTATTTTGTGAAAAACGCGATTATAGTTTTGTTAATGGCATCGTAAAAAATTTCACCTAAGCTTAATCAGCGATGCCTGGATCATACACTATGCCTTTTTCTTCCCCAAAATGTACATATTCATCCAAAGTAGCGTTCCTGCGATATGTTTTGGCTTTCTTGGAGGCATCAGTGCTGCGTCGGCTGCACGCCGCACTTCTTGATTATAAACAAACGCGCAGAGATGATGTTATATCAACATTTTAAACTCGACTAGTTTTGAGACAAAAATACAGTTACACTGCTCCGATCTTTATAAAATTTTAATATGATATTTCTGTATATATATACTTTACGAAAATGCAATAAAAAAAAAATCGATTCATAAAGAGGGTAGACCCCTTAAGGCTATCGAATTCATTATCTAATACTAATTTCTTTGGTTTCCCGAAAAGTGCAAACCTTTGTTTTAAAGTTTGTATAATGGTAATACTATTTCTATCATTTAATTTCGATGTCATCAAATGTTTAGTAAATTTGTCGATTGTTGTGAGAAATGTTTGATGGTAACAGAAGAATAGATCTCCATGGATTATTTCATTAGGTGAATTTGCTGTTTCTGATAAATTAAATTTGTGTTTTATGGGGTGTCTGTCATATTTAGCCAGATTACATGTATTACAATTATTGATGTATTTATATAAAAGTTCTTTTAGTTTTGGAAAAAAATACTTGTGTTTTAATTCAGCAAAATTTTCAGTAATACCTCTATGATTCGTGCCTCTATGAATTTGTTCGATTACCTTAATGGCTTCATCCTCGTTTTCTAGGTCTTGTGCTCTAATTGTACACTTAATAAAACGTATTTGTTTATCATTACTAAAAAGTTCTAGTAGTTTTTGTTGCATTAAATTATATTTTGTGTCTTCTAGTTCAGAATAAATACCTATGGTTCCCTTTTTTATTAACATTCTAAGTATATTATTCAAATGGTCTTCATTTGTTAATTCCTCTTCTGTTATATATATTTTTCTGTATCTTTTGTGTTTTATAATTAATTCTTGATCCTTGGTTTTGACTAAATGTATTTGAGTGAGATATTTGTTTATTATTACTTCGGCGATTGGAATATGATCGTTCAAATTTTCAATACCACTGTGAATTGTAGCTTGATCACTTTCCATATTTTCTTCGACCGCATTTATTTCGTGACTCTCAGCGTTTATTCGACTGAGAAAGTCTGCGACCTTGTTGTCTTTCCCGTTTAGAAATTCTATTTGGTAGTCGAATTCGTTTAATCGAATCCGCCATCTTTGCAGTTTTGCATTTGGCTCCTTCAATGAATTTAACCATATGAGAGGTTTGTGGTCGGTTCTTATTATGAACTTTTGACCAAAAAGATAAGGTCTGTAATATTTGGTTGCCCAAATAATTGCCAACAATTCCTTTTCGATGGTGGAATATCTAATTTCATGCTCATTTAAGGTTCGACTGGCAAAAGAAATGGGGTGATTGTCTTGTGACAACACTGCGCCAATTGCAAACTGACTAGCATCAGTTGTAAGGGTAAATGTTTTCTTAAAGTCTGGATATTTTAAAACGGGGTCCTTTGTTATGAGTTCCTTTAGCTTTTCGAAAGCTTCAATGAAATGTGGATCATATTCATTGATTTTCTTGTCCTTTTTTAAACACTGTGTAAGGGGTAAGGCTATTTTCGCATAATCACGAATGAATTTTCGATAGTAGCCAGTTATTCCCAGGAAACTTTTTATTGCTGTACGAGTTTTAGGTACTTTCAGATTTTGAATAGTTTCAACTTTTCTAGGATTAGGTTTAATACCCTCACTTGTCAAAATATGACCCAAGTACTCCGTTTCTTTTTCAAAAAAATTAGATTTGTCGACCTGTATTTTTAAATTAAATTCCCTCAATTTTCGAAAAATTTTATTAATGGCGTCGACATGTTCCTGAAGTGATGTGCTGAAGATCAGAATATCGTCTAGGTATACGACACATATTCTGTTAATATAATCCTTCAACACAAAATTCATCAGTCTTTGGAAAGACGCTGGGGCGTTTTTTAAACCAAACGGCATCCTTATATATTCGTAGTGCCCTTGGGGTGTTGAAAATGCCGTTTTGGCCCTGTCTTTTTCGTCTACGAGGATTTGATGAAAACCCTTAGCGAGGTCGGTAGTGGTGAAGTATTGAGCCCTTCCCAATTTATCAAATAAAGATTCTATATTTGGCATTGGGAATTTGTCGTCTACGGTTATGTCATTAAGCTTCCTATAGTCCACTACAATCCGCCATTTTTGGTTACCTGAATTATCCAATTTTTTTGGAACCACCCAAATCGGTGAATTGTAGGGAGAGTTGCTTGGTTGTATTATGCCGCCCTTTAACATTTCCTTTACTTGTCGTTCTACCTCCTCCTCATGAATTTTAGGAAATCTGTAGGTTTTGGCATAAACTGGAAGACTATCTTTCGTTATTATCTGATGTTTGATCTCAGTTACATTGGTTAAATTTTGGCCTTCTTTATAGAACAGATCGTTATATTTTGTAGCGATTTGTTTTAGATGATGTAATTCCTCGGAATTTAAATGGTTTGTTTTTAGTTGATCAAGTAAGTCAATGTTATTTAGATAATTGACTTCTAATTGGTGTATTTCGTCATATGGACAGGTATCCCTGAATTTTGTTAATTTGTTTTTAATTTCTATAGTTCCTTGTTCTATATCTAGTTTAGCACCTATGGGTTTTAATACATTGTGTCCGATTATGCAATTGAAACTTTTATCTTTTAAATTTAACAACTTCCAACTCATTGTTGCCTTGCGGTTAAATTCGTCTGGAACTTCTGTAATTATTTCTTTTGTTATTCTTTGTTTTCCCGATAATGTAACTAAATCTATTGGCTTATCTAGATGAATTCTTTCGTAGTTTGGAAAGAGATCTTTATGCATAATTGATGTAGTGGCACCGGTATCGATAAGACAATCGATTTTTTGTCCACTTATGGTGAATGTTACTATTGGTAATGAGCTTCCCGAGGCTCTGATTGAAAATTTCCTTCAATCTCAACGTGGTCAACTTCCATTGGTACTGTCTGGTTATTTGTTAAAAATTGTCTGCTTTGAGGATCTTTACAGCCTGTATTATTCTGGCGATTATTTTGAGAATTTCCCATATTTGTATTTGTGTGATTATTATTGAACCTTTCAGAGTTATTTGGATTACGTTGGTTTTGATTTCTGCCGCTATTAGGATAAAAATTTGTATTTGTATTGCTATTATTCATCCTATCAGAGTTATTTGAATAATATTGGTTTTGATTTCTGCCGTTATTAGGATGAAAATTTGTATGATTTCCGTTAGGGTTTCTACTGTTACGTCTGTTATTATTAGAGTAATTGTTATTATGGTTCCTATTAGGATCCCTGGTATTATTGTTTACAGAATTATTGTGAAATCTGTTAGGTTGATTTGGCAAACTGTTTTTGTGTGTCTGATTTTTATTCCTAGGTTCAACACTTGTATCAATTCCAGTTTGGATCAATTCATGATAGGCTTGTTCTAAACTATCTACTTGTTTTATCCTAAGGTACATACTATCCGAACGAGGTAATTTGTTTAAAAACTTTTCCAATATGCTAATTTCGTTATTTTTGGGTTTAAAGTCTATCGGTTTTTCAACGTCTAAATTGTATTTCACATTTAACTTATCTAAAATCTTAGACAATTCTTCATAATATTGACTTACATTAATAAACCTGGTTGAATCTGCTTTCTCCTTGAGTTTTAGGTAGGTTTCCTGCACTCCAAGTGATTTTATGAGCTGCTTCTTGATGGTTTCCCAGTCTGGGTTCTGGGTTTGTATCCTCCTTATTGAGACTGCTGCATCGCCTTGGATTTTTGTAGTTAAGATCCGGAAAATATACTGCTTTGCTGCGTTGTCTGTCACCATTCCGATGAGAGTTTCGACTTCGCTGATAAAGTGTGATAGCTCGTAAGTTCCGTCTCCTCTGTAAGCTGGTACTGCTCTGGCCTCATTGATGATATCTTTTACTGTTATTGAAGTTAACGCCATGTTGAAACTGCCTTGAAGGTTTTCTAACTTTTCAACGTCGATTGGTTCGTACACAGATGGATTTATCATTAGATTTTGAGACTATTTCACGAAAACCACCGTTAAATTGTTCGTTTTTCTCTACTTTTATGTTTGTTCCCTAGTTTATCTAGTGGAACTTTGTATTTTCGGTTGATCACGATTAGTTTTAATTCAGACACCGACTTAATTCTTTTAAAAGAAAAGTGTTTTGGTCCCGGTCACTGATCACAAATTTTTCGTTGATCGAAACTTTTATGTGGATCGAGTTAAAACAAAACACTGTCGGTATCCTACCGACTGCGCCACTTTTCTCTTTACTTTTTCTGTAATGGAAATTGATCGAACAGGTGGAAAAATAGGCTCTTTATTTTTTAATAGTACAATTTATACGTTTACAACTGGCACCGAACTAACAGCTTCGAGGAGTGGAACAAGACTGCAACTACTCTGAGTTGTTATCGCTGGGAGTCGGGAGAAAATGGGACGCTAGGAGTTCTGGGAATCAGATGTCTGTGGGATATTTTGTCTAGAGCTGGAGCAATGGTAATATAATATGAAGCAGTGAATGTTCACTGCTGATGACAGCTAAACTAAATTCTTAGAATTAAAGTGGCTGGGAACGTTATTAAAGGTAACTAAATATTCTTAGAATTAAATATTGCTGGGAATATGACTCGCGTCGTGCGGGGAGGATGAGGACAGCGCAGAACACTTTCTCTGCGAGTGTCCCGCGTTCTCCCAAGCGCGGCGCGCTGTATTCGGTGCTGACGTATTGAGGATGGAAGAGATCTGTCCTCGACCCCTATCCGAGGTTCTTCGGTTCATCGGAGCAACGAAGAAGTTCGGTTAGGGTGGGGGGTACAATGGACTATTAAGAGCAGATTAATATCAGAGTCACTGGAATGTTCCTCACTGCGTCGCAAGTATAGACGGGAAGCACATCGCAATAACGAGGCCTAAAAATAGCGGTGGTCTTTACTTCAATTACAAGAGGTATTATAGTATCGTCCTTTCGGCGGCATGCGATGCTCTATACACCTTTGCATATATCGACGTAGGGTCAAATGGAGGAAACAGTAATGGAGGTAAAATCATTAGGGCTTTTTAAATTAAAAGATTACATGTGTACATTGTTTTAGGGATCTTTGCGAACAGCTATTTCGGGAAAAAAATTATAAATAAGGAATTGCCATTGCCGCCACCGAAAAGGATAAGGGATAAGCAACAACAATATTGTCGCCCCTTATTTTGTAGCTGACGCTGCTTTTCCTCTGGCTGTACATGTAATGAAAGCTTACGGAGGAAGAAACTTACCAGCACAAAATAACGTCTTTAATAAAAGAATTAGCCGAGCACGTCAAACAACTGAATATTCCTTTGGAATTTTAACTGCTTGTTGGAGAATATTGTTAAACACAATTAATATGGAGCCAAAAAATGTTGAAAAAATTGTATTAGCATGTGTAGCCCTGCATATTTATTTAATTCAGCTTAATGCAAGCTATACAAACATACATGCATACATACATACAAACATAAGAACTTAAGGACTAGAACTAAACTAGGATTTATTAACTAACAGGCACAAAAAGAAAGGGGACTCTAGGTGGCAGGGAAGGCGTTTGCGGGAGTAGGTGATAGATTGGCATTTAGAGACGTTTAATTCCAAAAAGTTTTTACTGCATCAAATGCAAAAAGAATCTAGGTCTGCTTGTAGGACGGGGGGTCTAGCGCGGAGAAAATTGTTTGGAGATTTTCATATCATCGGCGTAAATTGATACGTCCGAGTGTTTGATGATGCATTCAATGCAGAGGACCCAGATGGCTGCTTCGAGGGACCCCTGATAGGGCTACAAAAGGGTTAGAGGTCACCGAGTCAAAAAGAACACTGTATTGACATAGGTTTAGGTAACATAACTTTATTATGCCATTATAGATAAAAACAAAAGTTTCTAGTGTTGAAATAGAATATAATAGAAACTGTTCTTACCTATAATGGCACTCTTTTAATCAGGCTGTGTTTTTCACACGCGTTCAAAGATTGAACATGACTCCACTGGACCCTAAAGAACTGAATAACTAAAAAGCTACTGCAAAATAACAGATATAAAATACATCACTCTTTCCTTTCTTCTTATCACTTATCCTTTTCTATAATTACTTTGCACGCTGTAACAAAAACACAAATTCAGCAAAATTCACATAGAGAACATTATAATAATTGCTTCCATATTTTTCTCTAACGGCAAAGATGAATTGAAATAATTGCGCCCTTACTTTTTCCTTATTATCAGGAGGAATATCGTTCAGTAAACCTACTACGGTTTTGGTTATTAGGTCGTCCGTGTCATTGGTTACCTGTGAGCTATTTCCCACTTTTGTCTTCACTAGGGCTAAAGCGGACTGTTCAATCACCTCTAGAGTCGATTGAATAGTCCGCTTTCTTTTTGGCGCTGGTGGTCCCAATATTGGCTCCTAACTCTTAGAGCTGCAGGGGAATGTGCTTTCTTCACTGAGTGAAATATTTTCATCAGCAGAATAGCTGCTTCCACTCTGAGTTCCATTGCTTTTAATGCTGGAAGATATATGGAAACCATTAATTAAATGTTTATAATGCCACATACTTTCTCGGTTTAATAAATGCTTTTTCAGCACACGTGCGGGGTAAGTGGTACCTTACCGCACGGGTTTCCATGCGGTAAATCATCAATTAACCACGGTGCGGTAAGTAGCCGATTGCCCACGATGGCTATAAACGAACTCGCTTCGCTCGTGCGTCTAACACCGCCATCGTGGGCAATCGGCTCCTTAGCGCACCGTGGTTAATTTATGAGTCACCGAATGGAAACATGTGCGGTAACGTACCTACTGCTTACCCCGCACTCGTGCTGAAAAATAGCATACGTAACTCGGGCGGTAAGTAGCCGAGTGCCCATGATGGCTGTTAACGCACTCGCTTCGCTCGTGCGTCAACACCGCCATCGTGGGCAATCGGCTACTTACCGCCCTTGTATCGTAATATACTATTAAGAAACTCATACTTTGGAAGTACGGCCACGAGTCTTCTTCAGCACCACTTCCCGTTGACTTCGGTTGGCATTCTTTTGCAAAAGTTTCCTGCAAATGCTTCCACCTTGTTTTGCATTCTTTAGCTATTAATAGTTTGATTTAGTAAGCTTTAAATTAATATAATTACTAACTACTTACGGGTACGACTTAATTTTGTGGCGATTTCTTGCCAGCAACTGGTTTATAAATTAATGTCAAAATACCTCTTGTGTTGCTTGTCATACAAGCAAGGCGAATTCTTTATTAACTCTATAAGCTCTTCATTAAAATGTGCGGACATTGTGCACAACTAGTTTTATCATACCACTGAGATCTCACTTTTTGCAAGTGTCAAAAATATATTTAGACGATGGTAGTTGTGCTTAAAATTAGACAGAAACTTAACCAATCTTAGGCAAATTTGACAGCAAATCTTAGAAAGCCTTAAGGTTATTATAGTCAAGGCTAATGGGCAAACAATTTTCTATTTGTAGCGGCGAAGATATATTCGGTTGTTGTTGTGACAACTTATAGATTTTTAGGAGTGAACCGAATTTCTTATATTTTCAATTTGCTTTCCGAACTAGAATTTCCTTGCGTAATTTTTCATGTTTTTTGCATTCCTTATAATTGGCTGTTTGTCTATACTTCAATCGTTACAGCCATGTTATGCATTTATATGCCATGTTGCAGTTAGCCACAGCGAGGCCTAAGCGGTGGCGACGCATGTATTGTAGAATTCTATTAGTTTTTTTAATGTGTCCCCAAGTAACTACGTGGTAGTTTACGCGGAGTATCGCGTAGAGTTTTTCTATACGGCTAGAAGGAGTTAGCTGTACAATAAGAAGACTACTTTATAGTTGCCTATACGGACGACATAATGATCTCAACAGAGAGATCAACTACACGACGGGCGTAAAGTAGGGTAGACTGGGTTGGATTGTAACGGGGTACGGTTTAACAGCTCGAATATTTCCTGAACTATCAACAGGAGAGTGGGAAGTATAAGACGAAAGAGACGCGGCGGCGGGCAGGTATGCACACGATTACCATTGTCATCGCGCCGTCCGCGTGGTTAATGCGCGTGGAGGAGGTTGTATTGTGTTATGTGCATCAAAAGTAAGTATTTTTGTCTTTGATTTTTGTTTTTCGGATGTAACAAGTTTTTGTTTTCATTGTAGATGTCAAGAAAACGTGTCAGTAAGACATCTAGAGGCGAAAACGATCAAGAACGCTTTAAATATGCTTACAATGAATAGAAAAAAGGAAAGTCTTTGCGGCAAGCAGCAGAAATGTACAAACTTAATTATGTTACTCTGATGGGATGCATTCGTAAGAGAGATATTGCAGCTGCAAAAGGAGACAGTGCGCTAGAAGATGTTAACATGGGATATGTAGCTTATAATAGAGTTTTTACAAAAGACCAAGAGCACACTCTGGGTAAATACCTTACGCGATGTGCAAACATTTATTTCGGCCCATCTTCCAAAGAGGTAAGGAAATTGTCCTTTGAACTTGCCACCAAATATAATGTAAAGATTTCTGCCACTTGGATAAACAATCAAATGGCTGGAGAAGAATGGTTCCGGTCGTTTATGAACAGAAACCCGGAATTATCGATCCGGGCAGCTCAAGCCACAAGTCTATCGAGGGCTTTAACCGAACTAATGTCGATACTTTTTTTACGAACTTGCAAACTGTTATGGACCGTGATAATTTTGGTCCACAAGATATCTATAACATGGACGAAACAGGTGTGACCAAGGTGCGGAAACCTGATAGAGTAGTGGCAAGACGTGGAACAAGGCAAGTAGGAGCCATTACATCGGCTGAACGTGGCACTCTAGTAACACTTGCATTTGCAGCAAACGCTTTGGGACACGCTATTCCGCCAATATTCGTATTTCCCCGTATTGGATATCAGGAGCATTTTGTCAGAGACGGCCCAACAGGTTCTATTGGAGCAGGGAATCCGTCATGCTGGATGCAAAACGAAACATTTCTTATCTTTCTGAAGCATTTTAAAAGATACAGCAACGCCTCTCTGTCTCACAAAGTGTTGCTTGTGCTGGACAATCATTCGTCACATATACATATAAATTCACTGGACTTCTGTAAACAAAATGGAATAGTTTTACTTTCATTCCCGCCGCATTGCTCCCACAAGCTCCAGCTTTTGGATAGATCAGTTTACGGGCCATTGGTTCTGGACCAGTAAGAGCAGATTCCGCCCCTTGTTTTGCCAAACCATCGGCTATTTCATTTCCTGTATAGCCTGCATGGCCTGGGACCCACATAAGAGTAACCCTGTTGTGGATTGCTAAAAGCTTCAGGGATTCCAGGCATTCCCAAACCAGCTTTGAGTCTACACTGAAGGACCTGAGCGCTTTTAGTGCGGCTTGACTATCTGTTAATATAGAGATAGTAGAACCATTGATGGTTCTGTTGATGCAGGTTTTGACGCATTCTAGTATGGCCAATATTTCAGCTTGAAATATGGTAGGGGTTTTACCTAGTGCCTTTGAAATGCGGCACCTTGGGCCATACACGCCAATTCCTACCCCTTTATCTGTTTTTGATCCGTCCGTATACCACACCATCGATCCCTTCGGTGGGGACGCCTCACTGGCTTGCCATTGTTGACGGGTTTCGATTACCACGCTAAATGGCCTTGTGAAGTCCAGCTTGGTTGTGGTCACGTCAGATATTTTGGTCATCTCCTCTAATCGAATTTCTTCGATTATCGCGAGATGTCCCACCAGGTCCCCTGGTTTGAAGACCATGGTTCTTTGCAGCCTAAGTGCTCCCAGGAGAGCCTTCTTCTTAACCTGAGGATGTAGTGGTGTAAGATTAAGAAGGAATTGGATGGCTGCAGTTGGGCAGGTACTCATTGCGCCTGTGATTCCCAAACAGGCTAGTCTTTGCACCTTTTGTAGCTCGACTTCCGCCTTTTTTTGTTTTATTTTTGGCCACCATACAAGGGATGCATAAGTGACCATGGGTCTTATTATTGTTGTGTAAAGCCAAAACACCATCTTCGGCTTCAGACCCCAAGTTTTACCCGCGAAACTGCGACAAATGTAGAATGAGGTGATCGCTCTTTTAGTCACATTCGACAGGTGTAGGTTCCAGATGAGTTTGTTGTCCAGGGTTACCCCTAGATACTTAACCTCACTTGAGAAACTGAGTTCCGTATCGTCGAGTGTTGGAGCCGTAAGGTTTAGCTTCCTCCTCTTGGAGAACGGAACCAGAACAGTTTTGTTCGCATTGATGCTGAGACGATGTCTCAGGCACCAACCGCGAATCATGGACAGGGCTTCTTGCATTAGTGTCGAGACAGTATGGTCATACTTGCCTCTGACGGTGACAACTATGTCGTCTGCATACCCCTGAACATTAAAGTCAGAGCGAGTCAGCTCCACTAGGAGATCGTCGACAACGACAACGTCTTAAGACCTTGGTTGCTTGGGGTGTCAAATGACAAAAAGCGACACCGTGACGTAACTTTTACCAACGTATTACGACACCAAAATACTGAAACGCCGCGCCGACTTCCCTAGCCCTTTTTGTTTCCTCACTGTGTGTATGCTTAGTCAAAACGTTCTACATTAAGGGCGTCAGTCCAGGCGCCTACACACGAATACGCGGAATTAGCTTCCTTTCACATTTTTGGGAATGTGAACTGGCCTTTTATTTGTGTTCTTAAGTAGTCAGCAAGATGAAAATTTTAACAATACGGAAGAACGAAATTCGTAGAAAAAATGTTGTTTTACTAGGATTTTATAAGGGTTACGAGAATGTGTTTTTAGATAGTGCAAATCCAGATGGTATAAGGCGACTCCAGGCAGTCGACTCAATATACATGGTGCGATATGTAAGCTCAGAATTTGGGTGTGCTCTCTACCCGATACAATTTAACGTTGGTGGTCTGAATTCAGAGCAACGTCTATTCTTTAAACACAGGGTTTCTTTAATGAGGGCATTCAGTTGCGTGTTAACTTTGGAAATTTCAACCCCAAAGGTAGGTCGAGAGATCATAACGTTCTTCTGGCATTTATCACATTCAATTGTTTAAATGGTGAACGGATTGTTTTCAAACAAATTTGCACATAAATCAGTCATTGCTGCCTCGCACCTTAAAACTGTTATTCCTGCCAACCGCGTCAAATTACTTTCTGGTGTTATTTTCTAAAGAATCGATACCCTTTTTGCATAAGTGTTGGATACAATTCCTGTGAACAGTTATTTACAATGTAAACCAATTAAAAAACATAATGAGTAAGTAACTCTTGCATTGTATGATATTAAATAATTTCGTCACTTTTGTATATTTGAGGAGCATTCATCCAAAACTAAAGTGAACAAAAGAAAACTATTTAATAAGAATAATCTCAAGGGGTCTTTCTCTTATTTTCACTGAATAAATTACCAGTTGAATAATTTTTTTCCTCGCTTTTTTGTATATATTAGAAACTTAAAAACACATGATTGTATTTAAAGCTTTTAAAATAATTATCTTCTCATCTGAATTAATTTAACACTTTTGTAAGAGGCGTTAAAGTTAAGGCTACGAAATTTATCCGTTTTTGGTTGGCATCATAAGCCGTGTTCTTTTAATGATCCATATGGACCTTTCCACTATTCTCCCCATACAAAACTCAAAATCCTGCTTTTAATCTGGATCAGTGGAGAGTTTTATCGGGACATTGGTACATTTGAGAAATTCCCTCTTTTTGGAATGATGCTAACTTCACTGCAAATGTCATTTGGAATTGTCAAAGCAAACGAAGACGAGGCTGAAAACAAAAACAAAGAAATTTAACATGGAAAATATCGATATTGGACCTTCTGAAGAGTAAGTAAATTTTTATATTGGTTTTATATAAATGTTGATGATGATGTTCTGCTAAAATTTTAATAGTTTCGAACACATTTTCGAGTTTATTTGAAGTTCAAAATGATTCGCTGCGGTTTTATGTATATGCCGGTGATCAGAAATGGGTGGAGCGGGGCTGCAGGTGTTTAACACAAAGTCATGCGAAAGAACTGTTGGGCCAGACAGTTATCAAAAGCACAGAATCAGGAACAGGCGCTGATGATCATCAATGTCCAGGAATAAGGATGCAACGTCAGATGAGGCAGATTATAATCGTTAGTCCATTATTCCATCGACGAAATATTTTTTTTTAAAACAAAACGAATGCTTTTAAATTTGAAACAATATGAGTGCTATATAAATATTTATTTTTTAGATAAGATTTTTTATTTTTGTTTTGGTTTTTCCCTCATATAATAACTAAAATATAATAAATTCAAAATAGTGGTGTGGTTGCGGATCAGTCTCGGTGTCTTTGAGTTTCTATTCTACTATTCCTGTGTATTTAATTGACAAATTCCTTGTTGTCTCGAGCTCTCGTAACACATAGGAGTCATCCTGGCGACGTTTTAACATAAAAAAAAGAAATATAAGAAAAAATACACATACAAAAATATAGTCGTAACCTTCCGCTGACTTTTCCCTTTGATCTTCTTCCACTTCAAATTTCCTCCTAGAACCCTTCATCCCCATCTTCGCCATGTTATCCTGTAAGAAAAAATATTGACATAAGAAAATAACCAATAAATGAGATTTTTTAATTCTTACTTGTTTTATAAAATTCCATTCCGTAATAATTCCTGGACAAGGGTTTCCCTTCTGTCTGGAAAGTTTGTTTCTGCATCCGAGCTCAAAATAGGAGGCTGGTCGTTATCTGATGTTTCGCCATGTTGCGTGAATAGCTCATCCTCTCTCATAAGACAGATATTGTGCAACACACATACAGAGCAGGTAAAATTCCCGATGAGAGGAATATTACTCTGCTCTGAGAAGTGCAATAGGCGCCGAAAGCGGGTTTTCAATAAGCCTATTGCATTTTCTACCACAATACGAGTAGAGGAATGTACTTTATTGAATTTTTTCTGCGTGTCTGTCACAGCGCCGTTATCTTTGTAGGGAGGAACCAGCCAATTTTTGCAGGGGTATGCACTGCACTATGTTATCTCCTATCATAAACGTACCAGGCGGAAAGTGCGTTTGAGGGAACACCATGACTCGGTGATATAAGCCGCTTTTCCTTAAAACTCTGGCATCATGTATCGATCCTGGTTCTCCACAGTACACGTCCAGAATTTTCTAATCGCTATCTACAACCAGCTGCAAAGATATACTGCAATACTTTTTCCTGTTACAGTAATCTTGCTTAATTTCCCTAGCAGCTTTTATAGCGATGTGGGTACCATCTATGGCACCAATTGTGATGGTTGTAGCAAGGTGTCGGTGAATTCTCATGTGAATCGAGACCGATTCACCTAGGGGTTCCCAGAGGCTCGCTAGAGCACTATCCAGGGAAGAAAAGGGTGTTTATAACCAGTTGCTCTTTGGAGCGATAACCAGCCAAAGTCTAAACGCAAGGTTGAGTGGGAATTGAGAATTGGTTCTTTATTTCAAAGTTACCCTATTTATACAAGTGCTTAATTTAGTGCAGGCGCTCTGATTGGCTGAACACTCTCCCCCAACTCATGCCTTTCCCCAAGGGAAAGTGCAGTGTCAGAGGGCACTGCTTTCCCTTAGTGGGTCATTCGGTGTTTCGAATTATTTGTTATCTTTCGCAACACATTGCGCCACGCTGAGCATTTATTGCCGGCGCTGCCGATCCGCGATCATTTACCCGGAGGCACGCGCACATGGCTAATTGCTGGGCTACCCCGCGCGTCATATTGCATATCAGCAATTGTTTGTATCGGGACTCAGCGCTCATGCAACTAGAGCTTGCCTGACCTTGGTGTCCATGCATCACACTTGTTGTGTGGCTGTGGGATAGGTCAGGGTTTTACTCGCCTCTAGTTGCATGTAAGCATTTTTGTTCTTGTGCTCGGGCAATTGCAATGTGTTGTTATCAAGTTATATCTATAAAAAAGTTGTTCAATCTCCTTTGATTGAATTAAGAGTGTATAGGCGAAGCACCTATGCACGGAGATAATAGCAATTAGCACCCAAGCGAAACACCTGTGCACTAAGCGGGGGTCAGTCAATTGATTCAAACGCACTGTTCTACTGCTAACAAAAGACTCTCTTTATTTTACCGATTCAGTCCATTTATAATAAGTATTTAACCTAATTAAGTATTAACAAATCTTACAGCTAAGTAAAAATTGCTGTTGTCTGCAAGTAATGCACGTAGAAAGGTGAATCAGTCGTGCGACCGATGGCTTGCTTATTGACCTACTTATTAAATATTGCTTAAAGTGCAGAATACGGGAATTTCTTTCGGTGCATTACTTGCAGACAGAAAAACGTAACCATAAATATGTTGTGAACTTGAACATTCTCCCCACCGTTGAATTGATGATTCAAGCTAGTTCCTGAGACTCGAGATGGAAATCCTTCGTTGTTGTCCGTTGAGCTGGAATTGGTATTTTCCGGGCACCACACGGGGTTGATCGTTTGTAGAGCCAGTAAACGAGGATGACGAATACAATTCCCAGGCTGATATATCCCACAGTTAGAGTGTGGACCATATGATGTTTGCTTCGTAAAGGAGTGTTTGCATTCCCTTCTAATTCCTTGATGGTGTCCTTGATCTTAAGTAGATCATTGTAGTTATCTTGCGATGAAAACGATGGAATCCGTAACTTCGAGAGTTCCATGGGTTGAATGCGATCCGTTATATTTTTTGTTGGGGCAAATGATGTCGTGATCGTAGTGGTATATAGGCTATGAGAAGGTATGGTCGTGAATTCATCGCTTAGTATGCAATTTGATGACATGTTCAGTACACCAGATCCTATTATACTCTTCCTGATGATGTTGCTGTTGCACACAATATTAATGGAGAGCTCTTCTTTGGTTACATAAATCCAATGGTTGACTTCCAATAGTTGGGTCCATCGGCGTGGCTTGTCTGAGGTTGTAATTTTACATGTGGATGGTTTTTCATCTTGAGTCAATATGCTGAGTTCACAGGACCCTTCTTGCGCACCTCGCTTGTAAATTGGGTGAAGTTGTTTACAGAGATGAGTGGTTTTCCCAATTAGCATGCACTGACCGAATTCTCTCTCAGATAGTGGATAGTATGCATTCCGATTCATATTGATCATCATGAATGGTGAATATGACTCGATTGTCACATAGGTGCTGTTAACTAGTGCTGGTACTGGTACGACATGTAATAATTCAAAATTTTCATGCGTTACTAATGGCAGCCGTATTCGAAATATAATTTCTGTTTGTGTGACTCGGCTTTCAATTGACATTAGATTATATAATTCTATTAGATGATTGTTGGGTGTGGGTAGTTGAAGAGTTGATGGCAGATGCTCTTTTATTAACGTCAGCTGCGATTGAAGTTGTGCTGGTGTTAAGAGTATTGGATTCACCTTCCCATGGTGGGCATGGATGAGTACATCTATTATGGCAGCTTGTACTCGTTGATATGCAGTAGTTTCGAGAATCACTCGCATTGATAATTCATTGAAGATTTCTAATAGTCGCTGTTCGTTTATTTCGTGCTCCATTTCATTAACAATATGTGCCGTAGAATTGATATACTTTATAACTTCATCTAACCGTTTTTGGGCTGCTTCTTGTGATTTGCCTATAAAATTGGCAGTCGAATCAATAATAGAAGTTTGATTTTTAATCAAATTCAGTAGGTGTTCTTGGTTGTCCTCTAAATTTTGAATGGTGTCCGACATCTCCTTGGCATATTCTTCATCCAAGACCCCAAACAAAGAACTGGCGATATTTCCAATAAAATTCAATGGAGCCCTTTTGTATCTATTTTGTTGATATGATGTAAGTAAGCCATTAGCATTCATAATTTCTTGTAATGTTTTTTCGAACTGGACGACATTTTCACTGCAGAGTTGGTTGTTGGATATGGATTGACAGGTTTGTGTTAATCTGTGTATGCCAAAGTGTATGAGATCAAGCTCTTCCCAGAAGGTGGTTGTATCGAAGAAGACTCCAAGATTCCATTCGTTTGCAATTAAATGAGTCATTCCCATACTTTCAAAGTAGAGGCCTGGTTGAACGGTAAACGGCGTAATCGTTACTTGGCCGAATACTAACAATGGCATGGCTAAGCAAACCATGAGAATTGTTGCTATTGATGGCTCCATAATTCTCCGTCTTTTTGGCATAGGCGTGGCTCCAGTACTCATTTCTGTATCATCTAGATTTTCACTAGTACTACTAGTAGTTGGTACATTGTTCTGGTCTTCTTCCATTGTGTGATTTAGTTTTTCTGACGTTGTATCTTCTATTTCATTGTTTTCATCATTCGTTGATTCTGCTGGCAGTGGAGCCAATCTGTGGATAGATCTTCTGGATATTGCTCCGGAGCTCGTTTGTACGTCTACTACTCTGACTATGCCGTCCTCTCCCTTTATGGGTTCAACGACTCTTCCAATTGGCCATGATAGCACTGGAGTGTTATCCTCCTTAATAATTACCATTGTTCCGGGTTTAATGTTCTCGCAGGTTTTGAACCATTTGTGGCGTTGTTGGAGTTCGGTCAAGTATTCCGTTCTCCACCGATGCCAAAATTGCGTCTTCAATCGGGACACAATTTCCCATCTTTGATGTGGTGTTAGTCTTGCCTCGGAGGCGTGCGGATCTACTATGGAGGTCATTGGCCCGCCAATTAGAAAGTGTCCAGGTGTCAAGGCTGTTAGGTCGTTAGGGTCCGATGACATGGGTGTGATTGGTCGTGAATTCAGTATAGCCTCGATTTCTACCATTACTGTTGTCAGTTCTTCGTATGTGAGCGAAGCAGCAGCGACGCTCCGGTGGAATAAATGTTTTGCAGACTTGACTGCAGCTTCCCAAAGTCCACCAAAGTGTGGTGCTCTAGGTGGAATGAAGTGAAAGTCGATGCTCTTTGATGTGCAGAATTTTTTAATGGCTTCATCAGCTTCCTTTGAATATATTGTGTTTTGAAGCTCTTGTAACTGGTTTCTAGCTCCTGTGAAGTTTGTCGCATTGTCACAGTAGAGGTTACGACAATGTCCTCTTCTTCCGATGAATCTCTTCAGTGCTGCTACGAATGCTTTCGTTGTGAGGTCACTCACTACTTCTATGTGTACCGCCTTGGTACTGAAGCAGCAGAATATTGCTAAATATGTCTTGAGCGGTCTTTTGCCTCTAATTTTAAAATGTGTCCAGAACGGACCACAAAAATCTACTCCTGCATTGATAAAGGGTCGTGCAGGTTGTACTCGATTCCTGGGTAAATTTCCCATAACTTGTGTCAGGAATTTCGGTTTCATTCGAGTACAGATGACACAGTTGTGTACAACCGTCCTAGCTATAGCTTTTCCTTTTAGAGCCCAGAATCTTTGCCGAATAGTAGCTAGTAGAGTTTGTGGTCCGGCATGAGCATTCGCTAGGTGGAAGTGAGTGAATATGAGTCGGGTGATGTCGTGCGAGTATGGCAACAACATTGGGTGTTTTGCATCAAATGATATGGATGCTGCTTCCAACCTTCCACCCACGCGAAGGATTCCCTTCTCATCAATGAATGGACACAGGGTTGCTAATGGACTGTTTGAACTTACTGTTTTGTGTTTTCGTAAATGAGTTAAATCATCTGGGAAGCCTTCCTTTTGTGTTTCCTTGATTATTAGTAGTAGCGCATCTTCTAACTCTTTTGCCGTATGATCTTGAGACAGTCCTTCTTGCTCTATTTCGTTTAGTGCTGTGGACAATGATTCCTTAAATTCCGTGCTGTCAAGGTCTGTGTGTGCATTTTGTATGTATCGTAGAGTTGATGCTACTACCTTTTGTAAATAGTCCAAAGAATTGTTGTGATCAATTGAGAGAATCTGCTCAATGATACCGGAGTTTGTTTCTGTAGATGACAAAAGGGATGTTTTTGGTTTCTTCTTTTCCAAGTCTGCCTCTGAATTGTTGGGAATTGCAGGCCAGCTAGATTCCTTACCATGAAGAAAGGGTGGCCCGTAGAACCATAAATTACATTCGTTTAGTTTGTCAGGTTGGACACCTCGGGAGACTAAATCCGCAGGGTTTTCCTTTGTAGGAACATGTCTCCATTGCTCAGGTGTAGTGTGTTCTAGGATTGTACCTATACGGTTTGCCACAAATGTTTGGTATTTTGAGGCGTCGGAGTTTATCCAGCTCAATACTATGGTAGAATCGGTCCAAAGATAGCATTTTCCCTTCCATTCCAGATCCTTTTTCACTCTACTTAGTAATTGTGAGGCAAGTTTAGCTGCACAAAGTTCCAATCTTGGTATTGTAGTTTTTAGCGGAGCCACTCTTGATTTTGCGCACAGTAGTTTTATTCTCGTAACTGTATCAGAATGTACTGATCGTACATACAGAGCTGCTCCGTATGCCTTTTCCGACGCATCGCAAAATGCATGTAGCTGACTGTGTTGTGCTGTACCTCCTAGGATTTGACGTGGGATTTTTATCTTGTGAAGCTGACTTAGGCCGGTCTTGAACCTTTCCCATTTTGTATGGAGTTCCATGGGAACAGCCGCATCCCAGTCTACCTTCAAGGACCATAATTCGCGGAGGATTATTTTCGCTGTCACTACTACTGGGCTTAGAATCCCCAGTGGATCAAACAAGTGTGCGATTTCAGAAAGAATTGTGCGCTTGGTTATTCGATGATTGTGTGGATCTTGCTCAGTTGTTATTTGGAACTCATCTGTGCGTGGGAACCAGATCAATCCTAATGTTTTGTGTGTCATGTTATCATTAGGTACGTCCAACTGTAATGCTCTGTCACTCTCTGGAATATTTTTTAGTAAGGCTGGATGGTTAGCACACCATTTGCGTAGTTTAAAGCCTGCTGATTGTAAGCTGCGACATACTTGTTCCTGCATCTCTTGTGCTTCGTATAGGCTATTGGATCCGCTCATTAAATCGTCAACATAGAAATCTTGTTCCAAACATTTTGATCCCATTGGATATTTTCCTCGATTTTGTTCTGCAAGAGTATGTAAGCATTTTATAGCTAAGTATGGAGCTGGTCTTACTCCATACGTTATTGTGTTTAATTGATAACATTTTGGTGCTGTATTGTCGTTATCTCTCCACCATATTAGTTGAAAGCGCCTGTCGTCAGGGTTTATTAGGACCTGTCGGTACATTTTTTCGATGTCTGCAGTGAAGACATAGCGCGGTAGTCTGAATTTTAGCAGCACGGAGAATAATTCCCTTTGGATTTTTGGTCCTGTGTGAAGGATTTCATTTAGTGATAGCTTTGATGAAGATGCTGCCCCTGCGTCAAACACGACTCTTAATGGTGAGGTAGTGCTGTCTGGCTTTAAAACGTAGTGATGAGGAAGGAAGTAATACGGTTTAGATACGCTATTGATATCGATCTCCTGCATATGATTGAGCTTGATATACTCATTCATGAATTCTGAGTAACTCTTTTTGAGATTGGGATCTTTCTTGAGCCTGCGTTCCACAGAATAAAATCTGGACAGAGCTGTATCCTTGGAATCTCCTAATGAAGATGGTTCTTTACGGAAGGGGAGATTGACGATGAAGCGGCCTGAATCGTCTCTCCTTGTAGTTTGATTGAACAATGACTCACATTTTTGTTCTGCCGCTGATAAACCAGGTGTGCTTGACTCTACCTCTTCCAAGGCCCAAAATCGTTCAAGTTGTTTCTTGATCTCATCCTCCTGTTGAGTGCAAATGCCACAGATTCCTTCTGATAAGAACGAATTCCCGACCTGACCAGCAACAATCCATCCAAACACGGTATTTTGAAGTGTGGGGCGATTTTCTCCTAATTTAATTTGTCCAATTGATAAGAAGTCATGATAGTGTTCAGCGCCAATCAATATATCGATGTTTTCTGGTTGGCTGAAGCACGGATCGGCTAATGTCAGATTTTTCGGGATGTTCCAATTTTCTGTGTTGATTTGTATTGCTGGCTGTTGCCCGGTTATTTGTGGTAGAATGAAAGCCTCCATCTGAGTTGAGAACCCATTCTTTCTTGAGTGAATTGCGATATTCACTCGTCTTTGTGTGTGCTGACTTCCATTTCCAATTCCTTTAATTTCTATGGAGTCTCTCGATGTTTCTAACGATAATTGGTTTGCCAGTCTCTCGGTTATAAAATTTAACTGAGAACCAGAGTCTAAAATGGCTCTGCACTCGATTTCTTGGCCGGTAGATGTGTAGACCTTTATTAAGATGGTGCTCAACAGAACGTAATTTCTCCGAGATCTAGTAATCTGAGTGGATAATGTTGTCTTGCTTATCATAGATTCCTGAAGCGGTTTTCCGTTGCATGATTTATCATGATTGGTATTAGATGTATAATTGAGTGGTTTATCACTCATCGTTGTATTATCATTGATGTGAACTAAAGAGTTGTGTTTTTTCTGGCATTTAGAGCACGATCCTCGTGTACAGCTGTCTGCTGCATGTCCCCTTTTCATGCAATTGATGCATAGTTTGTGTGTCTTTAACACCTGAAATCTTTCACTTGGTGTTTTTGATAAAAACCGTGAACAGGCGAAGAGAGGGTGGTTCTGTTGACATATTACACATTGAGGTTTTACATTCGTTGCGATGAATGATGTGGGTTTGTTGGATGAATATCTAGTTGTATCCTTGCGTGTTGATCCTGATGAGTTCAAGGCTTCCATTGATTGGAATCGGGTTTCAAGAAAGGTTAATAATTCTTCCATTGAGCTGAGTTCTCTTGGTGATCTAAGAGATTGCTCATACAATGAATGCGTTTGTCTGTCAAGTTTTTTGATTATAAGATGGAGCAGAATTGGGTCCCAATTTTCTGTGTTTAAGCCCAAATTCTTTAACCCGAGAAGGCATTCCTTGGTGTTGTCATGAAGAGATTTAATTGCCGGAGCAGATTCCGTTTGAAGCACTGGTTGTGCCAGCAATTTGTTCAGTAAGGCCGTTACGAGCAATCTCTTATTATCGTATCTGTTGCATATAATGGACCATGCATCATTATAACTTTCGCCAGTGGCCGGAAGATGTTTTATTAGAGCGTGTGCTTCACCCGTTAGGTTGCTCGCTAGGTAATACATTTTTTGTGCTTCTCCAATGGATTGAGCATCAATCAGCTGGATAAAGAGTTCCTTAAACTGAACCCAGTTTAAATAGCTACCGTCAAATCGTGGTAGTGTAATTTTTGGTAGCTTCACGGAATTCAATAAATCTCTGTGTGATGACACCTTTTTCAACTTGTCTTGAATTTCTATAATGGTGTTCTGCAACCAATTCTCGAATTCCAGATATGTTTGTTGAATGATTTCATCTGGCCCGTTTGAATCAGAAGTCTCCCAAATCAACTGATTGTTGTTTGTGATTTCCATTTGATACTGCGAGAGTACTTGCAGTTTATATTCCCAGAAGCCTTGTGTGCGTTCTGCTTCGATGTTATTCTTTATATCTTCGAGAAGATGACGTGCAGTCTTCATAGTGGCCTTCTGCCTTTTTATGATGCGCTCTAATTCCTCGTTACTTGTGGTGGCTGTTTCGAAGTTTGCGTAGGATAAATCGAAATCTTTATCCGTAAGCTTAGCCTGATTTGAATCTTGTTGGAGGACTTCCTGGTCCTTGTCCTGTTTATATTGAGCTAAGGTTGACACAATCTTTTCCTTCAAAGCCTTAACATTCTCGTAATAGGCGGTTTCAAAATACGCATGCTTCGTATTCTCTGCCTTCATGGCTTCTAGAGACTCATGGTTAGTTGAAAAAATCCTCCAATGTTCCTCCACCTTGACAAGTCGGGTCTGGGCATACTGGTCGGTTTTCCTTGAAACTGGATCCTTTTTTATATTTATCATTATTTTATCCAGGATCCCTCCTAGCTGGACTTGTTGCTGCACTAAGTCTTCCATTGTTGCACTTAGATCACTTGCTTCCAGAATTTAACTGCACTTTTACACTTTCCTTTTCAATGTTCTTTGTACGGATCGAAAGTTGCTTCCGATCACGTCGGGGTCACCAAAAATGTTCAATCTCCTTTGATTGAATTAAGAGTGTATAGGCGAAGCACCTATGCACGGAGATAATAGCAATTAGCACCCAAGCGAAACACCTGTGCACTAAGCGGGGGTCAGTCAATTGATTCAAACGCACTGTTCTACTGCTAACAAAAGACTCTCTTTATTTTACCGATTCAGTCCATTTATAATAAGTATTTAACCTAATTAAGTATTAACAAATCTTACAGCTAAGTAAAAATTGCTGTTGTCTGCAAGTAATGCACGTAGAAAGGTGAATCAGTCGTGCGACCGATGGCTTGCTTATTGACCTACTTATTAAATATTGCTTAAAGTGCAGAATACGGGAATTTCTTTCGGTGCATTACTTGCAGACAGAAAAACGTAACCATAAATATGTTGTGAACTTGAACAAAAGTTATATATATATAATTGCTGGGATGCCTCGAAGCCCCTCAAAGCCTCGTACTACTCTCAAGATTTCTTGCTGCGTTGTAGGCCATTTTAAATATTTTGGGCTTTCTTCAGTTAAGAACGCGGCGACATAATTAACTGACCTCCATGCTGCAGATTTCGCTATTCCGAATAAATTGGCAAGTTGTCGGAAAGTTACAGTATTTGCCAAATACCATAAATACATGTGAATTGCCAGTTCTACACTTAAACAAGGTCTTCCCACTGGCCTCTCCTTGTGTGTGTGTGCTTTATAAATTTCTAATAATAAACTTATTTAGTAAAGGTATATATTGCATTAAATAAGTTCTACCAATAATATATGAAACGGTGGAGCGTTCCAAGCGGAAATGAGACTTAAAATCGGCGGCGGAATATAAGTTTATTGTCTCCAAACAATTTAATATATGCGATTCCGATTCACTCGACGACGATGACGATGACGACGACGAAGAGATCTCAAAATGCAAAATGAGGTCTTCGATGTTCTCCTCAAAATAGTCCTCAAAGAGTTCCTAAAAGGAGTTAATTTCCTCAATTCACTGCATGAACTTCAACAACAGCTCTTTATACCGGAAAAATCGTGCAAAGGAGGAGTCTATCGTGAGCGCAGATAACACAACAACATTCGTGTTAAGTAACAAGAGAAACTTTTTTTTACAAAAAGCTTGAAATATTTACGTGTTACCCTAGAAAATAAGCTGAACTGGAAACTACATTCCCGTCAACGAGAGAACTCAGTCCTCAGCGATTTGTTATGCTCATTATTTTCTTACTTATCAATATATTACTGCGTTTGTTATGGTCCGCTATGCATCTGACATGAAATGCCAAGAATTTCAATCCCAAACGGATGATGTCACCACCACAAATCCCGCTAAAATCGAACGCGTACCTGCTAATCTAATAGTCGCACATTTTTGCCACCCGCCGCCCCATGGAATCAAAAAAGAAAAAATTATCTCCTCCTTTAAGATTGCCTACATAATGCCGCCGTGCAAATTACTTCCCCATCAACATATGCGCCTCTGATGCACCGCTGGCTATTTTATCTAGCAAGCTACCTGTAAAGAAAAGTCCCCTAGCAATTGCTCCCCTTAGGCTAATTGCCTCCGTATAATTACGTAAAATTCTCTGCAAGCAGAATAAAATCGCGGAAAATCAAGATCATAAATGTACTCCAAGCATTGCTGCAATTTCGGAAATCCACAATTTTAGTCGCCAGTGGATACAAAAATGTAACTCGGTACCGCTAGGCATATCTGAAAATAAAATTCCAACTGTATAGGGGCAGTGACGGCTTCCTTGTAGGAAAGAAAATTCTGCCAAATATTTCCGGCGCCGATGAAAAATAACGGGCAATGGGTACAGTCGGCGGGCAGGCCAAAAGGGATTTGATGCTTTTTTGTTGCCCGGCGGGACGGCAAGTTGGAGAATTAGCGGTGCAGGCAGGCAGTTGATAATTAGTTGACGATCGGATCGGTCCGGCTCCTGGGACAAATATATAATACATTCGAGTACAGTGCGGCTCATTAAAATAGAATTACCCTAAAATTGCGAAGGAGGCTGAAACTATTTTTCGCGATACGAGAAAGTGGACGTTGGCTTGATCTTTTTCGTGCGGATTATCTTTGCCGTAAAATATTGAGTGATCTCAAAGTGTGCCTAAGAAAGACAAAAAGAAAAACCCTGAACAAATCTTGGGTGAAATTTCGGTGTCAAGATTCCAGTGAGAATGTGTACCTGTGTGGAGCAAAATGGACTAAATTTATTGCGGCTGATGTTGGTGAAAAATTGAGTTCCAAGATGTTGAATGTCCCTGGAAGCGTCGTACAATGAGTGTAGCGTTCCGATTTGTTACGAATAGGCCGATTTATTTTGCGGAAAAGCTAAAAGTTCGGCAATCATTCCAGACCCGCTCAAGGACGCATTGAACTCTTCCAGAACAACCGACAGAACTGCGTCGAGATTTTTTTTTATACTGTCGTGCTCAGGTGCGCTGAGGTGTGATTAGAGAGCCAGTGCACTCTCTTTATGAAACAGTTCTACGAAATCAATTGTGTCATTGTTTAGCCTATATAGGCGAATCCCAGTGGAATTATTTATCCCTTTCACAGCGACTGGTGGACGATCTACCGCGATATTGAATTATACAACGGTCGGTGGTTTTTTTTTTATATACCATCAACGACAAATACTTCGCAAGCTAGTCCGTGGTGTCACGCGTGTTTTTTTTTTCTGTCGCGCCTACCGCTTTGGTACAGCCCCGTTGAGCTAGATGGTATCGGGAAGATACATTTTATAAGGGGTATTAATTTCTTTAGTGGGTGTATACTGGTTACTGAGCCAATGTGCTCTGGAAATGGTGCCGAATCCGTTCTAGGGCAGCAAAAAGGGGGTTTCTTATCGAATAAAGTGGAACTTTATGGAATTTTCACGCGCTCCGGGAAGTGAAGGAGTGACGATTGCACTGCAAGGAAGACCCTTGTTACAAACTAGTAAAATCCTTTTCTCGTTATTTCCTTTTTTTTTTACGGGAGATTTCAAGCGGTAAAGAAATTAATTGAAGGTTGAACCCCGGAAGCATTTGGTGGCCTTTAAAAATAATTAATAACACGAAACCTAGAACAAACTGTAAATAAAAGAAAAGTGTATGAGTTAAAAGAAGAGAAAGAAAAATAAAAAAGGAAATGAAGATAGAATAAGTGCTAAAATAAATAAACTAAATGTGTATAAAAACATTAAATGCTAAAATGAATAAACTAAATGTGCATAAAAAAATAAAAAGCTAAAAAGAAAATAAATAAATAAATAAACTAAACAATCAAATAAATAGAAAACAAAAAAATTAAAGAAGTAAAACAAAAATCTAACTAAATAATAAAGAAAAGAAGTAAATAAAAAGAAGAAACAATAGAAAGCAACATAACCAAGGACGACCGAGACATCAAGGGGGACCCGAGGAGGGAAAAACTATGGACCTCCACCCCCCAACGCTGGAGCAACCCATTTCTGCAGCGGCGGCCGCCCACCCAGCAGCAACACAGCCTCATCATCATTCCAGCAGCAGCAACGTCACCATCCAGCGTCATCATCCAATGTCAGGTTCTTATGTTTATTCTTATTATTTTATATTTATTTTTTTTTTCTCTAAGTTTATACATATAAATATTAGTGAATACCCAGAATTCGCTTAAGGAAATATTTTTTTTTTTTTGACTGGTCCTCGCACCTCAGCAAGGGCGGTTATATATTGAATTAAATAGAGACAGAGTTGCCAGTGCATTAACTAGAACCTTTTTTTGAGGTGGTTTTTTTATGTACGCTTAAGTTTAAGCCCGACTAATTTTGATTTGAAAACAATTTTGTAGCTGTTCCAAAGGCGAAACATAATTTCCAAATTATATTCACTATCACAAGCATTGAGTTTTTTTTATAAATACGCAAATAACGTCAAAGGAATCAAAAGAAAAAAAAGGAATAATAATAAAAGTTTTATTTTTGTGATCCAAATGTATGAGCTAGGTAGCCTAATTAATTGTGTCTTTTCTTTTTTTGTAAAGAGCTCTTAGATTTAGTGAATTATTAATCCTAATTTTGTACAAGGATTTCTTAAAGATGTAAGCATTTTCCCCTATGTATTCTCATGTACGCAGAATGAGTGGACGAAGGTATCAAGCGATTTAATATATATTCAGCTAATTTTGATAATGTATTGAGTGGCTAATTTTATTTGCTCCTTAAATCCCCTCGATCTCTTTCCGCCTCCTCTTCGGGTTTTTCGCAATTGAATTATTAGGGACCTCCCAAATATTTTGGGCCAATGGGAGGTCATTGGGCGGTTGGGGATAGGCCAGGGGGATCCATTCCAGCGGGATCCCCCTTCGGAGAGTCAATCACGAGCAGGAACAGGGGTTCCTCCTGCGAAGGTCCCGTTTCCCCCCTTTTTGATTTTTATTAATCGATCCTGTCTGCGCGAGATTTTCCTGTTGCGGGCAGCTCGTCTCTGCGGCAAAATGCGGCTTCGGCAACCCCCCCACACTACCGCTATGCTAGCCTGCCAGCTCGCGCTGCCGCCAAACCGCAGAGCAGACATTTTAGCCGGGTGTCTGAGAGCTCGCTCCCCACAACAATATGGCGCCCAACGTGGGGCCTTCCCTATCCCCTCCCCTTTGAGCTGAGTGCTCCCAATTTTCACTTACCTTCCCTAAATCCTGTCGAGGCCCTATTGGTCCCTCCTGGAGTTGGAGTGGCCTTGGGATCCTTTGAGAAGTACGTGGAACTGGCAGTGGTGCCAGTTGCCCGTCTCAGGATCTCAGGACCGCTTCGTCTTCGGGAGAGATTGGTAGTGGGGATCCTGTCCAGTGTGCACTGCTGGGCCTGTGTGGCAGGAAATGCCGAAGTGTCCTCCTGGAATTACAGGAGTTGGCTGTTTGGTGTGCCAGCTCCTGTCCGGAGGAACACTTCGGACATTTCCGGTCACGCAGTCCTTGCAGTTGTGCCTGGTAGGGATCCCTTCCTCAATTTTCCTTTCCTGTAGGAGGAATGCTCGGTGGCCAGTGATTGGCTCTCCGAACGTTCGCGATTTTTTTTTTCGAAAAATTATATTCTGGAAATAATGAGGTAGGCTGAAAGGTAATAGAGGTGGATGGCGGGAGCACACTTTCTTAACTTTTTCTGAACAATTGCTTCTTTTTGCGAAGCTAAAACTAATTGATTTCCTTTTCGTATATCATCAAATTTAGTGGATGGTCATATAAAGAAAGGAAAACAAATTTGACCGAACCGTGAAAATTATATATCCGCTTTCGATTATATATATAAATTTTTTTTTTTTGCCGTGTATGATCCATGTGAAGCTGTCATAGTGGAGTGTAAGGCAGCGCATTAATTAAGAATATTCATAGGAAGCGTTTTGAACGCAGATTGTGAAAGTAAGTGTGAAAGGCCACCAAATTTGCGCGGTTACAATTAATATTTTTTTTTGATCTCTCGCTTCCTTGTCCGGCCTTGCATCGAAGGAAAGGACCACGACAAATCAGTGCTAGTATTTGTTTTTGTTTGAGACAGATCTCGGATAAGACCTGGGAAAGTATATACAGAAATAAAAGCAAGAAATAAAGAAGATTTAGAACGCTTCTTTATCTCTTCCTTTTTATGGATTTTGTTGAACTCGATTTACTGAGATTTTCGGTAGGCTAGATTTCGTAAAGTTTCGTAAGTTCTCTCTCACTCTGATCGGTCATTCTTTATTCTCACCATGGCGGTAGCGCGATCACCCGTAAATCTTTATAGCTCGCTCGCGCCCCAAGAACCATGCTCTATATGCCACCAATCGGATTGGTCTCCTTCGACGGAACCCGTAATCACGTCCTGCGCACATCCTTTTCATCGGAAGTGTCTGGGAGAGTGGCTGCGGAAGGAAAATAACTGTCCGATTTGCAGGCGCGAAATAAATATAAATGACTGCAAACCATACACGGGTACTTTGCCGAAACGATACAATACGCGATCGGTAAATAAATCGACTGCTTCGGCGCCGCTGATTTCGCAGCCGCCCTACCAGACACTTCCCCCTCGGATTCAGGTGGGAGGGGACGATTCCCCACCAAACCCAGAATTGGCTAGTCGAGGCTCAAGTCGTGAGCCTGGCTCAGTTGAGCAAAATTCACCAGCAACGCCACGCCAGGAGTTAGCTGCGACTCAGGCCCTATTGGCTGGTTTAAGATTGGAGATGGGCGATTTGATTCGTCAAGAAATTTCTCGTGCCGTCGGGCCTATTCGCGAAAATGTCCCAGTCGAGCGACAAGACTGGATGCCTCCAGTATCTGCATTTGTTCCTCCTAGTCAACCATGTCGGTTTAGTGTGCCTCCAACTTATCAAGCGCACGCCCACCAGTTCGAACGACCCTTGCCGAGATATCAAGCCCCTTTTCGAAATCAGCCCCCGACATCACGCCGTTCCACTAGTCCTATGAAGGGCTGGAACTTAATATACGACGGAGATAACCGAAAATTGAACGTTGACGAGTTCATTTTCCGGGTAGAAACTTTAGCGTCAAATACGATGCGTGGAGACTTCCCCATGGTTGTCAGCGGCTTCCACCGGCTGCTCAAAGATAAAGCAGCAAACTGGTATTGGTCGTTCCTAAGATCAAACCCTTCTCCTTCATGGGAAATGTTAAAAAGGGCGTTGAAAATGGACTTGGGAGACCAGGTACCAGACATCGACATTAAAGCCCAGCTGCTGAACAGACGACAGCAGCCTCGAGAAAGCTTTCACGATTATTATCAAGACCTGTTGGCCTTGAAAAATCGACTGAGAAGCCACATGGCGGAAGGCGAATTCGTCGAAATAATAAAGTGGAATTTGCTGCCATCTTTCAAACGTCTCATCCTGCACCAGCGCACCGATACGGTAGATCGTCTCAGTCAGGTGATAGCCGATTCACAAATGCTGCTGGCAGGACCGACGCTGCTGTCGCCTGTTCACCACAGGCCTAGGGTTGAAGAGGCTTATCCTCCAGTAACACCAGACCCTCTCTACGATGATGATCTTGAAGATCCTACGGAGCTGGTGGAAGCCGTTGAAAGGTATAAACCGAAAACCCTTCAATGCTGGAACTGCGACGAGGAGGGCCACACTTATCAAGAGTGTGAAAAGGAGCCCATAGGATTCTTTTGTTACGGCTGCGGACGAAAGGGAGTGGTCAAACCGCGATGTCCTGTGTGCATCAGAAAAAACCCGCGTCGGGCCGAGGGCACCAACAACCGTCCTCGGTCAAACCCGATACCTGCAATCACAGCGGCGAACACGGGGACCACTCACTCTCGTCCCCACCCGTAACAAACCCCGAAGTTTTGGAGACTCCATCTAACTCCTGCGAAATATCGGATGAGCCCCCAGAGATAACTACTTCTACGCCTCGAGATTCTCCGCCACATGAGACTCCCTCTCGAGCAGTTACGATTTTACAACGTGCATTTTCGCTCCCAGAGCAGATTAAATCGACTCCAGTCATTCTTCCACGTAAGCCATACCATCAAAGGCTGCTAGAATATCGAGCTGCTCGGGAGAGAATCTTCATGTCGGCGGTAGAATACCCTGAAGGTTATATCTCAGACTTCCCCTTTCGAAGACCTAAACGTTCGACCACGCGTCTGCGAAATTTCTGGTCTAGAGTATGTCGAATTAGAAGGTGTCTCTTGTCTGCATTCGTGTCCGTGGACAAAGACATTCGCCCCTATGCCGAGGTAAACATTTTAGGAGAAAAAGTAGTGGGTTTGTTGGACAGCGGCGCCAGCGTTAGCATTCTGGGTAAAGGAGCTTTAGACAGACTCCGCGACCCGACCATAAAATGGTCCAAGTATCGATCATCGATCGAGGTAGCCAACGGAGAGCGACCCGAAGTGCATGGGCATGCCGAGATTGATGTATCGTTCCGCGGAGAAACAAAAAAAATAACGCTATATATCGTGCCAGCTCTTACACAATCATTATATTTGGGCATAGATTTCTGGAAGGCCTTTGGCTTAGCACCCGATGTACTCGGATCGCTCTCCGTGGTAAATACCCCAATTGTCCCTACCGTTGATCCAAATCAACGTCAATTATCCTTCACGGAACAACAGCGCCTTGAATTGACGAAGTCATTGTTTCCATCCTACTCTAACCAAGGGTTAGGTAAGACTGAGCTGTTAGAACACCGAATTGACGTGGGCGACGCTGTCCCAATAAAACAAAGATTTTACCCCGTCTCTCCAGCAGTCCAGAAATTGATGGATGCGGAGCTCAGTCGAATGCTCTCGCTTGGAGTGATAGAGGAGAGCCAGAGCTACTGGAGTTCTCCAGTGGTCCTAGTAAGGAAGCCAGGCAAGGTCAGGCTCTGTTTCGACGCCCGGAAGGTGAATGCCGTCACAAAAAGGGATGCATATCCTCTTCCCCATATAGACGGCATTCTAAGCCGCCTTCCGCCGGCTAAATTCATAACGAGCCTGGACCTAAAAGATGCCTTTTGGCAGATTCCTCTGGACAAGGACTCCAGGGAGAAAACAGCATTCACGGTACCTGGTCACCCCCTCTATCACTTCAAGGTGATGCCATTCGGTCTGTGCAACGCTCCACAGACCATGTGTCGATTAATGGACAAAGTGATCCCACATGATCTCCGGGAGACGGTGTATGTATACCTCGATGATTTACTTATCCTTTCAAAGGATTTTGAATCCCATTTATCAACTCTGGCCCGTGTTGCAAGTTGTCTGGAGAAGGCGGGCCTCACTATAAACGTGGAGAAGAGCCGATTCTGCTTAAAAGAAACCACTTACCTAGGTTTCATTGTCGGAGAAAACGGAATTAGGACGTCTCCGGATAAAATTTCTGCTATGGTTGATTATCCACCGCCAAAAACCGTACGACAAGTACGCAGATTTATGGGAATGGCGGGGTGGTACCGACGATTTATACCAAATTTCGCAGACCTGTCCGGTCCTATTACCGACACTCTAAAGAAGTCTAGAAAATTCGAGTGGACGGCAGAAGCTCAATTAGCCTTCGAAAATCTCAAACAATGTTTGACTTCGGCTCCTGTTTTGGTCAGCCCCGACTTCTCCAGACCATTTGTTATACAGTGCGATGCCAGCCAACATGGAGTGGGGGGCGTTCTGCTACAAACGGACAATGACGGCCACGAACGTCCCATAGCGTATGTATCCCAAAAATTGAATTCGGCCCAACGAAACTATTCGGTGACCGAACTGGAATGTTTGGCGGCCATTGTAAGTATCAAGAAATTTAGGCCATATATTGAACTCATGCCTTTCAAGATCGTTACTGACCATGCCAGTTTGAAGTGGCTTATGAGCCAGAAGGATTTGAGCGGGAGATTGGCGAGATGGAGTCTGAAGCTTCAGGGCTTCGACTTCGAAATCGAACACAGGAAAGGTAGCCTGAACGTGGTGCCAGACGACCTTTCGCGGACGGACTGTTGCGCGCTGTCGGCGCTGGAAGCCGAGCCTGAGGTCGATCTCAGCTCCCCACATTTCTCTTCTGACGAATATGTGGAGCTGGGACGACGAGTTGAAGAAGATAAGGCACGGTTTCCAGACCTGATAGTGCGTGACGGCTACATTTACCTCCGCACTGAGCCCCGTTCAGGTGACCCTCTCCAAGAAGAAGAAGCCTGGAAGCTTTGGATTCCATCTGGCTTGATCCAATCCGTAATCTCGAATGCTCATGATCCTCCACTATCTTCGCATGGCGGTATAGGCAAAACACTTGAAAGACTTCGTCGTCATTTTTATTGGCCACGAATGGCAATCGACGTTCGTAAGTATATTCTCTCCTGTGACATCTGTAAGGAGACGAAGTCGCCAAACATTTCACTTCGGCCACCGATAGTGACACCACCTAAAGCCGAACGACCTTGGCAAAGGATTTATACCGATTTGCTAGGACCGTATCCACGTACCAAGAAGGGTCATGTTTGTATTCTAATAGTACTAGACCATCTGTCGAAATTTCCCTTGCTTAAACCTCTGCGTAAAGCATCTGCGTCAGCCATAACTGAGTTTCTGGAAAAAGAAGTATTCCATACATTCGGAGTTCCTGAAGTCATCGTATCAGATAACGGCCCTCAGTTTAAATCTGCCCAGTTCACTAAGCTTTTGGATAGCTATGGCATCCAACATCTGCGTACAGCAGTATATTCTCCACAAGCGAATGCAGCGGAGAGAGTGAACCGCTCTATCTTGGCAGGGATCAGGGCCTATCTGAAGGAAGAACACACCAGGTGGGATGAAAATTTAAGTAATATCGCTAGCTCCCTTCGGAGTTCAATCCACCAAGCGACTGGTTATTCTCCCTACCGACTTTTATACGGTGTAAACATGGTTACCCATGCTTCTTCTTACGATCTTTTGAGACGCCTCCAAAGCCTAGACGAGCCCCTGAATATGGATACTTCAGATAAACTCAAGTGCATTCGCGCGAAGGCACAAGAAAATCTTGCTAAAGCTTTCCAGCAAGGAGCCAAAGCTTACAACTTGCGAGCCAAACCAATCGACTTCCGTGTAGGCGAGGAAGTTTACCGGCGGAATTTCCAGCTGAGCAACTTTGCGAATCAGACCAATGCGAAGCTTGGAAAAAAATTCATAAAATGCCGAATCCGCGCACGGAAAGGTAACGCACTGTATGAACTAGAAGACCTGCAGGGCAAGCAAATCGGCATCTTCCATGCTAAAGATATTAAAAGGTGAATGAAACTGATCGATAAGGAACTGATCTTCTACTTTTATACTTATGTATCAGACTGATTTCTCAAATCTGTCGAATAAGCGCGAATTTTCATCTGTTGCCGCTGCTGGTCACAATTAACGCCCTTTATTAAATTTAAGATTCTTTTGGTCGGATACCTTTATTGATATGTTGATCTCTTATTAGAGATATGATTTTTTTTTATCGGTCGCCCTAATAAGGCATCCGCCCAGCTTAACTGGTATCGGGAATGTCACAGAGCCGCCTCTACTTTGTATTGCGGTGGACATATCCCTGCTCAACCCTACCCCTTCCTAGTTAGCTTTCCCCTATACCTTAATCCTATCCAATCCCCTTCCTTAGAGCTTTGAGCTCAATTTCAACTCTTCTCTCATTCGTCCAAGAGACCGCGCTGGTGACCCTCGGGGGAGTGGCGAGTTCGAGACCTCTGCGAAATACGTGGGGTTGGCGATGGCGCTGGCTACCCGTCCGGAGGCCTCGGGCTCACCTCACCCTCGGGTCGAACCGGCGTTGGAGAGACCTTTCCACGGACCCCACGGGGTCTGTGCGTCGGAGAGCTTTCCCTGGAATAGCAGGAGTTGGATGTGTTAGCTGGCTACCTGACCGGGAAAATAGATATTTTTGGGGTTGACCTGTTAAGTTTTTGTTTGTCTCCCATGCACAGATTCCGTGGGCGAAGTTGTGAAAGGTCCTTTTCCTTCAGGACTCTCTTCCTATACGGTCACCGGACCTCAGTCCGGTTATTCCGCTTTGCTGATTTGTCTCCTCTATTTTTATTAACCCCTTAACATGGTGGCTAAGCCCCATTATTTATTATAAATACTTCTATACTAACAATTTTTTTTTCTTGCGTCTTTGTCACTCCTGATGACCAAATTTTCTGGTCGGATGTTTAACGATTTTTGTTTAAAAATCATTTCGGTCGCCCTAATAAGGCATCCGACCAGCCTAACTGGTATCGGGAGTGTCGTAGAGCCGCCTCTATTTAGTATTGCGGTTGACACCTCCCTGTTCAACCCTTCTCCCTTCCTAGTTAGAGTTCCCTTAATACCCTACCCTTATCCTATCCTCTTTGCAAATTGTTTACAAACATTTTATCACCACCCTACCTTAGTCCTGAGAGGCCCTGGCTTCGACCCTCGGAGCTGGGATGGCCTCGAGACCTCTCGAGAAATACGGTTTGGTTGGACCTGGGCATCCACCGTCTCGAGGTCTCGGGGCCACTCTGTCTTTTAGGCAAGAAGTCAGGGAGGGTCTCCGCTGGTCTGCGCTACGGGAATCTGTGCGTCGGAGACGGCAGGAGAACTCCCTGGAATTACAGGGATTAGCTATTTGGTGGGCCAATCCCTGTCCGGGAGATCTCTCCTGTCGCTCTTCGTCGCCGGATTTCCGTGGAGTAGGTCGGCGGGGTACCCTTTCCTCGAAGGTTCGAATTATTCCCACACGGTCACCGGACCTTCAGTCTGGTGATTCCTCATTTTGTAGTTTTTCTCTCTCAATTTTTATCAATCCCCCCTTCATATGGCTTAGCCACTCATATATTCAAATTAACAACTAATCTTCAAAAATTTTTTTTGCTTTTTGGTCGGCTCCGTTCGTATATATTAACGAAGTATCCGTTAATTTTTGACAAAGGCTGAATTTTGGCAGCAGTGGCAGCAATGTTCCTTCGGTCCGGAAGTCCTTTCCAGCGGTGATCCGCAGGTCGTAAAGATACAATAACTCACTTTAAACTCATACCGTCATAAACAAATAGCAGAGCGTCCTCCCCCCCCCCCGCGAATGTCCACGGACACGAAAAGGGTACGAAGTCTCCACCATCATTAGCGTTCTATTATGAAATCCCCTCCCAACTTTTACCTGCTCCATTTTTCTCACCACCCCTAAATTCTTTTTTTCTCGACATGGACCACCTGTACTCCATCATCCCTTATCCTTATGCAAATACTGATGCGAAAGACTGCACTACAAGGGATCTGACAGGGGATTCCCTTCTCAGAAGACGTAGTAGGAGAGAAAAATTTTACGGCAACTCCACACTCCAAGACTCCACGGGAACAGCAGCGCCCCGAGTCAGGGTCTGGAGTGATGCGGGCCTGTTGGACAGGTGAACCCCATCTTGGGAACTGGGATGGCCGCGGAGTTGGTTTACAGCCAAAAACCCCACCATTTTGCTTCCTCCTCTTGATAGCGATCGCTATCCAGACAGGAAGGTGATTCGCTGTCAAGAGAAGGGACATAACGGAACAACCCCGAGCCTGACGTACGGGGTTGTACTAAATAGATCAACCTGATTAGACACAAGGTCCCTTTGCCTCGTTTCCGTGGGACTTTGTGAGCGGCCCACTATGGACACGGGCTCTGGACGAGTTGGCAACTCACTTGCGCTGACGAAGGAGCCTACCTCTCATCAGGGTAGTGTTCCTTTGCCAACGCAGGGGAGTGGTTGAATAAACTGGATCTCTTTGGCCCCTCATTAAGGCCAAGGAGGTCTAGTTCTGATAGTAACCGGCTAGCTCAGTCTAGAGCGTGGGTTCATCGTGGGTCGAGCTACACATTGGGCGCTTGAGGACCATTTCTCAGCTCCTTTGTCCACGGGAACGAGGCCAACGGACCTGCCCTGTTATGGTCCGCTATGCATCTGACATGAAATGCCAAGAATTTCAATCCCAAACGGATGATGTCACCACCACAAATCCCGCTAAAATCGAACGCGTACCTGCTAATCTAATAGTCGCACATTTTTGCCACCCGCCGCCCCATGGAATCAAAAAAGAAAAAATTATCTCCTCCTTTAAGATTGCCTACATAATGCCGCCGTGCAAATTACTTCCCCATCAACATATGCGCCTCTGATGCACCGCTGGCTATTTTATCTAGCAAGCTACCTGTAAAGAAAAGTCCCTTAGCAATTGCTCCCCTTAGGCTAATTGCCTCCGTATAATTACGTAAAATTCTCTGCAAGCAGAATAAAATCGCGGAAAATCAAGATCATAAATGTACTCCAAGCATTGCTGCAATTTCGGAAATCCACAATTTTAGTCGCCAATGGATACAAAAATGTAACTCGGTACCGCTAGGCAGATCTGAAAATAAAATTCCAACTGTATAGGGGCAGTGACGGCTTCCTTGTAGGAAAGAAAATTCTGCCAAATATTTCCGGCGCCGATGAAAAATAACGGGCAATGGGTACAGTCGGCGGGCAGGCCAAAAGGGATTTGATGCTTTTTTGTTGCCCGGCGGGACGGCAAGTTGGAGAATTAGCGGTGCAGGCAGGCAGTTGATAATTAGTTGACGATCGGATCGGTCCGGCTCCTGGGACAAATATATAATACATTCGAGTACAGTGCGGCTCATTAAAATAGAATTACCCTAAAATTGCGAAGGAGGCTGAAACTATTTTTCGCGATACGAGAAAGTGGACGTTGGCTTGATCTTTTTCGTGCGGATTATCTTTGCCGTAAAATATTGAGTGATCTCAAAGTGTGCCTAAGAAAGACAAAAAGAAAAACCCTGAACAAATCTTGGGTGAAATTTCGGTGTCAAGGTTCCAGTGAGAATGTGTACCTGTGTGGAGCAAAATGGACTAAATTTATTGCGGCTGATGTTGGTGAAAAATTGAGTTCCAAGATGTTGAATGTCCCTGGAAGCGTCGTACAATCAGTGTAGCGTTCCGATTTGTTACGAATAGGCCGATTTATTTTGCGGAAAAGCTAAAAGTTCGGCAATCATTCCAGACCCGCTCAAGGACGCATTGAACTCTTCCAGAACAACCGACAGAACTGCGTCGAGATTTTTTTTTATACTGTCGTGCTCAGGTGCGCTGAGGTGTGATTAGAGAGCCAGTGCACTCTCTTTATGAAACAGTTCTACGAAATCAATTGTGTCATTGTTTAGCCTATATAGGCGAATCCCAGTGGAATTATTTATCCCTTTCACAGCGACTGGTGGACGATCTACCGCGATATTGAATTATACAACGGTCGGTGGTTTTTTTTTTATATACCATCAACGACAAATACTTCGCAAGCTAGTCCGTGGTGTCACGCGTGTTTTTTTTTTCTGTCGCGCCTACCGCTTTGGTACAGCCCCGTTGAGCTAGATGGTATCGGGAAGATACATTTTATAAGGGGTATTAATTTCTTTAGTGGGTGTATACTGGTTACTGAGCCAATGTGCTCTGGAAATGGTGCCGAATCCGTTCTAGGGCAGCAAAAAGGGGGTTTCTTATCGAATAAAGTGGAACTTTATGGAATTTTCACGCGCTCCGGGAAGTGAAGGAGTGACGATTGCACTGCAAGGAAGACCCTTGTTACAAACTAGTAAAATCCTTTTCTCGTTATTTCCTTTTTTTTTTACGGGAGATTTCAAGCGGTAAAGAAATTAATTGAAGGTTGAACCCCGGAAGCATTTGGTGGCCTTTAAAAATAATTAATAACACGAAACCTAGAACAAACTGTAAATAAAAGAAAAGTGTATGAGTTAAAAGAAGAGAAAGAAAAATAAAAAAGGAAATGAAGATAGAATAAGTGCTAAAATAAATAAACTAAATGTGTATAAAAACATTAAATGCTAAAATGAATAAACTAAATGTGCATAAAAAAATAAAAAGCTAAAAAGAAAATAAATAAATAAATAAACTAAACAATCAAATAAATAGAAAACAAAAAAATTAAAGAAGTAAAACAAAAATCTAACTAAATAATAAAGAAAAGAAGTAAATAAAAAGAAGAAACAATAGAAAGCAACATAACCAAGGGCGACCGAGACATCAAGGGGGGCCCGAGGAGGGAAAAACTATGGACCTCCACCCCCCAATGCTGGAGCAACCCATTTCTGCAGCGGCGGCCGCCCACCCAGCAGCAACACAGCCTCATCATCATTCCAGCAGCAGCAACGTCACCATCCAGCGTCATCATCCAATGTCAGGTTCTTATGTTTATTCTTATTATTTTATATTTATTTTTTTTTTCTCTAAGTTTATACATATAAATATTAGTGAATACCCAGAATTCGCTTAAGGAAATATTTTTTTTTTTTGACTGGTCCTCGCACCTCAGCAAGGGCGGTTATATATTGAATTAAATAGAGACAGAGTTGCCAGTGCATTAACTAGAACCTTTTTTTTGAGGTGGTTTTTTTATGTACGCTTAAGTTTAAGCCCGACTAATTTTGATTTGAAAACAATTTTGTAGCTGTTCCAAAGGCGAAACATAATTTCCAAATTATATTCACTATCACAAGCATTGAGTTTTTTTTATAAATACGCAAATAACGTCAAAGGAATCAAAAGAAAAAAAAGGAATAATAATAAAAGTTTTATTTTTGTGATCCAAATGTATGATTAGGCTAGGTAGCCTAATTAATTGTGTCTTTTCATTTTTTGTAAAAGGCTCTTAGATTTAGTGAATTATTAATCCTAATTTTGTACAAGGATTTCTTAAAGATGTAAGCATTTTCCCCTATGTATTCTCATGTACGCAGAATGAGTGGACGAAGGTATCAAGCGATTTAATATATATTCAGCTAATTTTGATAATGTATTGAGTGGCTAATTTTATTTGCTCCTTAAATCCCCTCGATCTCTTTCCGCCTCCTCTTCGGGTTTTTCGCAATTGAATTATTAGGGACCTCCCAAATATTTTGGGCCAATGGGAGGTCATTGGGCGGTTGGGGATAGGCCAGGGGGATCCATTCCAGCGGGATCCCCCTTCGGAGAGTCAATCACGAGCAGGAACAGGGGTTCCTCCTGCGACGGTCCCGTTTCCCCCCTTTTTGATTTTTATTAATCGATCCTGTCTGCGCGAGATTTTCCTGTTGCGGGCAGCTCGTCTCTGCGGCAAAATGCGGCTTCGGCAACCCCCCCACACTACCGCTATGCTAGCCTGCCAGCTCGCGCTGCCGCCAAACCGCAGAGCAGACATTTTAGCCGGGTGTCTGAGAGCTCGCTCCCCACAACACGTTTCCATGTAGAGTTACCTCAGGATTAACTCCAGTTAGAGTTCACGGAAACTTAAGTTGAGTTGAGTTAAACCCAACTAAACTTTAGGAAAGAGGCTTAGTTTGTTTCAATTACATACATATGTAAATGTGCTCGTAGATTGTTTCCGTTTTGTATTGAAAATAGCGGGAATTTCCGTGGTGCCAAAGATTTAGGACGGACAACGTCATTTTGCTGTTGTTATTAAATGTTTAAATTTTCGTATAGAAATCCACTTTTACTGGAAGATATATCAAATTAACCCAGGTACATGAAACGCACAGGGCTATCCTCATTCCTTGGAAACTCAACCCAAACTCAATCCTATCCATGGAAACATAGTATAGTAATAGATATACTTACAGAGTTATCCATTTTGTTGTTTTCTATTTCAGTTTTCAGCAGCTCACAACTGTTTCCACTTCACACTTCCAACTCACTATAGTTTTAAATTTGTGCTTCTTTTGTTTTTCTTTACACTTTAGGTCAGCTCAGTTCACAACTATTTCACAACAGTTCAGAAATACTTTTAAATTTCTGGCAACTGACAAACGAGTAATGACTTTTGCAATTTATAAGCAGTGAAGAAAGGTTCAGTTGCCACTTCAAAAATTTCCCTCGTCGTTCTTTTATTCAAGATCCATATGGACCTATCGGGATCATTACAAGAACACCACTATAATTGCTCTATGTACAAAGGTTCAGAAAATATATTATATAAAAATGCATTTTAGAAGAGGACCATTTAATGTTGTTCGTGTAGTTGGATGCTAACAAAAACACAACTTTTAAGAAAATGACAACCATTTAAAAAGAAATATTCACAAGTGACGTATATTTTCATCTTTGAACCATAAAAAATAGAGTTAAAAATGAATGAAAATGGTTTATACCAGTAAACGGGCTAGAGAACTAAATAATAAGAGAGATGCCTTCATTTTATCAAAATCGGATTGAATTACTTAAGATGCTGTAAGAATACAAGATTATGTATTTACATAAACACGCATAACTTAGGATGCCGTTGGAATTTTAAGCGGAAATGTTCACCACGTGTTCCTAAACCTCATAGTATCATAAATGTGTAATAGAAGCTACATAATTTGATTTTTTGAAGAAAACAAGGGAAAGACGCCTTAGAGTAAACAAAAATCTAATAAATTGAATTGTTCGTTACTCACACCAATGAAATTGTATTTACGACTTAAGCATAATGAATTTTCAAAGTTAAAATTAATATAATTGAAGTATTTTAATTACCAGAATCAAAAAGTTTTATTACAAATTGGGAGAATTCAGTGTCCTAAGCACGAAGAGCCTCTCTGATTTTTGGCTGCTTTATTGAATGTGGTATTATTTGCGTCAGCGAGTCGAAAGCATATGTATTTTGCAAAGAATACTTAATGTCAATCATAATAAAGGTGAATACTTCTCTGGGGTACTGTACGATTTCCTATGAAATCAGTTTCCTCGAGATCACTTCTGATATATTCAGATTTTTTAATTTTCTTCGATTTTTTTCCCCTGCTTCGAGATTTTCTAAACTTCCCCACTTTTCAGTTTCGCGCGAAGAAAAAATGTTTTTAATTTCAGTTGCTTCTCTGGAGAAACAACTTTTACAAATTCGTTTCTCGGTGCCTGGCCAAATTTTTGAGCATTTGTCTATGTTCTGCACTGCAACGTTGCACAAGACACATTTGTGTGCACCTTGTAAAAAATTCTCGCGCGCACAATCAGGGCACCCTGTGTTCGATTGTTCTTTAGTGGGTAAATGCTCAGGTTCAATGCTTTCGGAGTCATCGGTATTTTTTTCATCCACAACGATTTCTGGAAGAACTGTCTCTTCCTATGGTTTTTTGGTTTCCAGAAATTATTTTGGTAGTGCCGACTATATTTTTAAGGTGAGTTTGAACAAGCTCATCCACCCTTACGCCAATTTTTTTTTGAAGCAACCATGTTTTGATATTATTGTAGCACGCTTCTACCGTTGCGCGGGAAACCGGTACGCCCCCATAGGCAAAGTGATCCCGAACCACACACGACCATATTTGCAATTCTTTGCAATCTCGTAGAAGCTTTTTTGCCAACGGCAAAAAATAGTAGGGATTGGGTTGGTCCCCTATTTGTGCCCTCACTACTTTAACGACTTCATTGTTAATACTTTTTGCCCATAATTAATATTTATTTTTTCCGAATAAATGGCCAGTCCCAGTATCTTTTGAGTCTTCATAGTTGTTATTATCTATAGATTATACATAATGTTACGGGGGCCGCCTGAAATAGATAAAATTGGATTAAATTGAATTTTCTTTTGGTGTACTAAATTACTTACTCGTAGGAAGTAGTACTTACCTAGCGACGGTGCCGACGTTCTGTCAAAAGTGACCGGTTAAGGCCAGGTCGGGATCAAGGCCAAGTCGGGGTCAAGGCCGGAAACTCAGCTGGCCGCCATATCTCGTTCTTCTCCGTGTGCTTTTCTAGAGTGAAGACGTAAAAAATAAATTGGAAATCGCAAAGAGCGAGTTGTTTTGTAAATTTGGATCGTGGATTTAACCTTAACTTAAAGTTGTTAAAAAAAATGTCACTTGCGATTAGTTTTCTCGTGAAGTGTCGTGAGGTACAGAAGATTGGCAATTTACTCGCATAAAAGCCAAGCATCGTGGGAGGAACTTCAGCGAACAGGAAGCAAACGATCAGCCAGGACAATTCGGGATCACCCCCAGGACGTCACCTCACCGCCCACCAGGACTGGAAGGTAATAATTGCGGTAAGTCCGTGCCCGTTACTTATCGTGTATTGGGCCTGTGTCGATCGCAATCAGTAGTTAATTAATCCGCCGGAATCAGTTCCGAACTGCGATCTCCCCTACTGATGTAATTTGCCCCAACAACGCGAGTGGGCCGCTGCTAACCTTGGCCCACTGGAAGTTAATTCAACATGCGAATGGAACGACTCAAATTAGATGCGCATGCAAGTATCTTCCTCGCGAATAGCCTTAAGTCTAGTAGTCACCGGAAAGAAAAGAAAGTGACTTACCTCCAGATTATTGCCGTCCCGGGTTAAAATTCCTGGAAGAGTCTCCTGCGTCCAGCGTTGTCTTCGGCCCCGCGGTGAATGCCTCTGCCTCTTCCGTGGACACTAGTCCTTCAGTGCGCTAAAAAGAAAGAAAAACAAAACGAGTTGGTCTGGTGAAGTTTTGGTTCTCAAGACAGTTCGAGCCGCCTCCCTATTGTGGCCCGAACTGTCAATCGAAATCGCACTCGCGGCCACTTGTTGTGGCAACACCTTCGCGATCTTGCGCCACCTACTTTTTATCGGCGCAACCACGCAATTTTGCCGTAGCTAATAATTTTACGTGTAACACGCTTTTCCACCTTTTTTTTACCCCAACAAGACAAAATCTACTCACCTCTGGATTAAAAAGGGGGTTACCTCGCAGGTTGCCGTCGATTGCCCCGCGCCGCTGTCGTTGTCCCACCACTGCAGTCTCCTCGAAAACAAAACACACATCACTCACTACATTTTTCTACATTTTTGGATCGTTACTTTTGGTGAAATGATATCGCCTTTCCCGTCACTTTAGCACTTTTCATCCAAAACGCACTCGCGACGCTACTTCAACGGAAAAACCATCATCGAATTATTGGTCTTTCCTCTGGCTGCCATTGTCCCGAGCAGCCAGCTGTCCTTTCGTTGCCAGACTCAACTTATATTTCCAAATTTGCGTTTGGGAGATAAGTCGGACAGATTTTCTTTTTTTTTACTGAATCTCTGACTAGTTGCTGCGCACCCCGAATTAAAAAGGGGAACTAGGTAAGATCCATTAGAGCGAAAAAGCGACTTACGTAAGAATAAGTTATACATTGTAATACATGAATAAATATGTACATAATTATAAATATTATAGCAGATATAATTGTTAATATATGTACTGTAAAACGTATAAACAAATTATGAATGTTATGAAATAGTAATTGGAATACCTGATTTAAGTAAGACTTTTTAAAACTATTCAATAATCTCCTGCTATTCATTAATTCTTAATCTTCTCTCAAATACTCAAAAAAAATAACTTTCGTCTTTCGGTTTTTCACCTTACTGCAGCAATCAAAAAATATTTATAAAAAAATTACGTTCATTACGTTTTGCGTCATCATCTGCGTGTGCTGAATCGACTTTTTGTGCTGAATCTATAAGTCGCAAATAATAAAATATAACTCAATTCATGATAGAAAACTATCAACTTCACTTGGAAGATATAAGGAAGAAGTGCCTATAGGCAATAGGCATGAGAGTTCGTTCGCAAGAAAGTGTAGCCTTCCAAAGAAATTTTCAATTGCGTATGGTTGAATGTTGGGATGCAGTAAAATATTAGAAAAACAAATACATTAGGGTGGTTTTTCGACTTTTGAATTATCCCCGGGGCACTTTGTCATTTGATTATATGCATCTAAATATGAATTAAGTTTTTTTTTTATTTTTTTGTTGTTAAGATTTAGAGGTCGCTACCAGCTGGAAAAGATTTTACAAAAAGTCTTGAAGGACAGCTTAAATGATGGTTTCACTAATGTTTCATTTTAGTGTTCATATCACTTTTTACGTGTAAGTGAAACTCGCATAGACAATCGCTCCTTATCTCCTCCTCCCCTCGACGCCTCTTCTGTACCGACACGTCGAGATTTAGCCCGCCCGCACTTTAGGAGGTAGTCTCATGTCCGAGGTTAAATTTTGAAGGTTTTTTTTTTTTTTGCGGAAAATGAAATACAATCTTCTTATGATAATTATATGATATTATTTAGCTACTGAATAATACAAACAAATTTTTGTTAAAATAAAATAAAATTATTTTAAATTCATTTTGGTGAGGTAAATTAGGTGTCTTCAAAAATAAGTAGGTGGCTGGCCCCCCTGATTGCTCCTTTTGTAATCATCTGAAATTAATATTCCAAAAAGATTATTATTCAGTAGGGTTGTCATCCTGTCCCGTAGCAGATTTAAAATATTTGAGTGAAAAATAACAAAATGGCGGCCTTGTACAAAAAAAAATCAATAATCGACTGTTTTTTTCGGTTTAAAATCGAGATAAAAAAAGTAAGTGGATAAAAAAATCTAATTCTGGTACCGGACATAACCATTCATGAAAACAAAGTAAGGTTTGGCTTATCGGTCACTTATCATAAAAAAAAAATACACATTTTGAGTTTTTATTTAAACTTCAAACCTTGGTAGCGACCCCTTAATGTCATGTAAAAAATTCCAAAAAAATATTGAAATAGTTTTTTATGGTGTATAATCAAATTAGGTGGTGCCCCGCGAAATTAAAGAAAAAATTTTTTTTTTTAGGAATAAGTACCACCCTAAAATACATAACAAAATTAGAAAGAACCCAGCGGAAATGGAACCATACTATCATGAAAACTTGACGCCTTTCGTGGAAGGTGCGAAGCACGACTCTATCGCACATCTTGTAGGATTTTTGCATTGGTATGGAAGAACAGTTGAAACTTTTTGGTGTGCTTACTCCTAGCTTCCATGAAAGGAATGAAGTACGCATGCCTTCTCATTGAACATTTCATAAGACTTTTGAAACAAAGGAAGCAGTTTTAGCTTTTCATTGTGCATTGCCTCTAGATTATAATAAGTATACATTATACAGTTTTAATTTACAAAACGCGGGAAAATATAGGCCGGGTCTGCTAGTATAGAAATATGGATATATTATTACTTAACTCTTCAATTCCTAGTGTCACTTGGAGGTGACCGAAGTTTAATATTTTTTTTCTACCACAAGGAGATTTTATTTTTGAAATCTACCACTATTGTAGCAAAGCCAATAAGTAACACTATCAATTGTTTTTTTCTGGCGCAACACTAGCATTACGTCATGTGTTAAATTCATTCGGTTATTTCGCGCGAAACTGAAGCAGGCTGAGTTTGTCTGATCTCATGCGACATAAAGTGAAATAGAAATGCCTAGACCGTAAGTATTTTGATTTTACTTATTACATGTAATAAATAAGTAAATATGCTGTATGTAGTACAAATATATTTTATTACAAAAATAACTTATTGCATTATTGCTACAACGTTGAAAAATGTGCCGTGTCACTTGTGGGTGACACGGGGCATTATAATTGCAGTTTACATGTTGGCCTTAACGCTGTGTGGTGATGGTGTGTTGGTACAGCTTTCAAAATAAATGAGTGTTCATTTTTTTTATATAAATAAACATTATTTTCAAAACTGACGTTTTATTCCTACTGTAAGAATAAGAAAAATGCTATGCTCCTTCACAGTCTTAACTACACAATGCCCAGTGTCACCTGTGGGTGACACGCCCTTAAAAAAAAATGGGGGTAGTTTATTTACATTTAATATATTTTTTTGTAATAACTACATCTTTGTAAGCTATGTTATCTAAAGAGAAAAAAAAAATCTTTATTAACTTTGACATGGGAATTGAAGAGTTAAATAACAGTTCAAATAAATGCGTGAAAAATAGGTAGGCACATTTTCACTTTAAAAAAGAGAACTGAAAATGTCTGCTTCTTAAAACACGACCAGTGTCTTTCTGCAACAAAACGTGGATGAACTCGAAAGGACAAATCCTGAACTTTTACGAACAAGCTGCAGTTAAAAGCACAAGCACGCCTTCCACCAAGCTTCCTTCGCGCTCCACTTGGAATGAATTACAAATCTTTGTATTCTCTCATTTTGAATTTGTTGAACAATTACTGCATCCACAAGGCTTCATGAGGGAACTCTTGACAACATTTCCCGCTGGGAAAATATAATTTCCTTAAATCACCTTCCAAGAGTTTGTCAATTCATGTGTCCAATTCCTTGCGGCGATTATAAATAAAGCGATTTTTCAAATTATCAATGCTCTTCGAACAGTGCGTCAATTCTTGATCAATCGTAAATCCACTTGAATCAGGCTGACAAACTACGAGAACATCTCGTACGATTCGGTCAGCTTTCTCATCGGATCAACTTATTACCAGTTGTCCAATAGCGGCCATGAAGAATTCCTTCACCAAACGCTGCGCAGATTTCAACAGGATCGCTAAATTATGCATAAAATGCGCTACGTCAATTCTGATGTACGGTGGAAATTTTTTTTTCAGGAAGCATGCATTGACATATTCCGTTATTGTTTGATGCCTGGTAAACGCATTAATGTGTGCAATTAGCAAAGCTTTTCCATCGTCAGACACGACTTATTTTGATGAGCTTGCACCGAGAAAATTCTTCCAGTTGCGAAGCCAGTTGGCAATGTGCACCGCATCGTGCTTCTTAGAAAGCGTTGCACACACCGACATTGTCTCATTTTCCCAATTGATTAATAAGTCATATAAAAAGATGTGACCTGACATATTGCCATCAAGTCGCATGATTTTGGCAACGAGTTTTCCAGTAGCGTCAATCACAATTTTCGCATTACTCTCATTGGCTCGAAAATACTCGAGATATGCGTGCAACTGTTGCACCGATGAATACTAGACATAAAAATGGGTCCTGACCGATTGCATGAATCGAGTGCTTTAATGCATTTCCTTTTAGCATTTGCAGCGCTGTCACTGGATTTTGGTGCAACCGTGTTCCGAGAACTTATTCGGATTTTGCATCTCTTAGCGCTTGCTGACTATACAAATGAGGTGGAATATCGTCTCCGAAAAGCATTAACTCATTTGTTAGGTTTTTCTAGAGAATTGAAGCAACTTTGCCAGTTTCATCCATTTCTTTTCCGATATTTTTTCATTCTGGATTACGGAGACGGGGGTCATTTTGTATTGTGGCAGTAACAACAATTACGTTTCTCTCTAAATCGGTGCTAACCATATCGATTGTTGAACCACACCTCCTCGTGACCTCCTTTTGGTGATTTTTCCCGTAGTCTTTTGCTGCCTCTTTTTATATTCCTCGATTGTTAATTTTCTTGGTCCCGGTGTGTATTCGGGCACCTCTTCGCTGGTACCTGCTGTGGATGCTGGGATCTAGGGTTCCACCGGTCTGCCTCTTGGGTACAAAGGCAAGCTCCCTATGCTGTTTTCCGGTCTTACCAGTTTCTCCGCCTTTTCCAGCAGCCTGTCGAACGTCTTGCTTATCTCGTTGGGCATGGATGTTTGTTAATGGTGTCTTCTTGTACTGCCGCAAACAGGTGTAGCTGCTGTTCCTCTGGCGCTGTTCTTCTGGTGATGAGGTGATGTTTTTTAGAGGTCCTCCGGTGTCACGGTCGCCATGTGGTATTTCTCCTCTTGTTGTCGCTGAGTTCCCTTAGAGTAGCGTCTTTAGATGCCGGACTCCAGAGTTGGGTACAAATCAGAGTCGCTTTTGTCAAGCTGGACTCCAAAATGAAAGACTCTGTGTCTGATCAGTAATTGTCCGTTTATTCATAATTCTTAGCCTATTTAAACTAATTCTACTTATCCCTACTTCTTACATTTGATTTGCTTAATGTATACACGAAGACCCGTGACCTAATGATTCAGATATTGGGGAAGTTACCCCAGGCTGGGTAGCCCTTTTGGTATAGCTTTCGATGAGTCGCCACTTTGCATTACGTTATTAGTGCAAAGGGGCGATGACCGCGGCTTGCACCGCTCAGTAGTGCTGAGTCGCGTGCAAAAGGTGATGACCGCGGCTTGCACCACTCAGCTTCGCTGAGTCTCGTGCAAGGGGTGATGACCGAGGCGCGCACCGCTCAGTAGTGCTGAGTCGTATGCTTTTTATGTGGCGCTTGTTTACTTCTCGCAGCAACATGCTCATTGTTTGTTTACTATGGCTCGTTTGTTTACGAGACCTATGTTCAGGTTTTTGAGCCATGCTATCGTTGGTGCTTTTTGCTTTGCGCATCACATTTTTGGTTTGCAATTTATAGGTACATCACACATGCGCCTGTAAACAATTACCTTTTACATATATGAAGCTGAAATTAGCAGACTAAGAAACAGTTTTCTTTGTATTGCATTTGTTAAAGATTAAAATGCTGACATATGTAAGAAAACCGTGAGCACTGAGCGCACAGCCTAAAATAAAAACTGCATACAAAAATGAGAATATTTCTATTTATAAAGTAGGCAAGCCGTTGATAAAGTGAGTCCGCACGAATGGCAGCAGTTTGTTGAGGCGCCGATTACTTGAGCAAACTTCTCAAATTTTATTGCTTCGATCCTTCTTAATCCTAGCGCTGCCAGCGATTTCACGGCGCTCTGCCAAATGTTTGAAACCCGTTGAACATGATGCGCACACATGGCAACCACTGGGTTTTTCCCGAACCGTTTTTTTTCCTCGTATTTTTTTATATGTCTCGTCCCCTACCACAATTCTGGCAACAGGTAGGAATGGTTGTTGTAAACTAGCTACTTTTTCTTAACCATCAGCCTAGAGTCCTGTCAGTCAGTCTTTTTCGACACCTAGTAGAGTGAACCTCTAAATACAATACGTGAGTGAGTTCCTTTGATCTGTTCTTCACATCAATCTGCTCAATCTTCACATTGACTGTGGCCTAAATCATAGGTTCATCTTATTGGCTTGCTGGGACCATTCAAGAGTGAGTCTCATCTATCTAGACCAGCAAGTTATCATATTAAATCAAGGAAGTTTGATCACTCAATCACTCACTCACTCACTCAATCATTCATAAATCCCCGTATCGATCCTCGTCCAAAACTCTTAACAGCATTCAAGTTCAATACTCAAGTTCTCTAAGAGCATCAATACGAGGAATACTATGGAAATTCGGTGTCTGAACAATCTCTATGAGTAAAGGAAACTCTGATATGGCTTTCTAATTATTTATAACAATATTTTCATTAAATTTACCAATTTATCAACTTGAAGTTTTTTTTTATAAAATTTTTTCAGAAGAATAGTATTGATGCTGTGTTGAGAACTTCAATTAGCCTGTTAAGGGGCTACATACCTATGTACATATGTACATCTTGACGTAGAAAAAATGAGGCAGTGTTTGTAAATGTATTTGTCACAGAAAAAAATGTTTATATAAAGTGCAATAATCACATCCTCATGTATAATTGTTTATGTTGTTAAAAGTTCATTGAAAAATATAAATATTGTTACGTAAGTCGCTTTTTCGCTCCAATGACTCTTAACTAGTTCCCCTTTTTAATTCGAAGTGCGCAGAAACCAGTCAGAGATTCAGTAAAAAAACAGGAAATCTTTCCGACTTATCTCCCAAACGCAAATTTGAAAGTAGAAGTTGAATCTGGCAGCGAAAGGACAGCTGGCTGCTCGGGACGATGGCAGCCAAAGGAAAGTCCAATAATTCGATGATGGTTTTTCCGTTGAAGTAGCGTCGCGAGTGCGTTTTGGGTGAAAAGAGCTAAAGCGACGAGAGAGGCGATATCGTTCTACCAAAAGTAACGATCCAAAAATGTAGAGAAATGTATAGTGTTTTGTTTTCCATGAGACTGCAGCGGTGGGACAATGACGACGGCGAAGGGCAATCGACGGCAGCCTGCGAGGGAACCCCCTTTTTAATCCAGAGGTGAGTAGAGTTTGTCTTGTGGTGGTAAACAAAAAGTTGGAAAAGTGTGTTACACGGAAAATTATTGGCCACAGCAAAATTGCGTGTTACGCCGATGAAAAGTTGCTGGCGCAATATCGCGAAGGTGTTGCCGCAACAAGTGGCTGTGAGTGCGATTCCGAATGACAGTTCGGAGCCCCAATAGGGCGGCGTCTCGAACTGTCTACGAGAACCAAAACTTTACCTGACTAACCCGTTTTGCTTTTCTTTTTTAGCGCACTGAAGAACTAGTGTCCACGGAGGAGGCAGGGGCATGCACCACGGGCCGAAGACAACGCTGGACGCAGGAGACCCTTCGAGGAATTTTAACCCGGGACCGCAATAATCTGGAGGTGAGTCACTTTCTTTTCTTTCCGCTTACTACTAGACTTAAGGCTATTCGCGAAGAAGATGCTTGCATGCGCATCTAATTTAATTTGTTCCACTCTCGTGTCGAAATAACTAGCAGTGGGCCAAGATTAGCGGCGGCCCCTCGCGTTGTTCGAGCAACTTACAGCAGTAGGGAGGGTCGCGATGCGGCACGAGGCGCAATGCACGATAAATAAAGGGCACGGACTTATCGCAATTATTTCCTTCCATTCCTGGTGGTCGGTGAGGGGGCGGCAGAATAGCGTCCTGGGTGTGGTCCCGCATTGTCTTGGCTGATCGCTTGCTTCCTGTCCGCTGATCGCTTGATTCCTGTTCGCAGTCCATCCGCACTATGCTTGGCGTTTATCACGAATAAATCGCCAATCTCGGTACCTTGACGACACTTCCAAGAAAACTAATCGCCTGTGAACAACTTTCGTTCAGTCAAGGTTATATTCACGATCAAAATTTACAAAACTCGCTCTTTGCGATTTCTGATTAACTTTTTACGTCTTCACTCAGGAAGCACGCAAGGAGAAGAACGATTTATTTATTATTTATTTATTTATTTATTTATTTATAATAGATGGAGCATAAATCCACCATATAAGGACAAAGCAAGTGCTCTCGGGAGCTAGACCCATATGGCACGTCGGTAAATACATTTGATCTACAATGCGGTATGATAAACTACTTAAAACTACGTTGCTTAGGATAGTTCAGGGATGTATTTTTTTTTTTTTTTTTGACCACGTTGTTTAGTATGACACAGCAGAGGCATGAATAATTAAATACATTATTTGCGAACCAACTGAAAAAGGGAAAACTACTTAGCTAGCCTACGTTACTTACGATAATTTGTAGAAAAACCTACTTAGGCTATATAATCCAAAAAACAAAGCGAAAAGAAAAAAGAAGCGATATATCTAACAGTTCATTTCCAAAATATGCTAATTACTATTATACATATTTGTTTTCCAGTTGCAGGTGCTCCTCCCTACACTGAGGATTGCTCCTAGTATGCTGGGCACCAACAACATACTGTATAGCGGAGTCGTACAGTTCAGGATCAAAAATACAAAATTCAACAACAAAATGAAGCAAAAACCAAAGATATGAGAAAAAATTCATAAGCAAAATATAAAAATTAATAAATATTCAATTATAGTTATGCAACCGGAAGCCTTTTTTTTTTCAGCAACCATTATGGTTGTTATTCACCTACGCTTTTAAAACCTCACAGGACCGGGAGTACATTGATCGCTGTCAGTAGGTCCAGAAGGATCGATGGATCCGCTGGGTCCAAGAGCACGGGAAGGGGCGGGATCTCCCGGCCGTATGCCCTCTTTGTCAATTTGCAGGTGAGCAGGTGGTGTATCGTCAGTGCGCACTGGCAGTGCACACATCCTCTTTGCGGGATTCTCAGGAAAAAATGGCCCTTGGTGAGAAGAGTGTGGCCCGTTCTGATCCGGAAGATCTTGCAACCTTCTCTCCTTGACAGGTCGCTGTTGGAGCTGGGGGGGGTTGATTGTCATCCAGTGGGTATGGAGGAAAGATGGCTTGAGGGGCGTTTTTTGCTGCTTCATCCGCGATTTCATTTCCCCAGATCCCGACGTGACTGGGGACCCACTCAAGTTTGAGTCTTCCTCTACCCTCGATGATGGACTGCCTGATCAATTGTATTATTTGTTCAGCTGTCGGTCACAGCCGGAGAAAATTATTGTTTTACCATCCGATAACTGTGCCAAAGCAATAGCCTTCCAGATGGCAAAAACCTCAGCCTCGAAGCTCGAGTTAGCGGTCGATAGGCCATAGACCTTGCTGGTGTAAGTGGATAAACCTGGAGGGAAAGATATCACGGCCGACGCCACTCTTCCGTGGGATTTGGATCCGTCCGTGTAGATCCTCAACCAGTCGGATGTTTGGGCGATTCTTTCCAGATGACGATGTTGGTGTTCTGCAGCCGGCCGATCTTTTTTACTCCCGTCAACTGGTAGGATGCGGCGTGGAGTCTGGGCAAGTGGGGAGGGGTGTATTCCTGGTGACTCGCAGGGGGCAGGTAGTGTAAGCCCAAGGCGGACGACCATTTGGAGTGCCTTATTTAGTGCCGATGTGGCACCAGGCCTGGCCAAGACCGTCCGAAGACGCCTAAGGGTGTGGTGGTGCGGTCTCCAATCGACCCAGTTTTTGGCTATTAGTTTAGCCATAGCTATTTCCGACCTGGTTGATATGTCGGGCAGACCAGTTTCGACCCAGAGTGCCTGGTTCGGGGTGGACAGTAGTGCACCAAAGGCTGAACGCAGAGTTTTATTTATGGCCACCTGGATTTTGCCCAAATTTTGTAACGTTGTTTCGGTTATTACAGGTAGAGCATAGTTCGTGCAGCGTCTAATTAGTGGTTTAGCAATCTGTATGGTCGCATGCAGTGGAGCCCCACTACTTCTGGCGGCGATCGACTTGGTTAGATTATTAATCTTCTCCACTTTAGCGGCAGTTTTTTAGCGCAAGCGGTCCAGCTCAATTTGGTGGTGAAGTCAAGTCCGAAGATCTTAAGGCTGTCCACCGTTGTCACCTCATAGTCCCCTATTACCAGGGCGCGAGTAGTTGGGCCTCTCTTCCGGGAAAAGATGATGACCCCATTTTTTTCTGCCGGGATTATGGCTCCTTTGTGGTGGGTCCAAACGTCCAGTTGTAGCTGGGCTCTTCGTAGCACCTCCGCCGGCTGTTCATCAGTAGTCGTCAGTAGTAAGTTGTCGGCGTAGACATATATGTACGTTTAGTCCGTTAATGTCGAGTAGGTTTGGAAGCAGCGATGCGAGGTAGGTGTTGAAGAGGGAGGTAGAAAAGGGGGACTCTTGGGGAAGGGCGTTATTTAGTGATTTAATTGATGATGTGTAGCCGTTAACCCGCACCTGAAGTGATCGGGAGGAGAGGAAATTTTTAACAAGGTGTATGAACGCCGCATCAACGCCCCATACCTGGACCTGGGCGGCAATTATATCCCATCTCACCCTGTCGTACGCCTTTTCTATGTCGGCAGATAGTAGGCAGAGCTCTCTTTTCTTGTCGAAAGCTTCCCTGACAGAGTTCTCCAGCTCAAGAAGTAGCGAGGTGGTTCCTCGATACTTCCTGAACCCGTGAACCCCCTCTGGTAGAATCCTCTCTAGAAGACAAGAGAGTCTGCGATAATCTTCTCGAACAATCGTGACAGGCAGGGTATGAGTGAGATAGGACGGAGATCCTTTGGAGTTATTGTGCCATTGGCATAGACTATCTTCTTACGGATCGAAATGAGGACGGCATTTTTCCAGACATGCCGAAAAGTGCTGTTCCTCAGCATGAGATTGTAAAGTGAGACTAATCTCACTTTGAAGGTGTCAGGGGCTTCTTTTATCATACGGTAAGAGATTTTGTCGTGTCCAGGTGCCGATCCCTTTCACTTACTAAGAGTAACACTTAGTTCGTGTAGGGATATCGAGAACGAAAGATTTCTTTCGGGATCAGGGGAAAAAGGCCTGTCCGTGAAGGACCATGTGGACTTTGCCCGAATTCGCTCTGGGCTAAAGGTACTGTCGTCTGAGTAACTGACCCACGAGTGGGCCAGTTATTGGGCGATGCTCATGGAGTCGGAATGGACCCTGTTGTCAACCGTCAAGTTAGCAACAAGGCTGGGGGCCCTGTTGCCGGAGATGGATTTGACTCGTCTCCATGCCTCGGCAAGATTAAGGTTAGGATCGATAGAGCTAGCAAAATGAACCCACGATTGCTTTCTCGCTTCCTTAATTTCTTCTTTTGATTGTTCCGATTTCCTTCGATATTCAAACAGGTTTTCATCGATAGGACGCCTCTGAAATCTTTTCCAGGCCCTGTTCTTTTCCCTGATAGTTGAGAGGATGCTGGCGTTCATCCAAACTTATTGCGTCTTGGGTTTGGGTATGGAGACAAGCATGCTGCCCGCCGCTGCTGCCCTGATCATTTTTGTAATCTGTGCAGCCTCTTTATTAATATTGGTGGACGGTGGCCGCAGGGCGGCCTCAGTCTCGACCAGTTGCCTAAATAACTCCCTGTCAGCCTTATGCTCCGCAAATTTGGGCATTGGCGTGGACTTGGCTGTTCGGAGACCAGTGTTAATTAATATAGGGTAGTGATCGCTACCTTCTGGGTTGTTATGTATGGACCAGCCGAGACGTGATGCTAGCCCGGGCGGGGCCATGGTGATGTCAATAGCAGACTGCGAACCTGTATGCGCTAAGAATGTGGGGGCGCCTGTATTGAGGATGCAGAGGCCGCAACTCTCGATCCAGGCGGCAACCTGCCGCCCTCTAGGGCTTCAACGTCCAGAGCCCCATAAAGGGCTGTGGGCGCTGAAGTCCCCACCATAAATGGTGTTTTCCGGCAGCTGGCTAGCCAGGGCCTCAATATCTTGAGTCGAAACCTCTGCAGAGTTTTCTAGGTACAGGTTCGCTATTGACAGGGGTTGGGGGCCATTAATTGAGACCGCACAAGCCACCAGGAATTGTGGACCAAGATGGCCACACCACCATGCCTGTGCTCTCTCACGGAATTATGACCATAGTAGGTGTAGGTGCCGAGCCGTTCAGGCTCTTGTTCCCTCAGGATGTTAGTTTCCTGAAGCGTGGATTGAATGATTGAATTTAGTGTTTGATGGGAGTTTGGGGTGAAAGAGATTGTGTTTTGCGTTCGTGTGGTAGTGTTAGGGGTTGAGTGTGTTAGGGGGGGAACCGTTGAAGACGGTTCGGGAATCGTGAGGTTGTTATATATGTCTGTGTCAGTGTCCATTGGTGTTGTATGTGTTGTTGGTGTAATAGGAGGGGCGGAGGTACTTACCTCTCTATTGAGTGGGCTGGTGGGCCTTTGGTTGAGGGTTGTAGGGCCTGCTTGTTGTTGGTGTTGTAGTTGGTGGTGGTAGGCTTCGGGTTGTGGGCAGATGGGCCTGGTGGATGTTGGTCCTGCTTGTTGTTCCGGTGGTTGATTCCAGAATTCCTTTTATTTTTTTGCAGGTTGGCGGCAGCTTCCGCAAAGGTGAGGCCGGGTCTCGATTTGTGGAGATCCTCATATTCCCGTCTGGCTTCTGGCATAGTACATTTGCGGATCGTCTTGATTTTTACGATTTCCTTGGCCTTGCGGAATTGTGGACAGGCAGGGTCAGTGGTCGAGTGCGTGTTATCCTTGCAATTTATATAGTATACTTTGCTGCATTTGACGGGTATATGCGGGGTTGGGTCACCGCATAATCAGCAAATTGCTATGGTGGATTTGCACCATTTGTTTGTGTGCCCAAGTTCCTGGCAGTTCCTACACCGCATGGGGTTAGGGTAGTACTTCCTTACCGGCAAGTTCGTCCATGCTCCTCGGATAAATGGCGGAATTTTGTGTGCGTTGAAGGTGACAATGAGCAGGCCGAAAAGCTCTCTCCTCCCTTCCTTATCGACCACTTTCGTCATCTGTACAATATCAGTCACACCCTGATCTTTGAGGCCCTCAAGAATTTCTTCCTGTGACATAAATTTCGTGTCATATGAAAAAACTAGGCCTTTTACGTAGTTTAGGGTTTCGTGGAACTTGATTAGTTCGTGCGATGGTTGTTGCTTTTATAAATAATTCACCAATTCTGGCATTGTCCACCAGCAACAGGAGTGAGCCGTCCCTTTGGTAACTTGCTTGTGTGAATTTTTTAGAAATTGCGCAGTGGTTTATCGATTGACTGGATAACAATGTATTTTGATTGCTCGGAACCAGGGGTGACATTTTGTGTTTTTGAAGGAAGTTCCGGGAAAGATTCAAAGGGGACCCATTTGGTTCCTCTCTTCGGTGCTTGACGGGACCTTTTCGCTGGCTGGGAATCCAGGACCGAAAAAGACTCCAGCAGCGCGAAGTTATTGGCGTCGGCAGCGCCGGCCGCCATTGTTTGTGTTGTGGCATTCGCCTATGTAAGTTGGCTGGTCTCTCTGTTCAGACAGCTACTCCAAGAAAATTGACAACAGCTGGTCGGGCTGTCACTGACAGCAATAGCAGGTGTTCACTACAGGTAATATTTGTCTCTGTATATTGTCGCACGCACAAAACTAGACTCGCCGGGCGTCCCGGCTAAAAGGAGGAGCAGGAGCAGGTCCGGGATGAACACTCAGTCCAAAACCACAACTACACTGGTCCCCAAACGCTAGGTTCGCTTCCTAGTTTTTCCGCAGATCAATCACGCACGTCCGTCGCTGATCAGAGCTTGCTGGAGACTGGATAAGAACGAGATATGGCGGTCAGCTGAGTTTCCGGCCTTGACCCCGATCTGGCCTTGACATGTCACTTTTGACAGAACGTCGCCCCCGTCGCTAGGTGAGTACTAAATCCTACGAGTAAGTAATTTAGTACACTAAAATAAAATTCAATTTAATTCAATTTTATCTATTTCAGGCGGCTACCGTAACAATATTTATATTGCTTGGATCGCATTCTCCAGGGGATGTTATGTATGAGGGCTTCAACGGTAACCATCGCATCGTAGTCTATCTAACATATTCTCATTCGAAAAAAAAGTAAAAAAAATATGCTCTATAAAAAAAGCAATTATTGACGAGCCCGAATACACGTAATCAAAGCTTTTGTTTGGTTCGGGATAAAACTTAATCCAATTTTTTACAAAAATAATCACAAAAACGTTTCTTAAATTTTAAATTTTTTTTAATCTCTAGCTATGTTACGTTTTTTCTAATAACATTTATGAACATGTTCAACAAATTTGAAAAAATATTGGTCAAACAAATTTTGAAGTGTGTGTTCCGAAAGACAGCTACTTTTGTAATATATATGTATGTGGGAGCTGGACTCCGAGTAGCTAAGCCGGGCCTCGCCTAATCTAAAAAAGCAGAGATCATCAATTGTGTTCTATTTTTTCTAACTTTACTTACCGCTAAGCCGAAATCCCAGCTGAGGCAGATCGTTGCATCTGCATGCGCACCAAATTCATTGCTGTTGTCCTTGTGCTGCTGACTAGACGTTTTCTCTTGTGCTGAATCCCTGCCGTTAGTTACTTTGTGCCGCGAACTGCTGATTTTACTTACCTGCGCTGATAATCTGTTGATTAAAGAAAAGATTATAATAGAATAGTGATCAGTGAATTCCCAATTAATCAAATCAAACTTACCTTTTTACTCAGACTAGGAGTAAATTAAAATTAGTTTTTTTATAGTCATTAAGTGATACTTACCTGTGAAGAATTTCACATCAATAAAACTTGAATTCTATTAATTTTTAAAATATCGGTTTCTCACTTAACCTTTGATCCCACATGTGTGTAACTACAATACGGTAACAATTCGCTTAAAGAAACTACAAACTTAGAACGACGACTAGAGAATCGACTAGATATTCGTATAAAGAAATTGAACAGAATCGGCCCATTAGTTCACGAGATATTGTGGTTACCGGTTTGTAAAACGCGTCTAAATGATATTAGGGCAGTTATAAAACTATGTATCGCGCGTGACTCCCTGAGTTTTGAATTACTATTATATTATATAACTTCGTTAATTTCATCAATTTTGCAATGAAACTTTTAGGGTAGTTTAAAGCTATATAATACGTTTACGATATTTTTAAAGCACCAAGGTTATGTAGCGCCTTAACCTTAACATCTTTACCTTTTTTCGATAGTGCATCGGTATAAATTCTGCCACGACTATACAAAGATCCACATGATATTCTATGGTCGTCCCATAACATTTTGGGGCTTAAGTTCCCTTTCTCACTTTTTTCGAAATGCCCTAAAACCTTATGGAAATGTTCCATTTATGGTCGGAACGACTGAATAAGGTAAAAATAGTTGTCGGAAAGCAACACTTTCCCGAAAATTATCTTGTTTTAACACCAAAAATTGCAAAAATCAATTGACTTTGACGTCTGTTTTCGAGATATAAAATTATTCAGAGTGGCTATTCGCATCGTCCTTGCTTTGTACAATCGAAATTTGTGCGGTAAAGAACTTTTTAAACATCGCTACGAAAGAATTCCTAATAAAAATACACTTTTCTCAAAAAATAATTTTTGACAGATGATTTACCTTTTACAAATTGTATGGAAATTTTCAATTTTTGGTGTTAAAACAAGCGAAAACAAGCTAATTTTTGGGAAAGTGTTGCTTTCCGACAACTATTTTTACCTTATTCAGTCGTTCCGACCATAAATGGAACATTTCCATAAGGTTTTAGGGCATTTCGAAAAAAGTGAGAAAGGGAACTTGTTCCCATTTTGGTTACAGCGATTTGCCACTCTCCTGGTTTCAAAATTTTATAATTACGTGATTTAGTCAGCTCCTTTTTCCCAATATTTCTATATTTTGCTTCTGCAATCAGACTGTCGAGTTCTTGGTTACTTAAATGAATTTTAAAAATATCCCCGCTTTCCGACGTGATAGATTTATATATGTGGTATTATAAAGGGCTCTCACATCATTTTCCTAGAAATGACGGATGCAAAATTCGTGATGTCATGTTTATTATCTTCCCGAAAACACACCCAAACATACACACACACACACACTGACGCACACACACACACGGACAGACATCATACATAGTTTTTATTATTTTATATACGTACAGTGTCCACATTTTCATTAAAATCACTAGAAAATTGTCGGCGATAGCCGATCTTTTCACATTCAAGTTTTTAAAAACTTCCTCGGAAATTTGAGCCGACACTTCATTATATTTTGAAATAATTTTGTTACTTTTTTGGTCATAAATGTTTTCTTTATACATATTTTAATAATATGGAATCAAAATCCTTTAGATCAATCGCAGCTGGGCGTCCACGTTTCATTTTGTTTTTTTTCTTTTGAAGCCATTCAAGCAACAATTGGAAAAATATGACTTCTGTGTTTAAAAACTTTTGGAACTATGAAACACGGTTTGAATTAATTTTGTTCGCAATGCAAAATGCCGCCCCACTTCGAAAACTAACAGATGAGCGAACAAACACTCTACTATGGAGAGCGAACAAAAATTCTTAGAAATTCTCCCTGACTATGCCTGTGCCCTGTGATAATTCGGCTAGAACATTTTCTATGGAAATGGGACAAACATTGTTCTAATATACGATGTCCCTAATTTAGTAAAATTTTCAAAGCTGCGTCCACACGCTCACGGTATCGGTTCGGCTCGGCTCGCCATTTCGTTTGTTGGCAAAAGGCGTGTTCTTTTAATGTTCCATATGGAACTTGCCACTACTCTCCCCATAGAAAACTCAAGTTCCCGCTTTTTATCGGGAACAGTGGAGAGTTTTATCGGGAACATGGGACATTTTGAGAATTTCCCTCTTTTTGGAATGATGCTAACTTCACTGCAAATGTCATTTGGAATTGTCAAAGCAAAGGAAGACGAGGTTGAAAACATAAACAAAACATTTGAAGATGGAAAATATCTATATGGGACCTTCTGAAGAGTAAGTAAGTTATTATATTGGTTTTATATACATACATGATGAACTATAGCGAAGATGAGTAGTGAACTACCTGTTTAAACTATCACTAGAATTAAGCGAAACGGCAATGGTTACTCTCCTTATTTCATCCTCTAGTATTTTCTTCTTAGTATTAACATCACTCTTTCCATCAATATTCAATGCTATGTTTTGTCCTTAATCTTACTCATCAATCCATTTTAGGTTGCATAATAACCTAGGAAGAATAGACATCCAACATCAAAATAATTTGATGTTGGACAGGCTAAGGTACATACACTGGTATTGGGGTTCTAAATAATATGCAGGGTTAATTACACAGAGTTAAGGCTAGAAAAGAAACATATCTGAGACAATTTCATATAAAAACGGTTTAATAAGTTTTTATTTGTAATTATAACCGTTCACGAAATATAACGCTTCAAAAATCGTGAGTTTCCATATGAAAAATCGACTGATTAACAAATTTCAGGTTCAACACTATCCTACCCTGCGATCGGCTGATGACTTTAGATTACTATCATACCAGACTGCGACGGCGCAAAATTGCATTCCTGTAAGAAAAAAGATTGACATAAGAAAATAACCAATAAATGAGATTTTTTAATTCTTACTTGTGTTTCATAAAATTCCATTCCATAATAATTCCTGGGCAAGGGTTTCCCTTCTGTCTGGAAAGTTTGTTTCCGCATCCGAGCTCAAAATAGGAGGCTGGTCGTCATCCGATGTTTCGCCATGTTGTGTGAATAGCTCATCCTCTCTCATAAGACAGATATTGTGCAACACACATGCAGAGCAGGTGATATTCACGATGAGAGGAATATTACTCTACTCTGAGAAATGCAATAGACATCGAAAGCGGGTTTTCAATAAGCCTATTGCATTTTCTACCACAATACGAGTAGAGGAATGTACTTTATTGAATTTTTTCTGCGTGTCTGTCACAGCGCCGTTATCTTTGTAGGGAAGAATCAGCCAATTTTTGCAGGGGTATGCACTATCACCTATCATAAGCGTACCAGGCGGAAAGTACATTTGAGGGGACCCCATGACTCGGTGATATAAGCCGCTTTTCCTTAAAACTCTGGCATCATGCATCGATCCTGGTTCTCCACAGTACACGTCCAGAATTTTCTAATCGCTATCTACAACCAGCTGCAAAGATATACTGCAATACTTTTTCCTGTTACAGTAATCTTGCTTATTTTCCCTAGGAGCTTTTATAGCGATGTGGGTACCATCTATGGCACCAATAATTCCTGGGATGCCTCGAAGCCCCTGAAAGCCTCGTACTACTCTCAAGATTTCTTGCTGCGTTGTAGGCCATTTTATATATTTTGGGCTTTCTTCAGTTAAAAATGCGGCGACATAATTAACTGACCTCCATGCTGCATATTTCGCTAATCCGCATAAATTGGCAAGTTGTCGGAAAGTTACAGTATTTGCCAAATACCATAAATACATGTGAATAGTTGCCAGTTCTGCACTTAAAGACGGTCTTCCCATTGGCCTCGCCTTGTGTGTGTGTGTTTTATAAATTTCTGCTAATAAACTTATTAAGTAAAGGTATATATTGCATTAAATAAGTTTTACCAATAATATATGAAACGGTGGAGCGTTCCAAGCGAAAATGAGACTTAAAATCGGCGGCGGAATATAAGTTTATTGTCTCTAAAAAATTTAATATGTTCGCATGTCCCATTTCCGATTCCGATTCGCTCGACGAGGCAACAACATTCGTGTTAACTAACAAGAGAAACTTTTTGTACAAAAAGCGTGAAATATTTACGTGTTACCCTAGAAAATAAGCTGAACTGGAAACTACATTTCCGTCAATACTAACAATCTTTAACCAGTTTGGGCACTTAAATATCTGAGACAGCATTGAACATTTACATCAAATCTTCCTTATGATTTTAGAGCAAAAAACTCCTTACATCTGCCCCAAAAAGGAGTCATGAAGTGCTCTTCCCTAAAAGATCGTCAGTATCATAAAACAGACGGGACTCTGGTAGGCGTCCTTTCCGAACACATACTCACAGTCAGCGTGAATGACGTGACATGAGCAAGTAAAGAAAAGGTTTATTTGAACGAAGGTTTATGAAAACGAAGATAGTAATCGTCTGCCCATACCATCAACTCAAGAAAGCCCAGTCACACGGGAACCGTCTCCTGGTCTGAAAAATATTTTTGAAGAAGGTATTCTACACACGACCTATAAAGAATAGTGTGCAGTCAACCAACGAAGGTACATACTTCTAAGTCAGAGCCCAAAGAGAGAACTCAGTCCTCAGCACTCTTCGCGATTTGTTATGCTCATTATTTTCTTACTTATCAATATATGTATTACTGCGTTTCCATGTAGAGTTACCTCAGGATTAACTCGAGTTCGAGTCCACGGAAACTTAAATTGAGTTGAGTTAAACCCAACTAAACTTTAGGAAAGAGGCTGAGTTTGTTTCAATTACATACATATGTAAATGTGCTCGTAGATTGTTTCCGTTTTGTATTGAAAATAGCAGGAATTTCCGTGGTGCCAAAGATTTAGAACGGACATTACCATTTTGCTAAAATAGCGTCCACTTGAGTGTTTTGGACAGAGGAAGATGTTGAGTTGTTATTAAATGTTTAAATTTTAATATAAAAATCCACTTTTACTGGAAGATATATCAAATTAACCCAGGTACATGAAACGCACAGGGCTCTCCTCATTCCCTGGACCCTCAACCCCAACTCAAACCTATCCATGGAAACATAGTAATAGATATACTTACAGAATTATCCATTTTGTTGTTTTCTGTTTCAGTTTTCTCTGCAGCTCACAACTATTTCCACTTCACACTTCCAACTCACAATAGTTTTAAATGTTCGCCTCTTTTGTTTTTCTTCATACTTTAGTTCAATTCAGTTCACAACTATTTCCTATCAAATGACAAACTCCCATGTTCAGAAATACTTTTAAATTTCTGGCAAGGGACAAACGAGTAATGAATTTTGCAATTTATAAGCAGTGAAGAAAGGTTCAGTTGCACACTTTCAAGTTCCATATGGAACTATCGGAAACATTAAAAGAACACCACTAAAGCCAGGCGGGCATGCACATACACACTAAAGCGGCTATATCCATTGGCATAGTGTGGACGCACCTTAAGGCACATCCCGATCGAGACCACTCGTTCGAAAATGTACCCACCATCGAAAATTCTCAGAAGAGGCGGACCAAAAATTCTGCTGCGGCGATCCAACAAAAATTCTTAGAAAATCGCACTAAATGTGCCTGTTTTCCTATTGCGAAAGGGTAATTTCTTACGAAGCGCGCTGCACACGAATACACGGAATTAGCTTCGTTTTGAATGGTGTCATTGGCCCACGTTTTGTATTTTCGTGTGTTGTACGGCATCCCTTTGTACTGTCGGCTCTATTCGGAAAACGGCCTTCCTTCCACCCGGTTAAGTCATAAAAAAGTCATTCTAAGAAACTTTTGTTTTGGAAATATGGTGAGGTAGCCCACAGAAATATATCAACAATTTTGACAGTGATGGACAAAATTATTGGCACACCTGAAATTTTAAAGTAAAACTATTTATATTATCAATATCGAAAGCGAAATTATTTCTGAAAATTTATAACATATATCCGAATTCACGACAACCATAATTTATGTTGTTTCTAGACATAATATTGTACAACGTATGCGTATATTATACTTCATATTAAATACATTTAAGATAAGTCTCTTGTTACAAATTTGTATATTTTATTGGCAATTATAAACAGAAATAATCATGCTTGGTAATATTTAATTGGGAATGCTTTACCTACTGCTTTCAAGTTTAATATTTTCCTAGTTTAGATGTTTTATCGCTCAAAAATATTTCTGAATTATAAATTTTAAGTACATATAAATATTTAAGCGTTATCGCAATGGAATGAATTTAAGTTGTTTAAGAAATTTATTTTACTTTAAGTGTATACTTAGTGATGTAACGTTCGAAATTTTGTAAAATTATACTTTCTAGATGCTCCTTGATGTTATATAATAAAAATACTTATTATTATATGGAAACGAAGAGTACGTGGTAGATCTTTCATCAACGCATTCAAAACAGTCACTTGTGGTAAGTCGTACGGGTAGTATTATATATCATATAACTGCAAGAATGGAAAGCCAAATCATAAGTGAAGTAAAACGAAATCCAAAGATATTTCACCCAATATTGCAGCGCAAGTCAGGGAAAAAGTTAATAACGACTTTCATCCAAAAACAGTACGAAGATATCTACATTGTCCTGGGTGTAAAGGTAGAATTGCCAGAATAAAACCCCTCGCTAGTAAATCAAATAAAAAGATGTGTGCGTCAAAAGACTCTCGGTAGAAACGAAGCTTTTTCTTACTTCGGTCGCCATATTGGATCCGTCATCTTTAAATTCGAAATCAACGACCCCAAAAAGATTGTGAAATGTTTAGAGGATCCTTTGAAGTTGATCACATTCGGTCGCCGTTTTTAATTTTAAAATTTCTATAGATTCTAAATCGGCAACTGCGAAAACACAAATGGACCCTTTCTCATTTCCGCTTTCCATTTGATGTTGAGAATTTGTCGTCGCAATATTGGATCCGCCATAATTATTTTCCAAATTTCGATAGTAGGTTCGATATCAGCGACCCCAAAAACATAAAAGCACCAGTTTTCATGGAAATCCTTCGGAGTTGAAGATTTTAGGTCGCCATATTGGATCCGCCAGTTTGAAAGCCTACAATTACTTATAACCTAAAACCTGGCCAGAAAACATATCTTTAATCTGAAAATTATTTTAGAGTACTTTACAACTATCATAAGCGATTCAAATGCTCACTGGAATGTTTCATTTATGAATTTTTAGCGAATGATTTGGTTTGCTAGAAAGCATTGTCCTGGATGTAAAGCTAGAGTTGCCATAATAAAACCCTTTGCTGGTAAATCAAATAAAAGACGAGGCTGGAATTTGCACAAAATTATAAAAACAAATGTAAACAAATTTTTTGGAAAAACCTAAGTACTGTTCTCTGATGAGAGCAAGTTCAATGTGTTCCAATCAGATGACAGAATATTAGTTTGAAGAAAACAAAGCTCAGAATTAGAGGAAAAAATATGTAGAGCACGGAAAAGCACGATGCAAAGGGAGTTATGGTGTGGGGATTCATCAGGTGTAGGTGAACAAGGTTTCATAGAAGGCGTAATGAGCAATGGCTTATTTTAACATTTTAAAAGAAAATGTAAATTTAAGAATTACATACGCAACACAAAATTTTATTTTGTGGAACATGAAGAGCACATGAAAAGCACATAAATCTCGTGTGGTTTCGAAACCATTTCGTACAAGCCCTTAAGATCGGGAATTTCAACGACAGCGTCGAACAGCACCCCGGACTTTGAGATATTTTAAAAAGCACTTAAATGTGCAGCACAAAATTTTTTTTGCAGTACATAAACAGCATATAAAAGCACATAATTCTCATGTGGTTTTGAATACAATTCGAAAAATCAGGGTGCAGCTCGACGCACCTCTTTTATGTTCACAAGAGAGGGAAAAAGTACGCTATTCTAGGTGCATGTATTATGTGGTAGTGGTCTATATTATTATACTTAGGCGTATACGATCTTTATGGAAATAAATTTCGTGCCCTCATATTCTTAAAAATAATAATGACTGCCCAGCTGGAAATTGGAGATTGCGTGAAATAGTGTATCGATGATTTCGTGCATGACTGAGGTACGTATGCCAATTTTGAGGTCCTAGTCATGCTAACAGGAAGGCATAGGAGTTTGTTTGTTTCAAGTGAGCTGAAGTTTTATTGCGGTTTTGTTTTTTCATGCTTCTGAGTAACCCAAATTTTCTCATTTTATATTTTTGTGATGACAATATAAATTTTTAAGGAGAAGGTTTGTTTAATTAATGTAATTAAGCAACGCGCAGATGCAAAAACGGGTCTGGCAAGTAAAACTGTTGGTGGGTCGTCCTGAGCAAAACAATTAAGTGTGCGTTACTGCTAAGGATTGTGCGCAGGTCATTAAATCATATGGCTTAGCTCAGGATCGGAGGCTCCAGGATGGGGTTGTGAGTCCGCTTAACTGGCGACTGCATTGTTAAAATTGTCAAAGGTCCAAATTTTTAAACTTAAGTATATGAAATAATTGTGTAGATATTTTAATTATCAACTTAGCAACAGGCTCATCTTGCATAAGATAATTTTGTGCTTAGTAATATTCAAATTATCTGTGCAATGAGATATTTAAAAAATTGTATTATAAATGTTATTTGCACTTCCTGAATATGATCCTAAAGGGGGAACACAACTGTGACGGGTAAAAGAAACACAAATATTCGCGAACTTTGTGCACAGGTATTTAATTTAATATTTAGGGACCGAATAGAGGAGTATATGTTCGACAATATGTCCACACATTTTTATTAATAAATAATAATCCGAGATAATGTGCATAACTTAATAAATGTTGTATATTTATAAATAAAAATGTGTGAACATATAGTCGAATATATTCCGCTATCCGATCCTTAAACATTAAACTAGAACTGTGTAAAAAAAATTCGCCTTTGTTTTGCCCGTCACAATTGTGTTCTCCCTTCATTGCACGAAATCACTGATTACATCACCACCAATGATTTCAGCGATGCTGTCGTAATGCATTCAATCCACCAATTCAGAGACTTCGAAGAAGGCAAGAATAAAAAAACATTGATGAATTCTTTCATTCTATAGTAATGCAAAAAAGGATTTGCATACATGAACCCTTCAGATTCCGTGGTCATGTGGAAAGACATGCACGTCTTTCCAATGACATCGCCGCGAGAAATTTCATCTATGTATGTTGGAACGGGTATACATGCCCTTTTATTGATGACTTCTTCGATGCCGTCATGAGTAAATTTCCTGCTGGGTGCATATCCCACGGACAATCTTCTTTCAAAGAAATATGGCCAAAAACTCATAAGGTACGACTACGTACTTGTTCAGGGGCCTAAGCTCGCAAGGCACCTGAAAAAGGACAACGAAACTACAAGAAAACATTTGTGATGAAAAATTTGCAATGTCACCCTTTGTATTAATGGCATTTTCTGGGGCAAAACGGACAGCTCATCTGTACTTCCTCGATGCACCCAAGTTCTAGTTCTTGCGAGTCGTTGAACCACCCTATGTGCATACCAAACAATTCCCAACGTCACAAAGCGAAGCATGAGTAACTGTAACAGTGGCGGCGAGTCAAAGCGCTCGTTGCAATACGTGACGGGAACTATTAAAATTGGACTTTAAAGTCAACTGCAATTCTTTTAATCCTTTTGTGGCTTATGCATCCTCGATTCCATTCCCACGGAGTGCAGCCGGAGTGCATCATTCAGTGGACCCTTGTTGCTGGGGCACATCCGTGCAAAAGTTAATTGCAGCATTTATGATCGTTTAGAACAATAGAAGACCCAGTTCTTTCCATCTCGGAAACAAGAGGTTTTTAGGACAATTGGAATTTTTAATGGAAGCTTTATTACATTACAACCCCCGCTCGAGCGTGCACGTCGGACTCATCTAGCGGGTAACTGAGTGCGGACCTCACCACTTCTACCTAATGGGCTACGGACTGCCAAGGTTTTACCAGTTTGTGGAAAATCCTTTCCAAACATCTCCCGGTTCTGCTTGCGCGCTTCAAACAAAATCTTTTGGAAAATCTCTGAGCACTGCTCCACAAGATGTGTCAGCTGAAAATCTAATTCAGAAAGGATTCCCGAAATGATTTATGGATGCCCTAGTTTGTGCACGTCGCACCAGGCGAAAGAAAAGCCGCCCAGGACCCTGTTCTTATTTACATACATAAATTCTCCCGCTACAGAAAAAATAGTTTACTTAGGCGAGTGGAGCCCTAGTGGATGTACTGCTCATTCTTGTGAAATGTGGTCCTCCTACAGCTTGGGGCTTTTGGTGCACAGCGACGTACATATATATGCGCATACATACACAAGATGTGAACGAAGAGAGCGACACAAGTCCCCTTTTTTGACTTAAAACATATGCGAGCAAGTAAACAAGATAACGCCAAATCCGTTCTAATGGGGAAGATACCAGAAGACGGACAAATCCCTCAACTCTGCCGAGGCGACAACATTCAACAATGAACAAAAAAAATGAGAAAAAATTCCTTCCCAGTGATTTATTCTCTCGAGAAGCTGGAATTTGCGAATTTTGGACTGGTGGTTTTTTTCACTTTAACGCATACCTACAGACTGGCTGAAATTGGATGAAAGCGTGATGGGTGCAAATTTCACAAACCAATAAATATTCTAGAAAAATATGTTGTGAGCGTTTTTCAGTGTCATTAGCCTCCTTAATTTTCGTTTGCAGGAAGTAATGACAAAACCTAATTTATTATTATTTGTTTCAACGGCATATACTCGTACTCTGGAAGTCTATTCATTATTTCAAAAATAGAAATACATTTTTCTGCAACTTATTTCAAATTGTCACAATGCACAAATTATGCATAATTTGCTACAACAATATCTATATGTTGCCATCATGTCGTATTGGGATTAAGTTAAGTATACGGCCGAATCAAAATGTTTTCTTTTCGCATGCATCTCAGTGTGTATGTACTAATATTTATAAACATTGTTTTGTTTTGTGACCACTTAGAGCTGAAACGGCTAATTTTGGTTATTGATATTAAGGGAATTGTAGTAGTGCGGAGCGGAATAGTGGCACTACCACTAGTAAATTGTACCAGTCTCTAGCCAGCTGCCAATAAAGGAAGTCGCACTTGTAAACCTGTGTAGTTTCATTTCAACCTTACAACGCCTGTGGAACCGTTGAGTATTTTTCGTCAATTCGGCAGACAGTTCCAATCCGATCAGCCTACAGAATATATTCAGTTCGCAGTTTATTAAGTGATTTCACAATTTTTTTAAGGGGTTATTACCAGCTTATTTTTTTCCATTTTTTTTCTATTGGCTTAAATAATGCCTAAACATTCCTCGAATGAAATAATACTTAGTAGAAAGGTGCACTTAAATGATAAAATGTCTCTAAACCATTTTTTTCGAAGCCACTCTTGCAATTTTTTTTTTGCGCGTTTTTCTCGGAACCACGTTTTAAAAGTCGGCCAGCAGTAGAGCTCGCACAGTTTTCATCCGATTATCTAACGAAGTACACACGATTATAGCGATTGTATATCAGGAAAAAAAGTTCGAGTTTATTCGTTGAAAAAAACGGTTTTTTTTCAAACAACTGCCATTTCGCGAAAAAAAATTCTAAAAATATAATCATGTGTACTTCGGTAGCAAAAATCATGTAGATATTGAAAGAATTTTTGGTTTTTTTTAAGTTATTTTGGACGAGACTTCTATTGCTGGCCGTGGAAGGACCTTTTTTAAATGGTAGTTTACGCGACCTACTGTATAGCCGCCATTTTGGAATATTTTTCAATGAAACAATTTTTTTTTGTAGTTCAAGATGTACTTAATCAAATGGTATATCATACTTATAAAATTTATTTTAAATGTATTTATGAAAAATAATTAAAAACAACACTTATTTTTGGGCAATGAGTTGGTAATAAGCCTTTAGTGCGGTCAATTTAGACATTCAAGGTTACATAAATCCCCAACAAGCTGAAAGTTGGTCAAATCGTTCAAAACATAATTATAAATAAAATTTGAAAGTTCCCCATAATTCCCGTGTTTGGAAAAAATTTTACTCAAGGTCAAAGGTCACAAAAATGAGTTTTTCGCAATTTTAAGCAATTCGGTAAGTTTTATCATAAATTACCCCAGACAAAAATTGTAGACCATAAAATTGTCTATAAAATATGTATCAATACTTTTTTTCCTAAGAGCCACCGTTTCTGAGATATTCGAGTTACAGACCATAGAGTCCGAGCGCTCGGTTTTCCTAGTACGTCATTACTCTCGGCGGCGCGGCGGCGTGGCAACTTCAATCGCATTTTCCACAAAAATTTTTTTTCAAGGAAAAATTTCTCGAAAACTTGTGGACCGATTTCGCCAAAATTTTAAACACTTGTTTTCGATACTAGATACTCGGATCTGAACGAAGGATGTGTTTTTTTTTCAATTACTACTTACTTTTTAATTAAACAAAATGAGAAATTTTTGGTAAAAATCAGAGTTTTTTGATTAAACCTGTACCAAAAAATCAAAAATGAATATTTTGTTTATTTCTTCGTTCAAATCCAAGATGAACTTATATACTAAAGACATCTTTTTGGTATTTTGATTTCTGATGAAGCAGTCATGATTTATCCTGCCTACCGCATGTCGACTTTTTTTTTTAGGTTACTTCGTTTTCCCCACTACCACTGGCTTATTTTTCAATACTTTTTAATGAAAATTTAACAGAATATTATTGGAATGATGCTTAATAATGTTACAATTTTAAGAAATTTAATAAAGAAGGTACTGTGAAAAAAAAATCACAAAAATACGCTACTTTTTTGGTCTCTGTGACCCTTTTCCCCCCTTAAATCTTTATATCTCAGAAACGGTGGCTCTTAGGAAAAAAAGTATTGATACATATTTTATAGATAATTTTATGGCCTACAATTTTTGTCTGGGGTAGTTTATGATAAAACTTACCGAATTGCTTAAATTTGCGAAAAACTCATTTTTGTGACCTTTGACCTTGAGTAAAATTTTTTCCAAAGACGGGAATTATGGGGAACTTTCAAATTTTATTTATAATTATGTTTTGAATGATTTCACCAACTTTCAGCTTGTTGGGAATTTATGTACCCTCACTCTTGTTTTTTTGTCTAAATTGACCGGACTATTAAGGGGGTATTCTCATGTGAACGCATAAATTTTACCTCTTTTTAGGGAATTTTTTTTTATAAGACAATAAAATTCAATCATTTTAATTCTTTTATATGTTTTATTTGTATCTTAAACTGTATAAAAAAATCGTTTTTTTTTCTTATTTCACATTTTTCATAAATTTTTTTTTTAATTAAATTAGACACCAAAAAAAAGCAGTTCACTGGTCATGGTAATAGCGGCTGTTCATGTAGTCCGAAATGAAAAAATCGAATTGATTATTGTTCAGTAGGTCTGTCGCTATCGTCCCTACCAAAATTAAACAATTTCATTGAAAAAAAATTACGGACTGTTGAAAAAAATGTTACGAAAATCTTGTTTTTTTTTGTTAAAAATCGTTTAAAAAAAACAAGAAAATATTTTCGAAATAAGCAATTTTGGTACGGACGATAACTATTAATGAGTAGAAGAACATATATAAATTTCAAAGCAATCGATTGAATAGTTTTTTTTAGGCCCATCACAGTTTTAGAAAATGATGTTTCGAGTAAAATGCGTTTAAAGTTTCAAGAGCAGAATTTTCGTGGAAAATTTATACTTACACTAATCTGCTATGGCTGGACCATACAATTTCATAGTTCACGACAAAAATTTATATACACTATTCCACATATACACAGATTGGTAATATACGAAAGTTGACCGTCAGAAACTCCGTACGCAAGTATAAAAGACCGGTGAAAACACTAGAAATGTAGCAGCTGCAGACCTGGCGCGGCGGCGACTATGAGTTGTAACTATTTAATACTAGGAATTTCGGTCTGAATTTTTCACAGCATATTTTCGATAGGTTTTACTATCGAAAAATCGATTTTTCGAAGTGGTCACATGAGAATACCCCCTTAAGAAAATACAAATGTATTCCAACCTAAAGAATTTATGTAGCGTTTCGTCGAATGTAATAATGCGCAAATGAGTAGTTAAACGGGTGAGATTCGATGCGATTGGAGTGTGATTGAAACATTTTTGTATCATACACGTTACAGATAAGAAGCCCTACACTAAAAGAGTTGCAAATGAAATATCAGACTGAAACCTAAATCAATTCGAGCGGTGCAAAGTTTTGTCATTCCTTTTTTTACCATGTGGTACAGTGAGGAAGAACTATTAGTATTACTAGTTACAATAAGGTAAAATAGAAAACAATGCCCTCAGTTTTGGGTTAATCCTTTTATCCTAAGAATTTATATCACTGTACGTTGTAGGTACTAAAAAGAATTGGAGAAGTAGATAGATAGATAGATATTTTATTGAAAAATGGCACAACAAGCAAGAACATCTTTTGAACTGTACATGAAGCAGTAGAAACAAATAACTGGGGACAAAATTAGAATTTAAAATTTAAGAATAGCTAACTATTAGAAATAAAGTAGAAAACTAACTAAAAGAACTAAATATATGAAGTGAGAAAAAAAAATAATTAAAAAAATAGAAGTAACATTACAAAATAAAAGCAAAACAAAAGCTACAAATAATCTCTAGCAGACACGCACCACCCGTAAACAACACAATAATCAACCCGCTCGAATATAATGCTCCAATACACGCCTCCTGAACGCACCATGACCCGGCAGTCGCTGTATATCATGCAAAAGTGAATTCCACAATCGAGCAACTTGGACAGAAAAGGTACGCTCGCCCATCAAGTTATTAAAACTGGGCGAAAGGATCATATTTCCCAGTTGGGACTGAAGGAAAACAAAGGTAGAAGCCAAGTACAAGGGGTTGTTAGAGTAAATAAGTTTGTGAAGAAAGCACAATAGTTTGACATTTAAATAAGTTTGAAGCGGACAACCAAGAGCAGAGGATAAATACGGCGAAATATGATGACCACGTTCGTTGGTAGCAAGCCATACACGAATCGGGCACAATCATTGAAGGCAACATTTATTTTGTTGGCACATTTAGAGTCAAGGCAAGGAAACACCACAAAACCGTACACAAAAAACGGAATGATAAAGGCTTTAACTAGCCCGAGACGAGTAGCCCTCGGGAGCAGTGATGCCGTAGCCCACGGCCTTCTCAGAGTGCCATAAATTTTAGATAGGGATGCAATGACTTGATCGCAACAAGTCATCTTCCTATTAAGAAAAATGCCCAAATTACGAACCTTATCCATGCGATCCAAACCCGAGTCGTTACAGAACACAAGTGGCAAATTAGGTTTCTCGTCAAACTTGGCACGGGAAAAAATGATGTAACAGGACTTAGACGGATTAAGGTTTAAGGCATTATTAATTGACCAATCAGAGATTAAACTCAAGGCCTTGTTCAACTTTTCAATGAGCAAGTGAACTTGACTGCGGGGACCACTAATATATAACTGGCAATCGTCGGCATAGAGATGAATATTGGCATGTTGAACACTTCCGGGTAAATCATTAATGTAGAGTCCAAAAAGAAGCGGGCTCAAGATGGAACCCTAAGGAACACCACCCGATAATCTGGCAACAGAGGAAAATTTATCGTCGGTGTTAACCTGTTGAGTTCTGCCAGAGAGAAAGCGATGTATGAGCTTGACAGCAGGAGAAGACAAGTCAAATGTTTCTATTAACTTTTTAAATAGAGTGCCGTGGTTAATACTGTCAAAGGCTTTGGAAAAATCAAGTAGAACCAAGTAAGCTACTTCTCTATTGTCCAAAGCAAACCTTAAATCCGAGGTGACCTTCAGTAGGGCGGTCTCACACGAGGGATTACGACGAAAGCCCGATTGCCACTTCGTTAAATACCTATGATGATTCAGGTATCGAAGAAGTTGATTGTTTAAGAGCTTTTCAACAATTTTTGAAAGATAGTATAAAATACTGATGGGTCTGTAGTCAGAGGGAGCTGTAGGACTGGACCTTTTGGGGACAGGGATAACAATAGCGTCCTTCCAAGCATCAGGAAAAGACGAAGAAGAGACAATGTGGTTGAACAAGTGGGTTATTATAGGTAAAATGGAGGGTAGTAATAATTTAAAGAATTTGGGTTGGATCCCATCAGGGCGTTCTGCCTGAGACCTTATGCTGCTCATTGTCTCAAGAATCTCAGATTGATCAAAATTACAGAATGAAAAGCCATCGAGCTTCTAACCAAGCCAAGGAGGCGGTGTCTTAGGACTGTCCGTTGCTACATGTTGGAGAGAAGTGAAGAAGGTATTCAAGCTGTCGGGGTCCAGATTGCATTGGGACTCACCCCTCTGGTGTACACCAAATTTCCTAAGATTCTTCCCCAATGTCTTTGAGGGCAAATCACTCTCGAATATTTTTTTAAGATAATTTCTTTTGGCTTCTACACACTCGGCACGACTGGTCCATCGCTCTCCTCTCAAGACGTAAAATCATGCCGTTTTCGGAAATTCAGGGGGGTCAGTCCAGATGTTGGGGGGTGTCCTGTACCTAAACCCGCAAATGTTGTGAAAAGATTGACAAGTTTTGCAGTAATATAATCCCCCTCAAGTCGATCTGAAAAATTAATCAGATCGACTTGCAATTAAGCCATGTTCAGCTAAGTGCATGTGACCTTGTGGCATTTTCGGGCAATTCACCTTCATTCCGTGACGACCCAAGTATATAAAGGAACTGATGAGTGGCGGTGTATTACGCAGTTTTATCTGATGCTTTCATATGTTTTGTATCAATTGTAAATAGACTGTGATATACATATTATATAAGAAATAGCAAATATTTTATGGAAATTTAAGAATTCCGAACTTTTTTAAATAGTTGAAGAAGAGATGAAAGTGAGAGGGCTTCTCATGAAATTATAGATGACATTTCAATAATGATATTACCAAAGATTATATAAATGTATTTATCTATCCTAAACTAACTATTTTAACCCTAGTCCTAAACTTATTCCATCATAAACCGTATTGGTTAGGTACTAATTTATTTTTAAATTTTTAATGATCTCACTAGTGGAGTTAGCGTTAATCTTAAAAAACTTATCTGAGAGCTTGATAGCTTTGGAAAATATGAATTCACATTAGCTCTCTGGTGGAGGGTGTATGTGCTATAGTGCCAAGGGAGGTTGAGTACTATTTTTAAAATTTTATTTTGAATAACTTGTAGTTTATTAATATCTGTCTTGGTACAGTTATACCAAACAGGGTAAGCATAGAGCATAACTGCTTGAAATATCTATAACTTCGTACTTCATTAATTTGTTATCGATACTGAGGTTGGAATTCCGGGTGATGTGTTGATTTTCGCGATGGCCTCTGTTATGTGTTGGTTGAAAATAAACTTTTTTTTTAAACGTACTCCTAAATATTTTATTTTTTTTTTCGACCCATTCGATGTCATTATGGTTTAAGCACAGATTTTTGTCGGGGAGGAAGAATGCTTTCCGTTTTCTAGTAATATATTATAAATTGCCTGTACTTTTTAAACAATAGTTTTAATCATCCTCTTACTACAATATTTATTTATTATTTCCAAGGCATTTTAAAGGTTGCGTTGAATATCAAAGCTGTATAGGTGGTAACTACAAATTGCAGTATAGTCAGTAAATATGGCAAATTCACATTTTGGAAGCTTAGGGAAATCATGGGTGAAAATTGTGTACAGTACGGGGGGCCTAACACAGAACCTTGAGATACTCCCGCTGGTACAGAGTAAGCATTCGATTTTTTAGAGCCTACATGGATTGCACTTTCCCGATTTTTTAGGAAAATTTCAATTATTCTTATCAACCGGAAAGTTATGTTACATGCATTCATTTTTGCAAGCAGTGCATTGTGTCAAACATTATTGAAAGCCTTTTCAATATCAAGTAACACCATACCCATTTCAGGTGAAGGAACGCCAATTTTATGTCGACAGTCGATTGTCACTTTAAGTATAATAGTTGGTGAGTGGTAGTGTGGCCTTTCTTGAACCCACTGTTCACAGGGCAAAATATTATTGTAATGTAATGTAATACTATAATTTTCTCTACTATTTTGCCCAAAGTACATACTAAGCAAACTTACAGGTCGATAACTCCCAGGATTATCTGGTGGTTTCCCAGGTTTTGGAATAGGTATGACCTATGCTTCCTTCCAGGCTATTGGGAAGTACTGGAGTTTCATATAGCCGTGTTCGCATGCCGCATTGCTTTAAGTACTTACATAAATACACTATTATTGCGGCATGCGACCACGGCTATGCTCTGAACATGTGTGGATTTGAATTACGTAAGGAAAGAATGAGCATTTTCCTGTTTCATATTTTTCGTTTCTTCCATTGTCGGGTTTTTTGTTTTATTTAAAAATTTTTTTTATTGCTTTAATAGTGTCACGGCTGTAAAAGTCAACTCCAGAAGAAGAAACCCGTAACCTTTTTCGGTCGACGGTATTATAAATTCTTGTGAGAGAAAACAAACAGTTCTGGAATTTAATAAACAAGTTAATCTAGACAATTTCAACTGTCCCTCTTCGCGTCTTTATTCTTTCCTGCAGAGGAAATGCAGCAAACATTTCATTTTGCGGTTTTCATAAACTTCACGTCTTTTCCTATTATGGAGCGTTCAGCATTCCCAGTGATGCCCTGTGGATACGTTTTCCATCCTTCATAACGAAAATTAATTTGATTTAAGGCCACTTTAAAACTGCTCTCTCGATATATTAATTTTTGACATGAAAGTTCGCGGATCAACTAATGGGAGGTAATTTTAATATATTAGTTCTCCCGGAAGCGGAACGGGAGGAACCCCTCTTTTGTTTGTGCCGAGGAAGATTTATTGAAATATCAAAGCCGGAGAGTGTAATGGATTTTCTAACTTTATAATATTCCCAGAGAAGAGGGCCAAGTCGATAAGGCAATTATCCACAGAAATCCTTTGTGTTTTTGTGTGTCTCATTTAACTTGCGTTTCATTTCAAAGCAAATGTTCATACGTCTTCAATAGCTCTTTTGTTGTGGGGAGGAATTGAATAATTAATTGGGGCTGCTGCCGTAACAAATGTCTTAATATCGCCAGCATGTTGCTAAATTTGAGATAACTCTACATTGTTGGCCTTGCGGGGGAGCCTGACTGCTTTGCAAATTGAAAGAAAGCACCTTAGACCCCAGAGAGGCTGGAAACTTTTTCACCCCTAGAGGCAATTTATAAATAAATTCCCTCCAATTGTCGCAATAACACTCGGATGTTATCGCTTGAAATGGCAACATATATCTTTTCATTACCTCAGATTTGTCTACTTCGTTTGAGCAGAAGAATGTGTGAAGACAATTTGCCAACAGCAGGGCAGCGATAAAACCAATAACTGCTGCTGGTCCTAATCCCCTGTCTTGGTGAGGCCCCAGATAAGAAATGTCTACTGGACAAGTAGAAAGCAATTATTTGTTATTATGTTCGGTTGAAATCCTTCGGGCCGATAATAAGGCTTAAGCGCACATGAATGGACGAGATACACTGTGGGAACCGTGCGATTGTGCTTCATCCAGACGAAAATATAGACGACCGATGCATGGCGGCAGGCGATATTTTTCGTTGCAACGGCCGCCGCCGGTCGCTTAATTGAAATAAACGTACAAATAACTTGGGCGTTTCAGTGAATTGTACAAACTCGGCAGAGAGTCTCGCGATAAATGTAAATCTGAGCGCCGCTCGCACGAAATTGCATCGTTCCCGCTATGCTGGTCCCACTGGACATGGGCAGTGCATCATCATATCACGTTTCTATAACGCATTCGCTGTAATACCATAAACGTCTCTTTTCCGGGGTGTGATTCCACAAAAACATTCGGCCGATGACGACAGGTTGGAAAGGTCAAAGGGTCAAAAGTCGGATGTGTCCTCGAGATGGTAACAGGGCGTAACAGGGCGAATCAGCCCGTCTACAGCTATTAAAGCTAATGTTTCCACATCGTGAGCAGGTGGTGCTAATTTTAACAGATGAACAACTTTTGCTGACACGCAGAGAGCATCCTCATCATATCCGGGAGCATACATATGCTTACAATTGCCCTTGCACTTACAACGGCCTCATTGTGTACTTTTACACCTTGCGTGGCTTTGATAAAAGTTAAATTGAATTCTGCTCCACAGAAATTGTCTAGCAATATTCGTCCAATTTTTGTTAAGAATCTCCCCGAGCAATCTATTCACCTAGATGCGAGGCGGAGCTCCCGAATGAATTTCTAAATTCATGTGCCAGGAGGGACCCACACTTTTCCAATTACATCCAACAGCGTGAAAAGGCTCTCACGATCGGATAATGCATTCTCGCGTTTTTTCAGTCCTCCATCTGTGCTGAATCAAATTTCCAGATATACGTAAGCCCTACCACATTTACATAATCGAAGTAATCCCCTTTTTAATTTTGCGGGATTTATCTGTTTGTTTTCTTTTGTGAAATTTTATGGTTTCATACGAGAGTCGCATTTTGCATTAGACGAGGAGATTGTGCCGTGTGACCGTGAAGGATGTGAAAGTGCCCAAAAAGAAACGACGTTCGAATGCAGTGGGCTATAGGAAATCTAGGTTTTTTGACACAGAGATTAAATTTACAGTGAGATCGATACCTAGAGTGCCAGTCATTGACGCGAAATCATTGCTGCTGTACATGAAAGTGAGCCTAAGAGTCAGAAGATCGCAGTTACTTGAAAACGTCAATCAGAAAAACTGCCATTTGGTAGAAGAGGCGGACCCACGACGGGTAAGGGGTGGCGGCTTTGAAACCCGGTCTCCCTAAATAAGACTGTTGAAATGGCGATTATATAAAAAAATACAAAAGATACATAAAGTGAGGTTATATTTTCACAAAACTCCAAAAAATGATTAATGGGATCTAGCTGGGACTTCTTAAACACAATTTATCTTTTTGCCACCGTTTCGTTCATTTTTAACACTTCCTCAGCGCTGAAATTAAAATATGAGTCTATGGAAGAACTATTATCTACTATCAAAACACCTCAAGATAATATTTAATTAAATAATATAAGAATCATCTCGTTTATCGGAACCTCAACAACACTGTCTACCTTATGCATATCTAGATCAGAACTGTAACATATGTGTATATATATGTATAGTCCGCCTAAGAAAACTAACTCGTAGTATAAACTAAACAGTGAACTTTATAAGTCCAAACATTAGTTACGTCAATATTATAAAATCACTAATCAACTACATATTATAAATATGTATATAGATAATCCACAAAAACAATTATATGCAGGAAATCTCACAACACTTAACAGATACTCCTAAGACGTTTCAACTACCTGCAAAACAAAAGTCATATGTTCCCAATTTCAGCAACAAGGAAGTGAGTCATAAACTTCTATATTGTTGATCTCCTCCCGAGAAAAATAAGAGAAACCAAAGTGCAAGCAACGAAATAATTATACTGCACTCAAATCCTTAACTGGCTCGATACACAAAATAAATAGTACTACCAGTTAGTAGTAGAGTAGTTATCAAGGGGATAGACTCAAACGTGCGACCCGAATAAATCATTGCGGACCTCAAAGAACAAGGGTTTGAAGCAAAATCAGCCCACAACATAGTTAATAACCACAAAAATCCTTAACCTATGTTCAAAATTGAGCTCTCCCCCGAGACTAGTATAGTACCGAAAGGGAAAATACATCCATCTATAATGTACAGGTACATACTAAACAGAAAAATCGCAGTACAAGAGCCTTATAAAATGACAACACTTGTCCAATGCACCAACTGCCAGGAATATGTCACCCAATGGAATGCAGACGGCATAGCCAACCACAAAGGAGAACTGGAGATCTTCCTAAGAGATAATAAATTCGATATAATGTTATTATCTGAAACTCATCTGACCAGCAAGAACCACTTTAAAGTAAGGGGTAAACATTTGTACAACAACAACCACAAAGATGACAAACCGCAAAGTGGCACAGCCATCTTAGTCTGCAGCAGGCTCAATCACCACCAAGCTGTCGGACCCCAATGGCCCTTCCTCCACTATAAAGCCATCAATATTTTCAACCAATCTGGCCCGTCATGCATTGCTTCAGTCTACTGCCCCCCACACAATATCCTCCTCACAATTCAATGACTTTTTCTCTGCACTAGGACGAAAATTCCTAGTTACTGGTGAGTTTAATCCCAAATGCCCCCACTGGAGTTTTAGACTAACTAACCCAAAAAACAAACAACCTCTCCACAACCTACATCTGAAGGCAGAGTCGCCTTGAAAGAATAGCGAAAACTGAGTGGCAAAGGACAAGATCATCAGGACCCAAAACGATCTAAACGAAGTAACCAAAAAGCTAAGCTAAGACAAGCTCCAATTGCTGACAAAAATAACTTCGACCACCATGCTGAATCCAACTACTAAATATGGAAGTTAAAAAAAGAATTAAAAACCTACTACAAGCAGAAACTCCAATCGGGGACCCAGGAGGCAAATAGATCAGCGACAATGGCTTTCATTTGTATCATTTGTACAGTACCAAGCAGAAGTCTTCACCTACAATGAATCCAAAGAGACCTCACGAGAGCCCCCTCCGCCCATAGCCAACCCCAGTAGCAACAAACTACTAAGCAGCTACACGCTAGACTGCATAGACAGAATAAGGTTCTCGGAGTAAACAGATGGAGGCTACTCCACTTAAAGGACGATTCCCCATTTGCTGCTGGGGTTAGACCAGATATCCCTCGATGCCTTGATGGCGCGCGAACGCAAAGTCTATAATGGGCTTCTGCAGCTTACCGCAAAAATAAATGGCGCTGATGATGATCAGTTGTGACGCCAATTCACACCATATACATATGTTGGGGAAGTATCAACATCAAAAACAGAGGAGTCGCTTTTTGAGTTTTTCATGGCCACAGAGCAGACTGTCCTCAAAAATGGTACCGATCCAACTTTCGTGAACTCCGTAAGGCTTGAGACGATCAACATCACGCTGTGTTTCATCTGTCTCGCCGATTCCGTATCGCTGATTGGGGCCTCTAATCTAAGACAAGGACAAGGTCACTCAGCTGGGTTCACTACCTAGCAGTGAGTTCATCGTTAATGACCTATCGGTAGCGTCTCATCTTTTGCAGACTCGGTTTCCCAGTTGTGAACTGGGAAGAGGCCTTAAAGGTTGTACAGCACTATCCAGAAGATTCAAGTTGGGCTGTTGCCAAGTCGGTGATAGACAGGTATCTTCAAAACTGGGCGATCTTTACCTTAGCGCCGTTAAAAAGCCCAGGAAGAGATGGTATCTCCCCGGTAATTTATCAAGAAGCATTTCCCCTGATACAGGATCATTTTATTACGATTTTTCGATCGGTTCTGGCCTTCAGGTACATTCCTCGTAGCTGGAGTTTGTCTAGGATTATCTTTATTCGAAAGCCCAGCAAATGTAACGACAACGCGGGTAAATCATTCCGGCCTACTTCAGTCACAAGCTTCCTGCATACATCGCTGGGGGAAGATGTTGGATGCGTTCAACAGATCCAACCATCTGACAACCTTCCCGCTGCATGCAACGCAGCATGCTTATCAGAAGTGGAACTCAACTGAGTCCGCCCTTTGTCATTCTACTACCTTCATTGAGAAGATTTTCACCAAAGATTATATAAATACAAAGATGTAGCAAAGTGGCTAAAATGCACTTCGCGCTTTAGGGGCCAGTTCTGGACCCCCATAAATGTATTGGTAACACACCTATAGGAACTCTCTCTCAAATTTTTAATTTCTCTGGCTCTATTTTCCGAGTGCACCGAGCAAAACGCGAATGGAAGACGAGGCGCTTGTGAGACTGGCGAGCAACAAAAAAGGGGAAGAAGCGAATAATGCACGGAAGCATGTAAGCGGGGTATATTATGGGTTTGCTTGTCTCTCATATATTAATTCCGGGAATTTGAGCTGTAATTCCGATGATTTTTGGCTAATTAAGATATTTTGTGTTTTCTTGATTTCGTTGTTATTGTCCCTTAATTTTATTATTTCTGAGTTTTCTCCAAATATGTTCCTTTTTACATTTTATCACTTTGGGTTTTCTCGAATCAGGAATAGACAAATTTTAAAACTAATCCAGAGGTTACAATTTTCGTGCAATAAGATAATTTGATTCAATTTAAAGGCTTATCTTTGGACAAAATGCGTCTTTATATCTACTTTATTGCATAAAATGATACCTTCACTGATTGACTTCTTAGGGAGACAAATGTTGGGGGGTACATTACATATGTATGTAGATTTTATGACGTGGCCATCCACTAAGAAAGAATTTTGGGAAACATGTTTGGTTAAATATTATAAAAACCTATTAATTGTATTTCATGTTTCATATAAAAATCATACTATCGGTCCTTGCGAGATTCTCGGCTGATCTTAATTAGTTTCAATAATCGAAAATGTATTCTGGTACTATATACCGCCATTCGTAAAAATGTGCTGCGAATCAACCTATGCAATTAATCGCGTTAGGCGGTATGAGATCATCGGACTAAGCAGTTAAAATTTTGATTCCTTGATAGTGTGTTCTTTCTTACTCAACCAAATGCAATGTTTCCGTAGGAGTACTAAAATCAAAAAATCTAACATTTCCTTTTTATGCTCAAAACAAGGGTGTTCTGTTTCAAACCAGCCAGCATAATTTGGGTCCTCATTTGTGACGACAATACAATGCTCTATAATTTTTTGCTTAATTGAATGTGCTTCAAAATTTGCGTTAAAGATTTTGTCAAATGCCGCAATATGTATTTTACAAATATTAAAGAATTTTTCGTATGGTACATGCAAATTTCCAAAATCACTTTGGCTTGTACAATTTTTTGCAAAAATTAACAATTCTGAAGGAGATGTAAGAACATCATCTATTTTACGAATCTCACTTTCACAATCAGAGCAATTTAATTTAAGCAAAGTTTTGTATGCAACATATCCAGTTTCAATTCCAAATTATTTACGAGGCACAAAGAATATTAAATACTCAATACCCAGGCAAAAATCGCAACCGCATTCAACTGATTCTCATCTCACAGCGAAATGAGATTTTTAGAATGAAACGCATAGCATCCACGGCATCGACAGCAGAATTCATATTATAAAATATTCCCGGAATCAACAGAACCACCCCACAATATACCCCGCTTACATGCTCCTGTGCATTATTCGCTTCTTCCCTTTTTTTGTTGCTCGCCAGTCTCACAAGCGCCTCGTCTTCGATTCGTGTTTCGCTCGGCACCCTCGGAAAATAGAGCCAGAGAAATTAAAAATTTGAGAGAGAGTTCCTATAGGTGTGTTACCAATACATTTATGGGGGCCCAGAACTGGCCCCTGAAGCGCGAAGTGGATTTTAGCCACTTTGCTACATCTTTGTATTTATATAATCTTTGCTTTCACGTTAATGAAACGGCCCTCGGAGTCTTTTTTTTTGAAGTAAAACTTCTTTACGCACGCTTGACTTGGGGAGTAAGCTGGTGAATGCGTTATGAAAAGTGTGATCGGGCGAGGCAGAGCTTAAGAGCTTAAAGCTTTTTGAGTGTGGCAACAGCGATAAAGAACCGCGCCCGCGTGCACGTGGACGTGGACTCAAAGCTTCAAGTTTTTAGCACGCGTACGGAGATAGGCGAACCCATAGAATCCGTGGGCGTTATCCGTTGCCGCACAGCTATTATTTGGAAATTCAAGAATCATATTTTATCGAGTGAGGAATAGCCCACTAAAATTAGATTTTGAAGCCTGAACAAGGTGGATTTTTGTGGAGTCCCTTTACTTCGATGGCTTAAGCATATCCTGAAAAGTTGCCTAAATTTGAGCGAGGGGTTCTTCTTTTGGGGTGAAAGGGGCCTAATTTTATTTTTTTTGTGAATATCTCGTAAAATATAAATTTGTCGAGGAAACTATAATAGTTATGAGAAAATTGTGACCTATGCAGTTCTGCACAAAAAAGGTCCTCAGATCGTTTTTGTATAAAACGTGCAGTTTGCAACATTCTTTTGAAGTAAAACTTTTTTACACACGCTTGACTTGGGGAGTAAGCTGGTGAATGCGTGCCGAGAGCGTTACGAAAAGTGTGATCGGGCGAGGCGAACGGAAGTTGAGAGAAGACACAGTGCAGGCCTATTGTCTGTATCACACTGTAGGAGCAAGAAAGAGATATTTGTGGAAAATTAATATATGAAGACAAATGTATATACATGTATATAATATACATATACACATATGTAAACATATATACACTTGCGGTCATAAAAACCGCACCACTCAGTTAGTTCCGAGAATGCGCATAATTGAAGCAGGTAGATTAGGGGGAGGGATGAAATAATTTGACCTGCTTTGTTGGGGTATAAAAACAACCCTTTTGGTGAAAAAATATTCAGTTGAAGTTAAGTGGTGATAACGATAAAGTCAAAAAAGTGAAATGGCCGGAAAATATGAGCAATTGACCATGGACGAAAAAGTCGAAATTTTGACTTTGGCAGATCAAGGTCTGTCGTGTCGTCAGATAGCGACTCAAATAGGGTGCAGCCATTCAACGATCGTTCGTTTGATCAAGAAAAACGAGAATTTGGACCCACTGGAGAGGACAAAAGGATCTGGAAGGAAACGGAAGACAAACTCACGGACGGACACAGCATTACGACGGATGAACTTGAAAGATCGCTTTAAAAACGCTGTCCGTTTAAGAACAGAGTTGAGGGATTATCATCAAGTCGACCTTAGCGCCGAAACAATCCGTAGGAGGTTACGAGAAGTAGGACTATTTGGAAGAATACCAGCGAAAAAGCCCATGTTAACAAAGAAAATGAAGGCGACTCGCTTAGCATGGGCGAAGACGTATGAAAATTGGACGAAGGAAGACTGGCGACGTGTAATTTGGTCTGACGAAAGCAAATTCAACTTGTTGTGTGCAGACAACAGGCCGTACGTGCGACGTTCAGCAGGAGAACGATTTAAGGAAGAGTGCACGATCAAGACAGTGAAGTTTCCTCAAAGTCAAATGGTCTGGGGATGTTTCTCTTTTTACACCCTAGGTCCTTTGCACTTTGTTGATGGAACAATGAATGCCCAAAAGTATGGGCAAGTCATAAAGGAATTTTTGATACCAGCCATTGAGGAGCACCTTTCGTTCACTTATGAAGTAATTTTTCAAGATGATTCGGCACCTTGTCATCGTGCCAAATCGGTAAGTACAGTATTGCATATGAAGTGCCAAATGTCTATTTTATAAACAATAAATAAAACACGAATTAATCCTCATTAATTTTTTCCAGCTCCAGAAAACATTTTCTGATCTCGGAATTCAGAGACTAGACTGGCCAGCGAATTCGACCGATTTGAATCCAATTGAGCATCTATGGCATGTGATGAAACGGAAAGTAGCAGAGCATAAACCAGAGAGCAAAAGAAAGCTGATTCAAGTTTTGGATCTTGTGTGGAATAATGAAATAACGAATGACATCATTGAA